>JARKIP010000009.1:20170000-21420000 GCA_029990175.1 Petunia secreta
TGAGGGTACACAACCCGAGGCGTCGATTGAGGGTACAAAGCCCGATGTCGATTTGTCATTTAAATTAGCTGAGGGTACACAGCCCGAGGCATCGACTGAGGGTACACAGGCCGATGTCGATTTGTCATTTAAATTAGCTGAGGGTACACAGCCCGAGGCATCGACTGAGGGTACACAGCCTGATGTCGATTTGTCATTTAAATCAGCTAAGGGTACACAGCCCGAAGCATCGATTGAGGGTACACAACCCAATATCAATTTTTTATTTAAATTAGCTGAGGGTACACAACCTGAGGCGTCGACTAAGGGTACACAACTCGATGGTGATTTGTCATTTAAATTAGTTGAGGGTACACAACCCGAAGTATCGATTGAGGGTACATAGTCTGATATCATATTGTCATTTAAATTATCTGAGGGTACACAGCTCGAGGCGTCGACTGAGGGTACACAGCCCGATGTTGATTTTTCATTTAAATTTGCTGAGGGTACATACCCCGAAGCGTCGATTGAGGGTGCACCGCCCGATGTCGATTTGTCATTTTAATTCCTTGCGGAGGGTACACAGCCCGATGCGTCGAATGAGGGTACACAACCCAATGTCGAATCTAACACGTGGCACAACAAAGGACACGCAGTCAAGCATAACAGACACACCTGTGTACGACAAAGAATCCTAGAAAGACAATCCAGCCCGATGGGGATGTACGTTCTACATTCGCTTATACATATATTGTTTTGCAAACTCACCTTTATTGCAGGATATACAATATGACAATGCGAACATTACGACCTAATGCCCCGTCAATTCCCGTAAGCCATTAGCACTCCTCTAGAGTCGTGACAAATTAGTCGTACTGTCAACGTCTTTTTCCGAAGACTCTTTCATCATCCCCGGGCAAAGAGGGGGAGCTGTTGACACCTAATTTTGTCCCTCCCGTTCCGATAACCTCTTATTCATACAAATTGCACTAATAGCCACACGAGTATTTTACACTCACTCATATTCAAAGTCACTATTTCGCACATGCATATCAATTTGGCCATTTTTCAAACACCGACACAAGCCACAGCTATTTTCAAAAGCCGCATGTCCAATTACATTTTTTTTGTATTTATTCCCATTTTAGAAATTTCACAAAATTGCTTTAAAATCTAAAGTAATAGGTCTCCATTAGCCCTTTGGCCTTCAAAATTAATTTCCTAATTTTTTCTATAATTTTATAGGCATTTTAAACCATTTCCTAGACATTTTATAAGCATTTATACATTATTATACTCATTATATACACTTTTATACTCTTATATATACACACATATGCCTACACACATCAGCTCCATTTTTTTACACGTCACGCCTACGTGGATCAATCTCGATCGTCTACCTAGATAATCCAACGACCATAATCTGAGTTTCCATTTTTTAATTACGTGGGTCGAGTTGTTGGAGTAGATGTAGTACTCCTATATCGAGGCTTTCTCTTTCATGAGCCACTTTTCGGCTTCAACGAGGCATCACAAACATCTTGAAGAGAATGAAAGATGTGTAGCCTTAATTGAGAAGCAATCTCCCGGCTCAAAGCATTCTTGAATCGGATGATAGCTTGCTCTTCATCTTCGATCTCCATGTAAAGGGCCATTCGATTCTTTTCAAATTCATTGAAATACTCATCAACGGACTTGAAGCCTTGTTTCAACTCGTAAAGCCTCTTGAGTTGTTCTTGCATATACTTGGGTGTCACATATTTGGTACTCATTACCTCTTTCAATTCCTCCCAAGTAATGTTCATTCGCATCCGAACTCTTCTTCTTGACCTCTTGACGGATTCCCACCATGTGGAAGCATATGATTCAAATGAAGCAATGGTATAAGTCATTTTTTTCTCCTCGGACATATATTTCGTATCGAATACCTGCTCCAATTGTACCTTCCACTCTAAGAACTTTTCTGGATCACTAGTCCCTTTGAAAGGTGAGATAGTGATCTTCACACTATTGAGGTTGTTGTCTCGACCTCCACGGTTTGGCTCCGGTTGGCCCCCATAGTAGTCATCAACATCCTCATACTCTCGTCCCAAGTTCCTCCCAACATACGCCCTTGGAGGTCCTTGACCTTGCCAACGACCTCCATCTATAGCTCGGCCTCCATTCATTGCCCTCCTATTTGGATAGGGAGCATCATAATCATCATCACATTCGACACCCTCCCCTTCTCGAGCTTCATCAACTTGCTCAAGGGGTACAACATTCCTTCGGGGCCGCATGAGTGGAACTTCTCCTTGAGGATTGCCCAAGGGTTGGGGATTGCCCAACAATCTTCCTCGAGCAAGAGATTCATCTTTCAACCATTGTCGATGAACTAGCTCCGCATATTGTTCCGGTTTCATGATTGAATCATCACTTGTGCCCTCCCCGGCATCTTTGTGGGCACTAGGAGTTCTTTCTCTTTCCATAATCTCTATTTTAAGGTTGAGAGCCTTCACCTCAGCTAATAGATTAGCCAAGACGTCGGTTGGAACCTCAATGGTATTCTTTGCCTTCTCTTCCATCATGTACCTATAAGCAATCAAAAACAAGAAAAGAGATTAGAGTAAAAGTCCTTACGCACTCCCTCACTTTTGATTGCCGCTCGGGTTCACTCAAGTTGGGGTAAGTTCACATAAGCTTGAGATCAATGGCCTCCTCATAGTTGATCAACTTCCTCGATAACCAAACCAATTCACAAGAACCAAATACTTTTCGGGAGAGTGGAGTTAACGGGACTCGATGGACGTTAAGCTATTTAGTGCGCTCTTAAAGCAAACAATTAAGCGTCTTCTTTGAGGTCTACTCTCCTCTAGGCATGAGTACCCTAATCGCTCAATGAATTAGTACTAATTAAGTAGGAGTATTACTCTCAAAGTACTAACCGGAAGCAACATGAACAAGCAAACACGAAAACCTAAGGAAAACAACTACCCGCACCCCTTCAGGAAACTGGGCGGTCCGCCCAGAGAGGCAGGCAGTCCGCCTGGGTTTTGTGCAAAAATGGGCAGCAGGATAGGAAGTCAGTCTGCCCAGGGTTTAGGCGCTCCGCCTGGACCTGTGTCCCAGCTTTCACCAAAACGTGTTTTTGGTGTTTTCAAGCAATTTTCCCAATGAATTCAAGGTGTTCTTCACTTTAGATGATACTCAATGTTTTTTTATGCTATAACAAACAAACCCCAATGATTTAATCCAACCAACAATCAACAACAAGTTTGTTCAAGAATTCGGAGCAAGTTCTTTTAGAATTTTCAAAAATTTCAAGATTCAAAATCTCGATTTTCATTCCGCTACACCAAATGATGTTATGGGGGTATCAAAACGACGGGTTAACTTCACTGATCAATCCCTGATACCAAACATCCAAGAATTCATAACAACAAACAAGTTCTAGAAATTTTGTGAATTTTCAACCTTTGAGATTTGATTTTCAAAATTTTGATTCACAACTCCAAAATGTGTTTTGATGGTACCGAATCAACGGGAATACTTAAAAAAAAAATCTCCGATAACTAACACCAACAAAATTGCAACAACCAACAAGATCTAGCAAATTTTTGGAATTTTCTAGTTTTTGAATTTTTTTGTTTTTCTTCAAATGTTCAAGAACAATAACAACAATAATACTAAGACAAGATAAAAAAACTATGAACAAGGAACGAGGGTTTGTAGAAACAACACCCGAGCCTTGATCTGATACCAACTGATGCAATATAAACACAGAAGCGATAAAGTAATGATAAAAGTGAGACGCGACTTAAACACTTACGAGGTAGCACCAAGGAACGATGTCTTGATACACCCTCGATTCGAGTCAAGTAGAACCTACACTATGCAACTAGCCTCAAAAGACACCCGGCCCTTGCAAATAAAATGATCAAGGAGGATTGATGGTCAACTTGGATTCTTCCAATTGATTTCAAGCCATAATGGTTACAAGTGTTCTTCTGAGCAATTCTCATTTAATGTGTATTCAAAGTGTAGTAAATGGAATTAAGTGAATGAAGGGTGTATTTGTAGCACCCTTCTACAAGCAATGAAATGACTAAAACGCCCTCAAAGTAGTTTAGGATATAATAGAACACCTAGGGCTAAACTTGGAACTTTACACAAAAAGTGGTGGAAATCAGCACGCTAGGCGCCCCGCCTAAAGCTAGGCGCTCCGCCTGGTGGAGTGCATGACCAAGGCAGTGGTCTGCTCTGGGCGCTCCGCCCATTGGTCAGGCGCTCCACTTGGGTTGCTCTGCATCTGGGCACTCCGTCTGGGTGCTGAGCGCCTCACTGGTCAGGAGCAAGGCGCTCCTCCTGGGTCGAGGTGCTCCGCCTTTCCCTAAACCATGGTGTTTCCTCTTTCGATTGAACTCCAATGCAAGATCTTCAAATCATCTTCGGAGCTCGTATCATCAAGGTCCTTCCAAACCAAGTGTATGTGAGCATCTTTGATCTCCTTGACTTTACTTAGAGTGAATGGTCGTCTCGATGCAATTTGGGTTGCATCAAATTGTCACTCTCAAGACCTATATTCCTTATCGCCATTACTGAGATATAACTTGACACCCTCAACAATAGATTCACCTTTGACAGTGCATTCTGACCTTTATTTTGTTGAGATGCATGATCATATAGCTTAAAATTGGAATGATTTGGTTTAAGCATAATCTAGGGCATCTTGACTGGGCTTAATTTAAATTGTTGATTGATATTTAGCTCTGGCATGATTAGGAGGATTTTGAATTAATTCAATTTGAATTCTTGATTGATGATTGGATTGGAGATCAGTTCTATGGTTAATGTGATTTCAACTGAGAATTATCAAGTTGGTTGACTGATCTTCGAGCCTAAAATTAGCCTAAAACATGTTGCAAAACTAATTTGTGAACCTAGACTTTATTTGGGTTTAAGGGAAGGGATCCTAGTTTCTTTAGGATCTGTTTTACCTTAATCTGTGGGGCTGATTAATCTATATATGGAAAGGGTACTTGACTGATTCCCTTAACCTTGGAAATCAATACTCTCTTGCCATTCTTAGCTCTCACCTATTGGGACTCTACTTCCTGTCACTTTACCTATATAAACTGGTTCTCTTCATTCACTTTTGACACACTTTTTGACTCCTCACACATACCTCTCTAAAATAAAAAGAAACTGAAAGCGTAGGAAAATTGACTGCATACTCTGGTTCTTTTCTCTCTGGATACTGATAAAAAAGGCCCACCGTACTGCTTCTTTATTACTCCCTGTTTGCTACTATTTTGATAAGGTATAAGCTATGGCTCCCCTTATTGTTTGCTCTTATATTCAGGCTGTTTATGTCTAGATTCCTTTGCGTGGTTTCTATTGTTTGTTATCCTTGTGTATACCTCTGGTTGGGTTCTGTCTATGGCCCTGTTAACCCTTTCATGCAGCAGTGCTTTAATGTGTTTAAAGGATTAGGAAAAGGCTCTCTCTTCCCTGGTAAAACTGAGCTTAGATAGGCTGCATTCCAGTGCATACAAGGCACCCTCTGACCTTTACTCTTCCTTGTTCTTTTCCCCTTAGAGATTGTCCCCATCTTGTACATTTGATAGGAATCTTGTTTGTATCCGTTTAACACAAGGAACACAGCTACTAGGCTGTGTATATTGGCTATTCAGGAGCCTCCTCTTAACTTTTCCCTCCTATGTGCTGCATCATTCGAAAATCATGATAATTTGAAATCTGCATAGCATTTTTTGGGTAAAAGACTAAACTATGTTATTAAGTTTGCATGTTTTTGGGTGGCTTCCGTACGGTAACATTGCTTTACCAACTGCTCTACACTGGTCTTAGAATTAAAACACTTGAAGCATGCCTTTCAATATGAAATCTGGAATTTTATTTGAACAGGGGGCTAATTATGTTATGACTGATAAATCAGATTGTTTTCTGTAAATTTAAAACTGCCCCTCTTTGCGTAAGCGATCCAGGCCCAAAAATATTTTCAAATGTGGCCTTTATGGGTGCTAAAATGATTTTCAACTACTTGGAGCTCATATACACTAATCTAGTAGCGTATATGAGTGTATAAGTGAATGGGGTCAATTATACAACTATATTAACGTTTTCTAAAGCTTAACACTATTAATTACTCATGTATTTGCATGCCTATAACTATATCTATGTGCGACAACCCTTTGTTTGCATTTATGTGCTTCTATAAAACCTACTTTTGAAAATAGCCGACTTACCTATATCCTTTTCTTAAACTGACCCCCCAAAAAAATAGCCATTAAGGTTAAGGCTCGACAATTAATGACGAGTCACACCGACCCTAAATGGCTAATATCTTGTTTTAAAAACAACACCCATTTGATTTTTGACAAAATTTGAAACTAATTGTGATAACTGCCTATTTTTGTAAAACTGTTCATTTGTGCAAATCTAATTTGGGTGCTGAAACTGCACAAATAAGCTGAATTGCGATATCCTTTGCAGATTTAACCCTATTTTCGATTAGGCATTTATGTTAGAGGCCTTAAAACGCGATTAGGCGTGAAATATAGGCCGTATGTGTAAAACTTGAAGCCCATTTGTGTGGTGCTATTTAAACTTGCATAGATAGATTTGATTTTATTGATAACGAAATTGACTCTTCAAGTTAGTATTGCATATGATATTGGTCACAACTTTGCAAGACATCCTAAAATATAGACTCGGGCGGGAACCACCTTTCGTGGGACTTGAGGAAGTGCCTAACACTTTCTTCCCCGAGTCATTTGGACTTATTACCCGTTGAATCTCTGAAACTAGACTAGTATAATAATTAATTTGATCTTAGATGCTTAGGTGGCCTAATACACATTATAAAACTATATTAGGTGGAAACTCCAACTCTTCAACTCAAACGAGTTACCAAGTCAAATCCGAAACCCGACTCGCTCCGAGCTGAGTCTAAAATTGGGTATGACAGGCTCTGATACAAACTAACATGACCCGAAATCCGGCTGGGCCGTGCGGGCACCCGGCATCCTCCCCTAGACCAGTCGGGCGAACCCATACCAATTAAATTAGGAAAATAAATATAATTCAATTCATAAATACGAACAAGACTTAGATAAAGCTCAGACATACTGATACCTCTAAGCTGTACAAAAGAAATTACAGCTGACTACCCAACATACTAGGTTTAGAGCTATCCAGACTAGACATCTAAGAGTACAAAAGAAGACAGATACCTCCTAAAGGGAGCAAAAATACAACTGATATAATAAACATAAAACTGGTGGCCATCCTGAATAAAAGCTGGCTCACCCTGACAGCTGAAGTCGTCTTCGCTTCTTCACAACGTGGCGAACTCAATCCTGGAACGAACATACCGAAACGAAATAGATAGACAAGAAAAAAAAATAAGGGTGAGTCAAAAGGACTCAATAAGTGGGGCAGACTAGCCACCTCAAAGAATAGGATAGCTAGCCAGGGAGAAAAGAAACAGATAAACCAAATTCCTCTTATTTAAATTATGAAAAGGTAGAGCCAGATAATAACTGGAAACAAGTATGGAACCATAAACTCATAAACAACAAGGGACATAAGATAGGCAGAACATATAGGTATTCTGAACATATCACCAATCGGAAATACATGAAACATACACGAAACATCGCACTATAATCACACAATACACAGCAACCGGTGCAATGAAATGGAATGAATGCAGTATGATACAAAGGGGTCACATGTGCCCGTAATCCCGTCCTAAAGCAGAATACTCCTGCATTCGAGGGGAATACAATATAGTAACCAGCTGGAGCGAAATACTCCTGCACCCGATATAATATAAACCGGAGGCGGAATACTCATGCACTCGATATGATATAAACCATAGGCGGAATACTCCTGCACTCTCCTGGGGCGGAATGCTCCTACACCCGATATTATATAAACCAGAGGCAGAATACTCCTGCACTCTCACGGGGTGGAATACTCCTGCACCCGATATGATATAAACCAGAGGCGGAATACTCCTGCACCCGATATGATATAAACCAGAGGCGGAATACTACTGCACTCTCCTGGGGTGGAATACTCCAGCACCTAATATGATATTAACCAAAAATATAATGCATATGAATGCAATATGATGCAATAATAACCCTTCATTGGCACGAGACTCTCATCCACAGCCGGGAAGTATATGCCAACTCACAGCCAGAGTACAATGGTCAGATCCTCAATGCAATACAAACAACAGGATATAACATATAATATACAATGTAAGTCCAAAGCTAAGGCGTAATGAGTACGCCTATCGGCAGATACACACGTAAGGAACACGTGGTAGAAAATCCACGAGGCCAAATGCCTCCAAAGAAATGGATATAATCACTTACCTCGATCCACTTCTACTCAACAACTGCTTTGTCCTTTGGATTCATTGCCAAATGATCCTGCTTATTCAATAAGCAAGAAATATATTAAATTAGGCTAAAGACTTCATTCCCTACATCTTAGGGTAATCCGTTTAGGAACCTGATACCCCATTCGCATACGCAATACACAGGTCAGACCTATGTACAGGGTTCAAAGTCACATAACCAAACCCTAAATAAATTATATTTATGGGTAGTCGATAATTTCCTGAGTATAAATATATAATCAATTCCATTATCGGGGTCCAATTAACCCTTAAAACTATCAATTAAACTTATAAAAATGATATCCAATATCTCAATTTTTACCGTTAACATATATTCAATCACACGTAATAAACTGAAATAATGGATTAATACCATTGCCTGGATGTTTCAGGATAAAAATTCTACTATTTTTCTCCTTCTCCTTTCCCTTTTTCCTTCTTTCTTTGCGTTTTTCTTTTCACTGTTTTGTTTCTCGTTTTCTGCTTCTCTGTTCCTTAACTTCAATTTAAGGATTTATATAATCCAGCCACCGCCTCCCTGTTTGTCTTTGTCTTTTTTTTTTTTAATTTCTTTTACTTTTATATTCTCTTTTCTTAACGAAAATTAAAACGGTACACTAGGATACTCGAAATAATTCCAAATTTGTCAAACAAGTTATACAAATATATGTAATATACTTGCTAAGGAGGATCTCAAATCGAACTCCCGAAACTCACGATTAGGGCTGCCCATAGTATGGTAAATACCGAATTACCGTACCGAACCGAAATATTTTTTATTTTGGTAACGGTATTTTGGTATTTGGTGCGGTATTTGGTATGAAATTTTAAAAATTTTGGTATTTGGTACGGTATTCGGTATTTATAAAGAAAATACCGAAATACTTAATAACATATATAAATTATATATATTATATTTATATAAATCATAATAACTTAATTAATCTAAATATGATCTAATAAAATTCTAAATAGAATATCTAAAACTTGTGATATGATTATATATTTAATTAAAACTTATAAATATTTATAAATAAAATAGTATCAATACCATCAAATGTACTTTAATTCTTTACTAGAGAGTTGTCTTCCAAGCACCGTCAAAACTTAAAAGCTTGTTGTTTTGCGTGCGAAAAATATATTAGTTTATCATTAGTAGAATTAAAATTTCAATAATGAAATTTTTGTGTAGGCTTGTGTAGTAAAGTTGGTTTAATTAGATACCGGCTAGTGTTATTTGTATATTAGAGCTTTGCTACATATTTTGTGGTATTTTTTTATTTTGCGCTAATGCACTGTGAAGGTTTATTGTTAATTGCCAGATGAAGTTTCTTAGTTTCTTTCGCATTTCTTTGCAACATATATATATCTATTATATGTAAATCGAAGTTGAACAAACTACGGTTACCGACTTACCGTACCGAAATTACCGAAACCGAACATGAAAATACCGAACCATACCGAATTAGTTTGGTATGGTAATGGTATGATATTTTTAAAAATCGAATACCGAAATTACCGAACCGAAATGTAAAATACCGTACCGTACCGTACCACGAGCACCCCTACTCACGATGCGAATTAAAGCAGAAAAGATCAAATTATTAACTTTCGGCATTTTAACTGAAACTATCCAAACGACCTCGAAATTCACTTCTGAAAGTTCGTACAAGTCAAAAATAATCATACTAACCTAACGACTCTTTTGGATTTTGAATTGGAGCTCATTCACTGAAATTGAGCTCGAAAATCTCTTTTTAATATTTACTGACAATGGAAACTGAAACCTTCTTCCAATACCTATCAAACAAAGTCCGATTTATCTCAAATTTTACAGGCATGTCCTAATGGATCTTACAAAGATTCTAAAATTATTGGCACGCCAATCAGGTTCCTAATTTCTGAAACGACTAGCTAAGGTCGTTTCAATGGCGATGGTGAAGGGGAATGACCTGACCAAGTTTAAGTTAGATTTCGTGCTTCCTAAGAAATTCAGAGAGAAGCTAGAGAAAGGAGCGTTAAATTGGTATATGCGTTTGCCTGCTGAATCTATTGGGTTTTTTGATGAGCTGGCTCATTTGTTCATCTAAGAACACACCGGGCCCCAGATAGGTTCATATGAGAAAGGGGGACATCTACCACGTTAAGCAGAGGCTGAGAGAGCCCCTCTGAGATTTCATAGAACGCTTTCAAGCGGAACAGATGCGCATGCCTCCGATGGAGGATGACTTGGAAATTTTGGTGTACGCCAATAACTTGAATGCTGATGGCTTAGAGGCATGCACCGAGTTGAAGAAAAATTTGCAAGAATAGAAAGCCATGACTTGGGATGATATACACACCAGAACCTGCTCTAAGATTAGAGTGGAGGATAAGATGAAGTTTGCAAACCGTAGTTCCGGATACAGAAATCATTTAGAGTCGTCTAGATGGAATGAGGTGCCGAGAGGAAACTCGATATCCCGATACGAGCCTTATGAGCCCCCGAAACAGCATGTGAGTCGAAGGTTGGGAAATAAGAACAACGCAAACAACAACTCAGCTCAAAGGGATAGTGTTGGGGCCGGACAAGGGGGATGAAAGACAAGGGGATGAGAATCCCCAAATTTATGAGGTGCGACCCCGGTAAGAGGGATAAAAGCCTCTGGTGTGATTTTCATGAAGACCACGACCACCTCACTAAAGAATGCAAAGCTTTGTGATATGAGGTGGCCCACTTGCCAAAGAAAGGGACAAAGGAAAGCAAACCTTTGCAAAAAACAGGGGTGGAGAACAACCACCACTGCTTCCATCTCTGAATATGGTAGTTAATGTGATCTCCGGAGACTCTGAAATCAATTGTATAACTTACACTTCGGCCAAGAAGTTCGCAAAAGTCTCGATGACTTATGAGAAAATGAGCCGTGATGGTGGTAACTAGACTCAGCCGGATCCAACTAATTTTAGGATTCCTTTTCCTCTTCAAAATCAGTTTTAAATAAGGTTACCCATATTTCCTTATTTAAACCTAAGTTAATTTGCCTTAGTTCCCAATCCATTTTCGTTTAGGAATTGCATCCTTTCAGCACCGCTTCTTGCTTCTTCTATTTCTGGTAGGATTGGAACTTTGACTCCAGCTATTCTCTTCTTTCCTTCTTCAAATCTGACTTGATTAACTCGTTGAACAACTGGTCTTCTCGCTTCAATTGTGAACCTTTTCACAGTCCACTTAGCACCGGGTCCTTTGGCATCTTCAAAACTTATCCTTCAACAAAAAGAAATATATACATAGTTCACTGTTCTTGCTTGGAGTTAAAGACATTCTTCAAGGTTTGAGTCATCATATCGCTTCTTCGCCTTTTGAGTCGCTTGTTCGAGTCGTTATTTTGAACCCTCGCTCTTGCTCACTGCTCAAAAACAGGTGATAAGCTTTGCCTTTTTTACTTGAAAGCATAAATTGTTTAGTTATCTGCTTGTTTGTCAATATTCTTTGTTAACTTGATGAGATGTAACAAAGATCAGTACATTATGCTTGTTAAAATGATTTTAAACCTTTTTTTTGGTTTCAATAGAGTGGTTGATTTAGCATAAGACCTGAATCTTTTGATTGGAAATGATCATCTGAATTAAAGTACACAACTATATGCTAAGTTGATGTTCTTACAAATTTGAAGTAGTTGAAATCAACTGATAAATAGCAAGTTTGGATCTTGAAGTGTTATGACTGCAAAATAGATGTATTTCCTGAAGAAGTTGAAGTCTAGCCATTGTTTGTTCTTGGCTTGGATTAGAAGAAGAGTAGGAGTAGAGAGGATCAGGGGCTGACCTTGGCTTGTATATATTGTAAGATTGTTATTTTGGTGGTTTGAGTAGCTAGGAACCTGATGCAGTTTCAGTCTCCTATAACTATCACTTTAAATTTTCCAAACAAAATCGACAAAAAGGGAAACTCGTTAGAGGAAACGATCTCCAACTTCACTTATGATTTGAATAGAAAAAGGTGAATATAGAAAGATATCCTTTATTCTATTCAACGATATTCGTGTTAGTTTATACAAATTTAATGTGAAAATGATCATATAACTATAAGTACTTAAGCGTTTCTATCCTTAAGTGAACCAAATTATCAAAACATATTCAATAATAAGAAATAAGCTTATGGAAGAAACCAATCAAGAAAGGTAAACCGAAAGATCTAATAAAAAATTTGGTAATAACATAAATCAGATAATTTGAATACAATGACTTGAATAGTTAACATCAGCCCAAAACTCAAATTGCTAATCATGGAGCATCTACAAGTGTAGATATACAACAATGGGTTTAATCTAATTAAAACTATCATATGGAATGACTAGACGCTCCTACGAAAAGTGTGACATCATCCTTGTGTAATTCTGGAAGATAATAACGAACAGGTCTAAGAGAACCTGGCATGTTTCCAATCCGATTGTCGATAACTTTTAGTTCTTTTAGGATGTCCTGGATGACATGTGTTCCTTTGATGCCCTCATGATTGGCTGCTATAGAGCTTCCTAGAGTAGCCCACATATTGGGGCTCCGCCTAGGGACAGAAGCTGGTGACTCATTCACAGGTGTGGGTCCTCGTGGGGACACTGGCCTCTGGAAGGACCACGCGAAGATCTCCTCCAGTTTCTTGGTTAAACATTTGGCCATGTTGGCTGAGATTTGTTCTTCTCGCTCCTACTATGCTTTGAGAAAATTGTTGAGGAAGTCTTTGAGCTTAGAGTTGCTTGCACTTGGTTGATCCTCGTCACAATAACTGTCCGCAGGGATTGGATCCCTAGGAATTCCCTTGGCCTATCCTTCAGATCACTGGGATTCTTTGTCGAATCATCAACCGTGCCAGTGGTGTTCTTTGATACATCGTTGTTGCCGTTCAACATGGTCGTGCTTTTCCTAGGTAAAAACATATAATTGCCTAGTTTGTAAGGTTGTTTGAAGACCTGCTTTGTGTTTAGTGAAGTGGAGGAGTCGGTTCATTTTAGGTAATTCCTGAAATAGGTTTCTGTTCCTTTTGTTACTGCAGCAGCTATGTAATGTGCTGCAGCTCAGTTTCTGATCTGGTAGTTGAAAAGAAGGGAGTTTTCCTGTATGTAGGGTGTGGTTCTAGTTCTATTTGATTCTGAGAAATTCTGGGATCATTTAGAGGTGTATAGCAAGCTTAAATTAGTGAAAATAGCCTGGATTTCTTAGTTTTGCTCCAGGTCTGGTGCAATCTCTCTGTATAGATCCTGTTTGTCCATGTTCATGGAGTTCAGTAGGTAGCTTCATCGACTTGGTTGTTTAGTTAACGAGTTGATAGTTTCATAGTTGGTATGTGTATTGTGGGTTTATCTACTATGATTTGCTAGATGATCCTACAAGGTTTTGGTTTGTGACGGGATAAAGTGTGTTTTCCAATAGCATATGGATTAGTAATGTGCATAGTCATAGCTGATTTCAAGTAAATTCGTTCTCAATTTACTGTTAAATATCACAACACGCATTTAAAATTTTATGTTATCACTTTACTTATTTCTTACTCCAATTATTATAGTTTATTAGCAGTTACTCGCTTACCGTTTGTCGAGATTGTTACATAATTTTGGCAATACCGCAGCGGCATTTGAGCATAACGTGACACTTTTTCTTAGCAGTGAACTGGGGCAATTGTTGATATGACCTAGACTCGTCAACGAGGGTCTGAAGAATCGTATTCGAAAAAGCAAATTCTATCCTAATCTTTTGTTTCAGATTAGGACATTGGTTTGAATTCTTTCCCATTCGTGCGTCTTTTTTCCGGGTTTCGTGCGAATCTGCGTGTCTAAGTGTTGTTGAACTACATATGGCCTGATTCTCTTTCAACCCGATATATGCAGGCAACTCGGAAACGGGAGTTCGGCCATATCCATAAGTCTCGCCTTTTGGTCCTTGGAAATCAAAAGTCGTGGTTTTTATCGGGACGAAATTGGCTTCTCGTCAACTTCTTTATCCTGGAAACTCTTTCATCCTTTTCCGGGTAAAGAGGGGGAGCTGTTGACACCGAATTTCGTCCCAAAATTTAATTAATGTCTAAATTATTTAAACAAAAATCAGTTATTAAAATTTTAAAATTAATTAATTAAAGTTCAAAGGTAATCAATTTAAATTTGAAGAGAAAAAGCTAAATTACATTGTACATCTTAAAATCCAGCTTGTTCGTGTAATAATTATGTTTAAATAGCTTATATAAAAAGGGCTAATTTCGTTCTAAGCCTAAAGGGTGGCCTATTTCCGCAAACAATACATATAACCTATACACGCATATCAGCCTATTTTTCCTTAAACCCATATCAACCCACACCCACTCCCCTTTTCCCCAATTCAGAATATCCGCAATCCGCTTCCAAATCTCGTGACCTGACCCCAATCAGTTGTCTTCTCTGTACAAGGGTTTGGCTGGACGAATAACATTGTTCCAGCTGGTGGTTTTTGCGTGTTCTCACTTATCTCTCTCCAACGGATCTTCAATCTCATCCGTTAATTTGAATTTCCGATCAATAGGAGCCCTTTATCGATTTCGTGTGGATAAAGATGAGGGAGGTGATATTTTTCTACCTCTCTCACCCTTATCTCACAAGATTGATCAAAAAGCATAAAGGGTAGTTTGGATTTTTCAACCAAGGTAAAACCCTAATTTTTCATACTATAAATTTTCATTTTCAAGTTTTAGAAAGGGGTCTAAATTTTTTAGATTAGGAAAAAGCGGTAGTATTACATACAAGAAAATATTTTCTCAGTTTTTTTTAAGAAAAGAAAAATATACATAGTTCACTGTTCTTGCTTGGAGTTAAAGACATCGTTCAAGGTTCGAGTCATCATATCGCTTCTTCGCCTTTTGAGTCGCTTGTTTGAGTCGTTATTTCAAACCCTCACTCTTGTTCACTGCTCAAAAACAGGTGATAAGTTTGCCTCTTTTAATGGAAAGTATAAATTTTTTAGTTATATGCTTGTTTGTCAATATTCTTTGTTAACTTGCTGAGATGTAACAAAGATCAGTACATTGTGCTTGTTAAAACAATTTTAAACCTTTTTTTCTGTTTCAGTAGAGTGGTTCTTTTAGCATAAAACCTTAATCTTTTGATTGGAAATGATCGTTTGATTAAAGTGCACAACTTTATGCTAAGTCGATGTTCTTATCAATTTAAAGTAGTTGAAATCAACTAATAAAGAGCAAGTTTGGATCTTGAAGTGTTATGACTGAAAAATAGATGTATTTCTTGAAATAGTTGAAGTCTAGCCATTGTTTGTTCTTGGCTTGGATTAGAAGAAGCATAGGAGTAGAGAAGATCACGGGTTGTCCTTGGATTGTATATAGTGTAAGGTTGTTATTTTGGTAGTTCGAGTAGCTAGGAAGCTGGTGCGGGGAGTGGAGTTGTATTGTATAGTTGAGGGGTCACAGGTGTTGTTTGTAGAAGGATTCAAGATATTGGCTTGTTTGTTTTCTGTATGCAGGTGGATGAGCTGATGTGGAAGATGTTGTTTGGAGGTTCATGTAGTGTTTAGTAGTTCAGGGTGTTCGGGGGAGTTGAGAGGGAGCTTGCAGATCTGGTTTTGTTGTAGAAGGGATTAGGTCTTGTGAGTTGAAGTAGTAAAAAGGGAAGCTGCAGTATCTGGCTTCTGTTTTAGAGTAGTTCTTGGTGAATGGAGGGAGTAGGTAGTGAAAGAGTAGTGGTGCTAGTGGTTCAGTGAGGGAGTTTGTAAGGTTGTTTAAAGACCTTTTTTGTGTTTAGTAAAGTGTAGGAGTCAGTTCATTTTAGGTAATTCCTGAAACAGATTTCTGTTCCTTTTGTTACTACAACAGCTATGTAATGTGCTGCAGCTCAGTTTCTGATCTGGTAGTTGAAAATGAGGGAGTTGTATGGTATGCAGGGCATGGTCTGTTTCTATTTGATTCCCTGCAATTCTGGGATCATTTAGAGGTTTATAGCAAGCTTAAATTAGTGAAAATAGCCTTGAGTTCTTAGTTTTGCTCTAGGTCTGGTGCAATAAATTTGTTTAGATCCTGTATATCCATGTTCGTTGAGTTCAGTAGGTAACTTCATCGACTTGGTTGTTTAGCTAACTAGTTGAAAGTTTAATAGTTGGTATGTGTATTATGGGTTAATCTACTATGATTTTCTAGATGATCCTACAAGGTTTTGGTTTGTGATGTGATAAAGTGTGTTTTCGAATGGCATATGGATTAGTAAAGTACATAGTCATAGCTGATTTCAAGTAAATGCATTTGTTGTAAAGCCTTTGGAATCACTTCTTATACTATCAGTGTGGTTGCATTTTAACTATAAAATTTCAACTAAACGAAAAACGACAATTCGCATATAGTCCACTATTTGGAATCCTAGTAGTCATACTTAAAAGGTTCCTCTGGTTAAAATTTCCTATCGGGTAAAAGGTTTAAAATAAAATGGCCAATTGCAGCCCATTGTAGGATTGTTAACTTACTTTGACATTCAGCCTTTGGCTAATTGTTCACTATAAAATTTCATCTCGCTTGATTTAAAGTACACAACTTTATGCTAAGTTAATGTTTTGATCAATTTAAAGTTGTTGAAATCAACTAATAAAGAGCAAGTTTGGATCTTGAAGTGTTATGGCTGCAAAATACATGTATTTTCTGAAGTAGTTGAAGTCTAGCCATTGTTTGTTCTTGGCTTGGATTGGAAAAAGCATAGGAGTAGAGAGGATCAGGGCCTGTCCTTGGCTTATATATAGTGTAAGGTTGTTATTTTGGAGGTTCGACTAGCTAGGAAGGTGGTGCATGCAGTGGAGTTGTATTGTTGAGTTGAGGGGTCTCAGGTGTTGTTTGTAGAAGGATTGAAGATATTGGCTTGTTTGTTTTCTGTATGCAGGTGGATGAGCTGATGTGGAAGATTTTTTTTTGGAGGTTCTTGGAGTGTTTAGTAGTTTAGGGTGTTTGGGGGAGTTGAGAGGGAGCTTGCAGATCTGGTTTTGTTGTAGAAGGGCTCAGGTCTTGTGAGTTGAAGGAGTAAAAAGGGAAAAAGAGAAGCTGCAGTATCTGGCTTCTGGTTTATAGTAGTTCTTGATGAATGGAGGGAGTAGGAAGTGAAGGATTAGTGGTGCTAGTGGGTCAAGTGAGGGAGTTTGTAAGGTTCTTTGAAGACCTGCTTTGTGTTTAGTGAAGTGTAGGAGTCAGTTCATTTTAGGTAATTCCTGAAACAGGTTTCTGTTCCTTTTGTTACTGCAGCAGCTATGTAATGTGCTGCAGCTCAATTTCTGATTTGGTAGTTGAAAAGGAGGGTGTTGTATGGTATGCACGGTATGGTTCTGGTTCTATTTGATTCTGTGCAATTCTCGGATCATTTAGAGGTGTATAGCAATCTTAAATTATTGAAAATAGCCTTGAGTTCTTAGTTTTGCTCTAGATCTGGTGCAATCACTCTGTTTAGATCCTCTTTATCCATGTTCATTAAGTTCATTAGGTAGCTTCATCGACTTGGTTGTTTAGTTAACTAGTAGATAGTGTCGTAGTTGGTATGTGTACTATGGGTTAATCTACTATGATTTGCTAGATGATCCTATAAGGTTTTGGTTTGTGATGTGATAAAGTGTGTTTTCCAAAGGCATATGGATTAGTAAACTGCATAGTCATAGCAGATGTCAAGCAAATGCATTTGTTGTAAAGCCTTTGGAATCACTTTTTATACTATCAGTGTGCTGCATTTTAACTATAAAATTTCAACTGAACGAAAAGCGATAATTTGCATATAGTCCACTATTTGGAATCCTAGTAGTCATACGTAAACGGTTCCTCACGTTAAAATTTGCTATCGGGTAAAAGGTTTAAAATAAAATGGCCAATTGAATCCATTGTAGGATTGTTAACTTACTTTGACATTCTGCCTTTGGCTAATTGTTCACTATAAAATTTCCTCTAGGTTGAATTAAAGTACACAACTTTATGCTAAGTTGATGTTCTTATAAATTTAAAGTAGTTGAAATAACCTAATAAAGAGCAAGTTTGGATCTTGAAGTGTTATGACTGCAAAATAGATGTATTTCCTGAAGTAGTTGAAGTCTAGCCATTGTTTGTTCTTGGCTTGGATTAGAAGAAGCATAGGAGTAGAGAGGATCAGGGGCTGTCTTTGGCTTATATATAATGTAAGGTTGTTATTTTGGAGGTTCGACTAGCTAGGAAGGTGGTGCATGCAATGGAGTTGTATTGTATAGTTGAGGGGTCTCAGGTGTTGTTTGTAGAAGGATTCAAGATATTGGCTTGTTTGTTTTCTGTATGCAGGTGGATGAGCTGATGTGGAAGATGTTGTTTGGAGGTGCTTGGAGTGTTTAGTAGTTCCGGGTGGTTGGGGGAGTTGAGAGGGAGCTTGCAGATCTAGTTTTGTTGTAGAAGGACTCAGGTCTTGTGAGTAGAAGGACTCAGGTCTTGTGAGTTGTAAAGCCTTTGGAATCATTTCTTCCCAAATCTCATAACACCCTTCTTGGGCGACACTCTGAGGAATACCCGGTCCCCAACCATGAACTCAAGATCTCTCCGCCTCCGATTTGCATACGATATCTGCCGGCTCTGAGCCGTGCGGAGTCGATCCTGAATAACCCGGACCTTATCTAAGGTCTGCTGCACCAAATCGGGCCCCAACACCTGGACCTCACCAGACTCGAACCAACCGATAGGCGAGCGACATCTCCGACCATACAATGCCTCAAACGGAGCCATCTGGATAGAAGCCTGATAGCTATTATTATACGCAAACTCTGCTAGCGGCAAATGGCTATCCCAATGGCCTCCAAAATCAATAGCACACGCCCTCAACATATCCTCGAGGATCTGAATGGTCCGCTCAGACTGGCCATCAGTCTGCGGGTGAAATGCAGTGCTGAGATCGACCCGAGTACCCAGCTCTCTCTGAAAAGATCTCCAAAACTGAGCTGTGAACTGAGCACCTCGGTCAAAAATGATAGAAACAGGAGCACCATGCAATCTCACAATCTGCTCAATGAAGATACGAGCCAGACGCTCCGAGGTATAAGTAGTCCTCACTGGAATGAAGTGAGCCGACTTCGTCAGTCGATCAACTACTACCCACACCGAATCATGCTTACCCACGGTCAGCGGCAAACCAACTACGAAATCCATAGTGATCTGCTCCCACTTCCACTCGGGAATGGGCATAGACTGGGTCACCCCGGCTGGCCTCCGGTGCTCATACTTCACCTGCTGGCAATTCAAACACCGAGATACATAATCAGCAACATCCCTCTTCATCCCTTTCCACCAATACAGCTCTCGAAGATCATGATACATCTTCGCAGTACCCGGATGAATGGAATATCTCGAACTGTGAGCCTCTGCCAAAATCATCTGCCTCAGCTCCACAATGGCTGGAACACATACCCGGCCGCTAAGCCGCAAAGCACCATCATCACCAATCACGAACGAGGACACTCCCCCACTAAGGACCCTGTCCCAGAGATCTCTCAGATAAGGATCCTCGAACTGCCTTTCCCAAATCTGGGAAGCTAAAGACGACTGAGACCCCACATATGCAAGCACCCGGCCTGGAACAGAATCATCAAACCGAACCCCACTAATGGACAAAGCCTGCAACTCACGGGCCAACGGCCTCATATCAGCATCAAGATAGGCGAGGCTACCCATGGACTTCCTACTCAAGGCATCGGCTACAACATTAGCCTTTCCGGGATGATACCGGATAGAAAGATCATAATCCTTCAGCAGCTCTAACCAGCGGTGCTGTCTCCCGTTCAAGTCCTTCTGAGTGAACAAGTACTGGAGACTCTTATGATCGGTGAATATCTCACATGGCTCGCCATAAAGATAGTGCCTCCACAACTTCAGTGCAAACACGACAGCTAACAGCTCCAAATCATGGACAGGATAATTCTTCTCATGGACCTTCAGCTGTCTCGAGGCATAAGCTATCACCTTACTCTCCTGCATCAGAACGCTACCCAGGCCAACACCCGAAGCATCACAATATACGGTGAATCCCCCGGATCCACTAGGCAAGGCCAACACTGGCGCTGAAGTCAACAGAGTCTTAAGCTTCTGAAAGCTAGACTCACAGGCATCGGACCACAGGAAAGGAACATTCTTCTGGGTCAACTTCGTCAGAGGTGCTGAAATAGAAGAAAACCCCTCAACGAACCGCCGATAATAACCTGCCAAGCCTAAGAAACTCCGAATCTCTGTAGGAGAAGTAGGCCTAGGCCAACTCTGAACGACCTCTATCTTCTTCGGATCAACACACACCCCATCCTTGGTCACCACGTGACCTAGGAAAGATACAGAACTAAGCCAAAATTCACACTTGGAGAATTTGGCATACAACTGCTGATCCCTCAGAGTCCGAAGAACAACTCTCAAATGCTGCTCATGCTCCTCCCTGCTCCTCGAATAAACCAAGATATCATCGATAAACACAATGACGAAGGAGTCAAGGTAGGCCTTGAACACTCGGTTCATCAGATCCATGAAAGCAGCTGGGGCATTTGTAAGCCCGAAAGACATCACTAGAAACTCATAGTGGCCATATCGGGTACGAAAAGCAGTCTTGGAAACGTCCTCGGACCGAATCCTCAACTGATGATACCCCGACCTCAAATCAATCTTCGAGAAGAAGGTAGCACCCTGAAGCTGATCAAACAAATCATCAGTACGCGGCAAAGGATACCTATTCTTGATAGTAACCTTATTCAGCTGCCGGTAATCAATACACATCCACATAGAGCCATCCTTCTTCTTCACAAATAATACCGGGGCACCCCATGGAGACACACTGGGCCTAATGAAGCCCTTATCGAGCAAATCCTGAATCTGCTCCTTCAGCTCCCTCAACTCAACAGGAGCCATACGATACGGGGGAATAGATTTAGGCTGAGTGCCTGGCAATAGATCAATGCAAAACTCTATCTCCCGCATAGGCGGCAAACCCGGCAAATCATCAGGAAACACATCCGGATACTCACAAACAACCGGAACTCTATCAAGGGATAACTCCTCTGCCCGGACATCCCGAACTGAAGCAATATATCCCTCGCACCCACTAGATATCATCCTCTGCGCATCCAAGAAAGAAATGATCCTACTCTTCGGAGAAGGCCTGGAACCTCTCCATACAACCCGAGACTCACCCTCTGCCCCGATCGTCACGGACTTGGCATGGCAATCCAAAGTCGCATGACAGGAAGCCAGCCAATCCATGCCCATAATGACATCGAAATCAGACATATCGAGCAGCATCAGGTCCACTAAGGACTCTACACCACAGATGGAGATCATACACTGCCGATAACCCCTATCTACACATATAGAAGACCCGACAGGGGTGGCAACCATAAAGGGATCATCTAAGAAGACCAGATCCCTGCCCAAGCAAGGGGCAAATCCCGGCGACACATACGAATAGGTAGACCCCGGATCAATAAGAGCATAAGCATCGCGGCCACAGACAGATAATACCTGTGATGACATCATTGGATGCCTCAGCATCCTGACAAGTCATAGCATAGACCTGCGCCGAGCCTCCTGAACCCGGAGCTCTCTGAGACTGCTGTCTAGGAGGAATCTGAGAAACGGGCCTGGCGGCCTGAGGACCAGATGGTACCATAGCTGCGGATCCCTGGCGACCTGATGAAACATAAGGGCAACTCCTGACATAGTGCTCTGGAGACCCACACTCAAAACATCCATCACCTCTACCTCCTCTACCGCCTCTACCACCTCTGCCATGACCACCTCCAGACGAACACCTCCCATGATGCCTCTGATGGCACCTCCCGCACTGCGGCGGACCAGACTGCGAAGAGCCACCCCGCCTCTGGGATGACTGAGGCCTCGGGGTCTCTGAAGAAAAATCCTGGGCAGGCAAAGCAGCAGCCTGGGGCCTAGACTGAGAACGACCCTGATGACCCTGACCCCTCTGAGCGGATCCACTATACCCACCAGACTGACGCGATCTCTTGGCCGCCCTCTCCGCGTCAGCCCTGGCGAAGATATCCTCCATCCGCCGCGCCACATCAACTATCTCAAAATATGACTTGTTGCCCATATCAGGGGCAACAGCTACCTGCAAGCGGGGATGAAGACCCTCAACAAACCGGAGGACCTTGTCCCTCTCCTGAGCCACCATAGCCGGCGCAAACTGAGACAACCACAAGAACCTGGTGTCATACTCTGAAACAGACAGGTTTCCCTGCCTCAACCCCTCAAACTCGCACCTCTGAGCATCGTGCTGACTCTGGGGCACGAACCTGCTCATGAACATAGACACGAACTCAGCCCAAGACAAAGGAGGGAGGTCACTAGACCTCTGCCGCATCATGGAGACCCACCATGTCTCCGCATCTCTCGATAATCTGAAAGAAGCACACTGCACCTCTAAGGTGTCTCTAGTACCAAGAACTGTCAAAATCTTCTCACACTTCTGAATGTACCTCTGGGCAGTACATGTAGCTGAGGTACCGTCGAACTCTGGAGGCTGAAGCTTCATGAATGACTCTATCCTCTTGGCAACCTCCTCATTGCCCATAGGAGGAGTAGAAATAACAGGACCTGCCTGAGGAGCAGAAGCAGAAGGCTGGGCAATATGATCAGGAGCAGCCTCAGAAGTAGGCGTGCTCATAACAGGTGTGGTCGGCTGAGGAGCCGAAACAGGAGCTGCAACATCATCTCTGACAGGGACCTGATGGCTAGACAAGGCCATCAGTCTCATATACTCCTCTGAAGAGATCACAACGGTGCCTGGCACAACAGCAGGCACAGGGGGAATAGATGCTGACAGAGTCGCTGCGGAAACCGCAGGGATAGCTGTGTCCTGCCTAGTGGCTGACGGGCGACCTGCCCGAGTCTTCTTAGCAGCTGGCGGCTGCGTAGGTGCTGATGGCTCTCCCGCAGACGCGGGTGTAGAAGATGCAGCCCTCCTGGCTGAGGATGCTCGCGTCCTCGCCATTTGATACAATACACGAAAAAGGGTCAGCACCTATATAAGCTACTCAGCACGAATAGAGATGAAACGAAGGGAAAACATTTCCTAACATGCCCTTGTAGCCTCTCGCTCATAAGTATGGTCGACAACATACCCATAAGCAAGACTTTACTCAGACACTGCTCCAAGACTCCTAGGACTCGAATTAGAACCTAGGGCTCTGATACCAAACTGTCAGGACCCAATTTCCAAGGGTTCGTGATGGCACCTAAACAACATTTGCCTAGGCGAACCAATGAAACAAGATGCGGAAAAGAACAATAATGTGAAAAGATCATAAATGGATATATAAATATAAAAGGGTGAAGTACAAAAGAATATATCCACAAAAGAATTGGAGCATTCTAAGAGTGACTCAATAAAGTATGAATATACATCAAAGAAATCTGAGTCCTATCTCTAAGTGACTCCGGCGGTATGCCACCACGGTCTGTGTGGTCGGCTCACCTCAATCAAAAGTCTCAGAAGCCTCGGGAACCGCTAACGTCCGGGCTGCTGACTGGATGAAGGACCTACGCACGTAGCAGAGTAAGTTATGAGCCGAAGCCCAGTAAGATCACCGACAGGCCCGCTAAGGTACCCTTGCGGCACAAGTCGCTACATGCATCATAAGCAACAACATACTATAGTAGTCATACAATAAAGTAGTGAAATCACAAATAGATGTAACACATTCCATACACACAAGTAGTAACCAGAAGTCTCAAGGATTATGCCCATCCAACGTAAGGCATAGGTCAACTCAGCGGCGGTTTGGAGGTCCAATCTCTACTCCCGTGCCGACTAACCTAGACCTACGATGGACTAGCAACACCACTAGTAAGTATCAACCATATACCGTGACCCGAAGTCACTATCACAATCATGAATAAGTAGACCAACGACCCGTAGTCGTTGGCTCATCTCAAATCTGTCTACGATCGCACCACACCCCCTGTCAAGTGCGTCGTATCTCAATAAATCAAGTGACCACACCACACCCCCTGTCAAGTATGTCACATCTCAAAGATCAAGTGTCCACACCACACCCCCTGTCAAGTGTGACACATCTCATAGTATAGGCGACACCACACCCCCTGTCAAGTGTCCCTCTAACAGTATTAATATCCACGACATTAATAACAATAACAGAAATAATAACAGAAATATTAATAACGATAATATTTCACAGTCACCGTAACCCAGGTTGGTTATGCTAGCTGAACGTAAGGCGAAGGTTAACCCGACCACAGTTTGGGGGTACAATCCCTACTCCCATGTCGTCCAACCCAAGGTTACGTATAGACAGCACTACCCAACCCGGCACGTGAACAAATCAAGTACCAATATCATACAAAAGCCGGCAAAATCCTCGGCAAGACATTTATCATGACATGCCGGCAACATCCTCGGCCATGTCCCAAGTTCTTGCTATCTAAGCATGGCGTAGCAAGCGTTACTACGATATAAATTTAAGCTACCTCGACGTAGCGTTTAGACCGGCACATACCTCGGTCGAGTCACAATCTCGCTATTTATAACAAACAATAATAGCAAGTAATTCACATCATTAATCCTAACCATTGTTAGGTATATATATGCGTACATGAAGCATACTAGCATGAAGGAAGAGTCCACAAGCACAATAGAGGTCAAGTCAGTTACCTCGAAATTCGGGCTCAAATGCCGGGAAGAATCTCCTTTCCCGCTCGCCTTGTCCGCGAAGGACTCTCCACTAGGTCTATTAAGACAAGATATAGCACATATGAGTGCTCAATTATAGCTATTTAAGCCTATAGGCATCCTAGGATAAAAATTACCAAAATGCCCCCGGGTAGGGCCGAGCCCTAAATTTACAAAATGTACTTTTCCGGACTCCCCACGCTCCCGTGAGTCCAAAAGTACACTTAGATTCCACATGCGAGCCTTGCTCGATGTCTTTCCCCAATTCTTAAGAATCTAGGGTTCTAACCCATTTCTAAGAATCAACCCTTTGATTCTTGTGTTAATCAACATAAAGATGGATTGAAAGGGCTTCAAGGAAATTCTTGCTGTAAAAAATGGGATCAAAAAATTCAACTTCTTCCTGATCCACACAGAATTCCTGATCGAGATGGTTGGATGGTCTGGCTCTGATACCAAATATAGTGAGCAAGTAAGGACAAGTAAGCCGTAAATATAGTGAGCAAGTAAGGACAAGTAAGCCGGCTAAAATCCAAAGCCAGGAAACGCACAAGGTATTTCCGGAGAAGAAGACCAGGAAACTCTGGAAAACCTAGGCGGTGCTATATCTGTCACAAGATTGGACATTATGCAAGAAATTGCCCTCAATCCAGACAAGCTGTCAAGATGCTTGAGAAAATTGAAGATTACACTGGAATCCATCTCGGAGCAGAAGAGGATCTTACACTATGATTGGGTCTTCAAGAAATACCCAAAAATCGCCTCAAGAGCTCACCAAATGATTTTTATAAGTTATGAACCGAAATGGCCCGAAATGGCCTTTTTATAGCAGTTTTTTTTTGCCTCTGTGACAGCTTCTTTTGAAAAAATCATAACTTTTGATAGGAATGTCCAAATGACCTGAAACCGGTGCCATTAGAACCACAACTCAAAGGGCTACAACTTTCACGTTTTGAGTTTTTCCTAATTCCTTACGGATTGGCCGGAAAATCAGCTTTTATCCGGCTGTTTGCGCCAAAATAGAACAGAAAAGTCGCACCAGATTTTCTACTGTTTTAGGGGCAAAACGGGACCCTACGAAGCTCGGAATGATCCCAAATTTTGCACACAAGCCATAAAATACTTGGATGACATGCTCGTCAAGACGGAACTCAATTCGGACATCCAGAACTCAAAAAGTGGGTCCCACAGCAAAGGTTCAATTTTCGACTTTCGCCAAAATAGCGAAATTTAACCAAACGACCTCGGAATCCAATTCCGAAAGTTTCTACAAGTCACAAATGACTATACGAACCTAACGGAACTTTCGGATCTCTCATCGGAGCTCATTTGCTCAAATCGAGCTCGGAAACCTCTTTTAACTCTTTTAAACTTCCGAAACGGGGACTTTATCAAAAGTCCAATCAAACGAGGTCCGTTTTCAATTTTGAAGGTTGCTACATATCATAAATGACGAGACGGACCTAACGGTGCGCTTGGATTTTCCATCGGGGTTCGTTTACTCAAAACGACCTATCGAAACCCCAAATTCCTTTCCGGAATTTCATAAACGGATCCTTTTCTCGAAAACCTATCAAACGGACTCCATTTCGACTCAGATTTCACAGACGGGTCATAAATGACCTAACGGAGCTCTTGGGGACTGTCGACACGCAAATCGAAGTCCCGGATCCCGTAACGACTATTTGAGGGTCGTTACATGTTCATTATAAAATTTCATCTCGCTTGATTTAAAGTACACAACTTTATGCTAAGTTAATGTTTTGATCAATTTAAAGTTGTTGAAATCAACTAATAAAGAGCAAGTTTGGATCTTGAAGTGTTATGGCTGCAAAATACATGTATTTCCTGAAGTAGTTAAAATCTAGCCATTGTTTGTTCTTGGCTTGGATTGGAAAAAGCATAGGAGTAGAGAGGATCAGAGGCTGTCCTTGGCTAGTATATTGTGTAAGGTTGTTATTTTGGTGGTTCAACTAGCTAGGAAGCTAGTGCAAGCAGTGGAGTTGTATTGTTGAGTTGAGGGGTCTCATGTGTTGTTTGTAGAAGGATTCAAGATATTGACTTGTTTGTTTTCATTATGCAGGTGGATGAACTGATGTGGAAGATGTTGTTTGGAGGTTCTTTGAGTTTTAGTAGTTCAGGGTGTTTGAGGGAGTTGAGAGGGAGCTTGCAGATCTGGTTTTGTTGTAGAAGGGCTCAGGCTTGTGAGTTGAATGAGGAAAAAGGGAAGCTGCAGTATCTGGCTTCTGGTTTAGAGTAGTTCTTGGTGAATGGAGGGAGTAGGCAGTGAAGGATTAGTGGTGCTAGTGGGTCAGTGAGGGAGTTTGTAAGGTTCTTTGAAGACCTGCTTTGTGTTTAGTGAAGTGTAGGAGTCGGTTCATTTTAGGTAATTCCTGAAAAAAGTTTCTGTTCCTTTTGTTACCGCTGCAGCTATGTAATGTGCTGCAGCTCAGTTTCTGAACTGGTAGTGAAAAAGGATGGAGTTGTATGGTTTGCACGGTATGGTTGTGGTTCTATTTGATTATGTGCAATTCTGGGATCATTTAGAGGTGTATAGCAAGCTTAAATTAGTGAAAATAGCCTTGAGTTCTTAGTTTTGCTCTAGATCTGGTGCAATCACTCTGTTTAGATCTTGTTTATCCATGTTCATTGAGTTCAGTAGGTAGCTTCATCGACTTGGTTGTTTAGTTAACTAGTAGATAATTTCGTAGTTGGTATGTGTATTATGGGTTAATCTACTATGATTTGCTAGATGATCCTACAAGGTTTTTGTTTGTGATGTGATAAAGTGTGTTTTCCAATGGCATATGGATTAGTAAAGTGCATAGTCATAGTAGATAAAGTAAATGCATTTGTTGTAGAGCCTTTGGAATCACTTCTTATACTATTAGTGTGGCTGCATTTTAACTATAAAATGTCAACTGAACGAAAAGCGACAATTTGCATATAGTCCACTTTTTGGAATCCAAGTAGTCATACGTAAAAGGTTCCTCTGGTTAAAATTTCCTATCGGGTAAAAGGTTTAAAATAAAGTTGCCAATTGTAGCCCATTGTAGGATTGTTAACTTACTTTGACATTCAGCCTTTGGCTAATTGTTCACTATAAAATTTCATCTCGCTTGATTTAAAGTACACAACTTTATGCTAAGTTAATGTTTTGATCAATTTAAAGTTGTTGAAATCAACTAATAAAGAGCAAGTTTGGATCTTGAAGTGTTATGGCTGCAAAATACATGTATTTCCTGAAGTAGTTGGAGTCTAGCCATTGTTAGTTCTTGGCTTGGATTGGAAAAAGCATAGGAGTAGAGAGGATCAGGGGCTGTCCTTGGCTAGTATATAGTGTAAGGTTGTTATTTTGGTGGTTCAACTAGCTAGGAAGCTGGTGCAGGCAGTGGAGTTGTATTGTTGAGTTGAGGGGTCTCAGGTGTTGTTTGTAGAAGGATTCAAGATATTGGCTTGTTTGTTTTCAATATGCAGGTGGATGAACTGATGTAGAAGATGTTGTTTGGAGGTCCTTGGAGTGTTTAGTAGTTCAGGGTGTTTGAGGGAGTTGAGAGGGAGCTTGCAGATCTGGTTTTGTTGTAGAAGGGCTCAGGCTTGTGAGTTGAATGAGGAAAAAGGGAAGCTGCAGTATCTGGCTTCTGGTTTAGAGTAGTTCTTGATGAATGGAGGGAGTAGGCAGTGAAGGATTAGTGGTGCTAGTGGGTCAAGTGAGGGAGTTTGTAAGGTTCTTTGAAGACCTGCTTTGTGTTTAGTGAAGTGTAGGAGTCAGTTCATTTTAGGTAATTCCTGAAAAATGTTTCTGTTCCTTTTGTTACCGCAGCAGCTATGTAATGTGTTGTAGCTCAGTTTCTGAACTTGTAGTGAAAAAGGATGGAGTTGTATGGTTTGCACGGTATGGTTGTGGTTTTATTTGATTCTGTGCAATTCTGGGATCATTTTAGAGGTGTATAGCAAGCTTAAATTAGTGAAAATAGCCTTGAGTTCTTAGTTTTGCTCAAGATCTGGTGCAATCACTCTGTTTAGATCCTGTTTATCCATGTTCATTGAGTTCAGTAGGTAGCTTCATCGACTTGGTTGTTTAGTTAACTAGTAGATATTTTCGTAGTTTGTATGTGTATTATGGGTTAATCTACTATGATTTGCTAGATGATCCTACAAGGTTTTTGTTTGTGATGTGATAAAGTGTGTTTTCCAATGGCATATGGATTAGTAAAGTGCATAGTCATAGCAGATAAAGTAAATGCATTTGTTGTAGAGCCTTTGGAATCACTTCTTATGCTATTAGTGTGGCTGCATTTTAACTATAAAATTTCAACTGAACGAAATGCGACAATTTGCATATAGTCCACTATTTGGAATCCTATTAGTCATACGTAAAAGGTTCCTCTGGTTAAAATTTGCTATCGGATAAAAGGTTTTAAATAAAGTGGCAAATTGGAGTCCATTGTAGGATTGTTAACTTACTTTGACATTCAGCCTTTGGCTAATTGTTCACTATAAAATTTCCTCTCGTTTGAATTATAGTACACAACTTTATGCTAAGTTGATGTTCTTATCAATTTAAAGTAGTTGAAATAAAATAATAAAGAGAAATTTTAGATCTTGATGTGTTATGATTGCAAAATAGATGTATTTCCTGAAGTAGTTGAAGTCTAGTCATTGTTTGTTCTTGGCTCGGAATAGAAGAAGCATAGGAGTAGAGAGGATCAGGGGCTGTCCTTGGCTTGTATATAGTGTAAGGTAGTTATTTTGGTGGTTCGAGTAGCTAGGAAGCTGGTGCAGGCAGTGGAGTTGTATTGTATAGTTGAGGGGTCTCAGATGTTGTTTGTAGAAGGATTCAAGATATTGGCTTGTTTGTTTTCTGTATGCAGGTGGATGAGCTGATGTGGAAGATGTTGTTTGGAAGTTCTTGGAGTGTTTAGTAGTTCAGGGTGTTTGGGGGAGTTGAGAGGGAGATTGCAGATCTGGTTTTGTTATAGAAGGACTCAGGTCTTGTGAGATGAAGGAGTAAAAGCAGAAGCTGCAGTAGCTGGCTTCTGTTTTAGAGTAGTTCTTGGTGAATGGAGGGAGTAGGTAGTGAAGGAGTAGTGGTGCTAGTTGTTCAGTGAGGGAGTTTGTAACATTGATCTTTGTGTTTAGTGAAGTGTAGGAGTCAGTTCATTTTAGGTAATTCCTGAAACAGGTTTCTGTTCCTTTTGTTACTGCAGCAGCTATGTAATCTGCTGCAGCTCAGTTTCCGATCTGGTAGTCAAAATGGAGTGAGTTGTATGGTATGCAAGGTATGGTTCTAGTTCTCTTTGATTCTGTGCAATTCTGGGATCATTTAGAGGTGTATAGCAAGCTTAAATTAGTGAAAATAGCCTGGAGTTCTTAGTTTTGCTATAGATTTGGTGCGATCACTCTGTTTTAATCCTTTTTATCCATGTTCATTGAGTTCAGTAGGTAGCTTCATCGACTTGGTTGTTTAGTTAACTAGTTGATAGTTTCGTAGTTGGTATGTGTATTATGGGTTAATCTACTATGATTTGCTAGATGATCCTACAAGGTTTTGGTTTGTGATGTAATAAAGTGTGTTTTCCAATGTCATATAGATTAGTAAAGTGCATAGTCATAGCAGATTTCAAGTAAATGCATTTTTTGTAGAGCCTTTGGAATCATTTCTTATACTATTAGTGTGGCTGCATTTTAACAATAAAATTTCAACTGAACGAAAAGCGATAATTTTCATATAGTCCACTATTTGGAATCCTAGTAGTCATACGTAAAAGGTTCTTCTCGTTAAAATTTGCTATCGGGTAAAAGTTTTAAAATAAAGTGGCCAATTGCAGTCCATTGTAGAATTGTTAACTTACATAGACATTCAGCCTTTGGCTAACTGATCACTATAAAATTTCCTCTCGTTTGAACTAAAGTATACAACTTTATGCTAAGTTGATGTTCTTATCAATTTAAAGTAGTTGAAATAAACTAATAAAGAGCAAGTTCGGATCTTGCAATGTTAAGATTGCAAAATAGATGTATTTCCTGAAGTAGTTGAAGTCCAGCCATTATTTGTTCTTGGCTTGGATTAGAAGAAGCATAGGAGTAAAGAGGATCAGAGGCTGTCCTTGGCTTGTATATAGTGTAAGGTTTTTATTTTGGTGGTTTGTGTAGCTAGGAAGCTAACCAGTGGAGTTGTATTGTTGAGTTGAGGGGTCTCAGGTGTTGTTTGTAGAAGGATTCAAGATATTGGCTTGTTTGTTTTCTGTATGCAGGTGGATGAGCTGAAGTGGAAGATGTTGTTTGGAGGTTCGTGGAGTGTTTAGTAGTTCAGGGTTCTTGGGGGAGTTGAGAGGGAGCTTGCAGATCTGGTTTTGCTGTAGAAGGACTCAGGTCTTGTGAGTTGGAGGAGTAAAAACAGAAGCTGCAGTAGCTGGCTTCTGTTTGAGAGTAGTTCTTGGTGAATGGTGGGAGTAGGTAGTGAAGGGGTAGTGGTGCTAGTGGTTCAGTAAGGGAGTTTCTAAGGTTGTTTGAAGACCTTCTTTGTGTTTAGTGATGTGTAGGAGTCAGTTCACTTTAGGTAATTCCTGAAACAGATTTCTGTTCCTTTTGTTACTACAGCAGCTATGTAATGTGCTGCAACTCAGTTTCTGATCTGGTAATTGAAAAGGAGGGAGTTGTATGGTATGCAGGGTATGGTTCTGGTTCTATTTGATTCTCTATAATTCTGGGATCATTTAGAGGTTTATAGCAAGCTTAAATTAGTGAAAATAGCCTTGAGTTCTTAGTTTTGCTCTAGGTCTGGTGCAATCACTCTGTTTAGATCCTGTATATTCATGTTCATTGAGTTTAGTAGGTAACTTCATCGACTTGGTTGTTTAGCTAACTAGTTGATAGTTTCATAGTTGGTATGTGTATTATGGGTTAATGATAAGGATCAAAACTAAAACGCGGAAATAAAGATAGAGAGCGAGACACTACTCGAACTCCCTACGAAGTAACCCCGGGGAACTTGTCCCGAGATACCCTCGTATCGGCGTCAAGGAGGACCTACACTATGCAACTACCCTCGAGACGACAAAGGACTCGCAAGTAGAATGATCGGGGGGGTTTAGGGGTCAACTAGAATCCACTAGTAAACTCAAACCAACTCAAAGGGTTTTTCATTCTAAGAGAATCCACTCTTGAATATTCATTCAATCATTCATCATCAAAGCTAACTAAGTAAAAATGCTAAGCTATGGAGTATTTATAGGCCTCATTCAAGACATAAGAAAAGGCCTAAAGTACCCTTAAGTAGATTCTAAAGTAATAAGCCACGTAGGGGCATAATAGGAATTACATAGGCTAAAAACTAGAAAATCCCGCAAGCTTCTCAGCACTAGGCGCCCCGCCTAGTGTAGTAGGCGCCCCGCCTGGTCTCCAGTAGGCGCCCTAAGTAGGTGGTCCGCCTCTGTAGTAGGCGGCCAAGAATCCAGAGGCTAGCCACCAAGTGGGCGGTCCGCCTAGTCCAATGGGCGGTCCGCCTGCTTCCCTGAGTGCTTGAAACGCCTCGAAATGTGTCTCTAAGGCTCCTCATTCCATGGCGTTCCAATGCATAAGCACTTCCTTGGCCTTGGATGGTATTTTTAGATGGTTGCTCGATTTGCCCCGCATCATCCTCCCCTTCTTGAGAAGATTTCGTCCTCGAAATCAAGGCTTGGTCTCTCATGGCTCTAGCAACTCCTCGGGGTGGCCAAGAATCTCCTCCTTTGTTCCTGTTGATCGTCACTTTGTCATAGGCTTCTTCCAAGAGCTTTCTCGCCTGGGCATGGAGCTTAGAACCTACAAGCAACGACAAGCAAAAACAAGCAAACGTCCTACTTTGAAAGTAGGTTAGTGCAAGAAGTGTGGAAAACACACTCTTGTGATATAACCAAGCGTCAATAAGAATCATGAATATCAAGTCTCCAAAGAGATCCATAAGCACTTGGTTAAAGATCAACATGCACTCAATAAGATAATGAGCAAAGAGGTCATGGGAAGATGGGAAATGCAAGATCAAGCTACCAAAATCCCCTTGAACCTTAAGCTCAAGATCAACACATCAATCTATCCTCGAGGTGTGATCATCATGTGGAGTGGAGTGAATCAAGTAGCCCAACCTACAAGTAGGATCAAGCACTCCACTCCCCTTCTTTAGAGCATACCTACTCACACCAAGGGGTTCCTCTTCCCTTCCCATTTCATCACCTAAGCAACCCTTCTCAAAAGACAAGCTCTCAAGGAAGGTATTGATGATGGATTCTTCTTCATCATAACCCCAACAAGCAATAGGAGGGTCACTCAAAGAACCATCTACCTCACCCACATTCTCAAGCAATGGGTTGCCTAAGGAATCACACCATGGGGGTTCCATCCTACTATTCACCCTAGTCCGATACAAGTCATTACCACTAATTAGAATGCCTTCAAATAAAGGATTGGTAAAAACATGCATCTCACTATCATGGTCAAGCATAGACAAGTTGTCAAGACTAGGTTCACTTGAGGAGTCATCATAGACAACCTTGTCCAATTCATGCAATTTGGACTCCTCAAGGTCAATTCCATCTTTACCACAACACATTGGTCCACCAAATAGAAGTAAATCAATAAGGGCATGATCAACTATCTCATCTTCCCATTTGTCAAAGGTTGGTGGTGTGTCATAGCAAAGGTCACAACCATAGTCAACCACCAAATCTACACTAGGGAGGGGTTCAATGAACAATGAGCTCACATCATGATGTGGCATAGCATTCCTTCCAACTAGTGTTTCACAAGCACATACAAGTTGACAACTAGACTCTACACTAGTGGTATACTCACTAGATGCATCAAAACCACCAACTAGTGTTGAGTCATCACAAGACAAGTAGCTAGTAGGCTCATGAAAAGGTGAAGTAACACTTACATTGGTAGTACTTCCTTGATCACTCACAAGGTTTGAAGTGTCATATGCAACTCCTCCTTCATGAAGCTCACATTGAGGCTCCATTGACTTCTCTTCCAATGTACCTACACAAGAACTTTCACAAGAAGAGATAGAAGATAAAGAAGGGTTAGAACAATGGGTGCTCTCACTCTCAATTTTTCCTTCCTCACCTCTCATCTCTCTCAATTTTACCTCATGATCAAGTGTAGTTTGTGGTGACAATCCACTCACATCACTCCTCAAATCCTCTCCTTTTTCCTCTCTTGGATTGTCACCGGTCACTCCCTCACTTCTCTCTATCTTTTCTCTCTCAGTTGAAGTGGAGTGACTCTCATTTTCATCATGCAATGGCAAAACAATGAGATTGTTTGCCTCGGGTTCAAGTACAATGGGTGACTTTGCTTTAGCCGCTTCCCTCAACTCCTTCATCCGCTTGTAGTCTTCCCTTACTTGCCTTGGAGTCAAAGGTCTAAGCACATATTTCTTCCCATCTTGCTTAACCGTGTAGGAGTTGGTCCTACCATCATGCACAACACACCTATCATATTGCCATGGTCTCCCAAAAAATAGATGGCAAGCTTGCATCGGGACAACATCAAACAAGACCTTATCTTTATAGTTCCCAATGCTAAACTCAAGCAACACTTGCTTCACCACCTTTAGTTCACCACACTCGCTAAGCCATTGTAAGCGATATGGGCTTGGATGCGTACGAGTGGGTAACTTCAATTGGGAAATCAAGGATTGGCTTACTATGTTGGCACAACTCCCCGAATCAACAACCATTGAACACAATTACCCCATCACACGACACCTAGCATGAAAGAGGCTTTCTCTTTGATCATTTTCCACCTCCACTTCCATGAGAATGGTACTCAAGCTCCTCCTAACCACCAAGAACATGTGAGGACCAACATCTTCCTCTTCGGCTACCTCACATTCAACTTCCTCATCCTCCTCTACTTCCTCATTTTCGGACTCGCTTTCTTGTTCATACACTAAATTGCCAACCACAACCATGGTTCGTTTTGTGGAGCATTCTTTAGCAATATGCCCAAAGCCCTTGCACTTATAACATTGAGTAGAAGTAGAAATAGGATTACTCAAGCGAGTTTTAGAATTACCTTCCAAGTTTGGTGTAGTCTTCTCATGAGGCTTTTTCACTTCTTTGCTAGCACTTGCACTTGAAAAGTTTGCACTTGGAGTCTTCCACTCTTTTGGCTTGCTTGTGGTAGTAGGAGTGTTGTTTTTGAACTTCTCTCCTTTGAGCCAAGTCTCGGCATCAATTGCGGTTTCAAACATATCTTGAAGTGTGAGATAATGATGCAACCTCAATTGAGAAGCTATACCATAGCTCAAGCCATTCTTGAATCGGATCATGGCTTCTTCTTCACCTTCGGTATCCATATCCAATGCCATCCGGGTCTTTTCAAATTCATCATGGTACTCATGCACCGTTTTGACACCTTGTTTTAGATCATAGAGCTTCTTGAGTTGCTCTTGCCGATACCTTGGAGTTATGTACTTGGTGTTCATAAGGCCTTTCAACTCATCCCAAGTCACATTCAAATGCAAATTCATCCTTCTCCTAGACCTCTTCATGGACTCCCACCAAGTAGAAGCATAGGCCTCAAAGATAGAAATAGCATACGTTCCCTTTCTCTCCTCGGTCATCTCATTGGTGTCAAACAACCTCTCCATAAGTAGTACCCATTCCATGTATGCCTCCGGATCACAAGTTCCCTTGAAGGGTGGAAGATTGAGCTTGACACTATTGAGGTTGTTGTTGTTGTCACGTACCCCATAGTTAGGCTCCGGTTGGCCTCCATAATGGTCATCATGAGCAACATACTCCCTCCTCACATTCCCTCTAGCATAGCCCATGGGTGGCCCTCGACCTCGGCCTCTACCCCTATCCACATTTCGACCCCAATGCATTTGCCTCCTAGGTTGATAAGGAACATCATACCCATAGGCTTCATCACCATACCCGGCCTCCTCCTCTTCTTGAACTTCATCAATTTGTTCAAGAGGTGGGACATTCCGCACGGGTCTTCGAAGTGGAGCATTTCCTTGGGGATTGCCCAAGTTGAGGGGATTGCCCTCTTGTCGGGGATTGCCCAACCCACGCTCTCGTAGAGCTTCAACTTTGCTTTGTTCATACCTCTTGTTTAGCTCAACAAAGTGTCCGGGAGTCATAGGAGTGCTATGACTCGTGCCTTCTCCGGATTCAATTTGGACACTCGGGGTCCTCCTCTCACCGGTCTCAACTTGATTCCTCTCGACGGACTCAAGTCTCAAAGTTATGTCCTCTAACTTGGCTATAACGGTAGCCATGAAAATTTTCATAGGATCATCTCCATCGGTTGCCATAGTACCTACAAAAAGCAACAAACGTTAGCAAAACACCTCACACACACCCTTACATGTATAACACTCGGGTCACTCGTTTAGTGGTGGTGGGTATTTCACTCAAGTTTGAGTCTAAAAGCTTCAAGTAGTTGACCAACGAACCACAAATCAATCACTCAACTTCTCAAGTCCAATGCTCTCCGGGGTGAGTGGAGTTAATGGGACTCGATTGGAACGATAAGCACTTTAAGTGAGGACTTGAATCAAAAAGATACTACGGGTCTTCTTTGAATTCTAGTCTCCTTTCTAAGGCACGATGATCCTAATAGCTCGAAGTAATTAGTACTAATCAAGTAGGATTATACTCTAATAGTACTAATTAGAAGCAATGCAAACAACAAACAAGAGAACCTAGAAGAAACTACCCAATTCCCAACTTTCAGAAAAGTAGGCGCCCCACCTGTTTTGAGTAGGTGGTCCGCCTGGTTCTCTGCAGAGGAGAGTAGGCGGTCAGCCTACTCCAAGTAGGCGGTCCGCCTCTGCAAAATCCAGAGAGTGAACAAAAATCAGGCGGTCCGCCCCTTCTACTAGGCGCCCCGCCTACTGCAACTTCCAGCACAGTTCAAACTCGTTTTTCTTGCCTTTGGCACCCAAAAATCCAACAATTCACACGTTGTTTTATCAATCCGAAGGTACCCAAACGTTTTTTTCAATCACAGAGATCAAACCCCAATCAATTTTATCAAACCCCAATCAAAATCCAACAATCTACCATGTTCATAGCTAGGGTTTCAAGCTTTTCAAATTTTCAAGGGTTTCAAATTTTCAATTCATGGGATACAACTCCAAATCATGTGTGTTGGGTACCAAAATAACGGGTTTCCAATAAGGAACAAACCCCAATAACAATCACAACACGAATCGATCAAACAATCAAAATAGACCAAATTTTTGGTGTTTTCAATTTTTTTTCAATTTTTTTGTGGTTTTCTCCTTTCCAATAACAAGAACAAGAAAACTAAAGATAGGTACGACCTAGGCACGAAGAATCAAGGGTCGGGGGTTTGTAGAAACAAAACCCGAGCCTTGCTCTGATACCAAGATGATAAGGATCAAAACTAAAACGCGGAAATAAAGATAGAGAGCGAGACACTACTCGAACTCCCTACGAAGTAACCCCGGGGAACTTGTCCCGAGATACCCTCGTATCGGCGTCAAGGAGGACCTACACTATGCAACTACCCTCGAGACGACAAAGGACTGGCAAGTAGAATGATCGGGGGGGGGGTGTTTGGGGGTCAACTAGAATCCACTAGTAAACTCAAACCAACTCAAAGGGTTTTTCATTCTAAGAGAATCCACTCTTGAATATTCATTCAATCATTCATCATCAAAGCTAACTAAGTAAAAATGCTAAGCTATGGAGTATTTATAGGCCTCATTCAAGACATAAGGAAAGGCCTAAAGTACCCTTAAGTAGATTCTAAAGTAATAAGCCACGTAGGGGCATAATAGAAATTACATAGGCTAAAAACTAGAAAATCCCGCAAGCTTCTCAGCACTAGGCGCCCCGCCTGGTCTCCAGTAGGCGCCCCAAGTAGGTGGTCCGCCTCTGTAGTAGGCGGCCAAGAATCCAGAGGCTAGCCACCAAGTGGGCGGTCCGCCTAGTCCAATGGGCGGTCCGCCTGCTTTCCTGAGTGCTTGAAACGCCTCGAAATGTGTCTCTAAGGCTCCTCGTTCCATGGCGTTCCAATGCATAAGCTCTTCCTTGGCCTTGGATGGTGTTTTTAGATGGTTGCTCGATTTGCCCCGCATCAGTTAATCTACTATGATTTGCTAGATGATCCTACAAGGTTTTGGTTTGTGATGTGATAAAGTGTGTTTTCCAAAGGCATATGGATTAGTAAAGTGCATAGTCATAGCAGATTTCAAGCAAATGCATTTCTTGTAAAGCCTTTGGAATCGCTTCTTATACTATCAGTGTGGCTGCATTTTAACTATAAAATTTCAACTGAACGAAAAACGATAATTTGCATATAGTCCACTATTTGGAATCCTAGTAGTCATACGTAAACGGTTCCTCACGTTAAAATTTGCTATCGGGTAAAAGGTTTAAAATAAAATGGCCAATTGAGTCCATTGTAGGATTGTTAACTTACTTTGACATTCTGCCTTTGGCTAATTGTTCACTATAAAATTTCCTCTCGTTTGAATTAAAGTACACAACTTTATGCTAAGTTGATGTTCTTATAAATTTAAAGTAGTTGAAATAACCTAATAAAGAGCAAGTTTGGATCTTGAAGTGTTATGACTGTAAAATAGATGTATTTCCTGAAGTTGTTGAAGTCTAGCCATTGTTTGTTCTTGGCTTGGATTAGAAGAAGCATAGGAATAGAGAGGATCAGGGGCTGTCCTTGGCTTATATATAATGTAAGGTTGTTAGTTTGGAGGTTCGACTAGCTAGGAAGGTGGTGCATGCAGTGGAGTTGTATTGTATAGTTGAGGGGTCTCAGGTGTTGTTTGTAGAAGGATTGAAGACATTGGCTTGTTTGTTTTCTGTTTGCAGGTGGATGAGCTGATGTGGAAGATGTTTTTTGGAGGTTCTTGGAGTGTTTAGTAGCTCAGAGTGTTTGGGGGAGTTGAGAGGGAGCTTGCAGATCTGGTTTTGTTGTAGAAGGGCTCAGGTCTTGTGAGTTGAAGGAGTAAAAAAGGAAGCTGCAGTGTCTAGCTTCTGTTTTAGAGTAGTTCTTGGTGAATGGAGGGAGTAGGTAGTGAAGGATTAGTGGTGCTAGTGGTTCAGTGAGGGAGTTATTAAGCTTGTTTGAAGACCTTCTTTGTGTTTATTGAAGTGTAGGAGTCAGTTCATTTTAGGTAATTCCTGAAACAGGTTTCTGTTCCTTTTGTTACTGCAACAACTATGTAATGTGCTGCAGCTCAATTTCTGATTTGGTAGTTGAAAAGGAGGGTGTTGTATTGTATGCACGGTATGGTTCTGGTTCTATTTGATTCTGTGCAATTCTTGGATCATTTAGAGGTGTATAGCAAGCTTAAATTATTGAAAATAGCCTTGAGTTCTTAGTTTTGCTCTAGATCTAGTGCAATCACTCTGTTTAGATCCTCTTTATCCATGTTCATTGAGTTCAGTAGGTAGCTTCATCGACTTGGTTGTTTAGTTAACTAGTAGATAGTTTCGTAGTTGGTATGTATACTATGGGTTAATCTACTATGATTTGCTAGATGATCCTACAAGGTTTTGGTTTGTGATGTGATAAAGTGTGTTTTCCAAAGGCATATGGATTAGTAAAGTGCATAGTCATAGCAGATTTCAAGCAAATGCATTTCTTGTAAAGCCTTTGGAATCGCTTCTTATACTATCAGTGTGGCTGCATTTTAACTATAAAATTTCAACTGAACGAAAAACGATAATTTGCATATAGTCCACTATTTGGAATCCTAGTAGTCATACGTAAACGGTTCCTCACGTTAAAATTTGCTATCGGGTAAAAGGTTTAAAATAAAATGGCCAATTGAGTCCATTGTAGGATTGTTAACTTACTTTGACATTCTGCCTTTGGCTAATTGTTCACTATAAAATTTCCTCTCGTTTGAATTAAAGTACACAACTTTATGCTAAGTTGATGTTCTTATAAATTTAAAGTAGTTGAAATAACCTAATAAAGAGCAAGTTTGGATCTTGAAGTGTTATGACTGTAAAATAGATGTATTTCCTGAAGTTGTTGAAGTCTAGCCATTGTTTGTTCTTGGCTTGGATTAGAAGAAGCATAGGAATAGAGAGGATCAGGGGCTGTCCTTGGCTTATATATAATGTAAGGTTGTTAGTTTGGAGGTTCGACTAGCTAGGAAGGTGGTGCATGCAGTGGAGTTGTATTGTATAGTTGAGGGGTCTCAGGTGTTGTTTGTAGAAGGATTCAAGATATTGGCTTGTTTGTTTTCTGTATGCAGGTGGATGAGCTCATGTGGAAGATGTTGTTTGGAGGTTCTTGGAGTGTTTAGTAGTTCAGGGTGGTTGGGGGAGTTGAGAGGGAGCTTGCAGATCTGGTTTTGTTGTAGAAGGGCTCAGGCTTGTGCGTTGAATCAGGAAAAAAGGAAGCTGCAGTATCTGGCTTCTGGTTTGGAGTAGTTCTTGGTGAATGGAGGGAGTAGGCAGTGAAGGATTAGTGGTGCTAGTGGGTCAGTGAGGGAGTTTGTAAGGTTCTTTGAAGACCTGCTTTGTGTTTAGTGAAGTGTAGGAGTCAGTTCATTTTAGGTAATTCCTGAAAAAATTTTCTGTTCCTTTTGTTACTGCAGTAGCTATGTAATGTGCTGCAGCTCAGTTTTTGAACTGGTAGTGAAAAAGGATGGAGTTGTATTGGTTGCACGGTATGGTTGTGGTTCTATTTGATTCTGTGCAATTCGGGATCATTTAGAGGTGTATAGCAAGCTTAAATTAGTGAAAATAGCCTTGAGTTCTTAGTTTTGCTCTAGGTCTTGTGCAATCACTCTGTTTATATCCTTTTCATCCATGTTCATTGAGTTCAGTAGGTAGCTTCATCGACTTGGTTGTTTAGCTAATTAGTTGATAGTTTCGTAGATGGTATGTGTATTATGAGTTAATCTACTATGATTTGGTAGATGATCCTACATGGTTTTGGTTTGTGATGTGATAAAGTGTGTTTTCCAATGGCATATGGATTAGTAAAGTGCATAGTCATAGCTGATTTCAAGTAAATGCATTTGTTGTAACGCCTTTGGAATTACTTCTTATACTATTAGTGTGGCTGCATTTTAACTATAAAATGTCAACTGAACGAAAAGCGACAATTTGCATATAGTCCACTATTTGGAATCCTAGTAGTCATACGTAAAAGGTTCCTCTGGTTAAAATTTCCTATCGGGTAAAAGGTTTAAAATAAAGTGGCCAATTGCAGCCTATTGTCGGATTGTTAACTTACTTTGACATTCAGCCTTTGGCTAATTGTTCACTATAAAATTTCATCTCGCTTGATTTAAAGTACACAACTTTATGCTAAGTTAATGTTTTGATCAATTTAAAGTTGTTGAAATCATCTAATAAAGAGCAAGTTTGGTTCTTGAAGTGTTATGGCTGCAAAATACATGTATTTCCTGAAGTAGTTGAAGTCTAGCCATTGTTTGTTCTTGGCTTGGATTGGAAAAAGCATAGGAGTAGAGAGGATCAGGGGCTGTCCTTGGCTAGTATATCGTGTAAGGTTGTTATTTTTGTGTTTCAACTAGCTAGGAAGCTGGTGCAGGCAGTGGAGTTGTATTGTTGAGTTGAGGGGTCTCAGGTGTTGTTTGTAGAAGGATTCAAGATATTGGCTTGTTTGTTTTCAATATGCAGGTGGATGAACTGATGTGGAAGATGTTGTTTGGAGGTTCTTGGAGTGTTTAGTAGTTCAGGGTATTTGAGGGAGTTGAGAGGGTGCTTGCAGATCTGGTTTTGTTGTAGAAGGGCTCAGGCTTGTGAGTTGAATGAGGAAAAAGGGAAGTTGCAGTATCTGGCTTCTGGTTTAGAGTAGTTCTTGGTGAATGGAGGGAGTAGGCAGTGAAGGATTAGTGGTGCTAGTGGGTCAGTGAGGGAGTTTGTAAGGTTCTTTGAAGACCTGCTTTGTGTTTAGTGAAGTGTAGGAGTCAGTTCATTTTAGGTAATTCCTGAAAAAAGTTTCTGTTCCTTTTGTTACTGCAGCAACTATGTAATGTGCTGCAGCTCAGTTTCTGAACTGGTAGTGAAAAAGGATGGAGTTGTATTGTTTGCACGGTATGGTTATGGTTCTATTTGATTCTGTGCAATTCTGGGATCATTTAGAGGTGTATAGCAAAATTAAATTAGTGAAAATAGCCTTGAGTTCTTAGTTTTGCTCTAGATCTGGTGCAATCACTCTGTTTAGATCCTGTTTATCCATGTTCATTGAGTTCAGTAGGTAGCTTCATCGACTTAGTTGTTTAGTTAACTAGTAGATAATTTCATAGTTGGTATGTGTATTATGGGTTAATCTACTATGATTTGCTAGATGATCCTACAAGGTTTTTGTTTGTGATGTGATAAAGTGTGTTTTCCAATGGCATATGGATTAGTAAAGTGCATAGTCATAGCAGATCAAGTAAATGCATTTGTTGTAGAGCCTTAGGAATCACTTCTTATACTATTAGTGTCCTTGGCTTGTATATAGTGTAAGGTAGTTATTTTGGTGGTTCGAGTAGCTAGGAAGCTGGTGCATGCAGTGGAGTTGTATTGTATAGTTGAGGGGTCTCAGATGTTGTTTGTAGAAGGATTCAAGATATTGGCTTGTTTGTTTTCTGTATGCAGGTATATGAGCCGATGTAGAAGATGTTGTTTGGAAGTTCTTGGAGTGTTTAGTAGTTCAGGGTGTTTGGGGGAGTTGAGGGGGAGCTTGCAGATCTTGTTTTGTTATAGAAGGACTCAGGTCTTGTGAGTTGAAGGAGTAAAAGCAGAAGCTGCAGTAGCTGGCTTCTGTTTTAGAGTAGTTCTTGGTGAATGGAGGGAGTAGGTAGTGAAGGAGTAGTTGTGCTAGTGGTTCAGTGAGGGAGTTTGTAACATTGATCTTTGTGTTTAGTGAAGTGTAGGAGTCAGTTCATTTTAGGTAATTCCTGAAACAGGTTTCTGTTCCTTTTGTTACTGCAGCAGCTATGTAATCTGCTGCAGCTCAGTTTCCGATCTGGTAGTCAAAATGGAGGGAGTTGTATGGTATGCAAAGTATGGTTCTAGTTCTCTTTGATTCTGTGCAATTTTGGGATAATTTAGAGGTGTATAGCAAGCTTAAATTAGTGAAAATAGCCTGGAGTTCTTAGTTTTGCTATAGATCTGGTGCGATCACTCTGTTTTAATCCTTTTTATCCATGTTCATTGAGTTCAGTAGGTAGCTTCATCGACTTGGTTGTTTAGTTAACTAGTTGATAGTTTCATAGTTGGTACGTGTATTATGGGTTAATCCACTATGATTTGCTAGATGATCCTACAAGGTTTTGGTTTGTGATGTAATAAAGTGTGTTTTCCAATGGCATATGGATTAGTAAAGTGCATAGTCATAGCAGATTTCAAGTAAATGCATTTGTTATAGAGCCTTTGGAATCATTTCTTATACTATTAGTGTGGCTGCATTTTAACAATAAAATTTCAACTGAACGTAAAGCGATAATTTTCATGTAGTCCACTATTTGGAATCCTAGTAGTCATACGTAAAAGGTTCCTCTGGTTGAAATTTGCTATCGGGTAAAAGGTTTAAAATAAAGTGGCCAATTGTTGTCCATTGTAGAATTGTTAACTTACATATACATTCAGCCTTTAGCTAACTGATCACTATCAAATTTCCTCTCGTTTGAACTAAAGTATACAACTTTATGCTAAGTTGATGTTCTTATCAATTTAAAGTAGTTGAAATAAACTAATAAAGAGCAAGTTTGGATCTTGCATTGTTATGATTGCAAAATAGATGTATTTCCTCAAGTAGTTGAAGTCCAGCCATTATTTGTTCTTGGCTTGGAATAGAATAAGCATAGGAGTAGAGAGGATCAGGGGCTGTCCTTGGCTTGTATATAGTGTAAGGTAGTTATTTTGGTGGTTATAGTAGCTAGGAAGCTGGTGCAGGCAGTGGAGTTGTATTGTATAGTTGAGGGGTCTCAGATGTTGTTTGTAGAAGGATTCAAGATATTGGCTTGTTTGTTTTCTGTATGCAGGTGGATGAGCCGATGTGGAAGATGTTGTTTGGAAGTTCTTGGAGTGTTTAGTAGTTCAGGGTGTTTGGGGGAGTTGAGAGGGAGCTTGCATATCTGGTTTTGTTATAGAAGGACTCAAATCTTGTGAGTTGAAGGAGTAAAAGCAGAAGCTGCAGTAACTGGCTTCTGTTTTAGAGTAGTTCTTGGTGAATGGAAGGAGTAGGTAGTGAAGGAGTAGTTGTGCTAGTGGTTCAGTGAGGGAGTTTGTAACATTGATCTTTGTGTTTAGTGAAGTGTAGGAGTCAGTTCATTTTAGGTAATTCCTGAAACAGGTTTCTGTTCCTTTTGTTACTGCAGCAGCTATGTAATCTGCTGCAGCTCAGTTTCCGATCTGGTAGTCGAAATGGAGGGAGTTGTATGGTATGCAAGGTATGGTTCTAGTTCTCTTTGATTCTGTGCAATTCTGGGATCATTTAGAGGTGTATAGCAAGCTTAAATTAGTGAAAATAGAACTGGAGTTCTTAGTTTTGCTATAGATCTGGTGCGATCACTCTGTTTTAATCCTTTTTATCCATGTTCATTGAGTTCAGTAGGTAGCTTCATCGACTTGGTTGTTTAGTTAACTAGTTGATAGTTTCATAGTTGGTATGTGTATTATGGGTTAATCTACTATGATTTGCTAGATGATCCTAAAAGGTTTTGGTTTGTGATGTAATAAAGTGTGTTTTCCAATGGCATATGAATTAGTAAAGTGCATAGTCATAGCAGATTTCAAGTAAATGCATTTGTTATAGAGCCTTTGGAATCATTTCTTATACTATTAGTGTGGCTGCATTTTAACAATAAAATTTCAACTGAACGAAAAGCGATTATTTTCATATAGTCCACTATTTGGAATCCTAGTAGTCATACGTAAAAGGTTCCTCTGGTTGAAATTTGCTATCGGGTAAAAGGTTTAAAATAAAGTGGCCAATTGTTGTCCATTGTAGAATTGTTAACTTACATATACATTCAGCCTTTGGCTAACTGATCACTATAAAATTTCCTCTCGTTTGAACTAAAGTATACAACTTTATGCTAAGTTGATGTTCTTATCAATTTAAAGTAGTTGAAATAAACTAATAAAGAGCAAGTTTGGATCTTGCAGTGTTATGATTGCAAAATAGATGTATTTCCTGAAGTAGTTGAAGTCCAGCCATTATTTGTTCTTGGCTTGGATTAGAAGAAGCATAGGAGTAGAGAGGATCAGGGGCTGTCCTTGGCTTGAATATAGTGTAAGGTTGTTATTTTGGTGGTTTGATGAAATGACCTCGGTCAGTCATTTCAGAAGTTAGGACTCCAATTGGCGTGCCGATAATTTTAAAATATTCGTAATGTCCATTAGGACCTGTCTGTAAAGTTTGAGCTAAATCAGACCTCGTTTGGTAGGCATCGGAAGAAGGTTTCAGTTTTTATTGGCGATAAATATTAAAAAGAGATTTTCGAGCTCGGTTTTGCCGAGCTCCGTTTTGAAATCCGAAAGCGCTGTTAGGTTCTTATGATTATTTGTGATTTTTGTAAGCTTTCGAAAGTGAATTTCGATATTGTTCGGCTAGTTTCCGCTAAAATGCCGAAAGTTAAATAATTTGACTTCTTTTCATTTAAATTCGCATCTTGAGTTTCGGGAGTCCAATTTGAGATCCACCCTCGCGAGTATGTTACATATATTTTGTATAACTTGTATGCAAAAGTTGGGATTACTTCGAATATCGTAGAGTACGGTTTTAATTTTTACCGTAGCAGCGAATTTTAAAAGTAAAAAAAAAAAAAAAAAAAAGAAGAGAAAAGACAAAAAAAGAAAAGGACAAAAAAGAAAGAAAAAGAAAGGGCAAGGGCGGTGGCTGCATTTCCTTGCAGCATTAAAACAAAACACCATAACAGAAAACAAAAAACGAAACAGAAATGAAAAATGAAGCAGCAGAGACGAAGCAGAGGAAAAAATGCTAGAAAATGAGAAAAGAGCCGGGAAAATTGTAGAATTTTTACCCCAAAACATTCAGGTAATGATCCTAATATATTATTTGAGTTTATTACGTGTGTTTGAGTATATTTTTACGGTAAAAATAGGAATATTAGACATCGCCCTAATGACGTAAATTGATAGTTTACAGGGTCAAATGGACCCCGATAATGAAATTGATTATATATTCGTACTCAGTGAGTTATGGGCAACATATAAATGTAATTTATTTAGGGTTTGGTTATGTGACCTTAAACCCTGTACATAGGCCTGGCCTGCGTATTGCGTATGCGAATAGGGTATCGGGTTCCTACCTGGATTGCCCTAAGATGTGAGGAATGAAGCCTTTAGCCTAATGTGATATATTTTTCTGCTTATTGATCACAGTGGGATCGTTTGGCAATGAATTCAAAGAATAACGCGGTTGTTGGTCGCAATGCTAACTTTTGAGAGAGGTAAGTGTTTATATCCATTTCTTTGGAGGCACCTAGCCTCGTGGATTTTCTACCACGTATTCCTTACGTGTGTAGCTGCCGATAGGCGTACTCATTACGCCTTAGCTTTGGATTTATATTGTATATTATATTTTATGTCCTATTGTCGGTATTGCATTGAGAATCTGAGCATTGTACCCTGGCTGTAAGTTGGTATCTACTTCCCGACTGTCGATGAGAGTCCCGCGCCGGTGAAGGGTTATTATTGCATCACATTGCATTCATACGCATTATATGTCATTCATATGCATTACATTGCATATCATATTGGGTGCAGGAGAATTCCGCCCCAGGAGCAGGAGGATTCCGCTCCATTGTATCATATTGAGGGGTAGGAGGATTCCGCCCCAAGAGCAGGAGTATTCCGCTCTTATGTCAGATATTGAGTGCAGGAGTATTCCGCCTCAGCTTTACATTATATCGGGTGCAGGAGTATTACGCCCCAAGAGAGTGCAGGAGTATTCCGCCTCTGGTTTATATTATATCAGGTGCAGGAGTATTCCGCCCCAGGAGCAGGAGTATTCCGCTCCAGTTGGTTATCAGATTGGATTCCCCTCGAATGCAGGAGTATTCCGCTTCGGGATGGGATTACGGGCACATGTGACCCTTTGCATCATATTTCATTTCATTTCATCTCACTTCATTTTATTTCATCTCAATTCATACCATTGTGTAGTTTGCGGTACATGACTACTGTTCTGCTTATATGTGCACTGCTTATTTGTTGATATGTTTCTGGCACGCATCCTTGGTTGAATTTAGAAGTCCTTACGTGTTTTCGGTTGTTATCTGGCTCTGTCTTTTTATAATTTAAATAAAAGAAATTTGGTCTATTTGTTTCTTCTCCCTGGCTAGTTATCCTATTCTTTGAGGTGGCTAGTCTGCCCCACTTATTGAGTCCTTTTGACTCACCCTTGTTTGTTGTTTGTTTTTTTGTCTATCTATTTCGTTTCGGCAGGTTCGCTCCAGGATTGAGTTCGCCACATTGTTCAGGAGCGAAGACGACTTCAGCTGTCAGGGTGAGCCAGCTTTTATTCCGGATGGCCACCAGTTTATCGGTTATCATTCAGTTGCATTTTGTTCCCTTCAGGAGGTATCTGTTTTCTTTGTACTCTTAGATGTCTAGTCTGGATAGCCCTAAACCTAGTATGTTGGGTAGCCAGCTGTAACTTCTTTTGTACAGCTTAGAGGTATCAGTATGTCTGTGTTTTTGTTTTAAGTGTTGTCCTTATTTATGAATTATTATATTTATTTTCCTAATTTAGTTGGTAAGGGTTCGCCCGACGGGTCTAGGGGAGGATGTCGGGTGCCCGCACGGCCTAACCGGATTCCGGGTCGTGTCAGTTGGTATCAGAGCCCGGTTTAGAGTCTATCCAGACTAAGACAGTGTCTAGTAGAGTCTCGCTGATGGGTACGTAGACGTCCGTACTTATCTACGAGGGGCTATGATGGCATTTAGGAAGTTTCACTTCCTTCATTTCTGATCGCGTGTCGGTCTAGGATTCAAAAGTATTTTCGTTAATTCCTTTGTGGTAATTGTGAACCCTCGTGCGACAAATCAGCAAACGGTATGAGTTCAAGACGAAGCAGTCTAGCCTGGGGCTAACACTGACGAAGCTCCGAGAGTTTTGATCGTGCTGACGAACTAGTTACGGAGGTCCCAGTCGTACGAGCTCGCGATGGGCAAGGGAGCAGGGCCTGGTGGTTCCCTTGGCTCTCTACGATACTTTTACGAGAATCTTGGCGACAGATACCACAATAACCTATTATTCGCTAGGCAGCATATCAGGTTGCCACAGATGCAGATGTTTGGTCTTAGGGATCTCCGTTGCAATCGTTGATGTTGTTCCAATATATTGTTCCCAATGCAGCATGTATTGTACCTCTAATTTTTCCGGCTGGTTAGCCAACCGAAATAACAGTTCGGTCCGAGCGCCCAAAGAGGTTGCATTATTTTACGCGGTTGAACCTTCCGATATTCTTAAGCAATGCATCAAATAAACCTCGTGATTTTTTTAAAATAAAAGAATGACAGCGTATCCTTCAGGCTTTTGATTATATCAAGCGGTATGGTGTTGATTAGTCTTCTTTCCAGTTTCAAGGTCCAGCCCTGGATTGGTGGACTGCTCTCTTATTTGCTAACTTGGTTCGATTTTTCTTCTAGATTCGTGGAAAGTTCCTTTCGAGTAGCGAGCGAGATGAAAACTGTTGCCAGTTTGAGTGAATTCGACAGGGTAGCCTGTCGGTTAGCCTGTTGGTGTTTTAGAATATGAGATTGAATTCTTTAGGATGGCTGGATATGCACGGAAACTAGTCCATGAGCCTTTCGAGAGATTCAAAGATTTATTGATAACCTTTCTTTTTTCCTTAAAATCCTAGATAGCTCAAGAGATTGAGGTTGGGACTTTATTTGATGTCGTTGTTGATATTGCTTAAAGGTATTAGGCATACCATAAGTTAGAGCGGGAAGAGTTAGAGCGGGAGAGCATGAGATCTCGTGGCCCTAGTGGGTAACCATGGTACCTCATTTGGAGGTAAAAGTTTTGATTATTTTGAGAGGTCACCTTCCAGGTTATTTCAGCTTGTGTCACTTGATTCTTAGAGTGCGCCAGTAGCTCATCAAGATCAGATTCAGTCTTCTCTTTACAGCTATCAACAATCTTTGCAGCTTCTTTTTCAGCGAAAAGGTGTTATCACTGTCGTGAGTCTGATTATCCTTTGAGGAATTTTCTCTTAATCTGGCAAGTAGGCAGTCGTCCTCTCTCTTGTCATCAAGCACCTGCACAGTCGCAGGGGATTTCATTCAGATCTTAATCAGCCAGAGAAATTCCACCATTCAGTAGCAGCTGAGAGCATGGTGGTAGTAGTTCTTCAGAAGGTAATTATCAGTATAGCGGCTTAGTTCAGCTGCAGAGGTAGTTCTATGAACTGCTAGTCTGGCAGGATGCTGAGGCATCCGATGTAGTACACTGATGTAATTCTTCTTCCAGTATATGTGAGTAAGATTTGATTCTTCCGATCGGTCTGAACTTCGTTTATCTTACCATGTTTCCATGGCTTCCTTGGATATTGTTTCTATTAAGAATTGATTGTGGTAGAGGGGTGAGCTTCTAGTATGATTTATTCTTGGCATTTGTGAGACCCTACTAGTTGATCTGGTTTAAATGTGAGAAATTTGGGAGAGGGTGTCGGTATGGTCTGCTCGGCATCTTTTGTGCCACCCTGTATTATTATGTTAAATCAGTTTATCTCTCTCCTCGAAATTCAATGTTGGTAGGATAATGGGATCCTAATTTGTCACCGTCAGAAAGTGTTGTCGTTTCTTCCTGTGCAAAGTGATTAGTAAGTAATATTCGATCTACGTATATCCTCTTGGTTCAAAACGCTAGTAAAGTTTGTTACCCTATGAGCTTATCTGGGTTATAAAAGGGTTTTCTGGTAAATTGTTAGAGTTTCCTTATTATTGGGAGATTAAATTAGCATAGATGTTGTTCCATAAAGCTTATTTAGTATTTATTTCTTCGATTGTGATTCTTTGGCTAGCTTGACTCGGAAGTAGTCTAGATCTGGTAGCCAAGCAATAAGAAGATGAGCTTCCTGAAGTTCTAATTATTTCTATCCTCGATCCATTTCCATTTCTTCTTCGTCCTGCACTAGTGAGCTTGGGCGATTGGTAGCCGCTTGTGACATTTCCTGTGTTGAGCCAGAGTACGTGTTATTGTAGCCGGGTAAGCATATTATTATTTTGGATATCAGTTTATCTGGGTATCCATTCCCATGTATAGTATAGTGCTGGTTCTGTTTTTGCGGATCATCCAGTTTCAGGGGAAACTCTGCCGAAATTTTTATATAGAAGTACCATCCATCAAGCGGTGGTTTTTACGACAAAGGTATGGAGTTGTGAACTTGAGAGTTGCAGCTATTTGGCAACTCGAAAGGGTAGTTGGTAGCTTAGGCCTGCCTACATTCAGCTTTTAGCTAAATCCTCTTTAGTCCAGAAGGCTGTGCGAGGATGATTATTCCTATTCAAATGGCTGCATGAGTTAGTGCTTTAAGTGGAGGAGTCTTCCTCCAAATACTGAATGGTAATGTTAAATCTCTGAGGTATTGATACCACTTTTCTCACGACCCAAAGTAAGGCCACGACAGAAATCTACAATGAGTGTCGATCATTGCTAGACCCACTAATAATCTATTAGCAACAAAGATAAGGTGGCAACTTGATCATATATACGTACCTATTTGCTGAAAGCATAAATTCTGGAAAGATGACACCACTTTAACTTTCTGGCAATTAGAACATTGAGCCACAAATTTTGCTATGTCACATTTCATTCCGTCCCACCAATAAATTTGCTTAAGATTATGGTACATCTTAGTCGAACCTGGATGAATAGTGTATTTGGAATAATGTGTCTTTATCGTAAACTAAATCTGCAACATCAGGAACACAAAGTCTATCTTTATATATGAGAACACCGTCAGTAGTGACCCTGTATGGTGACTTCGGTTTTCTTTGGGCTATCTGTCTGTATTCAACTAAAACTGGATCCTCATACTGACGCTGTTTTACTTCATGAAAATTTAGAGTTAAAGGTCTAGTCCAGCTTGTCGATAATCCATCATTGGTATATATATCTCTTTCACACCTCAACTCTTTGAGAAGTTACTTTAGCATTGTAAGTGCTCATGTAATCAACTTTGTTGCTGGTATTCTGCCTTAGCTGAAAGTCCAACTACATGTATCTTTTATATTTACTTTTTCAAGTCATAATAATTCCAATTCAAAGACAATACCCTGAGGGAGATGTTCAGTCTGAAGATCATTGGTCTACATCATACTATCCAGTAGTAGTTGCATGATCCTTATCCTTATACGATAGACCCTGTTCAGATGAACCTTTGACATACATTAGGATATGAGTATCTACATTCCCACAAGGAGCTTGCGGAATAACACTAACATCAATTGAGATGTTGTATAGTGCATCCGTAAAAATAATATAGCTTGCATCAAATCTTCTATAGTAAGTGGTGACAAGGTACTTCAAAAGCTTCCCCTATTGCATCAAGTGTGAGCTAATTCCTAGTTCCATCAATTTGTTCTATATCGAAAGGTATATCGAAGAGGTAAGCATCGGCTGAATCATGTTAACCCATTCAAAGTTTTGTGTATTTTTGTTTCGAAAATATAGAACTTTTCTCTCATGATTGAGGAAGGGTCAGCTTAATCGGAATAAGTTGGGCAATGATGTGATAATATTATCCAGATATGTTTTATTCGAAAAGTACAATGCGCGTAATATAATTCTGATCCTATAATCAGGAAATAATGCCTGTGGAGTAGCTCATGAAGGACGTGCAAGTTCTTTTGCTATCTGTGCGAATTCTTCTTTAGATTTAGGTTCGTTCGAGGACGAACAAGAGTTTAAGTGGAGGAGAATGAAATGACCTCGGTCAGTCATTTCAGAAGTTAGGACTCCAATTGGCGTGCCGATAATTTTAAAATATTCGTAATGTCCATTAGGACCTGTCTGTAAAGTTTGAGCTAAATCTGACCTCGTTTGGTAGGCATCGGAAGAAGGTTTCAGTTTTTATTGGCGATAAATATTAAAAAGAGATTTTCGAGCTCGGTTTTGCCGAGCTCCGTTTTGAAATCCGAAAGCGCTGTTAGGTTCGTATGATTATTTGTGATTTTTGTAAGCTTTCGAAAGTGAATTTCGATATTGTTCGGCTAGTTTCCGCTAAAATGCCGAAAGTTAAATAATTTGACTTCTTTTCATTTAAATTCGCATCTTGAGTTTCGGGAGTCCAATTTGAGATCCACCCTCGCGAGTATGTTACATATATTTTGTATAACTTGTATGCAAAAGTTGGGATTACTTAGAATATCGTAGAGTACGGTTTTAATTTTTACCGTAGCAGCGAATTTTAAAAGTAAAAAAAAAAAAAAAAAAAAGAAGAGAAAAGACAAAAAAAGAAAAGGACAAAAAAGAAAGAAAAAGAAAGGGCAAGGGCGGTGGCTGCATTTCCTTGCAGCATTAAAACAAAACACCATAACAGAAAACAAAAAACGAAACAGAAATGAAAAATGAAGCAGCAGAGACGAAGCAGAGGAAAAAATGCTAGAAAATGAGAAAAGAGCCGGGAAAATTGTAGAATTTTTACCCCGAAACATTCAGGTAATGATCCTAATATATTATTTGAGTTTATTACGTGTGTTTAAGTATATTTTTACGGTAAAAATAGGAATATTAGACATCGCCCTAATGACGTAAATTGATAGTTTACAGGGTCAAATGGACCCCGATAATGAAATTGATTATATATTCGTACTCAGTGAGTTATGGGCAACATATAAATGTAATTTATTTAGGGTTTGGTTATGTGACCTTAAACCCTGTACATAGGCCTGGCCTGCGTATTGCGTATGCGAATAGGGTATCGGGTTCCTACCTGGATTGCCCTAAGATGTGAGGAATGAAGCCTTTAGCCTAATGTGATATATTTTTCTGCTTATTGATCACAGTGGGATCGTTTGGCAATGAATTCAAAGAATAACGCGGTTGTTGGTCGCAATGCTAACTTTTGAGAGAGGTAAGTGTTTATATCCATTTCTTTGGAGGCACCTAGCCTCGTGGATTTTCTACCACGTATTCCTTACGTGTGTAGCTGCCGATAGGCGTACTCATTACGCCTTAGCTTTGGATTTATATTGTATATTATATGTTATGTCCTATTGTCGGTATTGCATTGAGAATCTGAGCATTGTACCCTGGCCGTAAGTTGGTATCTACTTCCCGGCTGTCGATGAGAGTCCCGCGCCGGTGAAGGGTTATTATTGCATCACATTGCATTCATACGCATTATATGTCATTCATATGCATTACATTGCATATCATATTGGGTGCAGGAGAATTCCGCCCCAGGAGCAGGAGGATTCCGCTCCATTGTATCATATTGAGGGGTAGGAGGATTCCGCCCCAAGAGCAGGAGTATTCCGCTCTTATGTCAGATATTGAGTGCAGGAGTATTCCGCCTCAGCTTTACATTATATCGGGTGCAGGAGTATTACGCCCCAAGAGAGTGCAGGAGTATTCCGCCTCTGGTTTATATTATATCAGGTGCAGGAGTATTCCGCCCCAGGAGCAGGAGTATTCTGCTCCAGTTGGTTATCAGATTGGATTCCCCTCGAATGCAGGAGTATTCCGCTTCGGGATGGGATTACGGGCACATGTGACCCTTTGCATCATATTTCATTTCATTTCATCTCACTTCATTTTATTTCATCTCAATTCATACCATTGTGTAGTTTGCGGTACATGACTACTGTTCTGCTTATATGTGCATTGCTTATTTGTTGATATGTTTCTGGCACGCATCCTTGGTTGAATTTAGAAGTCCTTACGTGTTTTCGGTTGTTATCTGGCTCTGTCTTTTTATAATTTAAATAAAAGAAATTTGGTCTATCTGTTTCTTCTCCCTGGCTAGCTATCCTATTCTTTGAGGTGGCTAGTCTGCCCCACTTATTGAGTCCTTTTGACTCACCCTTGTTTGTTGTTTGTTTTTTTGTCTATCTATTTCGTTTCGGCAGGTTCGCTCCAGGATTGAGTTCGCCACATTGTTCAGGAGCGAAGACGACTTCAGCTGTCAGGGTGAGCCAGCTTTTATTCCGGATGGCCACCAGTTTATCGATTATTATTCAGTTACATTTTGTTCCCTTCAGGAGGTATCTGTTTTCTTTGTACTCTTAGATGTCTAGTCTGGATAGCCCTAAACCTAGTATGTTGGGTAGCTAGCTGTAACATCGTTTGTACATCTTAGAGGTATCAGTATGTCTGTGTTTTTGTTTTAAGTGTTGTCCTTATTTATGAATTATTATATTTATTTTCCTAATTTAGTTGGTAAGGGTTCGCCCGACGGGTCTATGGGAGGATGTCGGGTGCCCGCACGGCCTAACCGGATTCCGGGTCGTGTCATTTGAGTAGCTAGGAAGCTATGCAGTGGAGTTGTATTGTTGAGTTGAGGGGTCTCAGGTGCTGTTTGTTGAAGGATTCAAGATATTGGCTTCTTTGTTTTCTGTATGCAGGTGGATGAGCTGAAGTGGAAGATATTGTTTGGAGGTTCGTGGAGTGTTTAGTAGTTCAGGGTTCTTGGGGGAGTTGAGAGGGAGCTTGCAGATCTGGCTTTGCTGTAGAATGACTCAGGTCTTGTGAGTTGGAGGAGTAAAAACAGAAGCTGCAGTAGCTGGCTTCTGTTTTAGAGTAGTTCTTGGAGAATGGAAGGAGTAGGTAGTGAAGGAGTAGTGGTGCTAGTGGTTCAGTAAGGGAGTTTGTAAGGTTGTTTGAAGACCTTCTTTGTGTTTAGTGAAGTGTAGGAGTCAGTTCATTTTAGGTAATTCCTAAAACAGGTTTCTGTTCCTTTTGTTACTGCAGCAGCTATGTAATATGCTGCAGCTCAGTTTCTTATCTGGTAGTGGAAAAGGAGGGAGTTGTATGGTATGCAGGGTATGGTTCTGGTTCTATATGATTCTCTGCAATTCTGGGATCATTTAGAGGTTTATAGCAAGCTTAAATTAGTGAAAATAGCCTTGAGTTCTTTGTTTTGCTCTAGGTCTGGTGCAATAAATTTGTTTAGATCCTGTATATCCATATTCGTTGAGTTCAGTAGGTAACTTCATCGACTTGGTTGTTTAGCTAACTAGTTGATAGTTTCATAGTTGGTATGTGTATTATGGGTTAATCTACTATGATTTGCTAGATGATCCTACAAGGTTTTGGTTTGTGATGTGATAAAGTGTCCTTTCCAATGGTATATGGATTAGTAAAGTGCATAGTCATAGCTGATTTCAAGTAAATGCATTTGTTGTAGAGCATTTGGAATCACTTCTTATACTATTAGTGTGGCTGCATTTTAACTATAAAATTTCAACTGAACAAAAAGCGACAATTTACATATAGTCCACTATTTGGAATCCTAGTAGTCATACGTAAAAGGTTCCTCTGGTTAAAATTTGCTATCGGGTAAAAGGTTTAAAATAAACTGGCCAATTGCAGTCCATTGTAGGAATGCTAACTTACATAGACATTCAGCCTTTGGCTAACTGATCACTATAAAATTTCCTCTCGTTTGAACTAAAGTATACAACTTTATGCTAAGTTGATGTTCTTATCACTTTAAAGTAGTTGAAATAAACTAATAAAGAGAAAGTTAGGATCTTGCAGTGTTACGATTGCAAAATAGATGTATTTCCTGAAGTAGTTGAAGTCCAGCCATTATTTTTTCTTGGCTTGGATTAGAAGAAGCATAGGAGTAGAGAGGATCAGGGGCTGTCCTTGGCTTGTATATAGTGTAAGGTTGTTATTTTGGTGGTTTGAGTAGCTAGGAAGCTATGCAGTGGCGTTGTATTGTTGAGTTGAGGGGTCTCAGGTGCTGTTTGTTGAAGGATTCAAGATATTGGCTTCTTTGTTTTCTGTATGCAGGTGGATGAGCTGAAGTGGAAGATGTTGTTTGGAGGTTCGTGGAGTGTTTAGTAGTTCTGGGTTCTTGGGGGAGTTGAGAGGGAGCTTGCAGATCTGGTTTTGCTGTAGAAGGACTCAGGTCATGTGAGTTGGAGGAGTAAAAACAGAAGCTGCAGTAGCTGGCTTCTGTTTTAGAGTAGTTCTTGGTGAATGGAGGGAGTAGGTAGTGAAGGAGTAGTGGTGCTAGTGGTTCCGTAAGGGAGTTTGTAAGGTTTTTTGAAGACCTTCTTTGTGTTTAGTGAAGTGTAGAAGTCAGTTCATTTTAGGTAATTCCTAAAATAGGTTTCTGTTCCTTTTGTTACTGCAGCAGCTACGTAATACGCTGCAGCTCAGTTTCTGATCTGGTAGTTGAAAAGGAGGGAGTTGTATGGTATGCAGGGTATGGTTCTGGTTCTATTTGATTCTCTGCAATTCTGGGGTCATTTAGTGGTTTATAGCAAGCTTAAATTAGTGAAAATAGCCTTGAGTTCTTAGTTTTGCTCTAGATCTGGTGCAATCACTCTGTTTAGATCCTGTATATCCATGTTCGTTAAGTTCAGTAGGTAACTTCATCGACTTGGTTGTTTAGCTAACTAGTTGATAGTTTTAAAGTTGGTATGTGTATTATGGGTTAATCTACTATGATTTGCTAGATGATCCTACAAGGTTTTGGTTTGTGATGTGATAAAGTGTGTTTTCCAATGGCATATGGATTAGTAAAGTGCATTGTCATAGCTTATTTCAAGTAAATGCATTTGTTGTACAGCCTTTGGAATCACTTCTTATACTATTAATGTGGCTGCATTTTAACTATAAAATTTCAACTGAACGAAAAGCGACAATTTGCATATAGTCCACTATTTGGAATCCTATTAGTCATACGTAAAAGGTTCCTCTGGTTAAAATTTGTTATCGGGTAATAGGTTTAAAATAAACTGGCCAATTGTAGTCCATTGTAGGAATGTTAACTTACTTTGACATTCTGCGTTTGGCAAATTGTTCATTATAAAAAGTTTCCTCTCGTTTGAATTAAAGTTCACAACTTTATGCTAAGTTGATGTTTTTATCAATTTAAAGTAGTTGAAATAAACTAATAAAGAGCAAGTTATGATCTTGAAGTGTTATGATTGCAAAATAGATGTATTTCCTGAAGTAGTTGAAGTCTGCTTGGATTAGAAGAAGCATAGGAGTAGAGAGGATCAGGGGTTGTCCTTGGCTTGTATATAGTGTAAGATTGTTATTTTCGTGGTTCGAGTAGCTAGGAAGCTAGGCAGTGGAGTTGTATTGTTGAGTTGAGGGGTCTCAGGTGTTGTTTGTAGAAGGATTCAAGATATTGGCTTGTTTGTTTTCTGTATGCAGGTGGATGAGCTGAAGTGGAAGATATTGTTTGGAGGTTCTTGGAGTGTTTAGTAGTTCAGGGTGTTTGGGGGAGTTGAGAGGGAGCTTGTAGATCTGGTTTTGTTATAGAAGGACTCAGGTCTTATTAATTGAAGGAGTAAAAGCAGAAGCTGCAGTAGCTGGCTTCTGTTTTAGAGTAGTTCTTGGTGTATGGAGGGAGTAGGTAGTGAAGGAGTAGTGGTGCTAGTGGTTCAGTGAGGGAGTTTGTAACATTGATCTTTGTGTTTAGTGAAGTGTAGGAGTCAGTTCATTTTAGGTAATTCCTAAAACAGGTTTCTGTTCCTTTTGTTACTACAGCAGCTATGTAATCTGCTGCAGCTCAGTTTCCGATCTGGTAGTCGAAATGGAGGGAGTTGTATGGTATGCAAGGTATGGTTCTAGTTCTCTTTGATTCTGTGCAATTCTGGGATCATTTAAAGGTGTATAGCAAGCTTAAATTAGTGAAAATAGCCTGGAGTTCTTAGTTTTGCTATAGATCTGGTGCGATCACTCTGTTTTAATCCTTTTTATCCATGTTCATTGAGTTCAGTAGGTAGCTTCATCGACTTGGTTGTTTAGTTAACTAGTTGATAGTTTCGTAGTTGGTATGTGTATTATGGGTTAATCTACTATGATTTGCTAGATGATCCTACAAGGTTTTGGTTTGTGATGTAATAAAGTGTGTTTTCCAATGGCATATGGATTAGTAAAGTGCAGAGTCATAGCAGATTTCGAGTAAATGCATTTGTGGTAGAGCCTTTGGAATCATTTCTTATACTATTAGTGTGGCTGCATTTTAACAATAAAATTTCAACTGAACGAAAAGCGATAATTTTCATATAGTCCACTATTTGGAATCCTAGTAGTCATATGTAGCTAGGAAGCTAGGCAGTGGAGTTGTATTGTTGAGTTGAGGGGTCTCAGGTGTTGTTTGTAGAAGGATTCAAGATATTGGCTTGTTTGTTTTCTGTATGCAGGTGGATGAGCTGAAGTGGAAGATATTGTTTGGAGGTTCTTGGAGTGTTTAGTAGTTCAGGGTGTTTGGGGGAGTTGAGAGGGAGCTTGCAGATCTGGTTTTGTTATAGAAGGACTCAGGTCTTATTAATTGAAGGAGTAAAAGCAGAAGCTGCAGTAGCTGGCTTCTGTTTTAGAGTAGTTCTTGGTGTATGGAGGGAGTAGGTAGTGAAGGAGTAGTGGTGCTAGTGGTTCAGTGAGGGAGTTTGTAACATTGATCTTTGTGTTTAGTGAAGTGTAGGAGTCAGTTCATTTTAGGTAATTCCTAAAACAGGTTTCTGTTCCTTTTGTTACTACAGCAGCTATGTAATCTGCTGCAGCTCAGTTTCCGATCTGGTAGTCGAAATGGAGGGAGTTGTATGGTATGCAAGGTATGGTTCTAGTTCTCTTTGATTCTGTGCAATTCTGGGATCATTTAAAGGAGTATAGCAAGCTTAAATTAGTGAAAATAGCCTGGAGTTCTTAGTTTTGCTATAGATCTGGTGCGATCACTCTGTTTTAATCCTTTTTATCCATGTTCATTGAGTTCAGTAGGTAGCTTCATCGACTTGGTTGTTTAGTTAACTAGTTGATAGTTTCGTAGTTGGTATGTGTATTATGGGTTAATCTACTATGATTTGCTAGATGATCCTACAAGGTTTTGGTTTGTGATGTAATAAAGTGTGTTTTCCAATGGCATATGGATTAGTAAAGTGCAGAGTCATTGCAGATTTCGAGTAAATGCATTTGTGGTAGAGCCTTTGGAATCATTTCTTATACTATTAGTGTGGCTGCATTTTAACAATAAAATTTCAACTGAACGAAAAGCGATAATTTTCATATAGTCCACTATTTGGAATCCTAGTAGTCATACGTAAAAGGTTCCTCTCGTTAAAATTTACTATCGGGTAAAAGGTTACTATCGGGTAAAAGGTTTAAAATAAAGTGGCCAATTGCTGTCCATGGTAGAATTGTTAACTTACATAGACATTCAGCCTTTGGCTAACTGATCACTATAAAATATCCTCTCGTTTGAACTAAAGTGTACAACTTTATGCTAAGTTGATGTTCTTATCAATTTAAAGTAGTTGAAATAAACTAATAAAGAGCAAGTTTGGATCTTGCAGTGTTATGATTGCAAAATAGATGTATTTCCTGAAGTAGTTGAAGTCTGCTTGGATTAGAAGAAGCATAGGAGTAGAGAGGATCAGGGGTTGTCCTTGGCTTGTATATAGTGTAAGATTGTTATTTTCGTGGTTCGAGTAGCTAGGAAGCTAGGCAGTGGAGTTGTATTGTTGAGTTGAGGGGTCTCAGGTGTTGTTTGTAGAAGGATTCAAGATATTGGCTTGTTTGTTTTCTGTATGCAGGTGGATGAGCTGAAGTGGAAGATATTGTTTGGAGGTTCTTGGAGTGTTTAGTAGTTCAGGGTGTTTGGGGGAGTTGAGAGGGAGCTTGCAGATCTGGTTTTGTTATAGAAGGACTCAGGTCTTATTAATTGAAGGAGTAAAAGCAGAAGCTGCAGTAGCTGGCTTCTGTTTTAGAGTAGTTCTTGGTGTATGGAGGGAGTAGGTAGTGAAGGAGTAGTGGTGCTAGTGGTTCAGTGAGGGAGTTTGTAACATTGATCTTTGTGTTTAGTGAAGTGTAGGAGTCAGTTCATTTTAGGTAATTCCTAAAACAGGTTTCTGTTCCTTTTGTTACTACAGCAGCTATGTAATCTGCTGCAGCTCAGTTTCCGATCTGGTAGTCGAAATGGAGGGAGTTGTATGGTATGGAAGTTATGGTTCTAGTTCTCTTTGATTCTGTGCAATTCTGGGATCATTTAAAGGTGTATAGCAAGCTTAAATTAGTGAAAATAGCCTGGAGTTCTTAGTTTTGCTATAGATCTGGTGCGATCACTCTGTTTTAATCCTTTTTATCCATGTTCATTGAGTTCAGTAGGTAGCTTCATCGACTTGGTTGTTTAGTTAACTAGTTGATAGTTTCGTAGTTGGTATGTGTATTATGGGTTAATCTACTATGATTTGCTAGATGATCCTACAAGGTTTTGGTTTGTGATGTAATAAAGTGTGTTTTCCAATGGCATATGGATTAGTAAAGTGCAGAGTCATAGCAGATTTCGAGTAAATGCATTTGTGGTAGAGCCTTTGGAATCATTTCTTATACTATTAGTGTGGCTGCATTTTAACAATAAAATTTCAACTGAACGAAAAGCGATAATTTTCATATAGTCCACTATTTGGAATCCTAGTAGTCATACGTAAAAGGTTCCTCTCGTTAAAATTTACTATCGGGTAAAAGGTTACTATCGGGTAAAAGGTTTAAAATAAAGTGGCCAATTGCTGTCCATGGTAGAATTGTTAACTTACATAGACATTCAGCCTTTGGCTAACTGATCACTATAAAATATCCTCTCGTTTGAACTAAAGTGTACAACTTTATGCTAAGTTGGTGTTCTTATCAATTTAAAGTAGTTGAAATAAACTAATAAAGAGCAAGTTTGGATCTTGCAGTGTTATGATTGCAAAATAGATGTATTTCCTAAAGTAGTTGAAGTCGGGCCATTATTTGTTCTTGGCTTGGATTAGAAGAAGCATAGGAGTAGAGAGGATCAGGGGCTGTCCTTGGCTTGTATATAGTGTAAGGTTGTTATTTTGGTGGTTTGAGTAGCTAGGAAGCTTTGCAGTGGAGTTGTATTGTTGAGTTGAGGGGTCTTCGGTGCTGTTTGTTGAAGGATTCAAGATATTGGCTTCTTTGTTTTCTGTATGCAGGTGGATGAGCTGAAGTGGAAGATGTTGTTTGGCTGTTCGTGGAGTGTTTAGTAGTTCAGGGTTCTTGGGGGAGTTGAGAGGGAGCTTGCAGATCTGGCTTTGCTGTAGAATGACTCAGGTCTTGTGAGTTGGAGGAGTAAAAACAGAAGCTGCAGTAGCTGGCTTCTGTTTTAGAGTAGTTCTTGGAGAATGGAAGGAGTAGGTAGTGAAGGAGTAGTGGTGCTAGTGGTTCAGTAAGGGAGTTTGTAAGGTTGTTTGAAGACCTTCTTTGTGTTTAGTGAAGTGTAGGAGTCAGTTCATTTTAGGTAATTCCTAAAACAGGTTTCTGTTCCTTTTGTTACTGCAGAAGCTATGTAATATGCTGCAGCTCAGTTTCTGATCTGGTAGTTGAAAATGAGGGAGTTGTATTGTATGCAGGGTATGGTTCTTGTTCTATTTGATTCTGTGCAATTCTGGGATCATTTAGAGGTGTATAGCAAGCTTAAATTAGTGAAAATAGCCTTGAGTTCTTCGTTTTGCTTTAGGTCTGGTGCAATCACTCTGTTTAGATCCAGTTTATCCATGTTCATTGAGTTCAGTAGGTAGCTTCATCGACTTGGTTATTTAGCTAACTAGTTGATAGTTTCATAATTGGTATGTGCATTCTGGGTTAATCTACTATGATTTGCTAGATGATCCTACAAGGTTTTGGTTTGTGATGTGATAAAGTGTGTTTTCCAATGGGCATATGGATTAGTAAAGTGCATAGTCATAGCTGATTTCAAGTAAATGCATTTGTTGTAAAGCCTTTGGAATCACTTCTTATACTATTAGTGTGGCTGCATTTTAACTATAAAATTTCAACTGAACGAAAAGCGACAATTTGCATATAGTCCACTATTTGGAATCCTAGTAGTCATACTTAAAAGGTTCCTCTAGTTAAAATTTGATATCGGGTAGAAGGTTTAAAATAAAGTGGCCAATTGCAGTCCATTGTAGGATTGTTAACTAACTTTGACATTCTGCCTTTGGCTAATTCTTCACTATATAATTTCCTCTCGTTTGAATTAAAGTACACAAGTTTATGCTAAGTTGATGTTTTTATCAATTTAAAGTTGTTGAAATCAACTAATAAAGAGCAAGTTTGGATCTTGAAGTGTTATGGCTGCAAAATACATGTATTTCCTGAACTAGTTGATGTCTAGCCATTGTTTGTTCTTGGCTTGGATTGGAAAAAGCATAGGAGTAGAGAGGATCAGGGGCTGTTCTTGACTAGTATATAGTGTAAGGTTGTTATATTTGTGGTTCAACTAGCTAGGAAGCTGGTGCAGGCAGTGGAGTTGTATTGTTGAGTTGAGGGGTCTCAAGTGTTGTTTGTAGAAGGATTCAAGTTATTCGCTTGTTTGTTTTCAATATGCAGGTGGATGAACTGATGTGGAAGATGTTGTTTAGAGATTCTTGGAGTGTTTAGTAGTTCAGGGTGTTTGAGGGAGTTGAGAGGGAGCTTGCAGATCTGGTTTTGTTGTAGAAGGGCTTAGGCTTGTGAGTTGAATGAGGAAAAAGGGAAGCTGCAGTATCTGGCTTCTGGTTTAGAGTAGTTCTTGGTGAATGGAGGGAGTAGGCAGTGAAGGATTAGTGGTGCTAGTGGGTCAGTGAGGGAGTTTGTAAGGTTCTTTGAAGACCTGCTTTGTGTTTAGTGATGTGTAGGAGTCAGTTCATTTTAGGTAATTCGTGAAAAAAGTTTCTGTTGCTTTTGTTACTGCAGCAGCTATGTAATGTGTTGCAGCTCAGTTTCTGATCTGGTAGTTGAAAATTAGGGAGTTGTATGGTATGCAACGTATGGTTCTTGTTCTATTTGATTATGTGCAATTCTGAGATCATTTAGAGGTGTATAGCAAGCTTAAATTAGTGAAAATAGCCTGGAGTTCTTAGTTTTTCTCCAGGTCTGGTGCAATCTCTCTATTTAGATCTTGTTTGTCTATGTTCATTGAGTTCAATAGGTACCTTCATCGAATTGGTTGTTTAGTTAACTAGTCGATAGTTTCATAGATGGTATGTGTATTATTGGTTAATCTACTACGATTTGCTAGATGATCCTACAAGGTTTTGGTTTGTGATGTGATAAAGTGTGTTTTCAATGGCATATGGATTAGTAATGTGCATAGTCATTACAGATTTTAAGTAAATGCGTTTGTTGTAAAGCCTTTGGAATCACTTCTTATACTGTTGATGTGGCTGCATTTTAACTAGAAAATTTCAACTGAACGAAAAGCGACAATTTGCATATAGTCCACTAATTGGAATCCTAGTTGTCATACGTTAAAGGTTCCTCTCGTAAGAATATTCTATCAGGTAAAAGGTTTAAAATAAAGTGGCTAATTGCAGTCCATTTTACGATTGTTAACTTACTTTGACATTCTGCCTTTGGTTTAGGATATTCTATCAGGTAAAAGGTTTAAATATTCACGATCTATTTATTTAATTATTTATTATTTATCTATTATCTATTTACTTTTTATTTACATATTTATTTATTTATTTATTTACATAGTATTTACTTGTTCATTTATTTATTCTATAGTTTCCTTAAAATCTCCAAATTATTTATTTTATTAAAATTCGTAAAAATCGTCGAATTAACCGCTTTTAGCGGATTTTTGAAAGTGCTCTTTCAATAAAAAGGACCTTCTTTGGGAAATAATGGAACCATTTACCAAAGAATCTCTGAATTTATTTTCCTTTTAAAATAAGGAAGAAATGCACTCATTTATTAACGTTAGGTTCCTAATAATCCTTAAATTAGGTGGAGACTCCAAAAAAATCCTTTTGGATTCTCCATTTTGTTGAAATTACACCCGATGCATACTTATATGTATTTTCGGGAGGGTTCAACAGCTATTGAGGCCATCGAACGAGAAGTTAGAGAGGAACTCAGCGAACAGCGGGATCGACTGGCGGCAATGGGTTAACTAGTTCCGAGCGCGACTGAGTTGGTATGTCTTCTTTCTGAGGTGCTGCGGAAGCAAGGAGGACCCCTGTGGATTATATAAAGTTATTTAACAATACCTCGGACGAACATTCAACTCCTACAGATTCCATTGATAACAGAACTAGAGGCAGGTGAACACCTACTGTTATACGTTTCAATATCTGAGATAGCCTGGAATGCGGTCCTTGTACGAGAAAAGAACGGGTAGCAGTTTCTCATGAAATATGCCAGTAGGATGTCGCAGCGTATAGAAAAGTTCTTGCCCTTTCCGCTCCAGTTCATTGCAACCATGGTAATGGCCACACGAGAGTGCGCTCGAACTTTTAGGAACACTCGGTCAGTTTAATCTCTTTGACACCGGTGCAAGCCATTTTTTCTAAACCCAGTCTGCCGAAAGATATAGTAAAGTGGGCTGGGAGAGTACGACGTCATCTATCAACCCCGTACAGATGTCAACTCACAGACGCTGGAAGGTTTTACCACAGATTTTGTAGAAGAACGTGAATGGAAGGCTGAAGTGTCACTCAGGAATGAAGCAGTGATTGAGTACGATCGTTAGGAAATTCGCACGGGAATGAATCCCAATGGGGAGGAGGTTGATCTATGGATCAGAACGCCGTCTGGAATGGTCTACCATCAGGCCACAAAAACTGATAAAAATGAACCAGAGTGTGAAGCCATAATTTAAGCTCTTGACTTAGCATACTGACCGGGGGCCTGGGAGATCAGCCTGTACAATAAATCTCAGCTGATGGTTAAATAACTAAGGGAAATCTTCGTAGCTAAGGACATCTGCGAGCCAGATCGAAAGAAGAAAATCAGGGCAATCCTTAAAAAAATTTCATGTGTGGGAATTCAACCACCAAGAAGAGATCTTAGGAGACGCTGAAGCATCCGAGGATTCATACAATTGGAAGATGATAGTTGAGCTCACCCCTGCAAGTCTGATGAACCTTGAAGTTCTAGATACAGGATCTTTCGCAGGGTAGCGTGATGCGCTGGTCAACTATCTGAGCAAAGAAGATCTTCCTGAAGACAAGTAAGAAAGCATCTACTTGCGAAAACAGGCAGTTCACTATTGCTTGATCGACGAAGGGTCGTACCACAGGGTTGTCAACGACCAGGGGGATGACTTTCAAGGCTCAGCACCCTTGAACAGGAATGTCCAACAAAATGCACCCGAATATTTCCAGGATTAAACATAAAGTACTTATTTACTTGAGAAAGCATTTACTTTGCTTATGTTATTTCCTTTCAATTACGGTATTTTCATATTGATCAGACATATTTTGGGTTTTTACCCACAATATCTCAGGCTTTGCGCCTCCTTTATCAATAAAACTACTATCTTACTTAGTCAGCTTTACTCATTTATTTTGATCCATCTACGATCCAACTATTCATACCCTCGGCCAAACCTAAGTTGAAGTAATGTACTCACTTTTTGCTAGAAAAAGTAGAGTACACTACTCGCTTAGAGCTGGACCACGTCTAGCTCAGCCACAAGGCATTAATCGAGTGTTGATCTCGTGAAATCAACAATTGCACCTAAACGCCGATGAGAATGCCCGTTCGCGTAGTGCCAGAAAGTCTTAAATACTCGAGTAACTAAGCGAAGAAAATCTGTCTCAGAACGCAAAAGGGACGTTACTACACGGGCTAACGTCGTCCCATTGTGGGCGCAAACAGCCATCTGCTAGGGATGCAACCTAGCCGCCGTCTATTGGTGCACAACGCACGTAAATCCTCAAGGCAAGCACACCGACACACGTTCTTAAACAACTAGAACAGTCAGGACGACAGGAAGCCATCTAATATCTTCTAGCTGCACAAACATACTGCCTGGTCACACATTACGAAACACGTAATAACACAAGTACGTATGAAATATTAGTGAACATTTGCTTCATTAATAACAAACAGCCCGTAGGCTCATAATATACATTTAGTTCTTCTTGACTACAATATTTGTTTATAACAATTGTAGAAAAAAAAAACAGAAAGGGAAGACTAAAAGAAAAAAGCTCCTCAAGATTAACATGGCTGAAGATCCTTCATCCGGATTGTAGCTACAAGCCATAAATAGCTAGAAATTCTTGTTTTCTTTTTTGCAGCTTAAGATATGTCAGCCCGAGCATTCCTTCGAAGCTTACGGCCGCTGAAACAGCCAAAGCCTGACTACTTGATCAAAGCACAGGATTCCGGAAGCATCTGAGTACATGCCTGACCTTCACCCATCTTGTCCACTGAACTTGAAGAGAAACTAGAAGACTAGTAGCGAAGCTTGACCATCTGAGTCAACCTCAGCTGGTCAAACCGGAGTGCACAACCCCACAGATCTTCAAGCGTAAATGGTAAATAGCCGAGCGCGGAAGGGCTTGAGCTGGGAACCTGCCACTGAGGAGCCTCATCCCTCGGGTGTCGCACAGCTAATGGCCGATGGAGCATTACAACAGCAGTTCAGCTGAAGCATAAATTTAAGATGAAAGCCATGAACCACAGAGGACTCCAAAGATTAGTGACACCTTAGTCACCCGTTGCTGTGATGCTAAATCCTCTTGCATGCCATGAAATGGAGCCAAGTGATCCCCAACCCGGTGCCATTGAAGGAGCGACCTGGACACATGAGTTATCCTGGCAGAGACACCCCACGGAAGATGAAAGGGCTAAGCGTCATAACCCCGCATCACAAGAAGAATATCACACCAGCCGTTGTGTTAGAAGATGAGTGAACCGTAATCAGTGCATGTGAACAATGATGATATCCCGAAGGACATTGTTAGAATCCCGATCAAACTTCATGATTCGGGGGACTTCATCCATTTTCTCATGGACAATGAAAGAAAAAGAGGAAATTACATGCGAGTTTCATCCTTCATGCAACATCCATTCGGAACGAAGAAGGTTTTCTGAGAATATTGAACCAATATCGAAGGCAAACATTTATTGAAGGAAGAAAAGTTTCTCACTATCATAAGAAACTCTTAAAGAAGAGAGGTATTTTCTGAGGAAGAGATTGTGAATTTTTCATTGTCGTTATTTATAGGCAGAAAATAATAAGGATGGAGTATGAAACGGTCATGCGTCATTATTGCTAAAGATATCAAAACGATTCGGAGCAGTTAATGGAAGTTCCTGAAAAGGTGCATGGGATCGATATCAGCAAATCAGAAGGAAGCATGCGAAGTTCTCAAAGAGATCAATGTCATTCTTGGTCAAAGAGACTGTGAGTCTCAAGGAGTGAGTGAGATACCTTTTTACATCACGCTGCTTTCACTTCCTGACTGCTTGTATCAACAATTAGCAAGTAGGGTGCCTGACTGTGTGGGAAAAAATACGCCACCTGTTGTTACGAGGATACGAGTCCAGCTGGCGAGACTAGACTTATCCTACATATCACTGGGCACTGATGATATATGCTCGCTCCTAGAGCCAACGTTCGTTTAGGCGGTTTGGTCACATGGCAAAGGTCACACATCCCGCTGTCTAGGGTTTACACTCTCCTAGTTAGGGTTTAGTTTACTACCGCCTTGAGTTATAGGCCCATGACCTTATTAGTATTTGTATTTTACCTTATTTAGGACTGGTTATCTCTACTATAAATACCCTTCCTTACATTGTATTGTACATAAGACACAAGACACAATCTAGCACCAAAGTCGGCTACTCTCAAGGAATAAGAATTACTTTGCTTTCTCTATTATTTCTTGCTTAATTACCTGTCTTTACTTTCATCGTATTTACTTACTTTTTCCGTCATAATTTACCGTATTTGTTGTGACCTCATTCATAGTTAATTATATAACCTAGACGTACAAATTAGGCATAAACATCAGTGATGAGGATAGCACCAGTTGTGGCACTCTTCACCATGGTGCCTTGGTTATCACACTGAGAATAGGCGACACATATGTCAAACGTGTCCTGGACGACACTGGCAGCAACAGGATATTATCCAACAAGAAAAGCTGGTGCAAGGACAACATTGCAACCGTTGGTTGACAAGTATTGAGTACCTTTTTCAAAAACACACATGATGACACTCAAAGTTGCAAAGAAAGATGACAAATACACTCAAGGTCTTGGTGTTTGACAAAAGCCAGCATCCCTTTCTGTTGCACAACACAATCTATTCCTTACACAATATTTTTACCACTTTTCATCGACATTCAGCTCCTCATCTCCTGCCTAAACAAGCATCAGTCATTTGACCGAAATCCTTGCCTTGACTGCTACATAAAGCACTTAGGCAATCTCTTATGATATCCGTGCTTTCTATGATAATCTCCAAATTCAAGTGCTAATCCGTCATCTGTGGTCTCGAAATCCTTTCAAGCTTATGAGTTATTTTTGTGTCAAATCGTTGCTAATATGACCACATGATTTTGTTTATTTCACCACTTTGTTACGGTTGCTCTACGCTTGACACTGAAATTGGTCAAGAATCGATATTTAAAAATTGCCGAAATGGCCTGCCAAGCTGAAAACATTTACCTCTAGAACAAAGTCTTTCGAATCACCAGCATATGACACCAAGAGAACCCAAACAAACCTAATTCCATTTGCATACAACCTGAAATCCAATCATTATACAGCCGGAGCTAGCAAAACTCACAATTTCACACTGCACCCACCTCACACAATAAACAACCTCCCTTCTGTCAAGACTTCCAACAACAACCTTATCAGGCTCAACACAATCGAGGACAAACAAAAAAAACAAAAATTCACGCCTTTACTTTTTTAGATCAGTCAAAAGATATTACACACAACAAACAAACTACTCCCTACATACCAATTCCTACATTCGATCCAACAAGATCTACACTCATCATTTATAAATTTAATACCATGACATCACAAGACATCCAGCACTGAAACACAAAGTTCAAAGTCTAATTAACTAAGAGCAAGACAATGGTATAACAAGGACCAACAAAGGGAAACTCAAACTCCCAAACCACACTCACATTTTCTAGAAAGGCCAATCCATCAAAGTTAGTTCCATGACTTTCGAAAAAAAAAAGCATGAAACATGAAGACACTCCATCACAATTTAAGACAAATACAATTTTGGGAACCTCTAAGTCCGGCAAAATCCAAATGTCAAACTTCACTCTGGGCATGCAAGTATACACGTGATCATAGTCATCAATATACCCAATAGGCACACTAAAGGACAAATGCGGAGTATAGTCAATACATTGGTGTTCAGTGCAACACAACCACCTTCTCTTGGTTATCTGTCTTAAGAAATAAACTGGGGCAGAATTTTTGAGGATCCCCTCAAAAAATTCAAAAGGCGCGAGCTTGACACTGGGGCAGAAATTTTTGCGATCTCTCCAAAATTTCAAGAAAGGCATTATAAAAGAAACACGATAACCTTCTTAACACATTTCATGACATAACAATGCTATCCTATTTTTTGCACTTCACTTTACCTTTTGATTGCAAGGTATACAGCCCGACGCGACATGCACTTTACTTTTGTTTGCAGGGTATAAACCCGATAAAGAATGGCATGGCATGAGGTAGAGAACCTGGAAGGTAAATAGCCCAGTGAAAGGATGACATGGCAAAGGGTAGACAGCCGTGAGGGTAGACAACATTGTGAGAAGTTTGGCATGACAGAGGGTAGACAACCCAATGTTGAGTTTGGCATGACAAAGGGTAGACAACCCTGAGGGTAGACAGCCCTGTGAGAAGTTTGGCATGACGGAAGGTAACAACCCAATGTCGATTTTGGCATGGCAAAAGGGTAGACAGCCCCATGAGAAGTTTGGCATGATAGAGGGTAGACAGCCCGATGTCGAGTCTTGCATGGCAAAGGGTAGACAGCCCTGTGAGAATTTTGGCATTGATAACGGGTAGACATCCCGATGTTGAGTTTGGCATAGCGGAGGGTAGACAGCCCGATGCGGAGTTTAGCATTGATAAAGGGTAGACAGCCCGATGTTGAGTTTGGCATGGCAGAGGGTAGACAGCCTGATGCATAGTTTTGCATTGACAAAGGGTAGACAGCCTGATGTTTAGTTTGGCATGGCGGAGGGTAGACAGCCCGATGTAGAGTTTGGCATTTACGAAGGGTAAACAGCGTGATGTTGAATTTGGCATGGTAGAGGGTAGACAGCCCGATGCAGAGTTTAGCATTGACTGAGGGTAGACAGCCCGATGTTGAGTTTGGCATGGCGGAGGGTAGACAGCCCGATGCGGAGTTTAGCGTAATAAGAGGAGGACAGCCTGGAGGGTAGACAGCCTGAAGGGTAGACAGCCCGGTGAAAGGATGGCATGACAAAGGCTGTGCAACTAAATGAAAGAATGGTAGACAACCCTGCATGAAAAGATACACAGCTCAATCCAAAAAAAGGTATACAGCCCAACGTGACAAGCACATATTTAAATGACGAAAATCAGTGGCAAGAAGATCCAACAAATAGGAAATTCTCTTTATACACTTACATACATAGTATTTTGCAAAACTCTCTTTTACTGCAGGACATACAATCCGGCATTACACTGGCAGGATGATCGAGTGACAGCTCAGCGTGGTGAAGCAATTAGCACTTAGGAGGAGAGGCACACATTCCTTAGTACTGAGCACCTGAAAGCAGACTAGACCATTACGTGACAAAGGAGAACTCAACTCAACAGGAAAGTTTACTTTATCTTCATTTTTATCTCTGTTTGCATTTATCTTGATTTTTCTGCAGGGCGCTACCCCCGATCTTTCAACGAACCCCTACGCCACACTCTCGCACCTACTCCCTAAGTCACTACCAACTGTGCAACCACAAAACCTCAAATACATACAAAGCATTATCCCAAAACCCGATTCAAGAAGCATAGCCCTACAGACAATGCCTCTGCTATATCTGCAAGCTATCTATTTTGCCAAGTTCCAAAGTGCTCAAAGTTACAGTTCTATACTCGCACCAGTGATCTACCTAATCTTTCCTTACCGATTGGGTTTCAATTTCATATTCTTTCCTATTCATGCCTATCTGTTTGAATCATGCGTATTTATCCTGCTTTACTCCTTAATGTTCCGCGGTTCATTCAAGACAATGTTGAAGGCAAGATGACTCATTTATCGAGCTGTAGTTGAAATTATGCCCATGTAAACTCCTCTTTATGGGTGTGTCGTGCACCACATCTTCATAACTAGGATGATTACAAGCCTATTTCCCCACACTCGATCTTTCGATGTTACCTCGTCTTTTAACAATGCCTTTGTTGTACCTGTAAACTACCAATTCTGTCAAATTCCGACACGCCCGAAGCCAATCATCTCATGCTACCACAAGTAATCTGCCAAATCTTTCATTACAAATTAGGATGTCAATTTCCATTTTCTTCCTGTTAATGCTTACTTTGTCTATTTAAGCCTATCTACGCCAATCGTGTGTGTTTTCGTGCTAAATCGTGCCCATTTGTTTGAATCATGTGCATTTATAAAACTCGCTCCTCAAATGTTTTCCAGCACATGCAAAGAAAAATTGAGGGCAAGATTACGCATTTATCGAGATGAAGTTGAAACTATGTACATATAAACTCCTTTTAATGGGTGTGTAGCGCTCCACATTTTCATAACTAGGATGATAATAAGCCTCTTTTCCCACGCTCGATCTATTGACGTCATATCATCTTCGATACTGCATGTGCTTCACTCTTCATTTATCTCGCCAAAAGGCAAAGCAGACATGAATCTAAACTTACATACTTGGATAAGTGTAGTATTAACATCCAAAGTCGTGTGCCATAATGATGCGGGGCAAATTGAGCCAAAGCGCCAACCATCAAGAGCCAAGATCGAGAGTACAAATGGTACACATCAAGGGCTCCAGAAGAGGGTTCGAGAGTGATTTGAAGTAATGAACTTGAGTGCCATCGAGGGAGGACCAACTACGGACCAAGGAGGAACACCTAGAGTCCATTTTGAGCCGCCTCTACAACTCACAGGAGGAGGAGGAGCACCTACTTAAAGGGGCGGACCGTATACAGCATATGCCACTCTCCGGATCTCCTCATGGGCGGACCGCCTCCCAGAATGGGCGGACTGCCCACTATGCAGCCAAGACAAAAGAGCTGAAGACAGGGCGGAGCACCTAGAGGGGTTGACGGACCGCCTACCCCCTTTGTCAGCATGACGTGAATTCCATTAATTTTATGTATAATTCCAACTATAGCCCTATGTGGCCTTATTTGGTTTAACCCACTTTGGGGGTATTTTAGACATTACATTATGCATAGAAGAAGACTATAGAAGTCTTCCTTAGGCTCTCATTTCATTTAGCCTACTTTGAATGATGAACATGAAACTTGAAAGCTTGAGAGCTATTAAATGAAAACCCCTTGTGCGGGCTTCATTTTGCTTGGTCGATTTCAAGTTGAACTTCAATCTTTTGTTAATCATTCTGTTTGCGAGAGCCGAGTGTCTTTCGAGGATAGTTGCTTAGTGTAGGTGTTCCTTGACATTCGCCCGAAGTGTATCCAAACAAGTTCTTCGGTGCTACTTAAGGTTCTTACAAACCCTCGTTCCTTGTTCATCGCATCTTTTATCCTTGTAATTGTGTTCTTGTTGTTTGTTGTTCTTATTTGGAAGAAAAACAAAAATAAAATAAAAAAATTGAAAACTACAAAAAAGTTGGTGAAACTTGTTGGATTTGAACACCCAAACATTGAAAATCATTGGGGTTTGTTCTATGATTGATTCTCGTTCTTTTGGTACCAAAATATCGTGATGAGGTTGTTAAACTATGAGGAAGCCTTTGAAATCAAGCCTCAGTGATCCTACCGCCACCATTAAATTGAGTGTACTCGAGTGACATTCAAAAGTGAGGGAGTGTGTGAGGGTTTTACTCTAACCTCTTTTCTTTAGTCTTTGGTTTTTGTAGGTACATGGCCGGAGACGTTGACGAGACCATTGAGGTCCCCGAGAGAACTTTGGCCTACCTCTTCGCCGAGGTGAGATCTATAAACTTGAGGCTCGAGAGCCTTGAAGAATAATGGGCCCCGAGTGTCCAAAAGGGAACTGAAATGATAAGAGGCAAATTGAGCTAAGATGCCAACTCTCAAGGACCAAGCTTGAAAGAGGAGACCAAGAGCTTCGGAGAAGAGTTGAAGGCACATCCCAAATATTCGACGAAGAGTGAAGCGTCCAAGGTCAAGGGAGAGCATCACACGGACAAAATGGAGCGCACCAAGGCAGCCAGAAAGAGGCGGACCGCCCACAGCTTTAGGCGGACCGCCAACCCAAGTCCCAGCTCTCAGGAACTCAAGCAGGCGGCCGCCCACTCTGCAGAGGTGGACCGCCCACCTTCTACTGACTCCTAGCATGCTGAGAAGAGGCGGGCGCCTAGTCCAATGAGGCGGACCACCCACCACTATTTTGTCTAGATGGGAGATTCACTAGTTTTTGGTGTATTTTCTATTTTAGCCGTAAGTGGCCTTTTATGTATTGACCTCACTTGAGGGCATTTTAGTCATTTACCTTAGTCTTAGAAAGGGCCTATAAATAGATCCCTTAGACATTTCATTACTCTACACAACTTTGAATATAGAACGATGAATTTCTTGAGTGAATATCAATGAAGAACCCGTGAGCGGGCATGATTTCACTTGGTAGAGTCCAAGTTGAACATCAAAACTTCTTTGATCATTCTATTTGCAAGATCCGAGTGTCTCTTGAGGGTAGTTGCGTAGTATAGGTGATCCTTGACTTCAACCGGTGTGTATCGAGACAAGTTCTTCGGCGCTACTTAGGTAAACGTTTAAAGCCTCGTCTTGATTTTATCTCGATATCTTGTTAGATATCGCCTATCTTGTTTTAGCTTCCGCATTTTCATATCGTCTTTTGCTTCCACATGTTTTCTCCTTATCAGTTGGTATCAGAGAATGGCTAGGCTTCGTTCTTACGAATCTTCGGTCTTGTTCTTGTTGCTGTTGTTGTCATTGTGTTCTTGTTCAAGAAAAAGAAACAAAAAAATTGAACAACTAAAAAACTCCAAAAAAATTTATAGATCGGGTTGGATTCGAATCCCCAAGTATTAAAAAGTATTGGGGATTTTTCTATATTGATAACCCATTGATTTGATACCCTCATATCACGATTTGGTGTTACGAATCAACATTTTGAAAATCAAAATCCCAAAATTTGAAAATTTCTTAAAAATGCTTCAAACTTTAATCGAAGCTCGTTTTTTATTTTTTGGGTTGAAAACTATTGGGGATTGATTAGAATAGTTTAATACACCATTGGGTATCATTGGATTAGAGTAATGGGTTGAAATCGTTTGAAAATTTGGGGGCAAAAGAGCCAAAAACCGGTAGTTGAAAAGCTGCAGAATCAGTATTACGCGGACCGCCTCAGCAAAAGTCCTTCTCTGGACTTTGGTAGGCGGAGCGCCTCCCCTGTTACTTGTTTCCGGGTAGTTTTTTTCGTAGGTTTTCACTTGTTGTTTGCTTCCGGACTTCTTGGTTAGTGTTTCTAGGGTAATTGGCCTACTCGAAAGACACTAACTCTTGAGCGTATTAGGACATTCGTGCCTAGAGAACAGTAGAACTCAAAGAAGCCTCGTAGAACATTTTTGCTTCAAGTGCTCACTCATATAGTCGTTCGCCCATAAAGTCACATCAATTCCACTCACCTCGAAGAGTATTTAGTTCGTGTGACTTGAGTTGTTATTGAGGTGGTTGTTCAACTACGAGAAAGTCTTTGAAATCAAGCTTGAGTGATCCTACCACCCACTAAATTGAGTGTACCTGACAGACATTCCAAAGGTGAGGGAGCGAGTGAGGATTTTACTCTAACCTCTTTCTCTTGTCTTTAATTTTTGTAGGTGCATGGCCGGAGACGTACACGATACCATTAAGGTCTCGGTAAGTACTTTGGCCTACCTCTTGGCCGAGGTGAGATCCATAAGCTCGAGCTTGATAGCCTCTAAGAGGAATGGATCCGAGTGTCCAAATAGATGTCGGAGAAGGCATTAGTGAAGGAACGTTGGGCATTCCCCAACGAGTGGGCATTCCCCAAAACTTGGGCACTCCCCAAAATATTGTAACTACTCACTCTAGAAGTAATTCTACTACTCCTATGAGCCAACCAATGGAAAATGATGGAGCTGGGGAAGGTGAGCGAGGTGGTGATATTCTTGGGAAACAAGTAAAAGTTGTCCAAATTTGAATTAGAAAGCAGGAAAAAAGGAGGAGAAATTTATTCCACTCTAAAAGAGGATAAAAACATTGGGAAGGCTAGAAAATAGGGAAAACTTGTCCCTAGTTGAGTTGGAAGAATAAAGTAGGAAGAAAAACTTCCATTCCAAAATAGGAGGGCTTTGGAATTCCAAAGAGAAAAGTGTAGTTTCTTCTAGGAATTTCTTTTTTATTTATGAATAATTCTAGTTAGTATCTCTTTGGTATTTCATCTACTCAAGTTAATACTAATTCTTGAGCTTTTTGAGAATTCGTGCTTGCTGAATTTTTTCAAACTCTTGTAGAATTTGCTAGGCTTCAAGTGCTTACTTTAAAAGAGTCGTCCGTGTCACGCCCTCTTTTTTATAAAAAAAAAAAAGAAATACTCTTAGTTAAAGTATTTTTTAAATTTTAAGGTTGTTACTGGTGTTTCAAGGTACACAAAATATTCAGAGAAAAAACTCGGAGTCGCCACTTGACAAGTTAAAGGTGTGCCAAGTCACCAAAGTTTTGTACCTAGAGCATCTTTGGCTCATAAAATGGTCTGCATCAGAGATTTGGGTAAGGTCCTCAGTTGACTCTCAGGAAGGTATTAGGCACCCTCGAGTCTTGTGCCAAGCACAGTTGCTTTATTGTCGTGTTTTGATTCATTACATATAGTTGTTATATTTTTGCCGATATTTGATGTCATACTTTGATTCAGAAAATTTAAAAGCGTATCATTTCCTTTCCAACCTCACAAAGGACTGGTCAAATTTACACTTTGATTCATAAAATTAAAAGTGCATCATCTCTTTCCAACCTCACACAGGAATGATAGTGGTTAGTTATTTTGTTTGCAAAAATCAGCACCTGCTCAATTTTAATCAATTCATTTTTAGTAGTGGGCTGGCCCATTTTCATTAATAAGGTGGTTTGAGGCTTGTCTAGCAAAAATTATTACATTCTATTCTATCCAATAATGATGGCAAAGTTGGCTGTTTTGCAAACTTATGGATTTTTTTTTGCAAAATTTGTTAGGTGCAGTAACTAGACACGTACCTCGGACCAGCTCTATTCAAACAGATATACGCTTGTAGATACATATGTGTTCACCTGGTAACATGCCATTCTATACACTAATTAACAAAGCAAAACTCAAACAAATCTTACCAACCAATATCTATTCATAACTTTATTAGAAACAACAACGGAACGACATAGATGGTAATTTTTAGTTCACATGCCAAATAGTAAGACTAAACTATAAAACAAACTACTCAAACCATGATCAAGAGCTGACGGTCAAACAAACTCTACTAAACTTATTCTTTCCAACTAAAAGTCACAACTACACTATTGTTTAATGGCTAAATGACTCACAGAACATAGACACATGGAACAAAAGAAAACAAGTAATCAGATTTTGATCTAACCAGTCGAGCAACTGCCTTGCCAAGTCTTCATCACCGTGAGATCAATACAGTCCTCGTCACGATATCCATCACTGCCTTGCTATGTCGCCAAAAAAGCCCGGCAACACCATTGTCACAACTAGAACCTCGTTGTCCCAAATCGTCATTTTGACAGCTCCATAATCAACCACCAAACCGGTGCTCCAACTCCATTACCACAATGTCCTTTTCATGGTTGAATCATCATCACTGTCTAAACGCTACCACAATAGCCCCCAAGTTAAAAAAAATCACCACCATGTCACCACCATTGCAGCCTTCAAAAGTTCCCTCGTCTCCCCTACCCCGAATTAGTCACGCCACACACAAAGAACATAACTAGAGAATCCCCCATCGCCATCACCACCTTAAAATACCATCATCACAGTTTCAAAAAAAATAAAATAGGCCTCTCAAAAACATACCAGCAGCCAGTGCAACGGCAAAAATGGAAAATAAAAAGATATATAAATTAAAAAAATATAAAGAGAAACGGAAGGAGGGCAACGAAAAAAGGAGGGGTAGTTTTGGGGTTAATATGAGGAAATAGGAGACTGGGAACGTGTGGAGGAAGTAGAGAGGATGAAGAAAAATCAAAACGTACCGAAAAAAAACATTGTCGACAGAGTTTAAGTTTTATCGCGATTTTGAAACCTGATCTACCAAAATTCATTGAGAATTTGGAGAAAATAGTTGTGCAAATGGAAAGAGGGGCTTGAGATATTTTCAAAAAGGTATGGTTTGTAATTTTCCGACCACCGAAAGGCGGTGAACTGGAGACAGCGGTGCGGTGGTGGGAATTTTGACAGCATCTCCCCAGCCTAGGCGGCTAGGGTTATGAATGAGGAGAAATGGGAATTTTAGTGTTTTATATTGGTGAGGAAGTAGGCCGGGTTTGTTTGTTGGGCTGATGGATCATGGGAATTTGGCTACATCTTTCATCTCTTTTTCTGAACTTTTCAAGCCCAATGGAGTTGGATTTTAACACTAACAATTTTACAAATCTTCTTAGGCTAAACAAACTACCACAATTATTATATTAACTTACAAATTCTAACAAGAAAATACACAAGACTTATTTTAACTAGCACAAAAGGTCAACTAAATATTAATTCACAAATACAATATTTTTTGGTAATTTTCACATTTCTCCTAATTGATGATAATTTTTGTTTAAAAAAGATTACAATTATAGAAAAATTTGACAAAAATCTTATCAAATTAGCACGGCTATTTTGAGAAATTTTTTTTATTTTTGTACCAAAATTAGGTGATTACAGCTGTCCTTCTTTGATCGGGAACTTGAAGAGTTTTCGGACAATGATAAAATCACAACTAATTTTGGATTTTTGGTTCTAGCCATGAGCATGCAAAATGGTCACCGTACCCTGACCACAAGGCTACCTACATACCCTCGGACTAAGAAATCAGCTCAGTGTAGTTCCTCGCGTACGATAGCTGGGACTACCGCATTCAGACACATACTAGACTCTTCTAAACTCACAGGAACTAACAGTTAGAAGCTTACGGACACACTGGACTAACATTAGACACTTCTAACACAACTGGGCTGATACTAGACACTTTTTGACACAATGGGACTAAAGTTGTTGATTGTTGGTCGCTAGCTGCTTACAGGTGGTCACTGCTTTACAATGGGAATGTAAATACAACATGGAATGTAAATTACAACTCCTAGTCTAAATCTTAAACTTTCCGAGGTACATCTTAGTTCTTGCTCCTCTCATCTGACATAAACCACCGCTCACAGTTCAGGTGGGTCTTGCTCTTGCAAAAATACTGATGTTCTGCTGGGGAATAAAACCAACTGATCCTCTCTTGGTTCAGGTGGGTCTTGCTCTTCCTTGTTGAAAAACAAAACCACCGATCTAGGTCCAGGTGCATCGTGCTCCTCCCTTGCATGAAATAAAAACCACCAATCCATATACAGGTGCGTCGTGCTCCTCCCTTGCAAAAAATAAAGCCACCGATCCAGGTCCAGGTGGGTCGTGCTCCTTCCTTTGCAGAAAATAAAACTACCGATCTAGTTCCAGGTGGGTAAAACTCCTTCCTTTGTAGAAAATAAAAACCACCGATCCAGTTCCAAGTGGGTTGTGCTCCTTCCTTTGCAGAAAAATAAAACCACCGATCCAGTTCCAAGTAGGTCGAACTCCTCCTTGCAGAATAAAAACCATCGATCCAGTTTCAGGTGGGTCGTGCTCCTCCTTTGCAGAAAATAAAAACCACTAATCTAGTTTCAGGTAGGCCGTGCTCCTCCTTTGTAGAAAAATAAAACGTGGGTCGTGTTCCTCCTTTGTAGAAATAAAACCACTGATCCAGTTCCAGGTGGGTCGTTCTCTTCTTTTTTAGAAAAAAAAACCACAGATCCAGTTCCAGGTAGGTCGTACTCCTCCTTTGTGGAAAAATAAATCCACCAATCCAGTTTCAGGTGGATCGTGCTCCGCCTTTGCAGAAAATAAAACCACCGATCCAGTTCTAGGTGGGACGTGCGCCTCCTTTGAATAAGAATAAAAACCACCGATCCAGGTCCAAGTGGTTCATGCCACTCCTTTGCTAAAAATAAAAACCACTGATAAGGTCCAGGTGAGCCGTACTCCTTCCTTGCATAAATAAAAATCACTGATCCAGGTCCAGGTGGGTCATGTTCCTTCTTTGCTGAAAAAAAAACCATTGATCCAGGTCCAGGTGGGTCGTACTCATCCTTTGCTGAAAATTAAACCACCGATCCAGGTCCAGATGGGTCTTGTCTTGAAAACTGAAATTGCCGCTTATGTTTGAGCGGTCTTGAAAACTGAAACCTCTGCTTATGTTAAACGAACGTTGATTTGAAAATTTAAATTACATCTTGAAACTTTGCATATCCTTTTTTGGATTATCCTTTTTCATAGTATGGTACTTGGCATGCATTCTTTTGCTGATGTACGCCGTGGGGCTCTATTTATCAAGTTTGACCCTGACTTGTTGTACGCAACTATGAAACCTGTAAGAAAATTTTGCAAAACGTTCTTTGCTCGTTTTGAAACTAATTAACAAAACAGAAAGAATTTTAAAATAAAGACTGTCGGTCAGAAATGAAATAAGCTTCCAAAAAAAGACTCTGAACAAAATGATGTCCCTTACGGGGGAAGGCAAAGGACTTATCTGAAAATAAAAATGACAATATCGACAAGCATGACATGCGTCTTGGAATAAAATCCTTGTCTTTACACACGGTCTATCCTTGAATCTTGCACTCCGCTTTACAATCCCGCTTAAACAGAACTTGATAACAAAATAATGGCCCTCATTCGACTAGTAGCGCCCTTTGGGGTTTTCACTGACTAGCCTCTCTCTTTGCTCTTTTCGCTTACAAATGTCTTGCGGCGCCCTTTCAGGTTTTCACCGACAAGACTTTACTTTCTTTTCTTTTTTTTTCTTTCTTTCCCAATCCGCTCACATCTTTCTGTACCGGTCGATGCTGACTTTCTCTTCTTTCTATTGTCTGCCTTTATCCTGAACCTCTGAGATTTCTTTCTTTAATGACTTTCATTCTCCCATCTCTTGACTGCGATTAACTACAATAAAACAAATGGGACTTCACAGTGCGAAACATATCCCTTGACATTCAATTTAGTTTGACATTCTCAATAATCAGTCAGAAGAGTCTTTGTTTAGACCATGGCATGGGAGTTAGTTAGGCTGGGAAGAAAAGATTTTAACATAAAGCTCAAAAATGCCTCATGAAACGATTGAGTGAACATTACAACCTTTAAAATTACCGCTTTAAAAATCTCTAACAAACTTCGGCCCTAATTTAGTCTAAACTGAGACTTTCTTGTTTTGAAAAATTGTATGAAAACGTCTCATGAGACGATATGATAAATGTTACAACCCTTGAAATTATTTTCTTTTTAAATAACAAGAAACATTAGCCCCAGTTTAGTGCAAACTTGGGACTTCCCTGCCACCCCTCCCTTCTCCCCCTTTTTGAGTTTTTCTCTAATCTAAAGCAGGAAAATTTTGAATTTCTTTTGATATGAAAACATAAGGAATACTGAGACTCTCCCCCTTTTTCTTTTTTTAAAAAAAAAAAAAAATTGCCCTAGTTTAGGATAAATTGGGGAGCTTCGACTTCTTCCCAGTTTGAGAATGATATGGCGGACGTCTCATGGAATATTTGGGATAAAATGATACAATCTTTGGAATCAATTTCTTTAAAAATAAAACAAACTTCCTAAACTGGGGCCTTCGAATTTTCTTTAAATATTGGCCGCAAACTTGGAGATATGTTTTGTGTCGATATGAAACAAAAAAAAAATGAACTTTCTCCTATCTTGGAACTGGAGAATTGTGAGAACTTTCCCTAATATGGACAAAAGGAAATATTGACTTTCTCCTTTTTTCTTTTAAAAAAACAACAAATAAATTGGGGCTTTGATTTTTTTTTATACGGGCCGCAAACTTGGAGGTAAATTTTGCGTCAATGTGAAACCGGGGAAAAAGAGCCCTATCTCGAAACTTGGGAATTTTGTGAATTTCCCCTGATATGACTGCACCGGAATGGTTGCATACGTATCCTTTTGAAAATCAGGTCAGACGTAGCTCTGGCACTTAATGCCAATTTTTCTTTTTTTTTTTTTTTTTGGTTGTTTTCCTTGATTTTGTCTTTCTTTGTTTTTTCTTTCTATCTTACTATTTTTCTTTCCTTTTTTTCAAATTAAAAACACATTGATTCCAAAGGAGGGTAGGCTGAAAAATAAAATATAAGGCTCAAAGGGCTAACAATGGATACAGTGTTTGGAATAGCAGAAATGAAAGACGCTCGCCATCCCGACCCGAGAATGCCACACACAAATATACAAAAATGGGTCTATAGAGATGACACTTGATCTTTCAGTGTCCTTCATTCGCACTGCAACAATGGTCCATCAAGCTGGTATTTCAAACTTGGTCAGAATGATCGTGCATGATTTTGAACTTTCCAAACACCTTCCTCATTAGATGACTATTGACTAATTCTCAACTTATTCACTACCTGTCTTACCGTATCCTTCCTTACAACATGATGTCAGACCGTATGTTTAGATAAGGACATAAATTCCACGCGCATGTCATGTTAATTGAGAATGAAAAAACACAAAAATAGAAAAACTAAGAAAATAATATTAGAAAAACAAAGAGTACGGAGATGAGAAATGGACCTCGCTTTTCATTTAATTAAATATAGAAGGGTTTGACCATAAAATCGAGAAAAATAATATACTTGGTTTAACAAAACAAGTTATAAGGCTTCCCAATGACCACAAATTAAAAATCTTTCACATCGCCCCAACTGATAAAACGCCCACAGATGCTATCGGCTATGCAGACCTTGCTTTCAGATCTTTAAAACATGCCATTCCTACCATATTCTCACTATCAGGGGCTTACAACGAGTTTTGGTTGCTCTTTCGTGAATCTGACGCCTCAATTTCAACTCGGATCTGCATGTTATCAATTAAGGCTTGGATTTCCTTTATGAGATAATGACAATCCTGAGTGTCATGCCCTGGTGTGCTTGAGTAGTAGGCGCATCGACGAGAATGGTCTACCATATTCCTAAAATTCATATTTACACCAACAGGCTTCAACATATCCAAAGTCTGCAACTTTTGAAAGACGCTAGTATAAGATTCCCCAATCGGCGTGAACAATTTTTTTTTCTGTATCCACAGCATCTTGTGATATGGGGTTGGGCGGAAAGGGGTTTGGGAAATCCTGTGAGCGGCTGCACAGAATGTCATTTGTGGAGTATGGGCTTGGTGCGCGCCATTGCGGATAAGACGGTGTTGGTACATATGGTCTTGTTGTATAAGGTGAAGGATTGAAATATTTTTGATTTTTCGAGGGGTAGTATTTTGGACGAGGCCTTTGTGGAGTTTGGGGGTGTGAGCAGGGTTGTTTGAACTGTCCCTCGCTCCACTTTTCAGGACCTCTTTCAATTATCTTTTCTTTCCCAAAAATCTCCGCCTTAACTATGCATGTGAATGGTTGAACAGATGACAAGGGTGAAGTATACCATCTTTGGGGTGGAGGTGGTGGTGCCAAATGACTCATTGTGGAAGGCTTCACAATACAGCCAGGAGAATAGTGGAGGTCTTCAACTATAGGAGGTGAGCCTTGTGCCAGATGAACAATAGTTGGTGCAACCTTTGAAAGACTAAGTGGCACACAAGGAGGTGGTTGTTCTGCGGTCATGGCAATATATGTGTCAGCCACCAGTTGCTTCAGATTTTTGACTCTCCAGTCAACCTCACATTTTCCAGTACTAAGAGTGCATGAGCACTGGTCTCAGATTTTTTCTAGTTGGATGACATGGTCACGGGTGCCTTGAATCCTATTCTGAGTAGGTGGGATGCTGCTAGAGAGCCTTTTCAAACTCTGCAAAATTCCAGAAGCTTGACAAACATACTGGGTTAGCACAAAGAATCACAAAATGCAAGCTTAGGGTTGTTATGCGTCATTCCGAAGTAGTTTGGACCAGATTCCCAAGTGTATTGTTTGATTATAATTTTTTTCTTTATTTTTCAAGAGAGGCCAGACGGTGAAAATAAATTGACACATAAAAATAACAAAAAACCTTTCATTTTCGTTACTAAATATATACATACATTGCTTTATACAAATGAACTGAAAGCACGATAAAAAAAATACAAAAATAATTGAATTGAAAATAAATTACATCTGCTGAGTTCAAAAGCAACATAAAGTACAACTTGTAAAATGTCCAACAATACACAAACTGAATCTTTCAATCCTAACGTGGTCACTGGTCCTCCGAAGGGACCTATCGATCCCGTGATGGGTCTCCCCTCAAAGTGTTCCTTCCAAAAACCTAACACAATCTGGACATCATAATTTAAAAGGTTGAAGACTTAGAGATTTTCTACAAAATTTTGTTATTATAACAGCGTAAAATTTGATCCAAAAGAATTTTTGGCCAACCAGGGCACTTGAAAAGTCCTGGAAAAACTTTACCATTATGACGACATAAAAGTTGACTCAAAAAAGGATTGCCGACAATGGCCCATAGGTATTTTCATAGAAAATTTTCCATTATAACGAAGCAAAACGACATCTAAGAATTTTTCCAATAGAGACACTTCAACATTTCACAAAAATTGCAACCATAATGACACAAAAACTGGTTACAAAATTTACCAACAACCACATTTGGACTTTTCTTTTTTTTTTTTTTTTTTGAAAATTTCCACCATCATAACAGCGTAAAACTAACATCAAGAAAAAATTACTGATACTGGTATTTATAAATTCTTGCTTTAATCCGCCATTATAACGGCATGACTCAAAAAATACAAACTTATCAAAACATGACATCTATGGCTAAAATCTAATGTTCACCCTACTCCCTCTTTTCCTCAATTTTTTCTCTTTTTTCATCTTTTTTTTTTTTTTTTTTTTTTGAGAATCTGTTCCTCCCCAATTCGATCAGCATGACGACCTTTTCTAAATGCATGCAATACATAAAAAAATGCCTCAGATGTGCCTTTCCCGGGATGTAGGCTCCATTTTAGCAGAAATAGGTCAGACTAGATAAGTGCGATATCGGTGTACCGCACCTCACTAAGTTAAATGTAATGCAAATAATTGGGCCTAAAGGTTGAACTCTAGGTGACTCAACTGACTTGGTGTGTAGACTGGCTGAAAAAACTCGATGCACAAATCGGGCGGAAAATACGCCAGGACCATCCGGCAACAATGTCTCCTGCCTAAAACCCCGATATACCTTTCTCCTAAATCATGGGCAATTTTAGTTAGAAACTTCCCAGATGCCACAAGAAATCTGGTAAGTGCATGTGTGCGTGAGGTCAGAGACTCAGAGGTGTTCGCAGAGAAAACAGTTTATATATACAGTCCAAAAATATCAAAGTAATAAAATTCAATTTTTCATGCGATAATGGCAAAAATTACAACAACCAATATTTAACAAATCAAAATAAACGACAATTTTATCAAGCAGGAGATTCTAGTTTTCACTAGTTTCCCCAACGGAGTCGCCAAGCTGTCACGTCTTCTTTTTTATGAAAAAAGAAATACTCTTAGGTTAAAGTGTTTTCTAAATTTTAAGGTTGTGACTGATGTTTCAAGGTACACAAAATATTCAGAGAAAAAACTCGGAGTCGCCACTTGACAAGTTAAAGGTGTGTCAAGTCACCAAAGGGGTGTACCTAGAACACCTTTAGCTCATTAAATGGTCTGCATCAAAGATTCGGGTAAGGTCCTTAGTTGACTCTCGGGAAGGTATTAGGCGCTCTCGAGTCTTGTGCCGAGCACGGTTGCTTTATTGTCGTATTTTGATTTATTAAATATGGTTGTTATATTATTATCGTTATTTGATGTCATACTTTGATTCAAAAAATTTAAAAGCGCATCATTTCCTTTCCACCCTCACAAAGGACTGGTCGAATTTAAACTTTGATTCATAAAATTAAAAGTGAATCATTTCTTTCCAACCTTACAAAAGAATGATAGTGGTTAGTTATTTTGTTTGCAAAAATCAGCACCTGCTCAATTTTAATCAATTCATTTTTAGTAGTGAGCTGGCCCATTTACATAAATAAAGTGGTTTAAGGCTTTCCTTGCAAAAATTATTACATTCTATTCTATCCAATAATGATGGCAAAGTTGGCTGTTTTGCAAACTTATGGACTGTTTTTGCAAAAGTTGTTATGTGCAGTAACTTTATCTGCACAGCTCAAATATGTTTACGTAATCTAAATACGTAACATTCTTTTGTTAACGACTTTCTAAAATCTCAACTTGTTTTACAAATTGTTTTTACACCTTAAATTTGCCTAGCATTCCCCTTTTTCAGAATTTAGCAACTTTGTATGTGTGAGAAAATTTAGGGAATACTCCATTTTCAAACATGTTGAGGATATTGAAATGGTTAATCTGAAATCTTTGGCTAAAACCTGATTCTTTCTATCAAAGTCATTTCATCATTTTACTTTATCATTATATATTTGACTCACAAAAAGATGTGCTAAAATAGCAAGTGCTAGACAGTGTTTGCTTCTCCCGTTTTAATCATAGTAATCAGTTTCAACTAAGAATAACCAAGCATCATACATGGAGCAAAATACTTTAGACATGCTGATTTTATAAGGAAAACAATGAAATATACAAAGTTTAAAGGGTTGCGTAGTGCAAACCAATCTTTGGTAACAAAAGAGCCAAAAACGACAACAAGTTGACTACCAAATGCAATTGCCACAGCAATAATCTAAACCAGCACTAAGCAGCCCCTTATACACTCAAACTATTGACTTAGACTAAAATTTTATACCCCAAAAGAACTCTTAGGTTTGAATTTTGGTTCTAAACCTTTTCACTTGAACTCTACTTTCTTTTCAAGCTCTCAATGTTTTTTTCTCAACTCTTTAATGTCAAAACATTCAATATTTTTCTCACCATTTCTGCTGAATTTTTCAGAATGTTGTTGGTGTGTAAATGAGGGGTTAAAGCCTCTATTTATGGCCAAAAGTTGGAGCATGAAATTGTACAAAAAGTACAAGCCCACATCCCTACACACTTGAGTATACTACCTATTTTTCTAGCCTTATTTTCAGCATAGTACAACAACAATTAAGACTACTTTTCAACCCACAAGGCTGTTCAAAATGGTGAAAAAACAAGTTTTCTAAGTTGGTTCTAGTGGCCACTACTTACTACAAGTAAAAACCAAAAATTATACTTGAAAACTCTATACTATTATACACTTATATTCAGCCCATAGCTATCTAATTCTTACCTCATTTACTAAGCCAAAAACCAAATTTCCAGTTGGGTTGGCTCCAAAACACACTTAGACCGCACCAAAAATTTAACAGATCTTAAATTTCAGCTAACAAGATCATTCTAATAAGATTAACAATAAAAATTAACAAACAAACTTAATCTTTCAATGTTTCTGGACGAGCAAGATGCCTAAGAAAACTAACATGACCCGGAATCCGGCTAGGCTATGCGGGCACCCGACTTCCTTCCCTAGACCCGCCGACAAACCCTTACCAATTAAATTAGGAAAATAAATATAATTCAATTCATAAATAAGAACAAGACTTAAAAACAACACAGACATACTGATACTTCTAAGCTGTACAAAAGAAATTACAGCTGACTACCCAACATACTAGGTTTAGGGCTATCCAGACTAGACATCTAACAGTACAAAAGAAGACAGATGCCTCCTGAAGGGAGCAAAATGCAACTAAAATAATAACCAATAAACTGGTGGCCATCCGAAATAAAAGCTGGCTCACCCTGACAACTGAAGTCGTCTTCGCTCCTTCACAACGTGGCGAACTCAATCCTGGAGCAAACCTGCCGAAACGAAATAGATAGATAAGAAACATACAACAAACAAGGGTGAGTCAAAAGGACTCAATAAGTGGGGCAGACTAGCCACCTCAAAGAATAGGATAGCTAGCCAGGGAGAAGAAACAGATAAACGTAATTCCTCTTATTTAAATTATAAAAGGGCAGAGCCATATAATAACTGGAAACACGTATGAAACTATAAACTCAACCAGGAATACGAGCCAGAAACATGTCAACAAATAAGCAATGCACGTATAAGTAGAACAGTAGTTATGTACCACAAGTCTACACAATGGTATGAAATGAAATGAAATGAAATGAGATGAATGATGCAAAGGGTCACATGTGCCCGTAATCCCATCTCGAAGCGGAATACTCCTGCATTCGAGGGGAATCCAATCTGATAACCAGCTGAAGCGGAATACTCATGCTCCTGGGGATGAATACTCCTGCACCCGATATAATATAAACTAGAGGTGGAATACTCCTGCACTCTCCTAGGGCAGAATACTACTACACGTGATATAATGTAAAGCTGAGGCGGAATACTTCTGCACTCAGTATCTGACATAAGAGAAGAATACTCCTGCACCCAATATGATACCAGAGGCGGAATACTCCTACACTCTCCTGGGGCGGAATACTCCTGCACCCGATATGATATGCAATGTAATGCATAGGAATGCAATATGATGCAATAATAACCCTTCACCAGCGCGGGACTCTCATCGACGGCCGGGAAGTTGCCAACTCACAGCCAGAGTACAATGCTCAGATCCTCAATGCAATACCAACAACGGGACATAACATATAATATATAATGTAAATCCAAAGCTAAGGCGCAATGAGTACGCCTATCGGCAGCTACACACATAAGGAACACATGGTAGGAAATCCACGAGGCCAGGTGCCTCCAAAGAAATAGATATAAACACTTCCCTTTTCCAAAAGTTAGCATTGCTAATCAACAACCGCTTTATCCTTTGGTTTCATTGTCAAACGATCCCACTATATTCAATTAGCAGAAAAATATATCAAATTAAGCTAAAGTCTTCATTCCTTACGTCTTAGGGTAATCCGGTTAGGAACCTGATACCCTATTTGCTTATGCAATACGCAGGCCAGGCCCATGTACATGGTTTAAGCTCACATAACCAAACCCTAAATAAATTACATTTATATGTTGCCCATAACTCACTGAGTACGAAAATATAATCAATTCTGCTATCGGGGTCCAATTGACCCTTTAAACTATCAGTTGAACTTATTAAAACGATGTATAATATCTCATTTTCACCGTTAAAATATATTCAAACACACGTAATAAACTCAAATAATTCATTAACATCATTACCTCAATGTTTCGGGGTGAAAATTCTATCTTTTTCTGGCAATTTTCTATTTCGCGTGTCCATTCTCGTTGGCTTCTGTCCTGTTGTTTCTTTGTTTTTCCGTTCCTTTAGATTAAGCTAAAGGATATAGCTTGCACTGCCTTTCATCTTTTCCAATTTTGTCGTTTTCTCTTTTTCTTTTCTTTTATTTTCTTTTTTTTTTTTGTGAAGAAAATTAAAATGGTACCCTACGACATTCGAAATAATTCCAGCTTTTGCATACAAGTTATACAAAATACATGTAGCATACTCGCTAAGGCGGATCTCAAATCGGACTCCCGAAACTCAAAATGCAAATTAAATAGAAAAAAAGTCAAATTATTTAACTTTCGACATTTTAGCGGAAACTAGCCGAACAACAGCGAAATTCACTTTCGAAAGTTCACAAAAGTCACAAATAATCATACGAACGTAACGGTGCTTTCGAATTTCAAATCAGAGCTCATTCACCAAAACCGACCTCGAAAGTCTCTTTTTAATATTTATCGATAATAAAAACCAAAACTTTCTTCCGATGCTTACCAAACGAGGTTTGATTTAGCTCAAATTTTATAGACATGTCCTAATGGACCTTACAAATAGTTTAAAATTATCGGCACGCCAATTGGTGTCCTAACTCCCGAAACGACTGACCGAGGCCTTTTCATTCTCCTCCACTTATACTCTTGTTCGTCCTCGAATGAGCCTAAGTCTAAAGAAAAATTCGCACGGATAACAAGAGAACTTGCATGACCTTCATGAGCTACTCCACGAGCATTATTTTCAGATTACAGGATCAGAATTATAAAACGTATATCAAAGTTTTGGAATAAAATATATCTGGATAATATGATAATACCATTGCACAGCTTATTCTGACTAAGCCGATCCTTCCTCGATCACGAGAAGAGAGTTTTACATTTTCAAAGCAAAGATACACGGAACTTTGTATGAGTAAATATGATTCAACCGACAATCACCTCTTCGATATACCTTTCGATATAGAACAAGTCGATAGAACTAAGAATTAGCTCACGCTTGATGCAATAGGGGGAGCATTTGAAGTACCTTGTCACTACACACTATAGAAGATTTAATGCAAGCTATATTAATTTTACGAACGCGCAATGCAACATCTCAGTTGATGTTAGTGTTGTTCCGCAAGCTCCTTGTGGGAATGTAGTTACTCATATCCTAATGTATGTCAAAGGTTCATCTGAACAGGGTCTATCATATAAGGATAAGGATCATGTAAAATACTACTGGATAGTATGATGCAGACCAGGAATGATCTTGAGACTGAACAACTACCTCAGGGTATTATCTTTAAATTTGAAATATTATGACTTGAAAAAGTAAAAATAAAAGAGACATGTAGTTGGACCATGAGCTGAGGCAGAATTCCAGCGACAAAGTTGATTACATGTGTACTTATAACGCTAAAGTAACTTCTCAAAGAGTTGAAGTGTGAAGGAGATATGCCAATGATGGATGGACGACAAGCTACACTAGACCTTTAACTCTAAATTTTCATGAGTAAAACAGCGTCTACACGAGGATCCAAATCTAGTTGAATACAGACAAATGGCAAGAAGAAAACCGTAGTCACCATACAGGGTTACTACTGACGGTGTTCTCATGTATAAACACCGACTTTGTGTTCCTGATATTGCAGATTTACGTGGACAGATTATGATAGAGGCACATTATTCCAAATACAATGTTCATCCAGGTTCGACTAAGATGTACAATGATCTTAAGCAGATTTATTGGTGGGACGGAATGAAGTGTGACATAGCAGAATTTGTGGCTAAGTGTTCTAATTGCCAGCAAGTTAAAGTCGTGTCATCTTTCCAGACATTATGCTTTCAGCAGATAGGTACGTATATGTGATCAGGTTGCCAGCTTATCTCTAGGATTAATAGATTATTAGTGGGTTTAGCAATGATCGACACTCATTGTAGGTTTCTGTCGTGGCCCTACGTTGGGTCGTGACAAAAGTGGTATCAATGCCTTAGAGATTTAGTATTATCATTCAGTATATGGAGGAAGACTCCTCAACTTAAAGCACAAACTCATGCAGCTATTTGAATAGGAATACCCATCCCCGCACAGTCTCCTGGACTAAAAAAAGATTTAGCTAAAAGCTGAACGTAGGCAGACCTAAGCTACCAACTACCCTTTCGAGTTGCCAAACAGCTGCAACTCTCAAGTCATAACTCCATACATTTTCTATCAGCACCACCGCCTGATGGATCAAATCAAAGGTCAAATGACGCCTCTCAATACCCTTAGTAGCCTAGAAAAACGACAATGTGCTTACCCGGCTACCTTGACACACACTCTGGCTCAACGCAGGGAACATCACAATAGGTTACTGACCGTCTAAGCTCACCAGTGCCGAATAAAGGAGAGACGGCAACGGACTGAGGATAGAAATAATTAGAGTATTAGGAAGCTCTTCTTCTTATTTATTTGGCTACCAGAGCTAGACTACTTACGAGTCAGGCTAACTGAAGAATTGCAATTGAAGAAATAGACCTTAAATAAGCTTTATGGAACAACATCTATGTCAATTTAACTCTCATATAAGAAGGAAGTTCATAAAATTTACCAGAAAACCTTTTTATACCTAGACAAACCTGTAGAATAACATGACTCTACTAGCGTCTCGAACCAAAAGAAGACACATAGATCGAATATTACTTACTAACCACTTTACATCGGAAGAAAGAATGACACTTGCTGATGGTGACGAATAAGAATCTCATCATCCTACCGACACTGAGTTCCAAAGAGAGAGGTAGACTGACTTGGCACTATAACAGAATGAGGCACAACAAGATGTCAAGCAAACAATACCGATACTCACTCACAAATCTCTTGCATTTAAACCAGATAAACTAGTAGGGTCATCATAATTGCCAAGAATAAATCATATCAGAAGCCCACCCCTCTACCGCAACCGATTCTTAATAGAAACGACATCCAAGGAAAATATTGAAACATGATGAGACACACCATTTTCCAGATCGGTCAAAAGAATCAAATCTTACTCACACTTAAGAGATGAAGAAATACATAGGTGTACTACATTAGATACCTCAACATCCTAACAGACTGGTAGTTCTTAGAACTGCCTCTACGGCTGAGCCGAGCCTCTATCCTGATAATTACTTCTAGAAGAACCACTACCACCACGCTCTCGACCTCGATCGAATGAGGGTATATCTCTAGTTTATTAAGATCTAATTGAAATCCCCTGCGACTGTATAGGTGCCTGATGACGCAAGAAAGGACGACTGCCTACTTGCTGGCGCTAGGGAAAACTCCTCAAAGGATAACCAGACTCATGACAATGATACAACCTTTTTGCTAAAAGTGGAAGCTGGACAGATTGTTGATAACTGTGAAAAGAAGACTGAATCTGATCTTGGCAAGCTACTGGAGCACTCTCAGAATAACGTGACACAAGCTGAGATAACCTGGAAGATGACCTCCCAAAATAATCAGAAATTTTACCTCCAAATGAGGTACCATGGTTGCCAGCTAGGGCCACGAAATTTCTTGCTCTCCCACTCTAATTTATGGTATGTCTCGTACATCCGAGCAATATCAACAACATAAAATGAAATCTCGACCTCAATCTCTCGAAAGGCTCATGGACTAGTTCTAATACATATTCAGCCATTCTATAGAATTCAATCTCATGTTTTGAAACACCAACAGGCTAACCGATAGGCTACCATGTCCAATCCACTCAAACTGGCAACACTTTTCATCTCGCTCGCTACTCGAAAGGTACTTTTCCATGAATCTAGAAGAAAAATCGAATTAAGTTAGTTAATAAGAGACTGGTCCACCAATTCAAGGCTGGACCCTTGAAACTGGAAAGCAGAATAATCAACATCATACCGCTCGATATAATCAAGAGCTTGAAGGATACGCTGACATCATTGTATTTTTAAAAAAAAAAAAAAAAGCGAAATAGGTTGACAGCTACTTCATCTTGACACGAAAGGTCAGTTGGCTCCTTCAACTCTCCTGTGTACCAACTAGCTACCTCAACCTATTCGTTTTTGTACCACTCAAGTAAAAAATGCTTTAGAATTTATGAAGTTGGAACGCGTGAATTCAAACGCTTCCAGCGTGTAAAGCTGATCCAATTAAAAAGAGCCACATATTTGATTTAGTCCACATCAAATATTATTTGTTAAAAGAAAGATAAAAAATAATTAACTCCATTCATTTTTTCAATACCCACATTATTTTCATATGCCTCCATCCCCGCTGCCCTCTAGGTTTCTTCTTCCCCAATTCTACATTAACACTATCTCTCTTTCTTTTACATTTTTCCAATATTGTCATAGTTTTCTAGCCTCCATTGGATTCTCCACTTCGGTCTCTCAAAAGGGTAAGCAAGGAAGAGCATTTTGAAAAGGAATATTCAATTAACTAATTTGAATGGTATAATTGGCTATGGCTGTGTCTGGATTGCTTCAATAATAATATAATTTAGCTATTGATTTAACTTTAGTCCTCTCAAAATATATGTTCCATTCTTGTTGACTCAATATTGTTGTTATATCAAGCTTTGTTGATTGAGTTTAAATTTGTACTCTTAATGGGTTGTCTAACACCTAAAACTCCATTGAAGGATAAAGCAAAAGCTTGCAAACCCATTCGGACTAGTCTATACGATCTTCCATTTCTAAAATTAAAGTGGATTCTTATTGAAATCGCCCAGAAGCTGTTTATTTCAGAAGAAAATAGTATAACTCCATTACTGAACTTTGACGAAAGCTTGAATCAACAAATGGGTTAGTGATATTGTTGAAAAATTCGAATGGAATTTTTGTTGGATTATGATCAGATGGTGTTTGTGAAGCTGTTGATAGAGTTTTAACAATTTTGGTAAAAAGTTTGTTTGGTGTTTTGGATCAAACGAGGCTTGATTGATGAATTGATGAAGGAGTCCATGAACATGATGAATATGAATTTTCTGCCCATTTTTTGTGGTGGCAGTAACTGAGTGGTGGTTGTTGGGTGGTTAATGGTGGTTTTTGAAAAAAAAAGTACAAAATTTAAAATATAAAAAGAAAATAAAAAACCCTTGGACAAAAAACCTCCTCCACGCGCTCAAAAAATCCGAAAGACACGATTTGTGCCATGTAGGCATTTTTTGCTTAAGTGGTACAAAAGCAAAATGGTCGAGGTAGCTAGTTGGTACAGGAGAAGGTTGAGGGAGCCAACTGACTTTTCGTGACAAGTTTGAGGAGCTAACTACCTATTCCGCCTAAAAAAAACTTACACAGGGATTATCTGATACAAGGCTTGAGAATATTGGAAGGTTCAACCAGATAAAATAATGCAGCATCTTCGGACACTCGGACCGAGCTATTACTCAGGCTAACTAACCAGCCAGAATAACTAGAGGCACAACACATGCTGTTCCAGAACATAATTCACTGCAGCAATATTAAGAACCGAAATAGGAGCTCCCTGAGACCGAAAGTCTGCACATGCAGCAACCTGATAGGTTGCCCAGTGAATTATAGGTTCTTACGATATCAGCGTCGCAAAGATTTTCGTAAAATCATCGTCGAGAGTCAAGGGAACCACAAGGCCCTGCTCCCTTGCGCATCGCAAGCTTGTATAGTTGGGACCTCCGTAACTAGATCATCAGAATGATCATAACTCACGGGGCTTCGTCAGTGATAGCCCAAGGCTAGACTGCTTCGTCTTGAACTCATATCATTTGCTGATTTGTCGCACAAGGCTTCACAATTACCATAGGAATTAACAAATTAACGAAAATACTTTTAAATCCTAGACCGACGCACAATCAGAAATGAAGGAAGTGAAACTTCCTAAATGTCATCATAGCCTCTCGTAGATAAGTACGGACGTCTACGTACCCATCAGCGAGACTCTACTAGACATTGTCTTAGTCTGGATAGACTCTAAACCGGGCTCTGATACAAACTGACACGACCCGGAATCCGGCTAGGCCATGCGGGCACCTGACATCCTCCCATAGACCCGTCGAGCGAACCCTTACCAATTAAATTAGGAAAATAAATATAACTCAATTCATAAATAAGAATAAGACTTAAAAAACAACACAGATATACTGATACCTCTAAGCTGTACAAATGAAATTACAGCTGACTACCCAACATACTAGGTTTAGGGCTATCCAGACTAGACATCTAAGAGTACAAAAGAAGACAGATACCTACTGATGGGAGCAAAATGCAACTGAAATAATAACCAATAAACTGGTGGCCATCCGGAATAAAAGCTGGCTCACCCTGACAGCTGAAGTCGTCTTCGCTCCTTCACAACGTGGCGAACTCAATCCTAGAGCGAACCTGCCGAAACAAAACAGATAGACAGGAAACAGACAACAAACAAGGGTGAGTCAAAAGGACTCAATAAGTGGGGCAGACTAGCCACCTCAAAGAATAGGATAGCTAGCCAGGGAGAAAAAATAGATAAACCAAATTCCTCTTATTTAAATTATAAAAAGGCAGAGCCAGATAATAACCGGAAACACGTATGAAACCATAAACTCAACCAGGAATACGAGCCAGAAACATGTCAACAAATAAGCAATGCACGTAGAAGCAGAACAAAAGTTATGTACCACAACTCTACCCAATGATATGAAATGAAATGAAACGAAATGAGATGAAATGAAATGATGCAAAGGGTCATATGTGCCCATAATCCCATCTCAAAGCAGAATACTCCTGCATTCGAGGGGAATCCAATATGATAACCAACTGGAGCGGAGTACTCCTGCTCCTGGGGCGGAATACTCCTGCACCCGATATAATATGAACCAGAGGCGGAATACTCCTGCATTCACCTGGGGCGGAATACTCCTGCACCCGATATAATGTAAAGCCGAGGCGGAATACTCCTGCACTCAGTATCTGACATAAGAGCAGAATACTCCTGCACTCTCCTGGGGCAGAATACTCTTGCACTCGATATGATATACAATGTAATGCATATGAATGCGATATGATGCAATAATAACCATTCACCGGCGCGGGACTCTCATTGACAGTCGGGAAGTAGATGACAACTCACAGCCAGAGTACAATGCTCAGAACCTCAATGCAATACCAACAAAGGGACATAACATATAATATATAATGTAAATCCAAAGCTAAGGCGCAATGAGTATGCCTATCGGCAGCTACACACGTAAGGAACACGTGGTAGGAAATCCACGAGGCCAGGTGCATCCAAAGAAATAGATATAAACACTTACCTCTTCCAAAAGTTAGCATTGCTAATCCACAACCGCTTTATCCTTTGGTTTCATTGTCAAACGAACCAACTCTATTCAATAAGCAGAAAAATATATCAAATTAGGCTAAAGTCTGCATTCCTTACGTCTTAGGGTAATCCGATAAGGAACCTGATACCCTATTTGCTTATGCAAAACGCAGGACAGTCCCATGTACAGGGTTTAAGGTCACATAACCAAACCCTAAATAAATTACGTTTTTTTGTTGCCCATAACTCACTGAGCACGAATATATAATCAATTCCACTATTGGGGTCCAATTGACCCTTTAAACTATCAGTTGAACTTATTAAAACGATGTATAATATCTCATTTTTACCGTTAAAATATGTTCAAACACACGTAACAAACTCAAATAATGCATTAACATCATTACCTCAATGTTTCGGGGTGAAAATTCTATCTTTGTCCGGCTCTTTTCTCATTTTCTGGCATTTTTCTATTTCGTGTATCCATTCTCGTTGGCTTCTGTTCCTGGTTTTTCTTTGTTTTTCCGTTCCTTTAGATTAAGCTAAAGGATATAGCTTGCACCGACTTTCATCTTTTCCAATTTTGTCGTTTTCTCTTTTTCTTTTCTTTTATTTTCTTTTCTTTTATTTTCTTTTCTTTTTGTGACGAAAATTAAAACGGTACACTACGATATTCGAAATAATTCAAACTTTTGTATACAAGTTATACAAAATACATGTAGCATACTCGCTAAGGCGGATCTCAAATCGGACTCCCGAAACTCAAAATTCAAATTAAATTTTAAAAAAAGTTAAATTATTTAACTTTCGGCATTTTAGCGGAAACTAGCCGAACAACATCGAAATTCACTTTCGAAAGTTCATAAAAGTCACAAATAATCATACGAACCTAACGGTGCTTTCGAATTTCAAATCGGAGCTCATTCGCCAAAATCGAGCTCGAAAGTCTCTTTTTAATATTTATCGATTATAAAAATCAAAACCTTCTTCCGATGCCTACCAAACAAGGTCTAATTTAGCGCAAATTTTATAGACAGATCCTAATGGACCTTACAAATATTTTAGAATTATCGGCACGCCAATTGGAGTCGTAACTCCCGAAACGACTGGCTGAGGTCGTTTCATTCTCCTCCACTTATACTCTTGTTCGTCCTCGAACGAGGCTAAGTCTAAAGAAAAATTCACACGGATAACAAGATAACTTGCATGACCTTCATGAGCTATTCCATGAGCATTATTTCCTGATTACAGGATCAGAATTATAACACGCATATCGAACTTTTGGAATAAAATATATCTGGATAATATAGTAATACCATTGCACAGCTTATTCTGACTAAGCTGATCCTTCCTCGATCACGAGAAGAGAGTTTTACATTTTCGAAGCAAAGATACATGGTACTTTGAATGAGTTAACATGATTCGGCCGACAATCACCTCTTCGATATACCTTTCGATATAGAACAAGCAGATGGAACTAAGAATTAACTCAAGCTCCTTGTGGGAATGTAGTTACTCATATCATAATGTATGTCAAAGGTTCATCTGAACAGGGGCTATCATATAAGGATAAGGATCATGGAAATACTACTGGATAGTACGATGCAGACCAGGAATGATCTTAAGAGTTAACATCTACCTCATGGTATTATCTTTGAATTTGAAATATTATGACTTGAAAAAGTAAAAATAAAAGAGACATGTAGTTGGACCATGAGCTGAGGCAGAATACCAGCGACAAAGTTGATTACATGTGCACTTATAACACTAAAGTAACTTCTCAAAGAGTTGAGGTGTGAAGGAGATATGCCAATAATGGATGGACGACAAGCTATACTAGACCGTTAACTCTAAATTTTCATGAGTAAAACAGCTTCAACACGAGGATCCAGTTTTAGTCGAATACAGACAGATAGCCAGAAGAAAACCGTAGTCACCATACAGGGTTACTACTAACGGTGTTCTTATGTATAAAGACAGACTTCGTGTTCCTAATGTTGCAGATTTACGTGGACAGATTATGATAGAGCCACATTATTCCAAATACAATGTTCATTCAAGTTCGACTAAGATATACCATGATCTTAAGCAGATTTATTGGTGGGACGGAATGAAGTGTGACATAGCAGAATTTGTGGCTCAGTGTTCTAATTGCCAGCAAGTTAAATTCATGTCATCTTTCCAGACTTTATGCTTTCAGCAGATAGGCACGTATATATGATCAGGTTGCCAGCTTATCTCTAGCATTAATAGATTATTAGCGGGTTTAGTAATGATCGAAACTCATTGTAGGTTTCTGTCGTGGCCCTAGGTTGGGTCGTGACAAAAGTGGTATCAATGCCTTAGAGATTTAGTATTATCATTCAGTATTTGGAGGAAGACTCCTCCACTTAAAGCACAAACTCATGCAGCTATTTGAATAGGAATACCCATCCCCGCACAGTCTGCTGGACTAAAAAAGATTTAGCTAAAAGCTGAACGTAGGCAGACCTAAGCTACCAACTACCCTTTCGAGTTGTCAAACAGCTGCAACTCTCGAGTGATAACTCCATATATTTTCTATCAGCACCACAGCCTGATGGATCAAATCAAAGGTCAAATGACGCCTCTCATTACCCTTAGTAGCCTAGAAAAACGACAATGTGCTTACCCGGCTACCTTGACACGCACCCAGGCTCAACGCAGGGACCATCACAATAGGTTACTGACCGTCTAAGCTTACCAGTGCCAAATAAAGGAGAGACGGCAACGGACTTAGGATAGAAATAATTAGAGTTTTAGGAAGCTCTTCTTCTTATTTATTTGGCTACCAGAGCTAGACTACTTACGAGTCAGGCTAACTGAAGAATCGCAATTGAAGAATAAACCTTAAATAAGCTTTATGGAACAACATCTATGTCAATTTAACTCTCATATAAGAAGGAAGCTCAGAAAATTTACCAGAAAACCTTTTTATACCGAGGCAAACCTTTAGAATAACATGACTCTACTAGCATCTCGAACCAAAAGAAGACACATAGATCGAATATTACTTACTAACCACTTTACATCGGAAGAAACAATGAAACTTGCTGATGGTGACGAATAAGAATCTCATCATCCTACCGACACTGAGTTCCAAAGAGAGAGGTAGACTGACTTGGCACTATAACAGAACGAGGCACAACAAGATGTCAAGCAAATAATACTGATACTCACTCACAAATCTCTCACATTTAAACCAGATAAACTAGTAGGGTTATCATAAATTCCAATAATAAATCATATCAGAAGCTCACCCCTCTACCGCAACTGATTCTTAATAGAAACGACATCCAAGGAAAACATTGAAACATGATAAGACACACCATTTTCCAGATCGGTCAAAATAATCAAATCTTACTCACATTTAAGAGAATAAGAAATACATGGGTGTACTACATCAGATACCTCAACATCCTGATAGACTGGTAGTTCTTAGAACTGCCTCTGCGGCTGAGCCGAGCAGCTACCCTTATAATTACTTCTAGAAGAACCACTACCACCATGCTCTCAACCTCGATCGAATGAGCGTATATCTCTAGTTGGTTAAGCTCTAATTGAAATTCCCTGCGACTGTACAGGTGCCTGATGACACAAGAAAGGACGACTGCCTACTTGCTGGAGTTAGGGAAAACTCCTCAAAGGATAAACAGACTCATGACAATGATACCACCTTTTTGCTAAAAGTGGAAGCTTGACAGATTGTTGATAGCTGTGAAGAGAAGACAGAATCTGATCTTGATAAGCTACTGGCGCACTCTCAGAATCACGTGACACTAGCTGAGATAACCTGGAAGATGACCTCCCAAAATAATCAGAACTTTTACCTCCAAATGAGGTACCATGGTTGCCCACTAGGGCCACGAAATTTCTTGCTCTCCCGCTCTAACTTATGGTATGTCTCGTACCTCCGAGCAATATCAACAACAACATCAAATGAAATCCCGACCGCAATCTCTCGAAAGGCTCATGGACTAGTTCTAATACATATTCAGCCATCTTATAGAATTCAATCTCATGTTTTGAAACACCAACAGGCTACCCTGTCCAATCCACTCAAACTGGCAACACTTTTCATCTCGATCGCTACTCGAAAGGAACTTTTCCACGAATCTCGAAGAAAAATCAAATTAAGTTAGTTAATAAGAGACTGGTGCACCAATTCAAGGCTGGACCCTTGAAACTGGAAAGGAGAATAATCAACACCATACCGCTCGATATAATCAAGAGCCTGAAGGATACGCTGGCATCATTGTATCTTTAAAAAAAACATACATAAGGATTATCTGATGCATGGCTTGAGAATATCGGAAGGTTCAACCAGATAAAATAATGCAGCATCTTCGGACACTCAGACCGAGCTATTACTCAGACTAACTAACCAGCCAGAATAACTAGAGGCACAACACATGCTATCTCCGGAACATAATTCACTGCAGCAATATTAAGAACCGAAATAGGAGCTCCCTGAGAGCGAACGTCTGCACATGCGACAACTTGATAGGCTGCCCAGTGAATAATAGGTTCTTACGGTATTTGCGTCGCCAAGATTCTCGTAAAAGCATCGTCGAGAGCCAAGGGAACCACAAGGCCCTACTTCCTTGCCCATCGCAAACTCGTATAGTTGGGACCTCCGTAACTAGGTCATCAGCATGATGAATACTCTCGGGGCTTCGTCTGTGCTAGCCCAAGGCTAGATTGCTTCATCTTGAACTCATACCGTTTGCTGATTTGTCGCACGAGGGTTCACAATTACCATAGGAATTAACAAATTAACGAAAATACTTTTGAATCCTAGACCGATGCACGATCAGAAATAAAGGAAGTGAAACTTCCTAAATGCCATCATAGCCTCCCGTAGACAAGTACGGACGTCTACGTACCCATCAGCGAGACTCTACTAGACACTGTCTTAGTCTGGATAGACTCTAAACCAGGCTCGGATACCAACTGACACGACCCGGAATCCGGCTAGGCCGTGCGGGCACCCTACATCCTCCCTTAGACCCGTCGGCGAACCCTTACCAATTAAATTAGGAAAATAAATATAATTCAATTCATAAATAAGAACAAGACTTAAGAAACAACACTGACATACTGATACATCTACGCTGTACAAAAGAAATTACAGCTGACTACCCAACATACTAGGTTTAGGGCTATCCAGACTAGACATCTAAGAGTACAAAAGAAGTCAGATACCTCCTGAAGGGAGCAAATTGCAACTGAAATAATAACCAATAAACTGGTGGCCATCCAGAATAAAAGCTGGCTCACCCTGACAGTTGAAGTCGTCTTCGCTCCTTCACAACGTGGCGAACTCAATCCTAGAGCGAACCTGCCGAAACGAAATAGATAGATAAGAAACATACAACAAACAAGGGTGAGTCAAAAAGATTCAATAAGTGGGGCAGACTAGCCACCTCAAAGAATAGGATAGCTAGCCAGGGAGAAGAAACAGATAAACCAAATTCCTCTTATTTAAATTGTAAAAAAGCGGAGCCAGATAATAACTGGAAACACGTATGAAACCATAAACTCAACCAGGAATACGAGCCAGAAACATGTAAACAAATAAGCAATGCACGTAGAAGCAGAACAGTAGTTATGTACCACAAGTCTACACAATGGTATGAAATGAAATGTAACGAAATGATATGAAATGAAATGAAATGAGATGAAATGATGCAAAGGGTCACATGTGCCCGTAATCCCATCTCGAAGCGGAATAGTCCTGCATTCGAGGGGAATCCAATATGATAACCAACTGGAGCGGAATACTCCTACTCCTGGGGCGGAATACTCCTGCACCTGATATAATTTGAACCAGAGGCGGAATACTTCTGCACTCTCCTGGGGCGGAATACTCCTGCACCCGATATAATGTGAAGCTGAGGCAGAATACTCCTGCACTAATGTATCTGACATAAGAGCAGAATACTCCTGCTCCTGGGGCGGAATACTCCTGCACCCAATATGATATAAACTAGAAGCGGAATACTGTTGCACTTTCCTGGGGCGGAATACTCCTGCACCCGATATGATATGCAATGTAATACATCTGAATGCGATATGATGCAATAATAACCCTTCACCAGCGCGGGACTCTCATCGACAGCCGGGAAGTAGATGCCAACTCACAGCCATAGTACAATGCTCAGATCCTCAATTAAATACCAACAACGGGACATAACATATAATATATAATGTAAATCCAAAGCTAAGGCATAATGAGTACGCCTATCGGCAGCTACACACGCAAGGAACACGTGGTAGGAAATCCACGAGGCCAGGTGCCTCCAAAGAAATAGATATAAACACTTACCTCTTCCAAAAGTTAGCATTGCTAATCAACAACCGCTTTATCCTTTGGTTTAAGGTCACATAACCAAACCCTATATAAATTACATTTTTATGTTGCCCATAACTCACTGAGCACGAATATATAATCAATTCCGCTATCGGGGTCCAATTGACCCTTGAAACTATCAGTTGAACTTATTAAAACGATGTATAATATCTCATTTTTACCGTTAAAATATATTGAAACACACGTAACAAACTCAAATAATGCATTAACATCATTACCTCAATGTTTCGGGGTGAGAATTCTATCTTTTTCCAGCTCTTTTCTCATTTTTTGGCATTTTTTCTATTTCGCGTGTCCATTATCGTTGGCTTCTGTTCCGGTTGTTTCTTTGTTTTTCCGTTCCTTTAGATTAAGCTAAAGGATATAGCTTGCACTGCCTTTCATCTTTTCCAATTTTCTCATTTTTTCTTTTTCTTTTCTTTTATTTTTTTTTTTCTGACGAAAATTAAAACGGTACCCTACGATATTCGAAATAATTCCAACTTTTTCATACAAGTTATACAAAATACATGTAGCATACTCGCTAAGGCGGATCTCAAATTGGACTCCCGAAACTTAAAATGCAAATTAAATAAAAAAAAAGTCAAATTATTTAACTTTCGGCATTTTAGCGGAAACTAGCCGAACAACATCGAAATTCACTTTTGAAAGTTCACAAAAGTCACAAATAATCATACGAACCTAACGGTGCTTTTGAATTTCGAATCGGAGTTCATTCGCCAAAACCGAGCTCGAAAGTCTCTTTTTAATATTTATCGATAATAAAAACCGAAACCTTCTTCCGATGCCTACCAAACGAGGTCTGATTTAGCTCAAATTTTACAGACAGGTCCTAATGGACCTTACAAATATTTTAAAATTATCGGCACGCGAATTGGAGTCCTAACTCCCGAAACGACTGACCGAGGTCGTTTTAAAAACATACTAACTGGATCAAGCGTAAACTCTCTACGCATTTTACCTCCTTCAATCATGCTTACCATCCAATACAGACCAAAACACAGTACATGCAAATTTCATTCAAAAAAAGACTAGCAATCTCTTTACGCTTGCCACATACTTTTTACTTAACAACATCAATAAGTTGTGCCTAACACTAAACTAGAGTATATTCATTAAGTTGTTATATACCAAAGCAGATCCTAAAGCAAACGAAGAGACAGAACTACACCAGAAATTAACATGAGTAAACGGACTCACTTTTATATAGAACTAAACATTAAACACCTAGTGACACATAATTTTGTCCCTCCCTTTTTTACAATTTGGCTATATTTAATTAAAAGGTGTAATATAATTTTTCAAACAAAATTGCATTAAATAGCATGAATTTATGTGCGTAATACTACTGTTAATCCTCTACTTATATAATACTTACTTAATTGTGATTATATTTACGTAATTGCATCATTTAGACTATTTTTTTAATACATATACTAGTTGCAATATTTAATGTATTACAACACCATTTAACAGTTATATATGATTATTTATATCTAACTGATATTATTTGAGGTCATTTATATTTATTTGTGATTAAATGCATTTGTTATAATTATTTACAGTTTCCTATTTTTTTTACTAATTGATCATATTAGTAACATTCTGATTAAATACTAGCAAAATTATCAATTTACAACTTCATTTCTACAACAAAGTCTCCGTCATCACTTTCGTCCATATATACACCATATAAGCACCACATAAGCCTACACCTCACCAAAATACACATCCTTGGCAAAGGTACAACTCGCTTCAGTGCATGGTACAAACCTCCAATGCACTTTCCTTACACATCAACTATACCCAACATTCCCTACACTTTAATATTACACATCACACCCCTCACGTAAAACCCTAAAACATTTCACCCATCAACTCACTAAAACCAGTGCCGCCCCTCCCTTGTCTCCTCTCTCCCCTTTCACCCAAAAAACCATCCAAGTTCACCCCAATCCCCACCATTCCACCACTAAATTCGGCAACCCAGTCATCTCCACCAATCCTACGTATCATGCGTTCCTCTCTCTCTCTCTCTCGCCTGTCTCATCAATCGGAAAAGAAAAGTGAAGAATTTTAATGCAACTCTCTCGAATCAAGCACAAATCATGGCAAATCTTTTTAAAATCAAAAATATACAAGGCAAGCAATCAGAATTCAAACTTGAAACGATAAGAATCAAGCAGAAACGGATGGGGTCAGTGAGCCCGACCCGATCCGACATTCGATTCGGCAGTGAAAACGGGTAACATCTTCCATTTTCTTTTCTCTTGCTATCCAATTCTGATTATGCTTGAAATCATGCTTCCCCCAAAATTTATGCCTAAAGAGAAGATTAAATCCATGCTTGTTTTGACACTCACATATTACGTGTAACCATGCCTATTTCACCTATATTTTTTTATTGTCTAAATATGATGCGTAATGACAATGTTTGTTTGACGTAGTTATTCTAAGCATTCATGTAATTTAGCTATTAAAATCAGAATTAAAGGATTAAGGCTATATCGTCTTAATTTAATATATGTTTTGAAGTGTGCCTATTTGATGAAAGTGCTATTGAAAATCCTGCTCTCGTTTGACAATTGTTTGTTATTGATATCGCATAAGAGAAGGCGTCGTTTCTCTAGTCTTTGTCGTTTGGTTGTACATATACATATGGTTTACTGATCTTCTTATTTGATTTTCTAAAGTATTAGCAATATAATTAAATTTGATCTATTGCTTTAATACAGATCATTTATTCAAGAATTTTCTTAAATACAACCTTTTACAAATCATTTAATTGATTTTGTAATGCTAATTTTCATTATGTAGAAAATTGATTATCTCCCTTTCTCTATTTTTCAAAATTGATTTATCTTTAAAAATTCAAATTGAATACTTTTGAAATTGTTTCCTTCTTTACAAGTCTACCTACCCTGCCCTTTTACACTATAAATACTCTCTTGTTTTTGGTTAAGGGAGACTTCGGACACAGCTCTTCTCCTTCTCTCTGGAGAACAATTTCTAACACCTTCAGCACCTCTTTCTACTCTAATATCTGCTGAAGACAGCTACACCTTTCTCTCTCTCTCTCTCTCTCTCTCTCTCTCTCTTTCTAAAAATACAGAAGTAATCTGCTCCTCTTTGGTTTCCTCTCTATCGGCTCTAGGCCAAGGAAGAGCTCAGCTTTTCTATCAACTTTTGGCTACTACTTGTTCCTTTTTATTGCTCTACATTTTCTTAAGTGAATTCTCTCCTAAGGCTAGTCTTACTTCTAATACTTAATTATGTGATTGTCTGACTCTATTTTGAACTAGAAATCTAGTCTTGGTTGTCTTTCCTCTTGTCTGCATTTGAACTTGGTGGCGGCTCTTCTTTGCTTTATTTGTGAATGGATAGCTTGGATGCTATTTTGGCCATCTACTTGGCCCCCTCCCTAACCTTTTCTACAGGATACTCGTTTCCAATCATAGTAGGATAGCCATTTGGCTATACCAGTGCTAAGATTTTGATTGCAAGTTGTTTAGCAAAGAGCCTATGTTCTGGTTCAAGAAAGATCTCGAGAATCAATAGAGACAAAGGCCCATTTTCTTTTCCTCTCTTATGTGCTATCATGTATTTAGAAGTTCCCATCCCTTGCTATAATGTATTTATTAGGTTACCCTGCATGTACTAAGCACCATAAAGTGCAGTTAGTATATAGAACAGGTGCTGCAGGTGTTGCACATTGCTAAGTGCAGCAAATTGGCTAAACAGAGGCCATTTCTAACCCTCTCTTTACTTGTTGTGTGTTGAAATGGCTAAGTTCGTAAGATATGTTAAAATGCAAAGTGTTGATTTAAAACTGGAGTGCTTGTGTTGAGTTATAATCTGAAATTGTGCGTAAAACAGGACAGCAGTAAAGCTTAAACTAATAGGAGTTATTTTCTTCAAAATATAAGGAAGTGACCAAAACTGAAATCATTGCTAAAAGCTGGTCTATTTCTACAAATTCTGAAACCTGGAAAACCCAACATTTTAGAAGCAGGTCTACGATTGATTTTGTAAAGCTAAAAGTATAACTTGATTTTGAAAACTGATCCGTGTGTGTAAAGGATTAAGATTTGCAGAATATTGTAACTTGACTGTTTTTTGGCAAATTTGAAATTAATATTTTTTATAAAATTTCTCCAAGTTAATTTAATAGCTCGTGAGGAATTTTAGAGCTTTGGAGGTCAAGTCCTTAAAAATTTATATTATTTTCTCTATAAAATTATAAGTTACTCTTTTAAGCTTATATTGTTAGTTTATTACTTTACTTATCAATATTTCTTAAATTTCATACTCACTCTTTAACCATAAATGCTTACTAAATTATACAGTACTATTTTTTAAATTGACATCTATCTCCTACTCGATATATATATCGTTACATCAATATTTACTCAATATATTGTGTGTTTAATTAGATATAACTTTATATGTATATATATAAATATTTTAAAAATATTCTCTTTCCTATAAGTCGAATTATTTTAAACACGGCCTCACACTAAAGTCGCCACCGAAGTTATAGATATGTGATAAATAATGTCACAATGTCATCCTTTAGTGGCGTACATTTTTTTTAAAAATTATATATTTCCTCTTTGTTTGTCACTTAAAAGTTAATTTGCAATGACAATGTTATTGGTTCAATTTAACTTTGTAATTTGTGGCTGCATATGCAATATGACTGTCATCCAATATTATTTCTGCCAATTATTACTCGACTGCTTATCTGCTGCTTATCTGCAGTGCTTTGCCAAAATTCTGAATTTGCATAAGTATCTCAGGAGTCAGCTCTTAGTCCATTCTTCTTTGCTTTGGTGATGGACTAAGTGACGCAGAGCATCTAGGGAGAGGTTCCTTGGTATATGTTATTTACCGACGACATAGTTTTGGTTAATGAGACTCGCGCTGGAGTTCAGGATAAGTGGAGATTTGGAGGCATACCCTAGAGTCTAAAATTTTAGGCTGAGCAGAACGAAGACAGAATACATGGAGTGCAAGTTTAGTGATGCATCTCAGGAGTCAGAGGTGGTAGTGATGCTTGATTCTCAGGCCATACCCAAAAAGAAAAGCTTCAAGTACCTTGGTTAAATCATTCAAGGCAATGGAGAAATTGACGATGATGTAACCCACCGTATAGGGGCAGGCTGGATGAAGTGGAGACTCGCATCCAGCATCTTATGCGATAAGAAAGTAGTTCCTAGACTTAAAGGTAAGTTCTATAAAGCCGTCATTAGACCAGCTATATTGTACGGAGCACACATCTGGAAGATGAGTGTAGAAGAGATGCAAATGCTTAGATGGATGTGTGGGCAGACGAGGTTGGATAAGATTAGGAATGACTTCATCCGTGACAAGGTGGGAGTAACCTCAGTGGTAGACAAGATGCATGAAGTGAGGTTGTGATGGTTCGGCCATGTGAAGAAAAGGAGCACAGATGCTCCAGTGTGGAAGTGCGAGAGGCTGATTGTGTTGGGTCTTCGGAGGGGTAGAGGAAGACCGAAGAAGAGTTGGGGCGAGGTGATTCGGCAGGACATGGCTCACCTCCAAATCACCAAGGACATGACCCTAGATAGGAAAGCGTGGAGGTCTAAAATTAGGGTAGAAGGTTAGATAGAAGAAGATTGGTTGTTAGCATTCTAGGTTTAGTATTCTCATGCATAGTAGTTATATCTTGCCATGTGTCCTTTTTTTGCTACGGGTGTCTTCTGTTTGATCTGGCTATTGTAGTTTTTATGTGAGTACTTGAGCATTAGTGGTGTTTCTTATCTTGATGGTTTTTATCATGTTTTTGTAATATTTCGTTTGTTTTCAAAATATATTTTTTTAATGTTTTTTTTCCTAGCTGAGGTTCTATCGGAAACAGCCTCTGCACCTTGGTGGGAGTAAGGCCTACGTACATCTCACCCTCTCCAGACCTCACTTTGTGGGATTACACTGGGTATGTTGTTGTTGTTGTTGTTGTTATTTGTGCACTATGATCTAGTTTATATTCTTTATTTAGTTTTTGTCCCTTTATTTTTGTCCATCCAAAACCCAACTATAGAAATCAGTCGGGAACCACATTGTGGAACTTAGGAGGTGCCTAACCCCTTCTTTCTAGGTTAACTTGAACACTTACCTGAATCTCTGATTAGTAGACCAACTTGGAGTTATCTTTTAAAATTAGTTAGAAATACTTAGGTGACCTAATACTCCTAGTTAAATAATTTATTAGGTGGAGACTCCAAACTCTAACTCCAAACGAGTTATCACAAGTCGGAAACCACACTTTTCCAAGCGCGCGGTCTGGAGGGAATAAAAGGTTGGGTGCGACAACACCTAACCATTTCATATTTAAATAATTGAGTAAGAATCTGTCCAAGTCAAGTTCAACCTTCCATGAAACTATGCAATCCCTCACAATAAGTTCAAACTGACATACAACAGATCATGCAAAGTTCATACCATTTTTTAAGCTAATATGCATTCCAACAAATTTAAAGCAGCACACAAACAAATAGTACCTTGCACAATCACCAATACATGTTTGGACTAGGAACTAACATACAATTATACTCGATCACAAAGAGCTATGCAAACTCATGCTCACACCAGTACTAGACCTGAATTAAAATGGGTTAATGCTTGACAGAATTCTCAACATCCAGTTCAAACTCATAGCTCATTTCATTCGTTTCTTAAACTCCTCAGAACGAGCAACAAACCAGCAGAGTTTAATAACTCGACACGTACCTCGGACCAGCTCTATTCAAACAGATATACACTTGTACATACATACATAAATTCACCTGGTAACATGCCATTCTATACACTAATTAACAAAGCAAAATTCAAACTAATCTTACAGACCAATATCCATTCATAACTTCATTAGAAACAACAACGGGACGACATACATGGTAATTCTAAGTTCACATGCCAAATAGTAAGACTAAACTATAAAACAAACTACTCAAACCATTTATTACTCGACTGCTTATATGGTGCTTATCTGCCGTGCTTTGCCAAAATTTTGAATTTGCATAAGTATCTCAGGATATGAGATTTATTGAGTTTTTAGCCTATTTAATTCCCTTTAATTTATTTGTACACTATGATCTAGTTTATATTCTTTATTTAGTTTTTGTCCCATTCTTTTTGTCCATCCTAAACCCAACTATCGAAATCAGTCGGGAACCACATTGTGGAACTTAGGAGGTGCCTAACCCCTTCTTTCTAGGTTAACTTGAACACTTACCTGAATCTCTGATTAGTAGACCAACTTGGAGTTATCTTTTAAAATTAGTTAGAAATACTTAGGTGACCTAATACTCCTAGTTAAATAATTTATTAGGTGGCGACTCCAAACGAGTTATTACAAGTCGGAAACCACACTTTTCCGAGCGCACGGTCTGGAGGGAATAAAATGTGGGGGTGCGACAACACCTAGCCATTTCATATTTAAAAAATTGATCAAGAATTTGTCCAAGTGAAGTTCAACCTTCCATGTAAATATGTAATCCCTCACAATAAGTTCAAACTAACATACAACAGATCATGCAAAGTTCACACCATTTTTTAAGCTAATATGCATTCCAACAAATTTAAAGCAGCACACAAACAAATAGTACCTTGCACAATCACCAATACATGTTTGGACTAAGAACTAACATGCAATTATACTCGCTCACAAAGAGCTATGCAAACTCATGCTCACAACAGTACTAGACCTGAACTAAAATGGGTTAATGGTTGACAGAATTCTCAACATCCAGTTCAAACTCACAGCTCATTTCATTAGTTTCTTAAACTCCTCAGAACGAGCAACAAACCAGTAGAGTTTAATAACTCGACACGTACCTCAGACCAGCTCTATTCAAACAGATATACACTTGTACATACATACATAAATTCACTTGGTAACATGTCATTCTATACACTAATTAACAAAGAAAAACTCAAACTAATCTTACAGACCAATATCCATTCATAACTTCATTAGAAACAACAACAGGACGACATACATGGTAATTCTAAGTTCAGATGCCAAATAGTAAGACTAAACTATAAAACAAACTACTCAAATCAATTATTACTCGACTGCTTATATGCTGCTTATCTATCGTGCTTTGCCAAAATTTTGAATTTGCATAAGCATCTCAGGATATGAGATTTATTGAGATTTCAGCCTATTTAATTCCCTTTAATTTATTTGTACACCATGATCTAGTTTATATTCTTTATTTAGTTTTTTTCCCTTTCTTTTTGTTCATCCTAAACCCAATTACAGAAATCGTCGGGAACCATATTTGTTGAACTTGGGAGTTGCCTCACCCCTTCCTTCTAGGATAACTTGAACACTTACCTGAATCTCTGATTAGTATACCAACTCGAAGTTATCTTTTAAAATTAGTTAGAAATACTTAGATGACCTAATACGCCTAGTTAAATAATTTATTAGGTGGCGACTCCAAAACTCTAACCCTAAACTAGTTACCCCAAGTCGGAAACCATACTTTTTCAGGCGTGCGATTCGAAGAAAATAAAAAGTGGGGTGCGACAGGTTGGCGACTCCGCTGGGGACTTTTTTTCTAACCATAACGATTTTTATATTGGGTTTATTCTTGCTTCGATTATTTTGTATTCAATGCTAACTTTTTTCTATTTGCAGGTTTGTAACCTTTTATGTTTTGTATATTTTTTTTATAGAATCATTGCATTATTTGTTGTATATCGTTCATACTTCCTCCACTCCTGAAAATTGACACTTTCACACACAAAAATGATTATGTGGATCTCACGGTCGTTTCACTCTCAAAAAACCCTTTAGGGGAAATGGTTAGAATCTACTTGGTCTGAGGTACAGCCAATAATTCTAAGCGTTCCCACCCCTTGGTTGTCCACCTAGGGAAACCAGGTCCTTATCTAGATTACCCAACTCTTAGTTACATTCTGTTTAGAAATCATGCATCATGTCATATTTAGGAAAAATTCGACTTTAGCTCGTGTCTAAGTCTACTAGTTCACCATATTCGAATAAAACGAATGGGTCTTCAACCCTAAGAGACGTTTGAATGTGTTACGTGTGCATTAATCCAAAGTTGAACGTGTCTAATATAGACCATTGCTTTTTATTTTGGTAGCAAGGTTGTCACAAGTCACGAAGACTTGGAAGACCGAAGAAGACGTAGACTTAGATTAATTTCATTTTTTTTACTTTTGTACAACAAAATCGATTTTTTATTTCTATTCTAAAAAAAAAAAAATCTTTTCTACTTTTATATAGCAAAATCAATTATTTATTTCTTTTTAAAAAAATATTATTTATATTTATGCAACAAAATCAATTATTTTATAAAATTATTTTTCGTTCATTTTGGGTTATGAGAACAAATAGAATGACGCATCATATACTTTCAATTTTAAATATTATACTCAAACTTAGGAGTGCTTAACATCCTTGGCATGTTAAAGTCCATCAGCCAAATTCGTCCAAAAAGGTCATCAAATGACTCCTATCATGCACATTATATGTGTCACTCTCGTTAGGCCTACCTCTGGCACAAAAAAGGTCCCTTGTATTATAGGACGTGATATGTTTTGCATGTGGCAATGATTATCTTGACACTAACTTATTGTTTTCATGTGTTAGTTTTACTCCCGCTCCTGAGTTTGACTTGTGCATTCTGGCTGAGCATCAGTACCGAAAAAGAGCTAGAGGCCCAATTACAACTCCTCCTCTCTCGCAAACTAGAAGAAGAGGAAGACGAAACATCATGCCAGAGTTGAATAACGCTGCTCTTAGTGACGATAGCATTGGGACTAGTGGGACACCCCGCATGCTTGCCTCGGTTTGATATGATGAACATGTTGCTACTTTAGAGGGAAGAATTATAGAACTTGAAGAGAAACTGACAATGGCCAGTTTACCCGTTGTTAACTCCGCTCATTCAGGAGAACCTGTCGATCCAAATTGGTCGGTCCGCCCTCATGGAAAGGACCCTATATATCCAACAGATCCTTCTGCTATCCACTAAATGGCACCACCGACAACATACCAAACAGCACAATCTACTACTTACCAAACAGCACCACCCGCCATCCACCAAGTCGCACCAACCGCCAGATACCAAGCACCGCCCCCCATCAAGAACCACCAGCTACTTGTTAAGCACCACTCCCTGTATATTCTACTTACCTAAACATAATCTTACCTCACACTAATATCACAAATTTGTGGCCTTATAATCCCATGTTCACTTCTGAAACCAAACAAATCTCTTCGCCTATCAAAGACTATGAAAACTATGAATGGGCGGAGGATGAAGCCAATGATGATGGGACAAAAAAGAAAGTCCCCAAGCTGGATGCAACTTTTAAGAAGTTTGAGTTGGGCAAAACCATTAAAGGTTTAGCCTACGAGGACTTGTGCATCTATCTAAATTTAAAATTGCCTGACGGATACAAGATACCAAAGTTTGACTTATTTAATGGCACTCGCGACCTTATGGCATATCTGAGAACATACTGTGACAAGTTATTTGGAGCAGGGGAAGATGAGATAGTACGAGTAAAGTTGTTCAGTCGAAGCTTGACTGGAGAGGCTTTAAGTTGGTTTTCTAAACATAAATCAAACATATGGCTCTGTTGGGAAGATATGGCAGCAAACTTTGTAGAAATATTTAAGTACAATACCGAAATGGTACCAGATCGTTTCTATTTAGAAAAATTTAAAAGGAAACCCACGGAGACATTCAGAGAATATGCTACTAGGTGGACAGCAGAAGCTGCCAAGGTGCAACCCGCTATGAATTAGAAAGAAATAGTTAACATATTCATTCGCATACAAGAGGATGTCTATTGCGACAAGTTGTTACATATGAAGAACCAAAAGTTTGCAGATGTAGTGTTGATGGGAGATGACGTAGAAGAAGGATTAAAAAGTGGAAAGATTATTAGCTTAGCTGCGCTACAAGCTACTAATAAGGCTAGCCAGTCTGGAAATGTGAGCCTCTCCAAAAAGAAGAAAGATGAAGTCTCTTTTGTTGTAACCATTCAAGACCTTGCTTTCAACCACTATTATCAAATACCGCCACCGTTCTATCCCTACCCTCACATACCACCTGAATATCTTGTTTACAACACTCAATCCACTCGGCCTATATTCCATACCCCAACACCAAGCCGTCCACCATACCAACAAATACTCAACCCCACTACCAAAATGCACCACCATACCTTCATAGGCCTCACCCTGATGCAAACCAAAGACTCAAAAGAAACTGCACTCCATTAGCTGAATCCTGCACCCGACTGTTTAAACGATTGAAGGCTGCTGTACTCATCACCCCAATACCTCAAAAGATGCCAGACAACCCTTCACCCAACTTTGATTACAGTAAAATGCGCGCATATCACTCAGGTGGACCGGGGCATGAGACAAAGAAATATTTTGCACTAAGAGATAAGATTTAAGACCTAATAGATGAAAAGGTCATTCATTTGAAGGCGTTAAATGTGCACAATGATCCACTATCCAATCATGAAGATGAGAAGGTGAATATGATCGACTTCGGCAAAGAATGCAATCTAGAAGGTACAATCATAAAAGCAGAAACAGCGTTTGATGAATACAAGTTTGGCATGGGATACATGTTGGCTTGCAAAGGAAAAATTACTACAAAGGATACAAGAGGTTATCATTCACTAGAGCAGTTTATTCCATCTCTAAAACAAGCATCCATCTTTTCAATCTTTATGAAAACTCTCGAGGGAGAAAGACTTGCCAAAGGTGTTCGTGATGTAGAAGATGAGCTAACCGGTCTAAAGGGGCTATTCATGGAAGAATATGATGCAGTTCCCGAAAAGCATACTGAGGCCCTGAACATCTAGAAAGCTGAAATTGAAATTATGCCGAACAACTGAACCTGCAGCACATTCTGAGCATGTCGAGAACCTTAGTGTAGTTGGGGCATTAGTTGTTTTCTTAAATAAAACACGACTCCGAGTCGTTAGCTTTTGTTTTCTTTGTTTTTCAACTTTGTTGCATCATTGTTTCCTTTCAAAGACTATTTTTCAAGTCCAACAATAAGAGCATTTTCCAATTTTTAAGTATGCATCATTCACTTTCTGCAAAATTATTTTATTCCATTGAATCTTCGGCTACGATGTGAGAGAGCGGTCCAAAACGAAGAGTACATGCCACTCTAATAATGATTTGACAAAGGACATTTAAAGAACATCATGGTTAATTGCAGAAATCTTATAGCAAACAACTGAAGTGAGAGCATCAAGAAGATATTGAGGAGGATGACTTACAATTCAAGGAGAAACAGTAAAAATACATATAGGAAGCAGAATTAGACAATCCCGAATGGATGACTCGAGCAAGTGACGCTTATTGACAGGAAAGTATGAGTGCAACAAGATATAGGACAAAAGGCATTTAAAAATGAGGTTAGCAAATGACAGTTGGCCCTGAAGTGGAATTCTCCAAATCAAGACAAAGTAAGATCCTTGTGTCATGCACACAATATTGATAAGAGGAACATTAATATTGGCAAAGATGGATTGTGGACTACAACCTAGGGTCCCTTTACTCAGATACAATCAAGAGATACTATAAATCGAATTTTTTATAGAATTTGAACTACGTAGTGACCTGATTCCTAAGAGGGGATACGTAGGCAGCCTACTCAAGGCACGGTCACGTCATAAGAGAATTTTATTGGACACTGGGGTAGAGTTTTTTTAGTTTCCTTCAAAAATTCAAAGAATGCATCATAACAAACTGGGGCAGAATTTTTGAGGAACCTCAAAAATTCAAGAAAATTACAAGCAACATACTCAAAATTTCAAAAAAGATGACCTTTGAAAAACAAATGGATAAAAAAAAGAGATTATGTTCCAACAACATATCGCAGTTTATGATTCAATGGAACAAATTTACATTACTCTTTAAATATTATTTTTCTCAAAACACATGCATATTCCATTTCCTTATCCCTTTTGATCATAGCTCGACTAAGGTTCGACGCTCGGAAAGGGAGATATCACAAGAAGACAAGCATGCAAGATGCGAGAACAAATCAAAGAATGCGCAAGTCAACCTCCCCCAAAAAATCAAAAATTTTCTTTTATTGCAGGTTTACATAGGTACCGAGTATACCTAACAATTCTTGCAAAGTAAAATTTATTAGATTGTCAGAGCATAGAATCCACGTCGGAGGATATATAGGGTTCGCGCTTATGGACTTGACATTAATTTGAGAAGCATAGAATCTGCATCGTTGGATATACAAGGTTCGCGTTTTTGGACATGACATCAATTGAGAAGCACAGAATCTGTGTTGGTAGATATATAAGGTTCGCATTTGTGGACATGACATCATTTGAAGAAGCATAGAATCCGCATCGGTGGATATATAGATTTCGTATTTCTGGACATGACATTAATTTGAGAAACGTAGAATCCGCTTCAGTGGATATATAGGGTTCACGTTTGTGGACATGACATCAATTTGAGAAGCATAAAATTCGCGTCGGTGGATATATAAGGTTCGCGTTTATGGACATGACATCAATTGAAGGAACATAGAATCCGCATAGGTGGATATATAGGGTTTGCATTTGTGAACATGACAACAATGACATCAGAGTAGGGTCCGCGTTTGTGGGCATAGTTCAGCAATTTGATGCAGCCTAGGATCCGTGTTTGTGGGCATAGTTCAGCAATTTGAAGCTGAATAGGATTCGCGTTTGTGGGCATAGTTCGACAATTTGAAGCAGAGTAGGGTTCGCATTTTTTGGCATAGTTCAACAATTTAAAGCAGAGTAGGGTCCGTGTTTGTGGGCATAGTTCAGCAATTTGAAGCAGCCCAGGGTCGGCATTTGTGGGCATATTCGGCAATTGAAGCACCATGAGGTCCGTGATTGTGGACAAGTCATCAATGAAAACAATACAGGGTCTGTGATAGTGGATATAACATTGGAAAGGTACATGATTCGTGTCTGTGGACGAGCTAGCAATAAAAACAACATAGGGTCCGCATTGTGGGCATAGTATTGAAGAGACATATGGTCTGCATTTGTGGATGGAAAGTATGGAGCCCGCGTTTGTGGACGAGACATCAATCAAACAAACATCAGGTTTGCGTTTGTGGGCATAGTATTGAGAAGGTACATGATTCGTAGCTTATTATACAGACAAAAAGCTTATTATACAGACAAGAAAGCTTACTATACAGACAAGACAGCATTGAACAAATAATTTGGACACTCGTCAATGAAAAGACAATTCAAGCCCGTGTTAGTGGGGATACATAAAACATGAAAAGCAAGACAATCAAAATGCACATTTTGATACCTACGAGATGAGGAAACAATGCCTCTCAAGGATTAAATATCTCTAAATACAAGCACTGTTGCGACTCACATGATAGATAAAGCATATATTTTTGGCATGACAATAGGAATGACACATCCACCACAAGGTTCTGACAAGACCCGGAATCCGGCTAGGCCGTACGGGCACCCGGCATCCTCCCCTAGACCCGTCGGGTGAACCCTTACCAATTAAATTAGTAAAATAAATATAATTCAATGCATAAATAAGAACAAGACTTAGAAAAAACACAGACATACTGATACCTCTAAGTTGTACAAACGAAATTACAGCTGACTAACCAACATACTAGATTTAGGATTATCCAGACGAGACATCTAAGAGTACAAAAGAATACATATGCCTCATGAAGGGAGAACAACTCAACTAAAATAATAAACATACCACTGGTGGCCATCTTGAACAAAAGTTGGCTCACCCTGAAAGCTGAAGTCGTCTTCGCTCCTTCAAAACATGGCGAACTCAATCCTGGAGCGAACCTACCGAAACGAAATAGAGAGATAAGAACAAACAACAAGCAAGGGTAAGTCAAAAAGACTCAATAAGTGAGGCAGACTAGCCACCTCAAAGAATAGGATAGCTAGCCAGGGAGAAGAGAACAAGATAAACCAAATTCCTCTTATTTTAATTATAAAAAGGCAGAGCCAGATAATTACTGGAAACACGTATGGGATCATAAACTCATAAAGAAATGGGGACATAAGATAGACAGAACATATAGGTTTTTAAGTATCCCGAATATAATACTGTCGCGGTGTGCAACCCGATCTGCATATTCATACTGTCGCGGCGTGCAACCCAATCCACATATTCATACTGTCGCGGCGTGCAACCCGATCCATATATTCATACTGTCGCGGCGTGCAACCCAATCCACATATTCATACTTTCGCGGCGTGCAACTCAGAATACGACCCAGAAATATATAGGTAAACTGAAATATATCCATAATATGTTATACATACTACATACACAAAATACAGCATGATAGTCACACAATAGTCAGCATGCGATGCAACGAAATGGGATGAATGTAGTATGATGCAATAGGGTCACATGTGCCCGTAATCCCGTCCCGAAGCGGAATACTCCTGCATTCGAGGGGAATGCAATATAGTAACCAACTGGAGCGGAATACTCCTACTCCTGGAGCAGAATACTCCTGCACCCGATATGATATAAACTAGAGGCAGAATACTCATTCACTCTCCTGGGGCGAAATACTTCTGCACCCAATACGATATGAATCAGCGGCGGAATACTCCTGCACTCTAGTGGGGTGGAATACTCCTGCACCCGATATGATATGAATCAGAAGCGGAATACTCCTGCACTCTCCTGGGGCGGAATACTTCTACATCCGATATGATATGAATCAGAGGCGGAATACTCATGCACTCTCCTTGGGCGGAATACTCCTGCACCCGATATGATATGAATCACAAGAGGAATACTCCTACACTCTCCTGGGGCAGAATACTCATGCCCCTGATATGATATAAATCAGAGGCGGAATACTCCTGCACTCTCTTGGGGTGGAATACTCCAGCACCAGATATGATATAAATCAGAGGCGGAATACTCCTGCACTCTCCTGGGGCGAAATACTCCTGCACTCGATATGGTATAAATCAGAGGCGGAATACTCCTGCACGCGATATGATATAAATTAGAGGCGGAATACTCCTGCACTCTCCTGGGGCGGAATACTCCTGCACCAGATATGATATAAATCAGAGGTTGAATACTCCTGCACTCTCCTGGGGCGGAATACTCCTGCACCCGATATGATATAAATCAGAGGCGAAATACCCCTGCACTCTCCTGGGGCGGAATAATCCTGCACCCGTTGTGATATGCAGTGTAATGTATATGAATGACATATAAGGCATATGAATGCAATATGATGCAATAATAACCCTTCACCGGTGCGGAACTCTCATCGACAGCCGGGAAGTAGATGCCAACTTACAGCCAGAGTACAATGCTCAGATCCTCAATGGAATACCAACGACATGACACAACATATATACAATGTAAATCCAATGCTAAGGCACAATGAGTACGCCTATCGGCAGCTACACACGTAAGAAACACGTGGTAGAAAATCCACGAGGCCAAGTGCCTCCAAAGAAATGGATATAAACACTTACGCTACTCAACAATCGCTTTATCCTTTGGATTCACTGCCAAACGATCCTGCTTATTCAATAAGCAAAAAATATATCAAATTAGGCTAAATGCTTCATCCCTCACATCTTAGGGAAATCTGGAGAGGAACCTGATACCCTATTCGCATACGCAATACATAGGCCAAACCTACGTACAGGGTTCAAAGTCACATAACCAAATCCTAAATAAATTATATTTATATGTTGCCCATAACTTACCGACTACGAATATATACTCAATTCAATTATCAGGGTCCAATTAACCCTTTAAACTATTAATTGAACTTATAAAAATGATGTCTAATATCCCAATTTTTACCGTTAAAATATATTCAAACACACGTAATAAACTCAAATAATGAATTAACATCATTACCTGGATGTTTCAGGGTAAAAATTCTACTTTTCTCCGGCTCTTTTCTAATTTTTTGGTATTTTTCCTTTAGTTTCTCGCTGCCTCGTTCAGTTTTTTTTTTTTTTTTTTTTTTTTTTTTTTTTTTTTTTGCTTCCTTGCACTATGTTTCATTTTCTTCTCTTGTTCAAGCTTTAAGGGATCTTAATCCCTTAAGCTTTTGCACCGCCTTTCCCCTTTTTTTTTATCCTTTCTTTTATATTTTCTTTTCTTTTCTTTTCTTTTCACGACGAAAATTAAAATGGAACTTTACGAAATTTGAAATGATCCCAAATTTCTCAAGTAAGTTATACAAAATATATGTAACACACTTGCTAAGGCAGATCTCAAATCGGACTCCTGAAACACAATATGCAAATTAAATAGAAAAAGGTCAAATTATTTAACTTTCGGCATTTTAGCGGAAACTACCCGAACAACCTCGAAATTCACTTTCGAAAGTTCACAAAAGTCATAAATAATCATACGAATCCAACAGCACTTTTGGATTTTGAATCGAAGTTCATTCGCCAAAATCGAGCTCGAAAATCTCTTTTTAATATTTATCCACAATAAAAACTGAAATCTTCTTCTGATACCTACCAAACAAAGTCTGATTTAGCTCAAATTCTACAGACAGGTCCTAATGGACCTTAAGAATATTTTAAAATTATCGGCACGCCATTCGGAGTTCTAACTTCCGAAATGATTGACCGAGGTCGTTTCATTCTCCTCCACTTAGACTCTCGTTCGTCCTCGAACGAGCTTCCGTCTAAAGTAACATTCACACAGATGACAAGAGAACTTGCACGACCTTCATAAACTACTCCACGGGCATTATCTTCTTATTACAGGATCAGAATTATAACACGCATATCAAACTTTTGGAATAAAATATATCTGGATAATATCATAACGCCATTGCCCAGCTTATTCTGACTAAGCTGATCCTTCCTCGATCACGAGAGGAGAGCTCTACATTTTCAAAACAAAGATACACGGAACTCTGGATGGATTAATATAATTCTGCCGACGAATCACCTCGTCGATATGCTTTTTGATATAGAATAGGTCGATGAAATTAAGAATTAACTTACGCTTCTGTAATGCCTTAGAGATTTAATACTTATATTCAGTATTGGAGAAAGACTCCTCCACTTAGAGCTTCAGCTCATACAGCTAAGTTGAATAAAAATAGGCATCCTCGCAGGGTCTACTGGATTAAGAAAAACTTAGCTAAAACAGAATGCGGCTTTGAGCTACTAAATTACCCTCTCGAGTTGCCAAACAGCTGCAACTCTCGAGTTCACTACTCTCAAACCTTTACCACAAGCACAACCGCTTGGTAGCTCAATTCATGAGTCCGACGATACTCTCCATTACATTTAGTAGCCTTGAAACACAACTATGTGCTTACCCGGCTACCTTAATGCATACTCTGGCTCACTAGTGTAAGACAAAGAAGAGATGGCAACGGACTGAGGATAGGAATAATTAGAGCTTTAGGAAGCTCATCTTCTTATTTACTTGACTACCTGAACTAGACTACTTACGAGTGAAGCTAGCCAAAGAATCGCAATTGAAGAAATCGATATTAATGAGCTCTATGGAACAACACCCATGCCAATTTAACCTCCCAATAAAAAGGAAACTCTGACAATTTACCAGAAAATCCTTTTATATCCCAGATAAGCTCATGGTATAACATGACTTTACTAGCGTTTTGAACCAAGAGGAGATACATAGATCGAATATTACTTACTAAGCACTTTACACCGGAAGACACTCTCTGATGGTAATGAACTAGAATCCCATCATCCAACCAACACGGAATTCCGAGAAGAGAGATAGACTAACTTGACATAATAAGAGAAAGTGGTACAACAGGATGCCAAGCAGGCAATACTGGCACACTCTATCAAATTTCTCACATTTAAACCAGATCAACTAAGAGGATCTCAGAAATGCCAGGAATAAATCATACAAGAAGCTCACACCTCTACCGCAACCGATTCTTAATTGAAGCGACATCCCATGAAACCATGGTATGATAAACGAAGTCCAGACCGATCGGAAGAATCAAATATTACTCATATATAATGGAAGAAGAAATACATAGGTGTACTACATCAGATACCTCAGCATCCTGCCAGACTGGCAGTTCATTGAACTGCCTCTGCAGCTGAGCTTCGCTATTACCCTGATAATCATCTTTTAAAGAAAACCATTGCCACCACGATCTCGACCTCTACTAGATCGTGGCATTTATTTTACTTATTAAGATCTAAAAGAAATCCCCTGCGACTGTGCAGGTGCCTGATGACGCGAGAAAAGACGACTGCTTACTTGTCGAAGTAAGGGAAAACTACTCAAAGGATAACCAGACTCACGACAATGATAACACATTTTCGCTGAAAACGGAAGCTGGAAAGATTGTTGATAGTTGTTAAGAGAAGACTGAATCTGATCTTCACGAGCTACTGGCGCACTCTAAGAATCACGTGACACAAGCTGAGATAACCTAGAAGGTGACCTCCCAAAATAATTAGAACTCTTACCTCCAAATGAGGTGCCATGGTTGCCCACTAGGGCCACGGGATCTCTCGTTCTCCCGCTCTTATGGTATGCCTCGTACATTCGAGCAATATCAGTAACAACATCAAATGAAATCCCGACCTCAATCCCTTAAGCCATCTGGATCTCAAGGAAAAAGAAAGGTCATCAATAAATCTTTGAATCTCTCGAAAGGCTCATGGACTAGTTTTAATGCATATCTAGCCATTCTAAAGAATTTAATCTCATATTCTAAAATCCGATAAGCTACCCTATCCAATCCACTCAAATTGGCAGCTTTTTTCATCCCGCTCGCTACGCGAAAGGAACTCTTCCACGAATCTAGAAGAAAAATCGAACCAAGTTAGCTAATAAAAGAGCGGCCCACCAATTCAAGGCTGGACCCCTAAAACTGGAAAGCAGAATAATAAACAGCATGCTGCTCGAGATAACCAACGGCCTAAAGGATATGCTGACATCATTTTATTTTAAAATTTACACAGGGATTATCTGATGCATGGCTTAAGAACATCAGAAGGTTCAATTGGGTAGAATAATGCAGCCTCTTCAGACACTCGAACCGAGCTATTACCTGGGCTAGCTAATCAACCAGAATAATTAGAGGCACAACACATGCTGCCTCTAGAACATAATTTACTGGGGCAACATCAGGGACTGGAACAGAAGCTCCCTGAGACCGAAGTCTCCATCCGCGGCAACCTGATAAGCTGCCAAGCGAATAATAGGTTCTTGCGGTATCTGCATCGCCAAGATTCTCGTAAAAGCATCATAGAGAGCCAAGGGAACCACAAGGCCCTGCTCCTTTTCCCATCGTGAGCTCGTGCAGCTGAGGCCTGCGTGACTGGATCGCCAGCACGATCCACAACTCTCGGGGCTTGAGTAGCTCTAGCCCCATGCTAGAGTACTTCGTCCTGAACTCCTACAGTTTGCTGATTTGTCGCACGAGGGTTCACGTTTACCACGAACGAATTAACAAAAAAACTTTTGCATCCTAGACCGACGCACGATCAGAAAACAAGGAAGTGAAACATCCTAAATGCTATTATATCCTAAGTACGGACGTCTACGTACCCATCAGCGAGACTCTACTAGACATTGTCCTAGTCTCGATAGACTCTAAACCGGGCTCTGATACCAACTGGCACGACCCGGAATCCGGCTAGGCCGTGCAGACACTCGACATCCTCCCCTAGACCCGTTGGGCGAACCCTTACATATTAAATTACTAAAATAAATATAATTCAATTCATAAATAAGAACAAGACTTACAAAAAGCACAGACATACTGATACCTCTAAGCTGTATAAACGAAATTACAGTTGGCTAACAAACATGCTAGGTTTAGGATTATCCAGAGTAGACATCTAAGAGTACAAAAGAATACATATGCCTCCTGAAGGGAGAATTACTCAACTGAAATAATAAACATACCACTGGTGGCCATCTTGAACAAAAGCTGGCTCACCCTGATAGCTGAAGTCGTCTTCGCTCCTTCACAACATGGCGAACTCAATCCTGGAGCAAACCTGCCGAAATGAAATAGATACAGAAGAAACAAACAACAAGCAAGGGTGAGTCAAAAGGACTCAATAGGTGGGGCGGACTAGCCATCTCAAAGAATAGGATAGCTAGCCAAGGAGAAGAGAAGCAGATAAACAAAATTCCTCTTATTTAAATTATAAAAAGGCAGAGCTAGATAATAACTGGAAACACGCATGGGATAATAAACTCATAAACAACCGGGGATATAAGATAGACAGAACATGTAGGTTTTTAAGTATCCCGAACATAATACTATCGCGGCGTGCAACCCGATCCACATATTCATACTGTCGCGGCGTGCAACCCTATCTACATATTCATACTGTCGCGGCGTGCAACCCAATCCACATATTCATACTGTCGTGGCGTACAACCCGATCCATATATTCACACTGTGGTGGCGTGCAATCCGATCCACATATTCATACTGTCGCGGCGTGCAACCCAATCCACATATTCATACTGTCGCGGCGTGCAACCCAATCCACATATTCATATTGTCGCTGCGTGAAACCCAGAATACGAGCCAGAAATATATAGGTAAACTGAAATATGTCCACGATATGGTATACATACCGCATACACAAAACACAACATGATAGTCACACAATAGTCATCATGTGGTGAAATGAAATAGGATGAATGCAGTATGATACAATGGGGTCACATGACCCGTAATCCCGTCCCGAAGCGGAATACTCCTGCATTCGAGGGCAATGCAATATAATACCCAACTGGAGCGGAATACTCCTGCACCCGATATGATATAAACCAGAGGCGGAATACTCCTGCACTCTCCTGGGGCGGAATAGTCCTGCACCCAATATGATATGAATGAGAGGCGGAATACTCCTGCACTCTCCTGGGGCAGAACACTCATGCACCTGATATGATATAAATCAGAGGCAGAATACTCTTGCACTCTCCTAGGGCGGAATATACTTGCACCCAATATGATATGAATCAAAGGCGGAATACTCCTGCACTTTCCTAGGGCGGAATACTCCTGCACCCGATATGATATAAATCAGAGGCGGAATACTCCTACACTCTCCTGGGGCGGACTACTCCTTCACCCGATATGATATAAATCAGATGCGGAATACTCCTGCACTCTCCTGGGGCGGAATACTCCTGCACCCGATATGATATAAATTAGATGTGGAATACTCCTGCACTGTCTTGGGGCGGAATACTCCTGCACCCGATGTGATATGCAATGTAATGCATATGAAATGACATATAAATGCAATATGATGCAATAATAACCCTTCACCAGCGCGGGAATCTCATCGACAACCGGGATGTAGATGCCAACTCACATCCAGAGTACAATGCTCGGATCCTCAATGCAATACCAACAATAGGACATAACATATAATATACAATGTAAATCCAAAGCTAAGGCGTAATGAGTACACCTATCGACAGCTACACACGTAGGAAACACGTGGTAGAAAATCCAAGAGGCCAAGTGCCTCCAAAGAAATGGATATAAACACTTACCTTATTTCAAAGTGCTACTCAACAACCGCTTTATCCTTTGGATTCACTGCCAAATGATCCTGCTTATTCAGTAAGCAGAAAATATATCAAATTAGGCTAAAGGCTTCATTCCTCACATCTTACGGCAATCCGGTTAGGAACCTGATACCCTATTCGCATACGCAATACGTAGGTCAGGCCTATGTACAGGGTTCAAAGTCATATAACTAAACCCTAAATAAATTACATTCATATGTTGCCCATAACTCACTGAGTACGAATATATAATCACTTCCATTATCAGGGTCCAATTAACCCTTTAAACTATTAATTAAACTTATAAAAACGATGTCTAATATCCCAATTTTTACCGTTAAAATATATTCAAACACACGTAATAAACTCAAATAATGAATTAATTTCTCCGGCTCTTTTCTCATTTTCTAGCATTTTTCCTTTAGTTTCTCGCTGCCTCGTTCTGTTTTTTTTTTTTTTTTTTTTTTTTTTTTTTTTTTTTTTTTTTTTTTTTTTTTTTTTGCTTCCTTGCACTTTGTTTCGTTTTCTGCTCTTGTTCAAGCTTTATCCCTTAAAGCTTTAGCACCGCCTTTCCCCTTTTCTTTTATCTTTTCTTTTATATTTTCTTTTCTTTTCTTTTCGCGACGAAAATTAAAATAGAACTTTATGAAATTCGAAATGATTCCAAATTTCTCAAGTAATTTATACAAAATATATGTAACACACTTGCTAAGGCGGATCTCAAATCGGATTTTCGAAACTCAATATGCAAATTAAATGAAAAAAGGTCAAATTATTTAACTTTCGGCATTTTAGCGGAAACTAGCCGAACAACCTCGAAATACACTTTCGAAAGTTCACAAAAGACATAAATCATCATACGAACCCAACAATACTTTCGGATTTCGAATCAGAGTTCATTCGCCAAAATCGAGCTCGAAAATCTCTTTTTAATATTTATCGACAATAAAACTCAAATCTTCTTCCGATACCTACCAAACGAAGTCCGATTTAGCTCAACTTTTACATACAGGTCCTAATGGACCTTACGAATATTTTAAAATTATCAGCATGCCAATCGGCATCCTAACTTCCGAAACGACTGACCGAAGTCGTCTGAATAAGAGAGGTGACAGAGAGATTTCTGCATACAGTATTGAGAAGAGGTCGCGTCCTTCCCATTTCTCATCATAAATTTCTATTCTAATTCCTAAAATCGTGCCCGAAACTTTTACTCGTGCGACATAAATCCTTTCACACAGGCTATATGCCATTCTGTAAATCGCGACAAAAGTGGCTACTCGTCAACTATCTTTCCTGAAGACTTATTCATAATCCCTGGGCAAAGAGGGGCAGCTGTTGACACCCAATTGTGTCCCTCCCTTTTTCATAATTTGGCTATATTCAATTAAAAAGTGCAATATTATTTTTCAAATAAAATTGCATTAGATAGCATGCATTTACATGCGTAATACTACTATTAATCCTGTACTTATATAATACTTAATTGTGATTATATTTACGTAATTGCATCATTTAGACTGTTTTTTAATACATATACTAGTTGCGCAATTTAATGTATTACAACACCATGTAACAGTTATATATGACTATTTATATCTAAGAAACATTATTTGAGGTCATTTATATTTATTTGTGATTAAATTCATTTATTATAATTATTTATAATTTCCTATTTTTTTAACTAATTGTTCATATTAGTGACATTATAATTAAATACTAGCCAAATTATAAACTTATAACTTCATTTCTACGACAAAGTCCCCGTCATCACTTTCGTCCACATATACACCACATAAGCCTACACCTCACCAAAATACCTGGTATAGTTACAACTTGCTTCAGCGTATGGTACAAACCTCCAATGCACTTTCCTTACACATCAGCTATACCTAACATTCCCTACACTTTAATATTACACATCATACACCTCACTTAAAACCCTAAAACATTTCACCCATCCACTCACTTAAACCAGCGCCACCCCTCCCTTGTCTCCTCTCTCCCCTTTCACCCCAAAAACCATCCAAATTCACCCCAATCCCAACCATTCCACCACTAAATCCGACGGGCGCGTTCCTCTTTTTCCTGTCTCATCAAACCGAAAAGGAAAGTGAAGAATTTGAATGCAACTCTCTCGAATCAAGCACAAATCATGGAAAATCTCTTTATAATCCGAAATATACAAGGCAAGTAATCAAAATTCAAACTTGAAATGATGAGAATCAAGCAGAAACGGACGGGTCAGCGAGCCCGACCCGACATTCGACTCGGCAGTAACAACAGGTAACATCTTCCATTTTCTTTTCCTCTTGCTATCTAATTCTGATTATGATTGAAATTACGCTTTCCCCTAGTTTTTATACCTAAAGAGAAGATTTAATTCATGTTTATTTTGACACTCACATATTACGTGTAACCATGCCTATTTCGCCTATTTTTTTCATTGTCTAAAAATGATGCCTAATAATAATGTTTGTTCGACGTAGTTATTCTTAGCATACATGTAATTTAGCTCTTAAAATTAGAATTAAATGATTAAGGCTATATCATCTTAATTTAATCTATGTTTTGAAGTGTGCCCATTTGATGAAAGAGCTGTTGAAAATCCTGCTCTCGATTGACAATTGTTTGTATTGATATCGCATAAGAGAAGGCGTCGTTTCTCTAGTCTTTGTCGTTTGGTTGGACATATACATATGGTTTACTGATCTTCTTGTTTGAATTTCTAAAGTATTAGCAATTTAAGTAAATTTTATCTACTGCTTTAATGCACATCCTTTATTCAAGAGTTTCCTTAAGTATAACCTTTTACAAATCATTTAACTGATTTTGTAATGCTAATTTTCCTTATGCAGAAAGCTAACTATCTCCCTTTCTCTATTTTTCAAAATTGATTTATCTTTTAAAATTCAAATTAAATACTTTTGAATTGTTTCCTTATTTACAAGTCTACCTACCCTACCCTTTTACACTATAAATACTCCCCTATTTTTTGTTAAGGGAGACTTCAAACACAGCTCTTCTCCTTCTCTCTGGAGAACAATTTCTAACACCTTCAGCACTTCTTTCTACTCTAACATATGTTGAATACAGCTACACCTTCCCCCCACTCTCTCTGTCTCTTTGAAAATACAGAAGTAATCTGCTCCTCTTTGGTTTCCTCTCTATGGACTCTAAGCCAATGAAGAGCTCAGCTTCTATCAACTTTTGGCTACTGCTTGTTCCTTTTTATTGCTCTACATTTTCTTAAGTGAATTCTCTCCCAATGTTAGTCTTACTTCTAATACTTAATTATGTGATTCTCTGACTCTCTTTTGAACTAGAAATCTAGTTTTGGTAGGCTTTCCTCTTGTCTTCATTTGAATTTGGCGGCTGCTCTTATTTACTTTATTTGTGAATGAATAGCTTGGATGCTATTTTGGCCATCTAGTTGGCCCCCTCCCTAACCTTTTCTGCAGGATACTTGTTTCCAATCACAGTAGGATAGCCGTTCGGCTATACCAGTGCTAAAATTTTGATTGCATGTTGTTTAGCAAAGAGCCTATGTTCTGGTTCAAGAAAGATCTCGAGAATCAATAGGGACAAAGGCCCATTTTCTTTCCCTCTCTTATGTGCTATCATGTATTTAGACTTCCAATCCCTTGCTATAATGTATTTATTAGGTTACCATGCATGTACTAAGCACCATAAGGTGCAGTTAGTATATAAGACAGGTGTTGTGCGTGCTGCTTTAAAACTGCAGTGCTTGTGTTGAGTTATAATCAGAAATTATGCGTAAAATAGGACAGCAGTAAAGCTTAACCTATTAGGAGTTATTTTCTGCAAAATATAAGGAAGTGGCCAAAACTAAAATCATTGCTAAAAGCTGTCTATTTTTGCAAATTCTGAAACCTGGAAAATGCAACGGTGTAGTAGCAGGTCTACAATTTGGAAATTAATACCATCTTTTTTATAAAATTTCTCCAAGTTAATTTAATAGTTCGTGAGGGATTTTAGAGCTTTGGAGGTCAAGTCCTTAAAAAGTTATATTATTTTCTTTATAAAATTATAAGTTACTCTTTTAAGCTTATACTGTTAGTTTATTACTTTACTTATCAATATTTCTTAAATGTCATACTCACTCCTTAACCATTATTTGCTTACTAAATTATATGGTACTATTTTCTAAATTGATATCTATCTCCTACTCAAAATATATATCATTACATCAATATTGTCTCAATATGTTATGCGTTTAATTAGATATAACTTTATATGTATATATATAGATATTTTAAATATATTCTCTTTGCTATAACTCAAATTATTTTAAATGCGGCCTCATACTAAAGTTGCCACCGAAGTTATAGGTATGTGACCAACAATGTCACGCAAATTTTTTTAAAATTATATATTTCCTCCTTGATTGTCTTAAAAGTTAATTAGCAATGGCAATGTTATTGGTTTAATTTAACTTTGTAATTTGTAGCTGCATATGCAATATGACTGTCATCCAATCCTATTTCTGCCAATTATTACTCGACTGCTTATATGCTGCTTATCTACCGTGCTTTGCCAAAATTCTGAATTTGCATATGTATCTCAGAATATGAGATTTTAGCCTATTTAAGTCCCTTTAATTTATTTGTGCACTATGATCTAGTTTATATTCTTTATTTAGTTTTTGTCCTTTTCTTTTTGTCCATCCTAAACACAATTGTAGAAATCGGTCGGGAACCACATTTGTGGAACTTAGGAGGTGCCTAACCCCTTCTTTCTAGGTAACATGAACACTTATCTGAATCTCTGATTACTAGACCAACTCGGAGTTATCTTTTAAAATTGGTTAGAAATACTTAGGTGACCTAAGACGCCTAGTTAAATAATTTATGAGGTGGCGACTCCGAAACTCTAACTCCAAATGAGTTGCCCCAAGTCGAAAACCACACTTTTCCGGGCGCGCGGTCCGAAGAGAATAAAAAGTGGGGTGAGACAATACCTAACTTTTTCATATTTAAATAATTGAGCAAGAATCTGTCCAAGTCAAGTTCAATCTTCCATGTAAATATGCAATCCCGCAAAGTAAGTTAAAACTAACATACAACAAATCATGCAAAGTTCACACCATTTTTTAAGCTAATATGCATTCCAAAAAGTTTAAAGCAACACACAAACCAATAGTACCTTGCACAATCACAAATACATGTTTGGACTAAGAACTAACATACAATTATACTCGCTCATAAAGAGCTGTGCAAACTCATGCTCACAGCAGTACTAGACCTGAACTATATTGGGTCAATGCTTGGCAGAATTCTCAACATCCAGTTCAAACTCACAGCTCATTTCATTTGTTTCTTAAACTCCTCAGAACGAGCAACAAGCCAGCAGAGTTTAATAACTCGACACGTACCTCAGACCAGCTCTATTCAAATAGATATACACTTGTACATACATACATGTTCACCTGGTAACATGCCATTCTATACACTAATTAACAAAGAAAAACTCAAACTAATATTACCAACCAATATCCATTCATAACTTTATTAGAAACAACAACGGGACGACATAGACGGTAATTCTTAGTTCACATGCCATATAGTAAGACTAAACTATAAAACAAACTACTCAAACCATGATCAAGAGCTGACGGTCAAACAAACTCAACTAAACTTATTCTTTCCAACTAAAAGTCACAACTACACTATTGTTTAATGGCTAAATGACTCACAGGAACATAGACACATGGAGCAAAAGAAAATAAGAAAAATCAGATTTTGATCTAGCTGGTCAAGAAACTGCCTCGCCAAGTCTTCATCACCACGAGATCAATACAGTCCTCATCACGATATCCATCACTGCCTTGCTATGTCGCCAAAACAGCCCGATAATACCATTGTCACAACTAGAACCTTGTTGTCCCGAATCGCCATTTTGAAAGCTCCATAATCAACCACCAAAATGCAGCTCCATCTCCATTAACACAGCGTCCTTGCCATAGTCAAGTCATCACCGCTGTCCAAACGCTACCACAATAGCTCCCAAGATTTTTAAAAAAAAAAAAAATCAGCACCATGTCACCACCATTGCAGCCTTCAAAAGTTCCCTCGTCTCCCCTACCCCGAATTAGTCACGCCATGCACAAAGAACATAAATAGAGCAGCCCCCATCTCCATTACCTCCCTAAAACATCGTCATCACAATTTAAAAAAAAAAAATAGCCCTCTCAACAACATACAAGCATCCAACACAACAGCAAAAATGGAAAACAAAAAGATATAAAAATTAAGAAAATATAAAGAGAAACGGAAAGGGGGGCAGCGAACAAAAGAGAGGTATTTAAGGGGTTAATATGAGAAAATAGGGGACTGAGAACGTGTGGAGGAAGTAGCGGGGATGAAGAAAAATCAAAACTTACCGGAAAAAGCCATTGTCGATAGAGTTCAAGTTTTATCGTGACTTTGAAGCCTGGTCTACAAATATTCATTGAGAATTTGGAGAAAATAGTTGTGGAAATGGAAAGAGGGGCTCGAGAACTTTCCGAAAAGGTATGATTTGTAATTTTCCGACCACCGAAAGGCGGTGAACCAGCGGCAGTGGTGCGGTGGTGGATATTTTGACAATATCTCCCCAGCCTAGGCGGCTAAGGTCATAAATAAGGAGAAATGGGGAATTTAGTGTTTTATATTGGTGAGGTAGTGTGCCGGGTTTGTTTGCTGGGCTGATGGATCATGGGAATTGGGCTACATCTTTCGTCTCTTTTTGTGAATTTTTCAAGCCCAATGGAATTGGATTTTAACACAAACAATTTTACAAATCTTCTTAGGCTAAATAAACTACCACAATTATTATATTAAACTACAAATTTAACAAGAAAATACACAAGACTCCTTTGTTGAGCCAAGGACTTGATGTTTCCTTTGGAGACGTGGACTTCGTCACTGTCATAGATGCTTGGTTATATCATAAGAGCGTATTTTATTTGCAGCATGCACTTACCTTTGTTAAGCTAACCTACTCGTGTAGTAGCATGTTGTGGTTGTGTTTTGCTCTTTCTTACTAGTCTTGATGGTGTGATTTCGAGGATGAAATCCTTTTAAGAAGGGTAGGATGATGCAGTCCAAACTGAGATAAGACATGTTCGTAAGCATTGGAGGAGCGGGCAGCTTGTTAGAGGGATCAACGAGCAAGTTAGCAAGGTTGGAACATACAGGGGCGATGCTTTGGAGTGTTGGTCGAGACTTGGAAGCCTCAATGAGCTACCTAACAAGCTCCATGTTGGGCGTCCTATTCTTCAAGTACGCGGGCAGATTTTTGGTAACGAGCTTTTTTGTCTAGCGTTACATAGATAGTCCTTATTTGAATAATGGCACTTTATTGGCCATGCGTGGTCACTTTATATTTAGCCACCCTTGGCCTTTACATTGACAATATAGGCATGTGTGGGCTGACCTATTTAAGCCACACTTTAGCATTTATATTCAGCACTTTTCAGAATATATAGAATATTAAGAAACAAGTGTTGCTTGTACAGAAGCTCTCTAGCTTCTTCTTTATATCTTGTACTTCTAACTCATGGAAATCATCACTAGTATGAAATTAAAAGCTGGTTCAAGTTTCATTCCTCTCATGGGATTATTAACCTTTCAAGTACTGTAAGTTTAATTCCATTCTTTCTTCTATTTTTCGGTTCTTCCTAATCATCCCTTCTTGTTTGATTGTTGAATTCATTCATTCCTAGTTTATCTTACATCAGTCAGGGTTGAACCGAACCTCTTTACCAGAGCAAATTCAGTTTCTTCTATTGTGATCTCATTGCTCTTGACGGTCGTGCAGTAGACAGCAATGTGCTCATCCGGTTCTATGGTTCCATCATACTTAAGATTATTCGGCAGGAGGAAGTGCTTAGGTACGACGACGGGTGCAGCACTCGCCTTATTTATATGCTTAAAAACTTCTACTCGTTAATGGCCGTAACCTAGGGTGGAGCGCCCAACACATTACCAATCCGATCATGGATTACCTTTTAACTCCTTGAAGATATCTTGAATGACTGGTGCTCCTTCGATAACTTGATTATTGGCCGCTGTAGAGCTTCCTGGGGTGGTTTCCATGTTGATCCTTCATCTAGGAACGGAAGATGGTGAATTATTCATGGGCTCGGATCCTCGTGGGGATGTTGGCCTCGGCAACGAACCAGCAAAGATCGCCTCTATTTTCTTGACAAATTTTTAACCATGTTGGCTGAGTTTTGTTCTGCCGCTCCTCCTGAGCTTTGAGAAAGCTGGCAAGAAAATCTTAGAGCTTAGTGTTACTTTCGCGTGGTTGATCGTCGTCACGGTCACTATCCACAGAGATCGGGCCCTTGGGAGTGTCCTTCGACTGTAAGTCAAGAGCACTAGGATCCTTTTGAGGAGTTGTCAACCGCGTCAGTGGTATTCTTTGGGACATCATTATTGTCGTTCGACATGGTCGTGTTTTTCCTTCGTAAACACCTACAATTGCCTGGGCGCTAAACAGATAAAATTTATAAAGGGTCACAAGCAATACGATAAATATTAAGGAAAAGTAAATAAAGCAGAAACGTAAGAGATTGTATTCCTTGAGAATAGTCGAATTCTTGGAGAGGGGTATTTACAGTTGTGATTTACCCCAGTCCTAATTATGGTAAAATATAAAGACTATAGGTCGTGGGCCTATTTACCCAAGGCGGTACAAATTAACCATAACTAGGAGATTGTAACCCTAAGACGGGGGGATGTATGCTTTACGTCCCTTGGCCCGTGCCTGCTGAGCGGACGTGGCTTGTGTAGTAGGCGTGTATTCTCAGTGCCCGGTGACTTCTAGAGTAAGTCTAGTCTTCGCCAGCTGAAATCGTAACTCCATAATCATAGGTGGCGTATTTTCACCCACACATACGTAGGATATCACGCTAATGACTTGCATGACAGAGAAACAGTAGCGTCGGGAAGACGCGGGCACAACCCACCAATCAGAAAAATGCACGTAGACATACTTTGAGTACTATCAGATACGCACCCAGATGAAGCGTCAGGGGGTGTCAATCGTGCCCGATTGGGTCTTTTCGTTTACATCCACACTTCTTTTCACTTCCTAAATGCTTACGGCAACACTCAGCAGGTGTGGAGACTGATTGTATGGGTAAAAATACGCCACCTATAATTACGGGGATATAAGTCCAGCTAGCAAAGACTAAACTTGTCCTATAAGATAACGAGCATTAGGGATATACGTCTGCTCCATAACCATGGCCGCTCATCAGGCACGAGCCCAGAGCCGAACAGCACATACCTAGCCTCCCTAACGGAATTGGTCTCCTAGTTAGGTTTTACTTTGTATAACTGCCTCTTGTAACATGCCCAAGGCCTAAAAAGTTAATATTTTACCATAATTAGGATTGGGGTAAGCCTAAGCATATATATACCCCTCTCCTTCATTGTAATTGATCATCGAGATTCTATTAGGAATCCTCTCTTATTAAAGGAATACAACTCCTACTTTCTTGCTGTAATTCATTTATTCTTCATAATTTACATTATTGCTATTTGCCTGTGAACCCCTTATAAATTTATCTGTTTAACGTAGCGATCAAATTTTAGTCATCAACAGTGGAATAATAATCGATTAACCCATGAATTTGCAGCCAACCATAGTTATAATTACTCTATATTACATAAAGAAATTTAAAATTATTGTATTTCATTGACCATGCTAGTAAAAATTACTCTCTGTTTCACAATGGATGTCCTAGTTTGACTTAGATCAGAGTTTAAGAAATGGGAGAAGACTTTTAAAACTTGTGGCCTAAAATCAGTCACAGATAAATGTGTGGCATTAAACCATCTCATTAAGGGTAAAGTGGTATGTTTAAAAGTAAATTATTTTTAAATATAAAATTGTGTCATTCTTTCTGAAACGGACTAATAAGTAAATAGTGTCATATTTTTTGGAACCGATGGAGTATATGTATTTATTCCATTGCACGAGAAGGTACGACCAAGCAGCTAATGTTTTTGGGAAAATTTTATATCTAACCAAATATATAACATGGCCCTACAGTTAAATAGACACAATTAATATACAACAATGGCTAGCCAAAAAGATGTTAATAAATAGGCTTAAGTGTATCCTTTATCCTAACAAACGTGCGTGAATTTGGTGGCTAAAATTAAGGAATCAAAACAGAAACGATAATTAAGGAATCCCACCAGAAATGTAATCACCAATCTCTGCCATATATATATATATATATATATATATATATATATATATATATATATATATATATATATATCCATTCTAACGATGCTTTTTTGGCAAATATATCGCAGAGATATTCACCAAAGTACAACGCAGAGTCCTCCGTCTTTTCCATATATCATTATAAACAAACTCAGAAGATATCAAAAACCCATATTGCTCATTGTTTTTCTTGAATATCAGCCCAATATGTCGCCAATTAAGGTGTTAATTCAATATGGGGGAGAGTGGGTTGATGATTACAAATTCATCAACTTCAAAGCTGATGGTATTCTACTCCAACAAGAATGTTCCTACACCACGTTTTCGGGTGTAGTTGTGTCTCAACCGGCAATGGATACATCTATGTATATGCTGGATGTCCAGTATCAAATTGAAAAAGGCTTCCAACCGATCTCAATTAAGTATAATATGGGCGTTCAACTATATGCAGAGCAAAAAAATCAATGAAGATGAGTGAATACCCGCTTTGCATCATAGCTAAGGAGAAAATTCAGGAAGGTGGTTCAAGCACGAATGTAATGGTATTGAATACGAACATTTTGAGGGATCGTGATCCAATCCATGATATTAACATACCAGAAGTAGTCGACATGATATTTTCAAGTAACAATGATGAAATTGATGGTGTACCCATTTAGGAAATTGGTGTCATTGAAAATCCTGAACATGACTACATAGAGGAAAATCAAGTCTATAAAGACAAGGAAACACTGCAGAGTGTTGTAAAGAACTATGCTCAAAAAGAAAAGTTTGAAACAAAAGTTGATAGGTCTTCGACTTAGAGGTATTATGTTATGAATAAATTATGTTTTGTATATTACAGCATATTCCCTGAATATTATTTGTATACTGATATCAACAATACTTGTATGATACTACCAGGTACTCGGTTGTTTGTGTTAACAGTCCATGTAGTTGGGTGCTTCGCTCATCAAGCTTGAATGGCTCAAGGGTATTCATGATAAAAAAGTTCAACAATGTCCACACTTGCCCAATAGAAGAAAGGTTGATTTCAAATCGGCGTGTGAGTGCAGATGTTATTGGAAATATAATAAAGGAAAGGTTTGCTGATCCGAAAATAATATACACGCCGAAGGATATCATCATGGAGTTAAATAAAACGTACGGGATCACACTCAACTACATGAGAGCGTGGAGATGTAAGGAGAAGACGATTGAATTATTGAGGGGAGACCCAAGTCAAGCATATCGGAAAATTCCAAGTTATCTTTATGTGTTGAACAAGGCTAACCCTGGCTCGGTTACAAAGCGAAAAAATTCAGAAGATAATTTATTTCTGTATGTATTCATTGCGGTCAATTCCTTTATACAGGGCTGGCAACATTATAGGCCTGTCATGGTAGTGGATGGTAGTTTTTTTAGCGGTGTATATGGAGGTACTATGTTAATAGCCTGCACGTTGGATGGTTCTGGTAAGTATGTTAATTTAAAATTCTGTATATATTTTATTGATATTAGATATATATTTTTAAGATACCACCATTCTACTTTATATTGTTTCATGGAAAATACAAAATATGAATACTGAATATTGCTTGAATATTCTAATGATATACCCCAAATAAACAGTATTAATGAAAGCAAAATTTATGGTGTACTGCTGTGCATAATTGTAGCAACCTTTATTTTGTATGTAGGTCATATTCTACCACTAGCGTATGCAGCTGTTGATTCTGAAAACGATGCATCATGGGAGTGGTTTTTTGAATGTTTAAGAAAAGCATATGGATTAAAGGATGGTATGTGTGTTGTGTCTGATAGGCACGAAAGTATAGCACGGGTAGTGAAGACGATTTATCCAGAAATACCTCACTGTGTATGCGTGTTTTACTTATGGAATAATGTTAAGTTGAAGTTCAAGAAGGGTCAAAATAAACTGAAAGGTGCATATTTTCGCCTTGTAATGGCATACACAGTTGAAGAATTTGATAAAGCAATGGAGGATCTTGAGGGTATCGACAGTAGAGTGAAGTATTACCTATTCGACACTGATTATTACAGGTTGTCAATAGCACACGCACTGACTAAGCGTACATTTTTTATGACATCTTATATTGTAGAGTCGGTGAATGCAGCAAATAAGCAGGCAAGGAGACTCCCAATTTTAGCATTGATGGAGTATATGACGGATATGTTCCAAATGTGGACTGCCAAAAATAGGCAATTTGCAATGGATACATTCACACCACTGGAGCAAATTTTCAAGACATCCTGAATGAAAACATTGTTGCTTCCAAGAAATAGAGTGTAAGATTTTATGTTTTATTTTAAATATTGATTGAATACTCTCTGGATATACAAGTATGAACCAATATCACATATTTTTTACTTGAATACGCGTATAGAGACACTGCATATACTATATATCACGTGTGGTAGGTATCAGCTTATACATTATTCCCGCAATTCGTTGATAAAATATAAATGGTATGCAGGTTATTCCATCGACCGATCTTTTGTACAAGGTGGTGTATGGGCGAGTGAAACATATTGTACATCTACGCGATAAAACATGCACGTGTGGTAGGTATCATCTTGATGAAATTACTTGTCAACACACAATAGCAGTGTTGGGTTATATGCACATTAAACCGGCTGAATATTATGCTGATTACTACAAAAAGACATCAATGTTGAAGGCATATGACGTACCAGTTTATCCTATTCAAGGTGAGAGTGCCTGGAATGTGCCCGAGGAGATAGCGAGTGAAATTGTGTTGGCACCACATGGTAGGAAACCACCGAGAAGACCAAAAACTTCAAGAATCAAGCCTTCATGGGAGAGACCGCTGAAGAGGGCTCGGATATTCTGTGCACGTTGTAGTCGTCAAGGGAACAACCGCAAGACCTGTAGGAATGCTCTGATAAGATTTTAAACCAACTGGTGATTCAGTGAATATTACTCTGAAAGAATTTTGTTTTATGGTTTTGTTAGGCTTTTGATGTTGGTTTTGAATAACGTTTTTAAACTGTTATTTAATAAAAAAATGTTTGCTTCTATTTTGGTTGAAAAAAATGCTTGTATTGACCTTCCAAGCTTTTAATATCATGGTTGCTTGAACCACTTTAATTTGATATTCTATAAGTGCTATGTGATTGTATCGCGATGGAAGTTAAAGAATGCAATTGTTGTCGTTATTTGATATTTATTACAATAATGTTAGAATACAAAAAAAATCAGCATCCATACATAATATATATTGTATAGAAACCAAAGCTGCAAACTGAAAAACGTATAATATTGATAAACAAGCTGCAAACTGAAAAACTATGTTGCAGGTCTTAATGGATAGGTAATATTATATCATTTCAGTATATAAAGTGCATTGATATGTAAGTGATATGCAACTCACATTGTACTTGCATATGAGGTCGTAAACCTTTTGATATTATTTGAATACTGCTAACATTATGCAACTCAAGAATTGTACACACAGTGTACATGTATAAAGCACTACACTTGACATACAACTTGCTAAAAACATATAAAAAATGGGAACAGTGACAAATTAGGTTGAAACTTCAATATGTAATGACAAACTTGTCAATAGTAATATTGTAAAACCAAAATAAATAGCATCATTCAATCAAAATTGTCTTGTGAGACATAACATCACCAAAACATCCATGGTAAATTTGATAACTTAACCGCTAATTGTCTTTAAAAAACATAGTTCAAAATTTTTAATAAAATAAAACAAGTGAAGCAGCAGGCTATCAATTTTTCTCATTGCTAACAGCCAATCCAATTATTTTTTCATCCCATAATGCCACAGATACATGGCATAACGACTGCGTACAACAGAAAGGTCATCTTGGGGTGTAGGCATATACTGGTACTGTATGTAATACTCCGCGAAAACAGCAGCAAACACACCATAATCACTGATGCAGTAATAAAGGAAACCATTAGAAATCTGTTATGGAACTTTATGATCTGAGAAGGCAAAAGATATTGGGATACAACATACCGTTGCATCAAAGACGGTGTCCTTGGACTAAAGCGCAATATGAAGGGATCATCCATAGATTTATCCTCATAAGGAGAACCACTGTAGAACAGATCATGCCTTCTTTGTATAAAATCAGTGGCAGTTAAGAAGAGAGGTAACATGGTTGCATATGGCTCAAGTGCCTGGATGACTTCTTCATTGTATGCTGGTAAATTGGGATTAGAGTCATAAACATAAATAGACCTGTCCTTGAAAGACAGTCTGGCCAAAATCCAATGCCACTCATGAACAACCTTGATAGGGAACAAAATATCATCAAGAAGAACCCAAGAGGTATATATACTCAGAAATCAATTTAGAAGAATCTATAACCCTCATGTCTTTTCCTATCCTGATGAACTCATTATACACAGCTTTGATGATTGCGTCAAACTGACAATCCGTGGTGACTTTGACAACAATGTCCTGATCGTACTTTGCCTTCTTACGCAAATAGTAAAACAAGACGTCTAGATGCTGAAAAAAATCGATACAATTTAGTTAGTACTGTATTTTGCTAAATTACATCAGTAGGTATATATAAAACAGGTATGAATTGGACAATAGTGATATTCCCCAACTATAATGATATATTATGTGCATATATCAATGAATATAACCAGCTTAACTATTGCATATTTCAGTTATATACTGAGGATGGCAAGGATAGTTGTTGACGAATACCGTGGTACTGAGTTCTTTTGAGTCATAGTTGAGTAGATGGAACCATTCCTTCTTGTCCACCACATGCACTCCAAAATTAAACTTGGGAATCAGATTGTTTTCCCTAGCTGGATACAGATTACCAACTCTGAAAAAATATAAGAACAATGATGACAGGAAAAAAATGCCTTTAAGGGTGTAATATGCAGCATAGTTAATGTGGTATACTTACTTAGATTTGGTGATCACTTTACGATCAATCACCGGACCCCACTGATTTGTAAGTTGAAATCATGCTCAATCGGTATGTTTTCCAACATGGGATGGATGAGACGAAACTCTTAGACAGTTGCGAGCATGTTCCACTGGAGCCAAATTCATTGATAAAAGGGGACTTCTTGAATTTAGAACTCTTTCTCGTGCAGACTGAAATATGAGGTGTCACATCTGGAACAACAACAGGACCTCCTTCCACCTCAACAACATTGTCCAACGGATGCATTCTGTCCTCTTGATGATCATCATTAGCAACAGGTAACTCATTAAAGGATGTTGTTTCTTTATCCTTTATTTGAACCCTATTTTAACCACTTCAGTAGCCCTTGCAGTCAGCTCGTGCCACTGGGTTTCACCCAATTGAGAAAGAGGGTCTGCATATCATGTATATTGAGCCCCTCATCTATGATTAAGTTTTTCTTTTCAGTGGGATGAGTTCATGTTTAATAGTATCAGAATCAGAATAAAAAATTGCACAAATAAAGTTAGCATATAAGAGAAAACATTTTTAGCATCTTTATACCTTGATCCACCACAGAAGGAGGTGCAACTGTTTTCAATACTTGATCAACATTCAGGTTTGCTATAATATTGTCTTGACCTGACAATTAGAAGGGACATATTTATAAAATCAAATTGTGTCAAGGGAATTGGAAATAAAGGAAGCAAAAAATGACTTTTTGGAATGCCTTGAATTTTACCAGCAGCACAGTCATGATAAATGTTATCTATACGCCGATGACTGTCCAAGCCAATTCCTTCAACATCAGCTGTTTCTATAGTGTTGTCATCAAAGCCAACTTTGGCGTTTGTAGGAACTGGCTTGCCAACAGCTACACTAGGATTAGTGAATTCGATGTCTCCCAATCTAAATGCATCGCGGATATCATAACCGTCATCCATAAAAAGACCTTCATGCACATATTGGTTAAATAGGGTGCTAGCAGATGGAAGGTTTTTAAAAGTAATGATAAAAGAATCTGTCCATAATTTTACACGGTTGGCTAGACACAGTTAACCATATTAAACTAAATATGCTATGAATATTTGGTGAAATAAAAATATAATACCTTGCTGATTTTACTGTCCATTTTCGACAGAGTTACCATGCATATCATGGGACATTTTTTTAAGCTCTTCAGCAGTGCCTAACAGACAAATAAAACTCATAAACAACTAAAAGCTGTTAAGACAAAGAATGGATACCATACAATTCTGGATACCATACAATTCATCTGCAAAAATGGCCAATTTCAATTTCAATTAATGAATATTCAGTTAATATTAGACAAATATATTATGAATACCTTGAGGATTACCCATTTCAATTCTATCTGAGTTACCTTGCACATCATGGGTAACTTTTTGTTGCTCTTCTGTAGGTTCTAACAGATAAATAAAAGAACATATACAACCAAAAGAAAGCTATTAACACAAATTACAGATACCATAGAATTCATCTGAAATATGTTTAATTTTTAATGAATATTCAGTTAATTGGACAAATATATTATGAATACCTTGAGGATTAACCATTTCGATTCCATCTGAGTTACCTTGCATATCATGGGACATTTTTTGTTGCTCTTCCGTAGGTTCAAACAGACAAATAAAATAACAAAAAAATACATAAAAGACTGAATATTTAAAGAAGCATAATTTATATCCAAATTATTGAAACCATACAATTGAACAGCAAGAAAAACATATTTACCATGTATATCATGGGCCAATAGTTCATGCTCTTCAGCAGGGCCTACACAGACAAATAAAAAAAGAATAAACAAAGAAACAATTGAAAGAAAGCTGTTAAGACAAATTATGGATACCATACAATTCATCTGAAAATGCCTTATTTTTAATGAATATTCAGTTAATATTCAGGTAATATTGGACAAATATAATATGAATACCTTGAGGATGAACCATTTCAATTCTATCTGAGTTACCTTGCACATCATGGAACATTTCTTGTTGGTTTTCTGCAGGTTCTAGCCAGACAAATAAAAGAACAAATAACACATAAAAAACTGAATATTTAAAGTCGCATAATTTTGATGCAAATTATGGATACCATACAATTGAACAATTAAAAACCCTGTTTTAATTGAATAAACAGTTTATATTGGACAAACACAGTATGAATACCTTGGGGATATTCCATTTCAAATCCATCTGAGATATCTCTCTGATCATGGGACATGTGTGGTTTCTTTTCAGCAGGTCCTGACAGACAAATTAAGGAACAAAGATCAACACATACACAAATAGATTTTATGATGGAAGTTGTAGAAAGATAAATTAACAAATACCATAGAATTGATATGCAAAATTCAGTTGCTCTTCCTAATCTAACTGTACATCTGAGGGACCATCAGCCTGATTTTTCTCTTTTCATTCGTTGTTTGGTCCGATCCTGAATTCTTTGAATTAAAAAAAGAAAAAGGTAAACTAAATTTGTAGAGAATAGCTAACATATGTAGCTTAAAAAGCACAAAGGCATACCCCGGCAAAACCATGGCTCTCTTCAATATCATCGAGATCAATGTTAAGCTTCTTGAAGATTTTTTCAAAGTATTTAACCATGTACAACTTCAAGCCAGACATGTCGGCTTGCAACAATTTCTATTGACCAAACAATACTTGCATATTGGGAGATGGGTGGTGATTAACACGACTAGAAGTTGGTTGATGTCCTGGTCCTACCGTTGGTGAACTTTGACTTCCATCGGCTGCCTTATCTCGAGTAGGATCAACTTCAATCTCTGGATCAATGTCATATGACTTAATCTGTGGCACTTTAAGTCTAACAAATTCTTCTTCGGTCGGTTCAATCTTTGTAAAAAGTACCTTGGAATAGACAGGTATAAAATAAATGTTCAAAATAACATTAAAGGTAAAATAAAATGGACATTATATAGTAAATATTTAAAGAATATTGATAGAATATTAAAGGTATAAAATCAACAGCATACAATAATAATCAACAGATGAAAAGTATACATGCCGTTTCTTTAAACTGAAAAAGCCTTTCTACAACTCTTCAAAATCATGAGTCCTCTTAACATGCCAGTTGCGGATTTCGAGGGATGATTTTGCAACTCTAACTGCAATCTTATCATGCACAGTTGGGCAACTTTCATAGAACCATGCCTGCAAGGCATACGGCAAGCCAGCAAAACAGTAACACTGTAAAAAGGGCCTCAGCTTGTCATGCATTGACATAATAGTGGCAAGAAATACTTTTGTACCCTAGGGGAAAGGTCTGCCATGCACCACACTCAATAAGATTAAATTTGTTCTCCCCAATAGTAGTGTCATGATTAGCAGAATTCTTTGTCAAAAACAAAAATGTGGATGAAAAATAAAGCTGCAAGCTTTATAGCATCTTCATCACTTTGCCATTTTTTGCTAATGAAACACTCAACTAATGCTTTCTTTGTAACTTTGGATGCTCCACCAAAGTACATCTGTAGCAATCGGTTAGGCTCGTCCGAATGGTACTCTTTTAAATGATCACCAACACAGCTCAGACCAGTTACCAACCCAAACTCCATGAGTCCGAACCTCATTTTATTTCCGTAAAAATCAACCACAATGCATCTGCATCATCCCTTGACGGACATACCTCTCGCATCAACAGAGCATTCAATAATTTGTTGCACGTTACAAAGACATGCATATCAAGGAAATGTCCAAAATAAGACTGCCTGAATATTTCCAACAATCTGTCATTCAACACCTTCTTAATGGTTGAGACAGCTTCAACGTTTGTATGTGTACATATCCTACGGCTTCGGTGTTGGTCCGGATGAAAATAGAGTTTCAATGGCTAATACACAATATAAATTTAAATTAGATAAGAATTTAAAAATGTGATGATTACACCAACTACAAACTATTCAAGAAATTGCATATAGTAAAAACGAAAACTTTACTTTGACAAAAAATATAAATATAAGACTAATTTAAGTCTACAAATTACATAAATCTAATCATATTATATGTATATCAAACATAGTGGGACTATGGTATATACAACATTTTATTAAACAGATATGCAATTTAAAGGGATACTCATATGTATACTCTGTATATGCATACTCTGTATATGCATATATTCACATTATTTTAAGGTGAATATCACTACTATGCAAGGTATATCAGCCGTGTAGGTACAAAAGCACAACTGTAATAAATAAACCAACATATAAGTGATACACACGTGTGGAATATTATAATAATATACCTCCACATCAACCAAAGGGAAGTCGTCATTCTTAGCAGATTTAACTGCTCTCTTACTCTTCACTTGAAATAACTTCTTTTTTATTAAACAGGGAGGTGGACCACACAAAACTTTCTTTTTTTTAACAATAATAGGGGGCTCGATGTCAGAGTCGTCGCTCGATGTGTCAATTCTTACAGCTTTACCCTTAGCGTCTGAACCAACCTTTTTGGTTTTATGCTAGAGATTATCAGTCTGTTAGGTCCTCTTGTTATTGTTCAGTTTGGACGTTGACTCTGTGACACGACTTGGTGTATCAACAACTGTTTTGTTCAGAGAGAAAATATCAAAATCCTCAAAATCATCATCATCGTTTACATGCACGATTTTTCTGTTATTCTTACCCCTTGCCTAGCCATTAAGACTCTTGAAATTATACCCAAAAAAATCCAAAACAAACAAAATATGTTAAAATAGTTGAAATCTACTAAATAACAACAATAACATTTGGATTATTTACATTATATAAACAAAAGTAATAAATATACAACGAAATAAATGAAAAGGCAAAAGGGTCTTACCGGGAAAGATGAAACGAACCGGCGAATTGCGTTTTTGGGTTTAAAATCCCAATGGAAAGTGAGAGAAATTGAAGTAGATGGAAAGGCTTATGTATTTGTGATTATTTAGTGTTTTGAAATTTTTTAACTTTTGGTTTACCGCTATAATTGACATATTAATTTAAAATTAGGAGATAAGTGATTGTGTAGAATAATTAGATAATATCAGATAATAATTAATAGATATGCATAAACGAGAGCTGTCAATCCCAACAATTCCACGAAAATAGGCATTTATTTGGGTAAGTGGTCAGTTTATAGTAATGGCTAAAAAAAGTGGAATACATAAGGCTAAAGATCTATATACCATAAATTAGGAAGAATGTATCTATTTTATATTAAAGACACTTTTAAATGTCTATACCATGTAAAATTCACTTTAAAATATTCTATCGAAAAGATATGATTTGTGGAACAGAACAATCTCAAAATGCCTATTGGAATCATTGACAGTGTGTATGCACCCACTCAATCTATAAAATAAGTTTCATAAGCACTTCTAATGTAAAGTTACCATCACTTTAGTTGCATTCGTATACTGAGTGGACCAGATGAATGGTCATAGCTTAAGCTTAGCTTTGTTACCCATGTAAAAAGTCAGATGCCATTGCTATAATAAATGAAAAAGCTTCCCTCGATAGCAAATCAATGTGAAAAGCATGATATATACAATTGCGTTGGCCAAAGAAAGAAAAGAACAGTACTGTAACAAAATAAAAATAAAAAGACAAAATAACTTTTCCAGGTGAAAGGATAACTTTTGGTAATATTAAAAAATGACATCAAAATATGACATGACATATTTAAATTAAATAAGAAAATGAGCAAACGATAGACAACACTACTTTTGAATTTATAATATCTAAAGTAGAGGCATCTAATCTAAGGATGAAATCTACAGATCAACAAAACAATAATAAAATAATGAAAGATTAAAGTTCTAACTTTAATAATAAAGAGAGATCTTTTTCTATTTGTCAAAGTCTTTGTGCAAATTTTGGACGCATCATTTTATCTCTGTCTATAGAGTCAAATTTCGTTATAGTGGCAGCGGTTGTCGGAAAATTTTATAGTTGTTATATATAAATATTGTCATTTAACATTTAGATCTCATTTATATGTTATAACAAAAAAGTATTTTTTATATTATAAACGAAAGCAAATACACGTTCAATTTAAAATCTCAACAGTTTTCATATTTCATTAATTAAGAATTAAAAAGACTAATACATTATTAATAAATTCATAACTAGTTGTACTGTACCAACAAAAAAATTAAAATCTAAGGAGCATATGCATTTAAAATTAATTAAAATTTTTTAAAAAAATCAAGTTTTACGTAAGAATTCTACCATTATAGTTTGTTTCGTAAATTGCAGCCTCATAGTGACATATAACGTTTGAATTGGCGAATATTTTTGTCCAAAGTTTCAGCAAAATGGTATTCAATACCTTTCCCGTGAAGAGTGTCTAATAGCTTAGCAGTTAACTCTTCTATCTCAGCCAAGTAGCAGTAGTTTGAGGCTCTTCATCAGCACTTTCATCGTCACCTTCTGCCTATGCTGTCTCTTGTTCTTCCACTCTATTGACTTGTGCAATAATCTCTTCTTCATATTAAATTTCAAGGATTGAAAGTATTGTGTCAAATTCCATATAAGTGGTAGCATCCATTGCATTGGTAGATGAGATTTGGACTATAAGTGATGACACATTACCAACATTCTCAACAAGTTCTAAACTTTTGATATTAATTTTGGGTTGTCACTGTAGATAGAATGCCAGTATTTTCTAATAATGGAGAATGGTAGAGGTCTTGACATCATTCCATGCTTCTACAAGAGTGTTGATTGTTTGTTGTTAGCTTAACTTGTTAATATCAAATAATGGGTGGCATGGAATGTTCAACCTACCGTTTAACGTATCATTCATATAATTTTTTTTCATAAATATTTTTATGGCACGAAAGAAAGATAATATATTTATAGTACAAATAATTACCATAAATAAAATGTATTTTATCTTTATACATAATATTTGTTTACAACATATTATTACACAATATTTGAGTATGACTATTATAGAGAGATAATTTTATAAAGAATGTACTGGTATGATGAACTATATTGCTATTATAGGTATTATACTGTTATAAAAAAGTATATATATAACATGAAAGATTTATGCAGAAAATTAGATCGTTATACTGAAATGTTGTTATAACGAGGCAGGACTACAATTGTAAGATTATATAGGTGTGCAAGCTGAATCGACCCTATCATTGTAAAAGATTTTTTCTTTTCTTTTCATAACAACTATATATCCAGTATTATTTCACAAGTGGGAGCAGATGTTATCCACCCTGTTGGGAAGGCTTTATTTGGTGGTTTTGATACTAATTTCTAAAATTTTAATTTTGGGGTTTTCATAATAGAGTAGCAGTATTTGGCCAAAGAAAGGCAGTGATGTGGTTTGGTGCTCTTACCTCACAAACTTAGTTCCTCCCCTCCCACGCACATAGGTCCGATCTATTCCTCCTAGGAGTATTATAACTCTTTTATTCCATTGAATAAGAACACCTACTTTAAATTGTTCTTTTCTTAAGATTCAGTTTTTGAAATTTGTCACAGTGCTTATAGTTACTTTAATTAGGGCTTATTAACTGTTTCATTTTGGACTTTTCAATAGTAATAACATGCCCTTTTCTACAAATTGGTATTTCTGATTGGTTCTTATTTGTATTGGTGCCTTTGCTTATTTAATACAACTATTATTATTATTAGCCTGGATGCTCTTCTTTATTTATGGGTGGTGTCGGACCTAACTTGTGTGTGCACCTCGACTATTCCATTGAGTATCAGCACTACTAGCTAACTTTGCCCACCACAGCTTATGTAAAATGAGAAAATGTCATCTAGGTTTATTTTTTGCTTCCCTGCGATTTGAACCTGAGACTTGAGACTCGATGGTTTTCCTCCCACTTCATTGACTATTAGCCCACACCTTATAGGTGGTCTGAGAGTAAACTTTTTAAATTATTGAGTCTGATACTCTATTTTCTGTTGAGTTCATCGATTTTTTCCTTTTTATTGAATAGTTTCTTGTTCATGTGGTTTTAGGTATTCATCTGCCTTTTGTAAGTTGAAATACTAGTGGGTGTAAGGACTTGATAAAGAAAGTATGCAAAACGATAGCAATTCCAGTGCCCCGGGAACACCTTCAGGACGGATACGTCGCCGCAGAGGATCAAATGAGGTGACTTGAATTTTTTCTTTATTGGTTCTTTTATAATTTTCTATGAGTTGTCGGTAATCAACGAATAGATATGTCACTAACATTGAGAATTTATTGTGCCACCTTTTCACAATGGAGTCTTTAGATGTTTGGTGTCCAAATTCCTTATATATTTTGGATAACAGAGAAATCTAGCTGTTTTTTAATTTTGAAACTCGGAGGATAATGTCCGCCCGTCTACCCTTCTCAACTTAAATACGAAATTTTCTTAATATTCTTCGCTCCTCTTCCCAAAATTTTAGGTTCCTCCAGAAGTTGTCAAAGCAAATGGAAACCATTTGCTTGTTAATGATCGGAGCAAGTACAAATCGATGCTGATCCGTGCATATTCATCTGTGTGGATGATCGGGGGCTTTGCTTTTTGCATTTACATGGGTCATCTTTATATTTGGGCTATGATAGTAGTTATCCAAATCTTTATGGCAAAAGAGCTGTTCAATCTACTTAGGAGAGCACATGAAGACCGGCATCTTCCTGGTTTCAGGCTATTGAATTGGTGAGTAAGATCAGTTTTACATCTAGTATCCTGCTTACTTTGTCATCTTATTTGTGCTATATTATTCTACTTTTTGGTGATCTCATAGTGGCAGTTCATGGCTTATCCAATTTTTGATGTGAAATATCACTTTCTTAAAGTATTTGTTGGAACTATGGTGATATAGTGTGGGTAGCTGTAAGAATCTTTGGGGATCTTAAGTTATTTGCCTTTTGTTTATTCGAACTATATATAATAAATTTGAGCCATGCAAGTATATCCTCAGTTTTAAGTCATTTAGACTTTGCGATTTATGACTGTTAAGAGTTATTAGCTACTCTAATAAGGTGCGATTGAATCCTGCCTGCCGAGGGATATCGGAAACAACCTCTCCACCTTGATGGCGATAAAGTCTGTGTACATCGCACTCTCTCTAGACCTCATTTGTGGGATAACACTGGGTATGTTGTTATTGTTGGAATCCTGCCTCTATTTCTACGAGTATATCTGATAAGTGGTGTGAATAGCAATTACCTGATTCACCTGTGTAACCAAAGTGTCCAGCCTAGTGGGTTTCATTAAATAGCGCATATGGCGTCCAGTTCTACTTTCATGGTGGATATGTCGGGTTAACTTTTGTATAATGTGGATTAACTACAATTTTGGCATGACGTGATTACACACAAATTTCCAGTACCCCCATGAAATTTGCCTTTGGCTTTTTCACTCTCTCATGCTAGTACTTCTGGTGCTAGTGGCCTTTTATTATATCTAATTAGCTTCCATTGGAATAGGGATGAACTAGAGACCACTGTATAGCTCGATTAAGGATTTCTTTTTCAATCCAGACAATGGTAGGATAATTGGAACTGATGGACTTCGAGATTTTTCCTGAAAATGTTAAATATTAAACATTAAGGGAAGTACTATTATTTATGAATTCTTTAGAGTAACTAGGACTCTAAATGACATGGAGCAAATTTGACCTAAAAGACCTACAATCCCGCGTAATTGATGTACACTTAGCTTGTAATAGAATACAATGGAAGCAAGGGATCGATGCAGGTGGTACAAACTCGTTGAGGTTAAGGTTCAGCTGGTGACACCTACATTAGGTTTGCTATTTGTCGGGTGTCTTTTTATTATGACTAAAAAGTTGTATCTACATGTTGATAGAAATGTAAGATGTAAAGAACCTATAGTTGTAGGAAACTTTTAATTGCCTTAAAAAACAATAGTTTGTATTGGAACGAATTGGGTCTGAATGCAGCAGAATGGATAAAGAGTATTCACATAACCAACCCCTACTAGTTTGGAATGTGGCATAGCTGATTGAATAAACTAGGTAACTAAGAGTAAAATGACATTAACAAACTAAATTACCTGAGTAACAGATTTTTTTTTTTAAAAAAAAAAAAGAAAAAAAAAAAAAAACTGAATTTCCTGAGTATAAATGTCGTTTGTCTGGTAAACATTACTCTCTTTGTCCATAATTGGTTTTATCAGTATTTTGCTATAGAAGTTACGTGAGTTATTTAAAAAATGTAAAACAAGTAATTGTAACACACCTTTATTTATATAAAAAAAGAAGTTATATTCAACTTCTTAGAAAAGTTAAACTTCTTTAAACCACTTCTATTAAGTACATGAACTTTCAAAGACACTTAATTGCGAGTGGACAGTGATGTAAGCTTGTTCGTGTATTTAAACCAAAAAAAGGGACCTGATCTCGGATCAGGGTGAATTTTGATCCACTAGAACATATCGTTTGCATTTTGGCCATTCAGTGGAAAGGGGAGCCGTTACTATCAAGTCTTAGTTGTTAGTTTTTGTTAGCTATCAGGTTCTTCTATGGAACTAGTTCTACTTCTTCCAACCTATGATAACTGCCTACCTCACATGATGAAACCTCCAAATCTTCAGTCCCTGAAGATTCAACAGGCAGCGACGTTGCCTTTGCTCCATTTCGAGCAGCTCATAGTTGTAACTGTTGAGTGCCATGACATGTGGCAGCGACGTTGCCTTTGCTCTATCCCGAAGCTTGGCTCTAATTATCATATTGGCATGATATCATGGTGTTCTCGATCAGTCTTTCTAACCTTTTTCCAACTTTGTTTCCAGGCATTTTTTCTTCACAGCGATGCTGTTCGTATATGGCCGCATGCTAAGCCAGAGGCTTGTTAACACGGTTACTTTGGACAAAGTCCTATACAAGCTTGTCAGCAAATTTATCAAGTATCACATGGTCACGTGTTATTTCTTCTATATTGCAGGTTTGTTCTCTCCGTTTAAGCATGTGTCCGGTGTTTCAATTTCTTGGAATTTGTTGCTGGATCACTCTTCTTACGCTAATTGTTTGTGGAAGTGTTCTCTCTCTGAAATCAGGTTTCATGTGGTTCATTCTAACACTGAAGAAGAAGATGTACAAGTATCAATTTAGCCAGTATGCATGGACGCATATGATTTTAATTGTGGTGTTTACACAATCTGCTTTCACCGTTGCCAATATTTTTGAGGGAATTTTCTGGTAAGACGCCTTCAATTTGTAGATATTGTTTTTCTTTCTCAAACCACCACAAGTAATATCAGTTTGAGATGAGCTTAAATGGAGTGACATGGATGTGAGGATTCATATCTTAACTTGCTTGGGATTAGAGGGTTGTTGTATCCACCACAAATAGAGAAGGAAATTGATGTATTCACAGTCTAAGCCAACCTACCCTAGCCTACCATATCTAGTACCTTTTGGAAATTTGTATCTAATGTTTCAGAAACTACTCATTGTGTCAAGCTTCAAGTTTTATTCCTTCCCTGTTGGTGCATGTATCTAGTTGAAATCCTAGAGAGCATCTTTTAGTTCGTGTTGCCGTACACTTTTTGATTTTGCTGTACGTATTGTCCCATGTTTGTATTTATTCTTCTTCTTTCTTTCTTTCTTTTTTGTTCTTTTTTCCCATTAAATGCATGTCACAGATGATCATGGATATAGAATCTTAAGCACAGATTCATTGTTATGCAGGTTCCTGCTTCCAGCATCGCTCATCGTAATCAACGATATAGCTGCTTATTTTTTTGGATTCTTCTTCGGACGAACTCCTTTAATCAAACTGTCCCCAAAGAAAACTTGGGAGGGCTTCATTGGAGCATCTATTACAACCATCATCTCTGCCTTTCTGGTAACTGTTTTTGGTGCAATAGTAATGTGTAGTTCACATATATTTTCAGTTTCCTCCAGTTTGGAACGTTTGCATGGTGAGCTATGTTTATCCTATCTTATGTGGTTGTGGCCTTCTCAAGATAGTATCATCTGAATTCTGATGCTTGAACTGTGTTGTTGCTTTTATGTATGTTCAATGTTCATACAGTCAAAGATTCTTCTTTCCGAACAGTTTTTGAGATGTTTTTACCTTTTGTAGATTTTCTAATCAGTTTTGTTGTTTGTGCAGCTTGCTAATATGTTTGGTCGTTTCCAGTGGCTGACATGCCCTAGGAAGGTAATATTTTCTGGTAAAGTTACTTACCATTTGTCTTGGGAGACTGGATGCTCGCTTTTGAAAAGCTTAACTTGCAGATTTGTGATGCAGGACCTATCAACTGGTTGGCTTGATTGTGATCCTGGCCCACTGTTTAAACCAGAATATTTTACTTTACCAGAATGGTTTTCTGCATGGGTAACTTTCCTGTCACCCATGGAAACTTAAAGTTGTGTATTTTGTGTGCTATTGTCAATACTTATGACCTGTTCTGTCGCAGAAGTTCTTCTTTTAATCTTAAGCTTGAGAGTGCCTTCGCTCACCTCTATTACTCTTTAGGAGGCATCCGCCTTTTTTTTCCCTGGTCAATTTGTTGTAAAAACTAGATGTTAATTTGTAATAAGATGCACTTGCGAGTATATGTGTGTGCATTTAACTTACATACATACATGCATATACTGTTCATTGTTCTGAAATCTGCAGTAATAAGTTGCACAAGTAGTGAGTTCCTTGTGTTAGAAAGTGGTTTTTGTTAAACAAGTAATTTTTCTTATGAATCAATTTTGACCTGCATACCAAGTTCAATATTGTTATAGCTAATGATCAATACATATTTAAGGATATCTTTTTAAAGTATTTATCTGAGAGGACGAAGTACTAGGCTGTACACAATTTCTTTAGGCTATATAAGTAATTTATACAGCAATGAGGTCATCAAGTAGGGTTCTTTATATTCTTTGCCCCGTATGCTAATATTTCCGTTGCAAAGCCAAAATAATATAGGGCTATGAGCATGGCTTTGGAATAAAACTCCTTGCATGCACTGTTGATTTTTTTTTTTTTTTTTTTTTGGTGTCATTTTTGTCAGTTCTGAAAAATTATTACTTAGTCCTAAAAAATTATTATCAGGGTTTTTGAGTTAAATTAATAGATGAAAACCCTCCGTGACACCTAAGTGCTATTAAATATTTAAGATATAAAATGAATGAGCTTGTGAAGAAGTGGAAAAAGAATTTTCTTGGGCCAAAGAGATAAATTTTAAAACCTTTAAAGTGACAAATGCCACTTCCATTCATGGGCCGTGCATGGGACACACAATTGGGTAGACAACACGAATTTTTCTGTTTCCTTCTTTATTTTAATTTGGTTTGTGAAAACCAGAAAACGGTTGTTTTTGTTTAAGACAATTGTGTTGTTGGATTTTTGTTGGAGTACTAACATGTTGATTTGGTATTTGGAGAACAATTTGTGGGTTTTTCTTCAGAGAACTGGGTGTTAATTCTTTTAAACAAAATGAATGGTGTAGGCATGTATGAGAACCTTTTTAAATGATTTGAGCACTTATAATTTTATAATGTTCAATAAATTAGTATCTTCCAAAATTTAAACCATAAAACAATCAACTTTACATATAACTATGAAATGTTTCTAACTGCACCTTCTGCATCAGCTACTTGATTGACTGTTTTATTTGTGGATCAAATAGATCTCCAAATAGTGTCTGATTGTGAGAATTATATTTGAAAAATATCTCTGATATGTGCAGAATGCATAGGGTCGAAACTAGAAGGAAAAATAAAGTATCTGAACGTCGAATAAGATTCTGTTTTGACTCTTTGCAGATGAACTACGTTTAGTTACTTGGTAAATCGGAACTTAGAAAGGCTGATAATTAATTTTTTCAGGAGATAAGTTCTTTTTGATTGTTTCCTAACACAGCAGAATCATCTAAAAGTAACAGCAATTGTCTGCATAAAGATGCTATTTGCTGCCATTCATTTAAGGTTTTTGATCCCGGCAATTCAAATGCTATACCTAGATGGCAAGTAAAAATTGTTGGGTTTTCTTAATTGTTATTTTGTGCAGATACAAGTTCATTACCTGTTTATTGTTAATGCTGTTGCAACTAAAGTTTTGAGATTCATTTCAACGTTTCTCTGAAATACTAAATGATCTAAATGAATATGCCTCAGAAATAGTCAATGCAAGGAACTAACACTAGTAATAATTTTGGGTGTTTATGAAGTTAGTGGAGTTCTTTTTTAATAGAGATGCTAACCTAAAGATAATCAGTTAATTATGAGAAATTCTGAGCTTATTCATGCTTTCTAGAATCAAAGAACTTAATAGCCAATCTTGATCACCAAGTAACTCTTTTTTTTTTTTTTTTTTTTTTGGGGGGGGGGGGGATAAGTAGTAATTGGAGAGTAGTATTATATCAGAAAACTAGCTTAAAGAAAATGCTTGATCACTGAGTATTGATGAACCGAAGATGGTAAATTGAAGTTATTTGGCATAGGCTTTGAATAGTCAAGTAGTCCCGATATCCTTTACGAGTACTCATGATGTTGCTTTTAAAATATAATTTTCCAATTGGTAGAATGAGTTGTCTTTCTCTGTTTTATTTTTGGTGTAAACAGGAATTTTTGGTTGATGAAGGTGACCTGATAGATTTAATAGGATCATTGTAATTTAGATAGATCTGGGTCACCTTGTGTGCTTCTTTGGAGTTGTATTTATAACTTCAGTATTATCCAGATGGCTGTGGTTATACCATATGTATAAAATAGTACCATTATCAGAAAAATATTCCAATTGGTGAAAACGACTACTAATATCGTATTTTCTTTTGGATGTGGTATTTATCGCTTTCTTAACATTTGTCTAAACTAAGTTATGAAAGATTTATATTTCTTTCAAGTATCAAATGTTGGAGTATTAGTGCATGAAAGCAATCAAGAGATACTACTGTGATTTATATAATTTTGATTCCTCTGTACTCTAAGCAAGATTATCAGGTGATTGACTACATGAAATATGGTGTTATGTTTCTTTTCAGCCAACGGCATTATAAACTGAAGTTTTGATTCTTATATTTGCAGTTTCATTCAAGAGAGATTGCTGTTTTGCCTGTACAGTGGCATGCTTTATTGCTTGGCTTGTTTGCATCTATTATAGCTCCTTTTGGAGGCTTTTTTGCGAGTGGCTTTAAGAGAGCTTTCAAGATCAAGGTACAATTGTCACTATTTTTGTTTGAGTTTGTTGATGACTTTTAAAAGGTCCTTTGCTATTACCATACATACCACACATTTATGCTCTTTGTCTTTCAATTGCTGTAGGATTTTGGTGATAGTATACCTGGACATGGTGGTATGACTGATAGGATGGATTGCCAGGTGAGCTAGATTAAACATGTGTATGCACCTGTATTATTGAACAGATTTATAAAATCTTACTTGGCATATTAACATGTCTGAGATATGAAAACTGCCCTCCATGTATTTTGTTGCACTGCCTTCACGAAATTATGTACAGTCTTAAGTTAATTCAGTAAAATAATAGTTCTTCCTGAGGAAAATGTAAATTTGGAATTATGCAATTTTCCTTGGACTCCATTTCTACCATCTTGCTGAACTGTTACATTTGAAAATGTGATATTTATACACTTGATGAATTTTCAAATTTTAGTTCTTGATGTAATATCTCCCCAAACCCCACTTGTGGGATCATACTATGTAAGTTGTTGTAGTCCTTGCTGTAATATGTTTTAAGATATCTAGTTTTGTGTTCCGATTCACTTGTCCCCTAATATAGGAATTAGGATAACTCCATCTGTGAAAATCTACCGAATTATTTGTTGGTGGTACCATAGCCCGACTGATATGATATACTGTAAAAATCAGTGTCAAGTTATTTTCATTTAGATGACGAACCTCCTCCTGGAAGGGTTGTAGTTTGTAGGATAGATAAAAGAGAGGAAGGCAACTTTTAGATTCTAGTGTTTATGATAGAAGATAGTGTGGGTTTAAAAAAAATAGCAGGAAAAGACAAAGTAAAAAGATGTTGCATCCCTAATTTTGTCCTTTTACATTTCTAGAATTAGTATTTTTAGAGGCGCTCATTGTTGTGCTTCACCTTTCCCTCTTGCATAACGTCCCTCATCTAACAGTAGTACTTAGTAGTTGTAATCTGAATGACCAAGATTGTAAATATTTTTCTGACTGGTTATGTTTGTGCAGATGGTGATGGCTGTTTTTGCATATATCTATCATCAGTCCTTTGTTGTGCCACAGAACTTGTCAATTGAGATGATCTTGGATCAGGTAAGTTTCTCAAGTTCACATGCTGAAAGTGTTTTGGTACATATTAATGTTAGTGCTGATGTTCTTATGCAACGGTGTAGATTATACTGAACCTCACTTTTGAGGAGCAGCTAGCTGTGTACAGGAAACTTGGGCAGATCATCCAGGAGAGGACCTTTGGAGAATCTTGAGGATTTCAGAAAATCATGTAAGAGTGATGTAGCCTTTATATAAGTATAGCTTGTATATGTTCTACCTTTAGCATTTACCACTGGCCTCGACTTTTTGCAAGCTGTACAGTGCTTTTATCTCTTCGTTTTCTGTTTAGATGTTTCAATGGTTCAATGAATCTGTCTTCCCCAAATTATAGGCATGATGAAGCTTTATTTCTCAAAATTTCTTTGCCAATTGGGGAAGTGAACCATTCCAGACATAATTGATCTGGTTCCTGTGAGGATTGACAAGGCTAAACATGCCGGTTGAAGAGAGCACTGAATCATTCAAAAGGAGAAATTGCATTGTAATGGTCATCTAATAAGACATTTTACAGATAGCTTTGACAGAAGATATCCAACGCATATTACACTTGGAGATTGTATTCATGGTAAAGTTTTCCTGATTAAGGGCAGGAGCTTGGTGTATTTGGCAGTTTTCACATTGCATCATTGTGTATTTAATATTTGCTTGTGGAATAACTATTAATTTATGTAAAACAGATCCAGCAGTTCCCAAGCACGACTTTGTTCAATATGTTGTATTTGTTTGTTTCAGAACCCAGTGGTTAATGATAAGATCTCCAAACCAGTAACCTAAGAACCTAGTCAAAATAAAAAATTGCAAAACCTTAAGCATAAGGTGGGCTGTGGAAATGCGAGTACAATCCCTTCATTACCATATCAGACAAACAATCCCACTACAACTTCGGGTCTTTTACACACTTTGGTTCCCGTTCAAAGTTCTCTTTCTCATTAACCTTTTTCTCTCCTACTTCCAATATGCCTCTTTGTATTTGTCTTTTAAGGGGCAATGTAGCTAATGGTGGTCGGATTTGTACAGGTAAAGAATTCATCGACTCCTATTTACAGAGTACTAATTAGACCATAATAATCAAATAAGTTTCTCCACTGTCGATTACTTTACACAGCAGCCTCAAGCAAAGTTGGACTGTATTATCAAAGATTGGATTCTTCAGTTGATAATAGTAAATCAGATAAAAGTGCCAATCATAACCTACTTTAGATGTTCATTATTTGAATTTGTCTTGTCATACCATGGTTAGAAACGTAGTAGGTCTCCTACGAAAACTACAGTATTGTAGTACTACCAACTGAAGAACTGATCAATGTCTGTAGTTCTTCAATGTCTGAATTTTACTACAGTGCGAGGTCCGTAGGCAACTTGTGCTAGAGATGATCAGGCACAACCAGACCTAGTGTTATCGATCCAGACAATAAGGCCATCAGCTTGAATCTATGAGACCAAGTAATAACAGTTGTTTTGACTTGAATATCACAGAAGCGAAACGCTTCTTCAGCATCGCCGTTCGGATTTATTTCTTCTCTTTTTCCAGCAATGCAACATCAATTGACCTATCCGAAACATGAGAAAAGTTCCTCTTACTACAACAAGAGATCTTTGTGAGCTGTGAACATAGCTAAACTTTAATGCATGATAGTTGAAAGGTGAGAGGAAAAAATTTACTAAGCTTATTATTATGAAATTATATACTAGGTAAAATTAATTTCCCTAACTCATATAGGAATACGATTAAGAGTTGCCTAAACTACACCATAAAAGTTTCTGAATTGTAAAACTTACATAGTAATAAATCAAATATGGTTAATTAATCTTTTAAATGTATTACGGGATTACCATTTACCCGCATTTTAACTAGTAGTTAGTTGTTATTTATTGTAATTCAAGTAACTATTCTAGTGAGCTTTTCATTTTGCTTTACCTTGTTATTTTCGATGGTGGTGTCTTTTTAATTTTTTGATGGGGCAATATTGAACATAAAATAAAAACCATCAGTGGAAATATTAAAAAGCAAATATTACTATGATGAGTTTAACCTATATTTATTGACGATATAAAAATTTACACTATCGAGTTGTTATAGTAACTAACATGTCTTATTTTCAATATTAAATATTCATAAAATATTTTAGATGACTTGATAGTGAAAAACTTTAATCTATAGATATCTTTCTGGTAGCCCAATAGGATAAGAAATACTTAATATTGGTGGTGACACACTTTGGTCCATTAAATATAATACAATTTTATGTTTACAACCAAATGAACTTAAACTTCCTCAATTTATCATTTTATCTATCATATAATATGATGATGGGAAAATTACACAAATATACAACTTTAATACCAATTTTTTTAAAAAATATCAATACTACACCATTTTATAAAACATACCAATAGTTTTTTTACTAATCATATACAACTTCTATTAAAACATTACAAATGAAGGTTTACTCCCTCCCACACACTGATAAGGAGTACAATTACTGATTCAACAATTTAAGATAAATAAACTGATAAAGTTCTCACAATATGAGACTGTCAATCAGGTTTAGGGGATTGCTTTTTGGGTGTATTTTAATCAAAAGAATGGAAAAAAGAAAAACAGAAGTTACTAAACAAGCACATCTTGTTACAGATCAACTGTTTTCTTTTTCCTTTAGTAAAAGCAATATGGAAAAAAAAAAAAAAAAAAAAAAAAAAAAAGCCAAAGCATAAGTGAATCAACATTAGTTACTTTAAAGATAGATCTTCAATACACCTTTGGCTGTGGTTAACATAATCAATTATAATTGGGTAGTTTTCACATATTACAAGAATCTGCCAAGGTAAGAGCCCTTCAGTAGATCTCAGGCTTGTTTATCCCAAACAATGAAAATTTCATGACATTGCAAAAAGTATAATTATTGACAGCTTGGATTTGTTGTATGGTTCCTTTTCGGATGGGCCAGTAGATGCATCTGCCTTCTGTTGTAGACTTGGGCAAAAGCTTTTGCTAGCCGTTGGATCTGCCTTCACTCTGATAGTAGGAATTATGATCCAACGAGCCCTTTGAAGCGAGCGTAAGAGACTATAACTATGAAAAACACAGCACAAAAGATGCCACTCACGATTACCACCTGCCAGCGTTAAATCCATCATCAACCAAAAAACTAGAGTGTTTTTTTTTTTTTTTTTTTTTTGAATAAAGTACTCGTTAAATAATAGTAAGTCACAACTAAGAAGTGCTAAACTTACCCATTTAAACATGTAACCGTGGCCATCATTCCAAGAATACGGGATGTTCATCCCAAAAATCCCAGCAATCAAAGAGTAGATGGACAAGCATACCGTTCCTGAACTGAGAAAGAGTTCTAACTGCAGAAACATGAATAAAGCCCATGAACATATAGAAAACTTTCTCAGTGAGTTCAACTGAGATTTTCAGAAAACAACAGCAGGAGAAAAATGACAGTGAAAGATAAGTCAAATTAAGATATGCCAAAGGAGACTACCTGAATGAGCTGATTTCGATGATTGTCCAGCTGAAATAAAAAGCGAAACTTTTACATCAAAACATATTCAGATGAATCATATCAACCTGAAATTATATTGGCATTCTAGCTACCTGAATGTTTATGTAATCTTCTGTGTTATCAATATATTCTCGTAGCTGCAAATTAAGATTGACAAATGTTAACTGAAAAAAGAAACAAATAACACTCAACATGTCAATAAGAACTGAAATCAGCGCAATTTCCCCATCTAGTAGTCATGTCAGAAAGGCCATTGTTGGAACTTGGAACAAAAGGGCACATGCTCGGAAGCACATGAAAATGAATGTCAGGGCATTAATGAATGGGCTCAATAAAGCAATAACAATTGAGTCCATATTAAGATCCTATATTCCTATTACTCAACAATGAAAAGGCAGTCATCCCTAATGATAAACATCCATCTCAACAGTACCTGTTTTTCAATATTCACTAAGGCAGAAAAGGTTGACCTGATTTGCTATGTGTATCACAAGAGGCATGAAAGAAAAGTTAAAAGAAAGAAATCACAATTCGGGGTTCAGAAAGATTTCTAAACATAAGGAGACCTGATTGCTCTCCTTCCATTCAAAAAGATGACCACCAGTATAGACAACTAAGGATCGCTAAGAAGAAGGGTGAAAGGGAAACGGAATTTTCTAAAGAAATGAAGGCAGCAAATATCCAATACCTTTTCGCGCCGTAGTAAATTATTGAAATGAATCTGTATATCAACAAGATATGCAAGCAGCAAAGAGACATGATTATACAGAAAGTGGAAAAGCAAAAAAGGAGTACCACACTGGAATTTGTTAGAAAGACCTAAATCACAACAGGCTCGCTGATCAAACAAAGAGATATGTTGTCCAATAGAACAGCAAAAAATTCAAGGTGAAAAATTAGTTTGGCAAGGGGCTAACGACATGACTATCTACTCAAGTTTGCAAAGTAACTTCAGACTCAAGTACACAACTATCATCAGAGAAGATAGGCATCTTAAGTATAAAGAGATCTCTACTATATATAGGCACGTTGAAAAAATTTAAAGAAGGCTGCTAAACTTGGATTGCCACAAAAACACACATGGGACTAAAGGTTCTAAAGAGACACAAATTTTGCCAGCTTAAATTGTACAACTGCACTAACTAAAGCTAAGGTGAGCAAAACTTGCATACCGTAGTTAGTTTATTAAATGTGCCATCAATTTGCATGAAGTAAGCCTGCAAGAAAGAAAACCAATTTCCTTTAAGCGTGGCTAAATAGAAGCATTGCTTCCTTTTTCACCTTTTACTTAGGTATAAGGAATGATGGGTATGTTGTTGTAAGGAATGATGGCATCTAAAAACATTTACCTCCAATAACATTTCCAGCTCTTCAACATCATTCTCATCCCCACGAACTGTTGCAATACTTGCTCTACTAGCCCTAGATATCTTTGAACCAATGGTAGGTGAGGCAAGAAACCAACTGGCTGCACCTGAGCCACTAACAGGTGATGCACCAGCCAGTTTTCTAGACAAATAAAGGTCAGCCATATCATCATCATCATCCAGAAGTTGTTCAAGCTCATCTCTCACCTGCAATTAAGTAATGAGTTGGAGACTGTTCAGTGCGCAGCTGTCCAAAGGATAGCAAGCAAGGGCAAGAGAAGCGTTAATATTACATTGCAGATTTAAGAAACAAAACAAGTGCATAATGTGGGACAAAAGATGTTGGTCTTCCAGAAAAGTAGTAAGACGGCTTCTCTTGGAACTTTTCAGGGGTAAATCTTTAATGTTGATGTAAATCTTACCCTGTCAAAGGAATATCAATAAGAAAATAATTATATTGATGAACTCCTAGAACTCATCCTTTTCCTTAACTATCTAGCATCCCACCCTTCCACCAAAAACCTTATACTGCTAAAGCCCCCCCCCCCCCCCCCAAAGGGATGTATGGGATCACGCATTCTGCCATTAAGTGGACATCTCCATCTAAATGTCTCATTTGACCCCTCTCCTAATGGTTTATACATGCTCAAACAAATTCCTCTAACTTCTTTGACTTTTAATCCAAGCCGCTAGCATAAACTCTCCTCTCTTACATGCATCTTCATCTTGTCCCGTAATAGGAGATTGCACTATGCTCTCCAATTAGTTGAAACCAACTAAGTATGGAAGGGACGAAACAAAGGCATCTTTGAATAAATAGATTTCCAAAAGGGCTATACACAATTAAGCATCAATCTTTTCCCACTCGCTCTGAACCTTTTCATCAATATTTTTAACCGGTTTAATTAAATGATCTTAAACCTATTGTCCTTTGCACCATAATTGAACACAAAAGAGACAAAGATAAGTTAGCACTAACAATCAAGGTTTTGTGTGATTACTACGTTCGAGTTTTTGAGAACCGTGGCTTTAGAACCAAAAACATCTGATCTGAGTGACATTTTGATGTACCAGCGGATGTGAATTTTTTTAGGTATTGTAAAAGTGTTATTGATGTAACCCAGCAAAAAGGAAATGCTGGTATCCAGCTCTATAAAAATTTGCAGAGGCCAAGATGCACAAAAGACCAAGTAAAGATATACACTTAGAGCTTAAAGTTAACTACACTATCATTCTTGTCTTCAAAAACTCTAGCATTTCTCTCCCTCCATGAAGTTACCAAACTACTCCTAGTATAGAGTTCCAGATACTCCTAGAAAACTTGCATGTATGTCAAGACAAAAGAGAATCCACTGTATTTTTTGGCATGCACTATCAGTGCCCAGTGAATTAAAGAAGTGCCAAATCTGACTAGAGAAGGTGCAAGGAAGAAATAAGTGATTTACATCTTCCACCTCCACTTCAAAAGTGAACATCTATTGCAAAGTGAGAAACCTTTCTTTTGAAGATTGTCAATATCAAGGCACTTTCCACTAGCTATGATCGAAGTGAAGCACTTATTTTGCATGGAGCTCTATATTTCCAAGGCCAGGAGCTAAGTGGAGAGATATCATGTAAATAAGTAGCGGTTCTTTATTTAGAAAGCACCCAAGTGATGAGGTCTCCAAAAGAATGGAGTAGAGCAGATATTAATGGAGGGGAGTTTTTGAGCTTACTCAACAACTGCATAAATCCTCAGACTCCCGGTCATTACATCTTAATGGAATGAACCAACTATGGTATCAAGGGTTGATGTATCATAGGAATATCGACACAAAATAAGTAGCCTAATCAAGTAAAGGTACTGTCGAAGTGTCAAAAATTAGGTAAGATATAGTCAAAGCCTAGAAAAACCTCGCCAGAAACAGTAACAGCCATCTGCCAGAAGTTGGCTGCCAGGTGTTCTAGTGGTCGGAGTGCAACGGAACCAGGATGGGTAGGCTAGGAATGAGGAAGTGAACCCCCTAGAAGAAAGAAACTTGTCGGGAAGTGCCTAGAGGACATCACATGTCGGCACAAGCGTGATCTTCTCGCCTGAGGATTTTGAGCCTATGTGTAATGTTGGTTTGATGCAACACTAGAGAAAAGCAGAACATGCCTGGACACTCGCTGGAAAAATTACACAGCAATGATTTCTCTTCTTCAACAAGTCACTGATAAATCCACAGGGACTAATATCTCTTAAATGGCTCTGGTACCATGTAAAAAGTGAAACAATGAAAAGAAGATTGAGCGAAAACAATATTTGATTATTTCCTCAAGCTATTGGGATTTAAATAGCGCAATCTACCCGTTCTAACAAAGGAAAAATTAAAATTATATTATAACAAGAAACAGATTAATCTAATTGATCCTACGTGATATATACATACATAATCCTTACAATATCACAAGGATCTTAACAAATTCAAAGGATTTAAATTTTGTTTAACATGTTAAAAACAAGCTAATTAAATATGATAACGTAAAATAAGAAATTCAATAACGATGTAACTTAGATAATAGGTAAGATCATAACCTTTTGTACACGCGCAGTCAACCGCGTCATTTGACTCTTTAGTTTCCGCACTCTATCCAGATTACGGCTACTAATCTGCATTATTAATTAGGAAACGTTATCCCATGAAGGACAGATAAACTTCTAGCAATTACCCTTCTAAGGTTTGCTGACATAGGGAGACACGATATGTGCATGCAGGTGTTTAAGGGTGCAGATCAAGAAAAGGGAACAACCAAAAATAGAAGCTAAACATTCTTGACATGAAAAGAAACATGTTAAACCTGCAAAGACAGTACGACCCCAAACTTGTTGATATTAGTAACCAGCATCTAAGCTATCCCATAAGGTGCAAACAGATTTTTACAAGTACAACCCCAAGGAACCGACACAAAGTCCAAGAGGCCAAAAAGACACCATAAGGCATTGATTTAGATAGACCACAGCACTAAGCAAATATAGTTCTATCATTCCTGGATACATATGGTGGATAGCCTGGAAAGAGAGGAATTCTAGGTGCTTTGAAGACAAGGCCGACTCCTTTCAGAAGATCAAACTCAATTGCCTTTCTTTGTACTATTTTTGGTGTAAACATGAATTCCTGGAAGATGTGGGAGACTTGTTAGAGTTTATAGGCTCCTCGTAATTAGTGTCACTAATCAGGATTTTCCTTTTTTTGTGGTTTGTTTGGGTTTTTGATCCTTTTACTCTTCTAGAGTTGTAATTAGAGATCTCAGCATCACACTGATGCTGAACTTTGCAGATATATTGAAAATCTTGTTACCTTTCAAAAAAAAAATATATATATAAGTTCTTCCAAAAGGAAAAAGAAAAGATGACTACCAGTCTGTGCAAAGGCAGAATGCTCTACCCTAATTGACAACTGTCTATTATCCTCTAAGAAGTAAAGATGCCATCTAAAGGCTTCTGTAATATGACGTGTATGGAGGATACTCATTCTACTAGTAACATTAAGGAAGAAGAATAAGAAACAATGGAACTTCTCTTTGGGCATCGTTCAAGCTTCCCATTCGCAAACAGTAGAGTCATTCCAGATAATATTTCCTATGGCAAGGGGATTCTTTTAAGTGAAACAAAAACTACCGTTACTACTGTTTATAAAAGGACTTAATTTTACTGTTAATAAAAAATTGTTATCTGGAGTAGAGAGTAGTCCAACACTTCTACACAAAATTTTCTATTTTTTTTTATAACGGTGGTGTCTGGGCCAGCTTACGCGCACCTCGACTAATTCCACCGGATACCGGTCTCCCACCAGCAACAGATACCAGGTAACTCTATCCACCAAGGCATGGATAGATGGGAAGAAAGACCTAGTATTTTTTGCCTCCAGTGGAAGTTGAACTTGAGACCTCAGGATTCTATCCCGCTTCATTGACCACTAAACCACAACCTGGGTGCAAAATTTTCTATTATTCTTCCTTAACCTTACAATTCTAGATGATTTTTGTTGTCTCTTTTTGTTAATATTCTTGAGAAGATAACAATGCAAAAGCAAAAAGATAGGGAACCAAAAGGGAAAAAGAAGGAAAAAAGCAGAGCGTCAAGAATGACATGAGATCCTGGTCAAATAACTGAAAACAAAAAACAAAAAAAAAAACATTGGTTCCTGAAAACAAAAAACCAAAAAAAAAAAAAACATTGGTTCCTTTTGCTTCAAAACAATGAGAAAAATTGTATTTGCAGAAAATTAAAACACAAGGTTTCCCAGTTTATACACATACACATACATAAATAGACATGTATATTTATCTTTGTTTATTGTGTTAGAGGGAAACAGTTTAAGACTGGGAGTCATGAATGGAAATAAAACTGAAAAAGTCAGAACAAAAAGGGAAATAAATAAAGAAAGCAAGTTGCCAGAAGTAATTTTTTTTTCCTATTTTTGCAAAGATGACTGAATCATAACTGAAATGTCAGAACATAGAACAGAAAAGAAATTAGGATATATATTCTTTTAGAAGAATTTTTTCTTCTGCAATGGAGAAACTATAGCATTTAGAGTAACAATAATGAAAATGTAGTAACGTAAACACTGAACACATTAAAAATTTAGACACAAACCTTTGATGTTAGCATATCTAAAGCAGGGTAAACAGCAGTTTCCAACTCTATTGTGCGGGCAGCAAGATAACTACAAATGGCTTCCAAAGCAACCTCTAAAGCTCGGAATTCAAATGGAGACTCTGCATGGTATTTGCCACAAGAAACAGAGTCAGCATTCTCACTAGATGAACGTGAGTAATATACAGGAAATGAGCAAGAGCTCAAGAATCCAATGTGAAAAATTCATAAGTAGGTGAGAATGATAAGAGGAAAACCATCTTCTTCAGTTGTTTCAATATCATGCTGAACATGTGAATCTTTTTCCTCTCTCTTATCTTCATGATTTGCATTCACGGGTTTCAATCGCCTTCTAAGTTCCTCGACAACGGGAGTAACATTTTCATCTGATGGGTCTCGAAGTAGAACCTGGCCAATAGAAAATTTAATAATGTCTTGTCAGTGGGTGGATTTGATCCACAAAAGTTACTCTATATGTAAAGTTAATGTGAATATCCACAATAATTATTTAACTGCTCTATAGAATTTCAACAACCAGACAACAGTGAAGATGTACGCATTGTTAGCACATAATATACACGGCTAGGAAACCAAGGAGATGGGGATCAAATCAGAATAGTAGGACTGAATCTGATTCGTTTTATCTAATCACAGAGAAGAGTTTTGTGTCTAAATGATATGCCACTCATGTTGTTCATGTTGACTCCGATTCAGAAATATATAGTACCAGCAGAAATTTCCTACTTGGCATCAACGTAATTCTTGATTATAATAGCCAATAAAAATAAATAAATAAATAAACAGTTTCTGTGTTCCTGGCCAGAACCAGATATGAATTAAGACTAGTATGGATTCACTTTGTTCCAAGTAAGTTTAGATCCAAACTCTAAAGTTGCCAGAAGTTGCTTCTACTAACTAAATATAGATAAGTCCAATCCTCATTTAAGTATCATAAATAGACTTCAGAAGCTAAGCAAAAGCTGATCTTGGTCTTAAATATATCCTTGAGAAACCTGAAGGATTAATTTAATAATATTTTAGTGCACTAGAATAAATAATCTTGTTGTTGAATATTTACTTCTACATTAGATGCTGGAAAGCCTAATTTTCTGTTATTAAAAAGGAAGCTAAGCTGCCATACTTCTTCAGGGTTTAGTGGAACATGAATTAGAAATAGCACTGGTACACTGATATCAGTTTCGTACTTTAATTCCCGGATGGTACATGGTGAGAAAGCCTTTAAAAGATTAATAACTGCTATTGATATCCCTCTACAGTGACCTTGACCAACATGTACATGATCAAATTTTGGAAATGAAAAAGAAGAAACTTGGAGAGAAACAGCAGAAATAGGTTAAATATTTTGAGCTCAGATGAAATTTCAATCAATTTTAGACTTTGACCTAGACACCAAGCAAAGAAACAAATTTATTAGCTACAATACAAAATTCAAACCGCCTATCAGAGATTCCCAAAGCATAATTGGCCCGAAGCCCATATAAAGGAAGAAGCTGTTCTTATCAAAAAAAAAAAAAAAGAGAGAGGAATCTGTGGCACGATGACAACCAGTGCAAAAATAAACGTAGTTATGATGAATTCTTTGAACTCCATCAATGTGAGTTTCACAAAACATAGCCCGTCCCAAAACCCATATAAAGGATGACGGTAGCATAGGTTGACTGCTAGCGCAGAAGTATCTAATCATGATGAATCCTATGAATTTTAGATTCATTGGGACGTACCCTCCTAGGTGTACTGCTATATGGGCACCCTGTATAAAGTTAGCTGAACTGATGGAGTATAAGAAACAATTTCCACACCATTGACGAGAGTGGGTGAAGAAGTTTCCACAATATCAGTGCCCTGATATGATGCTAGATAGCAATATCGTCAAAGGCGGAAAGCATAGGAATCACTAAGGCATATTGGGGCTTTAAGTACACAGCGTGATTAAAAAGCGAGAGAAATGTAAAGGAGATAAGGTGAAAGCCTTAATGCCTAGGAGGCTGTAATAAAGCTCCGTCTAAGCAGGACAAGGCATCCATCTAAATTGCACCTAAATATAGAGCTTAAGCGAGCATTTAACAACACTATCACGCAGGAAATGGATCCTGCATCTTATTGGACGGATGAGATAATGGAACTAGCCCAAGAGAATCATATTCAGATAGATAGTGGGGACATAGGCTCGTTGACAGGAAAATCATTAACATTAGTGGATAACATAAATAGGAGCAGAGTTGAAATTGCGTGTCTACAAGAGACTAAGTTGACAGGGAATTTGTAGAGATCAGAAACACATGCAATAAATTATGACATAATGGGAAATATAGAAACAGAAACAGTGTGAATACAATGTAGAACCAAGACTATAGAATAAAGTTATAGCAGAGGAGCAAATTAGTGATAGGATTGTCATGGTAAGACTAGTGTGGCAAAACAGATAATCAGCATGATTACCATCAAGGCTCTGAAAATAAAATGAGATGATGAAAGTAAAACTAAGTTCTGGAAAGATACAAATACTTTCATCTGACCGATTGATACTAATTGGAGCGATCTAAATGAACATTTGATAAATGTAGAAACAATTTCAACTGACCACATAGATATATAATTATCGTATCAGGTACGAGGAAGAGAAGACTATTGTAGAGTTTGAGTTAGCTTATGCTTTACATTTAGCTAAGTCCTACTTTATAAATCAGGAATCAAGCTTGACAACATTTAAGAGTTAAAGTAACAATAGCCAAGTAGGCTTCAACCATAACCAAAAGAAAAAAAATGGCATGCCATATGTAACGACTGCAAGGTCATATCACCAGAAGGTCGACTCAACCAACGCATGCGGGAGGTCCCGGATGTGAAGCAAAAGAGTGGAGTGAAAAAAGAGAATAGTTACATGCAACCAAGCATTCGGTAAACAGTAAAAGTACAAAATAAAATAGCACCTTTTGAGAAAGGTACAAACAAAGAGCACTTAAGAATAAGCTAATGAAGTTTAAAAAAAGGCAGTCCAATGCACAAAGCATCCCCATTCACTCAAGGTCCGGCGAAGGCTCGCACCCCCAAAGTGTGTAATGTACACAAGGTAACCCTTTTCACCGTTCGAACCTGTGACTTATAGGTCGCATGGAGACAACTTTACAGGAAGTCAGAACTTAATATAGACAATCCATGCCGAAATGGACAAGTTGTACTATGAAAAGGCAAAGGAGCTACTAAAGCAAAAAGAGAATGGCAGAAGAAGTAACTAATAGTAGAAGATAAGAAGATTTGAAGAGAGAGAGTAAAAAGGTAATTACAACGTACGAGATAAATATATATAAGCTATTACGACTCGAAGAGAAGACCTGAAACAAGTTAAGTGTATTAAAGACAATTCTCAACAAATTTTGCCAGAAGATAGTGAGAGGAAAGAGGGATTGAGACGTTATTGAGTCAATTGTTCAACAAAAACTTTTGGATCTTCTTACCGCAGTTATATACAAATTTGTGATACTCCTAGAATTAGATCGAATCAAGAAAGATGCCATTAAAAAATAAATAAACTTGTGGTCTAAATGGTATAAGAATCCACATTTCGAAACAGTATCCCTATAGAGATTTGGAAGTTAAAGCCAATGCAGGCAATATTCTCAATGAAAGATTTTAGTTTGTCATACACAAGTGACCTACTAACACATTTTCAGAAGCTAAACAACTTGTATAAAATGCTTGTAAAGACTCGTGCTATTCTCAGCTAGATTCTGCTATAGCTAGTATGAAATGCTTGTAAAAAGAAACACGCTTTTCTGTCATCCTTGTTACTATAATTGGATGTGTCTTAGGTTTTATACTATTATTGAACGGGCTCAAGAGGAAAAAGGTAAAGATGTCATATTTTTACTTAGACAAATAGAGTGAGCCTGCCATCTGGAAAAAACAAAGATAGTACACTAATATTCATATTCATTCTTTGCCCCCTTGTAACTGAAGGCTCAACTCCTAACTTCAACTGGTGAAAGTCAACCATAAGATTGTAGCAATATGCTACAAACGCTATCCTCTCATTAAAGCAAAGCTGCTGGGACACCTATCACTAAGGAAATTGATGGTAACCAAAAATATTGCACCTCAAGTTAATAGGCAGGAACAATTGACAAACGTCCTCAGAGAAAACCCAATAAACTAGTTTCACAGACCCCATACATGCAATTCAAAGGAAGCAATTTAACTAGTTCTATTAAAGAAAAGGTGCAGAAAACAGAAGACTACATCGAGAGAAAAAAAGAACAGAGATTACCTCTTCAGCTGTAATAATAGCCTTGATATGCTGCCCTTAATCACAACAGAATAAAAAATTATAATCAGTATTCAAGACATTTGCCAATTCTTACCACGAAGGAGATATAAAATTAATCATCACATTGGCTAATAATTTACCGGCACCAAAGAGTATGGCCTAGTGGTCAATGAAGTCAAAGGAGAAACATACAGTCAATCTGTGAGGACAAACAAAACTAGGGATTTCTTTTCATCTGCCTACATTGCACCCCTCCCTACGTGATCACCACCATATGCTTTATGCACCCATTATCTACCGAGCCGTTATTAAAACAGAAAAATAAAAAGAAGGGTAATGACCTCTAAATTGAGAACAATAGCGCGTTCACGGCCAAGAATGGTGGAAGGGTAAGAGAGAAGAGGATCAATAATACGAAGATCACGCGCGTGTATTTGGACGCGATGCATGATCGCGTACTTATCAACATCAAGCACCGTTTCGGAACCAGAATCATCGATCAATAACCAGCTCCTTGACCCGACACCCTTTTTCTTCAACCCGACCGGATCCACAGGCACCACTTCTCGACCCATCATCATTAACCATCAGTATGTAACACTAATTCTTTTTTATCTATATAAATGAATGCTGTATTATGAATGTAATGTGTATTAAATATTTTTCGTTTTTTGTACAGAAAAAGAATTAAAGAAACCCTAATGAATGGGGGAGTTGATTAGGGTTTTTGAAGGGTAAAAGGAATCTGTAAAGGATCACATGGCTATATATGATGCTATTGTGTGTGTGCGTGTGTGTATTTTGAGGAGAATGGGAAGGATGCTTTCTTTTTTTCTGCTGTTGTATTGCTCTAAACCGGGAGGGATATTTTGTGCGCCTTTGGTTAGTATTATTTGAATAGAGACAAGCGGGCAGGTTGAGAATTAGGGTAGAATATTAGTTGTGAATAAGTTGTCTCATTTTACCCGTAATCTTATTCTTATTTATGTTGTTTTTATTTATCTGATTCTTCATTTTTTTTTAGCTTTGTTATTTTTTGTTTATCTTGGATATTAGTTAATTGTATGCTAGTATTTTCTTTATCGTAATATTTATTTTGGGCTAAATTTTTTTGTCATATGAAGGTTTGGGGGGGGGGGGGGGGTACTTTATTAATGACTTGGATTTTGTCTTTTACTTGTACATAATGACACCATAAATATAAGGATTAGTAGTAATCAATAGCTCGGTGAGATAAGGTCAAATTAAAATAGGTTTTAGAAGTTAATTATGCAAGGACTCCCTCTTTTTCAATTTATGTTATGGCGTTTGACGAATTATATAATTTATTAAAAAGTAAAAGTATAACTTTTTTTCAAGACAAAAGTATTTTTCCTATAATTTTTTATTTACTAAATTATTTCTTGTTATTTTAATAGATATATCTCTCAAATATAAATAAACTTTTATTCTACTCTTTCTTTTTTGGATTTAGCTTTGAAAATAATAAGTGGGATAAATTTATTCTCAAATGAGTCTATTGTTGATGATCATCATGTCGTTTGTCTCATTTACTCCTAAATCAGCTGCATATCTTCTTCTTTTAACTAGTTGCGTAAAATAGAGACACTTTATTGTTGGGATTTTTACACTCTATACCCATAAAATTTAAAGTATTTACAAGTCATACCCATTACAAATTATATTACCCATAAAACTAAAAGTATTTACCCAACCTACCCATTTATTATTGTATACCTTTGTTATGCCTTATAGGTGTATACCTTTAAAGTATACTGCATAAATTATGGTATACAAGTCTGGAGGGACATTTATTACTGTATATCTTTGTTATGCTTTATATGTATATACCTTTATGGTATACTGCATAAACTATGGTATACAAGTCTGGATGGGTAGAGTGGGTAAATAATTTAGTGGGTAGGTCCGGTAATATTTGAAAGTAGTGGATAGTGACTGTAATTATTTTAGGTTTTGTGGGTAGTTTTGTAAGTGTCCCTTTATTGTTTGACTTCTCTCCTGTTGTTTTGTAGTAACTACTTTTTTCTTATTTTAAAAATGTTCATGTCTCTTTGTGATGTCCACAATTAATTCAACACATGTTTGTTTTACAATGCACTTCACCTTCTCTCAAGTATCCTTTGTTCGCCCCAAGGACAACCAAGTAAGCTCACCCCGCATGTTTGGTCAAGCTGTCAAAATTAGCTTATTTTGAGAAGTGTTTTTTATCAAAAGTAATTTTCAAAGAAGTGCTTTGTGAGATAAGCAGTTTGTGTTTGGCCAAATTTTAGAGAAGTGATTTTGTTATTAATTTGTATTTGACCAATATTTAAAAATTACCAAATTACGAAAAAATATATATAATAATATTAATTTAATCAAATATGGAAGTTTGAAATGGGTATTCTTGTCCAAAATAATCAAAATACTTATTTTTTCAAGAAGCTACTTTTTTCAGCTTCTTCCCCACAGCAGAAAAACAGCTTCTGCTGCCACTCAAAATTACTTATTTTTCTCTAGAAGCTTGGCCAAACATCCCAAAATTTAAAATAAGCACTTTTTAAGAGAAATAAGCACTTTTGATTCCCCAGAAGCTTGGCCAAAATCAAGCAAATCAAGCCAAGAAGCAGTGTCGGCCCATGGGTAAGGCCAAGCAAGCAGCTGCTTTAGGCCTTACCTTTAAGGGTCCCAACTTTACTAATATAGCTATTGTTAACTTATAGCATTCTTTCTAGTTAAAATAGGCACAGTATAATTCCTTTTTTCATTTAGAATGAAAGATATCTTTTAACTACCTTATTTAGGACCTAAATTATGGAAAAACTATTAGTTAGCTCTCATTTTTAACCACTTACTATCGTCCTATAGACACTACTGCATATTGACTCTTATATTTTTCTTCTTTCTTTTTCTAGAATAACTGCAGGCTCTTGCTATTATTCTAATTTCTAAAAAGTGATAAGGTCTACAAATCTACACTTCTACTGTTTAAAAAAATATTGTTCAGGTTTTCTTCAGGTACAAAGTTTTGGTGGAATTATTTTGAGGCAACAGATGTTTATTTTCACATCAAAATTATCAATTCCAACTTTCAATATTATTTTTATTTGATTTGTTGATCTTGATATCTATAGGTAGTTGTCCTTTTAAATATTTAGTAATATTTATATATGTCAACTAGAAAGTATAACTATGGTTACACAAAACTCCGAAAAAAATGATAAATTGAATCTTTGATACAATCCCAACAAAGAGCTCTCGAAAAATATTTAGCGCACAGCAAATCTAAATCAGAATATTTAGATAATGTTCTCAAGATGAACAAGTTACTAACCTAGCTGAGTTATGTGAAGTATTTTTTTTTTAAATTATAAAAATAAATTAAGGCCTCTGATTGAAGTTTCGCTTTAGGCCATGATCACTCTTGGGCTGCCCCTGCCAAGAAGCCCCACTATCAGCCACGAATCTTGCTATTATCAGGTGTTGAATCTGCTGAAATAAGTATAAGGCTAAAATAAATAAATAAAAAAAGCAGAATGACATCTAATACTTAATAGAAAGGGCAGATTGCGAAATAAAGGCACTCATGGGACACATATGCGCATTAGTATAAAAACACTTTGTATTGGTAAAAATCGGCTTGCCCACGTGGTACCTCGATAACATGACAAGGTGGTGACCGAACAAGTTTTAGCAAGCTGCAAGCTGAGGCGAGTCACAAACGGCCGAAGTCAGAGACCGAAGCTGATGACCGAGGATAGAAAGCAAGATGTTTGCCTCGGTGAAATGTCACCTCAGTCGATTGTTCAGTCATGTGCCCGAAGTCAACAGTCTATGCCCCGGTGAATGAGATCGTGTGCGGTCAACTGGTTGCCTTCAGTTTCGGCCCACTAACTCCACTACTAGATATGCTGAACGTGGGTTTAGGCATGATCAATCATGAGAAACGTGGGCAAGGCACTATTGTATCTATAAATAGCTCCTCATTTTACATTGTACGCATTCAAAAATACTTACAGAAACTCTGTCAAAATTTGTACTCACAGCTATATATTGAAATCACGTTATTTCTTGCATTTTCGCTTATTCTCAGCATTGTTTCGACTTTGATACTAAGATTTGCTTGCGTTCTTAACCCAAATTCGATTTGTGATCCTAAATCAGTTTAGGCCCATACAAATTGGTGTCGTCTATGGGGATACAGGCATAAACGTTTTGTTCCAAAGTTAAACGTCTTCTTCATTTGAATTCACGTTTTTCACTCGACATATTCGAGGGTATGGCTGACAATAGCAGGAATCCCGCCGATTTGCAGTTAACTCCCGATGGACAGACTAGCGATCAGTCGAACCCGAATTCTTCATCTCCGATGACGACCGAAGCCTTTCAGGCCTACGTTGTCGCCTCACTAAGAGCTCATCAAGACCAGCAAGCCGAACATGCCAACATTAGAGGTAAGGAATAGCTCAACCCCGAATGGAGCCCAGCCTGTGGACCTAAGTGGAGGCATCCCGCTCTTCGTTCCTACGGGCGCGATAACAGGGAGACCTCAAAATGGGACCACATCTGGGGGTTCGGGTACATTGCCGAACACAACGCCACACTTCGGGATGCTTCCCACCATGACAGAAACTGCCTCTTCAGTTGACGTTGAAAAGTTAACCAAAGAGATCGAAGCCCGAGTTGAGGCTCGCGACGAGGCGCGCGTGGAAAAGCGCCTCGAGAGCATTCCCAAGGTGACTAAGGTTCAAGACAATCTTGATATCGACCAATAGAGGGAGTTGCCATTCAGGCCCGAAGCTGCCCCAGCCCCAACCCCCCAAAAAATTCAAGCTCTTCTTCTTGAAGAAATATGACGGGACCACTGACCCCAAAGAACATGTCACCGAATACATGGCAATGGTAAAGAGCAATGACTTAACGAAAATAGAGAAGGAATCAATATTTCTGAAAAAATTCGGTGAATCTCTTGAGAAGGAAGCACTTCGGTGGTACCATCGGGGTCGATTTCCACATTTAAAGAGCTGGTTAACGCGTTCGTTAAAGTGCACACTGGGGTGCAGAAAATCCTACCGAGGAAGGAGGATATAATTGAAGTCAAACAACGGCCCGGTGAACCACTAAAGGACTTCCTCGAGCGCTTTCACGCTGAGCGCATGGAACTACCTCCTATGGATGATACTCTAGCCATCATGGCGTTTGAGAAATGCATCAATGTCCGCAACTCCGATGCCGCTGCTGAGTTACGAAAGGAGCTTCAGCAATATCAGACCCTGAAGTGGGATGATTTGCACAATAGAGCTTATACCAAGATAAGGCTGGAGGAAGCCGAATGGAAAAATAATGGCCGAAGCCACAACTATAAGAACCGAAGTGAATCCTCTCATTGCGCCGAGGCGCCACGAGGAAACTCGAAGGAGAGGTATGAGCCATACACCTCGTCGTCGAGGCAGCCTGTCAGTCAAAGGCTGGGAAATCCGCTTGGAAACTCGTTTGGAAATACTTATGTGAGCCAACGGCTCGGTGGAAAGGTTTTCCCAAATACAAACCAGAGGAACTCTTCGAGCCCAGCTCTGGTCGCAAAGAATAAAGAGCTACCTCGCATTCCCGACTACAACTTCAGCATATCGACCTCGGAACTGGTCAATATTGTAAAGGGGACAGCCGGGGTAAGAATACCCAAGGACATGAGAACTCCCGCCGATAAAAGGGACCAAAATCTACACTGCGAGTTTCATGCGGATTATGGCCACCGCACCGAGGATTGCAAAGCATTGCGCCTCGAGGTGGCACACTTGTTGAAGAAATGAGTGTTAGCTGAATTCGTCACCTATAAGGGGAAGGAGAACTACATTAAGAACCGAGGTGATGGACAATCACCTCGGGCACCACCCCCTGAGAGAGTCGTGAATGTTATCACCAGGGGGTCAAAGGTAAACGAGGTGAATTTTACAGCAGCAAAAAAGTTCGCAAAGCTGTTAATCACCATGGAAAAGAGAACTCGAGTTGGAGGCTCGAGTAAAGAAATTGTGTTTGATGATAACGATTATGATGGGATGATATTCCCTCATCACGACGCCTTGGTCATCATGTTCAGAATAAATGACTCGGATATCAAACGAGTCCTGATTGACCTCGGTATCTCGGTCAACATCATCAGCTACGGGGCCATTAAAAAGATGTGGCTAAAGGGTGAGTTTATCCCCAAGGCAACAGTGTTGACTGGCTTCAACAACTCCACAGAGAAGACATTGGGTGAAATCACACTCAAGACGTTTGCTGAAGGAGTTAACAAGGAAACGATGTTTCGAGTCTTGCCCGAGGACATGGCGTACAATGTGATCCTCGGTAGACCATGGATCCATTCCAAGAAGGTTGTTCCATCCACTCTTCATCAAGTGATAAAGTTCCCTACCCCATGGGGAGTTCGGTCAATAAAAAGATAGCAACGAGTAGCAAGAGAATGCTATTCGGTTGCATTGAAGAGTGGAGTCGTCCCGATTGGACCAAAATAATAGCAACCAATGCAACCGGGGTCAGACGAGAAAGACCCCCGATGAGAGGTGGAGAAGATCCCGGTATGCATTCAAGAACCTCGGAAGCAAAAATCCGAGGACTCCACCATAGAAGAGCTGGAATCTTTCATGCTATCGAAAGATTTTCTAGAGAGGAAAGTGTTTGTCGGCTCGGAGTTGGACCCAGAGTCGAAAGAAGCTATCATCAAAGTCTTAAAGTCCAACAACGATTGCTTTGCTTGGTCCCATTCGGACATGGTTGGTATCGATCCGGAGATCATGATCCACAAATTGAATGTGGATCCCCAATTCACCCCGGTGAAGCAGAAGAAAAGACCTCACGCCGGGGTCAAAAAGAAAGCTATCGAAGATGAAACCATGATGTTGCAAGAGAATGGCTTCATAAGAGAGGTGAAATAACCCGAATGGCTGGCTAATGTGGTCGCTGTGCCCAAGAAGAACGGCAAGTAGAGGATGTGTGTAGATTACACTGATCTAAACAAGGCTTGCCCCAAAGACTCATATCCACTGCCACAAGTTGACAGGTTAATAGACTCCACGACTGGACATAAACTATTAACTTTCTTAGATGCTTATTCGGGGTACAACCAAATCCTCATGGATCCGAAGGATGAAGAAAAGACCTCGCTCATCACTGACCGAGGTACTTTCTGCTACAAGGTGATGCCCCTGCGGTTTGAAGAATGCTGGGGCGACATACCAAAGACTAGTGTGTCGCATGTTCAAAGAATACATTGGAAAATCTATAGAAGTCTACATAAATGATATGTTGGTCAAGTCTAATCGAATGGAGGATCATTTAAACCATTTGAGAGAAGCTTTCGCTGTTCTGAGGCAATATGGCATGAAATTGAATCCTGAGAGTGTGCCTTCGGCATAGGGTCGGAAAAATTCTTGGGATTCATAGTCTCTGAACGAGGGATCGAAGCTAATCGAGGTAAGATCAAACCTATCGAAGAAATCCCCGTGGAGTTGACCGGGGTGAAGGAAGTTCAGCGCTTGACTGGCCGAGTCGCTACCTTGAGTCTATTTATCTCAAAGTCTTCGGAGCAATGCCACAAATTCTTTTCGGTATTAAGGAAGAACAATCACTTCTAGTGGACACCGGAGTGTAATGAAGTGCTAAGGGAGTTGAAACGTTATCTGGCTAACGCGCCGCTGCTCGCCAAGCCAAAAGACGATGAAACTTTGCTAGTTTACTTGGCTGTATCCGAGGTGTCAGTCAGTGCTGTGTTGGTTCGAGAAGAAGATGGCAAGCAACAACCCATCTACTAAGTGAGCAAGACACTCCTCGATGCTGAAACTAGGTATCCTCATTTGGAGAAACTAGCACTTGCCTTAATTGTTACTGCTCGGAAATTACGACCCTATTTTCAATGTCATCCAATAGCAGTAGTTTCCACCTTCCCCTTGAGAAGTATATTGCATAATCTGAGTTGTCGGGGAGGTTATCTAAATGAGAAGTAGAATTAAGTAAGTATGACATCACCTATCAACCCCGAACGGGCATAAAATCCCAAGTCTTGGCCGATATCGTAGCTGAATTTATTGTTGGGATCCTACCCGAAGTTGAAAAGGAGAATTCATTGTCGAAGGGATCAGCCTCGGGACTATGGGTACTTTACACCGATAGGACGACTAATTCCAAGGGTTTGGGATTAGGCATAGTGTTGAAAGCACCCACCGGGAGAAGATCAGGCACTGAATTCGGTTTAAAAAGGTTACCAACAATGAGGCCGAATACGAAGCAGCCTTAGCAGGCTTGGAGTTAGCCAAAGAAATTGGGGTAGAGAGAATTGAGTTAAGGTGTGATTCACAACTGATGGTAAACCAAGTACTCGGTGAGTATACGGCTCGTGAGCCCAGAATGCAACAGCTCTTGACCCGAACACAAAGAATCTTAGCTCAATTCCAAGAGTGGAAAATAAAACAAGTCTCTCGAGAGGAGAATACCGAAGCCGACGCCTTGGCAAACTTAGGTTCGGCAGTCGATGAAATGCACTCGGGGACTGATTAAGTGGTTCGGTTGCTTTCTGCGCAAATGAGAGAGATGAAATTGGAAGTTAACTCGGTTGACCACAAATAGGATAAACGAAGTAAGTTTGTCTCTTACTTCGACTCGGGGACTCTCCCCCAAGAGAAAAAAGAGGCAAAAAAGTTAAGGACTCAGGCGGCCTCGTACTCTATGATCGAGGGGAATTTATATAGGAGATTGTACAGCGGCCCGATGGCCAAATATTTGGGTCCAGATGAGGCTCGATACGTGATGGCTGAAATACACGAAGGCGAGTGTGGAAACCACTCGGAGGAAAAGTCCTTAGTGCGCAAATTACTTCGAGCTGGGTATTATTGGCCCACTATCAGTGCGGATGCAAAGGCCTTCGTGAAAAAATGTGATAAGTGTCAACGCCACGCTCGAATGATTCATCAGCAAGCTGAACCCCTACATTCGATCGCGTCACCATGGCCCTTCATGAAATGGGGAATGTACATTGTTGGCCCTTTACCGAAGGAAAAAGGTGGTGTTCGGTTCATTCTGGTCTTAATTGATTACTTCACAAAGTGGGTGGAAGCAGGAGCTCTAACCGAGGTTAAACAAAAGGAAGTTATCGATTTTATTAGGAAGAATATCATCTACAGGTTCGGTGTCCCGAGGGAGATCACATGTGACAACGACAAGCAGTTCATGGGAGCAGCCATCACTGATTTCTTCAAACAACGGGGAATAAAAAGAATAGCGTCGACCCCCTATCATCCAAGCGCCAATGGTCAAGCCGAATCTTCAAACAGAGTAATAATTGAAAACCTCAAGAAGAGGCTCGATGAGAAAAAAGGCCCTTGGCCCGAAGAGTTTCCAAGTGTATTGTGGGCTATGCGAACAACAGAGAAGAACAGCACCGGTAAAACCCCATTCTCCCTTACCTATGGCATGGATTCACTTATCCCTGTGGAAGTGGGCGAACCAAGTCTTCGGTACGCCCATACCACCGAGGACGCCAATCAGCAAGCCATGCGCATAGAGTTGGAATTGCTCGAAGAGAAAAGAGAATTGGCTTTGGTTTGGTTAGCCACAAAAGAGGTAGATCGAGGCGTATCTCAACAGGAAGGCCAAACTTAGAGATTTTAAAGTTGGTGATTATGTGTTGAAGGCTACGAATCAATCAACCAAAGAAAATAATGGCAAACTGAGAAGGACCTTACAGAGTCAAGGTGATCGTTGGAAAGGGGTCTTATCAAATCGAAGATCTACAAGGCAAGCCCGAAACCCTGAATTGGAACATTTCCAATTTGAAGCGGTACTACTTTTAATCGAGGTAAACATTCCTTCATAATTCAAAATTTACCCACAGCCTCGAGCCGAAAAATGCTCCTAGGGCTTCGGTCGAAATGTACTAACTTGCTCCTCGTTTCATTTTACTTCACCTTCTCAGGAAGTGGATAAAACGGTTTCCAGTGCTCGGATCTTCATCAAGATTCACACCCGAAAACTAGGGAGGGAGTAAGAGGGTTGCAACCGAGGTCGTTACTGAGCCTCCCAACCGAAGTCTATCTATTCAGCAACCGGGGACTGACACCCAGGAAATAGATTAGCACTTTTGTAATTACGCCCGATAATGGCATGTTGTCGATTTGTTTTCTGCGCCTAAGTTTTACTTCGACTAGGCCTTATGTAAAAGCTGATTTTGGCTCATTGATATCATCAATGAAATAAACTTGATTCAATATCTCTTTATTTCTATGATCTTGCACACCGAAGTTGCACTTTAAATGCATTGACTCGAGAATGAGACGTCGTTCTAAGTTTGCATTGGTTTTATTTGATTAAGTCTTGCAAGCAAGTTACTTTAAGTGTTCGGTTCAGACAAAAGCTCACATTAAAACAAGAAATGCAAAATCATTTCATTAACGAGCCCGAAGTCTGCAAATTGTTTACATCAAAAACAGAAGGACCTGAAGGTCTAAATTACATACATCAAAAAACCTGAAGGCTTACATCAAAAACTAAACAAGAAGTGAAAGCAGGAAACCTATGCCTCGGGCCCATCATCTCCCTCCTCGGAGACCCCCTCCTTGGTATCCTCATCACCTTCATCTTCATCTTCTACTTCATCATCCTCGGCATCCTCCTCACCCGAACCTTCACTTGAAGGAAGATCATCAATGATTGCTTGAGCTTGGCTGCCTTGTCTTCAGCCTTGGCAATTTCCTCCTCCAAATTGAGCTGCCGGTACGACACTACTTGAGCAGCCTTAGCCGAGATTTGATAACTGACCAGCGCTTATCCAACTCCGCCCTCTTGGCCCTGATCTTAGCCCTAGCTTTGTGGTCAGTAATCTCCTCCCAAAGCGATTTAACCTCGGCCTCAAGAGTTGGAAGCCTGGGGTTTTCACCCTCCAACCTCTGAAGATGAAGCACATGGTTTCTTATCTGCTCATGGTTTTTCTTGGCCATTTCTTCAAATTTGCCCCTAGCTTGGGCCAACTCTGTGTTGACCCTTGCGACTTCGGCTTCTAGCCTCATGCGCTCAACTTGGAAACCGTCACAGAGGGCTTGAATCTTCGCTTCAAAGGCAGCCTCAGCTTTTCGCAAGTCGGAGCAAGACTTGGACAACTTAGCCTTCAATTCAGCTATTTGTGCATTGAAGCTGTCCTTTTGCTTGTCCCAAGCACGAGCAATGCGCTGAACCTCCTCGGTCCTCGAGGTTTCAAGCTCGATGGCTCTCAACGACAGAACGAAGCCCTAAACAGAAATCATCAAAGAATCGACGTAAGTAAATAACCGAGGACGGAGGTAAAATCAAAGATAACAAGACTTACCCTAAGTGCATTGTCAGCAATGGTGCTGGCTAGCTGAGCTGGAGAAAACGGTTGCACGACGGCGTCCTCTGTCGGGCCGAGCAAGGGCATGAGGCTCAGAATGTCACTTCGGGTGCTCGCTAAAAGGTTTGAAGAGGTCAGCACTTCGAGCTTTCTAAAAGATCCCACCGAGGACGAAAGCCTCGCAGGTTCAGATTGCGCCCTGACTGCACCGACATCTGCCTTCTTCTCAATAGCAGTAGCCCCGGCTTCCCCAACTTTGGCCTTGCTTTTGACTTAGCAACTGCCGATTCGGAGTCATGCGCTTGGTCTTCAAGATCCACAACCTCAATCTCTCTTCGGTTCTCCAAGCCCTCGGTAGTCTCATCACTGGCTCATTAATTAGCCTTCAGTGTGATTCCGCCATCGCTTTCGGCTGAGGAGAAGTGGCCTTCTCGGTGCGAGGATTTACTGAGCGGGAAGGTTTCTTAGAAACCGCCCTTTTCCTTTTCACACCTACAAAGGACAGCGTAGGAGAATCATAAGCATGAGCACGAAGAAAAGTAAATACAGGTACATCAACCGAAGATAATGTTACCTTTTGAGGATCCTTGGCCAGAGGCTTCTTTCGAGGATTTTGAAGACTTAGAAGCCTTGTGTCACGACCCAACCTAGGGCCGCGACGGATGACCGACACTAAGTGTCGCTCATCACTAATCCTGCTGATAATCTGCTAACCATGAATATAACTGATAAACAGAATAAGCATAAACCTAGCTGATAAGAATTATGCAATGCAAAAAGTTGACAAGGTAACATAAGCTTCAATGCATGAATGACTGCTCCAAATCTTCAATGCATGAATGACTGCTGCAAGCTCGAGATCATGAGTAGGGTAGTTCTGCTCGTGCTTTTTCAGCTGCCTGGAAGCATAAGCAATTACTCTTTTGTGTTGCGTTAATACACAACCCACATCGATTCGAGAAGCAGCATAGTAAATGATAAAGCCCTCAGATCCCTCTGAAAGTGTAAGCACTGGAGCCGTTATCAACTTGTTCTTTAGTTCTTGGAAGTTGTGCTCGCAAGAGTCACACCACTGAAATTTGGCTATTTTCTGTGTCAATTTGGTCAGTGAAGTTGCAATGGAGGAAAACCCTTTATGAACCTTCTATAATAACCTGCCAAACCCAGAAAACTACGTACTTCAGTTGGCGTCGTAGGTCTGGGCCAATTCTTCACAACCTCGATCTTCTGGTCATCTACTTTAATTCCTTCTGCTGAAACTATATGGCCAAGAAATGCCACTGAATCTAACAGAATTCACCCTTCAAGAACATAGCAAATAATTGTTGGTCCCGAAGAGTACCCAATACTGTGCGTAGGTGCTCCGGATGCTCTGATTCAGACTTTGAATAGATGAGAATATCATCAATAAATATAATCACAAATAAATCTAGATAAGGCCTGAATACGCTGTTCATCAGATCCATAAATACTGCAGGGGCATTAGTGAGTCCAAACGACATCACTAAAAACTCATAATGGCCATACCTAATACCGAATGCAGTCTTAGGTATATCATATTCTCTGACTCTAACCTGATGATAGCCTGATCGCTAATCCATATTCGAGAAGTACTTGGCACCCTGAAGCTGGTCGAACAAGTCATCAATCTTGGGCAGAGGGTATTTATCCTTGATTGTGACTTTATTTAGCTGTCTATAATCTATGCACATGCGTAGAGAGCCATCTTTCTTTTTCACAAATAATACCGACGCTCCCCACGGGGAAATGTTGGGTCTGATGAGGCCTTTATCTAACGAATCCTTCAGTTGCTTCTTAAGTTCTTTCAGTTATGCAGGTGCCTTCCTGAAGAACATGCCCCTGATAGCGTGCTGGTGCTAAGGAAGCAACTGCTGATCTAGCTGGCTGGGCTGCACCACTACCACCCATAGTCGGGAAATTTCTCATGAAATGTTCTGTCTTTTGAGAAATATAACAAGTATCAACTCCTAACTTACATGGTCCCAAGTGGCGTCCACCACAATCTGGACAACTGAGATATGTCAGACCGGCCTGCACAGAAGTACCACGACGCTGAAATCCTGAAGTCTGTGATGTCTTGCTAGCTCTGGACTAAGGAGGTCTATCAGATCTCGGGCCACAGGACTGTGGAGGTACATTAGCGGGTGGCTGTCTAACACTCTGCTGCCTACTCGCTCCGGATGTCTCTCCGAATGAACCAAACAATCTGTCCCTCTTATGTAACCCTTTATCCCTGTCGGCTCTCTGTTTCTACTTCCTCTCCTCAAATGATAAAGCAAACGGCTGAATGCGTGATATAAGAACTGGCTGCATAGCAACGATCACACACTCATTCCCGAGGCGTAGACCTAGTCACAGTACATACCTGTGAATTCTATCCTCCACACTGGCTACCACAGTAGGGTCAAACCTTGCTAAGAAATTAAAGCGATAATTATACTCTTTTACACTCAAAACTTCCCTGTCTCAAGGTTAGGAACTGATCAACACGTGCTCTCTGTGTGTCTATAGGCATATACTGATGAAGGAAGGCATTAGAGAATTCCTTCCAAGTCGCGGGAGTAGCATCTGGCCCTCTAGATAGCTCCCACGTCTGATATCACTCTGCTGCTAGGTCGTGCAATCTGAATGCAGCCAACTCTACTAACTCTGTGTCTTACACGTGCATAACCCTCAACACTCTGGCTATCCTCACTAGAAAATCCTTAGGGTCCTCTCCTGTACGGGATCCAGTAAAGACTGGAGGCTCTAGTCGGATGGAATCCCTGATCCTGGATCCAGTATCTCCCTGGACATCTACACTATGCTGTCTATTTTGAGCAACTACAACACTGGTCAATAATCTGATGGCATCCCTCACTTCCTGTCCCTGACTATCAGGCTGAGGAGCTGGAGGTATGGTAGCCGCAGTACCTCTAATATCACCCTGAACTGATAGGATCTGTGAGGCCTCAGATGGAGCCTCAGGTCTGAACTCCTCACTCTCATCCACCTCAGGTGGCACTCTACTAGTACCCTGGCCGGCACTAGCCTTGCCCTTCTGGGCAACAGTTAGTTTCTTCGGTGGCATCGATTTTCTGAAAACACTATTGTTAGAGAGCTGAATTCTATAATCATGGCTCTATCGCACGATCTAGAAAAGAAAGAAATACAACTGTCCTGAAGTGCCTTGTAGCCTCCTGTTCGAAAGTATGGCGCTCAACATACTTGTGAACAAGACTCCACCAGACACGGCCTGTAGACACCCTAGGACTGAACTGCTCTGATAACACTTTTGTCACGACCCAACCTAGGGCCGCGACGGATGACCGACACTATGTGTCGATCATCACTAATCCTGCTGATAATCTGCTAACCATGAATATAACTGATAAACAGAATAAGCATAAACCTAGCTGATAAGAATTATGCAATGCAAAAAGCTGACAAGACTAACATAAACCGACATACATAATGTACTGACTGCACCACACAGGGACATATCTACACGCCTCTAAGAGTGCTGAACTGAATATGTAAAGGACGGGACAAGGCCCCGCCATACCCAAACTGGCTGACTGTACACATACCAAAAGATAAGTAACTCCGGAAGTAAGCGGAGTGGCTCCAATAGCTGATAGATGGCCTACTAACGTGGTCCAAGTATTGATCTATCTGCACCTGCGCGGCATGAAATGCATCGCCCCAGAAAAGGGCGTGAGTACGATATGTACCAAGTATTAAGGCATGAGCATACAATATATCATAGTTGTACGAAACTGTAAGGCTGGAATATAAATATGTAAATATGAGCTGGAGCATAGTAATATAGTTGGAAATCTGAAGACGTACTAAACATGATCTGAATATAAACTGAAGTCTAGTTGAATCTGGAACTGAAGACTGAGTTGTACTATACTGATAAATAACTTTAATATGACTGATAACTGGTTACTGGAAACTGGAATTGATAGCTTTCAACTGATACTGACGCTAAGAACTGGTGGCTGATAACTGAGAATTGATAACAGGTAATGAGCTAAAACTGGACTGTTATCTGAACTGGTACCTGTCTGGTGTTATGGGCTATATCCCCCCAAATCAGGTAACCGAACATCTGAACTAGTACCTGTTTGGTGTTATGGGCTGTATCCCCCCAAATCAGGTAACTGAAAACCTGAACTAGCCTCATGTATAATCATGCAGTGCATACTGTGGCTATATACGCGTATATAACAAACCTGGTGAGTGTTATGGGCTATATCCCCCCCAGCCAGTAATATCTAGTCTCTCTGGTCAGAGTGTGTGAATGACACCCGGTCACAGGTGTTTCAACTCCCGCCTGAACCAGAGGGGCTGTATCCCCCAGACGTGTAGTATCACACGCGACCGGACTGTGTGTCCAATGTCCAGCCTATATGGGGGATTCTAAATCACACATAACATGATCACAATATAAGCATAAGAATGTATGAGGCATAAGACATGTGGCAACAATAGATATAGACTCGAAGGAATGATAAGAAAACTCTGGATGGAATTGTAGGCACAACTTGAAACTTAGAATTTGTCTCTCTCTTTGACTTTTATAAAAATTTCGGCAGAGTTTTCTCTGAAACTGGATGATCCGCAAAAACAGAACCATCACTATACTATACACGGGAATGGATACCCGGATAAACTGATAACATAAACATGTTAAACGGATAACAAGATGAGACGACTGGATGACATAACAAATCAACAGATAGAATGTCTGGACAACACCAATGTCCTGCCTTTCGACCTAATTTTAAGAGTGTAGATCAAAGTTATAGACTCTATAGTCTTCATAAAAGTTGTAGATATATGTCTTAGGATTCTGGGAATTCTTAAAGAATCTGAATATCAATTTTGTACAAGGAGTTATGATTAATATACTAACAACTGTCCAAAGATCAAAATAATTTTTCAGATTTTGAAACGTTTTGTCTTGCTGATTTGGACGTCTTTCACCTTGGATTTTAGTACCAAATTAAGTAATACAAGGTTCCCTTGATGATATAATGGTACCCAACAAGAAATACCATGTTTGGAACTAAGAAAAGCTTCAAAAGCTACAAGATACTGCCTTGCCAAAAGAAAGGTTTAGCCTTACATACCTTTGATGTTTCTTGCTTCTAAAACTTGTTTCCTTTGAATTCCACACCTTCTAAAGCTTAAACAAGATATAAAATAGAATTGAGGTACTTTACTTAGCCATGAAGTAACTCTAAAACTCTAACTATAGACGAAATTGAAGGTAGCATAACGTTACCTTAATCGCGTATAGCATTTTGATGCAATCCGTCTTCAATTTCGAGTTAAGATTGACGTCCATCCTTGAAAATCATAAAATTTGCTTAAAACTTAATGAGAGCACTATTTCTATCTTTAGATTTCTGGAAATGACGAGATATGAAAGGAATTTTCCTTTTATACTTGGAACATTTCAGTTTTAGTCCTCTTTTGCGCTTATGTCCCTTTTTCTGGCCTGACTTCTGATGCTCATATCTTTTTATCCAAACATTGTATGAATAAACCGTAAAAATTTTTGGAAACTAAACTCCAAGACCTTCAATTTGGTATATGATATGTGCCCAAAAGACCTCATATAACATACGAAATTAATTGATGAAAAAACTTTATTACAAGGCAATTCCTTAGTCGGTTTTTCCGCAACTTAAATCCGATTTTTCCCAAACTTTATATTCAATATATAAATATCATATATGGTCATATTATGACTTTAAACTCACTTAAATCATTCTTAACATGTCATTAGAATGATATACGTCACTTTAGACATACGGGGTGTAATACCTTGAGTTTTTTCAGGTCACCAGCAAGACCTGCTACCGAAGCCAGATCATTATCAGACTCGGTATCTTCCTCATCCTTCTTCCTCTTTCCCTTTTCCTTCTTCTTCTTATTTTTCTTTGTGTTGATGGCTCGGTTTGGAAAACCTGATACCGAGGAAAAGAGAATTGAGGACACAATCAAGGGCTTCAAATAACATACCAAGTATGAAACCATAAAAAGCTTACCATGCCTTTTACACTGCCAACCGAATTCAACAGCCATTTCCATCAATCACCGAATGGGACGTTTTCGGGCCCTGGTCACAGCTTTGACCCATTCGGTCAAGCCTTCGGGGAGGGGGGGGGGGCGATAGCAACCTTATTGGCTAAGAGACAAAAGATGGGTTAAGGTTTGAGAACAAGAGTGTTTGCCAAGAAAGAATATATGAATGAAGGAGCACTTACGTGTTTTGTTCCATTTCTCTAGGAAATCAGGCTCGATAGATAAGACGCTAGTCTCCAAGAGAATGTAGCGATTGCACCATCCTCGGTCGCCATGATCCTCGCTCTTGTGGAGAAGCGCATACTTACCATGGTTGTTCAAGGAAACAACCCCAGCCTTGTGAAAGTATGGGTAATAAAGAGAAAGAAGATGTTGCAAGGTAAAGTCCACCTCGCCCTCCTTACTCATCCAAGCCAAGCACTGAACTACCCTCCAGACACCGGGGCCTAATTGAGCCAAGCATAAGTTGTATGCTCGGCAAAAGTCGTCGATCACCCTATGAACGGGGAGAGTGAACCCAATGGTAAACAGATAAGTTTATGCAAAAGACAACCCCTCCATATGGTTGCAAACTCTGCTAGTCGGATCGGGATGATTACCTTTACCTTAGGCCCAAAACCACAATCCTTTCGGACTCGTTCTATATGAGTTTGAGTGATTCGGGTCAGCGTTGTGTTCACTGGCACATTTTTTTTCAGCTCTTCCTGATCGGCAGACTGCTTTTGTAGCTTCAGATCTTTGCCAGTATCAAAGCGCGATGGAATGATTTGATGGGGCTCGAGCTCCTGCTCGAGGGGAATTTTTGGATGTTTCTTTTCATGACCCGAAAGTCCAGCCTCGGCATTATGCCCACCCTCGGTAGCGGGCAACTCGCCCCCGGTTTCTGTAGTGGCCCCGGCGTCGTCTTCGCCCTCGCCCTCGGCATCATCACCTTCGCCATCATCATCCCTACTGATGACCTTTTCTGCATCAGCACCAACTGCCGCCATGGCGTCACCACCGGTGACGTCATCTCCTTCTTCTATGCTGACACCTTCACTCACTTCAGTTCTATCTCGCCTGGCTCTCTCCTTGCGGCGCCTAGAGCCACTGACGCTGGATGTCACTTCTCCACTGCCCCCAGCTTTGATAACCTGCAGCGCAGGCACGGTGGCGATGACGTCGCCACTAGCTATTGCAGCGGAGAAGCATGAAATCTTCGCCCTTGCACCTGAATCGCTTGAATCTTGTATGGAGTGTGTGGCAGACATGGTTATAACTTTGAGTACGAAAAATTCTTCGAAAATAGAAGATGATCAAGATGAAAATGGGTGGTTTTCTCATTTTCTAGTCACTGTTGTTCGCAGATGTTGAAAGTGACGAAAAGAACTTGTAAGGGAAGTATATATACAAGTTGTGGGAAAGCAAGTTGAGAAAAATCATCATTGTAACGTTGGAAAACGCGAGAAAAACGGCGTGACCATTCGGTGCCCAGTAAGCGGTCGCCACGTGTACCGTTGACAAAAATTTGAAATGCTTGGATAGGATTGAGCCACGTCATTCTCCCGCAGAATTTCATTCCACTCCTCGGTAATTTCGGCAACTGACCGAGGAGTGGGGGGACTATCTGTATTGGGTAAAAATCAGCTTGCCCACGTGGTACCTCGGTAACATGACAAGATGGTGACCGAACAGGTGTTAATAAGCTGCAAGCCGAGGCGATTCACAGACGGCCGAAGTTAGAGACCGAAGCTGATGACTGAGGATAGAAAGCAAGACGTTTGCCTCGGTGAAATGTCACCTCAGTCGATTTTTCAGTCATGTACCCGAAGTCAACAGTCTATGCCCCGGTGAATGAGATCGTGTGCGGTCAACTGGTTGCCTTCAGTTTCGGCTCACTAACTCCACTACTAGATATGCTGAACATGGATTTAGGCATGATCAATCATGAGAAACATGGGCAAGACCCTGTTGTATCTATAAATAGCTCCTTATTTTATATTGTACGCAGTCAGAAATACTTACAGAAACTCTGGCAAAATTTGTACTCACAGCTATATATTGAAATCACGTTATTTCTTGCATTTTCGCTTATTCTCAGCATTGTTTCGACTTTCATGCTAAAATTTGCTTGTGTTCTTAACCCAAATTTGATTTGTGATCCTAAAGCAGTTTAGACCCATACACACTTAGATAAAGATAGGCCAACTGGCTAACAATTTTCAACTGATACTTTCGACAAAACACAACAAGTAATCATAAATATATTACACCAAGTATGATCTCAAATGTTAGTGATGAGGGTATGAAACCATGTATAACCATCCGAAAATTTCCCACTTACACCATGGTCGGAAACCAGGCATAAACCTTACAGAAATTCAATACGTACTTGGCCAAAGTTCACTTAAAAAATAATTAGGCATAAACTTTCCGGTATTCTCATAAAATCCATGCTCGGATTAATAAATGCTTAACAGTAAATTAGACACCAAGTCAATAGTATAAATACATACAAGGAATATGAGCTCAATTCTTTTACTTGCACATAAAGACTTGATAAATAAGGAGTACTTAAATTAACAGTGGGTGAGGTCAATGTACATATGACTGGTTTCGGAGGTTAATTATGCAACTATTTTCTCCTTCTCAATTTACGTGATAGTATTTGATTGGGTGTATAATATTTTTAAAAGATAAAATAAAAAGTGAAACTTGTACTTTAAAATAGGTTTTAAAAAATTCTATGTAAGAAAGGTATCTATTAAGAACAAAAAAGAAGAAGCTTAAAGTTAAAGAATTTTAGATATAAAGATGTATTACTTTTTTAAACCAATTAAATAAAGTAAGTGGAATAAATGTCTAACACTTTTCAGTTGAGATAAGAACTAAAAACATAACAGGATCACACGTATTGAGATGGAGAGAATAGTTGGTTTTGGAAAGTGCTTGGAGTTCCTGAAAAAATTTTAAAATTATTGTATGGTGCTTCTTTGGAATATTTTTCTCAAAAATAGTAGAAACAAATACCTAAGCAAACTTTTCTATAAAAGTTTGCATGGCCAAACGCCATGGTTAAGATGTGTTTGGTCTGGTTTTAATTTTTTCATATTTTGCTGGTTCAGATTATTTGAAAAGAAATTTCTTAAAAAAATATGATTTTTATCTAATTTTTGAAAGTAACTTCCATAGCAAATCACTTTTCAAAATTCTCTCGTGCTACCTCTACCCACCCTACCCCACGTCCTTCAACCTACCGTATCTCACCTACCACCTCCACCCTGACTTACCCCGATCCCACCTTACCCTCGACCCCAACACCCACCCTGCCTATCCTCCAGTCTCATCACCACTATCCTCCTTCCATACTCTTACCCCTACAATAGTGTACATTGGTTAATTGTCTTAAGCATATACAAGTAGTCTATGACAATTTGATATGCAGGGTAGGTTGGTGGAATTGGAAGCCTTGGAGTGAGTGGAGGTTGGGTAGAGTGAAGCAGAGCCGCAGGGGCGGACCTATGTGTTTGACATGGGTGCACTAGCACCCCTAGAGTTGGCCAAAATTCTGTGTAAACATGTAACTTTGTGGAAAAAAAATTGAAATATATGTGTTTTTGGCACCTACTAACAAATGACACTGAGGTGCACAAGGTTGTCAGTTATACTTCTTTTGACACCATTAAACAAAACTTCGCTGGTTGGTTTAAATTGTCAGAAGTAATCTTTTTTTTTCTGCCTTTTGTTTCTATTTTCATTTCTTGTCTATCTAATCCTTTTCTCTCCTAGTTTTGGACTCAAAGACACTATAATAATGAAATTAGTTACTCCGTTAAACTTGAGAGTTCGAAGTAAAAAAAAAAATTCAACACGTTCCGGGGTAATTAATCCTACCAACCAAAAAATTAGTTAAATTGCATTAATTTTTCCACCATTAATATCCAATTGATTAGAGTGGTTACTTGATTAGTTAGCATTTTCTTTTCCTCGATCTTTAAGAATAAAAAACTTGATAGCACAAACCGATCTAAACAAAAATCAATCAAACTAGACGAAATTAACCCAGTACGGACCGAACAAAATGAATATATATCCCTAATTCGGTCGTAATGCTCGAAAATAGACTATACTGAAAGTAGTAGTGCACCCACGATTCTAAAATTCTGGGTCTGCTCTGAGCAGAGGTAAAATTAGGCTATTGGAAATTACCTCTTATAAGATTGTCATATAATTAATCTCCTTCTTGCTATCATTTTTCAGAAAATAATTTTTTTACTTACTTACCAAACACGATAAAATATATAACAAAATAACTTATTCTACTATGAAAAATATCTTTTTTAAAAAAAAGAATCCAACATACCAAACATTCTATGCAAATTTTATTCTCAACTCCGACTGGCATTTTAGTTGACCATTGTATCATTTGTCTTAGCATTTACTAGTATAGTATTCGCGCGATACGCGGAAAAGAAGCTTACTTAAAAATACTCGTATTGGAAATGAAGAAGCCTTTGTGCTATGCTTCATACCACCAAATTCGATAGACATACCAATCAATTCATTAACTACTTTCTAATCACAAATAGTTATTAATCGAATTTCCAATTTACATTTGTATGCTTCATGAAAGTACAGGAATTTTATCAATATACAACTCTATCGGAAACCACCAAGGATGTATTAGCAAATAATTCAGTATTCTTTGTATTGGTTCAGTTTAATATCATTTGTACTGGCAATGCTAACATATTTGCATAAAGTAACACAAAATGTTATAGCATCTGTGAATTTTCTACATATATCACTGTTGTTAATGTGAACATCTCATTCCAGTATATTATGAAATGTTGTAAATTGCTCATGAACATAATAAATTAGAATCAGGAAAATTCCTGGTAAACCAACGTTTACCGATGGAAATACCTTTAGTATGTGGTCCTGGCTTTGTAAATTTGGACTGATACGTTATGCAAAAAAATTTGTTGCATATCAACATTTTCAAGTTTCTCTCTCTCTTGCATTGATTTTGAACAGAGGTTGTTCATTCCATAATCACTCAACTCGTCATTGTACTCTAAATCATACATTTGTTAGTATTTCATCAATATCTAATACATAACAAGAGCAAACAACGCAGCGGATTAAAAGATCGATTTACCTCCAACCATTGTTGTGGGTTTGTTGTCGGCTTTGGATTCCTTTTCCAGTGAGTCTTCTAAGTACTCAGATTTACTCACTGTGATGGTGTAGTACTGAAGGAGTTGTTTCTGATGCTTAGGGGCCCAACACAGCTTCTCTTTTATAGTGTTCTTCCATCAAGAACACTTCTTAAGTTTAATTAATGGGCATCAGATTAATTGGACAGTTTTAGAATTTAAAGTGGAAATAAGTTCATGAATGTGAACTGAAGGTTCATGAATTAATCCAAAACAAACGGACCACTAATCTGAAACGTTCAATTGTGAATGTTACTTATATTCCCCCACTTGGTCCGTTTACAGAATGTCCTCATAGTATTTATACTTTAAAGAGAATCATAATACATTAATCATAGCAATAGTTCCTCTTAAGCGAGTAGTATCTTCCATCTATCACAATGTATTATGCTTCTTAACTTTAGCACATATCTTAATGAACAAACCCAAAGTTTATTCTAGGTCCATACTGAATAGATATTTCTCAGAGTTACAAAATGTGTGCACAATAATAGATCTGAGAAATATAACATTAAATAGAGTTTCACCAACATTCGTTACTATAACGAAAGTGTATATAATGGAACCAAGTCCCATATTACCGACATGATCCTTAAATTTATATGGTGCATGCCTTTAGCTAAAGGATCAGCTAACATCAAATCAGTGCCAATTTGTTCAACTGCCACTTTCTTATCTCTAACACGTTCTTGCCAGGCTAGATACTTAATGTCGACGTGCTTATTACCAGTTCTGGTATTATTAGCCAGCAAGACAGCAGATGAATTGTCGCAATATATCCTCAATGGCCTAGAAATAGAATCAACAATTCTTAGCCCAGAAATGAAACTCTTCATCCATCCACCATGTTCGGCAGCCTGAAAACAGGAAACGAACTCAGCTTCCATAGTGGAAGTAGCAGTCAAGCCCTGCTTGGCACTTCTCCAAGATATAGCTCCACCAGCCAACATAAAAATATATCCTGATGTTGTTTTGAGTGAATCAACGCATCCGGCATAGTCCGAATCAGAGTAGCCAATCACTTCCAATCTATCTGATCGTGTATACATAAGCATGTAGTCTTTTGTCCCTTGAAGATATCTTAGGACTTTCTTTGCAGCTCTCCAGTGGTCAATACCTGGATTAATATGATATCTTCCCAACATTCCAACGACAAATGCAATGTCAGGTCTTGTACAAACCTGAGCATACATCAAGCTTCCAACAACAGAAGCATATGGAATATTTTTCATTTGTTCCCGCTCAAAGTTGTTCTTCGGGTACTGGTTCAGACTGAACTTGTCACCCTTCACTATGGGAGCTACACTTGGTGAACAATCTTTCATGTGAAACCTCTCTAAAAAAATTTTGATATAGGTTTCTTGAGATAAATCCAAAATACCTCGATGTGTATCTCGATGAATCTTTATTCCAATGACATAAGATGCATCACCCAAATCTTTCATATCAAAATTTTTAGAAAGAAATTGTTTCACCTCATATAGTAATCTCTTATCATTGGCTGCAAGTAATATATCATCTACATATAGAATTAAGCAACAAATCTTACTCACACTAACCTTATGGCATATACATTGATCCATAATGTTCTCAACAAAACCAAACGAAGAGATAACATCATGAAATTTTAAATACCACTGGCGAGAGGCTTGTTTTAATCCATATATAGATTTCTTTAGTTTGCATACCAAGTGCTTACCATTACTAAAGGATAATCCTTCAGGTTGTTTCATGTAAACCTGTTCCTCTCGATCACCATTGAGAAATGCGGTTTTCACGTCTATTTGTTGCAATTGTAAGTCAAAATGGGCTACTAATGTCATCATGACGTGTAAGGAATCTTTCGTAGACACAGGAGAGAAAGTCTCTGTGTAGTCGATTCCTTCCCTTTGAGTGAATCCTTTAGCAACTAGTCTTGCCTTATATCTTTCTATGTTGCCCAATGAGTCTCTTTTAGTCTTAAAGACCCATTTATATCCAATGGCTTTTATACCACTAGGCAACTCGACAAGATCCCAGACATTGGTACTTTTCATGAAGTTCATCTCGTCTTTCATGGCATTGTACCATAATTCAGACTCTTCGCAATTCATGGCTTGTGAAAAAGACTCAGGATCATTTTCGGCTCCAATGTTAGATTCTTGTAGATACACAATAAAGTCATCAGATATTGCTGATTTCTTTTCTCTAGTAGATTTCCTTAATATTGTATCAACATTTTCCTGAGGATCATGTTGTTCAAGTGGTTGTTTAATTGCTTTTAGAATTTCTTGAACAACTTGATCTGCTGGAATATTTTCAGTAGCTTGTGGATTTTCACTTGAAGTAGAAGGTTGATCTTTTAAAGATATTGAATTATGAGCACGATCGCTCCCACTAATCAAGTCATTCTCAAGAAATTTTGCATTTCTTGATTCCACAATTCTGGTGCTATGAGATGGACAATAGAATATGTTTCCTTTAGACCTTTCAGCATATCCAATGAAATACCCACTAATCGTCCTTGGATCCAGCTTCTTTTTTTTGTGGATTATAGACTCTAACCTCAGACGGGCATCCCCATACGCGTATATGTCGCAAACTCGGTTTCCAGCCTTTGAATAACTCAAAAGGTGTCTTTGAGACATCCTTGGTTGGAACCCGATTTAATATATACGCTGCTGTTTTAAGAGCTTCAATCCACAAGGACTTAGGAAACTTAGAGCTGCTTAGCATACTACGCACCATGTCCAATAAAGTTCGGTTTCTCTTTCTGCTACGCCATTTTGGTCCGGAGAACCAAGCATAGTATATTGGGCAACTATCCCATTTTCTTGAAGAAACTTCGCAAATGGACCTTGTGTTTTTCCACCCTCGGTATATCTACCATAGTACTCACCACCTCTATCCGTTCTCACAATCTTAATTTGCTTTCCACATTGTTTCTCTACTTCAGCCTTGAAAACCTTAAAGGTTTCTAATGTTTCATTCTTATTATGAAGCATATAGAGATACATGTATCATGAGTAATTATCTATAAAGGTTATAAAGTATTTCTGACCATATGCATCCATGTCAGGACAACATATATCTGAATGTATGATTTCCAATATGCTTGAACTCCTCTTGGCACCTTTCTTTGATTTGTTGGTCTGCTTGCCTTTAATGCAGTCCATACAAGTGTTGAAATCAGTAAAATCCAAAGCACTAAGTACTCCGTCATTTACTAATCTCTTTATTCTATCTATGGAGATATGTCCTAATCTCCGATGCCACAAAATAGAGGATTTTTCATCCATAACACATCGTTTTGTACCAGCTTGAGCATGCATAACAATATAAGTGGCATTATTTTGTAATTTAAGAGAGAAAAGACCATCAGATAATGTACCATTTCCAACAACCTTTGATTTATGAAATAAATTACATTTATTTTCTGAAAAGTTGAAGGAATAACCTAAAGGTACAAGTCTGGAAATTGAAATTAAATTCCTAGAAAAGCTAGGAATATAAAAAGTCTTTTCTAACTTCAAAATGAAACCACTACCAAGCACCAAATCGCAGGTCCCAATGGCCTCTACATGCGACTGCATCTTGTTTCCTGAATAGATGCTTTGCTCAGCTCCCACTGGCTTCCGCAGGTTTCTTAATCCCTGCAAGGAATTCGTAATATGTATTGTAGAACCAGAATCAATCCACCATGTGTTATGATTAACATCAGTCATATTAGCTTCATAAGTTACAAGAGAGATTGGATTATCTTTCTTCTCAAGCCATTTCTGAAACTTGACACAATCCTTCTTTATATGCCCCTTCTTTCTACAGAAGAAACACGTGGATTCTTTCTTGATGTCAGTTTCAAGGGGTACCTTTCCTTTCCCCTTCTTTTTGGCTTGATATGTCTTCTTTCCATGAGTAATTGTGAATGCACTTTCACTTGTTTCCATCAGCAGTCGGCCCTCCTCTTGAACACACATGGTCAGGAGTTCATTAATGACCATTTTTCCTTATATGTGTTATAAGAGATCTTAAAGGGACCATATTGTTGTGGAAGAGAGTTCAATATAAAGTGCACAAGGAAAATATCGGACATTTCAATCTCAAGTGTCTTTAATTGAGTCGCTAAGTCTCGCATTTTCATGATGTGCTCACGCACCTCTCACACTGGTGAGCTTCATTGACGAGAATTTCATAATTAAGGTGCTAGCAAGTGCCTTATCTGAAGTAGCATACTGTTCATCAATAGCCTTCAGTAATGCCTTGACATCAATATATTGTTCGACAGAACCAGAAATACCAGCAGCGATTTTGGTCTTGATGAACATGACACTCAAGCGGTTAGATCGCTCCCACTATTCATGAAGAGCAATTTGAGCTGGAGTGCTGGTTTCAACAATAAGTGGTTCGTCTTTTATTATAGTATAATCAATGTCCATACACCCTAAGTGAAGGTGAATTCTCTCCTTCCAAATCTTATAATTCTCACCGTTCAGTTCAGGAACATCACAGATATCAGAGAAATTCGCAGGTTGCATAACTGCACAAAATATTACACGCTTAACATAAATTTGAGGCAATAAACATATATCATGATTCACCAATGCAAATCATGTACAATTGAATCTATTGCCTGGGGGCTAAATCTTTAATTCAATTAGACTCATTCTTTATGATAGAATTATCATCCATGATCAATATTCTATCTTTATAATAAAACTATCAAATTCTAACTCATAATTCCTGTGGGTAATTATGAAAAGAATTTAACATTTTATCCTAATCAATTACACAAAAATATAATAAAAATTCTTAAGTTATTATAATGTGCATAATTAATCACAATCTAATGTCTAATTTTCTCGTGCGATCTTTAACTTAAAAATTTTACTAGCCCAAAGATGATGCGGCTAATCTTTAACAAATAAATTTATAGATCATATAGACATTAGACCCAAAATTTTGTCTATAATTTTATTATGTGATCCTAAACATAATATATGATATCACTTTATTAAGGTTGCTATGGCTAAATCTTAATAAAATAAAATTATATGGATCAATAGACATTAATGTAAAATGTTACACAAAGCTTACTGCTACATATTTTAGCATAACGTTCTGCCATTTTTATTGTCAAAACTTTACCATCTATGAAAGATTTCTTTGTAAAATAGTATTATAATAAAATGTCTTTCAATATGAAAATGATGTGGGTAATAATGAGTGTATTAGACCAAAATTAAAGAGTGATCTATTGTCTGCTACGTGTACAATAGATTGAGCCAAAATTTGAGGCTCTTAACCGACACAGAGAGTTTAAAATTTTCCTAACTCATCAAGGCTTATTTTATTTTAAAAAACAAAAGATATTAGACCAAAAGCAGGTATCTACTTTCCACGCACACGCACATAATGATAGTTATGTCATCTTCAACCTCTAGCCGGATCCTTTTGACCCGGTTAAACCCACTCCCATATCCAGTTTAAAATTACTTATCAAGACACCAAAATCAAGTTCAAAAAACACCCAAAAGTTAGCAAATCAGCCGTATGTGTGTTCTTAAACATTAGGGACCCAACACAACTTCTCTTTTATAGTGTTCTTCCATCAAGAACACTTCTTAAATTTAATTAATGGGCATCAGATTAATTGGACTGTTTTAGAATATAAAGTGGAAATAAGTTCATGAATGTGAACTGAAGGTTCATGAATTAATCCAAAACAAACGGAACACTAATCTGAAACGTTCAATTGTGAACGTTACTTACAACATTCTCTATTTCTATTGCTCCAGTTCATCTAAGGCACTATGAACTTCCCAACATATATTATTACTTTGCAGCGTGCACAAACAGAACAAAGTTCGCAATATTTTATCTATACATGCGCAAATAAACTTACATCGAACTTTAAATAAATATAATTCTAAGCTTTAATGGCTACATTATAAAATATTACCTTGAATGCATACTGCAGTTCGTTGATGTGTTGGTTTTTAAGAAAAAAAAAGGCTCATCATCTTCAAATAGTACAAAGCAATGGATTGTGGTGATTTGATAAATGAAAGTCATACCTTATTTCATTCTTGAGAGTAATTATCTTTCCTTTAGCAGAAGATTTTATCACTCTGGACATAGTGCCTTCATAATTTTGATCATTAGCAGGTATAATCTGTAAAGGTATGAAAATTGATTAATTGTGACGTTATTTACTTTATAGGAAACTAAAAATTTTGCTTAGAATTATGAAAACTTAGGTATAATTGTTGTCGAAGAAGCAAAAAAGCAGTAATCCAGTAAAAGGGAGATAGCAAGCAGGGATTTAAAATGAGAAACATTTAGCAAAGTGGCAATGCAAATATTTGAAGAGATTAATTTGACAATACGAAGTACCAAAGAAACATAACTTACAGTAATTAGCTTTTGGCCAAGCAAACAACCATTTTTTAGATCAACTATCTTGGATTATATCTTGATAAGTCATGGAAATGCCACAATGAAATGCTTTTTATATCTCTAACATGTTAATTCTATCATTCAAAGTCAGATTTTTAGGAAATAATATTGTTCATGTGGATTTAGGCTCCCTTGACAGTTCGCCTATTAAGTTAATTCATGCTGAAATTTCAAACTTTAGTTATGCCAAGCTGCAGAGTTCTACCGTTACATCAGGCAAGAGAATATGATAAAGGTTTGGAAGAAAAGTACAACAACACTCCATTACCAAATTGATAACAATCTCTACGTACACCATTTCATATAGACTTTGCACTAACAACTTAAAATAAACTTGAGTAAAATGTCAAACTATTTTCAAGAATATAAACTGAAACTGTAGGCCCCAACTTTGTTATATACAACCAGTAGGACAACCTAATAAATTTCTCACACTTCATAGAAGTAGCAAAACCAGCTGCTAGGCTGTAGCAAAGATAAAATTCTCCATGGACTAACATCTCATGCATCTAATCCACAGTCAGTATAGAAGCTTCAGTGTCAAAATTGGTCTTCTCCAAAAAAAAATTAGTAGGAGATTTTTTAAGAGTTACTATAACAGTGAAAATTGTAACTTCTTTTATATAAGGTTAATTTAAGCTTAACCACATGGCAAACTCAACCACACGGTTGCCTTTTCTTTGGAAACTGCATAGGGATAAAATACCGCAAACAATGACCCAGATTATCCACTAATTCAAATTCTTCTTACTGTTAATTTAAATACTAGCTATATTGATTATCTTTCAATTTAAAATTTTAAAACAACTACACCTAACTAACAATAACTAATTTACCTAAAAAATGCCAAGTGGCTTTGTAGTTGCTAGACACTTGGCTTCTTGTGGGGCAAGACTTTTCTTCTTTTAATATAACTAGTATAGTACCCGCTCGATGCGCGGTATATCAACATAAATTAATCGTCGCAAATTTTATTTATCAAAGTAGCATTTATAAATTTTTGATATGTTTTTGATATTTCTCATTGTAGTTCCCTAATTTTTTTTTTCTTTGGGTGGAAACTCACTCCTAAACGATGCCACAATAAGAAATTTTAGAAACAATTAATGATACATTCATTCAAAATCACAAAATGAGAATACAAATAATCATATAATTTGCATGTAAATTATATAATGACCATATAAGTTTTTATGCAAACAACATAAATTGTAATAATAGATAATATTTTGATGAACAATAGATTTAATGATGTCTCAATTTAATAATGAATAACTTCATTATATGCTACACTTCTAGCTTTATTTGTTATCTTTCCACCATTATCATAAACTAACATCTTCAACCCTTTCAACTTGCCACCTGTGAAAAAGCAACATAAAATTGTCCAAGTATAAATACTGGTCTCTTAACTTTATTTTTGGCTATACTTTTATTCGCAATTCTACTTCCATCTAAAACTCTTCCCGTCAATGATTGTGGGTTTTGTACAATTATATTTTTGAAGACGGACACAATCCAACAATAGTAAAACTCACAACTTATGATAAAAAAAAAAAGCTCTCAAGTTATTCGGTATAGTCTTAAATTTGTAGTTTAGAAGTTGGGAGGGTTAAGGCCAATGTGGCATTAATTTTATGACAAACACCTTCACCATATACACAATACGTTACATTTATTTGCATTTGTAAAGTTGTATCAGCCTTCCTTTTTTTCTATATTTTTCTAGTCAAATTCATAACAACTTTTGCATAGATAAAAAAATAAAGTTAACATCTTCGAATTTTCGTATTTTTACGTTAACCTTTGTTAATTCTACTATATTATTCTAGTGAATTTATAATTTCATTTTTCACTCATACATATAAAGTAAGTAAAATCTACATTTTCTACCATGTAAGTATTGCCCCAAAAGTAACAAAAACGTACTAACCTCACTTGAAATTGTACATTGCCTATTAACAACTTTCAAAGATTGCAATTTGGATTTTCAGTAACTTGTCACTTGGCAAAACTATATTGACAACTCTCCTTTTGCATACGTAATATAAAAGATATAGAAGATGAATTTGATTTGATTCATACCATTCCAATGGTTTTAGTTCACATAATTTCGATATATACCCTCATTATAATAGAATGTTGTTCATTCTCATAATTTGATATTTAGAGAACTATTTCAAAATTGGCCAAATTGAATCTACTTTTTAATGTTACAGAAAAAACTTCTTAAGCGATATGGCCAAGTAAGGGCTAATACAACTAAAGTACCTTGTAAAAAGATAACCTTTTACTTTGGGGAGAAGCTTACAAACATCACCTCATATGGACATCCCATCATATGATTAAAAACTTAATTTGTTTTTTATTTAGCTTGAAATATTTTCCTAGCTAGTTTGCATGATCAATTGTGTCACAACTCACAATTTCATATAAAACTTTGGAATATGATTAAAAACATCAAAAGTATTCAATTTTCACCAAATTATATGTACCTCTTGCCCAATAATTTCAAAAAAACTTATCACCATTACAAAAGATGAATTATATGTTTATAATTAAAACAAAACCGTCGTAAACTAAAAAAGTATCAACATAATCTCCATTTTTCCCTTGTTGATGTCTCTGTCATATACATCCATACCATCTTCATTTCTTAGACTTAATGCACTAATTCTTAGTGGTCCTATTAACGTCCCTCTGCATGAAACAAAAAAGTCTTGAAATCACTTGTCATTCACTTTAAGTTTAATTGTGTATAGAATCATGAAGTAAGACACTGATGACACTATACACATTAGGTCTATATTAGAAATATTTAATGAAACCATGTACATGAAGGATATAAAGCAACTGGAGAATGATTGTAAATATCTAAAAGAATAAAAATATTTTAAGAACGAAAATTTAAGTTGTTACAAAACATGTAATCTAATTAATGGAAACCATAAACAACTGGATCGTCATATGCGTAACTCAAAACATAGGCTGCTCTTGTGTTCCATTTTCGATATACTACTCCATGTACCATTTGTGGGAGCGCAACATGCTCTATAAAAGAAATGATTAAAAAGAAGTTAAAGAAAGAAATAATATAAAAGAGGTAAAATAAAGACAACGCCTATACACAGTCTACCAAATACATAAACCGTCATGTTCAATTTTGTACTATAAATCATTATGGATGGTTCTCTTAGAAAATGTTAGACTATCTAACCTTGACAATTCTTCAAATACTAAACTTTATTTGTTTACTATCTAACCTCGACACTTAATTCTCATGTCACATAATTACATATGGCCAAGGACCAAAAAACACTGAAAATGGCTCTCTGTGTGCTTCTAGAAAACAAATGTAGGATCTTAATAGTGTAGGATCTTAACAGTGTAGGATCTTAACACATATATACTAAACTATCCTAGAAAACGGGAAAAAGTGAAATTAATAAATAAGTTTTGGGATTTTACTCTCTGTTACCCTTCTTTTCTTGTAGTATCCCTGCTCTTCTACTCTTTTTCTTTTCCGACCAAACCATTACCCTTTATTAGGCATGAAAAGTCGATTAGAGACAATATAATCACACAGAACATGTCGTCTTATTAATAAAACTAAATGCCTTTGATGAATCAAATGGAAGTTGAGAAAGTAGAAAGAAAAAGAAAATCATTAAAAGTATTGCTAATTTTGTTTTCATCACATAGCTCATATAGAGTGAACTCACAAGATGTTTCAAGGATGTTCACATCTTAACTTCAATTTGCTTATGTGAGTAGTTAATTACCTCACTCTATATGTTATGTACTTACTCATAGATTGAACTAATCAGTAGACAACCTCCAATTAAAAGGTAATATGAAAAAAAAAAAAAAAAAGAGAGAGAGAGAGAGGGAGAGGGAGAGAGAGCTCCTACCATAGTTCTTCAATATTGTTCTGAAATGGAGCAATTTGCTCTTACTGCTAAACTCCTTAAGATACATAATAGACCTAATAAAGAAGAATATTCCTGCACCAACATGCATGCAGTTATACATTACACGATGGAGGGGTTTTCAATTAAAGAGTAACTGATGGCTTCAACATGCAATCTCCTCATTTTCACGTTGGTGCAGTGCAGAAAGAAGTCTTAGAGTATGCATGTATAGGATCTCCCGAGTTAGTCACAATTTAGGGATGCAGTGCAGAAAGAAAACGTATTTGTGTGACCCCCACAAAACATCAAATTAGATTAGTTGCAACCAACAACAGGAATGAAAGTACAAACTCATAAAAGTTTCCACTTTTATTCGGAGCATATCAACTATAATAGTACGACATTAAACTAACCTATCAGAAATTTCAACTTTCACAATTGTTAAGGAATAAATACGCATTTGTAAAATGGAGGTTTACAACATACATTTTTATCCTGCAGATGCATCTCTAGTGGAAATAGATTGTTGGCCTTCTCGTACTGCGGAATCAGATTAATACTGAAGATCACGCTCAACGGTGCTTGAATCTATATTTGAAAAGAAGAATCAGATGAATTCTAGACTGAAATCACGTTTGAACATAAAAATTCCAAAGAAGCCTGAAATCACGTTTGAAAACTAATTAGCAGTAAGGTCAATTAGAATCCAGACAAATTGAGAAGCATAAACTACTCACAAGATCAGTTTAAATACTTTTTGAAGTTCTATGTACATTATCTCAACAGTTGCTTAACGTACAGAAAAGTACTTATATTACTAAATTTTGTGAAAGAAATATATCAAGATGAATACCTGCTAATCATGGCTTCCATGAATAATTTGCTGCTTGACGAAGCCACCATCAGGCAATGCAATTACTAAATAAATGAACTTTTTAAAATCAGCCAAATTCAAACTTTTGTAAAACTCATTACTGATGTACATTTTTGTAACGTTGGTGTGGAAAATGTTTTCCTCCTTTCATATCAAAAAGTGGATGCATTTCCTCAATAAAGGAAACAACATCATATCAAACTAAGGACTGGCATGAAGCAAACTTTTTTAAGGAGAATTGTACAAAGGAAGCAGTTTTTGTGAATGATATTTGTGAAAGAATGTGGGCACAAGCAGTTTTAAGATTGAAGATCCGTTTTAAGGATTTCTTTTTATGACTCCAACGTGGATAAAGAAATCCCTTCATCGTGTAATGTATAACTGTTTGAAGTCCCCTAAAAAATTGGAAGCATAACGTGAATAAAACTGCTCCATCGTCCAAATTAACTGATATAGGCTTATGTAATAACACTCCTGAGAATATGGAAGCAAAAGTCGAATAAAAGTCCTCAAAGTAACTGATCAACTGTTTGAACTTTCAAAAGTTTTTTTTATCTCTATATTTAAATTACAGACAATAAATTCTCATCCAAATTCAAAAATAACTAACTCTATTAAACAACCTACAACTATTCTAACTATAATCCTAACTACTGCCTTGCTTTTAATAATATATAGATATAGATATAGATATAAATAGATAGATATAGATATTTTGAACTTGATGTTTTATGTAAGTTCCTTTTCTTGATGTTTTTATGTATTTTCAATTTTTGTTGTTATCCCAAATCATGTGCCAAATTAACCTCGGTAGTTATCTAATTTTTTATTTTAAATTTATATTATATTTTTTTGATAGTTACCTACGTTGTCAAGTTAACCACTGATCTGTCTAGTTATTGTCTCTTTATAATTTATCTTTTTTTTTCATTTTTCTTCAATTTGAAAAGTAACTAACATTTTAAATTTGTAAAACTAACAACTAAAAATTGTTTAAAAAATAGTTATATTTTTTAACTAAAATTCAAATAATAACTAACTTGTCCTAAAAAATTACATATGGTTTTTTTCTTGATATGCCACTTGGCTAATTTTTAGTGGCTACTACATGCCTTTTAATATATACTAGTATAGTACCCGCGCGATGCGCGGATAATATTAAGTAAAACTAATTATCTCAATTACGTTGTGATCTTGCATGTAATAGTTTTAACAAAATCTCTATTGCTATCTTGCTTCTTAACAGAATGTATAACCAAAAACAAAAACATAGTGAAATCATATAAAATATATATCAAATAACTTTTGACAAATGAACTTTATTACCAATGTACTGGTAAATTTAAAATGCCACATTGCCCAAATAAAAAGAGAACTCAATCACCTATGTCATAACTGGTAAACTAAGGCAAACATTCATGGAAAGAATCACTCCATTCCCATCTTTGTCTCGAGACTCCAACTGTTTTTGAGTTCCTAAGTGCAAGTGATCAATGACTTCTTGTGTATTCCAAACTTCCAGCACCTTGTATTCAATAAAAAGTAACTTTTTGGTAAACATTATATTGAAAACAAAACCATTAATTCAAATTCAAGCATGATTGTACAGTACAGTAACTAATTTTGAAACACCCTTAAGTAGCCAAACCATTCATCTCTCAATTCAGGGGCTTCACAGTTTCCTATTAACAAATGAAGAAAATGAATTCAACAAAATTACATAGCATGTTAGAACAATAACAAAAGAACATTAAAAGTGTTTAAGACAGAGGTGATGGGAGGTAGGATTTACATTTTCAGCCAAATTGTACCATATGTACTTGTTCGTTCAAATACCTATCAAGAAAAAAATTACTTCATCTAAGAGATGTTACAACCATAGAGTTAGTGGATTATAATTTTGAGCAGTCTCACTTAAAGTCATGAATCTATAATAACATTATACCTTAAGAAAAGTTGTACACAAAAAGAAGTGGATAAATTTTCTACAAGTATTTACTGGAAGTGCTGATTCTAAAAACATATACAGTTAAAAACTCTTGATTTCAGATATCTAGAGGACTACTTCGATCATGGCCTCAACCAAAAAAGATAGTAGGCAATTCATAGCAACATATCACGGAATTTGAATATGGTTGATTATAAAATCAAGCATAAAAGATCAGATCTATTTCTAAATGTATTACAATACCTTTTCATCTTGTAGAAGCATCTCTAGCTTGATCGGATTGTATGCCTTGTTAAAATTTGGAACTCTACGTTAGATCAAATCTTAATCACTGAAATAAAAATCACTCAATACTTAACAAATTATGCAGCTCATTCTAGTTTTGCGGTAAAGTTATACACGTAATCAACGAAAATATTGTAAGCTTACTTATAAAGGGTCATACCAAACAAACATCATTTTGCCCCAGGTTTAGGAATGCTTTTCGTCTTTCCTCCATAAAAGATGAAATTATAATCGTATAACTTCTCCATCATGTTCTAACAGTAGGGAATTCATTCCAACATAATAAACTCAACTGCAGAAGGTTCTGTTTGTTCACAGAGTAATACCAAACATAAATATTCTCAAATATATTTATATGTTTGTATAGAGTACTATATTATAAACTTTTATCCATTATTTAAATTGGAACCAACTAAGCTCACTCCACCATTATCATATTCTACTGCTCCTATCTTTTACTTTTTATATTTTTTAGCCATAAAAGTTCTTGTAAAAATATCATAGCTCATGACAAACTTTCTTCCTAATTTACCTGTAACATTCAATCATTTACGTGTCAATTTAAACGAACAAAAGTTATTGCTCAAATCAGCTTTACATATTAGCCCCAAAAAAATAACCCTAGCAGAATGGAATGAGTGCAATATCTGAAAAAATATATAAACTTCTACTTAGAATAGGAAAAAAGTAACTTCTCCATGATGGAGAAAACTTCCGGAGCGATTAATATAGATTGGACAATTAATTCCCTAAAAAAAGGAAGAAGAAGTCAGATAAAACTGCACCATTGTGAATAATAACTGAATGATCAAGCGTTGGGGACGTGGCTAAATCAGGTAGAGATAAAAAATATTTTTAGAAGGCCTCAGCCATGGATAAAACTATTTCAATGTGAACAGGAGCAGTTTTATGAAATTTCATTCTAATAAATAGTAGGAGAACTTTTAGGAGTTTATGCTGTCATGGAAGTTGTAACTTCTTATAGATAATGTAAATTCAAAAACAACTCTACGATTTTAAGCTATTTTTTAGGAGGATTCCATCATGGATGAAACTCCTCCATGTCTTTCCATATTAAAAGGAACGTGATTTACCCAGAGGAAAAAAAAAAGAACGTAATTTTTGTTAAAAAATAGGTTTTAAATCACAAATTTTCAATAACTTTTTTAAAACATTTTTAACTTTAAAAACCTTTATCTTTAAAGCATTATCTTTGTAATTTTTACAATTTTTGAAAAATAATAATACGATTTGTAATTTTTACAATTTTTCCAACTTAAATACTAACAACTAAATTCAAATGTACATATAATAGGAGTTCTTTTGTACGTTTCTTTTTCATTTTTAACTTTTTATTTCTGAATTTTATTTTTTTTTATTTTTTTGTATTTAAATTTGGATATCTGTTACCCACTAATTAACTAAGAGGTTATCCTTTTATTCTTTTTTAAAAAACTTTTTCTCCATTTTTTTAAATTATTGTAGTTAATCATGTAATTTAGTTATTAACTTAATCACCTAATTTAACTACTTTGTCCTAACAACTAACACATGGCTTTTTCTTGACATGCCACTTGGCTAATTATTATAGGCTACTACATGCCTTTTAATATATATATAGATAGATTCCTAATCTAGTTGGATATCTTAAATTTTTTCTTTTCGTAAAATGTAAAATGTGATCCTGTTCTTATCTTTGTTTCCTACTCTATCTCAATGTATAATAGGATTGATTATGCCTCTCTAATAATAAAAGAATGTTATCATATATTAACCACTCCATTTTTTCTTTTCTTTACTTTTTCCCCTTTGTTGAAGACGTTTTTGGTAAAATCTCAATTGAATTCCCACTATTTCCAAGAGAAAATCTGTCTTCCCTCCTATATGTGTCAACACTAGAACAGATTATAGTCTTTTACTTTTTCATGTATATATGTCAGAGTTAATTTCACGAATAATAACTAAATTAAGTCTCCAATATAACAAAATATTTGAGTGTGATAGTGAGAGGAGGCTTATCTGGTAATTTTTGCTTACATGGTCGTCGATATGAACCTTCTGACATCGAGTAAATAATTTACAACAACTCAAATTTCATATGATATATAGGGATGACATTATTTAGTTTTATGAGTTCTATGCAATTGCATTAGATGTTTAATATGATGATCATGTGTGAAATTAAGACATTCATCTCACTTTGATTCATCTCATATATGCAGGGGCATATCTATGTGGCCCGGATGGGGTGCCACGACACCCACTAGCTCCGGCCGAATTTTTGTATATATATGTATATATCTGTAGATTTATAAAAGAAAGTGTACCAATACATATAGTGGCACGCCTATCATTGAAGTGTCCATAGTGTCAGAGGTAAAGGTGCACCAGTTTCCCTAGTTGACATGTGTTCGAAACCCTGCAGCTCCTTGTGAAATTTGTTAGTCATTCTATTTACTTTTTATTATTATAGCACGAATCGCACCCCCACCCTAGTAATCTATTTTTCCTTTTCCTTTTTCTATTTTTCCTTTTTCTTTTTCTATTTCAATTTATTTGCTAAATCACTCCTTATCTCTCCTTTTTCTTCTTCTATTTTTTTTTTCTTTTTCTTATTGTTTTCTCTACTTTGTTTGCTATCATTAAACTTATCTTATGAGCAGCTTATTCTCAATAAATAATTTGAATAAATTCTAATTAATATATAGTTTCTCTCTTTTCGATAATAAAGCATTAATTTGTACATATGGGATATTAATTTGAGCAATCTTTTTTATAATTTTTCAGAAAATTAAGTAGCTTGACTAATAACTTTTTAGAGTAATTCTCCTATATTTTAAACTCAGAGTTTTTATTGTGGAAAAAATTACAATAAAACTTAGAAATTAAAATGAAAAAATTAACTCGAGATTATGAAAATTAGTATAGTCAAATAATATATATATATATATATATATATATATAGAGTAATTAAGGTACTTTTAAGTAATTTTCTAATTGGTGCGCTCTTTTATTTATTTATTTTTTTGGGCAAAGTTCTTCATAATATAGAGTTAAGCAAGTTTGAAATTGCTTGTTTATGCAAAAAATGTTTAATCAACCTATTTGGATTAACACAAGTCTGACAGATCCGACCCATCCTTTCTATTTGGTCGTTGTGTAAATACAAAGAATGATATCTGTTACTTTCAAATTCTGAATCCGTCTCTGCATATATGTCTAACTTATACTCCGTAACTAATAAAATGAATCTTCAATACTCTGATTTGTGAAAGTGGAATTTACCTAGTCTTTTTATTGGTTTAAGCATGGACAACCATTTCTTTTTTATGTTACAAAGAAGAATAAGGAATATGCCGTAAAGATTAAAGACTACTATGTAAGCATTTACTTGAACCACTATCCTGTAGATTCCTCCACCACAGAATTATTCTTTTCTTCTTCTAGCAGAACTCTTACATCAACCAATTTGCAAGCATTACTAACTACTAGTACGCCAATACTAATCACATTTCAAACATAGAATTGAAACTGACATCTCAAGTTCAATGTCACATTAGTTATGTGCGAACTTTAGGAAAATAAAAACTACTTCCTCTGTCCCAATTTATATATTTACTTTTTTGTTTGTCTAAAAAAAAAATCATATTTTCTTATTTGACAACTATTTAATGCATCATCTCAATTTTACCCTGATTGAGTCCTACATACTTTTAAAACTACCAACAACTTTTTATTTCTCTAATATTTTCTTTCTTACTTTTTCAAGAGTAAATTTGAAACATTTTAAAGGGAAAATAACACTAGGTGAACAAAAAGGTCATACTATATATTTTTATAGTCACTTCTTTTGAAAATTACTACAAACAAACACCTAGCCACACCCTATTTCTTTTTCTAGCCACACGCCTTAGGATTTTTTCTTCCCTTCTCTCCCACATTTTTCTAGGGTTCTGCCCGCGCCGCTTCCTCCCCCTCCCTCCGGCTCCCTGACTTCCCCCATACCAGATCTGTCAGTTTCGGTGCCGGAAACTTTAGATTTACCCCCGTCAAAGCTCTCCGCCACTGTCCACGTCGGAGCTCCTTCATCCTCCGGTTGTCCTCCATCCAGTCATAACTAGTTCACTGCTGCTATGTGTTGTTGCCATTTGCTGCTGCTCCGGCGAGCCGCTGCGGACGCAGCAGCGGATCTGCTGCAACGGAGCCGCTGCAACAACTCACCGGAGCTCCGGCCACGACGACTGTTGCTCCGTCCAGTTTTTTTTTTTTTTTTTTTGAATTATACACAAAAGTGTAAAAAAATGTGTATTCACTGTTAAAAAAAAGTGCGTATACACAAAAAGTGTAAAAAAATGTGTATACGCTAAAAATAACTGAAAAAACTGCATGTATACATTAAGTATACCCAGAAAATCTGATTGTATACATAATATTTTTGTGTAACCACTGTGTATACGTGAGGATACCTTTTGTATACCTTTCCCAGTATTTGTACACATTGTATATTCGTTTTTTTATATACTGGATATAAAAAGTAAGGGCTAGTCAAAAGTAAGGGGAAGGGGTTGACTGGCTGTTTTAAAAATTCTCCCTTTTTTAAACTCCGTGCCCGATCAAATGGTGTCACATAAAATAGGAAAGAGGGAGTATAATCTTTATTATCTTGATTAATTAATTGCAATGTTATGGTAAAGCCTAGCATTTGTTTATACTATTTCAAAGACAGAGAATTTTCTTTTTTATGATTCTTGCAAAAGATGTTAACTCTTGTATTATCATCAGAATGATGGTAACTCCCGATATGTCGTGTGTTAGCCCCTTAGATTCGGCGGATTATGGCACGGCATGGCTATGACGGGATTTGGGGTGTTGCTCCTAGTTGTAGCTAAATCCGGATTGAAAGCAACATGAACGTTGGTTGATTTGTCAAGGGCGGGCTTAAAATGACTTGGTTGGATCATGGCATTGATAAGCTGATGACAAGCGATGTTGGTGCAACGGCTAGGCAGCCTTGTGCCTTTGCGGGTGATAAGATGGCAAATCGGGCAGCTTGTTGGGTGGCAAGCGAGTCAAGACGAGATAGACGATTGTTGGGCAATGGGGTGTCAAGACTTGGTGTCTTGATGCCAAGGCAAGCAAGGGAGCTGAACGTAATGTATGACGCTTGGCTAAGGTTGGGGCAAAGTGTGCTGAAGCTAGGCAAAACCGGCTGTGCAGTGAGCTAAAGTCAGCTGGAACAAAGGGCAAGTGTAGGCACATGTGCAGGGCACATGACCGGTCAGTTGGGCGCCTATACATGATCAGAAGTGGGGCAAAACGTGGCTGAGCTGGCCTAAATAGGCGCTGAATGGGTTGAAACATGGCCTACATGGCCTGCCTAGTTGGAAAAACTCCCCTATCCACTTGTAAAGCCTTTGGTTGTTTCCCCCATTGTATTTAAAGTGTATTTCGTCCATTTTATTACTTAGACAGATTATATTTCGTTTTCTTCGGAGAGAAAACTTTGGCCTTGGTGGCTTTCCTTTGTATTTGGTATGAATAATATAAAGGTTGGGATTTTTCCGTACTTGCTGTCTCGTTTACTTTTGTGCCTTAACGTTTCAGTATTGTGTGTGATCTTTACTCAAACATACTTCAATCTTCTGCCTAAACAACTTAATCATTGCTGCCTATTTTTATTTCTAAGACAAACGACCCTAAAAATATTCTAAGTGTGGAAATCGGCTGAGCCTTGCGGGCGGGCTGCTTGGCTGCCGTACGGGGCAAACCTCGATGGTTTTAAGTGATCAAAATCACCCCTGTGACACCGTGTATATCAATACTAGAGGCCCTAGCGCAGGCCCAATAATTAGACTCTTAGGTTGCTCTATACATTGTTTCTTTAATATTTTGTAGTACCGGAAAGTTTTTATAGTTATATAAATGATACATTAATATTTGTATCATAATTTTGAAAAGTCTCACTTAATTTTTCAAATTCCTTCTAATACATAGATTATAATGAAGAAAGCATATTTGTGTTATTTTGGTAGCTTCTTTGGTTTTATTGTACATTAGTTTTTGAAGCTAAGTTCGATTAACTCAATATTTTAACACTAAAATTTATATATTTAAAAATCACTTGAAACGTACTTTAAATTGTAACTTTTCTCATATCATTTTGATGAAATAATATATCTTGTAATGTTGGTCAAAATTCATACAGTTTGAATCTCGAAAAGCAAAAACTGCTACATAAATTGAGACAGGGAGAGACATGGAGTAATATAGATCGTTGTGTCGCCTGAATTGCCCTTTTTAGTTAATTTAAATTAGAGACATTACTCACTCCCGTCCACTTTAAGAACACGTTTGGCCATGAGGTTTTTTTTTTTCCAAAAAGTTTTTGGAAAGTTTGTTTGTCCATGAAAAATTGTCATTTTTAAAAAATTTTTTAGAAAACAATTTTTGAAAAATCAAAAACTGGGTTTGACCACTTTTTCAAAAAAAAAAAAAAAATCTCCACTCACAAAATTTTTTCAAGTAAAATTCATGTCCAAATGCAACTTCAGTTTCCAAAACAATTTTTCATTTCAAATTCAAAAACTCTTTTTCAATTTCTTTTGGTATTTATGGCCAAACATCTACTAAGTGCCACTTTTAGCTTTTAAAAAGAGTCTAAAATAAGTGTTAATTTATAAAAATAAGAATTAACTGAGATAGCAATGTAGTCAAATGGCCTATTTATTAAATATAATTATCTAAATTTAGTTAATCTCTTAAGGGGTGTGTATAAGTACTTGCACCCCGTTCAAGTCTATATTTCTCCTAGAAGAGTAATATGTGGCAGCATTTCCTTATTTGTCTGTTCCAAAAAAAATGGCAGCATTTTAAATTCGGTAACAATTTAACTTCAAAATTACAGTTTTGCAATTGCTAAAATGATTTACAACCACACAAATATCTTTGTCTTATTTTACACCACAAATTTCAAAAATCTTTCTTTATTTTTTAAACTTTGTGCTAAATCAAATTATGACACATAAAGTGGAACGGAGGGAGTATACGATTAATTAAAGATCACCTATTTATTTACTTTTAAAAGGCACTAAATATCAGCAAACGGTTTTTAGTAAGATTTCTACATTTTCCTACTACTCCTATAAAGAGTAAAAATCATCACATGGTGTGCACAAGTAAAAATCTTCTAGAAGTATTGTAGTTGTCGCCCATTAAATAATCCTATGGCCAGAATTATACCAAATGTCTTGATCATAAAAATACGTTGACCAACTTTGGGACAAAAGAACTCTTCAGACTTCTTCTTCTTCGTACATATCGAAAGCTCATCTGCTACTTTTACCAGTTTCCCCCTTTTTTCTCCTATCTGATAAACTATATACTCCAACACCATCTTACCATATCATTTTCTTGCATTCATTTATTTTCTTCTCTCTCTAATAGAACATTTAATTTTTCGTAACTTACAATCTACATATAAATATTATTGCCAGTTGCATAGCGAACCACGACTAACATTCTTCAGTTCTCAATTTTTGTCACTTTATATAGTTTTGCAATTTTAGTTATAGTATGATTTTTTTAATGAAAGTGATGGTGGGTGTGGAAACAATAATTTTCTTTTTCGGCTACCTCCACCGCCGTGGACGGCGGGGCAGTGGCTATGGTGAAGAAGAAGTCGGGTAGATTTAGATATGCATGACCTTTCTTCTTCTTTACTGCGTGATATTCATTGGATCGCTGATTGAAAAGCACAAGTTAATATGAGAGAAGTGTAAATTTGTCAAGACGCATCAAATATTGTGTTGAAGCTACAGTAAGATTCTGTAGTATCCAATTAACACTTGCTATTTCAAATGAAATTACAAAATTGCCCCAAGCAGGCTGGTCATAAGCAGGACATGAAGACCTGCCTGCTTGAGCTCCTTCAAGCCCTTTCTATTAAGGAGAAACTAGAGGAAGGGAGCCTGGGCTAGCCCGAGCTCAAGCTTATTAGGGTCAAGTAAAAATTTGAGTTACATTATATTGATCCAATGGTAATCATATACTTAGTTGGTCTCGATTTTGGTTCGATATTATGCGCCATTTAAGACACAATTACCTTTTAATTTCTTTTCAAGCATTGCCACTAAACTTCATATCAATTGCTCAACTCACCACTTTTGGTCTGAAATGGAGTCATACTTCAAATTGAAATCATAAATATCATGTGCAAGTACACTTCAATTGTCTAAATGATCAAATAAATATTTTTTTAACATAATTGTATCTCGATAATAATCACCACATGTGCTCTTCCTCCATATTTTGTTAACTTTCCCAATTCCCTCTTCGCTACCCATTCGTCCCCTTCGATCTTCTCTGTCGCTGCTAGGTTATATTCATATGCTTTATTTTGCCCGTTATATATGTGTTTATTTCTTTTATTTTGGGTAGGTATTAGAACCTCAATCGGTCATTCTGCTGAAGTATGTGTATTAAAATTTAAGTGTTAAAAAATGTTTATTATCTTGAGTAGAAATTAGCTTGTTAAGCTTAGTTAAATTTGTAACTCTATTTTGAGCACAAACTCGACATATTAATGGCTATAAGGCATACAATGCCAGATATAACACATAAACAGATGAACTCGAAGCCTCCATAATTACAGGACGAATATTTTTTTTACTCGACATATTAATGGCTATAAGGTGTATAATGCCAGCTATAACACATAAACAGATGAATTCGAAGCCTCCATAGTTACATGATGGATAAGTATTATTTTTTGTTTGTTCTTTATATGCAATTGCAAAAGAAGGCTAATGTTAAGAGGAGCCGGTATAAATTCTCGTATAAGAAAGCGCAATACTTTTTACTATTTTGAAATGTTGAAAGATGCTACTTCTCGTACTTTTTGTGTATTTTAATGAATGGACTATTTAAAATTCTAAAATAATTAATTTAATCTAATTAAATTAACTCCGACAATTGGTCAAAGTTCACTTTCCACAAGCTATTTAAGCTACCTGTAGAAGAACCAAGTACCAATTTTAGTAAATATAGAGCAAACATGCATGAGCATCTTGTTAATTTGTGGGTTAGAAATTGATTTCTACACAAGGGATGGAATAAAAGTATTAGTAGAAAGGATTTTTTACATAAAAGTACAAGTTTTAGAACTTAATTACCAAACATAGCTACATTTTAGCAAAATAACCATATATAGAGGAAAACACAAGTTAATTACAAATATAGCAAAAACATAGCAATATTTTCCCATAACATACCAAACCCTTACATTCTTCCTCCTATTTCCTCCACTATCACTTTTGCTCCTCCCATTTCTTCCTATTTCACTTTTCCTCCCACCATTTCCCCCAATTTCACTTTTATTACTATCATTTCCCCCAATTTCACTTTTCCTCATCCCATCCTCGATGTATCTCATTGTATCTCACAGTATCTCAACTATTTCTATACCGTTTCAACTGTTTCTGCTGCACCGTACCTAACTGTTTCTGCACCGTTTCAACTGTTTCTGCAGCACCGTATCTAATTGTTTCTGCACAGTTGTAGTACCGTATCTAACAGTTTCTGCACCGTTTCTACTGTTTCTACAGCACTGTATCTAACAGTTTCTGCACCGTATCTAACTGTATCTCACTGTATCTACGCTTTCAGCACTGTTTCGGATTATTTCAACACCGTATCTAACTATTTCTCGACCGTATCAAGGTGTTTTCAGACTGTTTCAGTATTACTCACTTTTTTAACTGCTCGTGCAGCATAACAGAGTACGATGAGAAGCAGGGGCAGTCTAAATTCCCTCCCCACTCGTGTGCACACTTCTTTTCAATGTATTCATTTGTACCATTTTGGGCCCCAACATCTATTTACTTCCTTGGTTGTAAGTAGTACACCAGTGCCTACGTTCTTTTAGCTTTTACCATTTATAAGTAATTCAACATCAAGGCCACATGCTTTAATTGGCTACTTAACTATGCACAAGTGAGCTGTACAATAATATTATTACATTTCTTAACAGTTGTACAATACATAGTTCCTAATCTGCTACACCAACAGACGCTCTCCCTAGTCTCCAAACTCAAATTGGACCAGTTCAGCAGAAGAAAGGCCTATTGAAAACTCGTTTAGGTCTGCCTCTAAATCTATGACACAAATTCTTATATTTAGCTTTCGTAATACATGTATGAGATTTCTCTAGCATGAGTAGCACAGACAGAGGCGACTACTATCTGTTTGTTTTTTATGGTAGTTATTGTGTGTATCCGGCAGCAGAGATGCCGCAGATGGCGGAGATAATGGTGGAGATGAAAATGGGGGTGAATTTGGACGGGTTTCAGCGTAAAGGAAGAGAGAAGGGAATGAGGGTGGGGCTGATTTGGTTTAGGAAAAGTGGAGTAAATATTTTATGATTTTTGGAGGGTGGTGTATAAGTGTAGTTATCAAAAATAAAATGGGTTGATTATTAAAGAAATATGCTAAAAAAATATTGCTATATATGGTAATTTTAAAAATATTGCTATTTTTGTGTAATTAGGGATGTATATTTGTATATATGTATAAAAAAACCCTAGTAAAAACCTATACTAGGGTTTTTTTACACTCCATACCCATGAAATTTAAAGTATTTATAAGTCATATCCATTAAAAATTACACTACCTATAAAACTAAAAGTATTTATCCAACATACCCATTTATTATTGTATACCTTTGTTATGCCTTATAGGTGTATACCTTTAAGGTATACTGCATAAATTATAGTATAAAAGTCTGGAGGGCCATTTATTACTGTATACTTTTGTTATATCTTATATGTGTATACCTTTATAGTATACTGTATAAAATATGGTATACAAGTCTGGAAGGGTAGATCGGGTTAGTTTAGTGGGTAGATCGGGTAATATTTAAATGTAGTGGATAGTGATTGTAATTACTTTAAGTTTTGTGGGTATTTTTGTAAGTGTCTCAAACCTATAAGGAAGAGACGGTGTTGGTGGGCCTAGTGAGTTTGCAATGTCAAAGAATGGGTGTATGTGGGCTCTTCACATGGTCGCTAATTTCATGGTTTTATACTTCTATTGATATTTGAAAGTCCTAAAACTTGGCCATATTTACCAAAAGCTATTGGACAAATTATGTCATAAACTGAATACCAGGGGTACAATCTAACTTTTAGAAAGCGACACATGGCGGCCCACTACACACATCTCTACTTCAAATTGATGAGAGTACAACATTCCTAAGGGACAATTTAATGAAATTTCAGAATTATCCTTATGCCAGGCAGGAATGTTGACGCCCACCTGTCTGCTATTCCCTCTTAACAAAAGTAGGGTCACGTGTGGAGGTAACAAAAAGCAATTGGTGTTTCGGTCAATGGAAGATAGCATACAACTTTTGAAGCCTTACTGTACAACATTCCTAAGGGACAATTTAACGAAATTCCAGAATTATCCTTATGCCAGGCAGACATATTGACGCCCACCTGTCTGTTGTTCCCTCTTATAAGATAGCCAGGCAGGCATGTTGACGCCCACCTGTCTGCTATTCCTTCTTATAAGATAGTAGAGATACACCTAATTTTTTCATGAGAAAGATGAAAATTGACTACCAATACATTATATTACTCCATTCTTTTTATTATAAATGTACTTATCTTTTTCTTTTAGTCCATTCAAACAAAACACTGAGCTTCGCTAAATTTGAAAATATTTAACTAAACTTGCAATTTTTATCATCAATAATAAGTTTGTATAGCTACATAAAAACTATGATATCCATCATAAAATTCAAAAGTACTATAACATATGCAAATCTTATTACTGCCCTGTCAAATATGAATACGATAAATTGAAAAGAAAGGAGTAATACAAACAATCCGACCATTTGGTCTTAGCCAACATCCCAAAGTCAACAGAATTGCTGACTACGTTTAAACTACTCACGGCGCACAGAGCATGGAACTGGATTCGATATTTCGTCCAAGGGTTTTCTTGGGGAACATGAATTTACATATCGGCTCCCCATCAATCTACACTATATGATACTTTCCCAGAATACTTGAACTATTTCACACGAAAATGCTATAATGGCCAAGAAAACTGTGATATTAGAGCTCATAATACACACAGGCAGTGAGGCAATTGCCTGCTACTTTTCCTTTCACCGAAAAAACAATAAATCTAAATTCCAAAGAGACATTTTACCTTTGGTTCTAATGTACAATATTTCAGTATAACTACTTGAACAACTAACTCTATACAGCACCCAAAATTAACCCTGCACTGCTAATTCTTGCAAGTGCTCAATAAAAACTTGTAGGCTCAGTTCTTCAGTAAATATAATATCTGAACCTTCTTTGTATGTTGAGTTGTGTGTAAGAGATGGATTCAACTTGGCTAGTAGAAACCTAGCCTGACTACCATGCTGGTCACACTTAATAAGCTTTGGCACATGTATCCTTTCAGATACCAATTGCTCTGCATCAATCTCTGGAGCTTCCAACAGTTTGCGGAAACTGTCCTGGCTAGGATCCTTGTGATAGCCAAGTTTATGCCATTGTGCAATCTTAGAGCTATAATGAATAACCACATGGAAGTAGGAGTCAAAGAGCAAGATAATATCTGGAGTGACAGAGCAGATATCTAAAAGAACGGGGATAAGGGGGCCATCGAATGAATACTGGAAGAGGGTTGGCTGGATCATAATAAGTGAGCCAACTACCCCATCGCGGTTCAACAACAGCCTGAAAAAAGTCGTCTCGTCTGGAGTGCTATTGAAGACATCGATAAATTGAGACCTCCTTAAATAATACATGAACTGTAGGAAGAGGGATAAGTTGGATGCAAGACAGAATGATGAAGGGTCTTCCGGGACATAATCCCCAAACTTAGAAGCAAAACGTCAAATATTTATCTAGCCACCGGACAATATCTTGAGAAAGATTGCTCTCTGATCTATGAATAGAAAGCCTAGCCATCACTGAAGCTGCTGCTTCCTGATCAAATCCAGCAGCAATTTCTGGAGAGCGGTTCCCAACCCACCTTCTTGCAGCAGTGGTCACCCTCTTCCGCATTCCCGTGCTTCCATATCTATAGTGTGTTATGAACTGTATGAAAAATGCAGAGCTATGTTGGGCTTTCTATTCATCCCCTACTTCGAGAAAGAAGGCAATGCATGTTTTGTTAGTAAGTGTCCCCAATTTCCACTTACACGTACCTCCCTCGCCAATTTCTTTGTCACTGACTGAAGCATTCTTCTTATGAAGAGAAACACATGGACCAAGAGCCCCACAAATTTTAACATCCTTCATTGTTACAATCTCTATTGTTACATCGAAACACATTTTTAAATTACCAACCTCATCATGGCTAAATATGTGACGTAAACATTTTCTGAACTGCTCCGAGTCAAATGATTCTGTTAACATCATGAATCCCCCTGAGCTCTCAACTGGACCTCTAAGCTCAGCAGCTCCAACTTGATCCAGTGAACAAGCAAATAGATCAAGAACAATAGATGAACTAGACAATCTATTTGTTATTTGCTTATAAAATTCACAGGTCTTCTTGTGGTAAGCTGCATAACCATCACCAATGTCTCGGTGATTCCTAATGGCATTTTCAAAATCAGAGCTTACAATTGTCCCTGGGCCAATCGTTGCTGGCCCTGAGGTGAAGATCATGATACGCGAACCTGTAGAGATCAGGCATCCTTCTAGTAGTCCAACCGCAACTGATATTGCTACTCCTGTAGCCCGATAGGGTCTATGCCCTGGCATAACCTGCGCTGAAGATTGGATATCTTCAATAGGTGATGTTATGCTGAATTCCCCTTCTGATAGTGGTATCAGGAATCCTTGTTTTGGAGCTATAGCTACCTTTCCTGCTTGGTACTTGACATGACCAATACCCAGGAGTTGCTTGGTCTGATCACAAAAAAGAAAATACATGGCAAAAGATGAGCAAATTAAAACATAATGCACAACAGATTTCAAGAAATTATTGTTGAGGCATATTTCCTCTTTGCATGTTTTCCTTTTTTGTTTTTTTTTTGGTAGGATTTTTTGGGGGGGGGGGGGTGTAATAGGGGCTAAATGGGAACAGCTTACACAGGCAGCTTATTTTTAATCTGCTTGGCATTTCAACATTTTATTGCTACTCATTTTCGTTATAATTCAGATTATTAGAGAACTCTATTCCCCACCCCCAACCCCCTCCCCCCCCCCCCCCAAAACCACTTACCCATCTTCACAAGTATAATTTTATTGATAATGGGAGATTTCAGTGATACTGGAAAGCTGCTGTATTCAGGAGGAATACCAAAAAGTAGAGAATCGCTTGATTCTCTTCTGAAGATACCCAAATCTTCTATACAAACAAGAAATTCATGGAAGCACCAAAGAGACATTAAAAACAAGAGGCTATTCCTCATTACAAAGCCATATTTTTCCCTTTCAAAAGCTCTTCTATTTCCCATCATACTACCTACATAAGTGCTAATGCAGCAAAATACGCTCAATGTTTTCTCCTTAATCCTCTAAAGGCCCAATTAAATAGTGCATCCATCACAGTATCAGACATGGTCCACTGTTGCCCCCGAACCATTTTTAAAAGCTCCTACCATAGACGTGATGCTACTTGGCTATGCAGTAAGAGATTATCCACATCCTCTCCTAAATGTTTGAACATGAAGAACTAATAAACATATTAATAGTTTTGCCATCAAAAACTTTCCTTTCTTCACTGTGATTACCATCTTAGTTTGTACTCTTGATTTTTTTCAAACCTATTTTCAAATTGCTTTCCTTGAGCCGAGGTCTACCGGAAACAACCTCTCTACCTCACACAAGGTAAGGGGTAAGGTCTGCGTACACCCACCCTTCCCAGACCCCCAGTTGTGGAATCACACTGGGTATGTTGTTGTTCTCATGGTTCCTCATGGTCTATCTTCTTTGGGCCAATACTTCATCATAGCTAAGCTATAGTACCAAATATATATATATATATATATATATATATATATATATATATATATATATATATATATATATATATTGCAGCTAGTAGTTCAATAAAGAAAATGGAAACAACACCCATACCTAGCGTGTGAAGGTATGTGCTGGTTGTCAAGAAAAACATGAGCCAAAGAGGTATGAAAAAGAACACCCCGTAGGCAGGGAAGAGTAGAGGAGGAAGGAGTATATGCTCATTAAATTTTTGAAGTAGGGTGGACGAAACAAGAATAAAGTGGAAAAAAGCAGAAATCGGTGCGAAAGAAGCATGAAAAGAAGGGGAAAACTAGTAGAGTAGCTGCCTTGGTGCTCAGAAATGGAGCACATTGACAATAAGGGGATTGGAGATATTCAAGTTTCCAACTATTTCCCCGGCGTTGACATAGATCTCAATTAGGAAAAGATAGAAGTGAATAATTGCTACCTTTTATGTTTATGCGGCTATATGATATGTCATAAAAGATGGTATACAAGGTAAATTTCCAAACTAACATTAGTTATAAGGGCCTCACAACAATTTAACGTCCCGAAAAAATGTGTAATAATCTTTTCTCATAATGATGTTAGGCACATAGTCACGAGTAAGCACGAACTTTCAGACTATAATCGAGGCTAAACATGTTATACCATGTTCAATGAGATCCCCGATCAAAATGACACCAATTAAAAGTTGTAGAACAAGTAGCCATCAAATACACCAAACACTTCCTCTAAAGCTAACTACCTCTTGTGTGTCTTTCATCAAAAGATACACTCTTTCCTCTAATTGAATACCACTGTACACATTGACTTTTAAGATGTGTTGATCATGTGCGATATAGAAAGTAAAGCAACACAGGCCCAGCTGATTGACTTACTTCTTTTAACGATAAATATTAGGTCACCGATGAACAAAAGTGAAACGTTCATTCATCTGCAGAAGTGAGAACTTCAAAGGATGACCCTCCAACATCCTTTGACACTTCTTAGCTGATAGAGAAAAAAGTACTAAAAGTTCAATCAGCAGCTTTCTTATTCTCCTTAAAAGTACACCGCGTTTCCCCTACCTTACCCTACAGTTCCTTTTCTTCACAACCCCCACCCCCCCTCTTTCTCTATGACTGAGAAACTTGAGGGCCAGACACGGTTAACAGGCCGCCCATCAACCATTCTCCAATTGAATACCAGACTTTTGTCATTGGCAGGGTTCGAACTCGTGACGTTGCCTAACCACTCATCAAAAGTTGCGCTCTTGCCACTAGACAAAACCTGTGGGCATTCTCTTTTTATCCCCTTTACTAATTCCTTTAACAGCAAAGGCTCATTCCTAGAATATTTCTCATTTCTTACTGAAAAAATCTCATTTCTACAGCACTCAGTCAGAGATCTTCAGCTCAAAAGCTAGTACACAACACGGATAACTGTACTAACTACTGTTGCATCTCTGATACATAAAACTTTAATCGGTTAAACTGAGTTACCCTCGCTATCACTATGTGATTTTTATATACCAACTGTCACGACCCTTTTTTAACACACAAAAATTAAAATAAATAGAATTGTGTATTTAAAGGCTGTGACGGGTGTTACAAGGTACACAATTATTCAAGAGAAAATCGGAGTCGCCACTTGACAAGTTAAAGGTGTGCCAAGTCACCAAAGTGGTGTACCTGGAAACACCCTTGACTCGTCTAATAGTCTGCGTCAGAGATTCGGGTAAGGTTCTCAGTTGACTCTCGGGAAGGTATTAGGCACCCTCGAGTCCTGTGCCAAGCACAGTTGCTTTATTGTCGCAATTTTAATTTATTAAATATGGTTGTTATATTAATGCCATTAGTTTGAATTTGTACTTTGATTCAGAAAAGGTTTAAAAATGTTAAATCTTAACCAACCTCACAGAGGACTGGTTTTTATATTATAATTCAGGAAATTAAAGTGTATCGTTCTTTTCCAACCTTACAAAGGACTTGACGAATTTACACTTCGATTTATAATAAATAAAATGTATTGCGTATCTCAATCTCACAAAGGAACTGGCACATTTTTAAAAGAATTTAATTAACTTCAAAAAAATAATTAATTTAGAATTAGTTTAAATCAATTTAGTTTTTTTCTTGGCCTAATAAGTAGATCGTAAATCATACTAATCGTTTGTGCCTAATCGCATTTGAAACCGTATTTTATCACGAGCTCCATCATTGGATTCTCTTAATTTAGTTTTGGCTCGTCTCAATTTGATTTTTCTTTTTGCCTAATAAGTAGATCACGAATCATACTTATTAATATTGCCTAATCGTGTCTCCTTTAATCAATTACTAAATAAGCTTTCATTGAAATGAATACAAACAAAGTACTTCATTTAATTTTCGTGAGTGCAATGGGCCTAAACTATATTGAAATGAAAACAAACAAACTCCTTCATTTAATTTCTCGTGAGTGCTATGGGCCTAAACTGTATTGCAATGAAAACAAACAAACTACTTCATTTAATTTCTCGTGAGCTATGGGCCTAAACTGTTAGCCTAATTCGGATTTGTTCTGGTTCTTTTATTCCGAAAATGGTAAATATTATATAATATATAAGAAAACACTAAGAATCTTATGAATTCTTCCAAATTAAGTCAATTGAAATTTCGACGATCCTTAATTGAGCAACAATGCACTAAAGATCCGGAAAAGATGCACAACAATAGTTATTAAAATGGAGATTTACAAACGGCCAAGAAAAACAAAACTCATTGGAGTACATTTTAAGTCCATGGATCTAGATACGAACACACTCAAAATTGCTCCAACGTTTCCTTGTCATTTTACTATGCTAATTTAAATCTTTTTCCTTTTCCAACTTGACAATAAAGATAATTGTGCAAAAAAAAAAAAAAAAGAGCAAAACCCATAAATGGACAAAATAGATTACTTTCTTTTCTTAATAGCAAGAGCTAGCAAAAGTTGAGCAAATGTGAACTTCAAACATGTTTGATTTCATTTCACTTTCATACCCCAAACATATTTAAATAAATACACAGTTAGGAAAGTATTTACCTTGTGTAGCAATTCCCCAAACTAATGAAACAAATGAAATAGCAAGCCAAAGCGACAAAACTCTCACTCCAAAGTCAGCCACTAAACAGCCCTTTAGCACCCTATTTAAACCTTAAAGACTTGTGGATTTATACCCCGAAAGACCCTTAGTGTAAAGGCTTTTGGTTCTAAATCCTACTATCAAACTTACTATTTTTTTAAAAAGTGTTTTCGCTCTCTTTTAGTGTAAATTTCAGCAGCTGTTCTATGTGTTTTTTCAGCTGTTGTTGGTGTCTTAAATGAGGAGTAAAGACTCCTATATATAGCTAAAAAGTGAGGCCAAAGGGTGGGGTGTGGACTTGTACAAAAGTACAAGCCCACACCCCTACACTTGAGTGTTTTCTAGACCTATTTTCATCATAAATACAGCAGCTATAGAGGACTATTTCAGCCCCTAAACAGTCCAAAAAAAAACTGAAATTGTGTCCTTTACAAGGACACCAAACACTCATTATATTGACTAGAAGGTCTATGACTTACTATGCAAACTAAATCAGCCCAAAAACTAACTAAACTAAACTAAAATGCAACCAGATTTCAAAATTCAGTTTTTAAGAGTTCTAACGCCTGGAAAAAGAAGCAAAATCAGCCCCACAAAACACTAAAATCCATCCCTTTGCTCACCACACTTTACACTTACGGATAAGCATTACACTTGCCCTTAATGAAGAACCAAACAAAACTACTAAGACATACATGTTCATGCTTAACATATCCTGATCAAAAATATTATTTATGAAAGATTTGCAAACAACTCACATCTTAACAAACATTTGGATATTTGAGATAACAACTCCCATATTATCGATTCTTCAACTAAATTCATGGCTAAACAGTTATTATCCAAAAAAACTAATAGACTAAATGAATCTAGACAAGAGATAGGGAAGAAGATAAAGGCTTTTCTCTAACCCGTCGAAGCCAAAACATCAAAGAACAAGCTGAATCGCCATCTCCATGTTGCTGCCTTTGCACCGCTCAGCTTTCATACGCCAACTCCACCACGAGCAACGCTGCTCCATCGAGGCAGCCGCCACTGTCACTGCTGTCCGTATCACAGCCCCGGATTCGCTCCTAAACACCCCCCTCGTACTGCTTCACATTGTTCTCAATTCAACATCATAACAAACACCTCCCCTGCCCTAAAACAAACGCATCACTGCCTCCCCGTTTCATGAAATACATCACAACAGCCCCCTATCACCCCCACGTGAATAACAACACAAGATCAAATCACCACCACCAGAAGCATTGAAACAGCCCCCCTAAATAATCATTTTAGCACCACCACTATAGCCCTTCCAATCATTAAAACAGTAGCCACATCCACACAGACTCCCCAATCTGCCATCACCATTTCCAGCGTAGGATAGGCAGCGGCAAACATAACAGAAACGAGAAGAAGAAAAGAGAGAAAGAAAACAAAAAAAATCAGAACGGGTGAAGAGAGAAAGAAAAAAAAAACGGGCAGGGGAGAAAGGATTTTGAGAAACGGAGTATAGGGGGTGAGAGAAGGGAAGTAAATAGAAAAGAAAAGACCAAAAACTCACCGGAAAAAGTCAAGGTGGCCGGAATTGGGCTTTGACCGAACTTTTGACTCCCGATCTACGCCAAACCGTTGAGATTTTGTAAAAACTAAGTTGAGAAATGGAATGGGGGGGGGGGGGGTCGAGATCTTTTGAATGGTATATATTTTGTATTTTTCCGGCCACCGGAGGTGGTGGCCGGCGGCGGCAGTGCGGCGGTGGAGGGTGGAGCTCCGGTGGAGCAGTGGCGGAGCATTAGTTTTCCGGTGGGAGAGAAAATTTGGCAAGAGTCTCTCTAAGTCCTAAGAGACTTGTGAGTGTGTGTGACAAAATGAGAAGAAACCAAGCTTTTATACATGGAAGTCTCTGACGATCTGAGCCGTTGAATCAAGATGAGATCAACGGCTAATATTGAGTCTTTCATGGGCTGGATCAAGAGAAGTGGGCTAATGGATCATAATTGTTGGGCTATTATTTTCCTATATGGCCATTAAAATGCCTAGACTTATTAAAAACTAACACAATTAACTACAATAAAAACTACATAAATCTACAATATTATCAAAATTAAACATAGAGTCATAATTAAACACATAAAAAGTATTTTTGGCAATTTTCATATTTTACATCCTAATTAATGACAATTTTAGTTAAAATAAAGACTAAAATTTAAGAAAATTTCAGCAAAATCCTAAGAATCTAACACGGCTATTTTGAGCAATTTTTCTGTATTTCGTGCCAAAATTAGGTGATTACACCAACAGGATTATACGTTTCAAAAGCAGCTCGCTACTAATAAATCGGACATATTAGTAAACTGAACAAAGTTAAATTTCACATCTTTTTACCTGCTCAGACGAAACCTCGCGCTCCCCGTGGAACAGCACAACCCTAAAGCAATAAGCAAAACCAAGATCATAAAGGCAAACGATCGAATCAAAAACCACCAACCCAACCAATGCATTTTCGGGCAAATCCGCAATGACATGAAGCAGTTAATTTTTCAGCACCCTCAACTCCTCCTCCTCTATACAACCATCCACAACAAACACAAAGGCAGGGCCACAAATCCCAGGCCAATCGAAGCTCGAAGAAGAAGTGGGGGTTCAAACCAAGCCCATTTTATTCCCAGCAGCCCTTAAATGATACTCAACAAGTACTATAAGTAGGGAAAAGCTCAGCAGGTATATTATTCTCAGTAATAGCTAAATAAGATTTAGGGAAAGGGTTTTTAAGAAAACAAAAGGGACAAATCCAAATTCTACAAGTGTAATCGACACGAGCGTAGGGGTTTAAAACAGCGTGACATTGGGAGCAAATAACAGGATCATAAGGGAGTATAGGGAGTTCATTAAAATGCATTAAAGGTGTACACATAATCGAAAGTGGTATAATTAATGTTGATGATTGTGATTTAGAAATTGGCGAATTCCATGACCAACGTAGACCTTCTATTGCTTCTAGTTCATTGAAATCCATGATTTTAATTTACATAATCATTAAAGGTTAAAAGGGTTTTCCCGGCGGACGGCTAACGTGCTAAGTTGCTCGGACACGGCACTTTTGGTGCCGCACCCGTGTCGACACGACACTAGTATGGGTGTGGGTGTGGGATTCGTGTCGGATATGGTCAAACGTTTATGGGTACTTTGACCACGGGCGGCTGAAAAGTTCTAGACAATATATAATTTGATTCCCCATAGTGAAACCAAAGCTAGGGTAATTTTGTAGTAATTACCTCTCTAATGATGTCTTCCTACAGTACCTCAACAGAAAATCAAAAGGGGAAATATTTCTTAAGGCCAACAAAAAGTGTATGATCGGATTAAAACTCTATTTTTAATTTTTTAAATTATTTTTAGCCGAATCCCTGCACCCATATCCGTAATAGGATCCGTATCCCCGAATTTTAGAATTTAGATCTTGAAGGATCCGACCTCTAGATCCGCACCCGTGTCGGACACCCGTACCGGTGTCCGAGCAACTTAGCTAACGTGAAAGGGAAGAAGGGAAAAGAGAAAGAGGTTAGCCGCCCACTGAAAAGAGTAAAAATTATTGGGACAAGGAACCAGGATTCTTTCTTTCTTTCATAGTGAAATTCTGTCATCACATCATAACTCACGTGACTTATATTTGTTTTTATTTTATTTTTTCATTTTTCCATTCAAGTTTGAACACTCAACCTAACAATTATGGGTGAAAGTCCTTTAACCTTTACCAATTGAGCAAGCTTTTGCGAACATAGATTTATGTGGACTTTGTTCGTGAAACTCTTTTTTTTTTTTTCTACTTTCATAGGAAATAGATCCAACCAATTTTATGAGATTGTATTATATTGAGCTAATTAAAGAAGACTTGCACGTTTTAAAGAGTATAACTAATAATAAAACTGCTCATATGGTCATAATTTATGTGAACTGATTTTTTGTTTGAAATTGAAAATTACATGGTATTTACTTCGATAATAGTTATTTTTACTTTCTTTCAATCCACATCCAATCTTGATAACCTTATATGAATTAGAAATTCGACTTTATCCTCACTTTCTTTACAATAATTATGGTATCATATTATGTAACTTTAACGTGTATTGTATATGTATATATGTAAAAGATAGTACGAGTTATAGGACTTCTCCGACTCGATGGATGAATCGTTATTGGAGGTCTTTGAAAATAGGATGCTCAATCTTTATCATCTACGATGTTGTATTGAAAAACCCCATATGTCAATAAGATTGAATGAAAATCAAAGTCTGGTGTGCTTCGGTCCACTGATCTTTGAAAGCTAAAACTCATTGAGTACAATAAAAAGGGCAGTCCGGTGCACAAAATATCCCGTGTTCGTGCAGAGTCTGGGGAAGGGCATCACCCCAAGGGGTGTGATATACGCTGCCTAATCTGATGAAAACATTAGTAACTATTTTCAAGGCTTAAACCTATGACCTATAGGTCGCACGAAGACAACTTTACCAGTTGTTCCAAGGCTCCCTTAATTGAGTACAGTATAATCGAATATTATTTTGTCAAACACATGAACTAGTTTGAAATTTGAGATATTGATTATGTTTGAGGTTCTAATTTTGGTGTTGAAGAGTCGAAAGATGCCACAAGCAAATTCTTGATTTATTTCACTCATAGGGATGCTATTGGTGATCGTAGTTGGGCATTGTCAATTTATAAAATAAAATTTTATATAAAGGAAAGGGCAAATATACTACCATTGAGAATCTAATTATATATTTAGGCTGGTGAGGTTTCACACAATTAGGGCATGTAACTTATTTCTATGTTTAACTATGTTGACCGGAAGTTTTTTTGACCAAGTCAAAATTATGAATTGAGTCTCAAAAGTATAATTAATCCCATTATTTGATAATTCAGGTAGATAAAGATGGAAAATTTGAACCATGTTTTAAAAAACTAAACAAGATGATCTTTAAAAAATGATCGCTTCTACATTTAATGAAGTTGTTTGGATGAAATACCCTTGCTGATTAAAAAAAACTTATGTAAGTGTCATTTATAACTTCATGGGAGTATATTACATTTACATAAGTTGGTAAAAAGTTGAAACACCTTATAAAAAAAAAAAAAAAAATTGGAGAAACGCGTTATTAAAAATTACGTTGGTCTTAGGCATGCACATATACTGCTCTTCCCTCCTGAAATCTTCCCTCCACATATCTTCTGTGTTTCATTTCTCTCTAACGACTAAAACGTTGAAATTTTTCATTTATAAATTACTCTCTTTTTTTAGCGAAAACAAGAATTTTTATAGCGCTTTTCTCTTCTAATAACTAGTTTAACATAACTGGATAATCTTTGTGACTAGTATGACGCGATCAACATTCAAAGTAAAAGAGAAGCAAATTGATAAATCTGTACTGCAAAAGATATTGGTGGAGACCATCGAATCCTCTGATGACGTTACGCCACAGAGAAAGCTTCTGAAGTCTATTGAAATCGTTGAGAAAGTTGTTACGAAAGAATTGGATAGTTGAAGAGCACTCCTAGTGCTCAAAAACAACAGAGGGTTAAAAAAGTTAGGACTTTAATGTCCATGCACTGTCTTTGATTAACTATAGATGTATACGCGCACATATAATCGCTATCTCTTTCATGTCAAAACGAAAACTTTTTCTATGTTTGCGAAAAGTTCTGCTCACTATCCCGAACAAGGTAATAATAATTCTTTCATCTTTATTGAATTACAATATCTATTCCTTATTATTTACTGGATGACTGGATTGTTATATCATCATAATATGGATTTTAGGCTTACGTGCTTTGATGCTTTACTGTCATGTTCAATGTTAATGATAAAGTCACTTTCTTTGAATCTTTTTCATCAAGTTTTTCCTACTTAAAATATGTGAACTCTTTCTTTCGAGTTTTTGCTGTTAGGTTCATTGTTCGTCAGTTTAAAGTCATGATTTCAAAAGATTTGAACTTTGTATCTATAGGTTGATTATCTGTTTGCATAGTTTAAGATGAGTCGTTCCTGTTTGTTTGGAATTTATTTCACTATGGAAAGATATCAAAGTGATGTTCTTTTTGTTTAATTTTCGTCAAAAGGAGGTAAAGTTTTTTAAGATTCATGCCTTAGTGGGAAGACTTGATTTTTTTTTTTTAATTCTTAAGCATAACTTGCAATTAGATGCATCAACGGAGTATATTTCTTGGTCTGAAGTTCTTTCCTTTAAAAGACTTTATTTACAAATTATGAACCAGTTTATGACTACCTGAACCATTTTCTTGCCTTGATATTTTTCTTCACAAACTGAAGGTTTAAGTTTAGTTTTGATGCCAAATGAGTTCAACATTGCTGTTGAATTTCTTAAAATTAGGTTTTGTTTGGTTTTTCTGCTAGCACTAAATCTGTATTATCTGTACCAGTGTGCAGTGTTACTTATTTTAGAGTTTTTGCTTTTACATAAACCTTACCCTTAAAATGGCAAGACACCATAGTATACTGTTTTAATATATCAAAAGGCGTTGATCTTTATCTATATTTAGTCATATAGGTTGTTTGTAGTTTGATATAAGGTTTGTGGGGGTTATGCTAAAGCTCAAGTATGTGCAGTCTGCAACTTTATGCTAGTATGATAAAAGTTTGATTTATAGGATGTTCATTTTTTATTCAAGCCTCTAAAGCCTGTTGTGCTGCATCTAGTCATTAAAAGAGTTATAGTATAGCATTTGTTTGCATTAGTCGCAACTTGACTCGAGTTTAAGGAATGCCGCTACATCAAATGCTGAATCTGCCATATAATACATCATTTGTTTGACTTCCCTGGATGATAATCTTTTTAATATGGTTTATTTTCTATTATTTGCACTTTGGGTGTGTTTGGTATGGGGGAAAATATTTTCTGAAAAATATTTTTCTATTTTTTCATATTTGGTTGGCATATAAGGGTTGAAAAATATTTTTCTAGTTTACTCATACCCATTTTCCACCAAATAAAGGAAAATGTTTTCCCTAGAAATAATTCAGAATATATTTTCCTTTTTCTGAAAGAAACAAAAAAACACGCGTCTGAACCCACCCCCTCACTGCACCCCCTCCAAATCAGAACATTTCCCACTTCTCTCTCTCTCTAGCGAGCCCTCATCTCTATCTTTCTCTCTCTAGTCTAGGGGTTTTCTTTTCTCCGCCGCTTCTCCGCCACAAAATTCTCCGTTCTCCACTGCAAGTTTCTCCATCTACTGCCGCGAGCCCTGTTCGGAGACTTTGCTGAGGCATTCTTTATTCCCTTTTATACGGTAAAATATTGGTATTTTTCATTTATTTTTGCGTTGCATTTTTCGTTTCAGATCTATGTATTATTTGCATCATAAAAACCTAACTTTTACTTATATTCAAGCATTTGATATGCTGCTATTTAAGCCTGGATTTACCTTGTTATGTTTAACTTGAATGTGTAGGAAAAATATTCAAATTTTGAAAACCCTAGGTTTTGATTTGTTGCCTTCTGGAATTTCAAAATACTTCTAATAGTTTCTCAATCATTATCTCAAGTCGGGTTGCAACAGATGAGTTTGATTAACGACGAAGAAGAAGACGTAATAATTGGAGATGCAGCGACATCCGTCTTAGCTGCTGGTGCTGCGTTTGTCATAGCCTTCGAAAATTACAATAGCATTCCTGGAGCACCTTACATCAATAAAGACCAAGAGAGGGAATTTCATATGAATAGTATTTTTAATGAAAGTACTATTCATTGCGCGGATTAGATAAGGATGAGCCAACCTGTATTTTTTTAACGGTGTAATGCTCTTAGAAGAAACAATTTTTTGAGTCCAACCAAAAATATGTCAATTCAGAAATAACTATTGATTTTCTTGGAAATTGTTGGTTTTAATGAACGGTTTCGCAAGATTGGGTCACACTTTTATAGGTCGATTGAGTTTATTCATCGATTCTTCTGTATTGTGCTTCAAGCAATTTTGAAGCTCTGTCCGTTCCTTGTGAAATCGCCATATGGTATTGTTAGATAAGGCACAACCAACAATATTTTCCTTGATTTTCAATAAGTTACATACTAAAATTAAGTTATTAATTAATTCTTATAAACAATGGTATATGTTATTAATTTTAGCTATATATAGGATTGTGTTGGAGCAATAGATGACACACATGTGCTAGCATCTGTCCCTGTTGAACAACAAAGTAAGTTTTGTGGTTGCAAAGGCACAGCAACTCAGAATGTTTTGGCTGCTATTAGTTTTAATTTGAAGTTAACTATGTGCCTTGCGGGTTGGGAAGGATCTGCTCATGATTCACGCGTATTAAATGATGCTTTGAAGAAACCACGGGGGTTTCAAGTCCCTCAAATTATCTTATTCAATCTAAAGTAGTTTGTAGAAAGAAATGAATAAATAATATATATTAATTAACCTTAATGTTGCTTTGTATATAAATATTATCTTGTGGATGCGGGATATGGTATTCGTAAAGGATTCAATCCTCTCTATCATGGAGTACGCTATCGCTTACAAGAGTATAGTGATCATCCTCCGCAAAATGAGAGAGAATTGTTCAACCTTCATCATGCGTCATTGAGATCTACCGTTGAACATACTTTTGCTATTATAAAGAGACGGTTTCGTGTGGTTGATAATGAACATTTTGAGATTTTAAAGCACAAGTGGATGTGGTGTTAGCATGTTGTATTTTACATAATTATATAATTGAGTTGGAGCCAAATGACCAAATAGTGCAAGAAGTAGACGGGGAGCCACTAACTCAAGGTCAAAATGTTCAAGTTACTCAAAGTTCTTAAGGGAGTCAAATCTATCAAATACTTAGAGAAAGGCGTGAAGATACTATGCAATGGTCATTGAAAAGAGATGATATTGCCCATGCCATGTTCACAAATTATGATAGGAGGAATAAATGACTTTAGTCAATTTAAAAGTAGCTTTCTTTTGGTGCTTTCTATCTGTTTTTTTACTAGGGCCTTATTTTTCTTTTGTATTTTGAATATTGAATGAATTGTTTTAAATGAAAAGGTACTATGGCTGCTTGCAGTTGTGGCTACCCATCTTTTGATCTTTCAAATTGCACTTTATGGTAATTTTATTCTACTTTTTGTGGATGGCTAAATAGCCGATTTCAATGATATGGACACCATTTTTCCCCGAACCGGTTAGAGTTCGAAATAGGGCTCGACTTATTGGAACTCACGGGTAAAGACTTGGAGTCGCTACCTAACATATTTTTTAACTAGGCGTATTAGGACACCTACTTTATTTCTAGTCGCTTTTAATGTTAACTCCGTAACTTGATCTAACCAGATATTCTGAGTAAGGTTCAAATTAACCCAAGAGCAAGGTATTAGGCACCTCTCAGATTCCACCAAGTGTGGTTCCCAGCCGGACTAAATAATTGGGATTCAAACTAAAGACAATCAAAATTGACTCTACTATAATAGACAGTTTAGGTACAAATAATTGTATCACTAATAAATATTCATCTTCGCTAAAGACTTCCTCTTTGTTGGATTGTACCTGAAAATTAAGATAAATTAGTTAGTATGTCAATATACAAAAATATAAGAATTGAAATAAAAAAATGTATAGGAAACGATGAAAATATTCAAAATGTTCGCATTTTCCAATAATGTCTTCCTTTAACGAATTTAGCCGAGAAATACTTCGAAAAAATGAGAAAAATGAATTAGTACAAAAAATAATAAAATAATAATAAGAACAATGATAATAATGATAATAATAATAATAATAATAATAATAATAATAATAATAATAATAATAATAATAATAATAATAATAATAATAATAAAGGGAGAATAGATTTTTTTTAAAGATTTAGGCTCAGATTTCGTCGTATCGGGTAGAGGTTTAAGGACATCTATACGGCTGCAAACAACGGTGGCCGGCCGTATTGCCATGCCAGGTACCGGTCCTACACACTCTATGCTTATTTCACAAATTGGATACTCATCATCATTGCCTTTTTTTTTTGTTTTATTGGGATAATAAGGGACATATACGGAACGGGACTTGTATTGCCCTCCAAAACGTCATTGGCCTAACGGCGTAGTATCCGTTCATAATCAGTCTGCAGCATCAAAATGTATTTTTTCCTAAGCATCATCAATTCAAGCTCGGTTCGAGTACACGGTACAATCTTCCAAGTAATGTTTGAAAGCATCCAGCAAATAGCGTTAGGCAAAACTGCACTTGCAACAAAGAACAATAACTAGCAAACACATTAGGCAGGATCATTATAAGCAAAAATGAACATTAAGATCGCAATAATAAATCCAGATCAGCTGCAAACAAATCAAGCCCATAGAACAAGAACAATTCCAGAAGGTCAATGGATCTACAGAGCTAAATTAAAAAAAAATTTGCAGCAGCGGCGAATCAATGTTTCCAAATAAAAAACCAACAATACAGTTCCTCCGACGAAGCCATAGTGACAACAACAGAGTAACGCCACCAGCGTAGCAGAGGAGCGACATCTATCCACTTGGCAACGTAGCTGCTACTCCACCAACTCCTTCCAATTTCAATTGCAAATCATCCATAAACGAGTAGGAACAACGAGAACAGGGATCCCACCGAGGTTATAAAAATAGGTCGATCAGAAAATGGGTTTTCCAGTGAACTTCATGTACGTTGTCGACCCCACTATTTTTGCGTGAATCAGCAACTCCCCGTCCCCGATCTAGTTTTGTAACGATGGAGTGGTGGTGGTGGTCTTCACCGTTGTTTTGGAATGTAAATTCCCTTCCCCGATCTCCCTTGCTCGGTTAATAATGTGTGCGTGTGTACTGATAAAGATGTATCGTGAGAGATGGTGTATGGAATGGCATATGTGGGTGTGTATTATTGGAATTTGTTTCTGATCTCTGTGTTGTGTCTCCACCACCATTAGTGGTGGTGTGTATGATAGTGAAGGTGGGTATTGATGGTGTGCATGTGGAAGGAAGAGAGGGGTTTTTCTATTCTTGATCTATCTGTGTGTGTCTGCTTTGAGGTTTTTAAAAGAGATAAAGAGGTCAAGGTTTTATTCACATTGGTAATCAGGGGAGGAGACGAGGGAATTAGCAGGGGTATACTACTGATCTTGTATGTATGTATCGTCTTTGTGATGGAGAAGGAGAGGTGTATCTCACTCTTCTTTGATCTGGTCCCCCATTGTTCTCCCCACTGCTACATTTATATCGTACTGATCTCAAGAGCAAATTGGAGAGAGAGCCGTTGGGAGTGGATCAATGGATATCCCCGCTACCAATTTTTGGAATTGAGGAGGTTTAATGAGTGATTTGAGCGAGATTATGGTAAAGGGGATTTGATTTTCCATAATGAGAGATATTTGTGGGATTGTCTATGAATTATTAGATGATGAAATGCTATATGGAGAGGTACATGGACGGTCTTAATAGATTTTGTTGGGGAAGGGAATAATTACTGACTAATTGAGAATAGTTTATAAGGAAAGGAGAATTATTGGTAAAAATAAACATAGAAGAATTCTATAACGTGTATTTGGACCACTCTTTGTCTAGGTTCAAGGAACGGAAGGATTTGAAACATTTAAACTTTAAAAGAATTAAAATTGGATTGAGATATTGGACTGATATTTAATTTAAAGGCGTTGATAAATAAAAAAAAATACAGATATATATACTATATAAAACAAGCAAAAATGCACATACAACAGCAATTGAAATGTCAAATAAAATTAATTAAATATAGATAACTACAAATAATTACTAAATGTTATTTATACAGTAAATTGTATAAACAACCATAATTTCGACAAATAGCCTACATGATGCAGCTTACGTAATATAATCACAATTAAGTATATATGGTTTAAATATGGGATAATACAGATAAATGCATATTTCTAATGCAAATTTGCTCAAATAGTCAATATTGCACCTTTAAGCTCAATATAGCCAATTTTCAGATAAGGAGGGACAAAATTGGGTGTCAACAGCTGCCCCTCTTTGCCCGGGGATGATGAAAGAATCTTCGGGCAAAGATAATTGACAAGTAGCTAATTTTGTCACGACGGACAGACAAAATGAAGAGGAAAATGAGAGTCTTGGGGTATTTTCAGCCGAACCCCGGTCTCTGAGTTGCCTACATATCTCAGTTTTCACGAGAATCAAGCCGTGTGTAGTTCTAGAATGGTATGTTGCTTGTGTGAGATGTTTATGATGCACGATTTTAGATGCCAGGAGTAAACTTATCAGAGTATGCAAAGTTTACCTTTGGATGCACTTTGAAATTTTGCTGAGATATGATTGCTGGATATAACAGAGACATTGTCGAAGACGAGGTAACATCGATAGATCAAGTGTAGGAAAAGAGGCTTATAATCATCCTATTTATGAAATTCTGGCGCGCTACACACCCATAAAGATGAGTTTACACGTACATAATTTTCACTTCATCTCGATAAATGAATAATCTTGCCTTCAATATTGCCTTGACTGAGCTGCGAAACATTTGAGGAGCGAGGTTTATAAGTGTGCATGATTCAAGCAGATTGGCACGATTAGGTACGAGAACACGCACGATTGACACAGATAAGCTTGAATAGGAAGGAACACAAACTGGCATCTAATCACGAAATGAGAGATTAGGTAGATCACTTATGCGAGTATGGACATTTAGATTTGAGCGCTTTGGAACTCGGCAAAATAGACAGTTTGCGAGTGTAGCCAGGCATTGTCGAAAGGACTAAGCTTCTTGAATGGAGTTTTGGGATGGTGCCTGGTATGTTTTGCAATTTTTGTATGGGGAAGTGGTTCTCAAAGGCAAGTGTGGGAAATCAAGGAGTGGCTCGAGGGACTGTCAAAAAATCAAAGAGTTTCCTGCAATACAAGTAAGATAAATGCAAATAGTGATAAAGATAAAGTAGACTTCCCTGTTTTCGAGTGTTTTAAGTGCTAGGAAATATGTGCCTCTCCTCTGGAGTTATTCGTCTGCTCGTCGGGAGCTATTAGTACCTCCCGTCTAGGGGTGTGCAAAACCGAACTGGTACCGATAGCCGAACTGTTACCGCTACTGATAAGCATACCGGTATCAGTATAACAGTTATTGATTCAGTAATGGTATTAATTTGCAATACCGATAAGATATCGGTACGATAACGGTTTCTGTATCTCTTTACAATTACCGTACCGATAACCGATAAGATTTTTTTTTAATAATTTATATATATATTTTTTATTTATTATTAGTATATTAAGTCATTTAACTCTTAATTTACAACATTAACTTATAGGTTAAACTTCAATTATTATTAGTATTATTTTTGGTGGTTATATGTCAATACTCATACACTTTAATTAATGAGTCCGGCCTGTTTTATAATTAATTTTGCTTTCTCAGATCAGTGATCAGACTTTCTTATCTTCTTTTTTTTCTATTTTATTATTTTGTGTTATGTTAGCATATTGTTAAGACTTGATGATTGCACTTGTTTACTTAGTTTGTGTGGATGGTTTTTCTATTACTTTAGTAGTTATTCATATTAATTAAAAAATATTACCTATTGACAATCATCCACCAAGAATTCACGCATTACTTCGGTGTACCGATTACCGAACCGTTAAGAACCGATAACTGATAACCGATCGCTTATTGGTTCGGTATTGATTTTACATAATTACTTACCGTTAACCGATATACCGTTACCGATAAGCTCAAACCCGAACTGTACCGCCCCATGAACACACCCCTACTCTCGTCAGGAGATAATTATTTGCTCGTCAGGAGCTACTAAGTGCCTCTCGTCATGAGATAATTATCTGCTCATCAGGAGCTACTAAGTGCCTCTTGTCATGAGATAATTGTCTGCTCGTCAGGAGCTACTAAGTGCCTCTCGTCAGGAGATAATTGTCTGCTCGTCAAGAGCTATTTGCTTATCGCGTTGGTCTGTGTACCCTGCGAACAAAAAGTAAAGTGCATGTCACGTCGGGCTATGTACCCTGCGAACAAAAAGGTAAAGTGCCTATCCCGTCGGGCTGTGTGCCCTGCGAACAAAAAGTAAAGTGATGTGCTAGAAATGAAATGTCATTATCATATCTGCAATGCTGCTAAGAAGGTCGTCGTGTTTCTGCTTTTATATTTCCTGCACTCAAAGAAATTTTTTTGGTGAGTAGCGGGGGGGAGGTTTGATTTGTACATTTCTTATCTGCCCCGCATCTTCCTCCTGTAGTGCCTTCTTTCATGAATGTTGGTCCTTGGTCATGTTTTTTTCGGTGAATTCCCAGTTTCTGTACATCGTCTCTTTCTTGAAATTTTTGAGGGGATCTCAAAAATTTCTGCCCCAGTGTCAGCTTGCATCTTTTGGATTTTTTGAGGGGATCCTCAAAAATTCTGTCCCAGTTTATTACCTTTGATAGATCATCATATTATAGTAGTACCTGCAAAACAAAAATATGTGTGTATGTCCAATTCTTAGGTGGACGTGCCTATTCTAGTGGGGCCAAATATATATGAGTTTCATCCCATTTTAAGTCGGACAGGGCTGATCATCATATTCTAAGCCTGACGAGGCTGGTCGTCATACTATAAGCCTGACGAGGCTAATCGTCATATTCAGGAGGCTGGTCGTCATATTTTAAGCCTGACGTGGCTGATCTTCATATTCTAAGCCTGACGAGGCTAGTCTTCATATTTTAAGCCTGACGTGGCTAGTCGTCATATTTTAAGCCTGACGTGGCTAAAATGCTATCATGTCTGTTTTGATTGCCTGCGAATCTTGCGTTTGTACTGAAAGATCCGTTGTCAAAGATTCGTTAGTTGAAACAAAGTGGTTGTATTGTACTGAACGCTAATGTATTGGCTTGAATCTGCATTCGTCTTTTAGTGTGAAGATTGGGTATCTCGATGGCTCTGATTATGTGGGTATTTACATGCTTAGACTGAGGTTTAGAGTTCGGATTTGGAGGTTGTCCAAAATTGTATTTGTCTTGGGTTGTGACGGAGTGTCTTCCCATTTTGCTCTTTTCTTTTCAAAAGTCATGGATCTATCTTTGATGGATTCGTTTGTATAGAAAAGGCATTTGTGGTTTGAGAGTTGCAAGTTCCATTTGTTGATTCTAATCATTGTCTTGCCTTTGTCAATCAGACTCAAAATTTTGTATTTCAATATTGGGTATTTTGTAATGTCATAGTATTGAATGTTTGAGTGATGAGTGTAGATCTAGGTTGGACCAAAATTCGGAGTAGGTACCTGAGGAGTAGTTTGTTTGTTGGTTTCAATGTCCTTTGATTGGGCTAAAGGAGTGAAGGTTTGAGGTTTTGTCTTTTTGTCTGTCCTTGGTTGCGTTGAGCCTGATAAGGTCTTGACAGAGAAGAAGTTGTTATTGTGAGTTGGGTGTAGTGTGAGGTTATAAGTTTTGTCAACTTCGGTTGTATAGTGATTGGATTTCTTTGTTTCTTGCAACTCTTGTGTGGGTATAATGCCAGCTGATTTTGGTTCGTTCATACTACAAGTTGTACGGAAGTGGAATTGGGATTATCTGAGTTTTCTTGGTGTCATATGTTGGTGGTTCAAAAGACTTTATTTCAGAAGTAAATGTTATCAACTTGGCTTTCCATTTCGACTTTCTCTGAATGCAGATTCTTGACCAATCTCGGTGTTTAAATGCAAATCAATCGTAAATGTGCAAAATTGCGTTAGCACATTAGCAAAGATTTGAAGCAAGAACAACCCATAAATCTTAAGAGTATTCCTAGACCTCGGATGATTGATTAGTACTTGAATTTGGAGATTATAAAAAAGTGTATAGAGATTCCAAAGATTGCTTGAGTGCTTTATGTAGCAGGCAAAGACACGGATTTTGGTTAAATAATTGATGCTTGTTTAAGCAGAAGATGGGTCTGGTTAGATCTCAATCAATAGTTAAAAAAGATTTTGAGTAAGGGGTATAGTATATATATGGCTAAAAAGGAAGTTGGTTTTGTTCGAACACCAAGACCTGAGTGCATTTGTCATCCTTTCTCACAAATTTGTGTGTCATGATGCCCGAGTGTCTTTGACAGAGATACTCAATGTCTCTCATACTTGTCAACCAACTGCTGTAATTCAATCTTTTCCTCAACTTTTGCTTGTTAGGTAGACTTTGTTGCCAAGAGATCGATCCTGGTGTATCATGTATATTCTTAGATCACTTCTTCAGTCAAGACCGTTTTTTAGATTGACCATATTGTATTCCTTGCTCAATGTAGTTGTTGTCATGAAAATATATTCAAATAAAGATTTTGACCAAAATCGCTCCAAGAAATCTGTCTGCCCCTCTTTTGTATCAAATTAATTCATGGTCCTGTAAGTGTCTCAAATAGCTTCATCTTGAGTTCATCGTCTCGTCCCACACTTGCTAATTGGTAGGTATATGCTTTCAATACTCAGCAAGAGTTTCTAGCTCCAGCATATAATGGAATTTTTGTCACTACGCCTTTGCATTCTTTTCCAAATTGAATTAGCCTGCTAATTTTGGTTGTTATGCATGAACCTTTGTATCATCAAGCGGGTTCCAATCATTTCTCACTTCCTTATTGCCTTATGATAACCCTTTGGACGTCTTTTTGGCCATGACTAGGTGCAAGTTTTGAAATATTTTGGATTGTTTTAAATGTATTACAATATGGACTAGACCGACAAAATGATCCTCAGACATTGTGTCAAAACGAAGTATTTCGGCAAGTCATGTGTGCCTTTGAGTTTGACCAACAAATCTCTTGTCCTGTCAATTTTTCGCTTTGTGTGTATAGTGCCTGCTATTACAAACTCTTCTTGTTTTGAAAAATCCTTGACAAATGCACTTTGCTTAACCAAATCTTCTGCCTTGGTATTCAACTTAAGTCAACCTTTTGGATAATAGCTTTTTGAGTTCGTAAGGGATAAGGAATTATCAAGACATACGAAATATTTCTGATATTAGGATTTGGGCATAGAGTAGGGAGAAGAGGTGCCTTGGTAGGAGATTGGATTTACGAAGGAATTGACTTAGGTAGAAAGAGACCTAGAGCAATCAAGCAATTTCACGTAATGCACACCTAGCAAATAAAAATGTATCCTATGACCGCTTTATGAATGATGATTTGGGAAGTGTTTTGTGCCACATGTATCATTTCATTTGCTACAAAATACGGAGTCTAAAAGAGAATGTTGCATTTATTTGGTCTTTATTACAATGGTTGATATTGAAACAACGTAAGAGAAGGAAAGGACTAAACATATCTAGGAAATCAGATCATGTCCTGAGCGAGCATTCTTCATGTTGATCCATCCTCAGAAGATCCATTTTTCTCCTCTTCGAACGAATCTTCGTTAGACGAACTTGCCGCTGATGAGTCTCATTGGAAGATGATATTGTCTGCGTCAGTTAAGAGTCGGGATATGTCGAATGTGAAGTTTTTCAACATTTCCCAAGCCTTCCTTCCTTTCTTCTCTATTCCTTTGTTAGCCATAGAGTCCATTTCTTCGCTAGCTCATACACTGATAGACTCTATGCGTTTTGTCAGGAGTTCTGCCTTACTGCGCCATTTGTCTTTTTCTTTGTTCTTTGCTTCGACCAAACTTCGCTTTTTCGCTATTTTCTCTCGTGCCTTTGCCGGTTGTTTGTGTAGCCTCTTGCACTCAGATAACAATTCATCAGCATTTCTTTTCCTTTTTCTTGTTGCTCTTGGTTGAACAGCCCTTGCTATGTCTTTCCTAAGCCAGTCTAGATAGTCTTCATCATAGCATGTGTCAAATATGTCTCGTCCAATAGTCTCGATTCTCATTTGTTGTCTTTCTTTCCAAAGTTCTAATATCTTTTCTTTGAATGGTATCACTCTTCCGAGGATATTTGCTTGAAACTTCTGATGTCTACAATTTGGGGTATAGTCTGCTTTCTCCTTGCTTGTCGAGGTGCCCTTAAAAGAGTGTATGGGTAAACTCCTCTAAAGCCCACTAAGACAAGAAAAGAAGCTATTTCGGATCTTGTGATTACTGTTGTGTCAGAAAAGTAATCAAACATCTATTGTATGTTTTCAGATGTCAATTGAGAAAACCTGTGGTGCCAGCCTTTGGCAGTCGTTGGGTGATCCCATTTCTCGAGAGCATTGTTCATGCGGGCGGTATGAGTCAAGATGTAGTTTTCTCTTGGTATGGAGTGGAAGGCTTGGTCTATGTTGTTGATCCTTTGCAAATGTTCCATCAACCAAATTTGCAGGAGTAAATTACAACCTTCGAAAAAGCTAACACCTTTCTTGCATTTTTCTAAAGCTAGGTACATTTCTACAACAATCATCGGTACCAAAATGTATTTCTTATTGAAGTCCTTGAGTAAGGTATCGGCAACTGATATCATGCAAACAACAACTCGTCTTTTGTGTTCTGAAAACACGGCAGTCCCTAAAAACTGGTGTAAAAAGAAAGTACCCTCCGCTCTTGCCAATCTGCCTGGTTAATGCTGAAATAGTTTTCGGATTCTTGAAATGCTTATCCACCCAAATTTGATGTAGAGAGAAGTCAGAGAAATTCCCGACTGCCTTATACTATTTTTGCATAACTCGAGTTTAAACCCTACCATTTCGAAGAACTCATCGGATGCAATGTTCTTAGGCATGAAGACTTCTTCACTTTCGAATGGTAATCGAGTTAACCCGCCTATTTCTTTCGGTAATGGTGTCAACTCTACACTCCCAAAGTGAAAAATGGCTCGGTCTGCATCCAAATAGTGTACTGATGCATCTACTATCCCTCTCATTGCCGTGTGCTCCATTAGTGAAATCAGGTTCCCCAACACCCCTTTAACTCGATCTTGTTGATCTAAGCTTAGGTTTCCCCACAAATCTTTGAGTAACTGAGGGATTTCAGTAACCATGTCAAATTTTCTATTGGCCATGATCTTTTGGAAAATGTGAAGGACAATAGGAAAAGGGGGAAGAAAATGCCTAAAATTCGCTTTATTGCAAACAAATGATCAACGTGTGGCACAAGCTTTTGAAAACAATACAACAGAGAGTATGAAGAGATGCGTCGCTGTGGGTTGAGAACCCTTTAGACACTTTAGATGAAAGTTGCTAATGGACTTTTGACAAACTACAGATGGCAAGTCTTTATATAATACCTGAAGGATAAATGCATATTATGTGTCATCCCGTCTATCAAGCGGTTATTTCTGCTTTAAATTGGGCCTTTAATGCCTTTTCGATTACCTTTTGCGCATTTGAATAGCATTGAATACATAATAATTCTAACCGCTTAGGAATAAACAGTCGTTTCTTATTCAGATTGGGCTTTGATGCCTATTCGGTTACCTCTTATGCCTTTGAATGATATTGAACACAGAATGATTCTAACCGCTTAGGAATAAATGATCATTTTTTATTCAATTTGGGCTCTGCTGTCGCTTCGATTACTATTTTTGCCTTTGAATGACATTGAATACAGAATGATTCCAATCGTTTAGGAATAAACAGTCATTTCTTATTCAATTTAGACTTTGATGCCGTTTCGGTTACCATTTGTGCCTTTGAATGACATTGTATGCAGAATAATTCCAATAAACAGTCTATATTTGCACGTTCAATCCTTTAAGTATATACCAATAAATCATGTTTAACGCTCTTTGGGGGTCAAAAATCTGTTCAGATTGTTTGAGCATGTTGGACTATCAGACTTGAGAACAAGTCGACTAATGATATGTTATGATGCATGGTCCTAGAGTCACCACTAAGAGTTGTGTTGACTTAGACCGAATTTTATTATCCTCCCAAGCTGACGACTCGGGAGCGGGAACGTCTCGGACAAACTAGATTCCAAGTTGTTCCCCCTAAAAAGAAATTTTGTGAGGAAAGAGCCGGTTGTAACCACCATGTTTTCAACTCACAATTTTGAAGTTGCCAGGAATGGCGGGCGTATGAACAAAATGCACAAGTTTAAAATATGCACAAGATGAAATAAAATCAGTTTAAAATAAAATAAGTTTAATAAAAGGGAAGGAAAAAGGGAAAGCAAAAGAAACAAGTTAGTTCCGAAAATGAGATAATCAGGCAAGATAATTTAAAACAATAACGTGAAAAAGAATTTAGAACATGGAATGCGATGAATGATCCTAATGGGGCTTTCCAAGAGTGAGGTTTAGACAAGGTTCTCCAAATGAACTATTTGGAAGTGAAAAAGTTTGAAACTGTCGGCTGTACCACAGACTCGATCTATCCCAAAACTTTCTCAAAGGTGTATTTTATAAGAATAAAAACGGCCGTCAAACTGATGCAACCGTCTTTCAAATATAGCGCACAAGTACACTTTGCCAAAAGTGTCAGATATGATGAAAAATGATGTATGCTCTTAATAGTATCTAGGAGTAGGTTTCTAGACAAGGTTTCTCCCAAGTGGACGACTTGAAAGTTGAAAGCACGCAAACTGCCAACAACTTTGCTAGTTGGCTAATTTTGTGTAATTTCCCTAAAGGGTGCTTTTATGGTGGAACGACCGTGGGGTCCACGCAATCATTCGTGGTTTGTGCAAGTGTAAATATTCCAGGAGTGGAGGAAGTGCAAATAGAATAAACAGTTACAAAGTGAATATAACCGACCAATTTAAAGAAAGAATTGCCAAACTTGAAAATCTAAAGATGAACCTCAATCCTGCAAATAAGAAAGGAAGATAAGTTAGTCTCAAAAAATAATGATAAGAAAATAAAATAAGAATCCCAATTTAAAGTCCGTTAATGTTAGAATCTTGATTTCCCCAGCGGAGTCGCCATTCTATCGACACCCATTTTTTTCTGAACCAGTTAGAGCTCGAAATAGGGCTCGACTTATTGGAACTCACGGGTAAAGACTTGGAGTCACCACCTAACATATTTTTTAACTAGGCGTATTAGGGCACCTACTTTATTTCTAGCCGATTTTAATGTTAACTCCGAAACTTGATCTATGAACCGAATATTCTGAGTAAGGGTTCAAATTACCCCAAGAGGAAGGTGTTAGGCACCTCTCAGATTCCACCAAGTGTTGTTCCCGGCCGGACTAAATAATTAGGATTCAAACTAAAGTCAATCAAAATTGACTCTACTATAATAGACAATTTAGGTACAAATAATTATATAAGCAATAAATATTCATCTTCGCTAAAGACTTCCTCTTTGTAGGATTGTATCTGAAAATTAAAACAAATTAGTTAGTATGTCAATATACAAAAATATAAGTAATGAAATAGAACAAAGGTATAGGAAATGATTATAATATTCAAAATGTATTCATTTTCCAATAATGTCTTCCTTTAACGAATTCCGCCGAGAAATACTTCGCAAAAATGAGAAAAATAAATTAGTACAAAAAATAATAAAATAATAATAAGAACAATGATAATACTGATAATAAGTAGTAGTAGTAGTAGTAGTAATAATAACAATAATAATAATAATAATAATAATAATAATAATAATAATAATAATAATAATAATAATAATAATAATAAAGGGAGAATAGATTTTTTTTAAAGATTTAGGCACAGATTTCGTCGTATCGGGTAGAGGTTTAAGGACGTCGATATAACTGCAAACAACGGTGGTTGGCTGTATTGCCATGCCAGGTACCAGTCCTACACACTCTATACTTATTTCACAAATTGGATACTCATCATCATTGCCTTTTTTTTTTTTGTTTTATCGGGATACATAAGGGACATATACGGAACGGGACTTGTATTGGCGTCCAAAACGTCATTGGTCTAACGGCGTAGTATCCGTTCATAATCAGTCTGTAGCATCAAAATGTATTTTTTCCTAGGCATCATCAATTCAAGCCCGGTTCGAGTACATGGTACAATCATCCAAGTGACGTTTGAAAGCATCCAGCAAATAGCGTTAGGCAAAACTGCACTTGCAACAAAGAATAATAATTAGCAAACACATTAGGCAGAATCATTATAAGCGAAAATGAACATTAAGATCACAATAATAAACCCAGAGCAGCTGCAAACAAATCAAGCCCATAGAACAAGAACAATTCCAGAAGGTCAATGGATCTACAGAGCTAAACCACAAAAAATTCGCAGCAGCGGCGAATCATTGTTTCCAAACAAAAACCAACAATACAGTTCCTCCGACGAAGCCATAGTGACAACAACAGAGTAACGCCACCAGTGTTGCGGAGGCGAGACACCTATCCTCTTGGCGGCGGCGCTGCTACTCCACCAACTCTTTCCAATTTCAATTGCAAATCATCCAGAAACGAGTAGGAAGGACGAGAACAGAACCCCACCGAGGTTATAAACACGAGGTCGATCGGAAAATGGGTTTTTCGGTGAACTTCATGTACGCCATCGACCCCACTATTTTTGCGTGAATCAGTAACTCCCCGTCCCCGATCTAGTTTTGTAACGATGGAGTGGTGGTGGTGGTCTTCACCATTGTTTTGGACTGTGAATTCCCTTCCCTAATCTCCCTTGCTATGTTAACGATGTGTGTGTGTTTACTGATGGAGATGTATAATGAGAGAGGATGTATGGAATGGCGTATGTGGGTGTGTATTATTGGAATTTGTTTCTGATCTATGTGTTGTATCTCCACTACCATCAGTGGTGGTGTGTATGATGGTGAAGGTGGGTGTATTTGATGGTGTGTATGTGGAAGGAAGAGAGGGTTTTTTCGATTCTTGATCTATCTTTGTGTGTCTGCTTTGAAGTTTTTGAAAGAGATAAAGAGGTCAAGGTTTTATTCACATTGGTGATCAGGGGAGGAGACGAGGGAAGTAGCAGGGGTATACTACTGATCTTGTATGTATGTATTGTCTTTGTGATGGAGAAGGAGAGGTATATCTCCCCCTTCTTTGATCGGGTCCCCCATTGTTCTCCCCACCACTGCATATATATCATACTTATCTCAAGAGCAAATTGGGGAGAGAGACTTTGGGAGTGGATCAAGGGATATCCCCGCTACTGATTTTTGGAATTGAGGAGGTTTAATGAGTGATTTGTGCGAGATTATGGTAAAGGGGATTTGATTTTCCATAATGGAAGATATTTGTGGGATTGTCTATGAATTATCAGTTGATGAAATGCCATATAGGTAGGGATATGGACGGTCTTAATGGATTTTGTTGGGGAAGGGAATAACTACTGATTAATTGAGAATAGTTTGTAAAGAAATGAGAATTATTGGTATAAATAAACATAGAAGAATTCTATAAAGTGTATTTGGACCACTCCTTGTCTAGGTTCAAGGAACAGAAGGATTTGGAACAATTTAAACTTTAAAAGAAATTTAATCTTAAAAGAATTAAAATTAGATTGAGATATTGGACTGATATTTAATTTAAAGGCGCTGATAAATAAATAAAAAAATACATATATATATATATACTATATAAAACTAGAAAAAATACACATATAACAGCAATTGATATGTCAAATAAAATTAAATAAGTATAGATAACTCCAAATAATTACTAAATATTATTTGTATAGTAAATTGTATAAATAACCATAATTTTGACAAATAGCCTATATGATGCAACTTACGTAATATAATCACAATTAAGTATATATTATTTAAATATGAGATAATACAGATAAATGCATGTTTCTAATACAAATTTGCTCAAATAGTCAATATTGCAACTTTAAGCTAAATATAGCCAATTTTCGAAAAAGGAGGGACAAAATATGGTATCAACAACTGATTACTTTGACTATACATCTTTTGAATAAATGGTTATTATATCAGTTTGGTTTGTAGGTGTATGGGTTTGTTTCAGTTTGTTTGCAGATTGCTAGGAATTGAAGAAGGTTTTGATGCTTAAAGGAGTATGAGGGTGTAGGCAAGTTCTGCTTTGCTTGTTTGCAGGTGTTCAAGGTGGAGTAAGGTTTGCTTTGGAGATCTTCACGTGTTGGAGAAGTTGTCTGTCATTTGCAGGGGTCTGAGGGAGTATGCAGGTTGTTTGTAGGTGGTTATGGTTTTAGCAAGGTTGGTCCTGGTGGACTGAGGAATTCAGGGAATAGTTTTGATGGTCCTGAGTTGTTTCAAGGCAATGATGAAGTTTATGAGAGGTTTTTTCTTGACATGCAAGTGGTGGGATTGTGTCCTAGTTCCTGCAGGTCTAAGAGGCTGGTTCAGGATAGTTCCTAATGGTTGATTAAGTATTAGGGGATTTTTGGCTGTGGTTCAGGGTCAAGTGTGTCTATTTGAATAAAGTAATATTCAGGGGTCAGGAGCAGCTTCTATTATGTTTGTTCTAGGTTTGTGAGGGTGGTTGCAGGTATTTTTGGTTAGGAGAAAGGAGTTAGTTTGGTTTCTGTAGAGTTGTAGTTGTATCTTTCCTAGTTAGAGAGGTCCGGGTTCCTGTCTAATGGGAGTAGATGAAATGAGGTGTCTACATCAGGGTGTTCAGGGGAATGTAGGGATGTCAAGAAGGTTTAGAGTTGGCTGATCTCTGATGTGGGGTGTTGCTGGATTTTCTGTGAAACTGAGAGGAGCTGTAGGTTATAGAAAGGGTTTTTCTGGTGGGGTATTATTTCTGGTATTGATTGGAGGGATGTTCAGGTGGTTTGGCTATTCTGCAGGGTATTTATGAGGTAATGAGGGGGCTGCAGGCTTGTGAAGGTGTCTAGGTAGTGAAGAAGGGTGTATGTTGAGCTTCTGTTTCCTAACTTGTTTGTTCAGGTCTGTTTCTGGTGGTTGGAACTGGTATGAGGGGTTGTCTCTCTGCTGTTTCTGAAAGTAAGAGGGAGTCTGTGAGAGATTGATCAAATTTGAAAGGGAGTTTTTGTCCAATATTGTTTATGGTTCAATTTTATGGGGTGATGCAGGCTATCCGGAACAACCTGCATACTATGTTAGCTTCTTGGCCAATATGAGGCCAAGCCAAGAAAGGAATTTCATTATAATTTTGTGTTCTATTTTGTATTAAGGTCTCTCTTAATTCAAGGTAGCGGTTGGAGTCTGATTGTTGATCTCATGGTCCTTTACTGATAAAAGAATTCACATGCTCACCGATGAATGATTAAAGTTATGATAAAAGTTGTTATACATTATGTCTTGTTCTCATAAGTATGTTTTCATAAATTCTTTTTAGTTGCTCAATTAAGCTTCTTTGCTAATCATCCCATTTCAGATTTTTCCCTCATTTCTTTATATGTAATGATACAGCCCGTGTCCGTGCTGATCAAGTGTTCCAACCATCGAGGCCAGTGACACGAAGCCAAGCCAAGCTTTTGCATGATGTTCAGATCCATCTGGCGTGGTCGAGAGAAAGCAACCGTTCGAAAGCTGAGTGACCGAGCTCGAGATATGAAAGCTACATCTGCAAGCTCGAGCCCAAGAATGGAAGTGGCCGAATACCGATCATTGACGCTGATCGCTGAGCAGCCGAAGGGCTATAACTGTACCCGAGGCAAGAGAGCATCCGTTTTCATTGTGCCGAGGCTGAGCGACCGAACACAAGTCAAGAGCGCCCGAGCACATTACTTCAGCCCTGCATGGCCTTGTTTTATTGGTCGACTGTGACCATTTACTAGCTTACCTTTGGGGATATCTACATAAACCCTTAGCCTAGTTCATTTTTGACACCATGTTTTTGATATTGAATGATTAACTGTTGCTATTTATGTTTCCGTCGTGAGCCGAACCCCGTCGTGGGAATTGTTAAAGAACTTGGGTCAATCGGTAGATTCTGTTTGAACATTTTTTTCTTTGATCATCCAATTTGCAAGAAGCTTATTGACTTCTTGAGAATTGTTGCCTAGTTTAGATGTTTCTTTGTTTTCAAGCCGAGTGGCCACAAGACTTGTTCCTTGGGTTCGTTTGGATTGAATCTTAGATTTGTCTAGCTTATATCTTTAATTTATTGTCTTTACTTTTTCCGCTGTTTCTATTCGGTTGCTAAACTTCTTCAAGTTAGCTTGCACCATCTTGGTATCAGAGCACAGTTTGGGCTTGTTCTTACAACCCCAATCATGGTCTTCGTTATCTTCACATTTCGTGCATTGTGTCTTTGTTTCCGTTTCGTGTTCTTATTTGTTGTGTTGTTACTGTGTTGGTGTTTTCATTACAAAAAAAAAAAGTAAAGAGAAGAAAATTCAAAAATTTGGGTTGATTGTTGGTTGTTTGGATTAAACAACCCCAAATTCTTGTTCACCATTGTTTGGAGATTCAAACGAGCACCTATGGTACAGTGTTTTTCGACAAGCGTTTCTCGATGTCTTTGGACTGTTCCGATGTGGTGTTTGAATTTTAAAACCCCAGTTGAGGTTTGGTTTTTGTTGTTGAAGACTGGTGGTTAGAGGTTGATTTTTGATCGAGTATCACTTGCAAACTTCAGAAGCTCGGTCATTAAACACCGTCTGTACGCCGGGATATTGATACATTGTAACAGTGTACGGACGACGACGAAACTATTCTTGCTGCTTTTAGCTGAAGTTTCCTTCGTTGTTAAAGGTTAAATGGAGAAGCGACACTGAATTAAGTCCCATTGAATGGACTATGAACAAAAAATTTTAAGGTGTTCGTACACCGGTGTTAGTGAGTTCAATGTTCCCTTGAAGAAGAAGGGGAAAGGCGCCGTTGCCAAAAACCCCAGGAGAAAAGTTGTCTGCAAGAAAGAAAAAAATGTGGATAGGGTCGAACCCTAATCCGTACCAAAGAAGGGATCACTTTTATCCATCCAAGGGTGACGTGTCCAAGGTTTCTAAAGAGGAAACAGATGGTAGATTCTCCTAGATTATCTTCTTTTCTTTGCGACCGTTAAACCTCGTTAGTAGATCTCTAGAGTAACTTCTCTACTCGAGGTCCTACTAATTTGTTTGAGCTTATAGGAACTCGTGTGAGGGATGACCGAAGTCTAAAATTTCATAGCTAATTCCTGACCTCCTGTGCGCAGTTAAATAGCGTCCGTTCCATCGAGTGAAATCAATTCACTCTTCCCGAAGAGGACAATGAATCTTGTTGAATTCAGAGGATCTTAGAGAAATTGATCAAACCGAGGAAGCCATTGGTTACAAGTTCTTGCGTGACTTCCTACAAATTGAGCGGACCCGAGCGCTACCCAACAAAAGTGAGGAGTGTATGAGGTGAATTCTAACCTTTAACATTTTCTTATCTTTGATTTGTGCAGGTTCAATGGCTGGAAATGCAGAGAAAAGTCTTTAAGCGCCCGAGGTATTGTTTGGCGATCTCTTGGCTGCGATACAAGGCAACAGTGTCGAGATGAAAGGAGTAAGTGTTTGAGTAGCTAACCTCGAATAAGAGAAAGCGTATGTGGCCTTACCTGGTTCCAGTGTTGGTACTAGCAATTCAACTTCTATAAAACCAGAGCAATTTGGTTAGCTAGTTCGTCAATAACAGTTAAGGAATGAGGCCGTTTGAAATGAAGCTATGGGCAACCCCCGAGCTGAACCAAACTTGGGCATTCCCCGAGTGGATCAACAGAACTTGGGAAATCCCCAAGCTGAGTAGCAAAACTTGGGCAATCTCCGAGGTGATAGACTACCACTTCCAAGGCCCCGAAGAGAAGTCAAGGTTTTTAATGAAGAGGTTGAAGATGGAGAGTTTCCCGATGCTGAAGCTGAGTATGAGCCACCGTTTGTACAACGAAGGCAGGTTCAATGAGTCCAAGGGAAATTTCAAGGTCAAGGCCGAGGTGCATATGTTGATAGAAATTATGAGCGTGAGGCTGATGACTATCATGATGAGTATCAGGAACCGATTCGTGGTGCTTGTGATTCAAGCTTGAACTGTGTCAAGATCACTATTCCATCCTTCAGAGAAACTATGATCCGGACCAATATCTGGATTGGAAGGTTCGTTTGAAAAGAATCTTTGAAGCAAATGAGATGACCGAGGAAAGAAAGCTGCACATGCTATTGCTTCGTTCGAGGCATATGCATTAACATGGTGGGAAGCTGACAAGAGAATGAAAAGAAGGAATGCTTACCCCGAGGTTCTTACATGGGTGCAGTTGAAACGAGCGATGGATGCTAAGTATGTGATTGCCAAATATCGGCAGGAGCAACTTCGGAAGCTCTATGAGTTGAAACAGGGGTCCAAATCGATTGAAGAATACTTTGACGAGTTTGAAAAGATTAGATTGGCTCTTGATATGGAAGGAGATGATGAGCAAGCCATCATTGGATTCCAAAATAGACTAACTCAAGATATGTCATCTCAATTGCGACTACATATGTATCAAACGTTAGATGATGGTTTTCATGCAGCCGTTAATGCTGAAAAGTGGGTGAAGGACGATAAAGCAAATTGGTACCAAGGGGTTACTACTTCAACTCCTTTGAACCAGGGTAAAGATTGGAAGAGTCCGAATCATACAAGTTCCAACACTGGCCGAGATCTGAAGAAACCCTTTGAAAGGGGAGCGACCGTTAATAACTCTAAGGAGATGGGAGGTAAAGCTCAACTCAATACTTCTAGTGCTTCAAATATTCAATGTCATAAATGCAGGGGTTATGGTCACATGGAAAAAGAGTGTCCGACTCGCAAAGTTATGCTTTTGCTAGAAGATGGAACCGGCCATGAGCAAGCGAGTGACTCCAAGGAAGAAAACAGAGAGGAGACTACTGAGCTGAAAATGATGATGGTCGGGAAGCTACCGAGGTTGACCATCCAAAATTTTTTCTTATGGTTCGTAGGAACTTGAGCACTATGAACTTAAAAGAAGAGGACAACCAAAGAGAAAATCTCTTCCATTCGAGGTGTCGGGTGAGAGGAAAGGTGTGTTCGACGATTATTGATTCAGGTAGTTGTGCAAATATAGTGAGCCAAACCTTGGTTTCACAACTGGGACTGCCTACATCCAATCACCCTTATCCATATCGTTTGCAATGGTTAAACGAATGTGGAGAACTTAATGTTGTCAAACAAGTGTGGATCAAGTTCAGAGTGGGAACTTATCAAGATGAGATGATGTTCGATGTGATTCCGATGCAAGCTTGTCATCTACTGTTAGGGCGACCCTGGCAGTATTATAGGTTGGTTATTCATAATGGACGATCCAACACTTACACTGCTAAGCTCAGTGGAGAGAACTTCATTCTCAAACCTTTGTCTCCGAAACAAGTCAGCAAAGACTATAAACGGATGAAGGAGCTCAAGAAGTGGCCAAATCTAAGTCTCCCATAGGGACATAAATTGTGGCCGAGGACAAAGAGACATCGCCCATTGCAGGTAATATTTGTGCAATTATGCAGCCGGGTAAGTGCTTTCGAGGTAATGATTGAAGCAAGCTGCTGATATGCCTCGTGCATAAGGGTATCCTCCTAAATTTTAATGATGATTTTTCTAACGATAAACCTTTTTCTAGTGTTGTACAAAGTATTTTGCAGGACTTTGAGGACATGTTCCCTCCGTTGAGAGGAATCGAGCACCAAATTGACTTCATCCCGGGGACTCAAATCCCCAACAAACTAGCCTACAGGTATAATCCCGAAGACACCAAAGAGCTCCAACGACAGGTGGATGAATTTCTGAACAAAAGAATGGTTCGAGAGAGCTTGAGTCTATGCGTCGTTCCTGTTATATTTGTCCCAAAGAAAGATGGAACATGACGAATATGTGTTGATTGCCGAGCAGTCAACAAAATTACGGTAAAATATCGTCATTCTATTCCTTGATTATATGACATGCTTGATGAATTGAGTGGTTCTTCTTACTTTTCAAAGATAGACCTCAGGTCCGGTTACCACCAAATCTGAATGAAACTGGGTGATGAGTGCTGCATTCAAGACCAAGTTCGGTCTCTATAAATGGTTAGTGATGCCGTTTGGCCTCTCTAACGCCCCGAGCACTTTCATGCGATTGATGAACCATGTGCTTAAATTATTTATAAATAAGTTTGTTGTTATGTATTTTGATGACATACTTTCTTATAGTAAATCTGTGGATGAACATGTTACACACTTAAGGCTTGTGCTTGATACACTTAGAAGTGAGAAATTGTATGCTAATTTCAAAAAGTGTGCCTTTTGTGTCGAGCGTGTTAGTCTTTCTTGGATTTATTGTGAGTACTAGTAGTGTTGAAGTCGATGAGTCTAAAGTCGAAGCAATTAAAGATTGGCCGACCCCTACTTCTGTTACTCAAGTATGCAATTTTCATGGGTTAGCTAGTCTTTATCGAAGGTTTGTCCGTGACTTTAGCACCGTGGTAGATTCTTTAACCGAGTTGGTAAAGAAAGACCATCTCTTTGTATGGGGAGAGTCCCAAGAGAGGGTTTCCAAGAGTTGTAATGGAGGCTAAGCTCTGCCCTGTTACTACAACTCCCTGACTTTAGCAAAGGATTTGAGGTTGAATGTGATGCATCTGGAGTTGGGATCGGAGGGGTGCTTATGCAAGAATCGAAGCCGATCGCTTACTTCAACGAAAATCTTAAAGGTGCAGCCTTGAACTACTCTATGTATGACAAGGAATTATATGCCCTTGTTCGAGCACTCGCTCATTGGCAAAATTATCTATGGCCCCGTGAGTTTTTGATTAAAAGTGATCATGAGTCTTTGAAACATCTCCGAGGCCCAGTGAAGTTGAACCAACAGTATGCCAAGTGGGTAGAATTCATTGAGAGCTTTCCCTATGTACTTCATTATAATAAGGGTAAAGACAATGTTGTGGCCGAAGCCTTGTCGAGGAAATTTGCCTTAGCAACCACTCTCGCTTCGAGGTTAATGGGGTTCAAGAGCATCAAGCTGATGTATGAACAAGACCCCATGCTTAAGAGCGTTTCTGATGCTATCTTGAGTGGTCGAAGGGTGGAGAAGTATCAGTGGAATGATGGCTACCTCTTCAAAACTGGGAGAGTTTGTGTGCCCGTGTCATTATGGAGAGAGCTTTTAGTTCGAGAAGCTCACTCTGGGGGCTTAATGGGACACTTCGGTGTCGATAAAACTCGTGGTATCTTAACCGAGCAGTTTCACTGGCCCAAGATGCGAAGAGATGTGGAAAACCTTTGCAATGCCTGTTTGGATTGCAAGAGAGCTAAATCGAAGTTCACCCCACATGGATTGTATAATCCGTTACCTGTTCCTGATCGACTGTGGATTGATATATCCATGGATTTTGTTATGGGGTTACCAAGGTCGGGGGCGGACATGATAGCATCTTTGTCGTGGTCGATCATTTTTCCAAAATGGCTCACTTTATTCCTTGCAAGAAATATGATGATGCACAACATGTAGCTACTTTATTTATTTCTAATGTGTTGAAATTGCATAGTGTGCCTCGTACTATTGTGAGTGACCGAGACTCTAAATTCTTGAGTCATTTTTGGAAATATCTGTGGGGTGCCCTTAGCACCAAATTACTAATCTCAATGTCTTACCATCCTCAGACTGATGGACAGACCGAGGTAATCATTCAAACCTTGGAAGCTCTGCTTCGAGCGATGACCAAAGGTAAGGCCGGAAACTGGGCTGCCCATTTGCCCGTGATGGGATTTACATACAACAGTATTGTGCATCGAATGATTGGGATGACTCTGTTTGAGTGTGTGTATGGTTTTAATCTTTTGATTCCGCTTGATTTAACCCGGTTGCCTTGAGATGTTGTTGTTGATTTGAAGGTACTCATCGAGCTACTGCTTTGCTCGAGCTACATGCTAAAGTGAAGAAGAATCTTGAGGAAGCTTATGCCAAAGTGGTCTCGAAGAAAAACAAGAGGCGAAAGAAGTTTGAATTAAAGAAGGGAGATTGGGTTTGGGTTCACTTCAGAAAAGAGAGGTTCCCAAACCAAAGGAAATTGAAGTTGGCTCCGAGAGGGGATGGTCTATTTCAAGTGCTGAACAAGATCAACAATAATGAATATGTGATCGATCTCCCAGGTGAGTATAATGTATCCAACACCTTTAATGTTGCTGACTTAACTCCTTATGTTGTAGGCCAAGCACCGGAGACTGAAGAGGGCTCAATTTCGAGGACGAAATATTTTCAAGAAGGGGGGATGATGTAGCCTGTATCCGTGCTGATCAAGTGTTCCAATAAGCAAGGCCAGTGACACGAAGCCAAGCCAAGCTTTTGAATGATGTTAACATCCAGTTGGCGTGGTCGGGAGAGAGCAACCGTTCAGATGCTGAGTGGACGAGATCGAGATATGAAAGCTACATCTGCAAGCTCGAGCCTAAGAATGGAAGTGGTCGAATACAGATCATTGACGCCAATCGTAGAGCGATCAAAGGGCTACATCTGTGCCCAAGGAAAGAGAGCATCCGTTTTCATTGTGCCGAGGCTGAGCGACCGAACACAAGTCAAGGCGCCCGAACACATTACTTCGGCCCTGCGTGGCCTTGTTTTATTGGTCGACTGTGACCATTTACTAGCTTACCCTTAGGGATATCTATATAAACCCTTAGCCTAGTTTATTTTAGACAGCATGTTTTTGATATTGAATGATTAGCTGTTGCTATTTGTGTCTATGTCGTGAGACGAACCCCTTCGTGGGAATTGTTAAAGAACTTGGGTCAATCGGTGGATTCCTTTTGAACATTTTATTTTTTGATCGTGAATTTGCAAGAAGCTTGTTGACTTCTTGAGGATTGTTGTCTAGTTTAGATGTTTCTTTATTTCAAGCCGAGTGGTCCCAAGAAGTGTTCCTTGGGTTCGTTTGGATTGAAGCTTAGATTTGTCTAGCTTCTATCTTTACTTTATTGTCTTTACTTTTTCCGTTGTTTCTGTTCGGTTGCTAAGCTTCTTCAAGTTAGCTTGCACCATGTAGTCCTCTAAGATTTTTGTGTGCTAAGTGTTTGGTGGAGTACATGTTCATGTTTTTCTTTCTTGTGACAGTAAACAAATGGGAAAAAAGGGAGAGAAGCAATTTAGGTGGACAAAACCGATGAAGTATTTGATGTTGGAGATTCTCGCTGATGAAGTAAAGCAAAGGAATAAATTAACTACTCAGTTCAAGGCGATCTCATTTAATCGTATTGCGGAGGCCATTAATTAAAAAAAATTTGGAGTGGAGGGTTCACCGAAGCATGTGGAGAATCATTTTAAAACAATAAAAACCACATGGAATACGGTACAAACTCTACTAAACAAAAGTGGTCTTGGATGGAATGATAGTTACAAGATGTTTACTGCCAGTCCTAACGTCTATGCTGCCCATATTCAGGTAAAATGTTTCTTCTTTGGTTGTATATTACAGTATTTCCCCTATAATCTTTCTTCCTGGGTTCTGTAGATCTGTCCAAGTTATTGATTCCAATTCTTGTTTATAGGGTGGGTTGTTAGTTGATCTGTAAGTTCATTATCTGTTTCAGTTTTCCTAAAATATGTCTAAGGCTAATGTAAGTCTAAGAGAGTGTGCAACATTGCTTTAGTTTTCTTCAGAGTTTTGAATTGATTAGTTTCTTAAGTAGCAGTTTAGTTAATCTCCTTGAATCCTTGTTTTCCCTAGTTCCATTTCTACTTGAGTTCATTTTAGGACCCTTATGAGATGTGGCAGGGATAAATGCTCTAGTTTCTGGGATTGTGATAAGAGTGTAAGGTGATGTATAGGTTGGAGTTTCTGCTTTGTTCTATCTGTCTTTGCTTGATTGGGGAGGGAGTTCTGAGGTTCTGAAAAAGGTATTTTCTGTGAAAGCTTGTAATATGTAGAAGTATGCAAGGCTGGAGGCTGTTTAAAAGTGTAATTGAGAGCCTGGTTCTTATCTTTTAAGAGGGAGGTTGGGTGAACTAGTTAACTTAGTATGTTTATGTCTGAAATTTCAAGTATAGCAGCTTTGAATCCCTCTTAAATTAACTTTATTTCTGGTGCCTTGGTTCCTAATCAGTTTTATTTCCCCTCCTTTCCTGAACTAGTATCCTGTTTGTTCTTCCTGTTTGGTGCAACATTTCAGTTTCTTGTTAGGGAAAATAGTGGGTTGAAGCAGTATAGTATGTATGGATCCGGATCCCTTTTCCAGTTTTCTGATATGTTGGTTGGTGGTAGTTCACGCATTTAATAATGTGTAGTCTGTTCATCCCTTGGTATATGCTAGTAGTTCTTTAGCTTCAGCTAGTCCTAGTGTCTCAAGTTCCTCTTTGTTCTGCTTTGAGCATTATCAGTCAATTGATTGAAGTTTGTTTCTGTTTTGAGTTTCCTTAAGCCAGAGGCGGAGCCACATAGTGGGAAGGGGTTCAATGAAACCCCTTCGCTAGAAATTTTGTTGATTTCATACTTGTAAAATTTACAGAAAACGATAATATGGCAATCTTGAACCCCCTTCAAACACTAAAGAATGCTAGCGCAGGTGGCAAGGGGGTTCAATGTTTTGCACAGGATCCCTTGTTCGAAACTCCACTATACATAAGTTTGCTTGATTTTGTCGAAACTCCACTATACATAAGTTTGCTTGATTTTGTCAAAATTGTCATTGAATCTCGATCCTACTAAGCCTCTGAAGCTCCAATCCTCACTTATGCTCGTCTCCCTCAGTCTTTCCTCTTTTGTACGTCTTTTTTCCTCCTAAATCCTTTCTTCTTTTAATTTTATTATATATACACATAATAAAACCTTCCAACATAAGCTAAATTTTTGTTGTACTATATCTTATCGTTATCCTAATTTGTTTTTAGTTTAGTATTATATGATGTATTTTATCATTTTTGTAAATGCGTTGTACATGAGCATTTTAAATATTTTTTTTTAAAAATAATATAACCAAACAAATTTATTAAATGGTGGAGTTTTTAATCTTCAACCGAATACAAACAGAATGTTTAAACGGTGAAGTGTTTAATCTTCAAGCCGAATAAAAGTTGGAGCAGAAAATCACGAAGGCTTTAGTCTCGAGAAAAAGATGAAATAACAGCAAGTAGGAGTAGAAAATCACAAAGATTTTAGTCTTCTTAATCAGTCTCCTTAAACATAATATTTTATAAATGCAGAAATAAAAATACTAGATTCCTCAAGCTTGCTATTCCTGTGTTAAAAATTGTTAGGAAAACCAGAAATAGAAATGTAGAAACAATGTATGTTGGACAGTCCTGAGCCCACAAGTTTCTTGTGTCTCCTTAAGGAATCTAACCTCCTCACTGTTGCCCAAGGTTAACAGGTTAATTCCACCCAGGATCGAACAAGATAACAGTTCTACGGCAGCGGCACTTCAAACTATAGAACTTGGCGAAACGGGATAACAGTTCTACGGTAACTGCACTTCAAACCGTAGAATTCGACGAACTCAAAGAAGCGGAGAAAATAACACGACACATACTTTTTGAAGTGAAGTAATGCAGAAGAAAGGGAGGAGACAAATCAGAAATTTTCGTAAGGAAAAAGTTTATAGAAAGGCATGTATTTATAGCCACGGGAGTCTACAATGAAGAGACAAGAAGGTGGCTTCAAGAAATCCGAAGCCGAAGCCGAGCGAGCAACGACGACGACGGCGGCACGAGGCCTCCCTTCTCCTCAACCCTTTTAGGAGTTAAAGAAGTGTTTTTATATTTAAAGCCAACAAAAGTTCTTTCTTCTATAAATGAAAGGAATTTTTCATTTTCCCTCCATTTCTCTTTCACACCACTTTACCTTACTCTTTCAAAACCCAGCACATATTTTCTTTAATTTTCATTCCTTAATGTCGAACATGGTTTAAATCTTACATGGATATACTCTTTTAAAGTTCATATACAAATGTAAAAGCGACAACTGACTCTCTCCTCCCTTAACTACCTATCTACTTGTGTTCGTAGCTCGATCGAAGGCCAAGACTGTGGTCTGGCGCCTGTTGTGACAACCTTATGATTAATCCTGAACAAATTTCTACAAAGTTGTGCTGGTTCTCTTACAGTAATTCGATAGTGAAACAATATTCATAATTTGTTTGAGAACTACTTAAATAACTGACAAAGGTTTTTTGAACTATATGAGTTGTAGAAAGTTTTGTCATCCACGCAACCTTTAAATAAAAAAAATGAAAGTCACGATACACCATCTAAGTCTTCAATTATCGAAGTTATTGAATCGAATAAATTTGAAAGCAAAAAGTGGATTAACCTATTCATACATTTAATTAGATTAGGTATTGATACATGATTTAAGAAAATAAATACAGAATACTTAATTAAAAATTTTTTAAACCGTACCAAACCGATCAATAAACAAGCCTAAAATCATCTTCTTTTTCTTTTTTCCAGTTTCCTTTTATTTTCAATAGTTGACGTAGGTGTCAATAAAGGGGACCAATCTGAAAATTTTTAACTTAAAAAAAAGGAGCCAATCTGATTGAAAAGAAAAAAATATGGTGGTGTGATGAGGAATATAGTTTCCCCCTTAGTAGCGACTCTCACAAATTGCAGCATCAGGCATTCCTCCTCCTTCCCCTCATCACTTGTCTTACTCCACTCTCATCGCCTTCTCAAGCAGCAGTCCAAGTCTCCTCCACCCTTCTCGTAATCCCTTTTTCACTAACTTCTTTTTACAATTTGGATTTTCAAAGTCAAGCTAATTTTTCTTTCTTTTATACACTCCAAACAACATTTGATTTCCATTAAGATGAGTAGATCGATGCGCATCTTAAGCTAAATTGAATATTAACTAGTACAATTATTCATTACAACAACAACATACTCCCTCCATTTCAATTTATATGTCATAGTTTACCTCGGCATTATGTTTAAGAAATAAAATAAGACTTTTGAAATTTGTGGTCTAAAGCAAGATATAGATGTTTGTGTGGTTGTAAATCATTTCAGTAATGACAAAACTGTAATTTTGAAGTTAAATTGTTACCAAATTTAGAATGGTGCAATTTTTTGTTGGAACAGACTAATAAGAAATGCTGCTACATAAATTGAAACGGAGGGAGTACCCTCCCAGTTTTATCCCACAAGTGGGGTATGGGGAGGGTAAGATGTACATAGACTTTACCCACTGTTTTTATAGACACTCGGCTCGAGAAATCATTTGGAAAACATGTTAGAAAAAGTGCAATTAAGATCAAATAAATTTCATCATGATTAGAAACTTAATCTTCTTTCATCCCTGTGAATTTTTATCTATATTAATCTGTCTTTTTATTGTGTTTAATTTTTAGACAAAGTTTCTCCACAATGAATAATGTGGGTGGCAGCTCAGTTAAAGAATTTCCTGTGGGGTTGGATGCATCTACTGAGGAAGAATATTCTTCTCAATCAAGTTTGCTACAAGAATTTACAAGTATTCCCACCATTGACAAGGCATGGACTTTCACTTCACACACTGGTATGCTTTCCTTTAATTCTTCATTCTCTTTCATAATGAATCATATTGTACTGTATTGTTTTGCAAGTGCAATATTTGGATAGGCTGCATCTTTTTTCGTCGTTTCATGATACACTAGCAATTTGAAGAATGAGCTTATGATATCGTGACAAAAAGTAGGTTACGGTTGAGTTATTATCAAAAAGGTAGGATAAAGTGCAACATCGAATTATTAAATAATAAGGGCAAAATGAAGAAATAAGGTAACGACACGATCACACAATTCAGTCGTTACATAAAATAACACCTTTTTTCGTCACGTAACAACAAATTTAACAGTATAATACATTCAAAACAAGCATTTTATTTCAAGTAACAACACAGTACAATACAATAGATAACAACCATCCAGCCAAGTAATAATTTATGCTTTATTCTTTAACTTCTGCTAGTTTATAACCTCTTACTTTTTACTGCATAAGAAGGTTCCCAGGGTATGTTCTCGGTGAGCCAACCGAATCTCCTGGCAAACAAGAAGAGGAGATATGTATTATCTTGTCATATTTCAAAAGAAAGTTCAAGTGCTGTAAGCTTTAAATGGGCTGCATTCCCTATCGAGATGTCGAACGTGTCTATGATGATCCCATCACCTTCAGGTTCAAAGCTTCTGGTAGTTCGAAATCCTGAAAATGATTCTCCGACCAAGTTTGAAATTTGGGGTCCATCTCTGGTGGAAAAGGAGTTCTCCGTTCCTGCCTCTGTCCATGGTTCTGTATATTCAGATGGATGGTAAGTTATGTTATGAATTAAGATCACTTTACTTACTTCAGTTCCCAATGTTATCGTGTGTGTTAATACTTGATAATGCAGGTTCGAAGGGATTTCTTGGAACAACGATGAAACTCTTATTGCTTATGTAGCTGAGGAGCCAGCTCCCTCGAAGCCTACATTTACTACTTTTGGTTACAAGAAAGAGTATTCTAAAGATAAGGAATGTGGTAGCTGGAAAGGTCAAGGTGACTGGGAAGAGGAGTGGGGGGAAACCTATGCTGGAAAAAGACAACCTGCTCTTTTCATCATTGACATCAACGGGTATGACATGTTTTATAGTTGCTAATTTCAGTCTCGTAAAAGGATATATTTTTTATTTCTTTGTATAGCAACTCTGAACATAAATTTTTGCAGTGGAGAAGTGCGTCCTGTTGAAGGAATTGGGAAGTCACTGAGTGTCGGACAAGTTGTGTGGGCTCCGTCCACTGAAGGCTTGCAAGAATATCTGGTTTTTGTTGGGTGGACATCAGATACTAGAAAGTTGGGCATTAAGTATTGCTATAACAGGCCTTGTGCCTTGTACGCTGTTAGAGCTCCACTTTCAAAGTTAGAAGTCCATCAATCTGGGTAAGTAACTTGCTAGTTGCTAGAAATGAAAATGTTGTGGATTAACTACATCTGATTCTTTATTAATGTAGTATAGAGGGGAGTTAGCTAGTGGACTTTGTATTTTATCTATGCTATTTCAATACTATTAATTGACCTTTTTCACTTTCAGAACTAATGCTGCCAATGATGCATCTCCAGTTAATCTGACACAAAGCATAAGCAGTGCTTTCTTTCCTCGTTTCAGGTATGTCTTGAATTGCTACTGGCCAAACCCCTATCCCCTCCCCACCCTCAGGAAAAAAAGGAGAAAAAGAAAAAGAAAGTTTGTAGATAAAAGGAAAGAGAGAGTGTGGATGAGCAAGTCATTCTGAAAGTGGTGGAATCATTTCCTTCTTACCCTGATTGCTTCTCTTTTAGAGAACATTTGAAAAACATCACTAGGATCGATGTAATAAATCTTGCAGCTTCTCATGTTGTTTTATTGACGCAGCTAGTTTTCTTGATAAGATGGACCTAATTAGTCTTATTGATAAATTCTCCAGCCCAGATGGAAAATTGCTTCTCTTTTTGTCAGCTAGAAGTTCAGTAGATTCTTGGGCACATTCTTCAACTGATTCACTTCATAGGATTGATTGGTCATTCAATGGAAAGCCAAGTCCAGATGCTAAAATTATTGATGTGGTATGCTCACTTCTTTGTGATTCTGATTATACTCGCATAAGCACTATGGGGCTAGTCACTATTAGCCACTTCTAGTACTATTTACTGTTTAGTGATTACTACTAATCCTACAGTCAGCACACCTACTCATGCTACAAGCGGCAACTGCAGGTTCCTGTTGTGATGTGTCCTGAGGATGGCTGCTTCCCTGGTCTTTATTGCTCCAGTGTTCTTAGCAGGCCTTGGCTATCCGATGGATGTACTATGATTTTGTCTTCTATCTGGGGCAGCACACAAGTAATAATTTCCATAAATGTGATAAGGTAACCAATATTTTGCTCTCAATCTGAATAGCATCACTTCATTATTTGAATTCTTTTTCTGTACCAATGAATTTATAATAGTGGAATATGTCTTTATCAAAATAATAGTGGAAACATATCGCACATTAGCCCTGAAGACTCTGGCTTCTCTTGGAATATGCTTGCACTAGATGGTGACAACATCATAGCTGGTAAGACATAGTCTTTATGCTTTACTTTATACTGATTCGTATAGTTATATTAATCAAAGTGTTTGGCACTTTTTCCGTTTAAAGCCTGTAGTAGTCCCGTTGATGTTCCTGCAATCAAGTATGGTTCTGTTGTCCATAAGGCATCCGCTGAGGTCTCATGGAGTTGGCTAGATATTTCAAGCCCCATATCTCGATGCTCCAAAAAGGTCAGTCCATTTTTCTTAATTGTTTTCCTTCGTTTATTGTTTCATCTAGTCTGTTCTGTTAGGCATGTACTTCTTAGGAAGCTCTTCTGAAGTTAAAATGCTCCCAACTATGCTCGCAGGTTACATCTTTGCTGTCTTCCCGCCAATTTAGTATTATGAGGATTCCTGTCAGGGATATGTCTGAGAACCTTACTAAAGGTAATAGCTCATCGTAGTCTAACCGAAGACTCGTTTAGATGCAGACATGGATATTTTAAGTATTTAGCACAGATTTATGTATTATGATAGAGAGATCAACTTCCTGCCATAACCTTGTGCACATCTTTCTCTGAAATAGATTGCAGCTATTTTTCACATTTCCTCATTTATATCCAATATACTTATTGGGGTTTCGGACATAACTTTAAGTTTCATGCTCCTTGTGATGATTTGACATTCAGAAATTCAAAGTCCTACTGTGGAGACAGAGACCAACTCTATTATGTAAATGAAAACCACAAATATACTAGTTTACTGGCATACTGTCTCAAAAAATATATATTTAGTGTTTACACAAATAATAGATTCTAACTCATTTTTTGAGGAACTTCTCGCCTTAAAGCTTGATTATAATTTATTCCTGCAATTGTTTTAGTTAATATTACAGCACCCATGTTATTGATAGTATATTGTTCTAAAATAGGACATAGTTTTGGCACTTAAGAATTTTAACCAATTTCCTAAATTGATTGCATTATGTGCTATAGAACCAGAAATGGATTTATTATTCAAAGATATGTTTCCTCTGTTAATAAATTTAAAGTTGATAGTATAGGGTCTGCCACTACCTTGTTTGCTTTTCTATATCTCACTTCCCTTTATCTATCGAAAAAGAAAAAGAAATCTTACACCTGATCACCATTTGAAGCCATGTAACACGAACTATGCTTACACTAAGCAGATTCCTGCCCTGAAGCACTTAGAATGATGGTTACATCTGCTATGCAGTCCCCCCCCCCTCCCTTTTTCTTCTTCTTCTTTTGGACCTGTTACCTAACAGATTAGTAATGCCTACTTAAAACACAGATTTAGAAGCTCCAGGAAAAGATGAGACAGCGAATGCAGACAAAGTTCTAATTTTTTAACCAATCATACTAACATTGAACCATGGTTGCATAGTACAATTGCACTAGAAGAGTTGCAACTAATATTAGCCTGCATCTAGTATAACCGAAAAAAAAAAAAAAGGGAATAGAAGTTTAGAGTCATGACCTGGGGCCATATTGGACCAATTTTCAGAATTAGCAGACCACTTTTAGGATAAAACCAAAAGTGACGGTTGATGAAAAATAACTACTCCCTTTGTCCCTATTTATATGGCACACTTTCCCTTTTAGTTTGTCCCTAAAAGAATGTCACTTTTCTACTGTTAAAAAAGAATGCCACCTTTCTATATTTAGAATAAAATTAACTTTAAACTTCCCATTTTTATCCTTGTGTAAAATGGTTTCTAGCCACACAAATTTCTATGGCTTGCTTTAAACCACAAGTTCCAAAAGTCTTTCTTTCTTTCTTAATTACTCCTGTGCCAAGTCAAATACCGCCGCATAAAATGCGACGGAGGGAGTATAAATTTGGATAATGTAGTCTATGAAGTTAGTTGTAATTTAAAATCATGGATTTAGACTGAAACTGAACATTAGATCATCTGTCTAGCTGTCTGATTATTCACTGGAACTGTCTCATGATATATACGGGGTTGAATATCATCACTGGGCTTCAGGGCAATTTTATCAAGTCATGGGAGGACACATGATTGTGACCTCTTATGCTATTTGCAGTGTCAATAGACTCTTGGATTCTTCCAGATTACTAATCTCTGCTGAGTTTTTACTATAATTCAATGAATTTTATTTGTGTTAGGTGCCAGAAAACCGTATGAGGCTATCTTTGTATCCTCCAAGTCTCAGAGCCGTAACGTGTGTGATCCGCTGATTGTAGTCCTTCACGGTGGTCCTCACTCTGTTTCATCGACAAGTTTCTCAAAGTCCTTGGCTTTCCTTTCCTCACTCGGTTATAACTTGCTGATGGTAAATTACAGGTAAGCAACACAACTAACTTCTTTCTCCATGCCTTTGTAATTCAAAATTTTGCAGAAATTTATAATGTGACTGTGAAATGCTAGTAACGTATATGAGATACTAGAATAATGGTATGGGTCATGAGATATCCCTCCCTTGCAAGTTTTATTTGGACATCTGTGTAGTTAGATCTAAGGAGACGTGCAAATGGAATATCAACAAACAGCTCTTACTCTTACCAAACCCCCCCCCCCCCCCCCCCCCCCAACTTGCAAGGTTTTATTTGGACATCCGTGTATTTTTTTTTTTTTTTTTATATTAATGTGCACGCAAATGGAATGTATAAACAAACAAATTACTCTTCCCCCACCCCCCCGGAAATGGAAATTTTGTTCAAATGTCAACATTTCCTGCAGATGGGAGAAAAGGATATGATATTCAATATTACTTTCAACTTGAAAAAAATTAATTTCTCCTTCCGAAATTATATATTGTTAGATCCAACCTATGTTCTTGGTTTTATTCATTAGTCAACAAAATTAATCAAGAGATGGTCAAAGTTTTTTAATTCAAATCTTAATTATTTACCAGTAACAAAATATGGAGTAATTTAACTAATTTTTTGTGTTATTATTCCAAGAATGAGAGCTATTTATACATGTACAAGTGAAATTAACTAAGAGCCCGTTTGGGTAAGCTTAAAAGTGGCTATGTGCTTTTAAGCCAATTATTGGGTGTTTGTAACTTAAAAAACAAAGGGCTTATAAGCACTTTTGTGCTTAAAATAAGCCAAAAGTGAGAAGTTAGGATTTCCTAACTTCTCAAAAGTAGCTTATAAGCAATTTTTGGCTTTTAAGCTACTTAAAATAAGCTCACCCAAACGGGCTCTAAGAAATAAAATAAATAAGATCCCTAAATATCTCTACCTATAATTGTGTTATGTATGCAATATGAGAATGTACATTTTTGGTACATTGTATAACACTCCCTCTCAAGTTGGAGCATATGTATTAATCATGCCAACTTATTCCAAAGATACTCCACCTGTGTTCCATTTAAAGCCTTAGTCAATATATCACCCAATTGCTCTCTTCACATAGCTAGTGGAAATCATGTTCTCTTAAATCTTCTCACGGGTAAAGTCTTCCATCAACCTCAATATGTTTCGTCCATTCATGATACACTAGATTTGAGTCAATGTGTAGAGCAGTCTGATTATCACATCAAATTTTTGCCCGAGACAAAGGAATCAACCAACCTCAGCTAAAAAGTTGATGTACCCATAACATTACACATGTGGATTGAGCCATAGCTCTATAATCGGATTTTGTACTAGATCGAGATACAACACTTTGTTTTTTGCTATAGACATTTCACAAGTGGATTGAGCCATAGCTCTATAATTGGATTTTGTACTAGATCGAGATACAACACTTTGTTTCTTACTCCTCCAAGATACCTGGTTTCCACCAACAAAGATGAAGCAGCCAACAGTAGATCCTCTATCTATTCTTGATCCAACCCAATCAACATTTGCAAAAAACTCAATACGAGTATGTTTGTGATTGCTATATGATTTGCCAAGGCTAGGAACTCGTTTCAAATAGAACAAGATCTGTTCTTAGCTTCCCAATGTTTGACTCTTAGTGGAGACATGAATTGACTAACAATATTGACTGCATAGGCAATATTTACTATGAGGCAGTTCAATTTCAGAACTACCCTATGGTATCTTTGCAGATCATCTAAAGGGTCACCATCATCCTTAGTAAGATATATATTAGGAACCATTGGTGTGCCACATGACTTGACTCCTAGTTTTCCATTTTCTGCAAACAGGTCAAGTACATTTTTTTTTGGGACAAGAAAATCCCTTTCTTGCTTCTTGCTTCTTGCCACTTCCATACCCAAAATATACTTTAGCTGGCCCTGGTCTTTAGTATGAAACTTGCTGTGTAAGAACTTTGGAGAGTAAATCCCATCACAGGTATCTCCTGTCATAAAACTATTGTCAACATGGACAACTAGAAGGATAATACCAGCTTCTGACTATTTCTAGAAGATTGAGAGATCACACTTGCTCTTTTCAATCCACATTCCTGAACTATATGGTAAACTTTCCCAACTAGACCTAAGGACTCCGCTTTAGGCAAGTTAGAGATTTTCTCAGATGACAAAGTTTACCCTGTTCCACCTTGGTGGGGGTAAGGCCTGCGTACATCTCACCCTCCCCAAACTCCACTTGGGGATAACACTGGGTATGTTGTTGTTGACAAAGTTTTCCATACTCCGCCTGTGCAACAACCCAGGTGGTTGTCCATATACACTTACTCTTGGAGATCACCATGAATAAATGCATTCTTGATATTCAACTGATGTAAAGGCCAACATTGATAAGTAGCTAAGGAGATACACAACAGGACTAAAGTGAGTTTGGGCATGAGAGGGGTGTGACTTGACCTCAAGTCTTTCCATAGAATCATCTGTCTGCAGCCCACCCTTAGGACCAACCACAGCCTTTGAACCTCGGGGATAATTGGACCGATCTCTACTCTTCTCCACTTAAATTTCAGGTCTAGATCGCATGGCGTGGGGCTCGAACTTGAAAAAGAAAAGGCAGTATAGTAGAATATAATCTAAACTTTCGACCAGAAATAAATTGGTGATTTAGTATAACCAAACTTCAAGGCTCTAACCTTAGGCTGCTTAGCAACACTCTAAAATGAAGAATTAAGTTTGATTGATGAATTTTAATTGTAAATAAGGGAAATATATTCTATTGAGATGCCAAATGCTTGGGATATGTCATCCCAAAACTATTTCTTTCTCACTATATTGTTTTAGAGCTCATGGATTAGTCATTAAATGGTGAACCTACAATGACCTCATCGAATGTTATGATGCTACGGAATTTGGATTTTACAAAGGCTGAAACTTATCTGTCCTCTCATTTGCTTTTGTTTCCAGGAAAGGCGTCTGTTCGTAATTGATGTAGGAAATCAAACGCGGAAAGTAAAAGATAGGAACGAGACGTAACTCGATCACAAATCTCAAGTAGCAACGGAGAACTTGTTCCGTTACACCCCGAGAGGAGGTCAAGAACGTGAGCACGCAAGTAGAATGGTCGGGGGGGGATTGGAATTCATCTAGATCCGCTAGAGGAAGAACAAGTCCCAAATTCAAGGTTTGTCATTCAATAAGAGTTCAACTCTTCAACACAAGTGTTTGTTTTCATCAAAAGTAAGCTAATGAAAATAATAAGACAACTAGCTATTTATAGGTGTTGTTAGACACCCTTTGAAAGGTCTAAAATGCCCACACTTAGGCTTAGGAATTAAAGGACCACGTAGGGTCAAAATAGTCATAACATAGCTAGGAATCACGTGCTTCAGCATTCCGGGCGGAGCGCCCGCATTTGTGCGTTTTTGGGCAGTTGGGTTGGCTGGGCGGTGCGCCTGAAATTGGGGCGGTCCGCCTGGCCCCTTTGCTCTCTGGGCGGAGGCGCCTAAAGTGCAGGCGGGGCGCCTGGTTCGCTGGGCTGCTCCCCTTGCGCTTTGAGCACCCGGAATGGCTTCCAAACGCTTCCTTCTTCTAGTCCCTTCCTCACCAAGTGTAGGTGTACTCCTTGGACCTCCCTAGCTTGGCTCCGAGTGAAGGATCTCGTGGTTTGCCCGGCATCATCCTCCCCTTCTTGAGAAGATTTCGTCCTCGAAATTGAAGCATTATTATCTACGACCTCTTCATCACCTACATCCATAGGAACCAAGTCACAAACATTGAAAGTATTAGACACTTGATACTCACTTGGTAAGTCGACCACATAAGCGTTGTTGTTTATCTTTGAGAGCACTTGGAAAGGGTCATCTCCACGGGGTGCTAACTTCCCTTTTCTAAGGTTTGGAAACCTTTCTTTCCGGAAGTGCACCCACACATAGTCACCCTTCTTGAGTTCCACCTTCTTGCGTCCCTTGTTTTTCTTGGATGCTACCTTTGCATAAGCTTCCTCCAAGTTCTTCTTCGCCTTAGCATGTAGCTCCATCAAAGCCTTGGCTCTAGCTTTACCTTCAAAATTAACAACCATTTCCCTTGGCAAAGGGGTTAGATCAAGGGGAATCAAGGGGTTAAAACCATACACACACTCAAATGGAGTCATACCAATCATCCGATGCACGGTTCGATTGTAGGCAAACTCCATAAGAGGTAGCTTATCTATCCAAGTCCCACCCTTACCTCGGGTCATGGCTCTAAGAAGAGCACCCAAGGTTCGGTTCACCACTTCGGTTTGCCCATCGGTTTGGGGGTGGTGGGACGTAGAAAACAAGAGTTTGGTGCCAAGGGCACCCCATAAACTCCTCCAAAAATGACTTAGGAACTTAGTGTCCCTATCACTCACTATAGTTTGAGGCACACCATGCAATTTCAAGACATTATCAACAAACAAGGTTGCAACATGTTGTGCATCATCACATTTTCGACATGGAATGAAATGAGCCATTTTGGAGAACCTATCCACAACAACATAAATGCTATCGTGGCCCCCCCTAGTCCTTGGTAATCCCATCACAAAATCCATCGAGATATCCAACCATGGACTAGTAGGTACGGGGAGTGGGGTATACAAACCATGGGGGTTCGACTTGGACTTAGCAACCTTGCATTCAAGACAAGAGTTGCAAAGTCTCTCAACATGGGTCCCCATTTTTGGCCAATGGAATTGTTCCCGAAGGATGGCCAAGGTCTTGTCCCTACCAAAGTGACCCATGAGTCCTCCACAATGTGCCTCTTGCACAAGCAATTCCCTCCATGAGGACTCGGGTATGCACACTTTACCATTCTTAAAGATATATCCATTAACCCATTGGTATTTCTCAACTCTCTCCCCCTTTTCTAGAGCTTCATGGATGCTCTTGAGCTTCGGGTCATGAGCATACATCAATTTAATGCTTTCAAAACCCATAAGCTTAGAGGTGAGAGTGGTGGCTAGAGCGAACTTTCTAGAAAGCGCATCCGCCACAACATTGTCCTTCCCTTTCTTGTATTGGATCACATAGGGAAAGGACTCAATGAATTCAACCCACTTGGCATGTCTCTTATTGAGCTTCTCTTGGCCTCTCAAATGCTTGAGTGACTCATGGTCACTCTTGATCACAAACTCACGAGGCCAAAGGTAGTGTTGCCAATGGGCAAGGGCTCTCACAAGGGCATACAACTCCTTGTCATATGTAGAATAGTTCAAGGAGGCCCCTTTCAATTTTTCACTAAAGTAGGCGATGAGTTTGCTATCTTGCATTAAAACACCACCAATTCCCACCCTCGAGGCATCACATTCAACCTCAAATGCCTTTCCGAAGTCGGGCAATTGCAATAGAGGGGCGGTACTCAACGTACTTTTCAATTCATGGAAGGCCTTCTCTTGAGGCTCTCCCCAAACAAAAGGTTGGTCCTTCTTCACCAATTCGGTGAGTGGAGCGGCAATGGAGCTAAAGTCTTTCACAAATCGCCGATAAAAGCTAGCAAGACCATGAAAGCTCCTCACTTGAGTCACGGTAGTAGGAGTAGGCCAATCACGTATGGCCTCTACCTTAGACTCATCCACCTCCACTCCTTGGGCACTCACAACAAACCCAAGGAAGACTACCTTCTCAACACCAAAGGAATACTTTTTAAAATTAGCATAGAGCTTTTCGGCTCTCAACTTTTCAAGCACTTGCCTAAGGTGATCAACATGGTCGTCTATTGATTTACTATAGATCAATATATCGTCAAAGTAGACGACCACAAACTTGTTGATGAATGGCTTTAGAACATGGTTCATTAGCCTCATGAAAGTGCTAGGTGCATTGGAGAGCCCAAAGGGCATCACCAACCATTCATAGAGACCAAATTTGGTCTTGAATGCGGTTTTCCATTCATCACCGGGTTTCATCCGGATTTGATGGTAGCCGGACCTAAGGTCAATTTTGCTAAACACACATGAACCACTCAATTCATCTAACATATCATCAAGTCGGGGAATAGGATGACGGTACTTTACCGTTATTTTGTTCACGGCCCGACAATCAACGCACATTCTCCAAGTGCCGTCCTTCTTTGGAACAAGGATCACGGGCACGGCACAAGGACTCAAGCTCTCCCTCACCAAGCCCTTAGTGAGCAATTCATCAACTTGCCTTTGCAATTCTCTTGTGTCATCCGGATTGCTCCTATAGGCCGGCTTGTTTGGGATTTGGGATCCCGGGACAAAGTCTATTTGATGTTCAATACTCCTCAAAGGAGGCAATCCATCCGGCATCTCGTCCGGGAACATGTCCCCAAATTCCTTCAAGACATTCTCAAACACACTAGGCAAAGGGTTAGAAGAAAAATCACAATTAGAGTTAAGGATCATACCTTTGTGCACTAGGCATAGGAGAAACTTGGTGCCATCATTTCCCTTTAAGATCTCGCCCGGTTTCATCATGGCACAAATGCCACCGGTAGAAGAAGAAGGTGGGATTGCCACCATGCTTTTGGACAAAGGGCTAGTCTCAATGATTGACTTTGCCTTTGCCACCTCCCTCAACTCCCTCATTCTATTGTAGTCATCACTCACTTGTTTGGGAGTTAGGGGCTTCAACACAAATTTCCTCCCTTCATGTTGGAGCGTGTAAGTGTTGACACGCCCATCATGGACCGCTTGTCGATCAAATTGCCAAGGCCTTCCAAAGAGAAGGTGGCAAGCTTGCATGGGCACAACGTCGAACAAGTGTTCATCAACATAACTACCCATTTTGAACTTGATCATTGCTTGCTTCACAACCTTTAGCTCCCCACATTCACTAAGCCATTGCAATCGATATGGCTTGGGGTGCTTCACGGTAGGCAACTTCAATTGGGTTATAAGAGATTGACTCACAACATTAGCACAACTCCCGGAGTCAATGATCATAGAGCATACAACACCCTTAACACGACACCTAGCATGGAAAAGGTTTTCTCTTTGCAAGGTTTCACCATCCTCCACAATCATAGCTCCTAGGCTCCTCCTCACAACTAGAAAAGTGTGAGGCTCCTCATCCTCCACCGTGTCATCTAGATCATCCTCCTCTACTCCCTCATCTCCCTCTACACCCTCATCATCCTCCGGTTCACTCTCTTGTTCATATACATTTTCACCAACAAGAACCATGGTCCTCTTCGTAGGACACTCCTTAGCAAAGTGTCCATACCCCTTGCATTTGTGACATTGAATGGAAGAAGAAGTAGGAGTATTCAATTGAGTTTTAGAAATTCCTCCCACATTGGGTGTGTACTTCTCAAACGGCTTCTTCACATCTTTGCTAGCACTTGCTCCACTAGGGCCACTTGCATTTGTGAATTTTGCATTGGTAGTAGGATTTTTCCAATCCTTTGACTTGTTCATGGAAGTAGAAGTGTTGCTCTTGTAACGGTTGGACTTCTCTTTCTCAAGCCATTGCTCGGCTTGAATAGCGGCATCAAGAACTTCTTGAAGTGAAAGATAAGCATGCAATCTCAATTGTGAAGCTATGCCATAGCTCAAACCATAACGGATCACGGCTTGCTCTTCATCTTCGGTGTCCATATCTAAGGCCATTCGAGTTCTTTCAAACTCATCAAAATATTCATGCACCGTTTTGACACCTTGCTTCAACTCATAAAGTTTCTTGAGTTGCTCTTGCCGATATCTAGGAGTGATGTACTTGATACTCATGATACCCTTCAAGTCATTCCAACCCACAATCACGGGAACTCCCGCTCTCCTTCTTGATCTCTTGACGGATTCCCACCAAGTAGATGCATAGGATTCAAAGGATGAAATAGCATAGGTACCTTTCTTCTCATCGGTCATCTCATTTGTATCAAACAATTTTTCCATGTGTAGCACCCATTCAATGTAAGCCGCCGGATCACAATTCCCTTTAAAGGTTGGGAGATTGAGCTTCACACTATTGATGTTGGTGTTGTCACGACCCCCACGGAAAGGCTCCGGTTGGCCCCCATAGTGATCTCCATTCACACCATACTCCCTTCTAGCATTCCCTCCAACATAACCCATAGGTGGCCCTCGACCTCGGCCCCTACCTCTATCCACATTTCGACCCCAATTCATACCTCGCCTTGGTTGAAAGTGATCATCAAACCCATACATATCATCACCATAATCGGCTTCCTCCCCTTCTTGAGCTTCATCGGCTTGCTCAAGAGGTTGCACATTTCGGATGGGCCTTGGTAGTGGAATGTTTCTTGGGGGGTTATCTAAGATTCGGGGAATGCCCGTTCGTTGGGTATTGCCCAACACTTGATCAAGTCTCTCTCGCTCCTCCTTTGCCCGTTGTTGATTGAGCAATTCAATGACATGGCTAACTTGTTCCGGAGTAACGTTAGGAGTACTTGAGACTTCAACCGGGACACTCGGGGTCCCTTTCTCGACTTGGACACTCGGGGTCCCTTTCTCCGAGGGGACATTAGAAGTCCCTTGCTCAACTAGAGTACTAGAGTTCACCCGCTCGAGGCTTTCAATCCTCAAGTGCATACTATCCAATTTGGCGAGGATAGTAGCAAGGGCACTCTTTGCGAAATCATCTCCTTCGGAAGACATTGTACCTACACAAGTAGCAAACGTTAGAAAACAACCTCACACACTCCCTCACTTGAGATCACTCGGCTCTCTCGTATAGTGACGGTGGGTATTTCACTCAACTTGTGGTTCCAAAGCTTCACGTGGATGAATAGCAATTCCTCAACTCAACCAAACTATTCACGAGTCAAGCACACTCCGGGGTGAGTGGAGTTAATAGGACTCAATGAAAGCTAGGCACTTTGAAGTGAGGACTTGAATCAAAAAGAGTCTAGGATTCTTCTTAGAATTCTACTCTCCAACTAATGCACGAATTAACCTAAAAGCAATGAAAGATTAGTGCTAATCAAGTAGAAAGATTACTTAGATAGGCACTAGTAAGAGATTAGGCAACAAAGAAACAAGTAATCCTAGAAGAAACTACCCGATTCCCAAGTTTCAGGGCTCAGGCGGAGCGCCCAGTGAGGTGGGGCGGAGCGCCGGGCAATTTTGGGTCAGTGGGGTTGGGCAGGCGGGGCGCCCGGGCTTTAGGCGGAGCGCCTGGACTATGCACTGGTCAGGCGGGGCGCCCAAACTTGAGGCGGAGCGCCTGGTCGAAGAACACCTGGGTTTTCAACAACGTGTTCTTCGATTTCAACCCAACTTTTTGGTCGATTCCAACGTGTTCTTCCCAAATTCGAAGTACCCGAAGTTGTATTTTGGTATAACCACCAAACCCCAATGATTTTCACACCCAACCAAGCAACAAATAAGGCACAATCATGATTCAAGTTTCAAGTTGGGTTTCCTCAATTTTTCAAAAGGGTCAAAAAGGTGGGTTTCGATTCTTCAAAATCAACGTTATACAACTCCGATTCACACCAAATTTGTTGCAAATGGTTCGTTTTCAAAAGTAGATCAATCCCCGGCAATCAAATCCAAAACCCCATTAACACACAACCCAAAATCAATCAATTTTCTCAAGAACAAGGGTTTGGTAGGGTTTAAGGAAAATTGGGGTTTCAATTTTTCAAACTTCACCAATCCAAGTAATTTTGGTACCCAAGCAACGGGAATTCAATCACAATCAAGAATCCATAACACCCATATCAAGAATCACAAACACCAAAAAGTTATGCCAATTTTTGAATTTTTGAATTTTTCAATTTTTTTGTAATTTTCTTTTTCCAATAACTTCAACAACAAGAAAACTAAACAAACTAACATAGGCACGAAGATTCAAGGGTCGGGGGTTTGTAGAAACAAAACCCGAGCCTTGCTCTGATACCAAATGATGTAGGAAATCAAACGCGGAAAGTAAAAGATAGGAACGAGACGTAACTCGATCACAAATCTCAAGTAGCAACGGAGAACTTGTTCCGTTACACCCCGAGAGGAGGTCAAGAACACCTACGCTAGGCAACTACCCTCGAGCTAACGTGAGCACGCAAGTAGAATGGTCGGGGGGGGGGGATTGGAATTCATCTAGATCCGCTAGAGGAAGAACAAGTCCCAAATTCAAGGTTTGTCATTCAATAAGAGTTCAACTCTTCAACACAAGTGTTTGTTTTCATCAAAGGTAAGCTAATGAAAATAATAAGACAACTAGCTATTTATAGGTGTTGTTAGACACCCTTTGAAAGGTCTAAAATGCCCACACTTAGGCTTAGGAATTAAAGGACCACGTAGGGTCAAAATAGTCATAACATAGCTAGGAATCACGTGCTTCAGCATCCCGGGCGGAGCGCCCGCATTTGTGCGTTTTTGGGCAGTTGGGTTGGCTGGGCGGTGCGCCTGAAATTGGGGCGGTCCGCCTGGCCCCTTTGCTCTCTGGGCGGAGGCGCCTAAAGTGCAGGCGGGGCGCCTGGTTCGCTGGGCTGCTCCCCTTGCGCTTTGAGCACCCGGAATGGCTTCCAAACGCTTCCTTCTTCTAGTCCCTTCCTCACCAAGTGTAGGTGTACTCCTTGGACCTCCCTAGCTTGGCTCCGAGTGAAGGGTCTCGTGGTTTGCCCGGCATCAGTAATACACTATTAGAAGAATATTTTTGTTAATTGCAAATCGCATCCATGGTCATTATTTCCAAGTGGTAATTGTTTATCACATTAGATATCAACAAATTGATTAATCTTTCTTAGATTAATCAGAATCGAAATGAATAAAGTGAATCCAAATCTAGGTCGAGTGATCTTTCTTTTGTTAATTTCTGGTATGTGCATATTATATTTCACTTGCTCATCCTTGTGAAACTATCTACTTGTGTTTTTCGGGCGCTATCATTTAGGTGCAGGCACATTTTGAAGTTTAATTGATCGCCTGTTATATTGTCAGAAGAATTTCACCAACTGAAATGTGAAGTTTACCTATTTTTCTGTTCTGTCCTTGTGATCTCATAGATTTTTCATTTCGTAGAAGAGCTAGTTTCTGGTTAAGCTCTTTTTTTCTTGTGGATCACCCCCCGTCACTTTTTTTTTTTTTTAAAAAAAAAATGTCGCCAACAGAAAAACAATGCAGTTTACCTATATCCTGTTATTTCCTTTATGTTGATATCCTCTACTGCATGGTCATTGTGACCTCATTTTGTGTTCTGTATATGAGCTAGTTTCTGCCTATAATTACTAGTTATGCTCTTTACTCCGGTCGATACCTTCTCTCTCTTCCCCTCTTCTTTCTTCTTTTTACCTTTTTCAGTTAACTTCTGAAACCAACATATTAATTTTGCTCCGCTTCGGAGTTTGGGTGAGTCGTGACAATGCAGTGGTAATTGCCGGTCTCTTGTTTGAGTCAATCCAAGCAGAATAGTTCTTTTCTTCTCTGAATTTCACCTTTGCTCTATAATATATATATATATATATATATATATATATATATATATATATATATATATATATATATATATATATATATATATATATATATATATATATATTGGGTGTAAGCAGAAGTAATTGCCATGATTAAGCACTTTTTATTTCATCTCGTTTCTCAGGGGTTCTTTGGGTTTTGGCGAGGAAGCAGTACAATCTCTTCCTGGGAAAATTGGATCACAGGTACTTGTTTGCAGTCTTTTTATTTCTTTCCCCTTAAACGTTTCTTCCTTAATTTCTTTAGTTTAGAATGGTTTTGTTATATGAAATGAATGGTACATGAGATGGTGCTGTTCCGTTTTTCATATGAATAATTCCATTAAGGATTTAGAACCTAAAGAGTGTTTTCCCTCCTTTTTCCGTAATCCACAGGATGTTAATGATGTGCTTGCTGCTGTAGATCATGTCATTGAAATGAAGCTTGCAGATCCATCCAAATTAGCTGTGCTTGGTGGTTCCCATGGTGGATTTTTGACTACTCACTTGATTGGCCAGGTCTACCAATTTCTTAAGAGGCCACTGTCTTTATGGTCTCCATATGTACCCTTTTCTTTACCTATGGTCCTTGTCAGCTCTGTTCAACAAACATTCTTGGCTCTTTATAAGGGGAATCTGGACAAGCTTATTGTTCTAAATAACTTTGCTTGACAGTTCTACTATGTTTTCAGGCACCAGATAAGTTTGCAGCAGCAGTTTCAAGGAACCCTGTCTGCAACCTTGCGTTGATGGTTGGTACAACTGATATACCTGATTGGTGCTATGTAGAGACATTTGGAGATAAGGGAAGATCAAGCTTTACAGAGGCTACTTCAGCTGAACACCTTGACACCTTTTACAGAAAATCACCAATTTCACACATCTCCAAGGTATGCCCTGTTAAATCTGGATTCGACGGTCTCCCATGTTAAGCACTTTGTGTTTCTATTAGTTCTCCAGAAAGGTCTATGCTTAAGTCTGTAGGATAAAATTGACGTTATGCTGGATTTCGAGATTCAAGGATCATTTGTTTCTGAATAAATTTCCGACATCCATTGTTTACCTATTTTGCAGGTCAGAACTCCTACACTTGTCTTGTTAGGTGCTAAGGACCTCCGTGTACCAATGTCTACTGGGTTGCAAGTAAGATTTTTTACTCTCTCTTTAGTTTCTTGTTTTATTCACTGAACATAAAGTTTCATTCTTAATTGCAATCTAGGGTACCAGCAGATTGTATTTATGATAGTCCAGCAAGATTCCATATCATCTTTCCTAGTTGCACCAGTCTTAATTGGTTGTACATCATGTTTCACTATTTACATGACATCAAGGGAATGATCAAGTTTGTATATATGCATGTCTGCCGAGTGTTGATCTATTTCATTTGCTTTTGCTCTTTGAACAATTATGGATCCATGCATAATATGATCACATCTTTGGGAATCTAGTGTCTGGCTCTATTTTGAAGGCACTACAAGCTTTCGATATTCTTGAACTGTTGTAAAACAATCTCTGTGAAAGTAGCCATCATCTGTGGACCAAAATTTTTGGATCTGTACATGCCTCGGCAATATGAATCATTAGACTGCATAACTATGTGAGATAAAAGCCGGTTTCCTGATTGTTGATAAGCTAATTAAGCTAATGTGGTCTAGTGGAACCAGTATGATACAATTAATACACACCAGCGGAATAATTGATAAGAAATAAATTAATTTAAACAATGAGATAGAATTTCAAACAGGAACTAAAGAACAGAAAGAATCTAAAATCTTAACTGAACGTCTATGGTAATAATTGGTATATGAACCAAATATCCCCTAGGAATGACAAACTAGAACCAAAGATACAAAGATTTGAAGAAGAGAGAATTACCGTAAAAAATGACGTTTGGAAGTAATTCCAGAAGTTCAATCCAAACAATAAGGTTTCCAACCTCCCAAAGATGTTAATCAATATGCTAAAACTGCTCTTATAAACGAGCTCCCATATATTTACAGCTAAGACCTTAGGAGAAGTAAAAAATGACTAAACGAGCTCTTGTAAACGTGCTTCCCAAGGCATTGTGCTGGCTCAATGCCTCAAGCCTAGCTTGTCATGCTGAGTTGATGTTTCCTGAGGGCCTTCATGCCTGTGCATTGTTGCCTCGTGCCCCTCTTCAAACGCACCGACTGCAGCCAGCATGATAATACACGAGCAGTCCACTGGTTCAGTTTTTCGGGCCTTCAATTGCTTCAGCTTTCGCCGAGCAATCCTTGAGCTTCCAAACATGAGATTCTTTGCACGAGTCTTCAAACACTCTCCAAGCTTATTCGAACCATATCCTGAAGATTGTGAAGCTACTTGATTTGCAATCATTGGATGCTCTTCGTCTTTAGATAGTCAACGGCCATCTTGGTTGTTCAGGATTTTCCGTGATACTCTCCGCACTATCCGGGATTGTATCACATTACAGTACTTTTTTTTTTTTTTGCGGCAGAATGACTGATGGGATTAGGTTTTGGTTAAGGATTTCCATACGATGTCTAACTTGAGAATTGTGTGCTTTCATTCTTATTCGTGCAGTATGCACGGGCATTAAAGGAGAAAGGAGTGGAGGTTAAACTCATGGTGTTTCCTGAGGACACTCATGCAATTGATAGGTAAAAATGGTCCTACCTTCATGAATTGAATTATAGCTGGTGCCTGAATTTCATTCACTCTTTCACTCATGTCTTTACAATTTACATGCATCTCTTTTGCAGACCACAGTCTGACTTTGAGAGCTTTCTAAACATTGGAGTGTGGTTTAAGAAGTATTGCAAATAGATTGATTCTATTCGCGTCTTAACCAAGAGTTTCAACATTCCTTTCTGCCGAAATTGCCAGAGTATTAATCTCCCATACAGTCAGAAGATTAAGTGATTTCTAGGCAATTTGAAGACCCGACTCGTGGGAATAGCGATGATCATACTTTAGTTAATCAGGTTAGCTGCATGTTTAGCTTCTGAGTCGGAGATGACTGCTGATCAAAACCACGTGATGCTTTTGGTCCCATCTCACAAATCAATCAATGTCCCTTGAAAATGGATGAGATGTTTGCAGAAAACCAATAACTTGCTCTGTATTGGAACCAAAATATTTGTATGAGTAGAGTTTTTTTATTCCTTTGAAAATGTAAGAAACAGTTTTTCGTCTAATAATCCAATTTGTCTCTTCTACCTAAATTTTAAGATATACAAAAAGAGACAATCATTGTGTCATGCGGAACACCTTGCTTTATTCTATCACCGCAGACTAACACAATGTTTCTCTGCACATTTTTCTAATGGTTAGGTATAATCGGAATACCTTGCTTTATTCTATCATTCTCCCATTTCACATGAACCCAATGTGTACTTCAACAGCTATGTAACTGGTGCTACTAGGTTGCAAAAATAGGACTTGGCGATTAAACGAGTAATACAAATATCGTATGACTTATTTTGAAAGGCGAATAAACAACATCCCATTCATTTTATGGACAGTAGTCTCTTTTTAGTTGCTTTTCCTTTTCTTGATAATTTATACTTTTGAGTCTACTGTATAGTAAAGCTTTTTTTTTTTTTTTTTTTTTAATAAAAGCCAGTAGGATCTGGCACTGTTGTATTTCATCCATGAAGAGTAGAGGAGGAAAACCAGCCTCATAAGTACAACACAAGATTGAGCAAGTCAATCTTCAAAAAATATCATGGAAGATAACATAATTTCTTCCATGAATCTTAAAGGATCTAGCTTACAAAAAAATTGGCTTTGTCATATATAAGTCTAATGCTAGGCAATTTCCATTTATCCAATTGAAAATGACCTTTACTGACACTTGGAAGTTGCTGGAAAGACGGAAAGAACTCCACATTTCCAGAGATTGAAGCACGCTTAGCTAGGGAGTCTGCCACTTGATTTGCTTCTCTTAGACAATGAGAAACAAAAGAATTTCCTTGAGCTAAACCTTGGTTGATGTTCTCAATCACTCGCCTGAGTGTGTAATTGTTAGTAGAGCCTTCTTTAAACATGTTGGCAATGATTAATGAATCCAGTTCTAGAATGAAGCATGCATAACCATTTTTCAAATACCATTGAACTCCTTCATATGTCGCTATTGCTTCAGCATGGTTAGTGCTGCTACATTCTATTGGTTTTGAGAAAGCTACAATTAAATCCCCAAATGCACCTGCACTTCCAGTCCTTGTTAAGAAGCTTCCATCTGTGTTGATCTTAACCATTCCAGGGGATGGTTTAGACCAAACTACCTGCTTCCACTTTGGGACGTGTCTGAATTTTTCCACGGTATCACATAGCTTGATCCAAGGTAAGCTCAAATCGCATTTTGGATAAGTAAGATGTAAAGCTGCTGACAGAATCCAGATTCTGCTGTGACATTTTTATGTGACCAAATTTCTTATGTTCACCATATTTGCATGCACAATTGCTCCTCCAAAATTCCCAACAAATGATGATTGGCATAATATTCAGAATGTATTTATGAACCCCATTCTTGGACCTTGCTTCCCACCATTGATTGAATACTGAGATGATACTCCCTTGTTGTAGTTTTATCCCTAAAGGAGCACTAAAGTAATTCCACACATACCTTGCTGCATCTCCATCGACAAAGACATGTTGAATGGATTCACATAGAGGTACCGTACAACACTTGTATCTAGACACTAGATGGTTTCCGAACTTTCTAGTTACATCATCAAAAGGCAATCCCCTGAATCAACCTCCAAGAAAGAAAATATATTTTAAAAGGAATGAACTTATTCCAAACTTTACCAAGCAGATACATTTTTTGTTTATCAGTCCTAACCAACTACCATGCAGTTTTATTGGAGTATCGGTCATCCTGTGAAGGTCTCCAGATACTCAAATCTTGTTGATTTTGTTGATCAATATCAATATTGATGATATGTTGCACTAGTTGTTGAGATAGGACTTGGTTGAGTTTATTCAGGTTTCATTCTTCTTCAAGGATGAATTCCTTGACTTGAGTGGTAGAACTTTTTCTAGCGCTAGGACAAAGAGCTGAGAGAGGACCTTTATTTGTCCAATTGTCCCACCAGAAGCTGCAGTTACCTTCATTTATAAACAAGTCGATGTTGCTCTCTGCTTTGCCTCTTACTTGGAGTATTTTTTTCCAGTCATGAGAGTTCCCAGAAGACCACATTTTTGTTGCAGGATGTGCTCTTACACAATATTTTGCTTTAAGGAAAGAGGCCGAAAGAGATGATTGAGTTCTGAATATCCACCATCTCTTAATGGCCATTGTGTCATTAATTTCCCCCATTCCTCTGATGCCAATTGCACCGTCGTCCCTAAAAAGACATAAATTTTTGCAGGAGCTCCAATGAAACTTTGATTTTTCAGTAGTTGATCCCGAAAAGAAGTTTGCAAAATGCTTCTCTAACATGTTGAGAATGGTCTTAGGTGGACTCATAGCAGTAAGGATGTAGGCAGGTAGAGATTGAAGAACACTTTTGATTAAATTCGGCTTACCACCATAAGGCAACAACTTTCCTTGCCAACCATTAAGCCGTTTCATAACCTTAGATAGCATACCCTCAAAGTAAGAAGTTTTCTTTCTTCCCACAAAAATAGGACAACCAAGGTATTGAAAAAGAAATTCCCCGTTCAAAAAACCAGTACATTCCCTTATTCTATTAATCCTGCAAGCCTTAGTTTTAGGAGCAGGGACAAAAAAACTTTTGTCCCTATTAACCTTTTGCCCTGAAGATCTCTCAGATATTCTAACTTGTTTCAATAATCAGTTTGATTGTCTTGTTATTGCCACCGCTGAAAATCTCAATATCATCAGCATATGCTAGATGATTAACTTGTGGACCCCTACTGCTCATAGAGAAAGAAGTGAAGTAAGAATCAACATACAACAAATTTAGAGATCTAAATAAACAAAGAGGGGGATAAAGGATCCCCTTGCTTGAAGCCCTGGGAGGAAGTGAAGAATCATTGTCTTGTACCATCGATCGAAATTGAAACTCTTTGCTTGGATGTTGTGTATAACAGAAGAAGTGTTTAATTTTAACCTTTATGACGAGTCATTAGGACTTGTCCAAGGATGAGGGATAAAAGTTAAAATGATTTTTTAAGGAAGACCACAAGTTAAACATCGGCGCTGAAGTATCCGATTTCTACGAATCTCCCAAAATTGATGACACCATTTTATTTATTTATTTATAGTAACTAACTTTTACAACTTCTAAAGATTTGAATTCTACACTTTCTTATATTTATTTTTAATTCTAAAACTACGGTTTAATGATAATATTTTTCCTATGAAATTTACTTTTCAATTAAACAACTACACAAAAGCTATATTTTTCGGAAACAGACTATCCACCTTGGTGGGGTAATATATTCCAAACCATCCGATTTCTACAAATCTCCCAAAATTGATGACACCATTTTATTTATTTTTTTATTTATAATAACTAACTTTTACAAGTTCTAAAGATTTGAATTTTACACTTTATTATATTTATTTTTAATTCTAAAACTACGGTTTAATAATAATATTTTCTCTATGAAATTTACTTTTCAATTAAACAAAAGCTATATTTTTCGGAAACAGACTATCCACCTTGGTGGGGTAATATATTCCAAACCATCCGATTTCTACAAATCTCCCAAAATTGATGACACCATTTTATTTATTTTTTTATTTATAATAACTAACTTTTACAAGTTCTAAAGATTTGAATTTTACACTTTATTATATTTATTTTTAATTCTAAAACTACGGTTTAATAATAATATTTTCTCTATGAAATTTACTTTTCAATTAAACAACTACTCAAAAGCTATGTTTTTGGCTGACTACCGCAGAGTTGGACAAATAATTAAAAGGAAAACGAAAAAAACGCCGTCTGTGGGGATCGAACCCACGACCACGTGGTTAAAAGCCACGCGCTCTACCACTGAGCTAAGACGGCCTTGTGCTATGATTAGGTGCTTTTATTATATCACTTGATAAATCTCTCCCAAACATGTTTACAAGACACGTATCCTATCAACAACCGTAGTCGGTCTGTGCGCCTAATATTAGCCTACAGATATGCAATAACGCCTCAAACCCAAAACTATCTGAATCTTCCATAATTCTTTCAATTCATTAGGACCGTTTGTACTCAAGAAGCTTTAAAATTAGGATGTATCTACATGTCACACGCTTTCCTATAATGTTGTACATTCTCTGACCAAACCAAAAAAGTTTCTGATAAAAACCGAACCTAATGTAAGTTTATCACTGATGACTTATTAAATGGAAGCTGTGTTTGACTAAAGCCTCAATTTTCCGAGTTGCTAGCTCTGTAAACTATTGTTACATATCGAATAGTGTCTGTGCATGCTGCTCCTTCAACAACGTAAAGGCTTTATGTGTGTTTCATCAGTCTATATATAAAATACAGCATTGAGGGTGATATCATAGCTTGAAATTTTAAATTTGCAATGTTACAATTTCCACTGAAAAATGTTGCTAATTGCAAAATACAACATTGAGGGTAATATCATAGCCGGTTGAAGTATATCTTTTGATAGCCTTAAAATCATACATCAAATAAACACACAGATATGTAAAAGAACCAGGTAATAACATGTGTGCAGCTAAAATTCAAAATGATGTTTATTTTTTTCATTTACAAAATCATATTCAGACTAAAAGGAAAATGTTAGTAACTCCCAAAGAGAACAAAGTTCCTCTCGACTTCAGATCACTCCGGCTGGTTTTTTTTTGGTTAAAACTAGCATCCATTCATTCACTAGTGGAATAGATACTCCAATGCACTATTTAAATTTTGAACCCTTAAAATACAAATAAAAAATTAATTTTCATTGCTAGAACTTGAACACTTTTAGTGGATAGTCAAAAACATTCTTGGAGGATCGTCAAAAATTTAATTAAGAAAGGTTGCTAAAATTAAACACTATTGAGCAAATCTTTTCAATAATTTTATTTGTCGACATGTTTTCTATTTACAACTTGTGCTCGACACGAAGTTGTTTTAACTTCTAATCAGTCATAGATATTCATATTTCTAATGCGACTTGCAAGTATATTTTTGTATATTGGAAAAAGTCATGGTTCCCTTTTTATTCACACAATCAAGAAGGTATGTATTGTTGAGGTCGTAAGGTAATACGATATCCCTTTTATTCCAAGAAAGATATAATTTTTTTTATTTGTCCGTTCATATGTGACTGGCCCAAGACTACATTGATAATTTATTAAATTTCTATTGTTTTTTCATTTTGTATAATACTCTTTCTTTTTTCTTTAAACTTTCATATGATTATTCATGATTTATATAATACTTCTAGCAATCTCAGTCTCATTCGTAAAAGGTATTACCAACGTTTTTCTCCTCGAGAGTTTAACTACTCGAAAATAAGGACCTGGCAAGAAAACATTACTTTGCTTATTTATACAGTAAATCAAGGACATACAATCAACATAACTCACAGAGACAACCTGCGCTCTCATTATGGTCGATTTAGTTGCACGACTTTGATTAAGAACCTCTAGTTCTCTAAAACTTCAGGGTAATGCTTCACTATATTAGAGATTCACTTGTATAAGTTCAAACTCCAAGAGAGTTCCCGAAGTTCATCTTCAATTTTTTTTTTGTCCGCATTTTGAGTTTGTGATTATTTTGTACCTATTTAATATTTTAGTTATATTCTAATTAGAAGTCCAAAGAGTGGCTACGTAGTTGGCAAGTGATGCCTAAAAGTGGCTATGGTTCAAAAGATAGCACTAAAATTGGCTACCCCGAGATAATTTATTGAAGTTTTGTTGTTTTGTCATTTTCTATAATAATCTTATTATTTTGCTTTCATGTTAGTTATTAATGATTTATGTAATTTTTCTAGCAGTCTCAGTCTAATTCGAAGGTAATTTCTCATTCGAGAGTTTAAATTTATACTATTAAAAATAAGGACTTGGCAAGAAACATTACTTTACTAAATCAGTAAGTCAATCAAGGAGTACAATCAACATAACTCACATAGACAACATCAGCTCTCAATATGGTCGATTAAGTTCCACGACCTTTATTAAGCACCTTTATTTTTCGGAAAATTTAGGACAATATTCCTAAAATATAACTTCTTCGTTCAAAACTTCTGGACATTATATTAAAGGTTCACTTGTATAAGTTCAAATTCCAAGAGAAAAAAGTTCCACGACCTTTATTAAGCACCTTTATTTCTCGGAAAATTTAGGGCAATATTTCTAAAATGTAACTTCTTCGTTCAAAACTTCTGGACATTATATTAGAGGTTCACTTGTATAAGTTCAAATTCCAAGAGAAATCTCGAAGTTCGTGTTTTTGGCCGCATTTTGAAGTTGTGATTATCTTGTACCTATTTTAAAAATAATTGATTATATTCTAATTAGCAATCCTAAAAGTGGCCACTTAATTAGTAAGTTATTCCTAAAAATGGCTATGCTTCAAAGAGCACCACTAAAAGTGGCTACTTGGGGTCGGCAAGGAGGACAACCCCAAGCTCCTCTAACTCACGTCTCTATAATAGGAAAATTTTGATCACTAGCCATTTTTGGACGCACTCATTGGGGACTATCCACCGTTTCCAAATTCATTGAAGAATAGCTGAAAATTCGCGCGCACACTTAAGCTCCATTAGCGTTGGGAAAACACCGCAAACTAGTCCCATAACAAAATACTGGGGCTTTGAACAAAACTTGTTCAAAGTCCAAGTATTTTGTTATGGGACTTTATATATAAAGCTTCAGTCCCATAACAAAATGGCTATTTCTCAGCGAATTTATTTTTGACGGCTACAAATTAATTAATGCGCGCCAAACAGGCCCCTACACGAAATTTTTACTCTATAATAGTAGTAAAACAATTCGTAAAAATTTCGCCCAACAGCCACTTTTAACACTGGTATTTGGTTTGAGGCCACTATTTTCTTTGGTCTTACACTAGAAGCCACTTTTGGGCCTTTACTAAATAAATATTGACTTAAGTTCTGATAATTGACTGAAGTTCAGTCCATACGGCCCCTGGACTGAAGTTCCATCTCTTAAGGACTGAACTTTCAGTCCATATGACCATGGACTGAACTTCAGTCCATGGTATGGCCATGGACTGAAGTTCCATCTTAAGGACTGGACTGAACTTCAGTCCATATGGCCCTGGATTGAAGTTCAATCTTTAAGGACTGAACTTCAATCCGGCCTCTAGACTGAAGTTCTATCTCTTTAAGCAAAAGTGGCCACAAACTAAATGTTTTGGTATTAGTGGCCTGTGCCCAAAGACCAGTGGCAAAAGTGGCCTTTCGTGCACTTAGCCCAAAACATTCGAAATAAAATAGGTACATAATGGACTTTGGCCTGCATGTACAGCATGTTAAGCATGTTAAGTTTTTGGCATGTCCTTTTCAAAAGTATTAAAACATGAGTCTTCCCTATCTCCATTCAAGAAAAAAAAAATCATGTGTAAAATCTAGAATCGGATTATACACCTATTGGATAAATATAAACAACATCCAATTCAATATTTCTGCAGTACTCCAATTAATAAGAAGAGATAGAATGTCTAGTATTTTCAAAATTATTGGGTACCCGATCCCATGCCATAACCCTCATTGAGCAACCAAACACAGGCCACCACCTGCAAGTCCACCATAACCTCCTTGGTACATGCTGTTTCCATACAAACTACTTCCGTATGTGCCCCCATAGCCACCACCATAAGAACCACCATACATTCCAGTCCCATAACCAGAATTATAATTCATAATTCATACCTGTATTATAACCTGCATTATAACACATTCAAGCAAATAATCAGATTGATCTTCTTTATAGAAGGCCTTAGCTCCTCTGCTCCAATCGATTAGATGATTACTAACTTTAACCACTCCAAAACAATCAAAGATCAAGATAGTCGTCTTCATCGTAAGGGAAAAAGAAAAAGAGTATGTCCATTACAACATTTCAATCTGGCTAGGTAAACACACAGACGCTACTAACTTGCCGAGGGACACAATATAATGAGTGGGAACTGGGTTGCATATGCAAAGAATTAAAATCTACTAAGCACTTGATTAATGGGAATAGATACGTCGGAGATAAGGCAACACCAACTAGCAGAATGGATCTCAGTTCCATAGAATACTCAATCAGAGGTTAAGGTATTTTAAGAGGAGCGATAACTAAGATGAGTCCCAAAAGAGGATAAGTGGGCAAATCAGAGTTCAAACTTATAAAGGTCAAGCTTATAATTTTCTTTTTAATAACTCAAGCTTATAATGTACTAGTAAAGGAAGCCCGTGCTCCCAATCATCTACGATCAGTTTAAATTAAATGTAAATGTAACTAATGATATCTTCTAATATAGCTCAATTAATGTAAACCTACCAAAGGAAGAACTTTGGTAATTGTCATCAGATGTGCTGATTGGTCTTATTTTTGGTATTCTTTTAGTCCAACTTTAACAATTCCTCTGGTTCCTGCTTCCTTAGCAGCTTTGAAACATAGAGGTACCATTACAATTTTCAGCGTCTAATACACAGAAATCAACAAAACGTCTCAGCAATGCTCAAAAGCTCACCGACATGGGACTTCGAAACTCCATCATATACATTATTTACTATTCAAATTAAAAGAAACATTTAAAAGTAAATAATCACAGGAAGAAAATAAATTGCAAATAATTAATCACACACCCTAAAAGAAAAGGTAAAGCAGTTGAATATGATAAACAGAGTTGAAGAGTACCTTATTGAAATACTTAATATGGATAGTTGATAAGTTGTTTGATGAAAGCAAAAGGGAAGGTGGGCAAGAGAGAGTGAAATCTGCTTTCCCCCTTATTGGACCTGAGATGGTTAGCGTGGGGTGTTTCGCAAATGGAGTATGACCTTTTTTTGCGTCAATTCTTATATTAACAGGAAAAAATAAAAGTAAATAATCACTGTATGAACAATCGATTTGGGTACAACTAATATTTCAGTATTAAGATTTACCTTCAATGAATCTCAGCCTCAATTTCTCAATGTGTTGAGAATACCAGGCACTCATTTGACCAATGCCTCAATGTGTTTGGCACCCTTTAATGTGCAGTGATCGCAGATGGTTTGCTCATTTGTGCAACGTGCTCATTCTTTTTCGACTTTCTACCCTTGAGTGGAACTATTATGCAAAGTTGAAATTGATTAGCCAAACTGAAATTTAAATTAGATTAAAGTGGCATGGAATCAGTTAAATACATTTCCTACTTTTTCTGTCCCAAGAAAAATGTCCTTACTCTCAAGAGTGAATAAATGGTACAACTTATAACAAATAGATAAAAGGTGATTAAGACTAGCATGAATTTCACCACAACACATCGTCTGAGGTTCTCCGCTCTTGTACACTTGGACTCATCTGACATAATTAAATTGTAAGTACCACCCTGAACTCACCTGATCAACAGTTGGGTAACAAAATCACACTAGGAACTAATGAAATAACAATAAAGCAGTCTTTGAAAGAATAAATCAAAACGAAATACTGGTAAGTAAAACACAGAACTCACCTCATGATCCATCTGCTGCTGTGTAGTGTTGCAATTACCTGCAATTTACGGTTAAGAAAATTGATATAGACAGAGGATAAAGCGCATAGAGTCCGCCTTGGGGGTGGCGTTAGCAAACACACACGCAATAACTACTCCACAAGTAGAGTCTGGGGAGGGTGTGACATATAAGCAAATCTTATCCACCAAGATGGAGAGGCTGTTTACAATAGACAATGACCCGCGTATAATAAAAATTTAAACTTTATCTGAAAACAAATAAACACTAGAAAGTAAAGCAAAACTTGGAAACTATAAAATCCCCAGATTCATCAGAAACACACACACATACACAACAAAGTATTTAGAATAATGGAAACAGAAGTTGTGTGATGAATGAAAATACTGAGGACGTACCTTTGTAGGTTTTTAGCATTCTTCAATTTCTTGAGTTCAGAATTAACGGTTTTTTCAACGCTTTCGATAGCGTTGAGAAGCTTTACGAGAATCGGAACAAGAGTGGTCCCTGTCCTTGTTTACTCTATCCCGCAATATCTGCTTTACCTTACCTAAACATCCACCATTATCACCCATTTTACACCAGAGAGAGAGAGAGTTGGCGGGACGAGAAGATTTAGAGAGCTCTATTTTTTACGGAAAAGGGTCAAATATACCCCCCTCTACTTTCGACTATTGTTTGGCTCACACCTTCGTTATACTATCCGATTAAATATGCCCTTGCCGTCAAAGTTTGGTGCACATATACTCCTCTGGCTAACGGACTAGCCACGTGGTGGCCACTTAAGGCCAAAACACTTAACCCCCAACCCCTTAATTATAAAACCCGACTACTAATTAAAATACCCGACTAAAAAAACCCGACCCACCCCTATGTCTTCCAATTAAACGCGACCCTTCCCATTTCTAACGTTAAAACTCCTAAAAACACTTAACTTAGCCAAAACTTCACCTAACTTACCCTAAAATTTGCTGAAGAGAACAAGAGAGTTGCATGTTAATCTGCTCAATCTAAATGTACGATCTTTAACTATTCTTAATCTTAGTTATTGTATTTAATTATTTGCTAGTAAATATTATTTTAGGGTTTTATAATTTAAGGTATTTGGGGTCTTGTGTAATCAATTTAGGGGTTATAAATATGTTAAGGTATACAGGAATGGCTGTTAATATTGGGTATTATATTGATGTTTTTTTTGTCTGCATGTGTAGTTTGTAATCACTTTGTCTATATTTGTGGGTCCCGATTGTATATTAGTATTGAATTTTTGTGGTCTCGATAAGAGTTATGGGGATTAGTTTGTTAAGATTAGTTTACCATTTTGGTGGATTAGGGTTAGGCGATTAGTTTATCATTTTGGGGGGTTAGACTTTATTATTTTTGGGTTTAAATGACTGTATACTACTTGTGGTCCCTGGTATTGTTTAATGCCTTTGTTGTCTGGTGTATGTCACCATAGTGAAAGCTTTAATATTTTCTTGTGGTCCCTTCATTAAAATAAAGTTTTAATATTTTCTTTTGTTGGGCCCTTTTTTACAGATGGTTACTGTGGATTTACTCTTTAATTATGGAGGTGAGTGGATAAGATCTCCACATGTCTTGTATAGCAAGAACCTGCTGCATAGTTGGAAAGACTATGACCCTGACCACCTTTCATTTATAGACATAGTCAATGAGTTTACTGGTAAGTTTATGTATCTTGGTGTTCAACAGTTAATTATTAGTGGGCCATCTGGTAAATTTTATGAAGTAGAGGGTGATGAGGGTATTAGAGTATTGCAGTCTTTAGTATCTGAAGAATTTAGGGTTCTGAACTTGTTTGTAGTTGATGAATATGAGCTGCCTGTAGATGTTCCTAATATATGTCAACATAATGAGTCCTTCTTTTCACTAGCTAATGATATTGGAACAGATTGTAGTGAGGGTGAGGTGGAGTCAGAATGTGAGGTGGAGCCTGATTCTCCAAAGGATAACTCTGAAGAATTAGAAGTATTTGCTGCTCAAAAGAACAAGGACATTGATGACAGCCTCCAAAATTACAGGCTACTGTATAAAGGCATGTCCTTTAAGGACATCCCTGAGGCTAGGAGATGTCTTAAGTTCTATGCTATGGCCAATAAGAAAGAGTTAAAAGTAATTAAAAGTGACAAGACTAGAGTGAGATATGAGTGTCAAGAGGGCTGCCCCTTTGTTTGTCATATATCTGGGGATGGGGACTTACCTGGTGTGAGAATTAAGACACTAAACCCAAAGCATGACTGCAATATTGTATTTGATAATGTTAGGGTTGACTACACTACTATAGGGCATTATTTCAAGAAGAAGTTACAAGGATGTCCAAAGTATAGGGTTAAAGAAATGAGGGATGACTTGAAGAGGGTTTTTGAGTTGAATGCTAGTAAAGAGAAGTGTAAGAGAGCAAAAAGATTGGTTCTTGAAACCTTAGAGGGCAGTTATAATGATGGGTACAATAAAATCATAGCATATGCTAATGAACTGAAAGAGTCTAATCCAGGCAGTGATGTTGTTGTTAATCTGTCCAAAGATGCACTAGCTGAAGGGAAGAGAAAATTTCTCAGAATGTATATTTGTTTCAATGCACTTAAAATGGGGTTCAAGCTAGGTTTGAAACCCTTCATTGGGTTAGATGGGACCTTTCTGAAAGGGAGGGCCAAAGGGCAGGTTTTAGTTGCTGTGGGTCAAGACAGCATGAACCATTTCTACCCCATAGCCTGGGCAATTGTGGACAAAGAGACAAAGAGGACCTGGACCTGGTTCATGGGGCTCTTACAGCAGTCATTGGGGTTGCAATCTGGACAAGGAATAACTTTCATGTCAGACATGCAAAAGGTAACTTATATTACTTGTTTTTAAAAAATTTCAATTATGTCTTATTGAAACAACAAACTGTTTAATTTCTGTATTTTGATTTAATGGCCAGGGATTAAAAGAAGCCATCAGGGGGGGTACTACCTGATGCACACCATAGATTTTGTGTCAGACATGTTGAGGCAAACTGGTGTAAAAGATGGAGATCATTTGAGTTCAAGAAACTGTTGTGGTGGTCTGCCTGGTCCAGCTTTGAGGAGGACTTTAAAGATCAATTGCAAAAGATTGGTGAGTTGAGTTCTGCTGCTGCTTCTAGTTTACTTAATTACCCTCCCCAAAACTGGTGTAGAGCATACCTAGACACAGTGTGTAAGAACCAGGGAGTTGATAACAATTTTACAGAATCTTTTAATGCTTGGATCCTTGATGAAAGATACAAGCCTATCATAGGCATGTTAGAGGATATTAGGGTGAAGGTAATGACTAGGTTGGGTGAACTTGAAGGGTCAGTAATGAAATGGAATGGTGACTACAGTCCTTATGCAATTCAGTTGTATAATGAGTACATGAAAATTGCTCAAGCTTGTAGGGTTGACTACAATGGGGACAATGGCTTTGAGGTGACAGATACCTCTGACAAACACACAGTTAACTTAGTTGAAAAGAGGTGCACATGTAGGACATGGGATCTCACTGGTATACCATGTCCACATGCTATCAGGGCACTCTTGTATAAAAAGGTGGATCCCAAGTCTGAAATACACTGGTTCTACACAAGAGAAGCCTTTTTACTCACTTACAAGCATAAATTGCAACCTGTTAGAGGTGAGAGATTCTGGAAGATTGACCCCTCTCAAGCCATGGCCCCTCCAGATTATGTGAATCAAGCAGGCAGACCAAGAGTGAAGAGGGTTAGGGAGAAAGATGAAGCTATTAAGAGGCAAGGAGAATACTCAGTCAGTAGAAAGGGAAGAGTAATGACATGTCACAACTGTGGAGAGCCAGGCCATAATGCAAGAGGATGTTCAAAGGTATCTCTTCTACTTTTATTAATTTTGATTATTTAATACTCATTATTGATGCATTTCATTTTCAACAGCAAGCAAAAGCAAAGCAACCAATTAAGGCCAGGCAGAATAGAAAGGGAAAGGGAAAGGGTAAGCAGCAGCAGCCTCAAGAAATTGAGAGAAACAGAGGGCTTTTAGATGAAGATGAAGTGGAAGACATGGACATCAATTCCTCAGCCCCTCAGGACAGTCAACACAATGATTTTGTGTTCATGCCCACTCCTACTTTCCAAAGCCAATCTTCAACAAGCCAAGTGCATGACTGCCAAGATGCTGACTTTGAAAACCCAATATTTGAAGAAGAAGAAGATCCAGACTTGAGGCCAAATATGATTTCAAAAGAGGAAAGTTTATTTGAAAAGAGGAAGGAGCAAGAAATTGCTGCTGCTAGAGGTTTGAGAAGGCAGATAGGGTTCAAGGGTGACAAAACAGGTGTTAGTCAACCCACAAATCTCCCATTCTCACCACCCAATCTGACATGGAATGGTCCAGCTGCTATAACTAGCATGAAGCTACAACAACAAAGCCAGCAAAGGAGGGACAAATTGAAGCCAATGAAGGGAAAGAACAAGTGTTAGTTTGATAGTTTCTGTTAGTTTTTGTGTCTGATTTGGTGATGTAATTAAGGCAAAACAATAGAAGTGCACTATGCCTTTGATTATGCTTGACTGGTAGCTTGATGCTGATTAGGGATGGATGTCATGTTATCACTCGGTTGTGCAGGTTTTTGGGGTGATACAATGGCATCCATCTATCTATCTCAATGTTATTGACTGTAATCTTTTGGTACTTTAAGAACTAGTATTGCAGCTTATGTTCAGTTTTTTATGGTCTTTTGGTCGTGAAAGATTCAATGTGCAGTCTGTTATGGTTATTTATGTTCAGCTTATGTGCAGCTTCTGTTCAGCTTATGTTCAGTTTTCCATTTCAATATTATTGGCATCGGAATGCACTTGTGTTTTTGGCATGTTTAATTTATGTAAACATCATATAAAACACTTGCAAATGAAAACTTACATTACATCTAATAGGAAACTTCAGTACAATAGTTCATTGAAATATAACACTTTCATTACACTTTCAATACAAATGCAGCAATAAATCCAACAACTAAAGCACAAAACACCATCATAAACATCTTCAACTTCAACACTTTATCATCCAATTCCATTACTTTGTTGTCCACTTTAGCATTCAACTTATCCCGATCATCTTTAAGTGCATCCAAGGATGTAACCAACCTATTGATTTTACCCATTGCCACTTCCAATAGCGACTTCAAATTGTCCGTCTCGGTCATTGCTTTATCCGGCAATATATCATCTTCCCACTCCCAAAAACCACAAGAAAGTTTCTAAGCATCACAAACAAATATGCCATTAATTATTAAGTCAAGAAATTATACATGAAAAATAATGATTTACCAAATTATGTCACTTACTTTGGGTAGAGCACACTTGTAAAATATCCTTCCGGGATTAGTATCCGTGTTTGAAGTAAATTGTTTGGCAACTCTTCCACAATAACACTTTCTCTTGGATGAGCAGCTAATTTCGGACATTTTTGCTCAATTTTCAACGACTTATCAAGATTGGGGATGACTTGGAAGAGAAAAGAAGAAGAAATACAGCCTTAATTATAATTGGGGGGAAGGGTCGCGTTTAATTGGAAGACATAGGGGTGGGTCGGGTTTTTTTAGTCGGGTATTTTAATTAGTAGTCGGGTTTTATAATTAAGGGGTTGGGGGTTAAGTGTTTTGGCCTTAAGTGGCCACCACGTGGCTAGTCCGTTAGCCAGCGGGGTATATGTGCACCAAACTTTGACGGCAAGGGCATATTTAATCGGATAGTATAACGAAGGTGTGAGCCAAACAATAGTCGAAAGTAGAGGGGTATATTTGACCCTTTTCCGTATTTTTTAATGCTTAGCCCTTGTTTGGTTTTGCTATTATTTTTCATTTGGTTTATAAGTGCGACTTATAAGATAATTTTTAATACGGAAAAGGGTCATATCTACCCCTCTACTATTAAATATTAGTTATAACTCACCTCCGTTATACTTTTGCTTGGTATCTATCCCTGCCGTTAAGAAAACTCACATATTTGCCCCTACTTTTAACGGAGCAATGTTCCAGCCTCACTACTGCCACGTGGCGCGCATCCAAGCAATGATCCATTTTTATTTTTGACCCAATTAAATCCAACCCCAACCCATCTAATTTATCCAACTCAGATCATTCGTTTAATGAAAGTAGCTCTATTTCATCTTCTTCCTGCTTTTACTGATAGAAAATTTGTTACAATTTTCTAGCCAATCATTCTATTTCTTGTATATGTTTAGTTTTATAAATTATTCATTTACTTAATTTTATATTTTTGAAATTATAAAATGATGCAGCTAGTTTATCCAAATAGATCATACTCATTCGTTAATTAAGGAAGAATCTTTAATTAATGTCACTCATCTTTCTCTCTTCTCTCTCTCCTTTAATTTTTTTTAATTGTGAAATTCTGGTGTTTTCATCTATGGCTACTAATAATTATTTGTGAAAATTTCATCAAATCAATATTCGAAACTTTTTTTACCAATATATATATGTATTATTAACAGTGTGCAAAATTTATATTTTTTATTTGTACAAATATAACATATTTATATATTTTTTCAAATATATACTTAATATGCACCAAATATAATTTTAACGGTGTTAATATAATGCGCGTGCGTGTATATATATGTGTGTGTGTGTGTATATATATATATATATATATATATATATATATATATATATATATATATATATATATATATATATAGTATTAAATATTTATTTATTCACTAATATTTTTGTATATAAGCTCTTATTATTTATCATGTATTCATCGTATTATTTATGACTCATTATATTTATTTTGAACATAATATAGACATGATATGTAGTATGTATCCATTCCGTATTATGCATTTTTTAAATTTAGTTATCAAAATATTTTTATATGAATTTATTACGTATCATGTATATATCTGTTATTCATATTTGTATGTGATATATATTTCAATTGAGACTAACTTTGAATTTCATAAAACTAAAAACTAAAAAGATAGCAGCCATAATTCGTGGGATTCAGTTTGATCGGTTCCCTTAGATAACGCCTAATATCTATTAAAGAGACAAATAGTTTTAATTCTAGGCAACAAATATTTACCAATTTTTTGCTTTGATTTTCCAGTATAATTGACTAAAAGCTATGCTATTTTTTATTTGGGGTTAGAGAAAATTAATACACTATATATAGGCAGTTATTTATAATTTTTTGCCCAAAAAAAATCATATCCAAATATATAATCCAACTCTCCATATTTTGGCTTGATAATATCGTCCGAAGAAGACCTAAAAAAAAAAAATACCGCTGTTTGGTACCCCAAACTCGCCCATGAAAATTCTTAAAAAATATGAAGATATAATCTTTTTTGTTAATTGTTAGACACGTGGCAAAATTAATTGTAAAATATTATGTTTTTTACATTAGCTAATTGTACCCGAGATTGGTTATTGGGTGTTCTAATTTGGGTTAAAAGTTTTGGTTACTAATTGAGGCTATAAAAAAAAGGTGATGTTTTAGATTAGTGCCACGTGGCGGGGGCAAAGCTGGGGTGGGGTCTCTGTTAGATGGAGGGGCAAATATGTGAGTTTTCTTAACGGCAGGGGTAGATACCAAACAAAAGTATAACGGAGGTGAGTTATAACTAATATTTGATAGTAGAGGGGGTAGATACGACCCTTTTCCGTTTTTAATATCAACCACACAAAATATTCTAAAATTTATTTGGAAAAGGGTTAAATTTGCCCTTAAACAAATCGAAGTTCAACACATTTGCCCTCCGTTACAAGTTAAGTTTGGGCATACCCTTAACGTTACTAAAACTAGGACAAATATACCCTTTGTTTGACGGAAATTACTAATTAGACTGCTTATACACTAAGCTTGCAGATTTGTCAAATTCTTGGCCACGTGTGCGCCAACGTGACGGAGGGCAAATGTGTTGAATTTCGATTTGTTTAAGGGCAAATTTGTCCCTTTTCCATTCTTTTAAATAAAAGAGGTTGTTCTCATTTTCATCAACAACCTTGAACAACAATCAAACAAAGGACCTTGTTTCCAAGCAAACTTCATAAAAGAGCATGTTCTAACATCCCAAAAATTTTGATTGACAACTTAAGTTGCATCTTAAGGAACCCTACTATAACCAAAAATTTCGTTACAACATCACATGTAATAGCAATGACCATTTCGTTAAACTAAATCGAAATATTAATCAAGAAAGACCATGTTGGTTGGAGAGAGTTATAGAGAGAAAGAAAGAGTGATTGGTTTCTTATTAGTAAAACCATTAGCTGAAGATAATCATGTTTCTTTCCGAACAATAAGCTATGTTGCCCTGAATGTTACTTCCCTTATATGTCATTTTACGAGTGACTCTAGTTGTATATGTCTTTACTTGAAAAATGGTTATTTTCCTCTAGTCTTAAGCTGTTTAACTTGATTGTGTAAGCAAAATGACATTTCATACATCTACTAGTTGCTAGAATCTTTTTATTGTTGTATCAACTGCTTAAAGAGTGTATGAAGGGGAATGATAATGAAATTGTATTGTATTGTATTGCACATTATATCATGAACGACTTAATATTTCTTTCTTGTGATGTTGTAATGAAATTTTTGGTTATAGTAGGGTTCCTTAAGATGCAATTTAAGTTGTAAATCAAAATCTTTGGGATGTTAGAACATGCTCTTTTATGAAGTTTGCTTGGAAACAAGGTCCTTTGTTTGATTGTTGTTCAAGGTTGTTGATGAAAATGAGAACAACTTCTTTTATTTAAAAGAACGGAAAAGGGTCAAATTTGCCCTTAAACAAATCGAAATTCAACACATTTGCCCTTCGTCACGTTGGCGCCAAGAATTTGACAAATCAGCAAGTTTAGTGTATAAGCAGTCTAATTAGTAAGTTCCGTCAAACAAAGGGTATATTTGCCCTAGTTTTAATAACGTTAAGGGTATGCCCAAACTGAACTCGTAACGGAGGGCAAATGTGTTGAATTTCGATTTGTTTAAGGGTAAATTTGACCCTTTTCCGAAATTTATTTTACAACATATGAATATGTCGGGATTAATTTAAAAAGTTACTTAAGCAATGGATTTTATCATTTTATCACTGATTTCTTAAATCATAAATAACACTACCTTTAATGGATAGCTCAATATGCACCTTAGAAAAATTACTACTTTCAATAGTCGGAACTTTAAGTGAGCCGAGCCTTAGAACACGAAGCTTCAAAAATGTGCTTTTATATTTACTATCTAAATAGAGTTGGGTGTAAGGATAAATAAGCCCCACAAATATAATAAAAATTGTCCTGAGCAATGCTTATGATAGTAGATTCTGAAGGTCTCTTTATCCAATAAATGTGGGGCCTGATCCAAATAAAATAATAAAATAATAAAATCTAGAGTTTTTTAAATTGGTTATAATTTAAAGGGAAATCTAATTTTAGGCTAAAAGTGTGATTAGGCAGTCTTAGGATTTGGACACCCCTTTCAAAATCTATACCTTTGACAATTGAATTAATGAAGTAAGCAAACATTATGCAAAAATTGAAATTTTAGCCCTACCTTGAGCAGTGATATTTACTTAAGTTTGAATAACCTTAAAGTCAGCCTAATTTCAACTCTCAATCCTTATTTAGTTGGAATTTTTACACATATATACAAATATATGTCCTATATTATAAAAAAATAACAATATTTTCCAAATTACATGATATAGCATTATTTTTTCTAACACAATATCACAATACTAAGGCATTTCACTAACTCTATTTCCCCAAATTACTAACATTTGTCATTATCTCTCTTTCTCTCATCCTCCCATTGCTATGAATCACAGCTCCCCTGACACCACCATCACCCCCACCGCCACCAGGTTCAACGCCGCTGCGTCAAAGTCGCATAACCACCAATCGCTACAACTCCAAGTCCATAGCATCGCAGCAAACCAAACAACCATCAATATTCGTTCAAACAAATCACTACTGCACACAAACGCTGCTTCAGCTCCGTCATCAACATCGCCTCAAAATTGCGGCCAAAATCTGAGACCTTCTTGAAGCTTCTGATATGGGAAGCGATGGAGTTTGAAGAAATAACGGCGGAGCTGAAGCGAGTTGAATTGAAATTGGAGGAGATGAATGGGGAGAAGATTGGATCCGAATTGAAGAAATCGAGTAGGGATCAGGCAAGGGATAAGGTGTTTGGGCTGTGGGGTGTAAGGGTGGTGGTGGTGGGGTAACGACTGTGGGTTGGTGGTTTCGATTTCACCCATTTCTATTATCTTTATTGTTTTTCCCATTATCTTGTAAAGTTTGGGGTGGACATGTTGTATCTCCGACGAAACATGGTAAAGCATCTATTGTAAAGCACATGCTTGCTATTGATTGGAGGTTATGGAAAACTTAGATGAAGAAAGGGGCTTCTGTATCCATAACCATCCGTGTCCTTGAGAGAATTGCTGGTATGCTTCTGTGCACGAACAAGAAATGGATATAGTTTTCATTTTATCATTCTAGTTCTCCTGGCTCCTGAGTGCATGTTTTCACGTGAAATGACTGGTCTGTGCTCTTTTAATTTGCAACATTAAGAGAGATGTTCAGTTCCTGAACCGGGTCCAAACCTGCTCTTCCATTAAAATAAGGAACTAGTAAATCTGACAATTAAAGCTTAATTAAGGCTCCCTCATTATTACTTGATGGTGTTGAAACAATATGATACGGTTTGAAACATTGTTGAAATATTGAAACAGTTGTTGCTACAGTTTGATACATCTGAAACGACGTTGAAACAGTAGGATACTGTCTGAAACCACATTGAAACAATCTGAAATAACTGTCGAAATAGTCTGATACGGTCTAAAATGGGAGTTGAGACAGTTTAAAACAGTATGATACAGTCTGAAACGGGACTTGATACAGTTTAAAACAGTCTGAAACGGAGCTGATACAGTCTGAAAACGAGACTTGATACAGTTTAAAACAGTCTGATACTGTTTGAAACAATATTAAAACACTATGACACGGTCTGAAACAGTCTGATACGGTCTGAATATGAGTTGATACAGTTTAAACTAGTCTGAAACAGTGCTGAAACAGCGTAGATACAGTGAGATACAGTTAGATAAGGTGCAGAAACTATTAGATACAGTGCTACAGAAACAGTTAGAAACAGTTGAAACAGTGCAGAAACAGTTAGATACAGTGCTGCAGAAACAGTTGAAACGGTGCAGAAACTGTTAGATACGGTGCTGCAGAAACAGTTGAAACGGTGCAGAAACAGTTGAGATACGGTGAGATACAACGAGATACATCGAGGATGGAATGTGGAAAAGTGAAATTGGGGGAAATGATAGGAATAAAAGTGAAATTGAGGGAAATGGTGGGAGTGTTGAACCCCAAAAATTACCCTTTCTTAAGAAAAGATAGGTTTCGGGTATATTTCAACAAAATGGGACTCCAAAGGGTTTCTTTGGAGTCGCCACCTAATTTAAGGATTATTAGGAACCTAAGTTAACTAATGAGTGCAATTTATCCTTTAATTAAACGAAATTAAATTAAAATCGGAGATTCTAGGTAAGTGGTTCTATTAAATTCGAAAGAAGGTCCCTAGCGGGAGCACTTTCGAAAATCCGCTAAATGCGGTTAATCCGGCGGTTTTCACGAATTTGTTAAGGATAATAAATATATAAAGCTAATTTTATACAAGGATAATATGAATAATATAAATAAGATAAGATTTTAATTATATCGATACTTAGATAAATAAATGATCCAATTTAAGATTAATTAAATGGATAATGAAATAATGATCAATTGATTAATTAATAGAATAAGCAAATGTTAAATGAAGTTAGATGATTAAATAATAATAAAAAAATACATTAGACAAATAATTGGATAATAATAAATGATTAATTAATTAAATGATTGAATAAATAGATAAATAAACAAACAAATAAATAACTTAATTAAATAAATGAATACTTGCCAATTTTAATTAAATAAAGGAGTAAATGAATAATAACCGATTAATTAAATGAAATAAATGAATAAATATTTAATTGATCAAATAAATGATTAATTGAAATTAAATAAATTAGATTAAGTAAATAAATAGATAAATAAGAGATTAAAATTTAATTAATTAACTAAATAAATAAATTAGATTAAATAAATAAATAATTGAATATTAATATAATCAATAAATAAATAATTCAACTGCAAATTATGACGAAGGTACGATTTTAATCGAATTTTATTTGCACTCATTAATCGACAAATGATTCTAAATATCCATAAATAAATTGGCGATTCGCAAAGAAATGATACAAAGCATTCATATAAAAGAAAACAATTTAAGTGATTTACAATAATTATTCACAATTCAAAATATCATTTCTATCCTACCGGGCTACTAATCCGGTCTATGGGAAATCCTATACAACATGCATTTTCTAAGGGAGCGGGGAAAGATGGAGTTTAGAAAGAAGAACCCGGAAGCGCAACTCATAATTTGAGCCTTGGACTTTGCGATTTTCATTTTTTCTTTCTTTACATTTTCGGGGATATCAGGTCCCGAAAATGCGACGCGGTTCAAGTAACTTCGAATGCACGTAGCCATCCCCGTTTGTGAGTTTTATTTTAAACTCGCCCCAAAGAGTGTTCATGCAAAGAAAAAGGAGATAAAGATTAGCATTGATATCGTTCTACTATGAGACAAGTAAGGAAATAAGCGCTTAATTATTCAAATGGTAAACCTTTGAGATTTTAAGTAAACAGAGCTAGTTTCATGAATTTTGCAGTAAATATACAGCGGGTTTCCTAAGTATCCAGGTAAAAAGAAGAGCCAAGGAGCATATCAAACTTTCACATGGATGGAAGTTTTCTAAATTAAAAGTCGAACTCAATCAAGTATAATAAGAAATATCAAACTTTCACATGGATGTTATCAGCCATAAATATCAAACAAAAAGGAGTCTGGACATTTCATTAGGAGAGAGAGGGACCTGAACAAGCTGAATAGACACTTCAAAACTAGAGTAAACATAGTAATATTGTTAAACAGTGAGAGGTTCAGTTTTCAATAACAAAGCTCATATGTTATTAAGAACTGATTTTAAACAGTTCTCCTTTTAATACCCCCATTACCTTCATTGCCATCAGGTAGCAAGCGGTCAGATTCAAACAATAACCGTCTTTAACACAGTTCACGAATGCTAACAGCTTAATGAGAAGATAGGAACAAGAATAAGAAACCCACTTAAGATCCTGAGCCTAGAATCAGTAAAGCATCGACCCTTGAACCAAACACTCTATTCCCCTAGACAAATCTGCACCCATACCAGGAACATACCAGGCCTCAAATACCAACCCCAAACATCTAGACACAGAACCAAGATCTGGATAGACAAACTGAACTAATCCTAACCCATTGCACCCACCAGTAACATACCAGACCTCAAAACCCAGCCCTCTAACATCTACTCCTCTCTTAACACTCAAACACACACCTGACAAGCACCCTATCTTATCAGCCAACCCTCTCTTCTTCTAGCAGACCCTGCACCCTGAACTCTCTTTCAAAACAAACACAGAAACAGAGACTACTCCTCACACTTCTCCTACTACTTACCGGACAACCCAACTCCCTCTTGAACTAGCCAGCTGAAACCTCTACAAACAGCCTAACTCCCTCTCTAACAACCTAGCCTGACAGCAAGCACACCCTCTCACAGACTCCCTCACTCACATACCTACTTAAACCAACAGAGCCAACCCCTACAAGCTTACACTATCTCCAAAACAGTTCTAAATACTAGACAAACTACCTGAGAAACTCCCTGACCCTACCTGCTATGCCCCCACAACCCAAAGAAGGCATCAGACCACCTAACAACTCCTTTAAACACCTGCAACTACCTGGACAAACCTCAGACCAACAGAATCCAACTCAGCTCTCACCTGCATCCTTGCTTGGCTCTTCTACTGCATCCAAACTAAACTTTCATACCTGCAGAAACCAGCCTGAAAAACAGCTTCCTATACTAACCTATGCACACCCACAGACATGCTCTTCTAAACAAACTGCAGGAAATCAAAAAGAACAAAGCTACAAGGAACAAAGAATGCTTTCCTCATATATTTTCTAACAGCCCAGGACCAAAAACAGGCCTAGGAAATTATGCTTCTGCTACCTTTAACAAACCTAGACTTGCTCAAATAAACAGAAAACCAAGAGAAATTCTAATGACCCTCATCTTTATACTAGATTAAAGACTGACTACTAGACTTCCTCAAAGAACCAAGAAAACAATTTTCCTTTCATGGCATTTAAGGAGATAAGCTTGATTTAAGACTAAATGAACTGCTGCATACACATATCATTGGAAAGGTTGAATTTTTTAAATTACATCGATGCATAACTGTTACACCCCGTACGTCTAAATTGACGCATATCATTATAATATCATGTTAAGAATGATTTAAGTGAGTTTAAAGTCATTATATGACCATATATGATGTTTATATATTGAATATAAAGTTTGGGAAAAATCGGATTTAAGTTGCGGAAAAACCGACTAAGGAATTGCCTTGTAACAGAGCTTTTTCAGCAATTAATTTTGTATGTTCCCAAAAGACCTCATAGAACATACAAAATTAATTGCTGAAAAAGCTCCGTTACAAGGCAATTCCTTAGTCGGTTTTTCCGCAACTTAAATCCGATTTTTCCCAAACTTTATATTCAATATATAAACATCATATATGGTCATATAATGACTTTAAACTCACTTAAATCATTCTTAACATGATATTATAATGATATGCGTCAATTTAGACGTACGGGGTGTAACAATATTCCCCCGTTAGGAACATTCGTCCTCGAATGTTAAATGAAGTATGTAGAAGCATTAAGCAACGATCTGTTACATACTCGAAGTAATGAAGAGATGTGTATATTTGGCCCTCATGTCATTTTCAGCTTCCCAAGTTATTTCTTCTATATTATTGCTTTCATATAGCATCTTAACTAAAGGAATGTCTTTCGTCCTTAGTCGACGAATCTGCCTCTTTAAATTGCAACTGGCACCTCCTTATTAGTCAACTGCTCTGTGATCTGTACATCCTCTACTGGTACAACTCTAGAAGGATCTCTGACACATTTTCTGAGCATAGAAACATGGAATACTGGATGTACCTCCTGAAGGTCTGCTGGAAGGTCTAACTCGTAGGCTACACGGCCAACTCGCCTGATAACCTGATATGGACCAATGAATCTAGGGCTAGGCTTTCCCTTCTTTCTAAATCTCATAACACCTTTCATAGGTGATACTTTCAGGAATATCTAATCGCCAATCTGAAATTCTAAATCTCGACGTCGGTTATCTGCATAGGACTTCTGTCTACTCTCCGCTGCTAATAATCTTTCCCTGATCAACTTAACTTTATCAACTGCTTGCTGGATTAAATCTTGACCTATCAATTGAGACTTGCCAACCTCGAACGATCCTATAGGAGGCCTGCATTTGCGCCCATGCAAAGCTTCATATGGCGCTATCTGTATGCTAGAATGATAGCTATTGTAATACGAAAACTCTATCAACAGTAGCTGATCACTCCAGCTGCCTCCAAAATCTATTACACAGGCTCTAAGCATATCTTCTAACGTTTGAATGGTCTGCTCAGCATGCCCATCTGTCTAGGGATTAAATGCTATACCCAGATTCACCTGTGTCTCTAAACCTGTATGGAATGATCGCCATAAATTAGTTGTAAACTGGTACGCCCCTGTCTGAAATAATAGATACTGGAATACCATGTAGGGGCACTATCTCTCTGATATAAAGTCTGGCATAATCCTCTGTTGTATATGTAGTTCTAACAGGCAAGAAATGAGCTGATTTAGTAAGCCTATCAACTATAACCCAGATAGAGTCATACCTGCTCCGCGTATGGGTTAAGCCTGTAATGAAGTCCATATTTACTGCTTCCCATTTCCATAATGGAATCTCGATTTCTTGTAACAAGCCACTAGGTTTTTGTTGCTCGACTTTAACCTACTGGCAGTTAGGACACTGAGCCACAAACTCTGCTATGTCACGCTTTATTCCGTCCCAATAATAAATCTGCTTAAGGTCATGATACATCTTAGTCGAACCTGAGTGAACAGTGTACCTGGAATAGTGCGTCTCATTCATAATCCGTCCACGTAAATCTGCAACATCTGGAACACAAAGTCTATCTTTATACCTGAGAACCCCGTCACTAGTAATCTTGTATGATGACTCTGTTTTTCTTCTGCTATCTGTCTGTATTCAACTCGAACTGAATCCTCATACTGACGTTGTTTTACTTCTATCACTAGGCAAGTAGTGCCTGCATTCTGAACTGTAACTTCTGCGTCCTCTGAATCTATTAATCTTACTTCCATGCTGGCCAACTGGTGGAGTGTATGAGCTAACTTTATTTTCTCTGGCTGTAAATAATATAGACTACCCATAGGCTTGCGACTAAGGGAATCAGCAACAACGTTCGCTTTACCCGGATGATAAAGAATGTCCATGTCATAGTCCTTCAGCAACTCTAGCCACCGCCTCTATCATAGGGTTAGCTCCTTTTGCTTAAATATGTACTGGAGGCTCTCGTGGTCCGTATAAATATCAACATGAACACCGTAAAATAATGTCTCCAAATCTTCAATGCATGAATGACTGCTGAAAGCTCCAGATCATGGGTGAGGTAGTTCTGATCGTGCTTTTTCAGCTGCCTAGAAGCATAAGCAATTACTCTTCCGTGCTGCATCAAACACAACGAAGACCAATTCGAGAAGCATCACAGTAAATGACATAGCCCTCAGATCCCTCTTGAAGTGTAAGTACTGGAGCTGTTATCAACCTGTTCTTTAGTTCTTGGAAGCTGTGCTCGCAATAATCAGTCCACTCAAATTTAGCTGATTTCTTTGTCAATTTGGTCAGTGGAGCTGCAATGGAGGAAAAACCCTCTATAAACTTTCTGTAATAACCTGCCAAACCCAGAAAACTACGTACTTCAGTTGGCGTCGTAGGTCTGGGCCAATTCTTCACAACCTCGATCTTCTGGTCATCTACTTTAATTCTTTCTGTTGAAACTATGTGGCCAAGAAATGCCACTGAATCTAACCAGAATTCACACTTTGAGAACTTAGCATATAATTGCTAGTCCCGAAGAGTACCCAATACTGTGCGCAGGTGCTTCGCATGCTCTGATTCAGAATTTGAATAGATGAGAATATCATCAATAAATATAATCACAAATAAATATAGATAAGGCCTGAATACGCTGTTCATCAGATCCATAAATACTGCAGGGGCATTAGTGAGTCCAAACGACATCACTAAAAACTCATAATGGCCATACCTAATACCGAATGCAGTCTTAGGTATATCACATTCTCTGACTCTAACCTGATGATAGCCTGATCGCTAATCCATATTTGAGAAGTACTTGGCACCCTGAAGCTGGTCGAACAAGTCATCAATCTTGGGAAGAGGGTATTTATTCCATATTATGACTTTATTTATCTGTCTATAATCTATGCACATGCGTCGAGAACCATCTTTCTGTTTCACAAATAATACTGAGACTCTCCACGAGGAAATGTTGGTTCTGATGAGGCCTTTATCTAACAAATCCTTCAGTTTTTCCTTAAGTTCTTTCTGTTATGCAGGTGCTATCCTGAAGAACATGCCCCTGATGGCGTGCTGGTGCTAAGAAGGCAACTGCTGATCTAGCTGGCTGAGCTGGACCACTACCATACCCAGTGGGCAACCTCTCCTGGAATGGCCTGCCTTAATACAACGAGTATCAACTCCTAACTTACATGGTCCCAAGTGGCGTCTACCACAATCTGGAAATCTGGGATATGTCTGACCGGCCTGTACAAAAGTACCACGATGCTTAAATCCTGAAGTCTGTTATGCGTGACTAGATCTGGACTGAGGAAGTCTATCAATCTCAGGCCACGGGACTCTTGAGGTATACTAGCTGGTGGCTGTCTAACACTCTGCTGCCTACTCACTCCAGATGTCTCTCTAAATGAACAAAACAATCTTCCCCTCTTATGTAACCCTATATCCCTATCGGATCTCTGTTTCTGCTTATTCTCCTCAAGTGATAAAGAAAACGCCTGAATGCATAATATAATAACTGGCTGCATAGCAACGATCATACACTCATTCACCAGGCGTGGACCTAGTCACACTACATACTTGTGAATTCTATCCTCCATACTGGATACCACGGTAGGGTCAAACCTTGCTAAGAAATTAAAGCGATAATTTTACTCTTCTACGCTCAAAATCCATGTCTCAAGGTCAGGAACTAATTAGCACGGGCTCTCTATGTCTTTATAGGCATATACTGATGAAGGAAGGCATCTGAGAATTCCTTCCAAGTCGCGGGAGTAGCATCTGGCCCTCTAGATAGCTCCCATGTTTGATATCACCCTGCTGCTAGGTCATGCAATCTAAATGAAGCCAACTCTACTAACTTTGTGTCTTACACGTGCATAACCCTCAACACTCTGCTATCCTCACTAGAAAATCCTGAGGGTCCTCTCCTGTACGGGATCCGGTAAAGACTGTAGGCTCTAGCCTGATAAAATCATTGATCCTGGATCCAACATCTCCCTGGGCATCTGCACTGTGTTGTCTAGTCTGAGCAACTACAACACTGGTCAATAATCTGATGGCATTCCTCATTTCCTGCCCCTGACTGTTGGGTTGAGGAGCTGGAGGTACAGTAGCTACGGTAGCTGTGGTACCTCTAATATCACCTTGAACTGAAGAGATCTGTGAGGCCTCAGATGGAGCCTCAGGTCTGAACTCCTCACTCTCATCCACCTCAGGTGGCATTCTACTAGTACCCTGGCCGGCAATAACCATGCCTTTTTGGGCAGCTGTTAGTTTCTCCAGCAACATCGCTTTGCTGAAAACACTATTGTTAGAGGGCTGAACTCTATAATCATGGCTCTATCGCACGATCTAGAGAAGAAAGAAATACAAATGTCCTGAAGTGCCTTGTAGCCTCTTGTTCAAAAGTATGGCGCGCAACATACTCCTGAACAAGACTCTACTAGACACGGCCTGTAGACACCCTAGGACTGAACTGCTCTGATACCACTTTTGTCACGACCCAACATAGGGCCGCGACGGATGATCAACACTAAGTGTCGATCATCACTAATCCTACTGATAATCTGCTAACCATTTTAAATGATAAACAGAATAAGCATAAACCTAGCTGATAAGGAGTATGCAATGCAAAAAGCTGACAAGGCTAACATAAGCTGACGTACATAACATACTGACTGCACCATACAGGGACATATCTACAGGCCTCTAAGAGTGATGAACTGAATATACAAAGGACGAGATAAGGCCCCGCCATACCCAAGCTGGCTGACTGTACACATACCAAAAGATAAGTAACTCCGGGAGTAAGCGGAGTGACTCCAGTAGCTGATAGATGGCCTACTAGCGTGGTCCAAGCATTGATCTATCTGCACCTGCGTGGGACCTTCAATTTGGTATATGATATGTCCCCAAAAGACCTCATAGAACATACAAAATTAATTGCTGAAAAAGCTCCGTTACAAGGCAATTTCTTAGTCGGTTTTTCCGCAACTTAAATCCGATTTTTCCCAAACTTTATATTCAATATATAAACATCATATATGGTCATATAATGACTTTAAACTCACTTAAATCATTCTTAACATGATATTATAATGATATGCGTCAATTTAGACGTACGGGGTGTAACAATAACAACTCATTTAGCATGACACAGCTTCTCTTTACATGCTGCATTTAGCATGACACAGCTTCAATACCAATACTTCAATCAATACCATACCTAAACTGATTCGTTCAGATAGAAAAACATTCACAGAGATTAACAATCAGTATGCCATCAAGAACTTAATCAACAACGCAAATGAATCCTATGTTGCTAAAATAGAATATCAAAAATAAATAAGGTCGAGATTTTACCTTTTTATGAGCAATGAACTGAAATGTCGAATCTAAAGCCTCGGACTCGAACTAAAGCGACGATTCAAACAAGGTCGATGACTCGAAAGGCAAAGCGAGGACTCAAAACCAAAATGCGCAAAACAGTCGTAGAGAAGATATTTAAAACTAAAAAAAATCAAAGTAAACTTGTATGTATTTTGTTATGCATTCTGCCTCTTTTCTTTAATTTTCCTAAACCCTAAAACTTCAAGACTCCCTCAAAAATGAATCCAAGCTAAGAATTTATACCTGATATTTTAGGGTTTACCTCAAACAAAATTCCAACCTACTCCCTGCTATTTTCGATCAATCTCTTGTGAGATAAAGGTGAGAAGGGTAATATTACACCTCTCTCATCCTTATCTCCAAGAAAGAGATCAAGGGCTCGGATTGCTTCAATTTGAAATGGATGGATCGGATTAAATGACCGTTTGCTAGAAAAACAAGTGAGAAAACTCCAAAAACACAGCTGGAACTCGTCCAGCACATCGATGTACAGAGAAGATAAGTGTTTTTGGATCGGGTTTCTGGTTGGTTTCGCGGGTTGAAGATTTGGGTAAATGGGTCGCGGGTGAGGGGCTTTTTTATGAGAATGGAGAAATGAAGTGCATGAATATGATATATATGTAGTTGCAAAAGTAGGCTAGAATTAGGTTTTAAAACGATTTTAGCCTCTTTTAATATAATTAAGTAACTTTAACTTATTACATACGTGAGCTAAAATTAAAGCCGCGTCAAACATATTTAGCCCTTTTCTTTAAATTCAACTCAATTACTTCGAATTTTCAAAATAATTAATTTTAATTGAGAATAATTAGACTTTAATTTATACGACCGGGACAAAATTGGGTGTCAACAGCTGCCCCTCTTTACCCGGAAAAGGATGAAAGAGTTTTTAGGGTAAAGAAGTTGACAAAAAGCCAATTTTGTCGCGATAAAGCCAAGGACTTCTGATTCCATAGACCAAAAGGCGAGGCTTATGGGTATGGCCGAACTCCAGTTTCCGAGTTTCCTACATATCTCGGGCTAAAAGAGAAATCAGGCCATATGTAGTTCGACGACACTTAGAAACGAAGACTCGCACGATTGACAAAAGAAAGGATGCACGAATAGGAAAGAATCTGACTGACCCCTAATCTGGAATGAAAGATTAGGTAAGACTTGCTTGTTCGAGTGCGATTCTTCGGATCCTCGTTGACGAGTCTAGCTCATATCAACGATTGCCCCAGTTCACTGCTAAGAAAAAGTTCCACGTTATGCTCCAAATGCTGCTGCGGTGCTGCTAAAGTCCTGTAATAAACTCGACAAACGGTAAGCGAACAACTGCTAATAAAGCCTGATAATCAAAAGTAAAGAATGATCAAATATTGATGATACAGATTTGCAAGTGTGGGTTGCGATAGCATTGATAAGTTGTCCTCCAATCAACTGGCAAAGCAATAAAGCAAGTGCGAAGGCATAATGCAAAGTATTTTCAACAATCTTGACAAATCAACTGGCAAGCCGGTCGGGCATGGAGCAAGGAGGGTCTTGGAGTTGACTGTCAAACAAATCAGCTGGCGAACCGGTCCGGCACAAAGCAAGGAGGGTCTCGGGACTGACCTGTTAATCTGTTAAACTAAAAGTAAAGCAAGTCATAATTGAAAGCAAGTGCAAAGTCATAATTGAAAGCAAGTGCAAGGCAATTTGAATATCTCGACAAATCAACTGGCAAGCCGGTCGGGCACGCAGCAATGAGGGTCTTGGGGTTGATTGTCTACAAATCAGCTGGCGAACCGGTCCGGCATGAAGCAAGGAGGGTCTCGGGACTGACCTGTTAACCTGTTAAGCTAAAAATAAAGCGGTTCATAATATAAAGCAAGTGCAAAGTAATAATTGAAAGCAAGTGCAAGGCAATTTGAATATCTCGACAAATCAACTGGCAAGCCGGTCAGGCACGCAGCAAGGAGGGTCTTGGGGTTGATCGTCTACAAATCAGCTGGCGAACCGGTCCGGTACGAAGCAAGGAGGGTCTCGGGACTGACCTGTTAACCTGTTAAGCTAAAAGTAAAGCGGTTCATAATATAAAGCAAGTGCAAAGTAATAATTGAAAGCAAGTGCAAGGCAATTTGAATATCTCGACAAATCAACTGGCAAGCCGGTCGGGCACGCAGCAAGGAGGGTCTTGGGGTTGATCGTCTACAAATCAGCTGGCGAACCGGTCCGGCACGAAGCAAGGAGGGTCTAGGGACTGACCTGTTAACCTGAAAGTAAAGCGGTTCATAATATAAAGCAAGTGCAAAGTCATAATTGAAAGCAAGTGCAAAGCAATGTATCGTGAAATGTAAAGCAACACAAAAGCGATGTAGCGAATCAACAGGCGTGAAAGTCCAACAAGAGAGAAACCTCGCCTGGTGGTCAACCTGAAAACGTAAAGCAAGGCACTAATTTTAAAGCAAGTGCGAAGACATAATTCAAAGCAAGTGCAAAGAAAAGTAGCGTGGAAATGTAGAAGCGATGCCATATTTGGCTTAGTTTTGAAAACACAAAACAAGCCTCGACTTTGTCGCTTATTAGGAATGAAAGTCATAGAGGTGGAAATGCCGCCTGTTCGGCAATAACTCCTGACAAAGCATAATGCTTTAAGTCATGAAAAGGGAAATGCGATGCGATTTGCAAGGCAACTTTGGATGCGCGTTCAATAAATTGTTCATCCATAGTGCGAATGATCCTCTCATTGCAAGCTTTCTCATTCCTGCTCTCAAAGAAAAATTTGTTAGTTTTGGGTAGGGGCGTTTGATTTGTGCTGATTCATCTTGAACTTGCTGCCACTGCTCCCTCATTCTTCTTTAGACTTGGGCTTGCAAATTATACTCAGAGACTTGACTTTTGAACTCAATATTGTATAATATTTCAAGATAGAGGCAAAGTAAAGCAATTTGGTAAAATAGTAAGCAATTAATCACAGATATGCAAATGAAAAGTTTATAAAGCATTTAAAATTCATGCTTTAACTCAAACTCATGACATATCTCGAAACAAACTGAACGTCATTTGTCTTTGCAACTTATGCTAATCTCGAATACTTTTAGAACTTTGCCACTTAATCCTTTGATAAGCCATACCAATTTTGCAAAAATCTGCCCCAGTTATAATCTTTAGGCCTTCGAACTCTTTTGCAAAATTTGCCCCAGTTTCTATCTTCCATATCTTCAAATTATCTTTTCAAAAATTGCCCCAGTTGCTATCTCTCGAATCTTCGAATTATCTGGCAAAATTGCCCCAGTTGCTATCTCTCGAATCTTCGAATTATCTGGCAAAATTGCCCCAGTTGCTTGCCTTAGGGGAGACTGAAAATTTTAATATTATAGAGTCGAGCCCGTTAAGAGCGCCTACGTATCCCTCCACGGGAATCAGACTGTGCGTAGTTCTGCTTACATAAAGATTTATTTATTTATTTTTTATTATTTTTTTTTTGGGAAGATATGGCAATCAAAGTACGAAGCCGTATCCGAATTGGAAAATCCACGCATCTGCCCAGATGCATAGTTCGGCATTACATCATGAAAGATAAACAAGCTTAAAGTGTTACAATATTTTGACCGAATCCGATGGGGATTGCCTACTTATCCTGTTGCCATTCCAGGAATCAGACATAAAAGAGGAAATAGGAGAAATTCTTATATCAATGCAACCAAACTCTATGTGAGTTACTACGTATCCCGCCTTGGGATTCATGGTCACGCGTAGCTCGCATTACATCAAAAATTACATTCAAAACCCATGCTAACTTGCGATTGCCTCAGACATAGTATCTTTTGACAGCATCTGCGTTGATTGCTTTTGGCCAAACTTGACCATCCATTTCGGCCAGAATCAGTGCTCCTCCGGACAAAACCCGATGAACCACATATGGACCTTGCCAATTCGGTGCAAATTTGTCCCTTGCTTCTTCTTGATTAGGAAAGATCTTCTTTAGCACCAATTGCCCCGGTTTGAAGTAAACTATTCAAATCTTCTCTTTGTGCATTCAACATCTTCCAACTTATCTTCTTGAATGGTTTCTCAAATAAAGGATTTCCATTTGTATAGACAAACCGCTTCGGCTCCAATTGCCGGCAAATAAAGCTGCCCCAGTTGAAGTTCTAACGGTAATGTAATATCCAAAGAGTGCAAAAAGCGCATCATCCTTAAATCGTTCAGTTGTTTCGTTATAGATCACAAGCAAAGTTCAAGCAGGTTTTGTTTTTAATTTGAAACAGTAGTAAGTATATTAATCAGAAGCAAATAATAAAGCACATAGATAGTTAAAGTATAGCAAAATAATAAGGTAGGAATGCAGTGCATTTGTTTATTCAAAACCTAATTTAGGGAGGCATACAACATAAAAGTAAACATGCAGGATTAAAAAAAAGTTATTTGAAAGACATAGACATAAACATAAAGCAAAAAACAGTTCAGGGCCTCAAGCTGACTGTGATGCCAAAACAAAAATAAGGAGTTCATTCATCAAGTCTCTTTTGGACCGCAAGTCCAATTAGCCATCACATCACTTGGTTCAGCATTCTGCACATGCGGCTCTTTCTCAAAATCTTCAATAGTTGCACTGCATTTCAATCCATCATTCAAGAATAGGCTGCCAACACCTTCAATGAAATTCTGCATGGCCATTTCTGGTGCTTGGACAAATGACTGGTTCAATGGTAAAAGAGGCTGTAGCATGACACTAGTCGGCTTCTTCTCAGACTCAACCTTTTCCATCTTTCCTTCAGCGGGGTTGCCACCTAGGCCAAAAGTTCCCTCATTCTTTGGAAATAGAGTTAGTGCTTGCTTAGGTACCTTAAAAGCAATATTATCAACCTCTACATTATAGATAGAGACTATGGTGCCATTCAGATTTGGTTCTTCCTCAAGCGAAATCATATTAACTGCATTGTTACCATGATTGGGAAGAGGATTATCATGCACATTTGGCTGAGTGCCGGTGAGTTGAATGGTGCCTGCTTTGATTAAACCCTCGACCTTGTCTTTGAAAGTATAACATCTCTCAATATCATGGCCGGCTGCCCCTGAGTGATAAGCACAGTGCTTATTTGCATCATACCAATTTGGACGAGGGTTTGGGGTGTTATCAGGGATAGGCTGCACAACTCCTGCATTCCTTAATCTCTCAAAAAGCTGGCCATATGACTCGGCTATAGGAGTATAGGTTTTGGTTGCTCTCCTTTCGTAATTCTGATTAAACCCTTGCACATTGGGACGAACAGGAGGACGAGGCTGGTAATTCTGGGGTGCTTGAAAATTTGGCTGACGAGGGTGTTGATTAGGTGCATGTGCTCTAGGTTGGTAGTAATTTGCTTGTGCATTGTAAACCGGATAAGGAACAGGTGGCATCTGGTAGTGAGTGGGGTAATTTGGGTAATATGGGCTTTGGTAGGTGGGAAAAGCAGACGAATTGTCAAAATTCAACTTTACAGCCGGTGGACGCTCGATATTCCCCACAACAGCTCCCACTTCCTCTTTCTTCTTTTTGTTAAACCCATTACCAGACCCAGACTGGATTGCCTTACTTGTAGCTTGCAAAGCGGCCAAATTTGTGATCCTACCCGATTTCAAACCAGCTTCATACATCTCCCCCGTTTTCACTAGATTGGCAAAAGTAGAGTTAGTCATGGATGCCATTCGATCATAGTAAAATTCATCCAATGTCTCGATGAAATGTCCCACAAACTCTTCCTCACTCATGGGAGGCTTAACTTTGGCAGCCTCACTCCTCCAACGTACTGCGTATTCCCTAAAAGTCTCGATCGTCTTCTTCTTAAACCTTGCAATAGCCAACCGATCTAATGGTATTTCAGCATAGAAACCAAAACGCTCCATGAAGTCGTGAGCCATACTCCTCCAGTTGATCCATTTTGAGGGATCCTGCTCGGAGTACCAGTCTAAAGCTTCGCCTTCAAGACTATGAATGAATAATTTCATACGAAGCTCTTCATTCTTTCCCACTCCCAAGGTTTCACAATACCTTCTCAAATGGGATCGGGGGTTGCCTTTGCCATCAAACTTAGCAAACTTTGGTACTTTGTACCCTTCTGGGTATTCAATCCCAGGATGAACGCACAAGTCTTCATATTCTAGACTTTCCTTGTCTTTGTCTTTTGATGCTTTGCTAAGAGCACTCATCACCCAACCTTGTACCTTTTTCTCTAAATCTTCACCCCCATCGACTGCTTTTTCGACTCTTCTAACACCATTTTGAAACTTCACATAAGGAGGATTGGTGTGATAATCAATTTGCACAATAGGAACATCTTGCCCACCAGATACCGCCACTTGGACTAATGGTGCGGATGGATTTTCTGTATAAGCTTGCGGGATGGTTTCATTTTGGTAAGTGGAGGTTTGGTAAGGATATGGAGTGTTTGTCTGATAATAAGTATTGGCAGGGTGCGGGGTGTATGATGGGTGTTGTTGATGTGATGGGTAGATGGGTGGTCGGTTAATTGTTTGGCTAGATTGAGCGTTATTTGGAGGTGGAGCTTGGAGAAGTGGCAAGTTGCTTTGGTGGACTGGTGCTTTTAGAGAATTGTGGGTGTTCAAAGGTGTGTTCATATTGGCGACCCCATCAATTGAGTTCAGAGACTGCCCCAGAGATTGCCCCATTTGAACCAGAGAGTGTGATGCGTCGGGCCCACGCAACGGCGTGTTTTTAGGAGTTTGCCCTTTTACCGCAGCCAGCTCATCTTTTAGCATCTGTAGTTCCTTAGCCATTTCAAGAATCAGTTCGTCTTGAGCAATAATGACATTTCTTTTTGAAGACTCAGGAGTTGGAAGATTTTTCTCGGTATTGCAAGGTTCATCATCTATTCCAGTCATTGTCAGTTGTGGAAATGTGTACCAGTATGCAGATTGGTCTTTTGTCCTTATGTAATAGGAGTGATCAGCCAGCTTAAATCAGCACAAATCAAACCTCTGAATGGGGATAAACAAAACAAAAGAAAAGTTCAAAAGTAACCATGTTAGTTTGCATGTCATTGGCAAAATTGCACACAAATCATGTAGCGCGCATCACGTAGCGCTTTGTATTTTAAACAAGTTGATATGTGGCAAACACAAGTAGTGGAGCGTAAATGAAAATGCGAACGTGTCCTATCCTGTAAGGTGCCTCTTTGCCAGAGGTGGGCCTAAGACGCGCAAACAAGCGGTAACGAAAAATAGTTCATGCCAGTTTTGAGCAATTCAGATTTAGAGTAAGTGATAAATAATAACAATAATCGATAACAATCAGCTCTCCGCCTCGGCATTGCAATTCCATTATCCCAACTAACTTCCAAAAAGCTGGGGTCAACTCGAAATTCTGACACAGCTCATGCTCTCCACAACATCTGCACCAAATTTCTAAACCCCAAATGCCTAAAACCTGAAACATATACCTTTTGCAAACATCAACACTCCTCCAAGCACAACTCCCAATTATTTCACAACATCTAGGGGTGAAATTTTCAACTGTCTTCACAATGCCAGACTGCAAATCATAAAAGGTTCCAATTGACCTTTTACAAATAAAACCTCACTGGTCCTTGGCTTTAGTCAAGCCTCTCAGCTTCCTAGGTTTTGCAAGGCTCACAGACCTTGTTCGTAGGGCTCCTCACTGGTCCTCGGCTTTAATCAAGCCTCTCAGTTTCCTAGGTAGCCAAGACCGCACTGGTCTTCAAGGAGGGACCCCATTGATCGTTTATAGACAAAGGGGCTTCACTCTCCTAGTATGCGACAAGCATACTTCATTCCATAAGAGTTTGCAGCTGGTTAGTCAACATGGGCCTGCACACACGCAAAGCCATTCACGAGAGGGACCCCACTGATCTTTGAAAGACACAAGGGGCTTCGCCTCATAGATCTCACTACACCATACCATCTCCAAAACACAAACCAACCAAATCTGCCAAACTTCCCCGGGACTGCAATTCTATCCATGATCTCAAATTCTATGTGGACTGCTATGACCACATAGATTCTGCTAAATTCTTCCATTTTCTGACCTAAAAGACAACATAGCAGACAAAATTCTAAATCTGATTTTGCTCAAAACATGGTTAGGACTGAGAATTCGTCATCACATAGCACATAATATGCATTGTCGTTGGGTATTAAAAAAAAACCCGTTGACGTAAGGGCGGTTTCCTAACTATGGAGGCGGTACCAAGGACCGGGTCCAGACTAAGGTGTAAATGCATGCATGCTCCTAATCTCCTTCAAAGAGTGGGTTAACGGTTGAGGCTAACAGGTGAGTGGCAGGCGGCTTCGTGGTCGAATAACTCCCACGACAATCCGCCGGTACACCAACTCGTCAAAGGGTTCTTTAGTGGAAGAAATTGCGGGTGCGTGTGCACACACCTCGCGGATATTTGAGTGAGAATGCAAGAGGTTCCCAGGAGTGGGGGAAGTATGAACGGAATGCCAGTTTATGTGCACAAAGAGGGTGTAGTGACATGCTTTCGTGACACACAGCAATCAATTAAATTAACTAAGCATGCTCGCAAATAAACAGTAGATATAATTATGCCAATTTCGACATACAAACGCAATAATTAAATAAGCTACGCATACTAGTATCGGCATACAACTCAAACAATACAAACAAACAAATTCGTGAAAGCCTTTTGGTTAGAACCATTTGCGTATTCCCCAGTGAAGTCGCCACGCTGTTGAACCCCAAAAATTACCCTTTCTTAAGAAAAGATAGGTTTCGGGTATATTTCAACAAAATGGGACTCCAAAGGGTTTCTTTGGAGTCGCCACCTAATTTAAGGATTATTAGGAACCTAAGTTAACTAATGAGTGCAATTTATCCTTTAATTAAACGAAATTAAATTAAAATCAGAGATTCTAGGTAAGTGGTTCTATTAAATTCGAAAGAAGGTCCCTAGCGGGAGCACTTTCGAAAATCCGCTAAATGCGGTTAATCCGGCGGTTTTCACGAATTTGTTAAGGATAATAAATATATAAAGCTAATTTTATACAAGGATAATATGAATAATATAAATAAGATAAGATTTTAATTATATCGATACTTAGATAAATAAATGATCCAATTTAAGACTAATTAAATGGATAATGAAATAATGATCAATTGATTAATTAATAGAATAAGCAAATGTTAAATGAAGTTAGATGATTAAATAATAATAAAAAAATACATTAGACAAATAATTGGATAATAATAAATGATTAATTAATTAATTGATTGAATAAATAGATAAATAAACAAACAAATAAATAACTTAATTAAATAAATGAATACTTGCCAATTTTAATTAAATAAAGGAGTAAATGAATAATAACCGATTAATTAAATGAAATAAATGAATAAATATTTAATTGATCAAATAAATGATTAATTGAAATTAAATAAATTAGATTAAGTAAATAAATAAATAAATAAGAGATTAAAATTTAATTAATTAACTAAATAAATAAATTAGATTAAATAAATAAATAATTGAATATTAATATAATCAATAAATAAATAATTCAACTGCAAATTATGACGAAGGTACGATTTTAATCGAATTTTATTTGCACTCATTAATCGACAAATGATTCTAAATATCCATAAATAAATTGGCGATTCGCAAAGAAATGATACAAAGCATTCATATAAAAGAAAACAATTTAAGTGATTTACAATAATTATTCACAATTCAAAATATCATTTCTATCCTACCGGGCTACTAATCCGGTCTATGGGAAATCCTATACAAAATGCATTTTCTAAGGGAGCGGGGAAAGATGGAGTTTAGAAAGAAGAACCCGGAAGCGCAACTCATAATTTGAGCCTTGGACTTTGCGATTTTCATTTTTTCTTTCTTTACATTTTCGGGGATATCAGGTCCCGAAAATGCGACGCGGTTCAAGTAACTTCGAATGCACGTAGCCATCCCCGTTTGTGAGTTTTATTTCAAACTCGCCCCAAAGAGTGTTCATGCATAGAAAAAGGAGATAAAGATTAGCATTGATATCGTTCTACTATGAGACAAGTAAGGAAATAAGCGCTTAATTATTCAAATGGTAAACCTTTGAGATTTTAAGTAAACAGAGCTAGTTTCATGAATTTTGCAGTAAATATACAGCGGGTTTCCTAAGTATCCAGGTAAAAAGAAGAGCCAAGGAGCATATCAAACTTTCACATGGATGGAAGTTTTCTAAATTAAAAGTCGAACTCAATCAAGTATAATAAGAAATATCAAACTTTCACATGGATGTTATCAGCCATAAATATCAAACAAAAAGGAGTCTGGACATTTCATTAGGAGAGAGAGGGACCTGAACAAGCTGAATAGACACTTCAAAACTAGAGTAAACATAGTAATATTCTTAAACAGTGAGAGGTTCAGTTTTCAATAACAAAGCTCATATGTTATTAAGAACTGATTTTAAACAGTTCTCCTTTTAATACCCCCATTACCTTCATTGCCATCAGGTAGCAAGCGGTCAGATTCAAACAATAACCGTCTTTAACACAGTTCACCAATGCTAACAGCTTAATGAGAAGATAGGAACAAGAATAAGAAACCCACTTAAGATCCTGAGCCTAGAATCAGTAAAGCATCGACCCTTGAACCAAACACTCTATTCCCCTAGACAAATCTGCACCCATACCAGGAACATACCAGGCCTCAAATACCAACCCCAAACATCTAGACACAGAACCAAGATCTGGATAGACAAACTGAACTAATCCTAACCCATTGCACCCACCAGAAACATACCAGACCTCAAAACCCAGCCCTCTAACATCTACTCCTCTCTTAACACTCAAACACACACCTGACAAGCACCCTATCTTATCAGCCAACCCTCTCTTCTTCTAGCAGACCCTGCACCCTGAACTCTCTTTCAAAACAAACACAGAAACAGAGACTACTCCTCACACTTCTGCTACTACTTACCGGACAACCCAACTCCCTCTTGAACTAGCCAGCTGAAACCTCTACAAACAGCCTAACTCCCTCTCTAACAACCTAGCCTGACAGCAAGCACACCCTCTCACAGACTCCCTCACTCACATACCTACTTAAACCAACAGAGCCAACCCCTACAAGCTTACACTATCTCCAAAACAGTTCTAAATACTAGACAAACTACCTGAGAAACTCCCTGACCCTACCTGCTATGCTCCCACAACCCAAAGAAGGCATCAGACCACCTAACAACTCCTTTAAACACCTGCAACTACCTGGACAAACCTCAGACCAACAGAATCCAACTCAGCTCTCACCTGCATCCTTGCTTGGCTCTTCTACTGCATCCAAGCTAAACTTTCATACCTGCAGAAACCAGCCTGAAAAACAGCTTCCTATACTAACCTATACACACCCACAGACATGCTCTTCTAAACAAACTGTAGGAAATCAAAAAGAACAAAGCTACAAGGAACAAAGAATGCTTTCCTCATATATTTTCTAACAGCCCAGGACCAAAAACAGGCCTAGGAAATTATGCTTCTGCTACCTTTAACAAACCTAGACTTGCTCAAATAAACAGAAAACCAAGAGAAATTCTAATGACCCTCATCTTTATACTAGATTAAAGACTGACTACTAGACTTCCTCAAAGAACCAAGAAAACAATTTTCCTTTCATGGCATTTAAGGAGATAAGCTTGATTTAAGACTAAATGAACTGCTGCATACACATATCATTGGAAAGGTTGAATTTTTTAAATTACATCGATGCATAACAACTCATAAACAAACACACAGCTTCTCTTTACATGCTGCATTTAGCAGGACACAACTTCAATACCAATACTTCAATCAATACCATACCTAAACTGATTCGTTCAGATAGAAAAACATTCACAGAGATTAACAATCAGTATGCCATCAAGAACTTAATCAACAACGCAAATGAATCCTATGTTGCTAAAACAGAATATCAAAAATAAATAAGGTCGAGATTTTACCTTTTTATGAGCAATGAACTGAAACGTCGAATCTAAAGCCTCGGACTCGAACTAAAGCGACGATTCAAACAAGATCGATGACTCGAAAGGCAAAGCGAGGACTCAAAACCAAAATGCGCAAAACAGTCGCAGAGAAGATATTTAAAACTAAAAAAAATCAAAGTAAACTTGTATGTATTTTGTTATGCATTCTGCCTCTTTTCTTTAATTTTCCTAAACCCTAAAACTTCAAGACTCCCTCAAAAATGAATCCAAGCTAAGAATTTATACCTGATATTTTAGGGTTTACCTCAAACAAAATTCCAACCTACTCCCTGCTATTTTCGATCAATCTCTTGTGAGATAAAGGTGAGAAGGGTAATATTACACCTCTCTCATCCTTATCTCCAAGAAAGAGATCAAGGGCTCGGATTGCTTCAATTTGAAATGGATGGATCGGATTAAATGACCGGTTGCTAGAAAAACAAGTGAGAAAACTCCAAAAACACAGCTGGAACTCGTCCAGCACATCGATGTACAGAGAAGATAAGTGTTTTTGGATCGGGTTTCTGGTTGGTTTCGCGGGTTGAAGATTTGGGTAAATGGGTCGCGGGTGAGGGGCTTTTTTCTGAGAATGGAGAAATGAAGTGCATGAATATGATATATATGTAGTTGCAAAAGTAGGCTGGAATTAGGTTTTAAAACGATTTTAGCCTCTTTTAATATAATTAAGTAACTTGAACTAATTACATATGTGAGCTAAAATTAAAGCCGCGTCAAACATATTTAGCCATTTTCTTTAAAATCAACTCAATTACTTCGAATTTTCAAAATAATTAATTTTAATTGAGAATAATTAGACTTTAATTTATACGACCGGGACAAAATTGGGTGTCAACAGGGAGGAAAAGAGAAATAGGGAGAAATGGGAGGAGCAAAAGTGATAGTAGGGGAAATAAGAGGAAGAATGTAAGGGTTTGGTATGTTATGAGAAAATATTGCTATGTTTTTGCTATATTTGTAATTAACTTGTGTTTTCCTCTATATAGGGTAATTTTACTAAAATGTTGCTATGTTTGGTAATTAAGCTCTAAAACTTATACTTTTATGTAAAAAATCCTATTTAGTTTAATTGAACTATTTGCACTACTAGACCAAAACTACATGCTTATTTGTATTTTAGACAACCTAATTCAAAAATCGGTCAGAAACCACTTTTTATGTATCTTAAAAAGTGCCTAACAAATTCTTTCAAGGAGAACATCCCTTGAATCTCATGCTAAGCAGACATAGCCGGAGTTATTTAAATACAATTAGACATAAGTTGGTGACTTAATATGCCTAGTAAAAAACTATGGTATGAGACGACTGCAAAATCAACTCAAATGAGTTACCCGGTCGAAACTCGGCTTTTGAACATGCGGCTCGGAAAATAGGATGCGACACTGAGTACCTAACTCTCATTGAAAAGCATGCCAAAACTGAGAAGCGAACTGAAAGCTATGATCAGAGATAATAGACGCCGGAGTACTATCCAACTAAACAATCTGCTTAATAAGCTTTAGACCAACTTTTTTCCTGCATTAGTCGTCTTCACCGGAATGAAGTGGGCAGACTTGGTGATTCTATCCATAATAACCCCATTGAATCACGATGCCTCAAAGTCTTTCGGCAAGTCTATTACAAAATTCATGGTAAATCCTCTCCCTCCTGAGACTTTGAGATTGGGTAACGTCTGGGCTAAACCTACATATCTCATTTGCTCGTACTTGACTTATTGATAGTTCAAGAACCGAGATACATGATCAAAGACATCCTTCTTCTACCAAAACAACTCCCGAATGTCTTAATCCAACTTAGTAATACTTGGATGAACGAAATATCATGAACTGTGAGCCTCATCAAGCAATAATCGCCTCAAAACATCGATATTAGGAATACAAAGTCAGCCACCAACCCGAAGAACACCATCATCAGCCAACTAAAACAGATGGGTTCCTCCACTTTGAATATGCTCACACAACTCAAGTAAGTAAGGATCTCGAATTGTCTTTCCTTAATCTGACAAAGTAAGGAAGACTGAGCCACCACAGAAGTGAATACCCTACCGCGTCTGAACTATCAAATCTCACCTTCAAATCACATACACTCTTCAACTCTCGTACTAAAAATCTCCTTTCAATATCAAGAAATGTAATACTACCCATGGACGTCCTACTCAATGCTCAACCACACACTGGCTTTCCCCTGATGATAGTGAATAGTAAGCATTGACACCTAATTTTATTCTGATAACTTTCAATTAATCTTAAATGTTACTTGTTCATTTAGAATCACTAAATATAATATGTTGCAGTAATGCCAAATTAAAATTATAATTTGGTCCGAAAGGTGACTATTTCACAAAAAATATATTTTACAGTTTAGGCTATTTTTGCAATTTGAAACTATTTTCAGTAAAAAAAATTAATAATTATTTAACACGTTTATGAATATTTTCTATAATTTGTTTAGCTTTTGATTATATTTGTATAATTTGTGAAATTAAGCACAACACGTATCTTGTTGTCATTTTAAGAAAATTCAGGTATATTTCACAAATCGTTTTAACTCATATGTAGCATCATAACGCTTCACAGTTAATAATATGTCTAAATTAATTATTAATTTCATATCTAATCTTTTAATTACATTTTTCATCGCAAATTGGTAAAACTGTAAAATTGGCCCGGTTGTACCAAGCTCTAGTTTTCACCAATAGATTGGCCTTACTGCCTACATTTTAGTATTTAATGAAATCCAATTAATTAAGAAGCATTTCAGAAAAAAGGATTTTAAATTTATGTCACGGTAATCAATATTTTTGATAAGAAGTCAAAATTGCAATACAATTCAAATTCCAGTTTATTTGTGCAATTCATCAAGTTCGAAATTCTGAAATACGTTTCTGGCTGATTTGCAATGATATGACACGGGAAGCTTTGGTTTGCCAAAATGCCCTCAATAACAGTGGTTTAGCAAAAATGCCCTCCGTTAATTTAATAAAATTTATTTCGGACGAAAATACCCCTCACAACCAATAAAAAGACCCGCCCAGTCCCTCCCCCTCCCTTTCTCCATTCGCGCGATCAAGACAACCATAAAACCCCATTCCTTTTACAGATTGCTCTGTTCAAGAGAAGATTCAACGTAAGATTTCTTCAAGTTGCAAGAGTAAAGTTCTCTGCAACTATTGCCAAGAGTTTAAGCTCTGGTGCAATCAGCACCCTACATACACTTCTTGCATATTGCCAAGACTCTATGGTCTGTTGGAAGTTGGAGGCCATAGAGTATAAGCTCTGGTGCAATGGGCACCTGGGAGAGACTTCTTGGCTATTGCCAAGACTTTAAGCCCTCTTGCACTGGCCAACTTCAGGAAAAAAAATCTCTGCAAGTCTTGGCAATAGCCAAGACTTTAAGTTCTGCTGCAAAGGAAAACTTACACTGAAAATCTCTAAAGTATTGGCAATAGCCATGACTTTAAACTCTACTGCAATGGGAGGCTTGTAGAGACTTCTTGCCTATTGCCAAGGCTTTAAGCTCTGTTGCCATGGTCTCTACAACTACATAAAAAGTGTCTACAACTATTGCCAATAGCCAATACTTTAAACTCCAGCGGAAGGGGCAACTTGTACAAATAGTCTCTGCAAGTACTGACAATTGCCAGGACTTTAAACTCTAGTGGAAGGAGCAACTTATATAAATAGTCTCTGCAAGTATTGACAATTGCCAAGACTTTTACCTATATTACAGTGCAAAACTTGCAGAGAAAGTCTCTACAACTCTTGGCAATAGCCAAGACTTTAAGTTCTGCTGCAAAGGGGACCTTACACTAAAATCTCTAAGAGTATTGGCAATTGCCAAGACTTCTACTTCTACAGCAGTGAACAAGTTGGAGACAAAGTCTCTGCAACTCTTGGCAATAGCCAAGACTCTAAGTTCTGGTGGAAGCGACAACTTACGCGGAACATCTTTGCAAGTATTGGCAATAGCCAAGACTTTAAACTCTACTGCAATAAGCAACTTACAGAGAAAGTCTATGCAACTCTTGGCCATGGTCAAGATTTTAAGCTCTATACAAAAATATGAATATCTAATAGCCATAGGCAATAAAAACCTTCAAATCACTGGAATCAAGCAAACACAAGAAAAAATACACAAGAACCTCAAACTTAATTCAACAATCATAGATCGAAATGGAAAAAACTAACTGTTAAATATATAAACAATAAGTATAAAAAGGTAACAGGAACAAATATACGAAAAAGAGAGAATAAAAAATTCAAAATTTCCAGCACATAAAGAAGAAAGAAGGAGGCCAGGAATGGGGAAAGAGAGAAAAAAACCTGGTGCGTGAATTAAATACAGTTGGGGGCAAAATAGTCCTTTCATAAGAGGGGGTATGATATGGAGGGCATTTACTTAAAACATTTGTAAGTGGGGGCAGTTAGGTAAGACCATGTTTTATTGAGGGCACTGGGTGAAATTTTTTATGTTCATATCACCAAACAGCCATTTATTCTAAATTGGACAATTTACAAAAATATACAACCTAACAATCTTCTTTACACAAAAATGTCAATATTTTCTCATTTACAAAATATAGCAATATTTTTTTTAAAACATAGCAAAAATACATAAAAGAGTGCTAAAACCCTAAATCTTCCTCCTAGCACCCCCGAGCCGCCACTCTCATCACTGCCACCACCTCCGGCCACCGGACGCCTGTTGCCGCCAGTCGCCGTTAACCAGATTTTTTTTTTTTGGGATCTGTGTGTATTTTCACTGTATGTATAGTGTATGTATCATTGTGCATACAATAAAAATACAGTAGATACACACACATACAATTGTTGTATGTTTGTATATTTTTTGTATGGTTATTGTATGCGTAGTGTATGGGTGTTCAATCACCGGACATACACACCATATACAAATCGATGAACCCAAAGTACGTGTAGTGTATTTATTGTATGATAAGTGTATATTCATTGTATGTTCGGTATATATTCACTATATATTCAATACATACACCGCACGTACAATGAGAATAACATTCCATACATTCCTACAAGTGACAAACACCAAAAATACACACAAACCACTGTAGATCCGGCGTGTCCCACCGAAAAATTCAAAAAAAAAAGACCAGAGCAACATCCGCCGCCGTGTATACGCCGGAAATGCCACTGCTGCACCAGATCTGCTGCGCACCACACCAGAGCAGATCTCCGGTGAATGGGAGCAGCGGAGCAGAGCAAAGCCACAAAGGTGCAAACCACGACTGGTACAGAACCACGACGGGTGCACAGCCGCGACGGTGCAAAGCTGCGACGGTGCAGACCACGACGAGCAAATCCATGACAACGACGATGCAGATCTCAGGAGGGAAACTGCAAAGCAACGACAGGGGAAGGGTTTGGGGGAGGAACGATGATGACCGGAGTCCGGTGACGGCGGCGGTGAAGAGGTAACGGGGAGAGAGAGGAGAGAAGGAAAAGGGAGAAGAAGTAAAGAAAATTAGGGTTTGTTTTAATTATGCTATGTTTGGTAGAATCCTATAAAATGTTGACATGTTTGGAAAAATGATAAAATGTTGCTACGTTTTTTTAAAAAATTCCTAAATTGACATAGAGTGTAATTTACCTTCTAAATTTATTTCGGTCGTGTCCCTATAATTGATTAAACTACACGAGTTATCGTGTGCTAAAAATGAGTTCTTTCTTGCAGTATTATGTTATAAAATTGAACTCGATCAATGCTTGAAGTATGAAGTTTTTTCAAGGCTTTACTCTTTAAAGATATGTAAACTTTTGTTTTATTTGGAGAAACTTTGAAGTGGTGATATATTGTTCATCAAATCCAGTATTGAAGCTGAGTGATTGCAGCTGGCTGTTAGTGGTTAGTTAGAATGATTAGCTGGCAGTTAGTGGTAGTTAGTTAGGAGGTTGTATAGTTGTCATCATTGTAACTTAAAGGGTGTAATTAGTTAGAGTATAATGGTAGTTAGTTATACATTGTGTAGTCTATAAATAGTAGTGTATGGAGTAATGAAGATCAGTTCATTTTGCCACACAAAATATCTTAGCTCAGATTCTCTCTCCTCCCTAAGCTAAATCTTAGCTTGATCACTAAGCAAGCTGCTTACACGCATGAATTTCTTCATGGTATCAGAGCAGGAGACAATTGATCTCGCTCACTACTGAATCACAGTATCTGTTTCTTCTGCATTTTCATTCAGATCCTCAGAACAAATTGTTTTTGAAGCTTTTCAAATAGTAACAATGGCGGGTACCAACAGTAACCCAGCATTTCAGAGAGGGGAGATTGATCACAATCATCCACTCTATATACATCCATCCGATACACCTGGATCAGTACTGATTTCAGTTCAGCTTACATAAAGTGAAAATTATGTCCTTTGGAGCAGATCTATGCGAATTGCAATTCTAGGAAAAGGAAAATTAGGGTTCATAACTGGAACTTGCAGGAATGAGTCATTTGATGAAGCTTTACATGAACAGTGGGAGCGATGTGATGCGATTGTACACTCGTGGCTTATGAATTCAGTTGCTAAAGAGTTACTCAACAGTATCATCTATGGCACAAGTGCTCACCTTGTCTGGGAAGATCTGGAGGAAAGGTTCAACAAAGCTAATCGTATGAGGATATTCCAGATTCATCATGAAATTGCAACCCTAACTCAAGGTACTAAATCTGTTTCATCCTACTATTCAAAATTGAAGGAGTTATGGGATGAGTTTGATGTGCTAGTTACTCTGCCTAATTGTGGTTGTGAGAGATCTAGGGAGTATGTTGAACATCTTCAACAACAGAAGCTATTACAGTTTCTCAATGGCCTTAATGAATCCTATGATCAGGCCAGAAGGCAAATCCTAATCTTTATCCCCTTTGTTTCCTTTACATGATACAACTTTTGTTGAGTTCCATTTGAGACTCCTGAATATAATTATGCATTTGCTCCTTCCAAGTCCAATTCTGCTTGATAGTTAGAGACAAGTTCGATGCATTTCAAGTTCCAGACCGAAGGTCATTTATTATGGTATTCTTCATTGTTTTGTCAAACGCATTCTGAGTTCCAACTTATCCCCGTATTTCATTTAGTCGATAAATATTGATGTGGATAGATTAGTAATAATCCTTTGAATATAAGTATGCTTATTATGGTTATATTGAATGATTTATTTTGAACTGCCACTTTGTTTACGAATTTTGAACCTTCATTTAAGTATATGCTTGCAAATCAAATTCCGAATGAATTATTTTAAAATGGTATAAGTCCAAAAAGTTCCCTTCTTATCATATGGAACTGGGACTTATAAACCGAACTCGTAAAATATTTTTAAACCGACTTGAAAAGCGATACAGGTATAATGTTCGGTCCCATAACGTGATATTTATATTTTAAATGTCGACATTAAGCAAGCTTGCCTTCAATTAAATGCACTTTTTGTGTTACGATTCGGCAAAACTCAGGACGATCAAATCGTTCATATTTTTCAAATATTTTTAAAAAATTAACCACCTTGGTTTCTGTATTGGGTAAAAATCGACTCACCCATGTGGCACCTCGGTAACATGATCTGAGGTTAACCGAACAGGTGTTGGCAAACTACGAGCCGAGGTAAGCCATAGGTCGCCGAAGTCAAAAACCGAAGTTAATAACCGAGGAAAGAAAACAACATGTTTGCCTCGGTGAAATGTCACCTCGGTCGATTACAAAGCTACGCACCCAAAGCTAATTACCCAAGCTCTGGTGGATGAGGTCGTTCGCAGTCAACTGATTTTCCTTCTATTTTGGTCCACAAACTCCACTATCTGAGAAGTGGGAACATGCAGATCTTAGTCGAAACATGGGATCATGGCCTTGTATCACTGCTAGTCTATAAATAGCTTCTCATTTTACAATGTAATCATTCAGAAATACATACAGAAACTCTGGCAAAATTTGTACTCACTGGCATATAGTTACGTTATTTACTTGCATTTTCGCTTATTATCGATATTATTTCGACTTTGATACCAAGATTTGCTTGTATTCACAACCCAAATTCGATTTGTGATCCTAAATCAGTTTAGGCCCATACAAATTTGTGGGGATACGAGCATAAACGCTTTGTTCCAAAGTTGAACGTCTTTTTCGTTTTGATTCACATTTTTTATTCGACAAGATGGCGGACAATAGTAGAAATCCCGTTGAACCTCAGCTAACTCGCGATGGACAGGCTAGCGTTCAATCAAACCCAAATCCAATGCACCTTTCATATCACCAGCAACAAATCCTTCCTCTTCGGCTTCTACCGAAGCCTTTCAGGCTTATGTTGTCTCCACTCTGAAAGCCCTTCAAGAGCAGCAAGCCGAGCAGGCTATCATCAATGCTGAATTTCGTGCCTCGTTAGATGCGAGAAATAATTCAACTCCGGTTGGAGTCCCACCTGTGGTTCCAAGTGGAGGCATCCCGCCCTTCGTTCCTACGGGGGCGATAATAGGGGGACCTCAAAATAGGGCCACATCTGGGGGCTCGGGCACAATACCGAGCACCACGCCATACTTCGGGACGATTCCCACCGTGGCAGAAACTACCTCCTCGGTAGACGTTGAGAAGTTAACCAAGGAGATCGAAGCCCGAGTCGAGGCACGCTTCGAAAAATGACTTCGAAAAATGACTTGAAAGCCACTGACCCCGTTGAACATGTGACCGAATACATGTCAATGGTGTTGAGTAACGACTTAACGAAGATAGAGAAGGATTCGATGTTTTTGAAAAAATTCGGCGAATCCTTGGAGAAGAGGGCATTACGCTGGTACATGTGTCTACTATCGGGATCTATTTCAACCTTTAAAGAGCTGGTTAACGCATTTGTCAAAGCTCATACCGGGGTACAGAAAATCCTCCAAAGGAAGGAGGATATATTTGAAGTTAAACAACGGCTCGGCGAGCCACTTAAAAACTTCCTTGAGCATTTTCACACCGAACACATGGAGTTGCCCCCCATGGATGATATTCTAGCCATCATGGCATTTGAAAATGTATTAATGCTAGAAACTCTGTGGCCGCTGCTGAGTTGCGAAAAGAGCTCCAACAATATCAAACCTTGAAATGGGATGATTTGCACAGCAGGGCATACACTAAGATAAGGCTGGAGGAAGCCGAGTGGAAAAATAATGGCTGAAATCACAGCTACAAGAATCGAACCGAGTCCTCATATTGCGCCGAGGCGCCGCAAGGAAACTCGAAGGGGAGGTATGAGCCATACACTTCATCGAGGCAGCCTGTTAGTCAAAGGCTTGGAAATTCGCTTAGAAATTCGCACGTGAGCCAACGGCTTGGTGGAAAGGTTTATCCCAATACGAACCAAAGAAACTCCTCGAGCCCAGCTCTGGTCTCAAAGAATAGAGGATTACCCCGTATCCCTGATTATAACTTCAACATATCGACCTCGAAATTGGTCAATGTAGTGAAGGGGACAGCCGGGGTGAGAATACCAAAGGACATGACGACTCCTGCTGATAAAAGAGATCAAAACATACACTGCGAATTTCATGCAGTCTATGGTCACCCCACCAAGGACTGCAAAGCTTTTCACCTCGAGGTGGCGCACTTATTGAAGAAGGGCATGTTAGCTGAATTCCTCACTGACAAGGGAACGAAAAACTACACAAAGAACTGAGGTGATGGACAACCACCTCGGGCACCACCCCCCGAAAGAGTCGTGAATGTTATCACGGGAGGGGGGGAGGGGAGGGAGGGGGGTCACAGGTGAATGGAGTGAATTTTGCAGCTGCTAAAAAGTTTGCAAAGATGTCGATCACTATGGAGAAAAGAACTCGAGCTGGAGGTTTGGGGAAAGAAATTGTGTTTGATGATGATGATGATTATAATGGGATGATGGGATGATGTTCCCTCATCACGACACTTTGGTCATCATGTTGAGGATAAATGACTCAGATATTAAACGAGTCCTGATTGACCCTGGTAGCTCTGTCAACATAATTAGCTACGGGGCCATAAAAAAGATGTGGTTGAAGGGAGAGGTTATCCCTAAGGCAACCGTGTTGACTGGCTTCAACAACTCCACCGAGAAGACATTGGGTGAAATCACACTCAAGACATTCGCCGAAGGAGTTTGCAAGGAAACACTGTTTCAAGTTCTACCCGATGACATGGCATATAATGTGATCCTCGCTAGACCATGGATCCACTCCATGGAGGCTATTCCATCCACTCTTCACCAAGTGATCAAATTCCCTACTCTATGGGGAGTTCGTTCGATAAAAGGAGAGCAACGAGTGGCGAGAGAGTGCTATTCGGTTGCATTGAAGAGTGGAGTCGTCTCGATCGGGCCAAAGAAATAGCAACCAATGCAACCGGGGTCGAACGAAGAGAGAGGGTCAAGTTCCCAAAGTGACCCCCTAGGAGAAATAGAGAAGATCCCGATGTGCATTCAAGAACCTCGGAAATAAAAAGCCGAGGATTCAACTATTGAGGAATTAGAATCTTTCACGTTATCAAAAGATTTTCCAGACAGGAAAGTGTTTGTCGGCTCGGAGTTGGAACCAGAGTCAAAGAGAGCCATAATCGAAGTTTTGAAGTCCAACAATGATTGCTTTGCTTGGTCCCATTCAGATATGGTCTGTATCGATCTGGAGATCATGGCCCATAAATTGAATGTGGATCCCCATTTTACCCTGGTAAAATTAAAAAAAGAGGTCGCATGCCGGTGTCAAAAAGAAAGCAATCGAGGATGAAACTATGAAGCTGCAAGAGAATGGCTTCATAAGGGAGGTGAAGTACCCCCGAATGGCTGGCTAACATCGTCGTTGTGCCAAAAAAGAATGGCAAGTGGAGGATGTGTATAGATTACACTGATCTAAACAAAGCTTGCCCCAAAGATTCCTATCCATTGCCACAGATAGACAGGTTAATAGACTCCACGACTGGACACAAATTGTTAACCTTCTTAGATGCCTATTCGGGGTATAATCAAATTCTTATGGACCCGAAGGACGAAGAAAAGACCTCGTTCATCACTGACCGAGGCACCTTCTGCTACAAGGTAATGCCCTTCGGTTTGGAGAACGCTGGGGCGACATACCAAAGACTAGTATGTCGCATGTTCAAAGAGTACATTGCAAAGTCTATGGAGGTTTACATAGACGATATGTTAATCAAGTCTATTCGGATGGAAGATCACCTAAGCCATTTGAGAGAAGCTTTGCCATTCTGAGGCAATACAACATGAAGTTGAATCCTGAAAAGTGTGCCTCCGGTGTGGGGTCGGGCAAATTTTTGGGATTCATAGTCTCCGAACGGGGAATCGAAGCCAATCCAGACAAGATCAAAACCATCGAAGAAATCTCCAAGGAGCTAACTGGGGTGAAGGAAGTTCAGCGCTTGACTGGCCGAGTCGCTGCCTTGAGTAGATTCATCTCAAGGTCTTCAGAGTGATGCCACAAATTCTTCTCTGTCTTAAGAAAGAATAATCACTTCGAGTGGACACCGAAGTGTAAAGAAGCGTTAAGGGAATTAAAACGCTATCTGGCCAACGCATCGTTGCTCGCCAAGCCAAAAGATGGTGAAACTTTGCTAGTTTACTTGGCTGTGTCCGAGGTGTCAGTTAGTGCTGTATTGGTTCTGGAAGAGGATGGCAAGCAACAGCCTATCTACTATGTGAGCAAGACACTCCTCGATGCTGAGACCAGGTACCCTCATTTGGAAAAACTAGCACTTGCTTTAATTGTTACTGATCAGAAACTACGACCGTATATTCAATGTCATCCAATAGTAGTAGTTACCACCTTCTCCCTATGAAGTATATTGCATAAACCGGAGTTGTCGGGGAGGTTATCTAAACGGGTAGTAGAATTAAGTGAATATGATATCACCTATCAGCCCCGAACGACTATTAAATTCCAAGTCTTGGCTGACTTCGTGGCTAATTTTAGTGTTGGGATCTTACCTGAAGCTGAAAAGGAAAACTCGATGTCGAAGGGATCGACCTCGGGAATGTGGGTACTCTACACCGATGGGGCGACTAATTCTAAGGGTTCGGAATTTTGCATAGTGTTGATAGCACCCACCGGGGAGAAAATGAGGCACTAAGTTCGGTTAAAAAAAGTTACCAACAATGAGGCCGAATACAAGGTTTAGCAGGCTTGGAGCTGGCCTGAGAGATGGGGGTAGAAAGAATTGAATTAAGGTATGATTCACTACTGGTGGTAGACCAACTGCTCGGTGAATATACGGCTCGTGAGCCCAGAATGCAGCAATTCTTGACCCGAGCACAAAGAATCTTGGCGCAGTTTCAAGAATGGAAAATCAAACAAGTATCTCGGTAGAAGAATACCGAAGCCGATGCCTTGGAAAACTTGGGTTCGGCTGTTGACGAGGCACACTCGGGGACTGATTCAGTGGTTCGGTTGCTTTCTCCACAAATGAGGAAAATAAAATTGGAAGTCAACTCGATGGACCACAAATGGGATTGGCGGAGTAAGTTTATCTCTTACTTCGACTCGGGGACTCTCCCCAAGACAAGAAAGAGGCAAAGAAGTTAAGGACTTAAGCGGTTTCGTACTCAATGATTGGGGGAAATCTATATAGAAGATTGTACAACTGCCCGATAGCCAAGTGCTTGGATCCAGACGAAAATAGATATGTGATGGCATAAATAGACGAGGGCGAGTGTGGCAACCACTCAGGGGGAAAGTCCTTGGTGCGCAAATTACTTCGAGATGGGTACTATTGGCCCACTATCAGCGCAGATGCAAAGGCCTTCGTGAAAAAATGTGATAAGTGTCAACGCCACGCCCAAATGATTCATCAGCAAGCTGAACCTTTGCATTCGGTCGTGTCACCATGGCCCTTCATGAAGTGGGGAATGGATATCATTGGCCCCTTACCGAAGGAAAAATGAGGTGTTCGGTTTATTCTTATTTTAACCGATTACTTCACAAAATGGGTGGAAGCGGGAGCTCTCACCGAGGTTAGACAGAAGGACGTAATCGATTTTATCAAGAAAAACATCATCTATAGGTTCGGCTTCGCAAGGGAGATCACTTGTGACGACGGTCCACATTTCATGGGGATGGCTATCACTGATTTCTTTAAGCAATGGGGAATAAAAAGAATAACGTCGACCCCCTACCGTCTAAGTGCTAATGGACAAGCCGGATCCTCAATAATTGAAAGTCTCAAAAAGAGACTTGATAAGAAAAAAGGTCCTTGGCCCGAAGAGTTACCAGGTGTGTTGTGGGCTATGCGAACAACGGAGAAAAACAGCACCGATAAAACCCCATTTTCCCTCGCTTATGGCGTGGATTCACTTATCCCTATGGAAGTGGGTGAACCAAGTCTTTGGTATGCTCACACCACCGAAGATGCCAATCAGCAAGCCATGCGCATAGAGTTGAATTTGCTCGAGGAGAAAAGAGAGTTGGCTTTGGTTCGGTTATCAACACAAAAAGGCAAATCGAGGCATATCTCAACGGGAAGGCCAAATTTAAGGATTTCAAAGTTTGCGATTATGTGTTAAAGGATTCGAATCAGTCGACGAAGGAAAAGAATGGGGGAAAACTCATTACAAATTGGGAAGGGCCTTACAGAGTTAAAGCAATTGTTGGAAAGGGATCTTATCAGATCAAAGATTTACAAGGCAAACCCGAACCTTTGAATTGGAACATCTCCAATTTGAAGCGGTACTACTTTTAAAATCAAGGTAAGTATTCCTTGATCATTTAAAATTCACCAACAGCCTCGAGCCGAAAAATGCTCCTAGGGCTTCGGTCGAAATATGATAACTTGCTCCTCGTTTCATATTGCTTGATCTTTTTAGGAAGCGGATAAGACGATCTCCAGTGCTCGGATCTTCATCAAGATTCAAACCCGAACACTGGAGGGGGGGGGGAGAGTAAGAGGCGGGTTGCAACCGAGATCGACACCGAGCCTCCCAACTGAAGTCTATCTATTCAGCAACCAGGGACCGACGCCCAGGAAATTGATTAGTACTTTATAAATTACGCCCGATAGTGGCATGTTATTGGTCTGTTTTGCGTCTAAGTTCTACTTAGACTAGGCCTTATGTAAAAAATCGATTACGGCTCGTTTATATCATCAATGAAATAAACTTGGTTCAATATCTCTTTGTTTCTATGATCTTACATACTGAAGCCATACTTTAAATGCATTGACTCGAGAACGAGACGTCGTTCTAAGTTCGCATCAGTTTTATACGACTAAGTCTTGCAAGCAAACTACTCTAAGTGTTCGGCTAAAAAACCCTTGAAAGGTGATGCAGCCCAAATTGCATCGACACCTACACTTGGTTTGGAAGTCAAGGCATGGATGATATGAGCTCGAGAGACGACTTGAAGACCATGCATTGGAGCTCAATCAAAGTGGAAGCAGGGCTGGAAACAGTGCAGGAAGCAGGAGAGCAAAACAGGGCGAAACAGGGGAACACCTGCTGAGCTTACTTCCTGACAAAGAACGCCTGTTCTTCGCGATCACGCCCATACACACGCGATCGTGAAGGGTCTCCTTTTGCTCTGCACGACAGCGACATCTTCCACGCGATCGCGAAGGTTTGAAGACTATGTGTTCCTCGCGATCGCATATCCTTGTGCGCGATCGCGAAGAGGACTTTGGCAGTTCGGACCAGAAACTTGACAAACCATGTAATGGGGTGCTATAAATACACCCCTCATTTCATTTATTGTATTAACCAACCTTGAATGTAGAATGATGAATTTCTTAAGTGAATCTCAATGATGAACCCGTGAGCGGGCATGATTTCACTTGGTGGATTCCAAGTTGAACATTGAAACCTCTTTGATCATTCTATTTGCGAGAGCCGAGTGTCTCTTGAGGGTAGTTGCATAGTATAGGTGATCCTTAACTTCACTCGGGGTGTATCAAGACAAGTTCCTCGGTGCTACTTAGGTAAACGTTTCAAGCCTCGTCTTGCTTTTTATCTCGATATCGTTATCGATATCGCCTATCTTGTTTTAGCTTCCGCATTTTCGTATCGTTTGTAGCTTCCGCGTGTTTTACCCTGCATCAGTTGGTATCAGAGCACGGCTAGGCTTCGTTCTTACGAATCCTCGGTCTTGTTCTTATCGTTGTTATCATTGTGTTGTTTGTTCTTGAAACTAGAAGAAAAACAAAAAAATTCAAAAACTTGAAAATCACAAAAAAATTGCTAGAAATCGTTGTTTGTTGCGATTTTGATGTTGTTTGTTATTGGGGATTGTTTTTTATCATATTCCCATTGATTTGGTACCCTCGAAACACGATTTGAAGTCGTGAATCAAAATCTTGAAAACCAAATCTCAAAAGTTGAGAATTCACAAAATTTGATAGAGCTTGTTTTGTGTTGTGAATTCTTGGTTCTTTGGTATCGGAGATTGTTCCTTATAGTTTTCCCGTCATTTTGATATCCCCATATCGTCATTTGGAGTAGCGGACTGAAAATCGAAGTTTTGAATCTTGAAGTTCTTGAAAACTTTTGAAGAACTTGCTCCAAATTCTTGAAACAACTTGTTTGTTGATTGCTTGATTGGTAAAACCATTGGGGATTGTTTACTTCAGTTGAAAACACCCTTTGGAAGCTTTAGAACTGAACAACAAGTTGAATTGGGGTGATTGGTGTGCCAAAAACTGAGTTTTCAGTCGGGGTTCTGGTTCTGGAAAGCAGGCCTGCGTGATCGCGCCCTGCTCCACGCGAATGCGCCACTTCACCAATTTGTTCATCGCGATCGCGACTTACCTCACGCGATCGTGAAGGGTTTCTATTTCCAGAAAAATCTTGAATTGGGACAGATTGTTCGCGAAGGTGTCGTAGCAGTTTCCACTCACTAAAACTCCAATTGTGTCATCAAATTTGGTGAGTTTGTAGATCACCCACCAAAATTCATCCAATTCCGAATCCGTTTAGTGACGAATCGATCTTTGAACATTTGATCGCGTCACTTCCGGTTAGTACTTTGAGGGTAACACTTCTACCCAATTAGTACTAATTCATTCTGCATATGGGATACTCGTGCCTAGACGGAGAGTAGAGCTCAAAGAAGACTCGTAGTATATTTTTGGCTCAAGTGCTCACTTATAAAGCCGTTCGCCCATCGAGTCCCATCAATTCCACTCACCCCGAATGTTTGGTTCTTGTGACTTGAGTGGTTATTGAGGTGGTTGTTCAACTACGAGGAAGCTTTTGAGATCAAGCTTGAGTGATCCTACAACCCACTAAATTGAGTGTACCCGAGTGACACTCCAAAGGTGAGGGAGCGAGTGAGGGTTTTTACTCTAACCTCTTTCTCTTGTTTTTACTTTTTGTAGGTACATGGCCGGAGACGTATACGATACCGTTGAGGTTCCGGTAAGCACTTTGGCCTACCTCTTGGCTGAGGTGAGATCCATAAGTATGAGGTTTGATAACCTCAAAGAGGAATGGACCCCGAGTGTCCAAAGGGGTACCGAAGAAGGTACTAGTGATGAAATGTTGGGCATTCCCCAACCGTTGGGCATTCCCCAACAAGTGGGCACTCCCCACAACTTGGGCATTCCCCAAGGTAATGGTGACCAAGGTAAGGATGAGCTTAAAACGACACTTGTGGTACAGAGGAGTTTGGGTGCCATGAGTCTTGCGGAGTCGGAGCATGTGCAAAGAGAGAATCTCTTCCATGCTAGGTGTCGAGTGATGGGGCAAGTGTGCTCAATGATCATTGGTTCGGAAAGTTGTGCAAACATAGTGAGTGCGACTTTGATTTTCCAATTGCAATTGCCTACTATAACACATCCACATCCCTACCAGTTACAATGGTTGAGTGAGTGTGAAGAGTTGAGGGTGGTGAAGCAAGCTTTGGTTGAGTTTGGCATTGGAAATTACCGAGATAAGGTAATGTTCGATGTAGTTCCTATGCAAGCTTGCCATCTCTTGTTTGGAAGGCCATGGCAATATGATCGGAGCGTAGTACATGATGGTAGGACCAACTCTTATACGGTCTTGCATGGTTCCAGGAAGTATGTACTCAAGCCCTTGACGCCCAAGCAAGTAAGTAATGACTATAGGATTATGAGGTAGTTGAAGGAAGCCGCTAAGGCCAAGTTACCCATGAAACTTGAGCCCGGAACCAACAATCTTATGGTCATGCCCTTGCGAGTTGAGAGTGAAGCATCACCCGGACCTACAATTGGCCTTGAGCGAAAAATGGAAGAAGTGAGGGGAGAGGAAATATCAAGTGAGAGTGAGGACGCCCTTTGTTCTAACCATGTTCTATCTTCTTCTCCTTCTATTTGTTTTGGCTTATGTGTAGGTACTCTTGGAGGCGAGCTAGTGGAGCCTCAATCGGTTGGTAAGAAAAAAAGACAAGGGAATGGAGCCCTACATTGTGCGTTTCATGAAGGAGGATTTGAACATGACACTTCAAGCGATGTGAGTACTCACGGGAGCTAGTCAAAAGTAAGTGTTTCTTTACCTTCTTATGAACATGATCCTTCCTTGTCTTGTGAAGACTCAATGCTAGTTGGTACTTGTAATGCCTTTGATGAAATTAAAACTAGCGTAGAGTCGATTAGTCAACTTGTGTGTGCATGTAGACCACTAGTTGAGAGTGTTGATGAGCCACATCAAGATGTGAGCTCGATAGTCAATGAACCTCTCTTTAGTGAAAATGTAGTAGTTGACTTTGGTTGTGACCCTTGTTATGACACCCCACCCATATTTGATAAAGGGGAAGATGAGTTATGTGGCTCTACCCTTGTTGATATAATTGATTTTTGTGGCCTTGTGTGTCGTAGTAAGGATGAAAGTGACCTTGAGGAGTCCAAATTGCATGAGTTGGACAAGGTTGTCTATGATGACTCCTCAAGTGAGGGTGAAAATTCTAGTCTTGATACTATGCCTTTGTTTGACTATGAAATTGAGGTGCATGCTTTTCTATTCCCGTTGCGTGGGGGCATCTTTAATTGTGAAGACGATTTGTATCGGACTAGAGTTGAGGATGAAAGAGAACCTCCGTGGTGTGAGGGATTTGATCCCATAGACAAATCTTTGTTTGGAGCTTCGAGTGAGGTAGATGATTCTTCTAGTGACCCTACTCTTGTTGGTGCGGGTTATGATGATGAAGAGGCCGTTAATGATGCCTTCCTTGAGAGCTTACCTTGTGAGGGGGGTTGTCTTGAGGATGAAATTAGAGGTGAGGAGGTATCTCTTAGTATGAGAATGAGAGCTCTTAAGAATGGGAGTGGGGGTAATTGATTCTAAATGTGAATTGACTTACTTTGTCAATCCCATTCCACATGTTAACCACACTTTGAGAATTGAGCATGCCAAAACCATTGTGCCGCATTGTGAAGATATTGCATTGAAGGTTTGGTATGTTGATCATGAGCTTAGGGGTCCTAGGAACTTTGATTGCTTAATCTTGAATGTTCCATGTCCTATTGGTCTCTTTGCTTGTCATGTTGTTGAGTGCTTGTCACTATGGAGCCAAGAACTTGTTGTCTCCTTTGGAGACATAAGCTTTTTGATTTGTATTGATACTTGGCTCTATCACAAGAGTGAATTTTCCACACCACTTATCTTCACTCTTGTTGGACTTGCCTACTCGCATCGTGGGAAGTCTTGGTGCACTAATCTTGAACTTAGGGATCGTAGGGATTTTGATAGCTTAATCTTGCATATGCCATGCACTATTGATCTCTTTGTTTGTTCTTGTGTTGGGAGCATTTCTTTGTTAAACCAAGTACTTGCTAGTTCCTTTGGGAACATGAGCTTCTTTGTTGCCATTGATACTTGGTTGTACCATAAGAGTGTGTTTTCCCACACTTGGTGCACTAACCTACTCTTGTAGTAAGAGCTTTTGTTTTTGTTTGCTTTTTTTGATGTATGTGATGCTACCTTGGAGGGGGGACGCATTAATTTCGAGGACGAAATCTTCTCAAGAAGGGGAAGATGATGCAGCCCAAATTGCATCGACACCTACACTTGGTTTGGAAGTCAAGGCATGGATGATATGAGCTCGAGAGACGACTTGAAGACCATGCATTGGAGCTCAATCAAAGTGGAAGCAGGGCTGGAAACAGTGCAGGAAGCTGGACAGCAAAACAGGGCGAAACAGGGGAACACCTGCTGAGCTTACTGCCTGACAAAGAATGCCTGTTCTTCGCGATCGCGCCCATACACACGCGATCACGAAGGGTCTCCTTTTGCTCTGTGCGACAGCGACATCTTCCACGCGATCGCGAAGGTTTGAAGACTAAGTGTTCCTCGCGATCGCATATCCTTGTGCGCGATCGCGAAGAGGACTTTGGCAGTTCGGACCAGAAACTTGACAAACCATGTAATGGGGTGCTATAAATACACCCCTCATTTCATTTATTGTATTAACCAACCTTGAATGTAGAATGATGAATTTCTTGAGTGAATCTCAATGATGAACCCGTGAGCGGGCATGATTTCACTTAGTGGATTCCAAGTTGAACATCGAAACCTCTTTGATCATTCTATTTGCGAGAGTCGAGTGTCTCTTGAGGGTAGTTGCATAGTATAGGTGATCCTTGACTTCACCCGGGGTGTATCGAGACAAGTTCCTCGGTGCTACTTAGGTAAACGTTTCAAGCCTCGTCTTTCTTTTTATCTCGATATCATTATCGATATTGCCTATCTTGTTTTAGCTTCCGCATTTTCATATCGTTTGTAGCTTCCGCGTGTTTTACCCTGCATCAAAAGGCAAAACAAAAGCTAACTTTGAAAACATAAAGTGTAAATTCATTTAATTAAAAGCCCGAAGGCTGTGAAGTTGTTTACATCAAAAAAGGACTCGAAGGTCCAAAGCATACACCTCAAAAGGCCCGAAGGCCTACACAAAAACAAAAAAAGAAGTGAAAGCAGGAACTCTAAGCTTCGGGCCCATCATCTCTTCCCTCAGAGGCCCCATCCTCGGTTTCCTCATCACCTTCATCTTCATATTATTCTTCATCTTTGGCATCCTCATCGCCCGAACCTTCACTTGAAGGAAGATCGTCAATGGTAGCTTGAGCTTGGGCTGCCTTATCTTCAGCCTTGGAAATCTCTTCCTCCAAGTTCAGCTCACCAGCGCAGCATTGTTTAAGCAGCCTCAGTCGAGACTTGATAACAGCCCAACGCTTGTCTAAATCCGCCCTCTTGGCCTTGATCTTGGCCCTATCTTTGCGATCAACAACTTCCTCTCGAAGTGATTTAACTTCGGCCTTAAGAGTCGGAATCTTGGAGTTTTCACCTTCCAGCCTTAGGATGTGAAGCATGCGCTCTTTTAGTTGCTCATGATACCTGTTGGCCTCACTCACGAGTTCATCCTTAGCTCGGGCCAACTCTGCATTGAGCCTTGCGACTTCGGCATCTAACCTCGCACGCTCGGCTTGGAAACCATCACCAAGAGCCCGAACCCTCGCTTCGGAGGCGGCCTCAGCTTCGCGCAAGTCGGAGCAAGACTTGGAAAACTTAGCTTTCAATTCAACTATTTGGGCGTTGAAGTTGTCCCTTTGCCTATCCCAAGCGTTGGCGACGCACTGAACCTCTTCGCTCCTTGTGGTTTCAAGCTCGACAGCCCTCAGTGGTAGAACGAGGCGCTGAATGGAAATTATTAAAGGATCAATATAAATGAATATCCGAAATAGAAATAAGACCGAAGGTGCTAAGGCTTACTCTAAGTACATTGGCAGCGAGGGTGTTGAAAAGTTGAGTTGGAGGAAACTGTTGTACGACGGTGTCCTCCGTTAGGCCAAGCAAAGGCATAAGGCTCAGAATATCACTTCGGGTGCTCTCCAAGAGATTTGAAGAGGTCAATACTTTGAGCTTTCGCAAAGATCCAGCCGAGAATGAAAGCTTCGCGGGTTCGGACTGCGCCCTAGCAACGTTAACACTTGCCTCTTTCTCAACAGCAGGAGCCCCGACTTCCCCAGTTTTGGCTTTGCCTTTGGCCTTGGCAACAGCCGCTTCAGAGTCATGTCCAGATCCTCGAGATCCAACACTTCAACTTCCCTAGGAGACTCCAAGCCCTCGGCGTTCTCATCGCCAGGCTCATCGATCAGCCTTCGGCGTGTTTCAATAACCGTTTTGGGCTGAGGGGAAGTCGTCACATCGGTGCGAGGATTCACCGAGCGGGATGGTTTCTTAGGAACTGCCCTTTTCCTTTTCACGCCTACAAAGAACAACGTGGAGGGATTATAAACACAAGAACGAAGAAAAGTAAATGCAATTGTAATATTGTATTGATCGAAGACAATGTTATCTTTTGAGGATCCTTGGCTTAAGGACCCCTTTGAAGACTTTGAAGGCTTTGAAGCCTTGAGATCTTTTAGGTCACCAACGAGACCCGCCACCGAAGCCAGTTCATTATCAGATTTGGTATCTTCTTCGCCTTTCTTTTTCCCTTTCTCTTTCCCTTTTTTGTCCTTCTTCTTGTTGACGGCTCGGTTGGGATGACCTGACACCGAGGACAAAGGAATTAATGGTAAAATGAAAGCTTCGAGCAATACCCTGAATGAAAGGTTGTAGACAACTTACTGTGCCTCTTGCCTTGCCAACCGAAGCTAGCAGCCATGTCCATCCAGGATCGAATGGGACGTGGGCGGGCTCCGATCACAGCCATGACCCATTCGGTCAAGCCCTCAGGAGGAAAAATAACAACCTTGTTGGCTGAGGAACAATAAGTGAGCTGAGGTCAGAAATGAGGATAATAGAAAACAAAAATACTTGCTAGAAAGAATTAGGAACGAAGGGACACTTACGTGTTCTATTCCACTTTTCTGGGAAATTAGGTCTGGTGGATAAAATGCAGGTCTCCAAGAGAATGTAACGATCACACCAGCCTCGGTCCGTATGATCCTCACTCTTGTGGAGATGCGCGTGTTTACCATGGTTGTTCAAGGCTACGACCCCAACCTTGTGAAATATGGATAGTAAAGAGAGATGAGGTGTTGCAGAGTAAAATCCATCTCGGCTTTCTGACTCAGCCAGTCCAGACACTGCATGACCCTCCAAACACCAGGCCTTAGTTGAGCCAAGCATAAGTTGTATGCTCGGCAGAATTCATCAATCACTCTATGAACGGGGAGAGAAAAGCCAATGGTAAACGAATAAGTGTATGCAAAGGACAACCCTTCTACATGATTGCAGCATCTGCTAGCTGGATCAGGGATAAACACTTTCACCTCGGGTCCGAAATTACAATCCTTTCGGATTAGTTCCATATGAGCTTGGGTAAGGTGTGTAGGCATTGTTTGCACTGGTACGTTTCTATTTAGCTCTTGCTGGTCGGCGGATTTCTTTTGCAATTTAAAGTCCTTGCCAGTATCGAAGTGCGAGGGGATAATTTGGTGAGGCTCGAGCTCCTACTCGAGGGGAATTTTTGGAAGTTTCTTTATAGGACCCGAAGGTTCGGCTTCGGCAGCGTGCCCACCCTCGGTAGCAGGAAATTCCCACCCGGTCTCTGTCGTGGCTTCTGCATCATCATCTTCATCTTGGGTGTCGTCGCCCTCACCACCGTCATCCCTATTGCTGACCCCCTCAGCATCAGCAGTAGCTACAACCATGGCGTCATCCCCAATGATGTCATCCTCTCCTCCCGCGCTGATGCCCTAGCTTTCCTCAGCTCAATCGCGCCCAGTTCTAGCCTTGCGCCGCCTAGAGCCGCTCGCTAAAGACGTAACTTTGCCACCGCCACCCTCTGCTTCAATAACTTGTAATGGTGTAACAACGGCGATAAAGTCGCCGCTAGCAAATCAAGGAGGCTGTGCGTGAAATCTGGTCCCTTGAGTCACTGGAATCTTGAGTGGAGTGTGTCGCAGACATGATTGTGATTATGGGTGTAAGTATTTCTTGGAAACAAGAGGCTAATCAAGACGATAATGGAGTTCTCTTTTCCTATCACTGTTGCTCACAGGTTATTAAAGTAGCGTGAAAAGCTTGGAGTGGAGGTACTTATAGGTAATTGGGAAGACAAGTTGTGAAAAGCCATCATTGTAACGTTGGAAGAAGCAAGAAAAACGGCGTGACCGTTTGGCAGCCAATGAACGGTCGCCACATTTCACGGAATAGTAATTTGAAAGGACTTGTACCGTCTGCAGAATTTTGAAACGCTTGGATAGGATTGAGCCACATCATTCTTCTGAAGAATTTCATTCCACTCCTCGGTAACTTCGGTAATTGCCCGAGGAGTGGGGGGACTAACTGTATTGGGTAAAAATAGACTCGCCCACGTGGCACCTCTGTAGCATGATCTGAGGTTAACCGAACAGGTGTTGGCAAACTGCGAGCCGAGGTAAGCCATAGGTCCCCGAAGTCAAAGACCGAAGTTAATAACCGAGGAAAGAAAATAAGATGTTTGCCTCGGTGAAGTGTACCTCGGTCGATTGCAAAGCCACGCACCCGAAGCTAATTTCCTAAGCTCCGGTGGATGAGGTCGTTCGCAGTCAACTAATTTTCCTTCTATTTCGGCCCACTAACTCCACTATCTGAGAAGTGGGAACATGCAGATCTTAGTGGAAACATGGGATCATGGCTTTGTATCACTGCTAGTCTATAAATAGCTTCTCATTTTACAATGTAATCATTTAGAAATACATATAGAAACTCTGGCAAAATTTGTACTCACTGGCATATATTGAAATTACGTTATTTACTTGCATTTTCGCTTATTATCGATATTATTTCGACTTTGATACCAAGATTTGCTTGTGTTGACAACCCAAATTTGATTTTATTCACAACCCAAATTTGATTTGTGATCCTAAATCAGTTTAGGCCCATACAGTTTCAAAATTAATTTGATTTCATAGGTCAATTAGTTAAATTTCAAAAATGGATGAAGGATTCATGTTCATATACAAAATCTATACTAAATATATTACTCAAACATAAATCAGAGATCTTACTTGTTCTCCTTATAAGTGGAAGCAGTAGAATCTTTACCACGGCTGGAATCAATGGTCGTCGGCAGTTATCACAGTAATGGAGCAATCCCTTTATCCACGGTCTAAACACCCAATATTTAATAGAGAGAAGTAGGAAGAGCTGTATCGAAAAGTACGTGTTCCTTTTACTATTCATACCTGTGTATTTATAGCTAATTAAAGTAGTTGTCCTCTTATAGGACTCTACTTGGTAATTATCTATTTTTACCTGGATAGGCTTTAAAAGCATCCCTTTATGGGTGGAATCATAAGCAGATAATTCCAACATCTCCCACTCACACATAATGGGACTGCTCGTATTATATGAACAACATATTCTCATCCCATCTCTACAAATATTCATACAATGAAATAGACCGTGCAACCAACATACTGTGAGAGCTACGTGCTATACATCTTTTTGGAGTATATAGCCTCTCATCGAGTACAAACTTGCAAGTAGATTATAAAGTATTCAATACCCTAGATCATATGAATCACATTTTGATATCCTCTCAAAATCTCAAATATCATTATACTTTGTATTTGCAATTATAACTCATAAGTTATAATTGTTGCACCTGTGAACACAAATTAATGAGATTCCATTAATGATCTTTCTCTTCTCATGATTCTCTTAACACTAGCTCAACTTATTTTCTAGATATGTCCCGCCAGACCGCATCCATGTTCATGGTCTTTTGGAAACACACTAAGATAGCTAATAATAGACTAAGTCTCAAGTATCTGATCGGAGTCACTGAGGGTACAGATTTTGAGCCACCATAAAGGCTCTGGGTCTCACACAATAGTAAGTTGAGATCAAACTTATGTTAACCCATGTTCGATATCGCACACATGGTATGAAATACGTGCTACAACATTTTTCTCCTTTCTTTAAGGAGCGTATGTCTTTATAAAGAATGTTGTAAAGATGAAATTCAGACATCATGAGTATCTAAAGTTGAGTTCCTTAAACTCACATCTAGATCACAAAGTACACTAGGTGAACATGCTTTCACCTTAATAACCTTATGTCATTGTTTAAGCGGCTCTAGTGATTTTAAGCATATAACTCTCCAATTATCCATTTGATAATTTTCTTTCTTAAAATCAAGTCTCATCTCCACTTATCACTAAGATAAGAAGTCGGTTGCCTGTGTGAGAAGGCCAACCTCTTGTCTACCCGACATACTAAAATAAAATTGAAGAATATACTAAACATTCAGGAATATGTATGTAAGTAAATCAACTTTATTGATTATCAAAGAACATAGTTTTGTGAACAACTGGAAAAATAAAGAATAATACAAAATCACTCAAAGTCTACACAAGCCTTGAGACCTAGTGTGTCTCATAAATGGATCTCTAGCTAAAGGCTTGGTCAGTGGGTCTGCTACCATATCTTCTGTAAATATTTTCACCAGGTTCAACTTCTTGCGTTTATACATGTCTCTTACATAGTTATACTTGATATCTTTGTGCTTAGTATCACAATGATGCTTAGGATTTTTGGTTGTATCAACTGCTGCCTTACTATCATAGTAGACCAACACTGGTTCATCATCAATGTTACCCAACAAGCTTTTCAAGAGCCTATTCAACCAAACAACTTCTTATGTTGCTTTTGACAGAGCCACATATTAGGCTTCCATCGTGGATATTGCTACACATGATTGCTTCTTACTCCTCCATGATATGGAACCTTTACTAATTAAGAAGACATATCCTGAAGTAGATTTTCTCTCATCTAAATCTCCTCCATGATCAGCATCAGTGTATCTAACTAACCGTAAATCTTTGTCGCCTTGATAACAAAGTGCGCAGTCAGCTGTTCCTCTCAGATATCTCATGATCCTCTTTACTGCTTTCCAATGTGCTGGATCTGGATCGGATTGATATCTACTTACCAAGCCAACTGCTTGGCAAATATCAGGTCTAGTACACACCATAGCATACATTAGGCATCCGACTGCGCTTCTATAAGGGACTCGTTTCATATTTTCTATCTCTTTAGGAGTCTGAGAACACAAATGATTTCCCAAGTTGTAGCATTTGCTGATATGAGTGTCAATTGGGTTATTATTTTGCATATTAAATCGTTTAAGAATTTTCCTAATGTAATTCTCTTGAGAGAGATACAATAGTTTCTTAGAACGATCTCTTGAAATCTTGATTCCAAGAATATATGCAGCTTCACCCATATCTTGAGATGACAACCAGGCCTTTACCTCGTTTAATAACTCCTTATCATTTCCAGCTATAAGTATATTATCAACATACAATGTCAAAATTACAAGATTATTTCTTGATCTCTTGGTATAAATACAATGGTCTTTATCAACCATAGTAAAACTATTGGGTATGATCACATTTTGAAAGTGTATATACCACTGTCTTGAAGATTGTTTGAGGCCATAAATAGACTTCAAAAGTCTACAAACCTTTTCTTCGCGGCCTTCTTCAATGAAACATTCATGTTGTTGCATATAAATTTCTTCATCTAATTCTCCATTGAGAAAGGCAGTCTTTACATCCATCTGATGTATTTCAAGATCTAAACTTGTTACTATAGCTAGAATCAGGCAGATTGAGTTAAACCGCACAACATGTGAGAAAGTCTCTTCGTAGTCTATTCATTCCTGTTGTGTATAATATTTCACCACCAGTCGAGCCTTATATCTCTCAACTGTGCCATCAGCCTTGAGCTTAATCTTGAGAACCCATTTGCTCCCAATAGCTCTGCGTTCTTTCGGGAGATCAACTAGTTCCCAGACTTTATTGACTCTCATTGGCTCCATTACATCTTCCATTGCTTTTATCCATTTTTCCTTAGAAGGGCATGAGAGAGCCTCTTTTCCATTTTTAGGATTGTTTTCTACTTGTAAGAACAACATAAAAAGTTCAGCATCAAATCGTCGGCGGAGAATCTTTTACGTAAACCACATCCTTTTTGTGATTCTTCATCGTTGTTCCCATTTGGATCAACGTTGCTCCCACTTGGATCAAGAGCATCTATCCTGCTCCCACTTGGAACAAGATCAGTGACCATCTCACTCCAACTTGGAACAAGATCCATTTGGTCACTGTTTGATATCAAATGATTACTTACATTTGCATCCGATGATGAATGAGGTTGTTGATGCGAAACTAATTCATCATCTGTTCAATTTCTCCCACTCGAATGAAGTGATCTTTTTTACATATTGATCCTCTATCTCAAGCAAGATTAGGTCTTGACCTACCACTCCCATTTTAGGAAACTCATCCTCTAAGAATGTGTCATCTCGTGATTTAAATTCAGTTAAACTCCCACTGTCTTGCTGACCTATAAACACATAACCCTTAGAGGTTTTTGAGTATCTTATAAAGATACTTTTCTTTCCTCTTGGGCCTAATTTGCCATGTTTGTAAGAGGATCATATGCATAGGCAACGCAACCCCAAGGTCTTAATACACATAGGTTGGGTGCTCTACCATTCCATTGCTGACACCCAATTTTGTCCCAGAATTATTTAAAATTGATAATTTATCGTGAAAGTTAAAAATTAAGTCTAAAAATTGAAAATGGTAAGGATAAGTATTTGATTTTCAATAAAGTGGCTAAAATTGCAAGCCACAACCCCAAGTCTAGCCTACCCGTGTAAATCCCCTATATAACTTAAAATACCCAAAATCATAAATCCCTAAGCCTTTTTCCCTAATCAGCTTACCCAAAACCCAAATCCCCCGGAACCCGATCCAAAATTAGAGCCCGAATTCCTTCCCAAATTTTGAATAAAAACGCTAAAATCATCTGGTCCCCCTCTCCAGCTCATCAATTCGTACCCCTTATCATCTCAGATTGAATAGAAAAACGCCAGCATAGTTCTTTTAGGAAGAGCCTAGAACAAAATTCAAATTGAGCCTTATCTCTACAGATCCGTTAGGGGTTGTTTAATCTCTTCAATCTAGTCCTAGAACAGTAATTTCATCTTATAAATAGCCATATATAGCGCAACTTTTAGGGGTCTGGGTCCTGAGCTTAAAAAATTGGTATTTTTCTTATTGAGTTTAGAATGAATGAAAAAAAAACTAGCAGTATTTTTGGCTCCCTTTTCTTGCTTTAGTTGTTTGAGTATCTAAATCCGACGTTTTCAAGCCGTTTGTTCGAGCGTGATATCTTCGGATCCTCGCCTCAGCTCGCTGCACCGCAAAAGGTAATCTTCGTAACCCCACATCTCATTTTCTTCTTTGAAGATCTGTTTGACTAGCTATGTCAAAATTATTTGAGTTTGGTTGATTTTGTGTTGGCTTATGTTTTCACTACACAATATAAAGTTCTGTCTAAAGTCCTGATCTTTTGCTTATATGAGGGCCGGCTGATTGCTTATACCGCTAGAAGAAAAAGTGAAAATGCATTTGTTGTACTCGTAGGCGGATTAAGTAAAGAGTAAGGTTCGAGTATGTATGGTTTGAATTCTTGAGATGTAGTATTGAAGCATCTTGTTTGCCCTCCTTAGTTTAAACAATTTGAGCGTTGGTTTGAAAGTATGGTTAAGAAGTGAAAAGTTTTAATCTTTGCATTGAATGTCGTTTAGGAACTAGCTGGGATTATTCTTTACCTCCGTAGTAGTTGAATCTAGTTAAATATAAGATTTATGCCTTTCAGTTTGATCGGATAAGAAGAGTTGGTATTCTGTTTGCTTCGTCATAGTTATATAGTCTTAATTTTCATAAAAAATGCAGTTGTTGAGTTTTTCTGTATCATTTCCTCTAAGAATCTGGTAGTAAATCAAGTTAGTGAAAGTCAATCCAGTACCTAAATGCTTAAGTTTCCAAAAGTTGATGTTTCTTAATTAGAGCTTGGAGTTAAGCAGCCTATCCAGGTCTTGTTTTAAAATGAAAGAGTTTCAGTTTTCTTAAAATCCTATTACTTGCTAGTAGAGGATGTAAAATCAGTCTTTAGGCATATGTTGTTTCAGTAAATGATATGGTTTCAAGGATAAATGTATTCATGTATTTTTTTAATATCTAAAAGTCATGTTTTTTTTAGTTATCAATAAATAGTTCAAATGGCCTAAGAGTTGATAGTTTTTTTCTTTAAGAAAAAGGTTTGCAGTCCTAAAATAACAGAATGTGAATGTAGTTATTGTTCATCCGTGTTTAAAATTTAGGTCTGCTTGTTTACCCATTATATTCAGGAAGTGAAGGGAATAATGTTTGAGGGATGTTTCTTTTCATCCACTCCTATCTTCTTTCTATACGCTTGACAAATTTTGTTTTCTCTTGTTAATTTTAACCTGTGGAGTTAATGTTAACTCAAGAGATACAGGTTGAGTTCACTTTCTTGGCTTGAGTACTTTGGAGCATCCGTTAGTCTAAAACATAGCCATGAATAAGTTTTCCTCTTCAAAGTAAATATGAGTCACTATTTTCTTTTTAAAAGAATTTTCCTTTAAACTTGATGGTAAATGAAATAATGAGGCATGTATGCCAAGGGTAATATCTTGTTCGTGCAATTCTTTTCCTGTCTATACATGAGCAGGATAATATTTGAGATTTATTCAGAGGTAAGTTGCTTGGTCTTGATTGTTGATAGTTTGTCTATACTTTAAAAGTGACGAAATGGTTGGCATATCAAAAGTTCTAGCTGCAAGATCAAATCTCGTGGCTATATGGCTAATTTAAAAGTTCTATTTCGTTTTCTGTAGTGAGTATTGTTTCTAAAGTCATTTGAAGTACTTAGTTTTGTCCAGCTTCGTTCTTTGCTCATATCACGGAGTTACATTTGATTCTCAGACTTTTACTAATTTTTATCTCCTTATTTTTCTTTGCAGTGCAAACAACTCTGGGACGAGTTGGCTAAACTCGAATTGGGATGGCTTGCCTTGCATTGGAGTTATTGCATCCTGGGTTCAAGTTTTCTGAGAAGCGAATGAAACTTTCAAAACTCAAGGCTCAAATTATGAGTTGCGTTTCTGGGTTCTATTTTTCTTCACTCTATCTTTCCCCGCTCCCTTAGAATATGCATGTTGTATAAGACTTCCCCGTAAACTGGACTAGGAGTCCTGTAGAGCAACATTGTATAAATTGCAATTAATGAATGGTTAGATTATTTTTTGATTGCCTTTATTCATTTTCTTTAGATTTTGCCAGTTGATTTAAGATATTAAGAACCATTTGTCGATTAATGAGTCCAAATTAAAATTCAATGAAAATTGTACCTTTCATCATTATTTATATTCAAATTATTTATTTATCTATTTTATAAAATATTTAATTGTTTATTTAATCAATCATTTATAATTATTTATTTATTTATTTATCTATTTTTTAATTCATTTTTTATTTATTTATGTATTTTTTTATTTATCTATTCATTTACTTAATCTAATTTAGTTAATTGATTATTTTATTAGCTATAATTATTCATTTATTAATTTAATCAATTTTTATTAATGAATTATTCATTTATTTAATTAATCAGTTTTTATCATTTCATTAATTTCTAATCATTCATTGCCTAAATATTTATCTATCATTGATTATTTATTACCCTTATTCAATTTTATCCTTTATTTATTTTACTATCCCTTATCTATTTATTATCCCTTATTTATTTATCCTTATTTATTTACTTTACATCTTTTCTAAATAATTTTAAATTAATAAAATTCGTAAAAAACCGCCGGATTAACCGCTTTTAGCGGATTTTTGAAAGTGCTCCCGTTAGGGACTTTCTTTCGAATTTAATAGAACCACTTGCCAAAGAATATCTAAATTTAATTTCTTTTAAATAAGAAATAAAATTGCACTTTTTAATTAATAAATTGTTCCTAATAATCCTAAATTAGGTGGCGACTCCAAAGAAGCCCTTTGGAGTCCCATTTTGTTGAAATTACATCCCGATGCATGCTTGTGTGCATTTTTTGGGTTGGTTCAGCAGCGGCGTGATAGAAAATGGTTCTAACTATAAGGCTTTCACGAATTTTTTTATTTGTATTGTCTTAAATTGTATGTCGATACTAGTATGCATAGCTTATTTAATTATTGCATTTGTACGTTGAAACTAGCATGATTATATATATTATTTATTTGCGAGGATGCTTAGTTAATTTAACTGATTGTTCATGTCACTACACCCTTATTTGTGCACACATATAAACTGGCATTGCGTTTATATTTCTCCCACTTCTGGGAACCTCTTGCATTCTCACTAAAATATCTACGAGGTGTGTGCATACGCACCCGCAATTTCTTGCACTAAAGAACCCTTTTGACAAGTTGTTGTACCGGCGGATTATCGTGGGAGTAATTCGACCACGAAGCCGCCTGCCACTCACCTGTTAGCCTCAACCGTTAACCCACTCTTAGAATGAGCTTTAGGAGCATGCATGCATTTACACCTGAGTCTGGACCCGGTCCTTGGTACCGCCTCCATAGTTAGGAAACCGCCCTTACGTCAGCGGGTTTTTGAAACCCAACGACAATGTATATTATGTGCTATGTGATAACGAATCCTCAGTCCTAGCCATGTCTTGAGCAAAATCAGATTTAGAATTTTGTCTCTCATTTTGTCTTTTAGGTTAAAAAATGAAAGAATTTAGCAGAATCTATGTGGTCGTAGCAGTCCACAGAGAATTTGAGATCATAGTGCAAAGTTTTGTGAACAAGACAGAATTGCAGTCCGGGAAAAGTTAGGCAGATTTGGTTGATTTATGTTTTGGAGATGGTCTGGTATGGTGAGATCTAAGAGGTGAAGCCCCTGGTGTCTTTAAAAGATCAGTGAGGTCTCTTTTATGAAGACCTGTGTGTGGGCAGGTTTATGTTTGACTGACCAACTGCAAATTTATGAATATTAAAGCATGCTTGTCGCATACTAGGAGAGTGAAGCCCTTTGTCTTTGAATGACCAGTGGGGCCCCTCCTTGAAGACTAATGAGGTCTTGGCTACCTAGGAAACTGAGAGGCTTGATTAAAGCCGAGGACCATTGAGGAATGAACAAGGTCTGTGAGCCTTGCAAAACCTAGGAAGCTGAGAGGCTTGTCCAAAGCCAAGGACCAGTGAGGTTTTATTTGAAAAAGGTTAATTGGAACCTTTTATGATTTGCAGTCTAGTATTGTGAAGGCAGTTGGAAATTTCACTCCTGGATGTGGTAAAATAATTGGGAGTTATGCTTGGAAGAGTGTGGATATTTGCAAAAGGTATGGAGGATTGTTTCAGGTTTTAGGTATTTGGGTTTAAAATTTTGTACAGATGTTGTGGAGAGTATGAGCTGTGTTAGAATTTCGAGTTGACACCAATTTTTGGAAGTTAGTTGAGATAATGGAATTGCAGTGATAAGGCGGAGAGATGATTGTTATCAATTATTATTATTATTATTATTATTATTATTATTATTATTATTATTATTATTATTATTATTATTATTATTATTTATTGCTTACTCTAAATTTGAATTGCTTAGAACTGGCATGGACTATTTTTCGTTACCATTTGTTTGCGCAATTAGGCTTACCTCTAGCACAAAGAGGCACCGTACAGGGTAGAACACGCCCGCATTTCATTTACGCTCAACTAATTGTGATTGCCACATGTCAAACTTGTTTATAATGCAAAGCGCTACGTGACGTGCGCTAAGTGATTGTATGCAATGTTGTTAATGACACGCAAACTAACACAGTTTACTTTTTGAATTTTTCTTTTGTTTGATTACTCCCCAAGAGAGAGAGTTTGATTCGTGTTGACTCCCGAGTTGGTTAAGTGTCTAATCTAAAGTGAAGCAAGGAATGACTGATTTGATTGATAATCAGACGGGTATCCCTGCATCTTCTAATGAGCAACCAGTTGTTGTTCCTGATGAACAAATTGCTAGAATGGCTAAGCAGATTGAATGTATGCAAGCTGAATTAGAAAGAATGAAAGGGTCGAGCCACAGAAACGCGCCAGCCGTACTATCAACTCTGAATCCCAATATTGAAACTGCCAATCCGAACAAGCCTTTAAATTCTAGTGTCATTCATATACTTGCACCAGTTAACAACATCCCAAATGCGTTCATTAACCAGAACAACTTGGCTCACTATCAATATTTACCCGCCAAAGATACTCCTCGTCTTCCACAATCCAAAGCACCCATTGTTGTGGTTGTTGCTCCTTAAAATACCAATGATCCAAGACAAAGATATCCTGAAGCCCAATACTATGGGCATGACATCAATGGTAAGAACGTGGATTTCACTAACTATGTGCCACAAAGTGAAGTGCCCATATGGAAAAGCAGGGAAAAACAGTTGAGCAAGAGACGATAATCCGAACGATCAAAATCATGCAGCAATCAATCAAGGATTTGCAAGTGTCTAAAGGACGTAAAAGCATCTCCTACCGCAATCTTTATCTATACCCTGACGTTACTCTTCCTCCCCAGTTTAAAGTGCCAAAATTTGATATGTACGATGGTCATAGTGACCCATTTTCTCATTTGACCAAGTATCTCAACAGAATGAAGGTTGCAGGAGGTAAAGAGGAACTTCTGATGGCCCTCTTCAGTCATAGTCGTGAAGGTATTGTTGCTGAATGATTTGCAAGACAAGATATAAGCAAGTGGCGTGAGTTTGATGACATAGCCAATGATTTCACAAAGCAGTGTGAGTACAATGTTGAGATGGTTCCTGACCTTATAACCTTGGCCAATCTGAAGAAGAAACCGACATAAACCTTTAGGGAATACGTACTGAGATGGAGTGAACAACCTGTAAGGCTGCAACCACTAATGACTGAGGAAGACATGGTAAAGTACTTCATCCGAGCCCAAGATGATTCTTATTACATGTTCTTGCTCCCTATGATGGGTAAACCCTATTATGAACTTCTTGTGATGGGAGAAATGGTTGAAGAAAGTGTTAAAATTGGGCGAATTGTAAGCTTTGCCGCAATGAAGGCAACTGCACAAAATACTCAAGCTGGCACAAGTAATTTTGAGAAGGAAGATGAACTTGGAATTGATATGGCTGACATCGACAAAAGGCCAAACAAGAATCCAACCTTCCGAAACTCACCAAACCAACCTATTTATCAAAGCACACTATACCCAACTTATCCAAGTCAGCATCAAATTCCACCCGCGCCATATCCAGTCTATAATACTCAATCCGATTACCATCAACCTGGAATACCTGCTTACAAGCCTTATTCACAACCGCAAGCATATAATTATCCTCAACAACACCAGTTACCTGTAGCCCGTCAATCTATGCCAGTAGGGTCTCGTCCCAAATATGAAAAGAGACAGCGCCAAAAATTCACTTCTTTAGGTGAACCACAAGCTCAATTGTATGAAAGATTAAAGGATATGGGAGTGCTAAACCCTTTAGCAGGAGATGGTACGCTTGACCATCCCCTAGAATGTGTTGTTGGGACCAAATATTGTGCTTACCATGCAGAATTTGCCAAGCACGACACTGAGGAATGTGTCCTCTTTAAACATAAAATCCAAGATTTGATTGAAGACAATACAATCCAGCTGAGTGAACCAACGCAGGAGACTTGGCAGTGAACTGAAAGCACTTTGCAAAATTTCGATTCAGATTGAGGCCCTGAACCATGCTGGTTAAAACTTTATCATTTTGCCTCTTTATCTTTGAAATTTTACAAAATTTGCAAATGCATTTATGCTTTGGTACTTTCTTTGATTTAAATGAATATGTCGTTATTATGATTGTGGCATATAATGAAACAAATGAACAAATCAAGGATGACTACTTGACCGAGCCAAATGATGGTTAATTTTTCAAGGTCCCCATGGCAATCCCAAACTAGGGCAACTGATGTTGAAGAAGTGGTCTTTTTTGTAAGAGTCACTTTTGAAGTAATTCAATACAATCAAGAGATTTTGCAAGTGGCGCAAGAATTTTTTTTTTTTTCATTTTCATGTAATTTTGATTGTAATGCGAACTACGCGTAACCTGATTCCTGGAATGGGAGGATACGTAAGCAACTCACATAGAGCTCGGTTACACTAGCGTAGGATTCCCCTATTTCCTCTTTTATGTAATTCTGAACTACTTTTGGTCTGATTCCTGGAATGGCAACAGGATAAGTAAGCAATCTACATCGGACTCGATCAGATTATTGTAATGCCTTAGGTTTTTTTATCCTTGATGATGTAATTCCAAACTACGCATATGGGCAGATGTGTAGGCATTCCAATTCGGATTTGGCTTTGTACATAGATTGCCATATTCCCCAAAATCTTGATGTAAGCAGAACTACGCATAGTCTGATTCCCGTGGAGGGATATGTAGGCGCTCTTAACGGGCTCGACTCTATAATATTAAAATTTTCAGTTTCCCCTAAGGCAAGCAACTGGGGCAAATTTTGCAAAACAATTTAAAGATATGGAAGATGATAACTGGGGCAAATTTTGCAAGGTGAATTGAAGATATGGAAGATAGCAACTGGGGAAATCTGACAAAGCGAGGTGAAGATGTAAAAGATCACAACTGGGGCTAAATTTTGCAAATGGTGGGGTTGCCAAACAGAAGATGAATGGGCAAAATTCTGAAAGTATTTTAGAATGGTTGCAAGATAAAGAATGTTCAATTTGTTTCAACATATGTCACCATCTGAAATACAACAAGGGTTTTAAATTAACATAAATGTTACTTGAAATCCTTTTTAACTATGCAAGTATTTGTTTCAACTATTTGAAACTTATTGTGCTATTAGTTCATTGGCCAAGTCTCAAAGGACGGATCACAAATCTAGACAAAGTGAGAAGAAGGAAGCAATTGCAGGATGAAGGCTCGAGTCAGCATGAATCAAATGCTCCCCCCTTCTTCCCAAAACTAACAATTTTTCTTTGAGAGCAGGGACATTAAGACCCACAACAGAAGATATACATCTTAGCAAGTCAATCTCAAAAATTCTCATCGCTAGGAGTACAATGATATTTGGATAAAGCTCGTGCTTCATGACCCGATGCTTTTTCAATTTGCCGAAAGGCAGCATTTCTATTTCCTATAACTCTTGCAAATTAAGAATATCTATTTCATTTCACTTTTGCTTTATGAGAACACTTGCTAAAATTTCATTTTTTATGATTTACAGATTTTAACAATCCTGGGTGCTCACTTTATTTTGTAGTCAAGACCATTCCTCCGTAGAAGAGTTCAGAGAGTATAACGTATTCACGTGTTCACGCTTTCGAGAATCGTCTTTATATTTCACGCTTTCGATAAGCGTCTTTATGTGTTTACGCTTTTGATAAGCGTCTTTATGTGTTTACGCTTTCGATAAACGTCTTTATATTTCACGCTTTCGATAAGCGTCTTTATGTTTACGCTTTCGATAAGCGTCCTTTATATTTTACGCTACCGGTAAGCGTCTTTATGAGTTTACGCTTTCGGTAAGTGACTTTATGAGTTGACGCTTTCGATAAGCGTCTTTATATTTCACGCTTCCGGTAAGCGTCTTTATGTGTTTATGATTCCGATAAGCATCTTTATGTGTTCACGCTTCCGGTAAGCATTTTTATATGTTCACGCTTTCGATAAGCGTCTTTATATTTCACGCTTCCGGTGAGCGGCTTTATATTTCACGTTTCCGTTAAGCGTCTTTATGTGTTCACGCTTTCAATAAGTGTCTTTATATTTCACGCTTCCGATAAGCGTCTTTATGTGTTTACGCTTTCGATAAGCGTCTTTATATTTCACGCTTCCGGTAAGCGGAAACGTCTTTATGTGTTCACGATTTCGATAAGCATCTTTATATTTCACGCTTCCGGTAAGCGTCTTTATATTTCACGCTTCCGGTAAGCATCTTTATGTGTTCACGCTTTAGATAAGTGTCTTTATGTGTTTACGCTTTCGATAAGCGTCTTTACATTTCACGCTTCCGGTAAGCGTCTTTATGTGTTTACGCTTTCGATAAGCATCTTTATATTTCACGCTTCCGGTAAGCGTCTTCATGTGTTTACGCTTTCGATAAGCGTCTTTATAAGTTTACGCTTTCGATAAGCATGCTTATACATTTGCAATACATATTTTAATAGCCTTACATTGCTAATAAGTTTGTTAAGACATGCAGGATAATGTGAATACTTCGGACGTATTCTTACTTTTGGTTGGAGTACAATCCAAGATTGCATTCAAATTGACTCCTCATGATTTAAAGCATTATGCTTTATCATGGATTATTGTTGTAAAGGCGGCATTTTTTTTACCCTGATGATTATATTTAAATTTCACTTTATGTTCCTATGGATTGAAGTCCTTTATTGTTTTATTTTCAGTCTACCAACAGCCCTGAAGTCATGTTGCCTCACAAAGCCTGATTTCTTAGTTGATTGGAGACGAGCTTATTATTGAAACCAGCATCTACGAGTTTTATATCTATTTCTTACTACATTTATTAAGCCTTATTTGCAGTTACTCGCTTACCATTTGTCGAGTTTATTACAGGATTTTAGCAGCACCATAACAGCATTTGGAGCATAACGTGGAACTCTTCCTTAGCAGTGAACTGGGCAATCGTTAATATGAGCTAGACTCGTCAACGAAGATCTGAAGAACCGTACTCGAACAAGCAAGTCTTACCTAATCTTTCATTCCAGATTAGGGGTTAGTCAGATTCCTTCCTATTCATGTGTCCACTTCTGTTAATCGTGCGAGTCTTCATGTCTAAGTGTCGTCGAACTATATATGGCCTAATTCTTGTTTAGCCAAAGATATGTAGGCAACTAGGAGACCGGAATTCGGCCATGCCCATAAGCCTCGCCTTTTGGTCCTTAGAACTAAAGTTCTTGGCTTTATCGTGATAAAATTGGTTTCCCGTCAACTTCTTTACCCTGAAAACTCTTTCATCCTTTTCGGGTAAAGAGGGACAGCGGTTGACACCCAATTTTGTCCCAAAATTACTTAAAATTGATAATTTATCGTGAAAGTTAAAAAATTAAGTCTAAAATTAAAAATGGTAAGGATAAGTATTTGAATTTAATAAAGTGGCTAAAATCGCAAGCCATAACCCCCAAGTCTAGCCTACCCGTGTAAATCCCCTATATAACTTAAAATACCCAAAATCATAAATCCTTAAGATTTATTCCCTAATCAGCTTACCCAATACCCAAATCCCCCGGAACCCGATCCAAAATTAGAGCCCGAATTCCCTCCTAAATTTTGAATAAAAAGCTAAAATCATCTGGTCCCCCTCTCCAGCTCATCAATTCGTACCCCTTATCATCTCAGATTGAATAGAAAAACGCCAGCATAGTCATTTTAGGAAGAGCCTAGAACAAAATTCAAATTGAGCCTTATCTCTTTAGATCCGTTAGGGATTGTTTAGTCTCTTCAATCTAGTCCTAAAACCATAATTTCATCCTATAAATAGCCATATATAGCGCAGCTTTTAGGGGTCTGGGTCCTGAGCTTAAAAAATTGGTGTTTTTCTTATGGAGTTTAGGGTGAATAGAAAAAAAACTAGAAGTATTTTTGGCTCCCTTTTCTTGCTTTAGTTGTTTGGGTATCTAAATCCGACGTTCTCAAGCCGTTTGTTCGAGCGTGATTTCTTCGGATCCTCGCCTCAGCTCGCTGCACCGCAAAAGGTAATCTTCGTAACCCCACATCTCATTTTCTTCTTTGAAGATCTGTTTGACTAGCTATGTCGAAATTATTTGAGTTTGGTTGATTTTGTGTTGGCTTATGTTTTCACTACACAATATAAAGTTCTGTCTAAAGTCCTGATCTTTTGCTTATATGAGGGCCGACTGATGCTTATACCGCTAGAAGAAAAAGTGAAAATGCATTTGTGTACTCGTAGGCTGATTGAGTAAAGAGTAAGGTTCGAGTATGTATGGTTTGAATTCTTGAGATGTAGTATTGAAGCATCTTGTTTGCCCTCCTTAGTTTAAAGAATTTGAGCGTTGGTTTGAAAGTGTGGTTAAAAAGTGAAAAGTTTTAATCTTTGCATTGAATGTCGTTTAGGAACTAGCTGGGATTATTCTTTACCTCCGTAGTAGTTGAATCTAGTTAAATATAAGATTTATGCCTTTCAGTTTGATCGGATAAGAAGAGTTGGTATTCTGTTTGCTTCGTCATAGTTATATAGTCTTGATTTTCATAGAAAATGCAGTTGTTGAGTTTTTCTGTATCATTTCCTCTAAGAATCCGGTAATAAATCAAGTTAGTGAAAGTCAATCCAGCACCTAAATGCTTAAGTTTCCAAAAGTTGATGTTTCTTGATTAGAGCTTGGAGTTAAGCAGCCTATGCAGGTCTTGTTTTAAAATGAAAGAGTTTCAGTTTTCTTAAAATCCTATTACTTGCTAGTAGAGGATGTAAAATCAGTCTTTAGGCATATGTTGTTTGAGTAAATGATATGATTTCAAAGATAAATGTATTTATGTATTTTTTTTATATCTAAAAGTCATGTTTTTTTTAGTTATCAATAAATAATTCAAATGGCCTAAGAGTTGATAGTTTTGTTCTTTAAGAAAAAGGTTTGCAGTCCTAAAATAAAAGAATGTGAATGTAGTTATTGTTCATCCGTGTTTAAAATTTAGGTCTGCTTGTTTACCCATTGTGTTCAGAAAGTGAAGGGAATAATGTTTGAGGGATGTTTCTTTTCTTCTACTCCTATCTTCTTTTTATAAGCTTGACAAATTTTGTTTTCTCTTGTTAATTTTAACACGTGGACTCAATGTTAACTCAAGAGATGACAAGTTGAGTTCACTTTCTTGGCTCGAGTACTTTGGAACATCCGTTAGTCTAAAACATAGCCATGAATAAGTTTTCCTCTTCAAAGTAAATATGAGTCACTATTTTCTTTCTAAAAGAATTTTCCTTTAAACTTGATGGTAAATGAAATAGTGAGGCATGTATGGCAAGGATAATATCTTGTTCGAGCAATTCTTTTCCTGTCTATACATAAGCAGGATAACATTTGAGATTTATTCAGAGGTAAGTTGCTTGGTCTAGATTGTTGATAGTTTGTCTATACTTTAAAAGTGATGAAATGGTTGGTATATCAAATGTTCACTTAGTAGCTGCAAGATCAATTCTCATGGCTATATGGCTAATTGAAATATTCTCTTTCGTTTTCTATAGTGAGTATGGTTTCTAAAGTCATTTGAAGTACTTGGTTGTTTCCAGCTTCGTTCTTTGCTCTGTTCACGAAGTTACATTTGATTCTCGGACTTTTACTAATCTTTATCTCCTTATTTTTCTTTGCACGACAAACAACTTTTGGATGAGTTGGCTAAACTCGAATTGGGATGGCTTGCCTTGCATTAGAGTTATAGCATCCGGGGTTCAAATTTCCCGAGAAGTGAATGAAACTTTCAAAACTCAAGGCTCAAATTATGAGTTGCATTTCCGGCTTCTATTTTTCTTCACTCTATCTTTCCCCGCTCCCTTAGAAAATGCATGTTGTATAGGACTTCCCCGTAGACTGGACTAGGAGCCCTGTCGAGTAACATTGTATAAATTTCAATTAATGAATGGTTAGATTATTTTGTGATTGCCTTTTTTCATTTTCTTTAGATTTTTCCAGTTGATTTAAGATATTAAGAACCATTTGTCTATTAATGAGTGCAAATTAAAATTCAATGAAAATTTTACCTTTCATCATTATTTATATTCAGATTATTTATTTATCTATTTTATCAAATATTTAATTTTTTATTTAATCATTCATTTATAATTATTTATTTATTTATTTATCTATTTTTTTAATTCATTATCTATTTATGTATGTATTTATTTATTTATATATTCATTTACTTAATCTAATTTAGTTAATTAATTATTTGATTAGCTATAATTATTCATTTATTAATTTAATCAATTTTAATTAATGAATTATTCGTTTATTTAATTAATCAATTGTTATCATTTAATTAATTTCTAATCATTCATTGACTAATTATTTATCTATCATTGGTTATTTATTACCCTTATTCAATTTTATCCTTTTATAATTTTACTATCCCTTATCTATTTACTATCCCTTATTTATTTATCCTTATTTATCATCCCTTATTTATTTACTTTACAACTTTTTAAAATAATTTTAAATTAATAAAATTCGTGAAAAACCGCTGGATTAACCGCTTTTAGCGGATTTTCGAAAGTGCTCCCGTTAGGGACCTTCTTTCGAATTTAATAGAACAACTTACCTACGAATCTCTGAATTTAATTTCTTTTAAATAAGAAATAAAATTATACTTTTTTATTAATCAATGGTTCCTAATAATCCTAAATTAGGTGGCGACTCCAAAGAAGCCCTTTGGAGTCCCATTTTGTTGAAATTACATCCCGATACATACTTGTGTGCATTTTTGGGTGGGTTCAACATCCATAACTCATATGGAGTGGTTGCAACTGATTTTGTAGGCACTCGGTTAAGTACATAGGTAGCAGTAAGCAATGCATCACCCCAATAACAAATTGGGAGGTTAGCTTGTGCCTTAATTGACCTAACCATTTCTAAAAGCGTCTTGTTTCTTCTCTCCGCAACACCATTTTGTTGCGGAGTATTTGGGATAGTCAACTGGTGAACAATTCCCTTTCCATCACATAACTCGTTAAATTGAGTTGACAAATACTGTCGACCTCTGTCAGTTCGAAGAACCTTTATCTTCTTGTCTAATTGATTTTCCACTAAGCTCATATAGCGTTTGAAACAACTTATTGATTCTGATTTGTGAGAAATTAAATAGAGATAACCGAAATGAGTGTAGTCATCGATAAATGTGATGAAATAGTATGCTCCATGCCTAGCCTTAACATTCATAGGCCCACAGATGTCCGAATGGACTTATTGCAAGGGATATTCAGCTCTAGTCGCTTTACCGAAGGGTTTTCTTGCAGATTTTCCTGCTATACAACTTTCACAAGTGGACAATTCCTCATGTTCAATACCAGTAAGCAAACCTTGTTTTGCTAACCTTTGCATTCTTTGTTGGCCAATATGATCAACTCTAGCATGCCATATATTTACTTTACTATCATATTTATGTGAGGAAGCAAACATAGAAAAACTAGCATTACTATTAAATGAATCATAATCCAAATCCGTAATAATAAAACCTCCGGTCACATGACCAAAACCAAATAAAGTTGAACCTAAGTCAATTTGACATAATTGTCATGGAAAAACAAGCTAAAGCCAAGCGTAAGCAAAACAATAACAGAAATAATATTCCGGCGAATTCCTGGAGCATAGAGGACATCATGTAGTAGTAGGTGTAGACCATCACGCAAGACTAACTTGCATGTATCGATCCCTTCAACATCAACTTTATTTTTGTTGCCCACATAAATCCACTTTGTTCCACGTTAAATACGCCGAAACTCCACAAAAGCATTTCATTTCTTCGTTATGTGATTCGTTGCTCCCGAGTCTACAATCCATAAAGGATTAGATTCAGTCAAAAATACTGAAGTAGAAACACAAAGTTCACTAGTTTGAGTTTTGTGAAATACCTTTCTAGGAGGCTCAGAGCAATTCTTAGCATAGTGACCCTTTTTGTCACAGTTAAAGCATTTCACCTTCACAACATTGACACGTTTGGAACGTTTGTTATTGCCTTGTTGTTCTGACCTTGCTCTTTTAGCAGGCTGAGATTGAGTTGGTCCTCTTTTCTTACCCCAATTCTTTCTCTTGGAGCCACCTTTGGCCTTAGAGGATGTTGTCATATGCAATTCAGTTGTTGGCTTGGCAGCCTCAAGTCGATCCTCTTCAAGCTCAAGAGATCTCTGGACATCTTCCAGAGACGTGATTAGCTGGTTGTGGGTCAAATGCATCTTCATATGATCCCAAGAATCGGGTAAGGACCTTATGACGACTTGAATTTGTGGCTCATCGGTCAACACATGACCAACATCTTTTAACTCCCCAATCATGTTTGTCATATGCCCCAGATGTGTTCTCACTGAATGTTCTGAGCGCTTCTTGTATGAATCAAACTTGATTGTTAAGGATCGAAGCCTTGCAACAGAACAAGTACCAAACCAATTCTTCAAAGCAACCCAAAGACCCATAGCTCTTTGGTGATCCTTAAATTCCCTTAAGATATCATCATTTAAGGTGCTTAGCAACGTAATGCAAGCCAATGAGTCTTTCTTTTTTCAAGTGTCATAAGCCGCACGGTCACGCTTATGTTGAGCCGTGGTGCCTTCCTCAGGTTCATCCACGACGATGTTAATTGCCTCCAGAGCCTCTTGCTTTTCAAGCACATATTAAACTTTTAAGCTCCAAGACTCATAGTTGTCACCATTGAATTTCAACCCTTTGTTGAGCTCAACAATAATATTTTTAGCAGCAGTAGACATTCTTTTAAAGAAATAAAGAAAATATTGTGAGGATCTAAAGAAGGAATTTCTAAACGCAAGCTCTATGTTCAAAATACATACATATTCGGACAATAAGCACTAAGTTGATTAATATTAATAATGGAATCGAAATTTCACTATGTTCCCAGTCATCGTTCAAAAATTAAACACATGAATATTAACCTAGCCAACTACCTAGCTTAATATCTTAATCACATTTTTCAAAATAATATTTTTATTTTCATGATCTTATAATCCCCTATGGATCTAAGTTAAACAAATTAACTTAAACTTAAACTTAAATTTTATTTAACATATTAAATAAAATAAGTCAAATGTTAAACTAATTAACATTTATATATTCATTCATTAATTAACAAATATATTAAATATTAAATTAATTAATATTTCTAAACATGTTAAACACATTAACAATACTAATTTAATGTTAAACTAATTAATAATTTAAAATAATATTAAACTAATTAACAGGTTAAACAATTGGTATAATATACTAGTATACCTAATGTTAAACTAATTAACATTTGATGTAATTTGCTAAACTAATCAACAAGTATACTTAATGTTAGACTAATTAATATTTTTTGAAATCGGGATAGTAAAGTAAGTATATTTTTATGAAAAAAGAATATAAACACTAAATTTATATTCTAAAAGTTAAGTTATTTTGACTATTTTCTAAATTTGATTGTTATTTTTTTAAATAAAATTTAGAAGCAATTATCCATTTTAATTAGGCCATTTGCCCAATAAAAAAGTTACTGTAAAAAAAGGGATTTTTACACATATATACAAATTTATACCCCTATATTACAAAAAATAGCAGTAGTATACAAATTACACCAAATAGCAATATTTTATCTAGCAATAATTTAGAAATTTTAAAATTTTCAAAAACTCAATCAAATGTAACATAACAAAATGCCAAGGTCAAACATGAGAATACAGAGGGAAATACACCGGAGAGTTACAAGGAAACCGTCGGATTCTCTCAACCCGCTGGGTTCCGCCGCCAACCACCGCGAATCATTGGCAAACACCTTCTTTCCAATCAGTCAGCATAGCACTAATCCACGTCTACATAATTTTCACCTTCATCTCATTCAACATCCCCTTCTCAGTAGGCTCCACTTTGTTCAACTTGTTAATCGACTCATTGAGTTGACTCAGCGCGTCATCAAACAAACTCATACAATCCTTCAAGGCGGACACAATTTCCATGTCATTGACTTTAGGAATCAATGATTTCGGTAGCGTAGAAGAGTTCGTTAGTTCTTTAATGGTTGCTTGGGGTACCGTTCAGGTACTATTCTTTAACCCTTAGTTCTTTAACCGTTGGTTTAGGACACAATTCAGGTACTGTTCCGGGTTGGGTTTGGATTGGGTTCGGGTAAAGAAGATATGGAGTTGAAACAGGATTGCGGATGCTGAGTTACGGCACAAACGATTTTGAGGGAATTTGATGAAGGAGATGGTGGTGGGGGTTGGGTTGAGAATTGGGCGCGTGAAATAATGCGTTGATTAATACGAAGATGTTGTTCATTATCGTCTGTATTTTAGCTTTATCCATATAGCAGCCTCTTTCTGTTGAAACATTAATGGTAATTTAGACTGCTATAGTATGTTATATAATATTCAATTATTAATTTTTTATAAAAAATAATGTGAAACGGTGCAAAAACAGTTTTGATACGGTGCAGAAACAGTCTTGATACGGTGCAGAAACAGTTTGATACAGTGCAGAAACAGTTTGATACAGTGCTGAACACAACATGAACGGTGCAGAAATAGTTTAAAACGATGCAGAAACAGTTTAAAACGGTGCAAAAACAATTTGATACGGTGCAGAAACAGCTTGATACGGTGCAGAGACGGTGTAGAAACAGTTAGATACGGTGCAGAACAGTTTGATACAGTGTTGAACACAACCTGAAACGGTACAAAATAGTTTGATACAGTGCTGAACACAACCTGAAACGGTGCAGAACAGTGCAGATACGGTGCAGAACAGTGCAGATACAGTGAGATACGGAAAGATACAACGAGATACGATGTGATTTGGTAGTTGAGAAACATTGAGATACGGTGAGATACAACGAGATACAGTGAGCATGAGATAAGGAAAAGTGAAATTGGAGGACATAGGATGAGTAAAAGTGAAATTGAGGAAAATGATAGGAGGAAAAGTGAAATACGGGAAAATTGGAGGAGCAAAAGTGATAGTGGGGGGAATAGGAGGAAGAATGTAATGGTTTGGTATGTTATGGGAAAATATTGCTATATTTTTGCTATGTTTGTAATTAACTTGTGTTTTCCTCTATATAGGGTAATTTTACTAAAATGTTGCTATGTTTGGTAATTAAGCTCTAAAACTTGTACTTTTATGTAAAAAAAAATCTTAAAAAAAGGGTATTGGCCCTTTTGACCAAAAAAAAAAAAAATAATCGGCCAAGTTTACAAATTTACAAAAAAAAAAAGAAAGAAAAAAAAAGAACTGTAGCCTTTTAATACAGTATTTATTCAAAACGGGCATTTGTTGAAATTTGGCCATTTAAGTTAATATATATAGAGAAAACCTATTCAACCCTACATATACAAAATAACCTAATTTAGGACTTCTTCACTAGCATCTGCCGCCGCCTTTTATAAAATAAAACAATCAAAAGTGTCTAAAGCCACGTTAATAATTTGGCAAAGGGCGGTCACCGAAATGCACCAAAATATAACTTCCCCAGTCCCAACTACAATTATCCTAAGCATTCACCTTTTCGCCGTGGGCCTACATATGGAGTTTCAGAATATATGGACTGAACCAAAATTGGATTGCCAGTTGGGTGGTGATTGTTGGGAGCTACTAGTATATAAGCATTTAAAACAAGAAACAAACACACTATGTTCGTTCGTTCAGCTAACTGTTCCCCCTACAAAAAAAAAAAAAAAAAAAAAATGTTGCAGCTGACTTTCCTTGCCAATGATGTGGTGTTGACGAAAAATTTAAAATGGTGGCATATTTGAAGCTGCTGGTCAAAGACTGCTGACAACAGACTCTTCGTTGGGCTCTTTAATTCATTTATGGGAATTCTACTAATTATTTTATCACGAGTAAGATAAGAAATAGTAATAGATAGCATGGGCTTCGGGACGATGTCATTTTATTCATTTTTGGAACTTTCTTCGTATATACGTGTTGCAAGAAGGGACGGAGTGGCATGGTTTGTATGTGGGTTTCAGTAAATCTCCTTTATTAGAAATCTACTTTTGCATATTATATAAATAAGTTGTTGTATGTATATAAAAAGTATATTCTAAAGTTAGTGATAAAAGTAACTTGAAAATTGTTGATTTACAGGAGTAATTAATCAAGGTATAGCACTCTTGAATTCCTTTATTAAAATTCTTGGTTATGCCACTTGATATTTGCAGGTATATATCTTAATGAAACCAATATCTAGAATAAATTATCACTTTAAAGTGTACTTCTGCTATGGATATGGACGGTGTAGAGTCCTTAAGCTATATCCAAGACTACTTTATTAACCTTTACAGATCTTTCAAAGTAAAATATTGATTGGAGTTGGCATCAGCTAATAGGGCTAAGTGCACGAAAGGCCATTTTTGCCATTGGTCTTTGGGCACAGGCCACTAATATAAAAACATTTAGTTTGTGGCCACTTTTGCTTAAAGAGATAGAACTTCAGTCCAGAGGCCGGATTGAAGTTCAGTCCTTAAAGATTGAACTTCAATCCACGGCCATATGGACTGAAGTTCAGTCGAGTCCTTAAGATAGAACTTCAGTCCATGGCCATGGACTGAAGTTCAGTCCATAGCCATACTATGGACTGAAGTTCAGTCCATGGCCATATGGACTGAAAGTTCAGTCCTTAAGAGATGGAACTTCGGTTCAGGGGCCGTATGGACTGAACTTCAGTCAACTATCAGAACTTAAGTCAACATTTATTTAGTAAAGGCCCAAAAGTGGCCTCTAGTGTAAGACCAAAGAAAATAGTGGCCTCAAACTAAATACCAGTGTTAAAAGTGGCTGCTGGACGAAATTTTTACCAGCTAATAAGGGCTTCTAGTGTCATACTATAGGGGGATTTTGACTAATAGCCACTTTTACAAGAGCGAGCATCAGCCACAACTATACATTCTTTTTCTTTACTAAAGTGTTTTTTTGGCTATGTCAGCTTTAAAATTCTAAATTGATTCTTAAATCACCAATAAATCTCGAAATTGGCACCTAATACAGCTTACCCATGAACTAAATAACTCTAAGAACCTGTTTGGCCAAGCTTATGGGGAACCAAAAGTGCTTATTTTTTTCAAAAAATACTTATTTCGAAAATTTGAGGTGTTTGATCAAGCTTTTAATGTTTTTCTGCTGTGGGAAAGAAGCTGAAAAAAGTAGATTCTTAAAAAAAGATATTTTTACGCTAATTGACATACGAAACCACTTAATTACAAAAAATACCGATGTTTTTAAATAATTACCCTATATACCAACATTTTTTCACATTTTACAAAATATACAATTTTTCATTTCCTTTCATCCCTCTCTACCCAAAACCCTATCTTCTCCCTCTCTCTTTCTCTCCTCTCCTCCACCCACCCACCCCACCCTCCCGCCGTCACCCCCTCCCCCATGCCTCTGCTCCGCCGTTGCTGCCTCTGCGTGGCTCCACCGCGGCGATTGGAGTAGATCTGCTCTTCTTTTTTCATCTTCTCCTCTTTTTTCTTTTTTCTTTTTTCATTTTGTACGTGTATATGTGTGTATTTTTATGTATACACATGTATTTGGTTAATACAAGTTCAGATCTGCTTCTCCTTCTTCTTTTTTGCATTTGAATATACACATTCAAATTCAGATCTGCAAGTGTATGTATCTGTATGTTCGTGTATATACATGTAATAATTTTCAGCACACAAGTGTATGTACGTGTATATCACTGTATGAACGTGTATATCCGAGCATCTATTTGTACTTTTTGTATGTATTTTTGTGTGCATGTCACGTAATAAATGTCAAACACATAAATTTGTATGTTTTGTTTGTAGATTTGTAGATTTGTGTATGTATGTGTGTGTTTAGTGTATGTATAACACAATTTTTTTGTGTATTTACATGTATTTTTGTTTATATGTATTTTCCAACTTTAATTTCAAAAAAAAAAAATCAATGTTTATATGTGTATTTCATTTTTCAGATTCAAAAAAAAAAAAAAAAAAAAAAAAAAACTGGTGGTGGATGGCGGCAGCCGGCGGTGACTAGGCGGCGCCGCCGCCTGGGGTGGTAGCAGTGGGGGAGCAGTAGGAAGAAGGAGGAACCCTAATTTATTAGTTTTGTTGATTTTTGTCTATAATGTGTAAAAAAATCTTGGTATTTTTGTAAAATGGAATAATATTGGTATTTTTTGTAATTTTGGTGTTAGGATTGTATATATTTGTAAATCTCCCTTAAAAAAATAAGTGTTTTTGAATATTTGAGACAAGAAACCCATATTAAAGTTCCATATTAATCAAATTAAAAATTACTATCATATATTTATTTTCGTAATTTGGTACTTTTTTTAAATATTGGTCAAATACAAATTAATAATAAAAGTATTTTTCTAAAGTTCGGCCAAACACAAACTGCTAATCTCGCAAAGTATTTATTTGAAAAATACTTTTGATAAAAAACACTTCTCAAAATAAGCTGATTTTGACTATCGGACTATAATCCGTAATATGAGGCAAATTTCATTCAGTAGAAGCTCCAAGTGGCCAAATTGGATCTAAATGATCTTTATTCTGCCTGAAATGCAACAATAAAAATGGTATAAAAAAAATATATAATTCAACTCCAATTTGTCCCAAATTTGAAACACAATTGTTTACCATCAACATGAACAAATTTTTACCATTAAATGAATCAAATAACACAAAATCAAGAGAAACCTGCTTTTCTGCTTCACAAAACTTCTTCAACTCCAATAATGGTGATTTTCAAACTTTCATCGATCAAATCACCAAATCAATGAATATATCAAAACATCACAAATACTCATATTTCTAATAACAGAATCTTTAAATTTGAAAAGTGAAGCTTCCATGGCGGTATTCAAACTCCATATAGAGCTTGAACTTTATCATAGGCTTTCACTTTTGAATTTTGAACTCAAAGATATAACTTTGTCCAAGAGTTCTCGAAGATGGGGAATAAGGGCAAAAATGGCAATTCGAACTCAAATTAGCAGAAAAAAGTGGATAGTCGTCCATTGAAATCAAAACGCTAACTAATTCTTGACTAACACATGAAAAAGTGACCACCTAGACCAAATTTTACCATATTCTTTGCCTCTAAAATATTCTATTTGTCTTGCATTTACCCGCTGGTAACCTATCAGTCCAAGAGGGGGTGAAGTACGCAAAAGGTCCTTTTGCCTTTTGCACATGTTATTTGGGCACAAACCACAAATACGAAAATATTTTTTTAATAGCCACTTTTCCTTCCACCAAAAAAAATTTGAAAATACTAAATTACCCTCCACCCTCATTACATTATACAACACTCACAACTCACAAGCTTCATCTTTTTCTGTTGAAAAGACTAAATTACCCTCCCACCCTCACTACATTATACAACGCTCACAACTCACAAGCTTCATCTCTTTCCTTCTATCTGCATCGTCTCTCTCTTCTCAACATTGTTCTTGAAAAAGCTTTGCGTTGGGATGTTATTATTCAACAATTTCAGCTATCATCTTCAAAAAATTGTGAATATTCAACAATTTCAACTTAATTATATATAATATCTTCGTTTCAATTTTGATCTATAGCTTCGAAGCAAATTAGATTATACTTCAATAAATTATGAATTACCTGTAGCAAACTTGAAAATATGGAAAGCTTGAAAAACATAAATTCAGTCAATCGGGTCTGAATTTGAGGTAAAATTTGAGCTAAAAACATAAATTCAATTATTATTAGAAATTTGAGATAAAATTTCACATTATGCCGCATTAAAATTGAATTTGATCTAAATTCAGTCGATCGGAACTGAATTTCAATGAAATTCGTTTCAATTTTAATAGTTTTAATACCTCAATAAGACGTCGACAGGTGACTTCAGTGCTTAAGGCCTAAATATTCAAATATAAAGTGAAAAACTACCTCAGGCATTAGCGATTTAGTTATCGCATATTGTTGCGTGAGGTATCAGCACATTAGGACTAAAGTTGAAGTAAATTCAATTGATTAGGACTGGGTTTGAAGTAGATTCAAATGATTAGACTGAGTTTGTAGTAGATTCAGTTGACTAGACTGAATTTGAAGTAAACTAAATCGATTACGTCTGAATTTGTAAAATCTTTACTTCATCAGATGCCAAAAAAGTTAAAATATAAACCGAAAAGCAACCTTAGGCCCTTGCATGATTTAGTTATCACATATTAATGCGTGAAATTTCAGCACATTAAGACTGAAGTTGAAGTAAATTCAGTTGATTAGGGCTGACATTCAGTCGATTAGACAGAACTTGAAGTAGTTTCAGTCGATTAGACTAAGTTTGAAGCAGATTCAGTCGATTACGACTGAGTTTGAAGTAACTTCAGTCGATTGGAACTGAATTTTAGAGAAATTGATTCCAATTAAGTATTTTTTATGCCTCGACGTCTGAACTTCAATGCTCAAGGCCTGAAAATTAACATATAAATTGAAAAAGCAACCTCAGGTCTTGGCAATTAGTTATCGCATATTGTTGTGTGATTATCAATGCATTAGGCCTGAAGTTGTAAATTCACTCGATTAGACTGAATTTGAAGTAGTTTCAGTCAATTACAACTGAATTTGTAGTAACTTCACTCCATCAGAAACTGAATTTCATAGAACTTTAGTGCTTAAGGCCTGAAAATTCATATATAAACTGAAAAAGGAAACCTCAGGCCTTGGCAATTAGTTATTGCATATTGATGCATCAAGTATCAGCATATTAGGACTAAAGTTGAAGTAAATTCAGTCAATTAGGACTACGTTTGAAGTAGATTCAGTCGATTACGACTGAGTTTTAAGTACATTCAGTCAATTACGACTTAATTTGTAGTAACTTCACTCTATCAGAACTGAATTTCAGAGAACCTTAGTGCTTAATCCTAGAAAAGTCAAATATAAATCGAAAAGCAACGTTAGGCCCTTGCGCGATTTAGTTATCGCATACTGTTGCCTGAAAATTCAGCACATTATGACTAAAGTTGAAGTAAATTCAGCCGATTAGGGCTGACGTTCAGTTGATAGACTTAATCTGAAGTAGTTTCAATCGATTAGGACTAAACTTGAAATAACTTCAGTGGACCGGGACTGAATTTCATATGTTTGATTTGAGTTTTGTATGTTTGGTTCTCCTTGTTTTAAAAGTTCATTACTTAAGGTTTTAACACTTCTGTATTGATAGTGTAAAGATTAGACTGCAAGATTTGAACTTCAAAAATATGCTAAAACCTCATGGACCGACTTTCATACACAACTAAAAATATTTAAATCTTAAGGCTTATGGTTTGAAGTTCATTCATTCTGATATGAGGGTTTAATGAAGATTTTCCCTACTAACACATTTCTTTATCTGGTTTACTTATTCAATGTAGATTGGATACAATTTATCTGGTTATTGCTTTCAATGGGAATTGGGCACAAGATTATAAGTACTTGGATCATGAAACAAAACTTCTACTTGTTAATGAAAGAATTGAATTAAGAAGTTTTATTGAGAAGATTTATGAATCAACACATTTCACTGGAGATATGAATATATGGTTTGATATTAGCATGAATTCAAGTAAATGAATGCTTGTAACAAAAGAAGAAGAACTCAGAACATATATCCACTTGTTGAAGAGTGATTCACCTTTCAAGCGTAGTCGTTTTTTCATTGACAAGGTACAGAAAAAGACTGCTTGCACTGAGGTTCCACAAGTAGAGGGGAACTTGATAATGCAGATATACTACAATCAAGCAATTGAAACGCCTGACATTGTTGAGAACCTGCAACTAATTGAGTATCAACCAAATGATACTCAATTTCAGTCACCAGCGACAATAGTTGAATGCCCTCCTAACATATCGACTGCCAAGAATGGAAAGAAAAGGTCCAAGATAAAACAGAAACAATCTCCAGCAATGATATTAATAGGAGACGCTTCGTCAAAAGATATAGCAGCCTACTCAATATTTGAGGACAAAGAAACCATGATGAAGTCTCTTTTCAAGATGGAAATCAAGGAACATTTTGGATTCAAGGTTATCAGATCAAATAGAATAAGATATGAACTGAAATGTACCGATGATAACTGTGATTGGAAAATTTGAAATTTGGCATTTTATGCCTATATTTACTTAATATTTCCGCATGTTTGAGCTTTTTATTCGCCCGTTTTATAGTTTATGAATGTGGTTTTGCACTAATTTTATGTCGTGTGTATGTAGGTTGTTATGCAGTACAATTGGAGCTTTAAAAAGCATGATCGAGCAAGAAAAGATTGGATTTTGATTGAGGATTGGATCGAGCACACGAAAGCACGACACGAAGCGAGCAAAGGAGCAAGGAAACAGGAAATTGCCTTGGCGCTATAAGCCACGCGGCGTGCCGCCCAAAGCGCCCAGCTTCTGGCGCGTTTGGCTGCGCGGCGCGGGGCAAAAGCATGCGAGTTTCGACGTAAACTGCCTTCAGTCGCGCGTTCGGGGGTGCGGGGCGTCAGTTATAGCGCCCCTGGATCGTATTTTGACTTCCTATTTTGTCTAGGCTTAGGTCTATCTTATTACTAGGCCTTTGTAAACCCTATAAATACTATTTTACTTAGTTTTTGATAAGAGTTCAGACTTTGGAGCAATTGGAGAGCTCATAACATCTTGAACACGGGTTTTTCTTCATTCCATTAATCTATTACATCATTATTTCATTATTTTATCAAATCCTTGTGTTGTTATTATGAGTATTCGTGGCTAGATCTTACGTTCTAGGGTTAGAGTATTTCATGAAGGTTGATGTTTGAAGATTGATTTCCATTAATTGAATCCCATAACGGATTGCTTATCTTTTTTTATTTCACTTGTGTAATTGTCAGGGCCCGATTATTACGCATTATCTATGGTTTTTAGATTGAACTCGAAAGAGGGAATTTAATTACGCAATAAGAAAGAGTAGGACTAGTTTGTGAACCCGGGCATCGGGGAACCAATTTGTGAGTAGATAGACATATACTTGCTCGCCTAGTTTAACTAATTACATAATTCATTAATGCGTGCACGTGATTCAACCCATAGACATATAGGGATTGGAGTAGCCTGCATAGACTGTGAAGAATCAAAAGGTTTTCACGGCTACATTTAATATGTTAGTTAGTAATCCGGTATTTAAAAAGTGGAATCAATTGGAAAACTCAACTGGATTGTTCGTAAATCTGACCCTGGACCGTCTCCTTATTACTGATAACAACCAATTTTTGCTCCATTGTTTGAATTCACTTTTATCCTCTTAATTACTGTTCTTTAGTTAACTAAATCATCACCATTGAAGAAAAAGATCCCTGAATAGTTGTTAGAAATTGTTTGTTAAGTGTTAGTCTGAATAGTCCTCGTGGGAACGATACTCGATTTATCACTTTATTACTTGTCGACCACGTATACTTGCGTGTGCGTTTGGGAGCAACAAGTTTTTGGCACCGTTGCCGGGGACTAAATAATTGACTGATTTCTTTTCGAACAGTTTATTACTTTCTATTCAGGTTTAATTTTTGTTTTGAGTTTTGTGTTGTTTTAGGTATTAGGTCCTGCTTGATCTTTACCTACAGGAATGGCAGTAGAACTAGCTTTAGCTGTGCGAGATGTTGCTCTCCCCAGCTTGGAGGGGGTAGCGTCTAGCATAGTTAAGCCCGCTATCACCGGGCACTTTGAGATTAAGTCCAACAAGATTCAGTTGATGCATGTGACTGGGCAATATGCTGGATTACTTCATGAAGATCCGCAGCAACACATTCAGAATTTCCTGGAGATCAGTGGTACTTATACACCAGCGGGAGTTCCTACTGATTATGTTCGCTTGACGTTGTTCCCGTTTTCACTGATTGGGGTAGCAAGGAAGTGGTTAAAGGCTGAAAAGTCTGGGTCTATCACTACTTGGGAGGATTTGGCTAAGAAGTTCTTGGCTAAATTTTATCCATCTACCAAGACAGCCTGGCTGAGGAGTGAAATTATGTCCTTCAGACAAATAGAAGGAGAGTCTTTGTATTCAGCCTGGGAGCGATTTAAAGCTTTATTGAGAGATTGTCCACACCACAACTAATCCAATGAGGTTGTTGCACATACTTTTGTTGAGGGGTTGATTGCGCATATTAAGATCGTGGTAGATGCTGCTGCTGGAGGCCAATTATTAGCCTTAAATTTTGACCAGATCTATGATTTGCTAGATAAGTTTTCGTAGAGCAATCCTGATTGACAGGGAGATGGTAGAGCTATTACGCAGAAATCTGCAGGGGTACTTCAGTTAGATGCAGTTTCAGAGCTAAGGGCGAGGATGGATGCTATTTCCAATCAAATTAGCAAGCTAGCTCTGCCAAAGACTCAGCAACCAGTGGCTCCAATGCAACAACTCCAGAGTTTTTGTGAGATTTGTGGTCAAGATCATGCTACAGAGGTTTGCTCCTCTAATCCAGAGTCAGTTTATTACGTGGGTAATCAAAACAGGCAGCAGGGTCAAAATCAGTTTGGTAATGCTTATTACCAAGGAAACATGAGAGCCCCAAATAATTACCAACCACTTCCAGCTCCACCACAACAGGTTAGCAATTCAGTTGAAGAGATGCTAAAGCAGATAATGGCGGGCCAGCAGAGAATGATAGCTGACACTGCAGCCCATGCACAAGCCATACAAGATCTTGCCAATGCTCAAAAGAACCTGGAGCACCAGTTGGGGCAGTTGGTGGGAGAAATAAGTACTGTTAAAAAAGAGCCTGAACAATGTCTTGCAGTGACTTTAATTGAAGGTGGAGAGCTGATGGCCAAGTCTGAGGAGAGAGCTGAAATAGAAAAAGTTGAAAAAGTGGAGAAGGTAAAGAAGAAAGAAGAAAGAAAGGAGGCACCTCTGCCGCCTCCACCATTCCCGCAGAGACTTATACCATCGAAGGATCTGGCCCAGTATAAAAAATATGTGAGTATGTTGAAAGAACTTCAAGTTAATATTCCTTTGAATGATGTGTTTGAATTGATGCCATCCTTTGTGAAGTTCTTAAAAGAGATTTTAGTCAAGAAGAAAAAGCCTCAAGAGATAGATACAGTTGAGTTAGTTGAGGAGTGTAGCACAATCTTGAGCAAGCTACCTCCAAAACTTCAAGATCCTGGGAGGTTTACTATTCCTTGTACCATTGGAGGACATAATATCACTGGTGCCTTGTGTGATTTGGGTGCGATCATAAATCTCATGCCTCTGTCTGTTTGCAAAAGGTTAGGGCTAGGTGCAATCAAGCCCTCTTCAGTTACTCTTAAGATGGCGGATGGATCACTCACTCACCCTGATGGTAGGTTGGAGGATGTGTTGCTAAAAGTTGGTAAGTTTACATGCTCTGCTGATTTTGTATTCCTAGATTGTGAAGAGGACCGAGAAGCTCTAATCATTTTGGGGAGACCATTCTTAGTCACCTCGAAGGCAATTATTGACATGGAGCTGGGTGAGATGACTGTTAGAGCGCATAGAGAAAATGTTACTTTCAAGGTGTATACTGAGAAGGAGCACATAGCTAAGGTTGAAGAGTGCTCTATGATCGAATGTGTCAGACAAGAACATGGAAGTAACCCACATGTGAAGTTGAAGAGGTGTTCTCTCAAAGAAAGGAAGAAAGCAAAGGTTCGGCGTAAGAAGAGAAGACATAAATGCTGGAAGTGAGCTAGAAGTGTCGTCGTGCCACGACGTTAACTAAGGCGCTTCTCGGGAGGCAACCCGAGTTTGTACTTGTATTATTTTATTTTATAGTGTCACATAGTTTTTGTTTTTCCTTGGATTGTAGGTTCATGTAATGTTGAGTTTAAGTGTGGGGTGTCCTCACCCCTGCCTACTACTGCTGACCTGTTGGGGGAAGTCTGAGTACCTCATACTAAATGGAAGCTTGGAGAATGTTAGCACCAAGGACTAGAGCCTTCAGGAAAGTTTTCTTTACCCTTGCACTTTATTCTTTTTAGCACTGAGGACATTGCTTAGTTTTAAGTGTGGGGTGGGGAACTCTCCTTTATTTTTGAGGTTAGGGATGCATATACTGTAGGATTTTCTTTTGTCACTTGACTTTATTTTGATCTGTTTCTTGCTTCAATATATGAAAAAAATTGAAAAAAAATAAAAATTAGAAAACCAATGAAAATTTCCAAAAAGATTTTCCTTTTAGTTTTTATTAGTGGTACATGTCATCCACCCCGTGGTTTTTCTTATGGCCTCGGTTCTTTTCCACGGGGAGACCTTTGAACCGGGTAGTTTTTTATTTTTATTAAGAATAGAGTAGTTAGTTGTTAGATGGCTCTAGACGAAGAAAATAGGTAGAATGCTAGGTGCCTTTGATTTGTTTGATACCAGTGGACTTGAACTTGTTGCATGTGCTATTTGTGGTGTCCTTGGGTTTTAATTGTGATGCATGCCTAGAGAAAAAATGGAACGACCCCCTTGAGATGCTTGAGTCCACTTGCGATGCTTGAGTCCACTTGCTTGGCTTTGTTGTGAACCTTTGTGCATTAGTGCTTAATTTTCCACAAGTTGCACCTTATTTGTTTGATTGAGAGTTGTGATGGAGCCATTTTTTGTGTGGATCATGTGCAATGTGTGTTGTGAGACATATTCTTATTTTTTACTCCATGTTTGCATATTAATGTCTAGAACTTGCCCCGTGTGTGTGCAAAGCGAAATCCTAGGTTTGCTCTAGTCGGAAAATGATACAGGCCTTCTTTTGATTTGTCTACCCTTACATATACACCTTGACTTGATTGTTGTGAATTCTTTGACCTTTTTGTTGGCACCCACACCCCGAACCTACCCACTTGTTCTAAATTATTCTCTTTTGGCCCTTTACTCCTTAAGCACTTTAGTTGATATTGTGATATTATTGTGGAGTTGTGGTTGAATATTGGGAGGTTGTTGAGTGGAACCAATGAGGGGAATAGATGTAATGAATTGTGTAGTAGTTGTTTATGAGCATTGGCAAGGTTGGAAAGTAATGAATAGAAAAAGAAAATAAATGAAAAAAAAAAAGAAACAGCAAAGTTGAAAAAAAATTGTGGAAAAAGAAATAAAGAGAAAAGAATATTCATTCCTTGCTAGTGCATGCTTAAAAGAAAAAAAATTGTTACTTGTTGAGAAGGTGTGTGTGAAAGTTGTTGATTGGGTGGCTTTGATGAGACTTGTGTTTGAAATAATTGTGATGTATTAAAGTGCTTAGGGAGGTAGTCACTATTACCCATATGTATCCTACCAGCCCCTTAGCCTACATTACAACCTTTTTAAAGTCCTAGTTAATCCCGATTGGAGTGAGCTTACATTAGTGGAGTCCTACACTACGGGCAAGCCTATGGTACATTGTGTGTGATATGTGAGCTTTTCATGAGAGTGAGTGAATTTTTTCTATGCTATTGTCCCCGTTCTATTCTTGATATTCATTGTTGTGTGTGATATTTGGGGGATACTCTCTTGCTTCATTTTGGTGAGGGCACATGGTTTGCATGAGATAGGTAAAGTCGTGGCTTCTTTGTTGAGTAGGTAGGGGTGACTTTGTGGGAGCATGGTTGCAATGAGTTGAGTTTGTGCAATTGAGTTGTCTTGGGGTGGTTGTTCTCATGTTTTTGAGGTCGTTATATTATTGGCATGTTTGTTGGACCCATAGTAGTTTTGTATGCATTTGTTCAATGGTCGGTATCAACCATAGTCGTAGGCAGACCTGTTCTACCTAGGTTGGGAAGTTATTTGTGATTGCTCCAGGGCGAGCAAAGGTTCAAGTGTGGGGTGGTGATGTTTGACATTTTATGCTTATATTTTCTTAATATTTCCGCATGTTTGAGCTTTTTATTCGCCCATTTTATAGTTTATGAATGTGGTTTTGCACTTATTTTATGTCGTGTGTATGTAGGTTGTTATGCAGTGCAATTGGAGCTTTAAAGAGCATGATCGAGCAAGAAAAGAATGGATTTTGATTGAGGATTGGATCGAGCACACGAAGGCACGACACGAAGCGAGCAAAGGAGCAAGGAAACAGGAAATTGCCTTGGCGCTATAAGCCACGCCACGCGGCGCCCAAAGCGCCCAGCTTCTGGCGCGTTTGGCTGCGCGGCGCGGGGCAAAAGCATGCGAGTTTCGACGTAAACTGCCTTCGGTCGCGCGTTCGGGGGCGCGGGGCGCCAGTTATAGTGCCCCTGGAGCGTATTTTGACTTCCTATTTCGTCTAGGCTTAGGTCTAACTTATTACTAGGCCTTTGTAAACCCTATAAATACTATTTTACTTAGTTTTTGATAAGAGTTCAGACTTTGGAGCAATTGGAGAGCTCATAACATCTTGAACAAGGGTTTTTCTTCATTCCATTAATCTATTACATCATTATTTCATTATTTCATCAAATCCTTGTGTTGTTATTATGAGTATGCGTGGCTAGATCTTACGTTCTAGGGTTAGAGTATTTCATGAAGGTTGATGTTTTGATTTCCATTAATTGAATCCCATAACGGATTGCTTATTCTTTCTTGATTTCACTTGTGTAATTGTCAGGGCCCGATTATTACGCATTATCTATGGTTTTTAGATTGAACTCGAAAGAGGGAATTTAATTACGCAATAAGAAAGAGTAGGACTAGTTTGTGAACCCGGGCATCGGAGAACCAATTTGTGAGTAGGATAGACATATACTTGCTCGCCTAGTTTAACTAATTACAGAATTCGTTAATGCGTGCACGTGATTCAATCCGTAGACATATAGGGATTGGAGTAGCCTGCATAGACTGTGAAGAATCGAAAGGTTTTCACGGCTACATTTAATCTATTAGTTAGTAATCCGGGATTTAAGAAGTGGAATCAATTGGAAAACTCAACTGGATTGTTCGTAACTCTGACCCTGGACAGTCTTCTTATTACTGATAACAACCAATTTTTGCTCCATTGTTTGAATTCACTTTTATCCTCTTAATTACTATTCTTTAGTTAACTAAATCATCACCATTGAAGAAAAAGATCCTTGAATAGTTGTTAGAAATTATTTGTTAAGTGTTAGTCTGAATAGTCATCGTGGGAACGATACTCGATTTATCACTTTATTACTTGTCGACCACATATACTTGCGTGTGCGTTTGGGAGCAACAATATTCGTACTAGAAGGATAAAATATTCCTCAATATTTAATGTAATTAAGTTTCAGAACAAACAAAAATTCTCTGTTGACATTAAAAAAGCTGATCAGAAACATGCCACATCAACATTGATAAGTGAATCCGAGACAAAAGACTGAAGTTAGACCATCATTTATTATCAATTAAATGAGAAGAATACATGGGATTGAAATAGGATATCACAAGACATGTCGTTCAATTCAACAATGCATTGATTAGAGGATGACCTGATGAGCATTATCATCTCATCCCTTCATACTTGCATGTTCTGAAAGAGAGAAATCCAAGCGCGCGCACACTAATATAAATATAGACAGTCTTAATCGGTAAGCATTTCCTGAAAAAGAATTCATACAAAGAGTCTAAAAATATATGAAATTCAAAACGTTCTGAGAATTAACTTCGTCCTATGTTATAATATTTTAGGTTTATGTATATGTTTCTTGCGTTCAAGCCATCACTTGACGGTTAGAAGTATTGTTGTCCGGTGATAGCAGTAGATGCAACATTTCTAAAAGCAAAATATTAAGGTGTTCTCATTATTGAGCAAAGGATGCAAACAATCAACTATTCCCTCTTGCTTATGGAATTGCAGACTCTGAAAAAATAGTGATGCTTACACTTGGTTCTTCAGCGAGCTACGAAACGCAATATGTAGTCGTGTTGAAGCCTTAAGCGTGAAACACAGTGATAAGCCTATTTCAAACTGCTGCAAGAGCTTATAAGCGTGAAGACTTTCATCACTTCATGTCACAAATAGAGGGAATAGATAGAAAGACATCCAACTAGATAATGAAAGAACCACCTAAAAGATAGGCTAGATCATATTCACCGAGGCGACGATATGATATGCTTACAACAAATATAGTGGAGTCAATTAATTATGTATTACTTGAAACAAGATAGTTGCCCATTTTAAGCCTTTTGGATTTGATCATACTTAAGAAGCACAAATAGTTTTGTGAAAGAAGAAGTATTGCTCAAGAGACTTTTCAAAACTTATTAAGGTGGATAGAAGATGAAATAAACAAGAAGATTCAGCTGGCCTTAACAATAAATGTAAGTATAGAGCTAAACCAAAAGGACTGAGAAATTGAGTGCAAGTAGACTGAACTCAGGAATTCTAATAGCCTATTTATGTCTGAAAATACAGACTGAGAAGACTGAAGTTCAGTCCAAGTAGACTAACTTCAGGAATTCTTCTTCCCCGAAATTTTAATAGCCTATTTGTGTTTAAAAATATAAACCAACACGTCTGAAGTTCAGTCAAAGTAGACAGAACTCAGAAATTCTTCTTCCTGGAATTCTAATAGCCAATTTGTGTCTGAAAAATACAGACCAAGAAGGCTGAAATTCAGATCAAGTAGACTGAACCCAGAAATTCTTAATCTGAATTGCTAATAGGCTATTAGTACTTACTTAAATACCATATGTACTGCCTTTTAAAGTTATCAGTTTCATTCCAAAAAGGTCTTCCCAACAAATACATCGACATTCAATATGCAATATGATGGAATAAGCTTCAATGTCGACTTAAAAAATAGGACGTATGACTGTCTTGAATTCCAGATTGATGAACTACCATGTGTATATGCAATCGCATGCATTCAGAGAAGACGCTTGATGAAATCTAAGTTCTGCTCAAAATGGTATTCACGAGACAAATGGTTAAACACATATCAAAGTGAGGTGACTATGGTAGGACAGAAAAGCTCTTGGAATGTACCAGATATTGTAAAAAATCAAAGGATTGAAACTCCGAATGTCAAAATACAATAAGGAAGAAAGTAAACAAAGAGATATATCTCGATTGCTGAATCTGTATGAGTCAAATCAACAAAATGTGGTCGATGCAAGAGAGGATGACATAATAGAATATCATGTACATATACCTCAGTACACCGATCCAACTCAAGGATATATAGGCACTATTTCTTTCATTATCCATAGAATTTTAATTATTAAATATTTTTCTCCTACTAAATTAATTTTTTAACTTCTTTTTGTTGCATGATACTGCTTGTGGTGAATGATGATGTAAAAATACATGAAGATAATTAAACTGCTTGTAGTTTCTTATCAACATTCAAGAGATGAACTCAAACTTGATTGTAGTTTATTATCATTTGTTTGGATATTTTTTCATGTTGTTTAACTGATTTTTAATAAGTTTAATACTCGTATTTGAGTTAAACTAGTTGTTTCTACACTTTCACACTCTTTTATGTTGAAACTCAGACTTTTAATATGTATTTCAATCCATATGAGCTGAAGTTAGGCTTTAGTTAGGTGGCTGAGTATTTCAAAAAATACTTTTCTTTTTTTTTTTCGTTGCAAAGAAGCTCCTTTTGATGTAACTTCAACTCTTATAGACTTATTTTACACAGTGATCATTCATCCAAACTTAAGACTTTATGACTGAACTTAAGAACTTAGTTACAAATACACTTCATTCACTTAAAGAAAAAGTTTCATACCTTTTTTTTATAAAAACTTCAATCCATATGAAGAGAAGTTCATTATTAGAATATGAAAACTTTAATACTTAAAAGCTGATGCTGCATTCTTTGACCTTTTAATAAAACTTCAATCCTTATGGAGAGAATTTCACGATTACAATATAAAAACGTTAATCCTCATGGAGAGAAGTTAAAGATTTGAATATAAAAACTTTAACTCTTAAAGGCTGATGTTTCATTTTTTGACTTTCTTTTATAAAAACAGCAATCCTTATGGAAAGAACTTCACCATTACAATATACAAACTTCAACCCTTAAAGGCTGATGTTGCATTTTTCAATTCATGCTTAGAATATAAAAACTTCTATTTCTAAATATTAAATACTAAAATTAATCACAATAGCCTGATAGTAAACTACTATGGTTTCGTATACCCTATAAAAAGTAAGTAATTGAGACAGCCACACAATTTATTCATTCACTATGAGAGTTGAGAGCATTCAAAGGAGATTCAATCATTGATCATGAGTGAGTGGACAACTGCAGACAACAATTTAAGAACTCTGTGCTTATATAGTATCGAGAATAGGTTCTTTATTATTGTTGTCGAGTAAAACTGGGTTTAATGTATTACCTATTTTGCTTAGTCTGAGAAACATTATTTTAGGTGAATCTTATGAGAATATTTTTTAAAAGCTAAAGTTTAGCTTTGAGAGTGCTTAGGATCTAGAGTGTAGTCCCTTGATTTACAGAGTTTGTAATCTAAAATTTGATCATTGTGTTAGTGAAAGAGTTTTCAAAATCCTAGAGTGTGGGTCGTGGGTTTTCTCCCTTGATTAAGGAGTTTTCTACGTAAAATTTTTGTATCATTTACTTTCAGTATTTGATCTGTGCTTTAGTTAGTGTGGTGGAAAATGTATACAAGAACCAGGTTCTTGTAGTGAAGAATAAAGTTCTTAAGAGAAAATCGGAGGTAACCCCGCTCCCCTTCTAGTGTCCTGAATAGGTGCACTGCATACAATAGCTTTATATTTGGATACATTTTTTTAGATAGTGTGATTTGTTTATGTGTGAGAAAGAGATGAAGAAGGTTACATAGCAATGCCGAAAATATCGTCGGAATAATCGCCGGCGAACTCTTATAACAATGCAAATGGTTAGGCATCAAGCAGGAGTAGAGAAAAAGAAAAAAGAAAAAGAATAGAAAAATGAAAATATATAAAGATAACAACATTTACATATAACTAAAAAATGTAAAAATGTGTTTTTAAATTTATTTTAACAAAGGCCAAAGGGGTAATAGGATTTTTGAAAAGGTGGAGTGTGTAATTGAGAATATAGCTATTCAACGGGGGTGAATATGCCTTCAACGTACATTTAATTAATTTTACATACAATAAATATTAAGTAACAAAATCTTTAAAATTCCTCAAAAAACAACGTATAGTCCATCTTTTTACTCTCACCCCCACGGCCCCACCAAATACTTATATCCGTAAAGAAAAAAATAGAGAGACATTCGCTAACATGCATAGGACGAATGGAGTAGCTTATTCCTCTGTACAACATTCAAAGATATAGGCTCACACCGGATGACAAAATTTTATATATTTTCCTCAAAATATGAAAAAGTGATATGAAACTTTCTTAATTTTAAGTAATGAAGAGGGTTGAGTTGAGAAGCTAATTTATCATTTTTAAGGACTTCAATTCAATCTTGGATGATTTTCAAAACGCAGTCCCAAATTTGGAAGTTTTTGGAAGAAGAAGATATAAAAGTTGTTCTTGATGCAAAGGAAGTAAAAAGAAATGTTGAGGTTTGAGGGTGAAGACGAAAAGGAGCAGAGGAAATAGTTGAAGAAATCTGGGTCCACGCTTTGCCACGTGTCAAGCACTAAAAGCTGTCATACAACTGACACTATGTACATCTCATGCACCAAAATAATTATCCATATTACTTTGACGAGAAGAATTAGCTAAAAGACCCCCAAAGTGTTGAATAAAAAGTTTAACCTTTCCATTTCTTTTTGACTTATTTTTGGAGAGAGAAAAACTTAAGTGAGTTTAAGTGGGGACCAAGGACTGAATTAGTATTCTTAGAAACTTGTGGGTGCAAAACATTAAAAACTTGTGGGTGCAAAACATAAAAAACTTGTGAACTCTTTTGAAATAAAAAAAAGTACCCGGGTAATTTAAACAATAACGGATACTACATCTACTCTATTGGGTTGATCATACACTACTGCGTTCCATTCCAATTTTCACTCTCAACTTCTCCTATTTTCTCTCTATCAACTGTCTGCACGACTTCAACTACTGTGAGTGTCTTTTTGGAGTTATTTAAAGGATCTCTGTGGGTTAAGCACATTATCGACGAACAGCATAAACAGGTACGCACTCGATTTTGTTAGGGTTTTTATTTGAAATTTAACTTTGTATTTTCTACGATTAATGGGTATTCTGCATCTTTACATCTTGATTTCGGGTATTGGGTTTTGTTATTTTACCGGTTTATACGCAATTTTCGATTTTGGTTTTCGGTTTAATTTTTGGGGGTTTTTCTTTAACTTTCGTATTAAAATGTGGTTTGTGTAGGTATAATTTTTGGGGGTTTTTCTTTAACTTTCGTATTAAAATGTGGTTTGTGTAGGTGTAATTATTAGGGGTTTTTCTTTAACTTTTGTATTAAAATGTGGTTTGTGTAGGTGTAATTATTGGGGATTTTTTCTTTAACTTTCGTTGTAAAAATGTGTTGTGTTTAGGTGATTAAATGCCTAGGTTAAAGCGCGTCGTTCCGGAAAAGGTCCGCGAACTTGGGAAGAGCGTAGAGCGGAGCTTTTAGAAGAAAAGAGAGCTAAGAAAAAAAATATACGTACGCGTAGGTGGTCCATGCGCAAATCAGCACAAGAAGCTTGGATGTCTTCGAACATCCCCTCAGATTTTGTCAAATGCAAAAGAAGAAAGGTGGAGGAAGAAGATGATGACAGTGATGCCACATCCACTGATAAAGATGTGGGTGGTGGTCAAACAGAGGTTGGTGACAACTTGAGTTCAAAAGGTGCATCTGTTGACACCTTTGATCAGATAGACAGATTTCAAGCTGAAGATGGAGTTGGTAGTAATGCTGCTGCTGCAGCAAAAAGAAAGGGAAAAACTGTTGTGATTGATGATGATGAGGATGAGGATGATTCTGGGGAGGCAAGTAGGAAGAGTGATGGAGAGGAGGATCAGGCTGGTAATAGGGATGATGGAGTTGATAAAGGGGTTGATGGGGATCAGGCTGATGAGAGGGATGATGGAGCAGGTGATGGAGTTGATAAAGAGGGAGATGAGGATGATGAAGAGGATGTGCATCCTCTTGACAGATTAAGCATTCCACAGAAGGTGATTGACATTGATGTCAGTACCTTTAGGTTCAAAACCTGGTTGTCCAGGTTTGAATCATTTAATGCAAAGATCTCTGTGAGATCTTCAGTTAAAAAATTTTATGACTTCAAGACCAAGCTGGCAAAATTGGGTCTTGAAAAGATGTTTAGGAGATCAGTTTTTGGGGATTTCTTAAACCTTTCTGAGAACTGGACTTTCAATGGTCAGTTGGTGCATTCAGTGCTTTTGAGGACTATTAGACAGTCCAAGAAAAAGCATGAGATGTGGTTCTTAATTGATAGTAAGCCAGTCTGTTTTGGCTTGAGGGAGTTCTACCTGATGACTGGCTTAAACTGTTGTGAAGAGCCAGATACCAAATTGAAGGCCAAGTTCTTGGCAAATGGTGAAGGATTTCTAGAGAAGGTCTGTGGTGGTGGGGATGTGAGGGCAGAAAATCTACTGTACTTGATGGAGCAGAGACAGTTCTCTAAGGAAGAGAAGCTAAAGTTGGCTCTCCTGTGGTTCCTCCATACTGTCCTGATGGCCAGGGACAAAACTAAAAATGTTGAGAAATGGTGGATCCAATGTGTGGATAACCTGGACTTTTTCAGCAAGTACCCCTGGGGCAGGCTTTGTTATGACCTGACAGTGGACTACCTCTACAATAAAGTGGATTTTGCGAAGACCCATCGACAGCATGTAGAGGGTAAAACAGCTGGTTATGCACTGTTTGGATTCCCATGGGCCTTCCTTGTAAGTATTATTATTTTATTTTCCAGTTTTATTAAGAATGATTGTGTGAATACATAAGTAATGTGACTGTGGCATTCATGGCAGGCATGGATATATGAGGCTGTACCCTTGGTTGGCCGTAATGCTGGAAAATCTGAACAGTCCCCCTTGCCAATCCCAAGGATGCTGAGGTGGCAGCATACAAGAAGAAATGTGGGAGATGTTGATGCAGGCTATCAAGGAGCTAGACAGGTATGTACCAATTCAATTTATTAATTATGTTATTATTTAATGATTAATTAATTTATTAATTATTTTATCATTTGATGACAGGTTTTGCACCCTTTCTTGATCCCAACAGTGCAAGAAGTTGAGGGTTGCAAAAAATTTGTCTCTCCTCATGCTGATGAGGTCGAGGATCCTGCATTGGACAAGGTAAGGGCTATGCTGGAGGGGGTCACTGGGATTAAGTACATTGTGGAGGAGTATGCTGATGAAATGCACAAAACTGAAAGCCAGGAAAATAGGGTTGATGATGTTGATGATGGTGATGATGTTGTTGCTGGTGATGGTGTTGATGGTGGTAGCAGGGGAACTTGCAGGCACTGTGGGCATGTGCAAGGTGTTCTGACAAGAATGTTGGAGGTGAGTGAGGAGATTTTAAAATTGTTGAAAGAGAAGAAGGTGAACAGTGAAAGGAAAACAAAGTCCAGGAACTTGATGAAGAGGAAGCTGTTCATGCACTGTGAGTTTATAACAGTAGTTGATGGTTAACTTTAAACTTGTTAAGGTATATTCTATTGATGACAGTCTAGTATATTCTATTCTAGTCATAGACAAGTGTATGGTGGCTGACCTTGTTTTTGGACATGCACTGTGGGTTTATTAATGCAGGGTACTTGTTAGGAGAGAACTCATTTTATTCATTGTTCAATGTTTCAATTATGGTTTGCAACTAATAACATGTTTCTCTCCTTATGTGCTCGCAACTCAAACAATAACGAAGATTTTATAACAAAAACAAAACAGAGCTTTCAAGACTACATTACAATATCGATGCTTTTATACAAAAACAGCCAAATTATTGGCCTTAAGTTTATACAATAACAGCCAAGTTATTGGCCTTTATACAAAAACGGCCAAGTTATTGGCCTTTATACAAAAACGGCCAAACAATTGACCTTATGTTTACACTGCGTCAAAATAATAATACACATATCCGAATTATGAACAAAATGTACACAGTGTCAAAATACTACACATACTAAAAGAAGCGAACTACTAGGAGATCCATTTAAAAACGGTGCAGATAACACAACCAGCTACCATCGACCTAATCAACACCTTAAGTCGATGACTCTTCTGCTCAGCTTCTTCCTTCTTCTTCTCAGCTTCTTTCAACTTCATTTCACCATCCCTCAGCATGATTTTCAGAAAACTATTCTGCTCTTCACATTCACTCAGTAGTTGTCTCAGTAAAACACAATTGTCTTCAGTATCCTTAAGCTTTCTAACCAGATTCCCAATCACACTCGATGCTGCTGCAGGCAGTGGTCCACCATCAAACCACCGAAAGTAGTCGCACCCACCACTTGACTGCATTATTTAACAAAACCCAAGAAAAAATCAGTACATTAACAAATAATCAAAAACAAAAACGAAAATAGTCGCACCCACCACTTGACTGCATTATTTAACAAAACCCAAGAAAAAATCACTACACTAACAAATAATCAAAAACAAAAACGAAAATAGTCGCACCCACCACTTGACTGTATTATTTAACAAAACCCAAGAAAAAATCACTACATTAACAAATAATCAAAAACAAAAACAGAACTATAATGTATGAGTAACTCACCTTTGGAGTTTTACAACTCCAAAATCTGCGTCCAGGGTTTGTATTAGTGCGAGATGTCCTCAACTTCATACTTTTACCGCAGAAACAGATATCGGCTTCTACGTTGGAGCTGGACGAATCTTCACTCATGATTGTCTTTTTCGTTGTTTGATTTTTCAGCTGGTGAAAGAGGGGTCGTGAAAGAGAAGGTATTGAAGAATTGGGTGGGTTAGGTTAGAAATTGGGGTTCTCTAGAAATTGGGGGGTTCTCTAGAAATTGTTTGGGGAATCGTTAAACCAGCTTTTATATATTTGGGGATTTGTTTCCAAATATTAAAGTTAAAGTTTAAGTGAGGCGGGAAATTTGGGCTCCATTTTCCGCTCAAATTTTTTGACTTTTACATAAGCCACGTGACCTGGGGCGTGACGTGTTCCGTGTTTGGGTTCGGAATTTGGGGATTTGGGGTTAGGGTTAGGGTTAGCGATAATCGACATATAGTAGTCGATAATCAACTTTGTATCTTGAAAATTAACATATGGAATTATTCTCGAATCCAAGAATAGAAATTAGCATTGCTTAACAAAAAAAGACATAGTAGGCTTATATATACATGAGATTTTCCCTTGTAGGCATCAATGAGTTGTTATAATGTATTAAAGTGGTCAATAATACTCAAATGGGGTCCATATACCATCACATATGGTGTAACAAGACATATGAGTCATAACACTAAGGCATTGCTCAACAAGAATAGACATAGTAGGCTTATATATACATGAGATTTTCCCTTGTAGGCATCAATGAGTTGTTATAATGTATTAAAGTGGTCAATAATACTCAAATGGGGTCCATATACCATCACATATGGTGTAACAAGACATATGAGTCATAACACTAAGGCATTGCTTAACAACAATAGACATAGTAGGCTTATATATACATGAGATTTTCCCTTGTAGGCATCAATGAGTTGTTATAATGTATTAAAGTGGTCAATAATACTCAAATGGGGTCCATATACCATCACATATGGTGTAACAAGACATATGAGTCATTACACTAAGGCATTTCTCAACAAGAATAGACATAGTAGGCTTATATATACTTGAGATTTTCCCTTGTAGGCATCAATGAGTTGTTATAATGTATTAAAGTGGTCAATAATACTCAAATGGGGTCCATATACCATCACATATGGTGTAACAAGACATATGAGTCATAACACTAAGGCATTGCTTAACAAGAATAGACATAGTAGGCTTATATATACATGAGACTTTCCCTTGTAGGTATCAATGAGTTGTTATAATGTATTAAAGTGGTCAATAATACTCAAATGGGGTCCATATACCATCACATATGGTGTAACAAGACATATGAGTCATTACACTAAGGCATTCCTCAACAAGAATAGACATAGTAGGCTTATGTATACATGAGATTTTTCCTTGTAGGCATCAATGAGTTGTTATAATGTATTAAAGTGGTCAATAATACTCAAATGGGGTCCATATACCATCACATATGGTGTAACAACACATATTAGTCATGATTTTTTTTTATTTTATTTGAAATTACACTAGGTCGATAATCAACCCTTTCGGGGTTGATTTGGTTAATAGTCGATTACCTTTTCCAGTAAATATTATTATCGTAATTTATTATTTTACTTTTATCTTTTTCTATTTATATTTTTGTTTTTTTGTCATTTTCTGATTATTTCTATTTTTGCGAACCTATCTATCGATTTATCTACTTGGTGTTGGTTGATTATACACCAAAATGGAGTACAGACAGTTGGTTAATAGTCGATTATATTTGTCCAGTCAAGTCCCGACTTTTTATTTTTCTGCAACGTTTCTCCTTTTCAGAAAATTCTCCCATTACTGAAATATTTTTCGTATTACTTAATATTTATTTTATTTAAATTTTTCGGTAAATATTATTATCATAATTTATTATTTTACTTTTATCTTTTTCTATTTATATTTTTGTTTTTGGTCATTTTCTGATTATTTCCATTTTTGCGAACCTATCTATCGATTTATCTACTTGGTGTTGGTTGATTATACACCAAAATGGAGTATGGACAGTTCATCAAGCATAGACAAAAAAGGAGAGCGGGAAATTGAACGAGAAATTAAATGAACAATCAGATATAGTAATAATAATAATGCCAGGGGGCTTTTCATTTATAATAATTTTAAAGAAAAGAGCAATCACAATGAAAACTCTTTTCTTTTTACATTTAAAAATTTTTTAAAAAAAACTAATTATTACGAGGGGAGGGGGAGGGGTGATGTAGTTGTCCAGATCCTCCCCTGCTCGTTCCATGAGCACCCTCAACATCCTAGCAGTACGGCGGATGTTCATCTCCTGCCTCCTACGATCATCAGACAGGAGGCGGATAAGCCTGTCTATGTCAGCACGAATCAGCAGCACCTCTGGGTCGTTGTTCCTGAGATTGGGAATTCCTCCATTGCCATTCTTGCTGTTGTCGTTTCTGGTGGTACTTCCACTTCTACTTGCAGTGCCTGGAGCTCTTGCCATTATAAGATGTGAGTGATTCTTGAGTTGTGTTGTGGATTGTTGGATCTTATGACTCTATTTATAGGCTCCAAATCAATGCAACCTTTGGTGTTCCCAGAAAAGTCTCATCGTTTCAAGTGGCAATTATGAACAGCCACTTCGTCTAACCCAATTCCGGCTGTTTTCAATGACGTGGCGCACGAGTGTATTAAATGCGTTCAATCACTTTATCAACTGCATTGGGTCAATTAATCTACGTTATTTTTTTTCAATAATCAGCCCATATAGTGTCTATTAATCGAAAATGTAAATACTCAACTAGTTGTAAACATGTCCACCATTTGGTGAACTCAAATAATAGTCATTTTTATAAAAGGCACTTAAAATAGAAATAAAATACATTAACGAAACTATTACAATCAGTTCAAATTGTTCCAACAAATAACACAATACCAAATTAAGACAACCACATCTAACACTACTTAAACACACCAAATTATCACAACTTAAGCTAATACACCAAATCAGAATTGCAAGGTTGATTATTAACCTCGTACCAAAGCAGGGCAGGTTGTCCTCTTATGGCCACTTCTCTTGCAGTTTGAACATCTATTTTGTCTCTTCCTTGAGAAAAAAGTTTCACCAACTGAGGGAAAACGATTAATTCTCCTTCTACCCTTTTTGGGATCGACCATCGACGGAAGAATTCTTCTATGAACTACCTCTGGAGGAACCATCCATTCTTGCTCCGGTGGCATTGGATAAACATTTTCTTCATACGCACACATGTAAGTCTGAAGCCTGTAAAATGGACAAGTGTAATGGTACGCGCTAGCACCATATTCATCTCCATACCTAATCCTTAACACTGCAAACGCATGCTTGCATGGTATCTTGTCCAGGTCAAACTCCCGGCATGTACACGTTCTGAAATGAAGATTGACAGTGTGGGTTAGGCCATCTCCAACCACAGTGTACTTCAGAACTTCCACGTTCCCGCCTGCATGATAAGCAATCAATTTGTTTCCTTCAAGCATATTCTGATTCAATTTTGTTTCAGCACTGGGCACCAAAATGGTGTTGTGTTTCTTCATCTCCTCACGCCTCTCAATGAACTTGTCAGTAAACCTGCGAGTAATAGCATTGCACAGTCCTAGGATGGGGTATTCTCTCTCGTCCTTGAACATTGCGTTGAGGGACTCGGAAAGGTTTGTGGTCATTACATCGTACCTGTTTCCTGGAAAATATGCTCTCGTCCACCTATGGAAGCCTACTTCATCCTTAAGACAAGCAGCTGCAGCAGGGCATTTTGACGCGAGCTGGTTAAAAGCATCGCTGAACACTTCAAATCGGTACGCCTTCGCAGCGGTGTAATAATCCTTCAAAAATGATCCACACTTGAACCTTACGCGCATGTACTCAGCAAGGTGCTTGGTGCAACAGCCATGAGATGCTAAGGTATACACCCTTCTAATCCCATTTGCTATGGCCTTGGCGCGATCGGAAATTATGCACAGGTCCGGTGTATTGGGGACTACGTGAGCCAGCTGTTCAAAAAAGAATTGCCATGAGCTATCGCACTCCTTGTCTACCACACAGAAAGCCAATGGATAAATGTGGTTCTCCGTGTCCTGCGCGACAGCCGTCAACAAAACACCGCCGTAGGTTGACGATAAATGTGTCCCATCGACTGATATCACCTTCCTCATATATGTAAACCCTCTAACCCAAGCTCCGTAAGCTACAAAAAAATACTTGAACCTCCTCTGTTCATCAACCCTTAACCCAGTCTTGCTGCCAGGATTTAGGCTTTCCAACACAAAACTGTACGCATCTAAAATTGCGTAACTGTGCTCCGGACTGCCCCTAACTAAAGCCTTTGCAATTTCTCTTCCTTTCCAGCACTTCCAATAACTTACCTTACTATTCAGTTGTTGATCCAAAGCGCTCTTGATATCTTTTGTCGTCAACCCTTTGCCTTCAATAAACCTGTTCTTGAAATATTCTCCGATGACATCCGCTGAAGCATGTGGATGATGGCTTGGTAGATGTTGCACCCCACAGGTGTGCTCTTTAAAGTATTTGGTGATCACAAACCTGTTGGAATTAACATACTTCATGGCGCGCACCATCCACCTGCAGCGCGCTTCTACACATGCCACGACATACAGGGATTTAGTACTCTTCTTTGTTTTGAATGTGAATGGCTTCTTCATTGAACCCATCTTCAAAGCCACAACCAGGCTCTTCTTGGTATCGAAGGTTTTCCCAGTATGAAAACCTGTGCAATCATCAACCACATCACCCAAGTTGCTGCCTTGAGTGGGAGCAGATTCGGCAACACAGTTGCTCCCATTTACAGCGGGTTCTCCAATCTCTGGATCTTCAATAGAATTTTCTTCTTCACTATCCATATCACCAGCAGTATCACCAACTCCAGCATCACTGCCATGATCACCCGTACTCTCATTGAATAGTGGTGGTCGCGGTGGTCTTGCAGAATCAGCTGCACCATTAGTGGCAGCATTTGAGCCTGCTTGAGAGCTCTCGCCAACAAATATCTTTAAAATAGGCCTGCTACCATTATTTCCAACATCGAGCATATAGATATGCAAATCATTATCATTCCTTATAAAAGAAGGAGCCACCTTACCCCTCGTAGGAGCAGCACTAAAAACATAGCTAATTGAAACCTCGCTGCGATGGCACGTTAAGTTGCCGCGATCGATTAATTGGTCAATTAACTGATCGTAGGTACATTCCAAATTTAATGCAATAGGGATTGTTGTCTTTATCCTAGATTGCCAATTCCAGCATTTTGGAGTCTCAATCCATTCACCCATAAAGTCAGCACCTACTACTACGAAACCCCCCATCTACTTCAACGAAGTCGATGATCAACCAAATGTGGTCGATGGTCGATGAAATAATGCAGTACTTCTGCAACAATGGCGAACAAATAAAAAACAGCTTGAACTTCTTACCAGTTGAAGAAATGAAAGGATGTATGTGCAAAGACGGAAGCCCAGACCAATTCACCTCAGATTTCCATCCACATTAATCGCATCGAGACGTTACAGCCGCAACAAGAAATTTCAAGAAAAACGGGTTCCAAAAGATAAAACAGTTATAGATCGAGATGAGGGAGTTCTTGATGAGTGAAATGGAGCAAAAAATGAAGCTCAAATAGCCATTGAAGGCGCAGGTGGTTCTGGGCGGGAAAGCTTGGAGGGAAGAAGAAGGCAACTGGGGGTCTAGGGGTTTTGGTGGGAAGATTTAATTATTTTTTTGCTATTTTAGGTAAATAATAATTGTTTATATAGTAGACCAAAGTGTAGTTTTTATAACTTGGGGGCTGGGGGTTTGAGCCTAGAGAACTTGGGTAAGTTCATTAGTGTTAAATGGTCATTAAGCAATTAAAGGGTTATACACCCAATTTTTAAGACTTGAGGGTTATTCCCTCTATTTCCTTCATTGCAGAGGTCTTTTAGCCAATGCACCCTACTTTGACGCATAACTTTAAGTCGTGTGTGTCTTGAGTTGACAAGACTGTAATGTGTACTCTTAGTTTTTCTTTTTAAAGTTTAAAACCGAACAAAACATTTGTGCTTATCATTTTGAGTTTCATGTGATACTTTTATGTACCGAATAAATTAATTTCTATTTCCACTTTTTTTTTTTTTACTTTAAAGTAACTCCAAACGCAACTTTTTAGATAACTCAAGTTGGTTAAATAGGGTAGATAAATAAACCAATTTGATAGTTTAATGATATATATATATATATATATATATACTAACTTGATAGATTAAAGGTAAACATGGACCTTTTGTTTACCGATATGGCTCCACCGTGACAAATGTCAAAGCCCAGTTGAACTGCCATTGTGGGAGGGGCAAATATATGTGAGCTTAAATTAAAGGTGGAAGGGCGCTTTCTTAGACCAATAAGTTAACTAAGAATAAATATAAGACAAATCAGATACACCGGGGGAGCAAAAATTTGAACATTTTCGGTATTATTATTGATGGACTTTGATCACTACTGACAGATTAACGGTTGAAGACATGAGTTGACTATCACTTGCCAGAGTAAATGATCAAAACAGTATCATGGAAATTAAAAGGGCGAGGTTTGGATACTAAATCCAAATTATCAAGTAGTATATAGCCATCAGTATTATTCCAAAATAAATCCACATTATTTCAAAATTACAAAATTTTTATGAAGTACAAAATTCTTATAGTTAACATCACTTCAAACTCTAATGAAGGTTATATTGTGAATAGGTTAGATATGTAAATATGTTAGTTATGTAAATTGTATATTGGGTCAAGCCCGTTAAGCTTACTTGGTCCCTAAGTTAGGTTTACTAGATTTTCTCTTGTATAAATAGGGACTCCCATCATCAATAAAAGCAAGAGTTTTCACCTAAATCTTATTCTTCTCTTGTGTGAGTGTGTTCGGTTTTACATTGTATCAGAGCCACCGTGAAACTCTTCGAGTAGAAAAGTAATGGCGGCTCCAGTAGGTGACGCTGCATTCGTACGAAAGACAATCTCTCCGTACGATATCACCTCGAATGATAATCCTGGTTTGATTATCACACAGGTCCAGTTGACCAGTGAAAACTGTGAGGAATGGGCGCGGTCGGTTAGAACGGCGCTGCGTGCAAGGAAGAAGTTTGGTTTTGCTGACGGATCGATCAAGTTGCCCGATGAAAAATCGATCGATTATGAGGACTGGTGGACAATCAATTCTCTTCTGGTGTCGTGGATTAGGAATTCGATCGAGCCTACTCTCCAGACCACCATATCACACATGGAAGTGGCGAAAGATCTGTGGGAGAGTATTCGAGAACGTTTCTCCGTGCGAAACGGACCTCGGATTCAGGAATTGAAAACGGCTTTGGCCGGTTGTAAGCAAAAGGGGTTAACTATTGCTGCTTACTATGGAAAACTGGCTATGTTGTGGGAAGAACAAGAAAATTGTGATAAGTTTCCAACATATTCGTGTGGAAACTGCACTTGCAATCTAACGGTTGCACTGGAGAAGAAAAGAGAAGATGATAGGGTTCACTTATTTCTTATGGGTCTGGATGAAAGTCTTTATGGCACCGTCCGTTCCAATCTCTTGGCTCAGGATCCGTTGCCATCAATGAATCAAGTCTACCAAAAGGTAATCCAAGATGAACGGGTCAAGTGGATGGCACGAACTCAGGAAGAACGAGGGGAGGTGACAGCGTTTGCTGCACAACGTTCACCTCCACCGAAGACATGCTATAAGGAGTGTCACTTGTGTGATCGAGGAGGACATCCTCCGGAACGCTGCTATGAAGTTATTGGTTATCCAGAGGGGTGGGTGCATTATCCGAAGCAAGGTTCTTCGAATGGAGGACGTGGCAGAGGAAGAGTTGAAGGCAACAAAAGTGGAAGAGGTCGTGGACATCAACAGTTTGGTTTGAATACTGGTCGAGGACGTGGCAATAATTGAGAAAATGCTGCTCAAGCTGAGTTCGAGAATGGAGAAAATGGACACATGAGTGTGCCCGGAGAAACTAACTTGTCCGGAATAACAGGTGATCAATTGCAGAAGTTGTTCGATATTTGAAAGGCTGTCCGGGACAAGGCATCACATTTGATTCTCAGTGTGATCTGAGATTGCACGGGTGGTGTGACTCTGATTGGGCACGTTGTCTGTTGACACGTCGGTCGTTAACAGGTTGGTATGTGTCGTTAGGGGACTCACCGATATCTTGGCGAATGAAGAAGCAACAGATCATGTCGAGGTCCTCCGTCGAGGCTGAGTATAGATCGATGGCGATAACTGTGTGTGAATTGAAGTGGTTGAAAGGGATATTATGGAACCTTGGAATCGATCACAAGTCTCCGATGAATTTGAAGTGTGACAATCAAGCAGCGTTACATATTGCTAGGAATCCTGTCTTTCACAAACGCACTAAACACATCGAAGTCGACTGTCACTTTGTTCGGAATGAAATTATCAGAGGATCATTCGTCCCAGCAATGTGCCTACGACCACTCAACTTGCTGATATTTTTACGAAGGTGATGGGACGTGCCCAGTTCGAGTACTTCCTTAACAAGTTGGGCATAAGGAACCCTCACGCTCCAACTTGAGGGGGGTAATGAAGGTTCTATTGTGAATAGGTTAGATATGTAAATAGGTTAGTTATGTAAACTGTATATTGGGCCAAGCCCGTTAAGCTTACTTGGTCCCTAAGTTAGGTTTACTAGGTTTTCTCTTGTATAAATAGGGACTCCCTTCATCAATGAAAGCAAGAGTTTTCACCCAAATCTTATTCTTCTCTTGTGTGAGTGTGTTCGGTTTTACAAACTTCAAAGTAAAAAATATAATTGATAAAGAAAAATTAGGATAACTCGCTTTAATAAATTTGCAGGCAGCTTTTCAAACTGAAGGTAGTAAATAGAAAGGAGAATTGAAGAACTTATTCTCAAACATTGTGAATAATGAAACAAAATCTCAAAAGGAATACTATTCAATTTAAAAAAATAATAATCAGTAGGCAATAAAATAATCATATGTTAATTAACTCTTATCTTAGAGAAGATTCTTCATGTAAATCCAAAAAATGACCATATAAAAATATACTATTAAAATTAGTAGTTATAACTTGTGAGAAAAGAGGCATAGGGACCTCTCAAGTTTGGAAAGAAGAAAAAGGGACACAAATTTCTTTCCCCATTTTTTATTGTCTGTGCATCATTAAGGGGATAATTAAGTGGGGGAGGGACTTGTTTGCAATTTTTAAAAGCTGAGTCAAAAAGCAAAAAGTAGGCATACATATATATACTCACTCTCTCTCCACACTGACACACATTCATTTCATTCTCAGACTTCTCAAGTACACAACCGGTTCTCTCTCTTTCAAAATTCAAAACAACAACTGTTCATCATCGATTTCCTACTTGTTTCTCCGATTCGGTCAAAAATTATTACCGTTTATGATCGATTCTTGCATATTTCCGATCATCAAGTCAAAAAGAAAATTTTTTCAACTTTTTTAAAATAAAAACAATGTGGTTCATTTGAAAACTCTTGTTTCATTTTTCATCATTGGGTTCTTTTTCTGGTGCATTTTCTAAATTTGTTTGTGGATTATTGCACATAAATCCAGAATAAATAGATTTATATGATTTATTTAGTATTCACAAAAAAATTATGTGTAAACATCTATAATGATGTATACATATATTTTCAAATGTATACACATCTTTGCAGATGTGTAAACAAGAGAGGAGTAAATATCTAAAAAATATGGGCATAGATCTGCAAGATCTGTACACATATTCTTGATGTGTGTACACAGAAGAAGTTCAGAGAAAACGTACTATTTTTTTTTACATATTCTTGATGTGTATACATATTCTTGATGTGTGTATACAAAAGAAGTTCAAAATACTCATAATTATTTTTTACATATTTTCTTGATGTGTCTGCACCTGTCCAGATGTAATTCTGTTAGAAGCTGTCTTAATTTAATCTTACTATGTTATTCTTTTTATTTGCTATGTAGATACAATGATTAGCACATGTCGTGGGGATCCTAGTGGTAATAGTAACAGGGGTGGCAAAAGGAAGACTTATGGAAGAAGCGAGACTTCTGAAAAACGCAAAAGAACTAGAACTGCTAGCGGTATGGCACAATCAAATGAGGTTCAATCAGAAAGCCAAGCCAGCATAGATATGTGTTCACCTGTAGATGTCAATCAAATCCTTGAATAAGTTGATCAATAAGCTGCACTCATAGATAGTGGATCAAAAATCGAGGGCTCTGCAACTCATGTTGTGGAAAATAAGGACGACGATGAAGAATGCAATAAGGGAGAGAAGAATACAAGTGATGGTGGGTCTGGAGTGAATGTAATTTCTGCCACAGATGAAAGAGAGACTGGTGATAAAGAAGAAGCTGATGAAAAAGAAGAGACTAGTGATGATAGGGTATAGCAAAAGCCGTTAGTGAGGGTATAGAAAAAGCCATTAGTAAGGGTAGAGAAGTTGTTAGTGGTAGTGATAGAGAAAGAGAAGAAGGTGTTGCTAGTGGAAGTGATGGAAAAGAAGAAGAAGAAGAAGAAGAAGAAGAAGAAGAAGAAGAAGAAGAAGAAGAAGAAGAAGAAGGAGGACGAGAAGTTGTTGCTAGTGTTAGTATTAGTGGAAGGGATAATCAAGAAGAAGAAGGACGACAAGGTGTTGCTAGTGCTAGTGGAGTATAACAAGAAGGAGGAGAAGGTGTTGGTGGTGGAGAACAAGAAGGATGAGAAGGTGTTGGTGGTGCAGAACAAGAATGAGGAGAAGGTGTTGGTGCAGAATAAGAAACAGAAGAAAAACATGGTGCTACAAGTAAATGGAAGATGTTGCTTGAGAGAATGGTACAGGATAATGTTAGTGATGATGAGGAGTTGGATGATGAATAAAGTTGATAATGATGAGGATGAAGATAAAGTTGATGATGCTGGGGAGGATGATGAGGAGATGGAGACAGAGACAGTTGAAGAAGTTTATGATGCAAAATCAATTGAGGCAGCCCCAAAAGAGGTACGTGTTTATGTGCACACATATAACATAAGTGTACACATATATTTTAGGTGCACACATATAATAAAGTGTACCCATATTTCATATGTGTGCACATAATTTATATGTGTACACATATAATAAAGTTTACCCATATTTCATATATGTGCACATAATTTATATGTGTGCACATATAAATTATGTGTACACGTATAGATGATGTTTGAAAAAATTCAACTAAGTAATATCTCTTAATCATTTACAGGTTGAGGAGGGCACTATGACTTTCCATCCTGATATGAATCTTAGGACCTTTATGGAGAATCATGGAGAGTTCATTGTGACCAAGATTACACAAAGATCCTCCCTTTCTGGAGAAATGAAGAAGTTTCGAGATGCCTTGACTAATCTGGATATGTTGGAAGAATTTAAAAAGTCTGTATTTGGGAACTTGCTGGGTCTGAGTGATAAAGCCATTTTTTCTCCAAAACTAGTCCATGGGCTCCGATTGTGGACCATAACATCACTACAAGAAATAAGGCTTTTCGTGGCGATCAAAGTCGCTACTAAAACTATAAACGTCGCCACTAAAGGTCTTTCGTGGCGACTAAAAAGTCGTTGGCTATACTCAGTGGCTGAAAGTTAATAGTAGCGACTACTTATCGTCGCCACAAAAACCGCACTTTTTGTGGTAACTAACATCGCCCCAAAAAGCTTCCACAGAAGTGTGAAAAGAATAATATCGCGCGACTACTTATCGTCGCCACAAAAACCGCACTTTTTGTGGCAACTAACATTGCCCCAAAAAGCTTCCGCAGAAGTGTAAAAATAAAATCGCCACGAATGACATGCATTTAGTGGCAACCTAGTCGCCACAAAAGGCCTTTAGTTGCGATATTTTTATTGCTACTAATAAATAATTAGCTTTCGTGGAAGTAGGTGTCGCCACTCATACTTAATATTTATGGAAAAAAAATTAGCAGATATATTAGAATTTCTAATATAGCTGCCTAACAATATTAACTCATAGCAGCTATCTCCAAGATACTTGAAAAAAATGATATAAGAGATATTATTACCAATTAGTGTATACAATAGTTCATAATACATTCTATTTGTGAGTACACATAAAAATAAAAAAAGCAAAATAAAATGTCTTTAAGCTCTTTACTAACCAAATTATTTCCTTTGCAGAAGAGCTTTCTTCCTGCTAAATAACAAAAATGATAAGAATCAGTTCAATAACCACAATAACATAATGCAACATCTTTCTTATAACTTGTAGCATTTTCCTATATGAGTCTTGCATCACATTAAATAAACTAAGCTCTGTAGGTCCAACATTTAAGTGTTCAACATGTTAAAAAATCATCCCATATTAATAAGAAATTAAAAAAAGTGTCAATGTAAAATAAAAATTTATTCGTGGATTTTTATATTGCCTAATCATAAGCAGAGATGCTGTACCAAACAAAAATTAAAATCATTTACTCTTAAGTAATGAAACAAAGGCAGCAACGCATATAGTTCAAGTCTTTAGTTAAAAACTACTAATGTACACTGCACATAAATGTGACTTTGAAAATACTTCTCTATTGATAAAAAGGTGAATACTAGTTCCAAGGAAGTCACTGATCCCTAAGAAAATGTACTTCTTTCTCTTTCAGGTGTTTCTTTCAGATCGGAACAACAAATTTATCAAAGAAGAGCATAAAATTCTCATATATAACTGGATAAAGAAAAGAAGAACAATGTTCCAAGTTTTCCTATGTACAAAATTAACCTTTGTGATTTTTTTAACTCTTTGAACTATGAACGAGAAAAAAGTTCAATTAACCCCTAAATCACATGACTATATCATCAATAGTACAAGAACAAGAAAATCAAATGTAAACCATATAAAAAGACAATATAAATTATAAAAGATAATACTAACTAATAATCCATATAAATAAATGAAATGGACACATAAGCATTATAAAAGAAAACACTAAGTACTAATCCTTATAGATAAATGAACTGGACACATAAACAAGGAAGTGATATGATGTCGTTGTGTTTAGAAATAGAAGATGGCTCTTAGACAACTATTTCAATGATTATTCAATTTAACATTAACTAGGAATACAACGTGAAGTTTGTAAGTCCATATAGAAAAGAAGAGGTCTCTTTTAATATAGTTAACCGTCTTAAGGCACCTAGTTCTATACTACAACAAGTTACTAGTCATTTCCTTCAATGGCATGATAAAGTTGTGGCAAAGAGCACAACTTAAATGAAGTAGGATATATACAGGTAGTTCATATTTCTTGTAAAAATAGGCATAATGCGATGTTAAGAGAAGTGGAAAAAGGTCATTTACCTGCCTATAAGAGCTTCCTCATCCTCTTTTTAGCTTCAAATACAAGCTTTCTTTCAATAATAATAATATTATCTCACCTTCTTTTGCTACAATATGGATAGGGTCATCTTGAGTATTAACTTGTTGCTTGGTAATTCTTGGAGTAGTTTTCTGCATTAAATCTATATATAAATTACAACTACATAAATTCATCAATGTTGCATAGTAGTTTTCTACATTAGATCTATATAAATAAGAACTACATAAGTTCATCAATGTTGCATTCTTTATAGAAAAGAGTAGAAATGATTGATTTATAGACATCTGTACCTTTTTCAATAGTACGAAGAAACAAAACTACACCTTCTCAACAGATACACAATAGAATAATGGTAAGGTTGTGTGCTAAAAAAATTAATACCAAAAAGAAAGTTTCACCTGAAGAATTATTGTCTGAGTGCTTCCAAGTAAATGTCTTGCAATAGGTTGAAAGAAGTAGAGTCGCATTCAGCGCGTTAAAACTACAAAATGCATCATTACACTAGACAAGTCACTGGCATAAAACTTGCATAGATTATCTTTGAAAAGAACTAATAAAATGGAAGTTCAATGACTTACCTCATACAAAGTGCAGATTTCTAAAAACATAGGTTCGTTTATCCTAAATATTTCAGTGAGAAAGATGAGTTCCAAATAAGCAGAAAATATATAATTAAACTCAAGGCATCCACATACCTCAAAAATTCTACCTTAAAAGTCGAACATTCAAATTGAACTGTAAATTTAGATTGACTACAACTTGAAAGTTATTTAGCCTTGAAAAATGTCCAGTATATATATGTTAATTATTAAGGTAGTATAACTTTGGATAACAGAATGGCAAACATATTCTTGAACTTTTCGCAAATACAGGTCTCCTATAGGATGGTTTGAGGTTGGCGATTCTCAATTGATGGGTCCAGATTTAATCCAACAGGTAGTTGATAAAGTCAAGTTGATCAGGGAAAGATTATTAGCAGCGCAGAGTAAACAGAAGTCCTATACAGATAACCGACGTCGAGATTTAGAATTTCTGATTGGCGCTTGGGTATTCATGAAAGTATCACATGTGAAAGGTGTTATGAGATTCGGAAAGAATGGCAAGCTTAGCCTTAGATTTAGTGGTCCATATCAGGTTATCACGCGAGTTGGGCGTGTAGCCTACGAGTTAGACCTTTCAGTAGGCCTTCAAGAGGTACATCCATTATTCCATGTTTCCATGCTCAGAAAATATGTCTGAGATCTTTTTAAAGTTGTACCAGTAGATGATGTACAGATCACCGAGCAATTGACTTATGAAGAGGTGCCAGTTGCAATTTTAGATAGACAGATTCGTCGACTAAGAACGAAAGACATTCCTTTAGTTAAGATGCTATAGCAAAGAAATAACGTAGAAGAAATTACTTTGGAAGCTGAAAATGATATGAGAGACAAATATCCACATCTCTTCACTACTTCAGGTATATAGCAGATCCTAGGTTAGCATCTACATACTTCATTTAACATTCGAGGACGAATGTTCCTTAGAGGGAAGATTGTTACACCTCGAATGTCTAAAGTGAGGTATATCACTCTAATGACATGTTAAGAATGATTTAAGTGAGTTTAAAGTCATAATACGACCATATATGATGTTTATATGTTGAATATAAAGTTTGGGAAAAATCGGATTTAAGTTGCGGAAAAACCGACTAAGGATTTGCCTTGTAACAAAGTTTTTTCTTCAATTAATTCTATGTGTTATATAAGGTCTTTTGGGAACATATCATATACCAAATTGAAGGTATTGGAGTGTAGTTTCTAAAACTTTTGACAGTTTGTTCATAAAACGTCTGGATAAAGAGATATGAGCACTAAAAATCAGACTAGAAAGAGGGACATAAGCGTAAAAGAGGACTAAAACTGAAATGTTTCAAGTGTAAAATAAAAAAGTCATCCTCATCTTGTCATTTCCAGAAATATTAAGAGAGAAACAGTTCCTCCATGAATCTTGAAGCAAGCTTTATGATTTTGAAGGAAGGACGCCAATCTTAACTCGAAATTGAAAACGGATTGCGTCAAAACGCTCTACGCGATTAAGGTAACGTTATGCTACCTTCAATTTTCGTCTATAGCTTGAGTATTAGAATTATTTCATGGCTAAGTAAAGTACCTAAATGTTGTATTATAGCTTGTTTAAGCTTTAGAAGGTGTGGAATTCAAGGGAAACAAGGTTTAGAAGCAAGAAACAACAAAGGTATGTAAGGCTAAACCTTTCTTTCGACAAGGCATCTATTTTATAGCTTTTGAAGCTTTTCTTAGTTCCAAACATGGTGTTTCTTGTGAAGTACTTGTTTCATCAAGGGAACCTTGTATATACTTAATTTTATATTAAAATCTAAGGTGAAAGTCGTCCAAATCAGCAAGACAAAACGTTTCAAAATCTGGAAAATTATTTTGATCTTTGGACAGTTGTTATTGATCATAACTTCTTGTACAAAATTGATATTTAGATTCTTTAAGAATCCCCAGAACCCTAAGACATATATCTAAAAATTTCATGAGACCATGAAGTCTAATACTTTGATCTACACCTTGAAAACTATGATGCAATACAGGACAATGGTACTGTCCAGAAATTCTGTACAGCCGTGGATTTGTTACGCCGTCTGGTCATCTCATCTTGTTATCCATTTAATTCGTTTATGTTATCAGTTTATCCGGGTACCCATTCCCGTGTATATTATAGTGTTGGTTTTGTTTTTGCGGATCATCCAGTTTCAGGGAAAACTTTGCCGAAATTTTATAGAAATTCAAAGAGTTGAACAAATTCTTAGTTCTAGGTTGTGTCTATAATTATATCCAAAGTTTTCTTATCATTCATTTGAGTCCATATCTATTGTTGCCACATGTGTTATACCTCATACATGTTTATTCTTATATTGTGATCATGTTATGTGTGATTTGGAGTCCCCCATAGAGGCTGGACATTGGACACACAGTCCGGTCGCGTGTGATACTACCCGTCTGGGGGATACAGCCCCTCTGGTTCAGGTGGGAGTTGAAACACCTAGTGTGACTGGGTGTCATTCACACACTCTGACCAGAGAGACTAGATATTACTGGCTGGGGGGGACATAGCCCATAACACCTACCAGGTTTGTTATATACGCATATATAGTCACAGTATGCACTGCATGATTATACATGAGGCTAGTTCAGGTTTTCAGTTACCTAATTTGGGGGGATACAGCCTATAACACTAGACAGGTACTAGTTCAGATGTTCAGTTACCTGATTTGGGGGGATACAGCTCATAACACCAGACAGGTACCAGTTCAGACAATAGTTCAGTTTTACCTCAGTACCAGTTATCAGTTCTCAGTTATCAGCCACCAGTTCTTAGTAAAACAGTTGACAGCTATCAGTTCCAGTTTCTAGTTACCAGTTATCAGTCATATTATAGTCATTTATTAGTATAGGTCAGCTCAGTTTTCAGTTTCAGATTCAGTTAGACTTCGGTTTATATTCAGATCATATTTAGTCCATGTTTCATATTTTCAGCTTCATTGCTATACTTCAGCACATATTTTCATATTTATATTCCAGCCTTACAGTTTCATTAAGCCCTGCTATATATTATATGCTCATGCCTTACATACTTGATACATATCGTACTCACGCCCTTTCTGGGGCGCTGCATTTCATGTCGCGTAGGTACAGAGAGATCAGACCTTAAGCCACGTTAGTAGGCTATCTACCAACTGTTAGAGCCACTCCGTCTCCTCCCGAAGTTTACTATATATAGACGTCGAGTAGGTATGGCGGGTCCTTGTCCCGTCCTTTGTATATTCACTTCAGCACTCTTAGAGGCCTGTAGATATGTCCCTGTATGTTTCTGTCAGTATGTTATGTATGCCAGCTTATGTTGGCCTTGTCAGCTTTTTCGCATTGCAAAATTCTTATCAGCTAGGTTTATGCTTATTCCGTTTATCAGTTATACTCATGGTTAGCAAATTATCAGCAGGATTAGTGATGATCGACACTTAGTGTTGGTCATCCGTCGCGACCCTAAGTTGGGTCGTGACATAAGGCACAAGGAATTCTACAAGAGTATGACAAGACTGATGTCATACTGGATATGAACTTTTGTATAAAGATAACTGTCGCGTACAATTATTTTATAAAGAGTACTGAGGAGTTTGGAATTTCATTTGTAGAATGTATGAAGTTGAAGAAGTGTGAGGAAGGGCTCCTTGATTATGCTAGTGGAAATGTACCTTACTCTGGTGGGCGTAAATGGGATGGTGCGAAGAGGATATTCACTATCTTGAACCTTGAGAAAAATCATTATGTCACAGTCGTCTTTCTGAGTGAGCAGGCCAAGATTGAGCTATATGATTGCTAGATGGGGTTGTATAATGAAGAGGCATTTGCTCCATTCATCATACCAATCACGATTATGTTCCCAAAGTTCTTAAGAGACTGCGGTAGATTCAATCATTTTCCATAGGAGATCCTTAACAAGGATATGCGGCCTAATGAACAAGTAAAGAATCTACCAGGGAACGAAACTGCAACTGCATGTGGTGGGTATTCGATTATGTTCATGGAGCACCTCTTGACAAACACCCCAATGACGGGCCTGCATGCTAGTTCAATGGAAGACATGAGAAGGAAATGGGATATGGACATATTTTATGAGAAAATTGAGCCCTAGGTTGTTGTGGATTTTATTGGTCTCTATGGATAATTTATCTTTTTATTTTTCTGGTCTGTATGTATGGATGATTTGTTTTTTCTTTTTGATGTTACGTTTTTAATATCGTTTTTAGACTAAACCTTATGACTCTTATATGTGTACACATGTTAACGATGTATAGAAATGACTTGCGTATTTCCTCCTGTCTTCAAAACTTATATATTATGTGTACACATAAGAAATATGTGTATAAAGTTACTTGGTTAATTTGCACGTCTTTCCTACTCATAATATATATGTGTACACATAAAAAATACATGTAGAAAATTAGTTGCTTAATCTACACGTCCTTCATACACATCAAGAATATGTGTATACATACGAAATAGGTGTAGGAAATTACTTGATTAATTTGCACAAGTCTACATTTTCATACACATCAAGAATATGTATACACATAAGCAATATGTGTAGGAAATTACTCATTTAATTTGCACAAGTCCTTCATACACATTAAGAATATGTGTACACATACGAAATATGTGTGAGAAATTACTCGATTAATTTGCACAAGTCTACGTTTTCATACACATCAAGAATATGTGTACACATAAGCAATATGTGCAAGAATATACTTGTTTAATTTGCACGAGTCCTTCATACACATCAAGAATATGTATACACGTATGAAATATGTGTAGGAAATTACTTAACTAATTTGCACAAGTCTACGTTTTCATACACATCAACAATATGTGTACACATGAGCAATATGTGTAGGAAATTACTCGCTTAATTTGCACGTCTTTCCTGCACATATATATTATGCGTGCACATAATATATGCGTACACATAGGATCCCAATGTATAGGAAAGAACTAATTAGTGCGGAAAGACGGATAATAAACTAGGCGGGTTATGTAAATACAGACCGGTTATTTATTAATCAAGAAACCGTCATTTTTCTTAAAAGGACCTAAGGCGAACCTTCAATAAACTTAGTGCTTTAACACATAATCATGGAATGACGCAACCCTTCTCATTCTTGCACTATAAATGGTCTGAAATAATTTCCCATCATCACATAAGCAAAAACAATTCCAATATCTATAGCTAAAACAGCAGAGAAATTATGGCAAGGCGTCCAATTATAAAGATGGAAGACTTGAAGAAAGATCTTGATGAAGTGAAGGAATCCCTAATGGAAGCAAGGGACCGCCAACTTATGGATATAAGGAGGATTAAAAGGATCTTTGAATTCCTCCTAGAACCAATAGGCAAGTCCTTGAAGGTCATCTATTCACTCCACCCAACTCTCCTCCTCGCTCCGGCAAAGAAAATTAGAATCTATCATGTAAAGTCCCCCTTGTTATTGTGAAATCCCCATTGTTAGGCTATATCCGACTTATGTCTTTGTTTTAGTATATGTGAAGCCTATTCTATATATGTATTTAAATCAATCTTATGTTATTCTATTATAAGTTCTGCAGTATATTATTCCCTTTTTGGCTGTGAAATTAACCAAACATTGTTCAAACTAACACACAAATATTTAACGTGTACACATATTACTCATATTGAGGGTCAAATATCTCAAATAATGGTAAGTTGGAGTGCCTCTAATGGTGAATCCATGTTTCTATGTTGGAATGTAAGTTATTTGAGTGTTGACATTAGTCCTCACGCATTCCCTATCATTGGAACATTAACAAGTTAGAATTTAGCCTTTTCATTAGATAAGAGTACTTATATTGATTCTCAAATATCTCAAATCATGGTTAGTTGGAGTGCCTCTAATGGTGAATCCATGTTTCTATGTTGGAAATGTAAGTTATTTGATTGTTGACACTAGTTCTCATGCATTCCCTATCATTGGAGTATTAACATGTTAGAATTTAGCCTTTTCATTAGACGAGAGTTATCATATTGATTCTCAAATATCTCAAATCATGGTTAGTTGGAATGCCTATAATGGTGAATCCATGTTTCTATGTTGGAATGTAAGTTATTTGAGTGTTGACACTATATTATCATTTATTCAAATCTATTATTGTGCTTTTGGTTGTGGATAAAGTTGATAATGTTCAAATGTACAGACATATAATTTTCGTGTACACATATTTTATATGTATACACATATGTGATATGGGTACACATATGTGTATACATATTAATTTTATATGTACACATAATTAATATGTGCAAATAACTTTTATTTATTTTTGTAATTTATATACACATCAACAAAATGTGTACACATCAAACGAGATATAATTAATATGTGTAAATCAATTTTATTTATTTTTGTAATCTATCTACACATCAACGATATGTGTACATGTCAAGCGAGATTTGTACACATATTTTTCGATGTGTATACATAATTTATATGTGTACAATACTTTATTGTTTTTAGTGTTTCTATATAACATGTTAGAATTTGTTTGTTCGTTTTACGCGGAAGGATAAAGAAATATTGTCAAATGTGTACACACAAGACATATTAACAGAAAAATAGATTTAAAAGAAATAGGAACTATACAAATCATAGCAACATTAATTGTTCAACATAATAGTTTACAAATACAAGAAATGAACATATATGGTTCTATGAAACAACACTATGGCCTCCGGAATATACAATCCTCTGCTGGGGACATGTTGTTCTTCTGTGGCCAAGTCTCTTGCTTATGACACATCTATTCTTCCTACTTGTAAATGCTTTACCCACCGATGGCATTCGCTTGGTCTTCCTTCTTCCTCGTGTGATTTTCACAGAAGGTGGCTTTATCTTCCTCTCATAAAGCTCTGGTGGTGCATTCCAAAACTCCTTTGTGATCATTGGATATATTAGGCCCTCATACGTAAAAATGTATGCATTTGTGGAATAATACCCAGATGTATAGTGGTATATCTCATTCCCATACTCAAAACACTCCTCCATATCGACATCTTATCGCTGCCATAGCATGTGCACAAGGTAGTTCGTCCAAATCAAACCTCCGACAAGAACAAGTCATTTTAATTAGATTAACACTAACCACCTCATCCCCAGTACCGACATTATAAACATCATTGCCCACGCAACAAACGTAAAGCTTGTTGCACCCTGAGACATTTTTCCTTAATATTTGTTCAATTGAAGGAATATAGGGCTTTGTGTGCTGTAAGAACATGGTACGCCTATGATGAAACTTTTCAAAAAAGTTTCTCAAAATTGAATTGAACATTGCAACAATGGGATATTTTCTTTCATCCTTTATCATTGAGTTAATTGACTCAGCAATGTTTGAGGTCATCACACCAAACCTGCAGTGATAGTGAAACAATATATGATTCTGCATTTATTTAAATGACTACACATAAGACAGACGGGTACACATATAAATTTATGTGTATACATATCTAATATGTGTACACCTATATAATATGTGCACATAAGTTTCTAAATTTTGAAAAATGAAAACACACGACCACACATATGTGTACATATATATTATATGTGTATACATAATATTATATGTGTACACATAGAATATACGTGTATACATATACATTATGTGTACACATATGGTTAATATGTAGAAATTCTAAGGCATATGACTACACATATAAACAGAGTGTACACAGATATTATATGTATACATATTTAATATGTGTACGCATCGTTTATATGTGTAGCAAGTATTACCTGTGGTCTGAAAAGAAGGCTCTACTCCAGCGCTCAAACCCCACTTGCTCAAGATATGTGGCAACCCTTGGACTTTCATAATGAATTTGCCGAAAATGTTCCTCGAACTCAGTGTGCGTATGTGATTCGACTTCTTTATAAAAATAGGATACAAAGTGACCACAATGAAGCTTTGAACAAATACTTTTAGCCAAGTGCCACATGTAAACTCCATAACGAGCTTGTGGAAAAAATTTGGAAACTGCTTTAGGGATGCTTAGATGCCTATCAAAAACAACACACAACTCATTAGTGCTTGGGACTATACCAATCAAATTTTCAAAGAAGAACTCATAGGAGGCATCGCATTCCGTGATTACAACACAAAATGCTACAGGAAAAATATGCGTCTCCAAGTCTTGTGCTATGGCAGACAACAAAATTCCGCCGTACTTTCCCGATAAACGAGTTCCGTCTACAGCCATGACTTTCCTCATATGCGCAAAACCCCTTATCTATGCACCAAGAGCTACAAAAAAAATATGTGAATCTTTGGTATTCATCAACCTTCAACGCTGTATGTGTACCCTCATTTGTCGTCCTAAGCATATAACGATACGCATCCAATATTGCATATATGTGCTCCCGAGTCCCTCTTGTCAAAGTCTTTGCATTAACAATCCCCATCCGACACTTCCAATAACTAATATTACCAAATCCCTACGGACTGCAGCTTTAACTTCCTTTATCGATATACCTTTCCCTTTTCCCTCTTCATAACTACTTTTCAAGTATGAAGCAATGAATTCCACATAGGCATGTGGGTGATGACTTGAAAGATGCTCTAATCCACACGAATTCTTGTTCTTGTACATAGTAATGATGAACCTATCACTTTCTACGTACTTTATGGCCCGGATCCACCACTTGCAGCTAGGATTCACACATCTCGCACAAAAAGCTTTTTTTGTATTCTTCACCTTCTTGAAACAATAATGCTCCTTCACTGCAGCAAGCTGCAAAAGCATTTGCTAAGGTGCTATTGTTTCTTAAGGTTAAACCCTTATAAAAATCGGTATCATCGTCGTTCCCGTCCCTTTGAAAATTGCAGCCTACTTCAGAACCTCCTACATTGACTGTATTTCTCTCAACTACAAGAGTTGGACTGAATTCTATTTCTTCTTCTTCTTCTTCTTCTTCTTCTTCTTCTTCTGCTCCTCATCCTCCTCCACGTGCATCTCCAATATTTTCTTCTTCAGCTCCTTGATTTACTGAAATTTCCATATTCAATAGATCTTGTAGATCCATGTCATCCCATCCACTAGTAGAAAAATCATCACACATCCCACCATTACGCACATGTTGTTCATTTGAAACCTCCACTGACCTATCAGCCAAACACACCCTTAAAGTAGGCCTATTTCCAGATCCGTCGACATCGACAGGTAAATAAGGAGATCCTCGTCGTTCTTTATTTTACAAGGATTACTCTTTTACTTTGAACAGATGCTAAGCATGTATGTAATGCAAAGATTATTTGGATCATGACTTCCCCCACATCTAGTAATGATCTTGTGAACCAACTCAGAATACGTAACATCGTTATTCAAAATAACTGGTACCGTCTCCCTTGTCGTCAAAATCCACGTGAAGAATTCTGGGGTCTCAATCCATTCGCCAAGAAAATCAACCGATAACAGTAGTACACCCATTTATGGTGCAAAAATACCTAGATGCATCAGAAATTGGATATGCATTAGAACTTGAAAACACAATTGAGATGTGTGCACATAAAGTAAAATGTGTACACATATTATATTGACGTGTACACATATATTGGATGTGTAATAAGAAAAAGAATGTAACGTCATTTGATGTGTACACATATTGTATTGACGTGTACACATATATTTGATGTGTAATAACAAAAAAGGATGCAACGTCAGCTGATGTGTACACATTTACATTATATATTATGTGTACACATATATTTGATGTGTACACATATATTTGATGTACAGGATGCAACTTAATTTGATGTGTACACATCTCTCATTATATGTACACGTTCTTACATATGTGTACACATATATTCTTCGTATCCGTACACAAAACGACCCAGTACATTTTTCAAAAAATGCAAAAACGAAACCCAGAAATCACAAAATGACCTACATTATACAATGTACCACACTGCATACTTACCAGAACTCCTTTCAAGCGAAAAACAAGACAGATCTTCAGAACTGGTATAATCGCTGAAAAAAATTTGGAAAAGCTTTTGAATTTGAACTGGAATGGGTTTAAATCGGGTTAGAGATGAAGAAAATCTTAAAATACACTTTAATGGAGGATAGATTTGAAGCGAAATTAGAAAAAAAAAAAAAAAAAAAAAAAAAAGGAATTTGCGCGGCTGCTGGGCTGGTGAAATTTTTGGGGAAGAAGAAGAAGAGAGGGAGAGAGAGAGAGAGAGAGAGAGAGAGAGAGAGAGAGAGAGAGAGAGAGAGAGAGAGAATGTAGTTTTTTTTTTTTGCCATTTTTGGTTATTAAATCTATATATAAAGGGCATTTTTGCACTTATTCAAATTTTGGAGGTGATTTTTATGGGATCCTAATACTTTCCTTAATCACTAATTAAAGAGGTGCCCCCACACCCAATTGTAAGAAACTTTGTCCTTTTTTCTTTTTGACTCATTTGTCCCCCTCATCCAAAGAACCCTACTAACTTCTAACAAAAGGAAATAACTAACACAGAAAAAGATAATACTAAGTTCCATACAATAATTAATGCTTTCGGGTAAAAATTACTACTCCGTTTAAAAAAGGATGAATCATTTGATTTTGCACGGAGTTAAATAAAGAAGGGAAAACTTTTGAAACTTGTGGTATTAAATAAGTCATCAATGTTTGTGTGGCCACAAATCATTTTATTATAGGCAAAAGTAAAAATTTATTTCCAAATTTAAAAAGAGATCATTCTTTTTTAAACTAACTAAAAAAGAAAATAAATTCATCCTTTTTGAAACAGATGGAGTAACAAACACTTGTCTTATATCGCTTAGATCCTTATTTGCTAGTGAAGTTTTGGCCGTAAAATATTTGGTTTAGAATTTAAACTTCAAGTGAAATAATTATTGCAAGTTGATATAGTAGTTGGAAGATGCATTTCAGGTGAAACTTTTAGATACTATTTTTTCAACTTTCACAAATTCCTTTTTTTAGTATATTTCCATTACTTTATTTCAACTCTAATAACCTTTTCCTCTACTTCAACCTAAATTCTGTCCGAACGCATACCAATCGTATTTAGTTGAACAAAATATTGAAATAATGAGAAGAAAAATAATATGATCATATGAGCTAAGTAGTGCACTGCAAAGCCTCCCACGGACACGAAAGCTTGATAGTTCTAAGTTGAAAAAAATATATATATTATACACGAAATGTGGCTATATGTATATCTTAAATTTTTCCCAACTGGCAAAATTGAATGCCACGGCTGTGCTTACAATTAAAAGTTCGTTGGGGTAGTTGCACCCTCTCCTCCTTCATTTCCCCCTTCCACGCCTTCTCATCTCATGCACTGCACCCTTTATTAAGTTGTCGTACCACCCTTTTCCTTCCCAACACATACAATCTTTTCCATTCAAAATCTTTCCTTAATTTTAGCTAGTACATTTTGTGCTCTAAATTAAAATACCTCTCATTTCTCTTGTCATATATAGTTTATTTATTTTGAAGGTCGTTCTTTCGCCGAAATTTAACAATGGATAATGATCAAAACAACAATGAGTTTGTGAACTCTGAAACTGGGAGAATTACGGTTGAAAGAAGAATGAACAATCGTCTTCCTAATTTTCTTCTATCAGTTAAGCTCAAATATGTGAAGCTTGGTTACCATTACTTGATTAGCAATGCTATGTATCTTGTTTTGGTTCCTATTTTAGCTGTTTTTTCAGTTCATCTTATGTCCATTTCAGTGGAGGACATGGTCCAATTATGGGATACGCTCAAGTTCAATTTTGTCACAGTAGTTTTATGCTCAGCTCTTGTGGTTTTCTTGGCCACACTTTATTTTATGACAAGGCCTAGAAAAGTATACTTGGTTGATTTTTCATGTTACAAGCCCGAACCAGATGTTATGTGTCCTAAAGAACTTTTCATGGAGAGATCAAAACAAGCTGGGATTTTCACTGATGAAAATTTGGCATTTCAAAAGAAAATATTGGAGAGGTCTGGATTGGGACAGAAGACATATTTTCCAAAAGCTCTATTGACAGTACCGGCGAATCCTTGTATGGCTGAGGCAAGGAAGGAGGCTGAAATGGTTATGTTTGGTGCAATTGATGAGTTGTTGGCGAAAACCGGTGTGAAGGCTAAGGATATTGGGATACTTGTGGTGAATTGCAGCTTGTTCAATCCAACTCCATCTCTTTCTGCCATGATTGTCAACCATTACAAGCTGAGAGGCAATGTTATGAGCTATAACCTTGGTGGCATGGGCTGTAGTGCTGGACTAATTTCTATTGACCTTGCCAAACAATTATTACAGGTTTGTTTCAAAATATTTGACGTTTTAGAAATTTAAAAAAGTCACTTTGATACTCCTTTTCAAATCTACCCTTATTTTTTGGATTGGTGAAATATTAATTAAGTGAGATGTTTAAGGAGAGATATAGGTAGTATATACAGATACTCTTATGATTACGGATATTAAGTGTCTTTCTTAACGGGTATGAAAAAACTTTAAAAAGATATAATATGAATTGGAGGCAGTCTACTCGTAGAGGTAGTTCAAGTGGAGTGCACCACATTAATGACCAATGTCTAAAAGTTTTTAATGCTTGTCCCAACACTCAAAAAGTGTTTCATAAACTTTCTCCCATGTGCGAAGGCGAACTCAACTACGTATGGGCAGTCTAAGATTTATGTTGGTCATTTCATTGAAAGGAGACTAACAAACATTAATTGTATGCGGACATGGTACTATACATATTTATATTTATGTCAAATTTAAAACTTTCCAGGACTAACTATCCATTTTGTCAATGTTGTATCAGGTTCATCCTAATTCTTATGCCCTGGTAGTGAGTATGGAAAACATTACACTCAATTGGTACTTCGGCAACAATAGATCAATGCTTGTTTCAAATTGCATATTCAGGATGGGAGGGGCTGCAATTCTGCTATCAAACAGATCATCAGACCGTCATCGTTCAAAGTACCAACTCATCCACACAGTGCGAACCCACAAGGGTGCCGATGACAGAAGCTATGGCTGTGTGTTCCAGGAAGAGGATGAAAACAAAAAGATCGGTGTAGCCCTGTCGAAGGACCTAATGGCTGTTGCAGGAGAAGCCTTAAAAACCAATATCACAACTCTCGGGCCACTAGTCCTTCCTATGTCCGAGCAACTTCTATTCTTCATCACATTAGTCGCGAGAAAGGTCTTCAAAATGAAAATCAAGCCTTATATACCTGATTTCAAGTTGGCATTTGAACATTTTTGTATACATGCTGGAGGAAGAGCTGTGTTAGATGAGCTAGAGAAAAATCTTGAACTTAGTCAGTGGCATATGGAGCCATCAAGAATGACTCTTTACAGGTTTGGTAACACTTCAAGCAGTTCTTTGTGGTATGAATTGGCTTATTCTGAAGCTAAAGGGAGGATAAGAAAAGGAGACAGGACATGGCAAATCGCATTTGGTTCAGGATTCAAATGTAACAGTGCTGTTTGGCGTGCTCTGAGAACTATTAATCCTGCCAAAGAGGAGAATCCATGGATGGATGAGATTCATGACTTCCCAGTTGAAGTACCAAGAATAGTGACAATTAATGATTCTTGAAATATATTTTGATTTCCCCCCAAGCAAAAGTTATGTAGCATTCTTTGTTTACTTAATGATTGTCGAGTACAATGTCATTTTTTATTATTTATTAAAGTGATACAATTCCTTCTTTTTCTTTCGACGTCTATTGCCATATTTGACTGTACGAAGAGAAACAATTGATGATTATAATTCATGCAAGCACAAGGTTTTCATCTCTAATAGAATCTTGTCAATATTTTCTTCATGATGAGCCTTAGATCACTACGTCATTCAAATTGAACAAGTCAATAGGTTGGAAAAAGGTTATAATTTTTTCTGTATAACTTTCTTTTACTTTTTTCTTTTCTCATGGCATCTCCAACCCTCAATCCCATTTTCTCCTCTAAAATGGAGAAATCTCCAAAATGGGGTAAACTTACTCCAACCATTCCTCCATTTTTTCCTCCAAAAAAGAATATTCCTTTTTATATTCTTCTCCCTCTTTTATATTATATTATTATCTTTATCTCAATTTTATTTTCTTATTTCCATTAAACAAATTTTATCTTTTATTTTCTTTTTTACATATTCATCACATATAATTGATATTCAATATAAAATTATTTTATACCATAAAATTTTAAATATTATTGTAATTTGTAAGAAAATATTATAGATTACATATATTAACGAATAATTCAAATAAAAGTGGAATTATTGCGATACAATATAATAAAATACATATTACATTATGGTAATTCATTCAAAATACTACACAACTATTCAATTTTCACTTCTAGTATGCTCCCATAAATGATCTATTAATGCATTACGAAGTGCAAAATGAGCATCATTGTTAGTGATTATGTTGCGCCGAGCTAAAAATTGTTCAAATAAGTGATTTTCATCTACTGCCATTTCAACTTCTGGAAGTTGACCTTCCCAATCATCTTGAATAGGTGCGTTAAGATCACGATCATCCTCGATTATCATGATGTGCAGTATGATACATGTAGTCATTATATCATGTAGTACTTCTTTTCTTCAAAAATGTGATTCATTTTCAATTTTAATGTATTTTCAATTTTCACTTTTCAATTTTAGTAACATCTAATATTTTATGTCGCACCTTTCAATTTTAGCAACATTTAATATTTTATATTTTTATCATTCATTTTTTCAGTTGATTATATATTTTTCGTACAATTATAACTTATTTAAAATTTTACATAAAAATAAGAAATGCACAAAAATTAATTTATCAAAATTACACGCCTAAGTTAAGATATAAAATAAATATTACAAAACTATTACATAAACATAATTAAGTGTATATAAAGAGATAAATTAAAAGAGATAAATAATAAAAATAATAATAAAATAATAAGGAATAGTAATGGAGGTGATGAATAATGTCACCCTATCCCCATTTTGGAGTCAAAAATGCAACACGTTGGAGTGGATTTCCTCCAAAATCCCACTGCATAATGGCATTTGCCATCAGCGTTGGAGATGCTCTCACGTCTGTACATAGTAGTATATGGTTTGAGCTGAAAACACTCAAGACGTAGCCTCACTCACTGCTAACATCTACATCTGCCCATGACTTCTCTAATGGACAAGAACATAGTCGTGCACTTACTTTACGCCAGAACAAAGGACAAAATATGTATAAAAAAGCATAACATCACTCAAACACATACACCCTCCGCTCTTTATCTGTCGTCACTTTTTTAACTAACCAAAATTTATCACCAAGAAGGCGTCAATCTTTTTTCCTGTCGTACTCTACTATACCAAGAAAGCATATTGTCGTTGCTTGCTTATTTAAGAAGGAGAATGCCATTTTTTATATTGTATTGTATTTTATTGTTTTCATGAGAATTTTTGGATAAATTGTACTTACTTCATTTTAATTTAAGTACATAAATATAAAAAGACTTTTTAATCTTATAATACTAAATTAAAAATGTGTGTAATGTACTAAATGTCCTTGAGTTTGTGGTTTTAAACTTGTCATGTATGATATTTGAATTGTCAACTTACTAAATATAAAAAGATGCACTCTTTTTGGAACATATCAAAAAGAAAAGACACTTAAATTGGGACGGAGGAAGTATTGTTTTAAGTCATTTCATATATCATGCACTAGCAATATGAAGAATTAACTTATATCATTGCAAATAAAAAGTAGGCCAGAGGTAAAGGTACTATTAAAAATGTAGGATAAAGGGTAAAATGAGATTACTAAGGAGAAGAAGAGAGAGAAAAGATAAGGTAGCGTAGCGATCACACCAAATCGGTCGTTACATAAAATGACACTTTTCGTTGTTATGTAACGACGAGTTAATGATACCATAAATTTAAATGGTAAAGTAACAACAAAAAAAAAATATTGTATTTGAAGTAACAATACAATTCAATACAATAGCTAACAACCATCCAAACAAGTTGTTACTCAACGACAAATAAAAAGCATTGGAGGGAGTCTTATTTATCCACTAGCTGTATATGTGGGTCTAGAACTAGCATTAATATCATGTAGTCAATGCATAAATTGGTGGAGAAGCCAAACATGGAAATTGCATTTCAAGATGGAACCAGCTGTTCGTATGCTGAGATGGGAAGGCGAAGCTGACAGGAGGAAGCCATAAGGAGCTGGAAATAGCTGCAGCAAGAGGGGGTGGGGGCAATGTTGTTCTGAAGGGACAATTAGTAGAGGCTTTAAACTTGCTGTAGCTAGAAACATTGCTGCAAATTCAGAGACAACTTCATTATCATATTCACTTTAGGGAGTCACTCTCAAGCCTACCTGTAGATCTGTCTGTTTTGGTCGATCTTTTAGCAAGTTCTCATGGTTTGCTGGCTTATAGGCTGGTGTGCTTTTAATACTCTCTCTCATGAAGTGAAGCTTAAAAAGGAACGAAAGAAAAACTTTTGTATCGAAAATACCTTTAAAACATGTGATCATAATAAGAGCATGCCACTGAGAGTAACAAGAAAAGGCTAAAAGTTATGGAGTTTCTAAATACTCTATTAAATTAATTCTTTAACCGAGCTAAAAAAAAAGATAAAGTGCCAATATAACATGGACTAGGGTCGCTGGTTTTGCATTTATGCCAAAGCTCCATAAATAGAAGGAACAATGGTAAAAGATTGCTCTGGTTTCACTAATTAATCGAGACCACTATAGCCAAGAACTATAATTATTATAACATATGCTAAAAGGCTTTGCATTTAAGAGCTGAATTGATGAGAGAAATGCAATACAAACTTGTAAATTAGTACTTAAGAGTATCCAAAATGCATGTTTAACTAATTAAGTTCACTATATGTACAGCCGTGTGTTAGCAGAAAACTAGCTAAGACGGCACTCTGGTTACATGCCCCAGATCCCACAAGCCGATGCGACTTTGTTGCTTGGCCGTGATGTCAGTTCATATAATATCCTTGCGAATATGTCCGAGTATCTTGGGTCCCCAAAGAGCATCTCTGCAAAAGCATTTTCATACACCAGTAGAAGGGGCTTGTTCTGTGGCTCCAATACGAGGCTTTCCAAAATAGTTGCTGCTTTCCTGCAAACTTCTGGAACTGGATGCGGCATCTTAATCACTTTCAACAGTCGATCAATTGCCCTGAAGTTAAACGTGGTAAGTCATTCAGATATTAAAAAAAAAAAGAAAAAAAAAAAAAGAAGGTAATCTGCAGCGTAGAAATAGAGGTCAAATTCGTTCTCACCATCGTTCACTGGCCAGCTTCAAACGGCAGTCCATATTTATTTCTGTGAGGTTATATAATGCACCTACAGCAGCTGCTTGAGCATCAGTTGGTGGTAGGCTCACTATATCAACTAAACGTTTATATATCTGCATGTTCCAAGAGTTGCAGTTAGTGTGTCATCTTAATATATACAAGGTACACTAAGAATATCAACCTGTGAAGCAAAAGGAAGTAGGAAAGGTTCATTGTCGGGATTTATTATAAGACGACCAATTAATTCAGCAGCACCAGCATGCCAGGCCTTCACAGCAGAACCCAGCATTCCCATGAGAGCCTGGACTGCACGTTTCTCCCTGAATTGGAAATAAACAACTCAATTTAGAACATACTGATACAGAAAATTCTCTGCTCGTATTAGAGATAACAATTCAAAGGAAACTGACAAGCCAAATGCTTACGTCATTTTAATATAAGAAGGTTTTGAGGAACTAAAGATTCGAAGATTCAGCAGTAGAGCCAAATTCACTACAGTCTCGAGGGCATTTGTGACAAGTTCCTCATCCTCTGCAACATAAAAAGTCAAGATCAGAAAATGTAGAAAGCAACGTGTTTAAATGAACGAGTCTAGGAGTTTTAAGCAAAGACCATATGACATTCAGGCATAACAAATCACATTCATTTCTTTTAAATACTTTCCTGGGGGGAGGAGGTATGCATGCAACAACGCCAACAAGACTGTCGAAAAAATATAAGAATTGCGCAAGATGGAATTTTTTTTCTAGGGCGTAGGGGCTGGCATGAAACAATGTCAAAATTTTCTCTTTTCATTTTCTTTGTACTGGGGCGCACGGGCATGCCATGCTACAATGTAAACAAGACTGTCAGAAAAATATAGAATGGCAGAAGGAATTTTAAGTCTATGAAACAACTAATTGTCCATGCAAGTAAAAAGTTAACATATTAAACACTCACACAGAGTCCAAAACTTTTCTTTTGATTAAGCCCAGTGAATTAGAAATTGAAGTTTTTCATTGGGAAGTATCAAAGTGAAGCCACATAAGTCATAAACATCAATACGTTGACCACAGAAAAAAAAAGGGTGACTAAACATCTAGGCATTTTGGCTATTATGAGAAGCTTGGTAAGCTAGAATGTCCTCTACATTGAGAACACGTATCTCAGCAGTATTTATTCGTCTAACAAGTCAATTACAGATATCATCAGCGATCAACATTCTTCTCAAATTATAACCAGAATGATAGATTCAGAAATATAGTAAATGTCTTAGATATGCACATGATACTTGTCGATTGTACACTGAAAAACATTAAGTATAATCCTCTTTCCCACCTGTGACATAATCTTCAAGACATTGAAATATAGTTTCCAAGCAATGTCTATGCTGAGCCATGATGACTTCATTATCCGGCATGTTAGAGAAGTTGCGTAAAATGTTTGAGGCAGCAACAGCACACAGCTGCTTTTCAGCGCGCCCCTCCTCATCCAAATTGAATAGGCCATCTTCTTCAAAACTCCAGGGTCCAGGGCGAGGCTTAGTAGTATACTTTGGAACAGATGCCTCTTTGTTGGAAGATCCAGATCCAGCACTGTAATCAAGGATAACAAGATTGAGTGGAAATTGCATTATAGAGATCTCAATACTCAGAATCCAGACACACAAGGCAATTAAATACAGGGGTAGCAAACTAGCAATTCAGCAGTGCAGATCTCAGGCATTGCAAACTGAGATTTACAGCTAAAGATAAAGAAGGAAGGGGTGCAGGCAGGCTGAATTACCTAGGATGAGGTAGGGTATTATTCGAGTTCAAGGCCTCATATTCATTTCCAAATCCGGTAACAGCTGCATTTGCACCCAAAAGTCGAACACGTGGTGTCTTCACAAGCACCCTTGGTAAGGCTATATCACGCCAATCATCTATCTGTTGAACAGATCATTACCATCACTATGACAGTAAATAGGAAAAAACAAATAAAAAGTTATTCATGAACCGCAAGTTGCACAGCAGACGGTCCCGAAACATACAACTTGAAGTAGAGCATCGAGCAACCCAGGAATTTTTGCAAGAGGGGTTGCATCTTTCCGGATTTCATCTTTCTCTTTAAATGATAGCAATGTGAGAGTGTTTAATGCCCACGTCAGCTCACTCTTCAAACCACTTTGAAGTGCCAAAACAATCCTTTTATTATTCTGTTCTGTAAATCAGAACAAAAGATTAGCAACCAAATTATACTCATAAGCATAAGTGGCTGGAAAGTGCAACATATTATTTCCATATCCTCACCTTCTACATATGCCTGTATTATTTCCTCAAACTCAACAGGTTACTCAATTTTTCAGAAACGTCTTCAGGTTATATAATTCATGCTACATCTTATGCCAATTATATACCCTATGTGGATCAGAAGATACTTCAACTTACTTACCTTTGGGCTAACCCAATTGTTGGAATGTTAGAGTACTAGTACAGTTAGGTCCTGTCCCGATATGGATGACCTAGAGGAGTAACAATGCTGGTATCCCAGTTTTGAATTTCATCAACATTTGGTGCAAACTGAGTTGTAAAGGCAAAAATTGCAGAGAAGCTTCAAAAATTCTTTGAGCTTTTACTCTAACTAAGGTGTGGGTTTTAGCGGAAAGACACTAATGAAGAAAAAAACAATACTCCCTCCAGTTCAAAAGAGTGCCAATTGATGTTTTGGCGCACCCATTAAGAAGTCCGTTTGATAGCATTAGTTATAAGGCTTATTTGACTAAGCTACCATTTACTACTCCTCAAATTACCTTTTATCTCCCATCAAAATTTTTATATCGTTAACTGAAGCAAGGGTAAATATAGAAATAAACAATAAATTCTAGGTTTTTTAAAGTGACACTTATTTTGGACCAAACTAGTTTGATAAAAAAGACACTTAATTTTGTATCGAAGAGAGTATAAAAAGTGATGCAAGAAAATGTACTTGTTCTTTATAAAGGTGATGCCTAGACCAGTTTGATGAACCATGATCGTCAACCAGGTACCAGATAACTTTCCATCAACACAGGTAGAAAATAACTCAGTCCACAAATGCTTTGACGTCTATGAGAAAAATCTAGCCTTTGTTGCACCTACGAGTGTAATCTAGGGTCAATAAATTGAAGTAAAGACCTTGAGAGACAAGGGTTCAAATACAGTAGAGGCAAAAGATACTACTTTCGCGTTTCAAACTTTGCCACATAAAGTGGAACATGGGGGACTAGCTGATTTCTTCTCATTTGACTAAGCCTTGGTAGGCAAAGTTAATCGAGACCCGTATTGGTGGAAGGCAACAGCTATCGATGGAATAGTCAAGGTGTGCGCAAGCTGGTTCAGGCACCACCGTTGTTAAAAAGTTAGCAATTTTTCTTTCTTCGTTGGGATTTGAGACAGAGAAAACAGCTAGCACGAAAAAGTAAGACCAGGAGTTGGTTTGAGGAATCACGGGACCTTACTCATTTAGGGAGACTCAATACTGAAATGGATTGATTGATAGAATGGGTCGCAATGAAGAAAAAGCACATAACGACAAAGTAGCATTGAACTAACACCCTTAGCAATAACAACCGAAGAACTAGAATAGAATGGTAAAAAAGCTTCCCTCGACTAGTTAACACTGTACAGGAGAACATCCCAAGACTCCTTAATGTACTTCATGTCAGATTTTTTTATTTTCACTTTCAAGTATTATTTTACTATTCGGCTTATCATAAATTAACATTACTAACTTGAGCAATATAGCAGGCTCTATTTTTCAGCTTCGCCGTCCAAATATTCACACCTTTACCATCTCACTTAAAATCCCTAAGCTTCAATATTGCCCGAAAACCCTCAGAGGACTAGTGTACAACAACAACAACATATCCAGTGTAATTGGGGAGGGTGGGTGTACGCATACCTTACCCTTACCTCGAGTGAGGCAGAGAGGCTGTTTCCAAAAGACCCTCAGGCTCAAGAAAGTATTTTTTTTTTTTTTTTTTTTTTGAAAACATAGATGAAATAGAAATTAGACAGGTAAAAGTAGAAGAATTGGAGGGACTAACCAGCGAAGGCATAGTGAACATGAAGGGAAGGGCCGAGAAGCGTAGAGGGAGCTGCTGAGTCGGCGGCATTGGAGGAATTAGCTGCCACCACAGCAGCGACGGCGTTGCTGCTTCCGCTGCCAACAGGGCGGCCTCTCTTTCCTGATGTGGGAGTGCCTGCTGCTGATGGACTTTGCCTCTTCTGCATCTTCTTTATTCTTTTTCTATCTTCGAACCAGAGAGTGAAGATTTATTAGACAGAGAGAGTGAGTGAGTGACTGAGTGCCTGAGGAAGATGAGTATAAATCCTCAAACAATGGGTTGGCCTTTCACATTACCCAAACACTCCATTAAAAATTTAACTAGGTAGCCACTTTTATTTTTATAGCCCCTATCTGGAAAAGCTCCTACAAATCGCCACAAGTCTTTCCTCGGGTGATCGCTAGATCCTGTTGTTAGTAAGATCTAGCGATCACTAACAGCTTTTCTGATAAGGGCTACAAATGTAAGAGTATTCTTACAGGGCCAAGACCGTGATGAGGCACCAAAACTTTTCTATTTCTGTAAATTCCACTTTTAAAGAGAAATAGCCAGCACTTATAAAATTTTCAAATAATATTCATAATTTAAAAAAATATGAAAATATTTTGAAAAGTAGCCACTATAAGTCCAAAAAAATTTCTTGGGACTTTCAACTAACCCTGAAATTTTTCTGGGACTGCATAATATGAATTCCTAGAAAATTTTTCTAGAACTTTGAACAAAATCCTAGGAAATTTTCCAAGGGTTAGTTCATCCGAGGTTTAGTGACTATACTTCAAACAACTTCGGTGTATTTAAATTTTGATTGTATTCTAAAAAATTTGTAATTACTGATTGTTTCTTGTTGAGCGACTTATGTGGCAAAATAATCCGAGTCCGTTATTTGTTAGTAATGTGAGGTAGTAAAGGCCTTGTGCCTGAGAGAAAAGAGAAAAAAAACATAAATAGTCAAAACTAGCCTAGGCCCTATAGTCAAATAGTTGTTGGAAATCTTTCATAAATGCTAGCCAAATAATATCATATCTGGATTTATTATAAGTTGTTTCTTTTCTTAAAACATTACAAAACTTACGAAAAAACAGGTAATAGAATTTGCATGAGTAATGGTGAATCCCAACAGTAATGGAACTCTTAATTAAACTTAATATATATCCAATATCACACCGAGAATTAGGCTTACAAAATCTCTCTACCTATTTTACTGTGTTCAGGAATATACAAATAATCTCTGAAGAAACAATATTGGATTGATGCCAAAAGTTGTTGGGCTGGGGATATGAAGTAAAGTAGTTTGGTTAGTATATTTTTGACGGGGTGTCAGACGATGCTGTTGAAATATGGATTTCTTGGCAAGTAGCCCAAGCAGAACAACCAGTAGGCATTCTTGACATGACTTTTAGTAATTAGTGAATTATTTTCTTTTCTTTTTTGTTCTTTCCTGTTTTGTTTTCAATTTCATATTCAGGTTTTGTATTTAATTCGTGTGTTGTTGATTGTGGTGCTTATGCAATAAATTTTGATGATTTGCTAATGAATGAGAATGAGGTTTCAAGGTATAGGTTTACCCAGCTTAGGCAATATCGACTTGATTTGGCCGTCAATCTGTGATGTCAAGCAAACTCCAAGGAACTAATAGGTTTGTGACCCTTCCGGAGATCATAAGAGATGATGATTATGAATATAATGATTTGTCCTGTGAACGAGAACTTGGCTACCATTTGCTGTTGGGAAAAAAAAACTGAACAGGTAGTATTTCTGAATGAGTGACTGTATTTTTAATTTTTTTGGAATGTTGATTGTGATGATTACTTCATGTGAATTTGATAATACTGTTTTTTTGTTTAGAATATATGAATATGTACAAGAAACTAATGGTATAAGGTGTATTCTTATAACTCTTAATATTTTGGTTAATAAATTGTGTCTCATTATATGTGTATGATTGCTTTAATTATTTATTAGTGCTGCAGAATACCTTTTTTTGCTTTTACATTAAGTTAGGCATACTGCATTTGTATTTTTTTAAAACAAGAAAATGTCATTTAGTTGGTAAGGAAGTGGTCGAGTGCAAATGTCGATTTTGCCAAGACTTCAAGCCAAGTTAGATGTGTGAAGGAGGGATTGGGGGTGAGGAGAGTGCTACCTTTAGCCAACTCTTGCAGTCGCAGTTGGAGTCGCGATTGAAGGGTTCGAGGGCAAACGTTGCCCTACCAACACTTGACGGAATGTTGGCTCGGAGAAGGGGGAGGATGTCAAGGAAAGTGTTGTCTATTTGCCAAGAACTCAAGGCAATTATTGAATTTCGAGAAGGTATGATTCGACAACAATGTTGTCATTCCAAGACTTCAAGAAATTTAGCCCGGAGAAGGGGGCAGGGATCGAGGAAAGTGTTGGCCACTTGCCAAGAGGTCGAGGCTAAGTAGTTATGAATTGTTACGAGTTTAAGTGGGTTAATAAAAAGTGAAACACAATCATTTTTTAAACATAAAGTTCATTAATAGTGCAAATAAGTATCGTTAAAAATTTAAATTCAAGTTCATAAGAGTAACTAAAATGAATTATGGGGTAACTTTCTTCTTGTAAAGTCAATCAACTGCCTTTCTTGTTGACACAACACAATGCTATGGTCTACTTCATTCACAATGCTGGGTAACTCATTTGGAGTAGAGTTTTGGAGTCGCCACCTAATATAGTTTCTAAGGTGTATTAGGTCACCTATTTTGTTTCGAGCCAATTTTAACAATTATCTCCTAAACTTAATCTGCGGACCAGAAATTCTAGGTAAAAGGTTCAAGTAAACTCGAGAGGAAGGGGTTAGGCACCTCTCGAGCCCCACCAAATGTGGTTACCGGGCGGACTTATAATTGGGATTCGAAATAAGTAACTAAGCAACTTAAACTAACTAATTAGATATAAACAAATAACTAGATAATATGATAATTGAGATAATAGGTCCTAATAGGCTTCCTTCTTAATGATTGCACCTTGCAAAAAAGATGAAAATGAATAAGTAAAATAATAAAATAATAATAAATACTAATAATAATGAGAACAAAATAATAATAATGACAAAAAGGTTTATTTTCGAATTGTTACTCTTCCAAAATAGGTCATCGTCTCTTTCCAATTTTTACCTCACAAAATTTAAAGAAAAGAGTTAGTGAATAATAATAATAATAATAATAATAATAATAATAATAATAATAATAATAATAATAATAACAATAATAATAATAATAATAATAATAATAATAATAATAATAGTAGTAGTAGTAGTAGTAGTAGTAGTTGTTGTTTTAAAATAAAGGGGAACGGGATTTTTGAAAGTGTCGGCTCAGGTGTGTATGAATTGGGTGGAGGTCAGGGACGTCGATACGGCTGCGAACACACCGGCCGGTCGTGTTGTCATGCCAAGTACGGGTCTCATCACTCCATCACCAACTCGTTTGTAATCACGGCTTATACAAGTCTTTTGTTTTTGGGATACGGGGATGGGTTGTCCAAGTGTAGTATCGTGTTCAAACTAATCAAATAGGCCTCAAGTAATTTATTTTTCTTGGCCGTAATTGATTTAACATCCGTCAATTCGTTGCAAATCCGTCAATTCCGTATGTACGCCTCAAATTAAAATAACTTCATAGGCCAGTAGCGCAACATCCTTTTAAAGTCGGTACATCTGCAAAACTCAGAGAACTAGTCTACCCAAAAGACTAATAGAACAAATATACAGCAAAACCAACGATGAGATAATAATAGCCAAACAGTTGCAAAAAACCAGTCAAACGACAATGCCACCGGTCAAACCAACGGGGACCAAGTAAACGAATCAAAACCGCAACCATAGTCGTGCACAGTGGATGAGCGACCACAGGTTTCGCTTCCCCACCGAGAAACGCAACGGCTGTTGCAACTCCGCAACCCCATTTTAGTTCCCTGAGCAATTTTAAAAATTGCAACAGATACGATGTAGTCACAGATTCTGCAAAAAAAAAAAAAAAAACTCGGCAAAACAATTAATGAAACCCAATACAATAGGAACAAACAGAGCAACGAATACACAGAGTTTGGTCCAAGACAAATGAACAGAGGAGAACCACAACGTAAAACAACAGAGGTATCAAAACGACAGTGGACGGAGGAGCGACACCAATCTGGTGGTGAAACCCAGAATTTCGCCGTTGCCGGCAGCATCACTGCGACCCCCCTAATTTCCCTGTCGTTCACATTCATCTAGTATATTTATTTCTGCAATGGTTAAGATTTTGCAACCTTGACCCGTTTTCCCCCAAACCCCTTTTTGGTCTGATTTGCACTACCTCATTCCTTGTTCCCATTAATCAGTGTGTGTGTGTGTGTGTGTGTGTGTGTGTGTGTGTGTGTGTGTGTGTGTGTGTGTGTGTGTGTGTGTGTGTGTGAGTATTGAACTGAGTATGCATATATATGGTGAAGTCGTGTGGGGAAGATGACCCCAAAAATCAGTGTGGGTCGGGCTGGAATAATGTATGTGTGTATATGTTGGTGTATTGGAGAAGGAGGGGTAGGCAGATTCTGGTACTATCTAAGGAAGAAGAAGAATCCCAAAAGATGGGTCTGCCTGTGTATTTGTGTGTGTGTAAGTGTTGATTCTTGAAGGAAAATGGAAGAGATGATAGGGAAGGGGGTGAGTTTTGAGAAGATGAATTGGGAAGACAACAAAATAGGTGTGGGGTCTGCCGTGAGGTCTTGGTTTTGGGTGAAGTATGTGTCCCCCTTGTCCGATGAATTGGTGTGTAGATATAGGATTGAAAGATAAAATTAGGGATTTAGGGGAATAATTGTAGGGATTATGGGAATTAAGAGAAGATTTGAGGAGAGAAATTAGGAGAGTAATTTTGGGAGGAATTTTTGGTAGTGGAAGATTTTTGGGATTTAGGATAAGGATTTAGGAGAAGATTCGGGGAATGAACTTGGACAGGAAGACATATCTAGACTATTATTTGGTCTAGATTCAAGGTAGAATTAGGAAGAAGAATTGAGATTTAAAATTCAAATAATAAGGATGTATTTGGTTAGAAAATTTGGCTAGGTTCGGAGTAAAATGTAAATAAATAAAAATAAATAAAGATAAATAAAAATTTTGGTAGTAATTTTGAAATATGAAGGAATTAATAATAAAAAGGAATTTGGACACTTTAATTGTCCAATATTTAACATAAAGGTGTAAAAATAAAATATAGATATGCATATATTATAAAATGCACAAATAAATATTAAATAAACTCAAATAAAATTATTTAAATATATATAATCACAAATAATTACTAATTTGCACAAATAATCACAAATTGAAACAAACTTGACATGTAGCATAAATGACGTAATTATATAATATAGTCACGTATATTATAAATGCTAATTTCACAAATAGTCCCAGTTTTGACAAATAGCCTAAATGTGCAAAAGTTACGTAATACAGCCACACTTAAGTATATAATATATAAATAGAGGATAACGCACGTAAATGCATGATTTCTAATGCACATTTGCACAAATAGTCACATTGTACCCTTAAGTTGAATTATGGCCAATTTTAGAAAAATGAGGGACAAAATTGGGTGTCAAGAGCTGCCCTCTTTGTCCGGGATGATGAAAGAGTTTTCGGAAAAAGATAGTTGACGGAACAGCCAATTTTGTCACGACTGGTGGGCAAAAAGATTGAAAATGGCTAATGGGAGTTTTGGGGTGTTTTTGGCCGAATCCCGGTCTCTGAGTTGCCTACATATCTCGGGTTTCACGAGAATCAGGCCGTGTGTAGTTCTAGAATGGCATGTCGCCTGTATGAGATGTTTATGGCGCACGATTTGGAATGTAAAGACTAAACCTATCCATGTATTGTAAAGTTTAGGTTCGTGTATGTTTTGTCTTTTCGGCGGGATAAATGATGAATGAAGTAAGGGTACTATCGAGGATGAGATAACATCAATATATCGAAGCGTGGAAAAAGAGGCTTATAATCGTCTTAATTATGAAAATGTGGCGCGCTACACACCCATAAAGAGGTGTTTATATGGACATAGTTTCCAGTTCAACTCGATAAATGAGTAATCTCACCTTCAGTATTACCTTGACTGAGCTAGGAAACATTTGAGGAGCGAGTTTTATAAATACGCACGATTCAAATGGATGGGCGCGATCAAGCACGAAAACATGCACGATTGACGTAGATGGGCACGAATTAGGAAGGAACACGAAGCTGATATCCAATCGGCAATGGGAGATTAGGTAGATTACAGGTACGAGTATGGACTTGTAGCTTGGAATTCGGCAAAATAGGAGCTTGCGGGTGTAGCACGAGGCATTGTTTGTAGGGTTAGGCTTTGCTTTGTATGTGTTTGAGGTTTTGCGGTAGCATAATTGGTAGTGATGTTGGGAGCGGGCGTGAGAGTATGGCACGTGGTTTGTCGAGAGATCGGGGAGTGCCCTGCAGCAAAATTATGACAAATGAAAATAGATATAAGGATAAAGATAAAGACAAAGTGAACTTCTCTGTTAAGCCGAGTGGTTGTTTTATCTTGTGCTTGTTTGATTGATGTCTCATCCAAATGTCTTTCCAATGTTATGCCCACCGATGCGGACCTTGCTCTACTGCAAATTGTTGTCATGTTCACCACTGCGAACCTTATATATCTGCCGATGCAGACCCTATGATCTTTCAAATGATGCCATGCCCACCGACGCGGACCCTATATATCTACCGACATATATTCTATATATGTCATGTCCACCGACGCGGATCCTATATATCCACCGACATGGATTCTATGTATGTCATGCCCACCGGTGCGGACCCTATATATCCACCGACATGGATTCTATGTATGTCATGCCAACCGGCGTGGGCCCTATATATCCACCGACATGGATTCTATGCATGTCATGTCCACCGACGCGGACCCTATATATCCGTCGACATGGATTCTATGCATGTCATGTCCACCGAAGCGAACCCTATATATCCACCAACATGGATTCTATGCATGTCATGTCCACCAACGACCCTATATATCCACCGACATGGATTCTATGCAATGTCATATCCACCGACGCGGACCCTATATATCCACCGACATGGATTCTATATATGTCATGCCAACCGACGCGGACCCTATATATCCACTGACATGGATTCTATGCATGTCATGTGATGAATGTTGCCTTGCAAGAGTTGTTAGGTACACTCGGTACCTGTGTAAGCCTGCAATCAAAGAAAATTTGTAAGTATTTGGGAAAGGTTGACTTGCGCACATGTTGTGTTGCACTCTGCTGCTATATTTTGTATAATTGTCTCCTCGTCATGCTGTTTTTTCATCAGGATGTCTACCCTTCGGGCTGTATACCCTGCCAAGTAAAGTGCGACAAATAGAGTGCTATTGTTGCGTCATGCAATATGCTAAGAAGGCTATCGTGTTGCTCTTACAATGCCTCTCTTGAAATTTTTTTAGGGGATCTCAAAAATTTCTGCCCCAGTGTCAAGCTTGCGCCTTTCGAAATTTTTGAGGTGATCCTCAAAAATTCTGCCCCAGTTTATGACAGCTCACCAAGAGAAGGTGGTTGTATGGTACTGAACACCAATGTATTGGCTAGAATCTGCATTCGTCCTTTAGTGTAATGATTGACTATGAGTATGTAGATATTTGCATACTTAGACTGAGGTTTGATGTTTTGATTTTGCCGGATTTGGAGATTGTCCAAAATTGTATTTGTCTTAAGTTGTGATGGGGTATCTTCATGTTTTGTGCTTTCAAAAGTCACGGAGCCAATTTTGATGGATGGGTTTGTGCGAAAAGTATTTTTGTGGTTTGGTTTCCCTTTGTTGGCTCTTTGTTGTACTATTGTCTTGCTTTGGTCAATCAGACTTTGAATTTTCTGTTTTGAGTGCTGGATGTCTTGCGGTGCCATGGCATGGAATGTTTGAGTGATGAATATAGATCTTGTTGGATCGAATCGAAAGATGGGTATCTAAAGAGTAGTTTGTCTGCTGGTTGCAATGTCATTTAATTGGGCTAAAGGAACAAAGGTGTGAGATTTTGTCTTTTTGTATGTCCCTGATTGGGTTGAGCCTGATAAGGTTTTGGTTGGAAGTCTCGGTGGAGGGAGGTTGTTTATTGTGTAAGTTGGGTGCAGTGTGAGGTTATGAGCTCGGTCGTATAGGAATCTGATTTCTTTGTTGTGACTCTCGTGTAATGCAGGTTGTACGGTATTGGGATTTTATGAACGCTCTTGGTGTTATATGCTGGTAGTTCAAAGGGCTTTGTTGCAGGAGAAAATGTTTTCAGCTAGGCTTGTCGTTTCAGCTTTTCTAAATGCAGATTCTTGACCAACTTCGGTGTTCAAGTACGGAGCAACCGTAACAAAATAGTGAAATGCACAAAACTGTGTGGGCACAACAAAGACTTGAAGCACTAATGACACATAAGCTTAAGAGAATGCCTAGACCGCGGATGATGGCTTAGTGCTTGAATTTGGAGTTTGTGATAGAATGCACAGGTGCCACAAGAGATTGCCTAAGTGCTTTATGTAGCAGTCAAGTCAAGAATTTCGATCAAACGACCGATGCTTGTTTAAGCGGGAGATGAGGAGTTGGATATCAATGAAAAAGTGGTAAAGATGTTGTGTAAGGCGTAGATAGTGTTGTGCGACAAAAATATCGTTTGCCTTGGCATTCAACTAGAGCCAACCTTTTGGGTAATAGACTATTGAGTTTGGTAGGTGAATTTAGAGAAAGTTGGACATGCGAAAGACTTTACATACCAGGATTTGATTATAGAGTAGGGAGAGGAGGTGCCTGCCCAAGGAGGAGATAGGATTCGGGAAGGGATTCCTTTGAAGACCTAGAGCAACATACAAGTCCATGCAATGCGCGCACACGTCAAATAAGAAAATGCACCCTATAATGCAAAGGACCGTTTTACACACGATGATTTCGAGAAGCGCTTTGTGCCCTATGCATCATTTCGTTTGCTAGTAAAATGCGGAGCCTAAAGGAGAATTGCATTTATTTTAACTTTATTGCATTGGCTCGTATCGAAACAGTGTAAGAGAAGGAAGGGACTAAATACTGTTAGGGAAATTAGATCATAGCCAGACAAACATTTTCATGTTGATCCATCCCCAGAAGATTCTAACTGAGGGACTTTCAGCAACCATATCAAATGTTTTATTGGCCGTGATCTTTTGGAAAAGGTGAAGGACGATACAAAAAGGGAAAAGAAAAATGCATAAGATTCGCTTTATTGTGAGCAAAACGATCAACATGTGGCACAGGCTTTTGAAAACAATGTGACAAGGAATACGAAGAGATGTGTCGGTGTGGGTAAAGAACCCTTTAGATACTTTAGCCGGAAGTTGCTAATGAACTTTTGACATGCCAAGGATGTCAAGTCTTTATATAATGCTTAAAGGATAAATGTGCGTTATGTGTCATCCCGCCTATCAAGTGGTTATTTCTGCTTCAAATTGGGCCTTTAATGCCTGTTTGGTTACCATTTAGTGCCTTTGAATAGCATTGAATACAGAATGATTCCAATTGTTTAAGAAATAAACGGTCGCTTCTGATTCAATTTGGGTTTTTGATGCCTCATCGGTTACCTTCATACCTTTGAATGGCATTGAATACAGAATAGCTCTGATTGTTTAAGCAATCATTTCTGATTCAATTCGGGCTTTTGACGCCTCTTGGGTAATCTTTGTGCCTTTGAATGGCATTGAATACAGAGTACCTCCGATTGTTTAAGCAATCATTTCTGATTCAATTAGGGCTTTTGACGCCTCTTCGGTAACCCTTGTGCCTTTGAATGGCATTGAATACAGAGTAGCTCTTACCGTGTAGGAATAAACAATCATTTCTGATTCACTTTAGGCTTTTAAAGCCTCTTAGGTAATCTTTGTGCCTTTGAATGGCACTGAATACAGAACAATGTTAACAAACAGTCTACATTTGCACGTCTAATCCTTTAAGTAAATGCAAATAAATCATGTCCAACGCTCCTTGGGGTTAAAAACCCTTTTGGATTGTTTGAACAAGTTGGTCTATTGGACTTGAGAACAAGTCGACTAATGATATGCCATGATGCATGATTCCTAGCACCGCTACTAAGGAATGGAGTTAGCTAGATCGGATGTTATTATCCTCCCAGGAGGACGGCTCGGGAGCGGGAACGTCTTTGACCAAATAGATTCCGAGTCATTCCCTCTAAAGGAATTTTTATGTGAGGGGAGATGTGGTTGTAACCACCGTTTGATATGCACAAGTTCAAAATGCACAGGTTGAAATAGATGCACAAGTCAACTAACACATAAAACAACAAATCAGATAATAATTTTATATGCAAAGCAGATCAATACACATAATATGCATGATAGGCGTCATATGATGACGCTTTTGGACGAGGTTGGCTAATAGACTTTAACATACCAAGGATGTCAAGCCTTCCTAATTTGATTATGGTATTTAAAATTGAACGTGTATTTTGTATCATCCAATTGTTCTCATAACCCAAAATTAACAGAAAATAACTTTATAAAATAATTAATTTTATTATATAAATGCAGAAAAAACATTTTACTTTAGGTAAATAGAAATAATAATTGATTTTGTTATATTAAAAGTAGAAGAAATTAATTTAAAATTTATGATTTTGTTTTCATAAAAGTAGAAAAAATTAATTTCGTTCATAACCCAAAAATAATTTTATAAAATAATTGGGTTCGTTTGAATAAATTATTGATTTTGTTATGAGACCCCATTTTTATGTGAACAAATGGTCTACATTAGACACGTTCAACTTTAAATAAATGCACAGATAACATATTCAAACGTCCCTTAGGGTCGGAGACCCATTTGGTTCGTTCAAATATGGAGAACTAAATAGACTTAGACGTGAGCCGAAGTCAAAATTTTCCTAATTATGACATGATGCATGATTCCTAGACTAAGAGTGGGGTAATCTAGACAAGGATATGGTTCCTCCAAGCGGACAACCAAGGGGTGGGGACGTTTAGAATTGTTGGCTGTACCATGGACCAACTAGATTCTAACCGTCCCTCCTAAAGGGTTTTTTGAGAGTGAAATGCCGTGAGATCCACGTAACCGTTTATGGTGTGTGCAAGTGTAAAAACTTTTTAGGAGTGGAGAAAGTGTCAGTGACATGAACAAATAATAAAATACAATCAAATAAATCAAAAATAAAGCATATAAATTTGAAAAAAAAAAATAAACCTTAATCCTGCAAAAAAAATAAAAAGATGGAAAAAGTTAGTATTGAAACAAATGGAAATAAAATAAAACAAGTAAAAGAATCCCAATTTAAAGTCCGTTATGGTTTGAACCTTGACATCTCCAGCGGAGTCGCCATTCTGTTATACCCGATTTTGGACTCAACTCGAGGCGAGTCGTGTTTCGGATTTGACTGGGTAACTCGTTTGGAGTAGAGTTTTGGAGTCGGCATCTAATATAGTTTCTAAGGTGTATTAGGTCACCTATTTTAATTTTAGCCAATTTTAACAATTATCTCCTAAACTTAGTCTACGGACCAGAAATTCTAGGTAAGAGGTTCAAGTAAACTCGAGAGGAAGGAGTTAGGCACCTCTCGAGCCCCACCAAATGTAGTTACCGGCCGGACTTATAATTGGGATTCAAAATAAGTAACTAAGTAACTTAAACTAACTAATTAGATATAAACAAATAACTAGATAATATGATAATTGAGATAAGAGGTCCTAATAGGCTTCCTCCTTAAGGATTGCACCTTGCAAAAAAGATGAAAATGAATTAGTAAAATAATAAAATAATAAATAGCAATAAAATAATAAATACTAATAATAACAATAATGAGAACAAAATAATAATAATGACAAAAAGGTTTCTTTTTGAATTGTTCACTTCCAAAATAAGTCATCGTTTCTTTCCAATTTTTACCTCGCAAAATTTAAAGAAAAGAGTTAGTGAATAATAATAATAATAATAATAATAATAATAATAATAATAATAATAATAATAATAATAATAATAATAATAATAATAGTTTTAAAATAAAGGGGAAGGGGATTTTTGAAAGTGTCGGCTCAGGTGTGTATGAATTGGGTGGAGGTCAGGGACGTCGATACGGCTGCGAACACACCGGCCGGTCGTGTTGCCATGCCAAGTACCGGTCTCATCACTCCATCACCGACTCGTTTGTAATCACGGCTTATACACGTCATCATAGCCTTTTTGTTTTATTTTTGGGATACGGGGATGGGCTGTCCAATTGTAGTATCGTGTTCAAACTAATCAAATAGGCCTCAAATAATTTATTTTCCTTGACCGTAATTGATTTAACATTCGTAAATTTGTTGCAAATCCGTCAATTCCATATGTAGGCCTCAAATTAAAATAGCTTCATAGGCCAGTAGCGCAACATCTGTTTAAATTCGCTACATCTGCAAAACTCAGAGAACTAGTCAACCCAAAAGACTAATAGAACAAATATACAGAAAAACCAACAATGAATAATAATAGCCAAAAAATTGCAAAAAACCAGTCAAACGACAACGCCACCGGTCAAACCAACGGGGACCAAGTAAATGAATCAAAACCGCAACCATAGTCGCGCACAGCGGAGGAGCGACCACCGGTTTCGCTTTTCTGATGAGAAATACAGTGGCTGCTGCAAGTCCGCAACCCCATTTTAGTTCCCTGAGCAATTTTAAGAATTGCAACAGATACGATGTAGTCACAGATCCTGCAAAAAAAACTCGGCAAAACAATTAGCGAAACCTAATGCAATAGGAACAAACAGAGCCACGAATACACAGAGTTTGGTCCAAGACAAATGAACAGAGCAGAACCACAACGTAAAATAACAGAGGTATCAAAACGACAGTGGACGGAGGAGCGACACCAATCTGGTGGTGGATGCCAGAATTTCGTCGTTGCCAGCAGCGTCACTGCGACCCCCCTAATTTCCCCGTTGTTTACATTCATTTTCCTAGTATATTTGTTGTCTGCAATGGTTAAGATTTTGCAACCTTGACCCGTTTTCCCCCAAACCTCGTTTTGGTCTTATTTGCACTACCCCATTCCCTGTTCTCGTTAATCAGTGTGTGTGTGTGTGTGAGTATTGAACTAAGTATGCGTATATATGGTGAAGTCGTGTGGGGAAGATGACCCCAAAAATCAGTGGGGTCGGGCTGGAATAATGTATGTGTGTATATGTTGGTGCATTGGAGAATGAGGGGGTAGGCGGATTCTGGTACTATGTAAGGAAGAAGAAGAACCCCAAAAGATGGGTCTGCCTGTGTATTTGTGTGTGTGTAAGTGTTGATTCTTGAGGGAAAATGGAGGAGATGATAGGGAAGGGGGGTGTTTTGAGAAGATGAATTGGGAAGACAACAACATAGGTGTGGGGTCTGCCGTGGGGTTTTGGTTTTGGGTGAAGTATGTGTCCCCCTTGTCTGATGAATTGGTGTGTAGATATAGGATTGAAAGAGAAAATTAGGGATTTAGGAGAATAATTGTAGGTATTATGTGAATTAAGGGAAGATTTGAGGAGGGATTTAGGAGAGAAATAAGGAGAGTAATTTTGGGAGGAATTTTTGGTAGTGGAAGATTTTTTTGATTTAGGATAAGGATTTAGGAGAAGATTCGGGGGATGAACTTGGACAGGAAGACGTATCTAGACTATTATTTGGTCTAGATTCAAGGTAGAATTAGGAAGAAGAATTGAGATTTAAAATTCAAATAATAAGGATGTATTTGCTTAGGAAATTTGGCTAGGTTCGGAGTAAAATGTAAATAAATAAAAATAAATAAAGATAAATAAAAATTTTGGCAGTAATTTTGAAATATGGAGGAATTAATAATAAAAAAGAATTTGGACACTTTAATTGTCCAATTTTCTACAAGTTGCCCATTGTACAGAGTTTAAAGTCTTGGCTATTGCTAAGACTTGTAGAGACTTTCTCTGCATGTTGCCCATCGCACCAGAGCTTAAAGTATTGATTATTTTCATGACTTGCGGAGACTTTCTGTGCAAGTTGCCCATTGCACCAAAGCTTAAAGCCTTGGCTATTACTAAGACTTACAGAGAATTTCTCTGCAACTTGCCCATTGCACCAGAGCTTAAACGCTTGGCAATAGCCAAGACTTGCAAAGACTTTCTTTATAAGTTGCTCATTGCACCAGAGCTTAAACGCTTGGCAATAGCCAAGACTTGCAGAGACTTTCTCTACAAATTGCTCATTGCATCCGAGCTTAAACTCTTGGCAATAGCCAAGACTTGCAGATACTTTCTCTGGAAGGTGCCCTTGCAACAAAACTTAAAATCTTGGTCATGGCCAAGACTTAAAGAGACTTTCTCTACAAGGTACCCTTGAACCAGAGCGTGAAGTCTTGGCCATAGCCAGTCTCTGTAAGTTTCCCATTGCACCAGAGCTTAAAGTCTTGGAAATAGCCAAAAAGTCTCTGCATGCACCAGAGCTTAAACTCTTGGCAATAGTCAAGACTTGCAGAGACTTCATAGATTTTTTACAAGTTAATCCAACTGAATGTAAGGCAACATATTACCCATAAAGCCAATCTGTTCTACTCGCAATTCTATTTTGTAAATTATAATATCAATATAGATCGATTAATTTTTATCAAGCAGTATATTTTCACAACTTAAATGTCGATCTAATGTCATGTGTTGCCCATACGACAAGTTTTTTCTGGATCTTTATGAATAAAATTTATAGCTTTTTTGGAGGTAATATGTAGTTATACATAACTTTTTAAAAAAATAAACATAATTTAAATGAAATTATATAGAATTTAATGCAGCATTTAGTAAAACTCAGTAGCTAGTAGAAGGAATCTAACCTTGAGTCTTCGTTTGAAAGGAGGAATCTGTAAAAGCCGTGGGTTTTTAGGGTTTGAAGATCATTTCAATGGAAAAGGGGGGGGGGGGGGGGGGATAGTGCAGGTCCTTTTATTGGTTGGGAGGGGTATTTTCATCCGAAAAATATTTCATTAAACTAACTGAGGGTATTTGTGCTAAACCAGAGTTACTGAGGGCATTTATGCAAACCATTGGTTCCCGTGTCATATTTTTGTAATTCAGCCTATAACATTTAGTAGTTATCTGTGGCTATTTATACTTGATTAATTTAATTTGACCCCAATTGCTTTTATTTGTGCATTTTTATTTTTGTTTATATATATATGGGTTTTGCTAACCTACTACATGGTTATAGTAGGTTAGCATTGTACCCATTTTTTTATTGTCCAAAATGCCATTTTTATCTCATACCAACACACTAAATATAGGGATCTTTTGGTCTTTCCCCAAAATTCTAATTTCTTCTCCGACCACTCCAGTCTCCACACAAAAATTAGCTCTTCAATCCTTCTCACCAGATTTTCAATCGTCAGATGCTATTCTCGCATCATTTGTCATTTGTCCTCAACCTCACTATAATCAGCTTTGATTTTTAACCCAAATGTATTTAAAAGAGAAATTTGGATGATTTTTTTGTTCTTGTAATGTGATTTTTATAATTACAACAAAATGTTCTTTCCTCCATTAACAGTGTCTTGTTTTGCTATTTGAAGAAATGAATTGATGCAGACAACTTTGAGATCCGTGTACTAACTAATATTAAATTATTAAGTTCAACCTGTATTCAAATCATACACTATTTTCACCACTTTAGACCATATTATTCCAACTTTTGAAGACAATTTCTTATTTTTCCATAAAAGGATAACTCTAAATCCCTTAATTAAGTGGTTAGAACACTCCCCAAATTTCAAGCTGTCATATCTCCCTCAAATTCCCCATTTTGGCAATCAACCTCCACCTAGATTTCGGTGTTACCATTGCGAATATGCCTGTTGCGAATCTTTTCTTTGCCTGGATTCAAAGATTAAAGACCAACTATATAAACCCCAACGGGATTTTAGTGAACAAGGAGACCTCATCGTCTTCTTATTACCAATCTCTCTCAATATTCTTTTTTAGATACACCTCTTATACATTGTAAAAGGGAGGAACCATCGGAACATTGACAGATCAGAGGACCAGTAACAGCAACACAAAATGGAGGGGGGAACAATCGACGGAAGTAAAGAAACACCGCCAATCATCCTCTGTCTTCCTCGCCTTTCCTTATTTACTCTGTTGCAACAAGAAAACTAAAAAAGAAGGAGCGAGATTAGTGGGAACAGAGGAGAGAGATCGTTGAGAATAGGGGTGGGCGTTCGGTACTTCGGTTCGGTTTTTTGAAACTTCGGTTCGGTATTTCGGTTTTTGGTTCGGTTTGAAGTGTAGAAAAACCCGTAAGTTTTATAATTCGGTTCGGTTCGGTTTTTTAGTTCGGTACTTCGGTTCGGTAATATCGGTGTTTCGGTTTAAACCAAAGTTTATGGCCCAAAAAGAAAAGTCCGAACAAGAAAATTTATGGCCTATGACTAACTAGCTATGGTTTACTATAATACTAACCTATAATACAAAAAGTAACGAACCTATAATATAAAAAGTTTATAGCCTATGACTAACTAGCTATGATTTACTATAATACTAACCTAGCTATGGTTTACTATAATACAAAAAGTAACGAATATTTAGATACTTTCTCTATTATGCAAAATAATAAATAGCAGAACCTTTAGTTAAATCAGTCAATATGTAGAATCATGTTACTTACTGACAATGAGTAACTTAGAGATTTAGGAAATATATGGCATATGTGTGTTAAAAAAAAAAAACCGAATTGCCCGAAACCGAAAAACCGAAATTTCAAAATTTCTTGGACCGAACCGAACCGAAATACCGAATTAGTTCGGTTCGGTTCGGTATTTCGGTTTAGTGCCCACCCCTAGTTGAGAACAAAGGAAGGAGACTGAAGATCGAATCCACATAAAAAAATTGTGAAAGAAACTATCGGGACAAGGGGGTTGGGAGTCAGAGCAGTGGTGGAACAACCACCACCACCTTTGGAGCTTAGATTGGAAAAGCCCTCTATTAGCAGTTGTGACCGAAAAATTCGACGGAACTAGGTCGGAGTCACAGCGACGCTGCCACTGTTACGTAGCAGCTAAGGGTGTTAAATGGGCGGGTTTAGGTTGCAGTGGGTCGGGTCAAAGTGGGTTGAATGAATAATTGGGTGGGTTATTAACCCGCCAAAACATTATTTGAATTGAGATGACTTAGATCAAGATGGGCTAAACATTGGGTCATAACCTAACCCACCAACACTTCTTAAACTTTAATTTTAGATTTGTTTAACTACCCAACAAAATTAAGAATACTTTTTTTTTCTCTTTATTATGGCTATATATGAGGTATGAAACAAAGAAAAAAAGTTTTTTACAAATATTTTGACAATTTTTCTTACGGGTCAATTTTTAGCCAAAATCGATCCAGCTTGTAAATGGGCTAAATTAGGCGGGTCAAGATAGCTAAGCTAATAAATAAGGGGGGGGGGGGGAGGGAGGTCAGTAAACCTCGCAAACTTGGTGGGTTGGGCGGGTCAAGTTCTCATGGGCCAACTTTGACACCCCTAGTAGCAACAGTCGCTCCATCCCTTGTACTGTTGCTCTGCTTGTCGTGGTTTTGGCCTGAAAATCTGTCCCGATTTGCTCGTGTGCTACGTCTATTTTTTATTGCATTGTTATCGTGATTTGTGGATCCTGCTTTATGATTATCTCGATAAATCTGTTTTCTCCACATTAATGCGTTTAATCTGTGAATTTCAGGGTCCTATGATGTTAAGTTTGTTGGCTTTTGCCGTTATGAGCAGTGCCTTGACGTCATTGTTTTTCTTTCCTGGAACTTAGCCAGGTTTTAGACCGGCGTCGCCTCACCGTTTGCTTAGCCTTGATTATTCTGATAATTTCTCTTCTTTTATTTTAACTGTACTAACTGTTGTATCGATTTGGCAGATTCTGAATAATACTCCTATATTGCATTGTTGGCCTATGAAAATTTTAATTTTGAGGTGTACAGACTGATTTAGAACAGATACTACCACCCAATGACAATTTTGAAGGCCAATAAAGTCCCGTCTCGTTGAGGTATACAGACTAATCCAATCTTATATTTTTTGAGAGGTACTTTCCGAAGAAATCAATTAAAAATGCTATCTAAGAAGACAAACACTTTCAAAAATTATTATGGTTTTATTTTATTTTGTTATACCTTTACTTTGTTAAATTCATTTTTCACATACTTGGCGCATTAATTAGTTGATTTTATTTACAAGGAGCACTCGGATGAGGTTCGTTGAAGGAGAAGTCATTGGAGAAAAATGAATAGTTTATTTAATTTGAATGCAAATTTGTGTATTTAAATTATACGTTGTAGATTAATTGTTAGATTTGCTTTAATTTATTTTATTTTAAATCCCAATTGTTTAGTCTGGACAAGACCCACTTTTAGTAGAATATGGGAGGTACCTAACACCTTCCTCCTGAATTATTTTGAACCCTGACCCGTAGTCTCTAGTTAGCAGAATACGTTTGGGAGTCAACTTCAAAATTTGCTAGAAATAAAGTAGGTGTCCTAATACGCCTAGTTAAATAATCTTCCGATGGAGACTCCAAGTTTTACGCGTGAATCCATAGGTTGAGTCATATTTTGAACTCTAGCGGTTTGAAAAGGGGTGTCGATAATTGCTCAATGTCATATCGTATGGGTCATAACCATATTTTTTTGCTTCATGCTTTCGTTCCTAGAGGCGAAGTCAGGTTTTGAAGTTTGGGGGTTCGAGTTCTAATCCTGTTAGGCTTGGGGGTTCTAAATTAATAATTTATATAATTTAAATAAATTTTTTCAAGATGAATATAAAGTTTGGACCAAAGCTACGGGGTTCGGCCGAACCCCCGCAGTCAATGCTAGCTCCGCCCCTGTTCGTTCTTTCCTTTTAGATCCAATCGACATTATCAAAATACGTTTCATCTCATCAGTTGCATCAGTATTCTCCTGTACACATATCGACGTAACATAGTTACATAGAAAAATATGAAGATAATAAATATAATGTGTTATTATATTAATTTCTTCTTTTTCTAAGCACTTTAATATGAGCCCATATTCTATTCTTGTACAGATCAGGACGAGCCTCTAATCTTTATTATTCAATGGAGCTAAGATACCATTTCGTGCTATGACGCCAAGATTTGAGCTCAATTTACTTGCTTCCCAGCCAATATGTTGGCCAAAATCGTTCAACTCAACATGTACATTCCACCATATTTTCCCTATCCCGGGTCATCATCGTAGAACCCCTAGGTTGCTTGGATTGTTCTTCATCCGCACTAGAATTTGCTGATCTCATTCAATTCAAAATGTCATGCTAGAAAGTTTCTTATGGTTAAATAATCCAGTCCGCTAAGTGAAGCTATTCAAGAGAGATCGGATCTCATAAATAATATCTAGGAAATCCTCTATACCATATAAATCATTTCTTGACAAGTTACCAGATTGAGTAGCTTGATTTCTATTTCGTGGCCAGGTTTGAGGTGGTTGAGGCATTGCAATCCTTCCATTTGTTGTTCTTGTTACTTCGAAGAATTAAGCATAATCATTCCTTGACTAGAATCTCTTTTTTTTTCCTCGCCATATCTCAACAAACTTTTTCAAAAACTATGGTTCCTGCCAAATAGGAAAATAATTTATTATTATCTGAAAGTATAAAATAATATCAAACTACCAAATCAAATAATATGACACAAAATCAAAATATATTTAAACAGTAGAATAACATAGTAAGAAACATGCAACTCGTTATGTGTTCAATCCTCCTTAATAAAACATGACAAAGCAATAAGAATAACTCTAAGTAGTAGCCTTTACCATAACTCAACAATTTTGAGTTTTCACTTTGTATCACGAGAATTTATTAAGTACCTAACCCCATTACTTATGTATTCTTTCATCTTTTTGCTTGCTTTAATGGACCAAGAGCTAAATTTGAGTTTTTTCAGGTATTTTCTCATCGATCATGTCTCTTCTCGAACTATCATTCACAAGCAAACAAGATGTTAGTATTAAAAAAATCATTAATGTAATAGTTATTACAAGAATATAATGAAAATATTTTAGGTGGTCATTTCATTTTTTTTTAAACATTGTGAATTCGATCCACATTATGTCTTGATAAATGAGGATTGTCCTTCTTGATTCCTTTTATATGTTCACTGTTAGAAGTGAAACACATACAAACTTAATAAAATTAAATATAAACTTAATAATAATTATAAAGAATAAATTATTACTCAACAGTTAATCACGATAGGGCGTTATGCTGGATGAATTGAATAAATCTTATATTGTGCATGTGTTATGTCATCAACTAGGACCCATTTAGCATTAGTCAGTCGACGACCATCTTTTGTTGGAGTATCATTAGACAAACCATAACTTTGTAAAGGTTTTGACTCGACATCATGTAGATATCTAGGCAGAACGGTATGCACTCTTCTATACAATATCTCTCTGCAATTGAATCTTCTGGATGAGTTCTACACCTCACATAATCTTTAAGAGCAAGTGAGCATCTGAAAAGAGAATTACTTTACTGTTCAATATGAATGACTAGATGTTCTATTTTCTCTCCAAATGACAAAGAGTTATTACAACTCGATCTATGGATCTTTCTACCTCACCTATGTTCATAATTGTTGAACAAAATTCCCCTAAAAATATTACTCAATTTAATCAATTGCTTAAGGACATTGACCGGCAAAAGGTTTTGTAAGGAAATAGTAAGGAATTGTTGCATTAAAACTTGGTAGTCATGACTCTTCAACCCATTCATAGTGCGCTGCTTATAATCAACATAATGTGAGATATTTGAAGCATATCTATATGGTACTTTTATATCTTTTAAAATTTGTAAGAGCATATCGTTTTGTGCATTACTCAATGTGAAACATACAGGAGGTAAATAATATTTGTCATTAGATTTTTTTTTTCTTGGGTGCAAAGCCTTTCATATCTCCATCTCTTGTAAATCCATATGAGAATTTAGATTGTCTTTACTTACTTCCACCATTATTTAGTAATGTCTAAAATACATTGTCAAATACATTATTCACAATATGCATTGTATCAAAATTATGCGGAATCATATTATCTTTCCAATAATCTAATCCAAAACACATTGTCAAATACATTATTCACAATATGCATTGTATCAAGATTATGCGGAATCATATTTTCCTTCCAATAATCTAACTGAAAAATATGCTCGTTTTCTTCCATAGCAGGACCTCATCATGATCAACACCTTTCCATTTTCTTTTATGAGATTTGGCTAATGGATCTTTTCCAAATTTACTTTAAATATGTTTCAACTGCTCAAGAACCTCAATAGCTGACAACCATTTAAGTGATTTATCCAACTCCTCAAAGCCATGAAACATAACTTTATCTTTTTGAAGCTTGTGCCCTCAAGGTAAGCATCGCCTATGGGACATGAAGTAATATTACATCTATTTTGATAAAGAAAATGGACCTTGGGCCTAACTCAACTCTAAAAGCTAGCTCAAATGGAGGATGACTGACCATGCCTTATATAGTGATAAATTACCCCACCCACACTGATGTGGGACAATATTCCTTAACATCCCCTCGCACACCTTGGACTGGACATATGTTGCGTGGACAATATATGACGAGGGGCCCAATTACTTGGAGCATGACCTGGCTGTGATATCATTTAAAACTAAGAATAACAATTCTTTGGTTTTCTGTTTTGAGTATAATTAAGTAATAAAGTGTGCTCTCTCTAACAACTTAAGCTTTTCGATAAGATGGTCACACAAATCAATATTGGCATCAGAGTAGACAGAGGTCATGTGATTGAATCTCACCGCCACCCAATATTAAAAAGAATTTGAACGTGCTTGGCTCATAAAAAATCAAGCCCACACAGAAGGGGGCATATTGAGAGTTGAGAATATAATAAGTAATACATATATACTCTCTCTAACAACTTAACCTTTCAGATGAGATGGTCACACAATTCTACATTTCTCAATCTTATAAATTTGATTTTTGTAAGACAATATGGACAAAGATATCGAGTTTACACACCACATCCTTATAAGTTACCTAATGCTGGAAAATCACTAATTGTCCAAAGCAATGATGCTTACATATGAAACATATGATTGTTTTGTTTGACGCATCATACATTTCAATACCAACCCAAAATTATTTCAACTCATCAACTAAACGCCTTAGATAGACATCAATGCCAATGCCCGGTGCACTAGTGCCATCAATAATAACTAATAATATCATATATGGTTATTTCATGAACAACCTGGTGGAACGTTATATGGAACAAGCCAACAGGAGGGCATGTGCAATATGAGATAAACATAGACTTGAATGGATTAAAACCATCCGAAGATCCAAGTCTAACATTCTGATGAGATGCAATTCCTCAAATTTTCTCCAAGCAATTAACATTACTCTTAATCTTTCTTATGCATGAAAGATAGATTCATTATTTTCTTGCGGGTGAAAATATTTTATTAAGGAATTTCTAGATCATTTAGTATCATGTGGTAATGGAACCTCTTGGCAAACTTTGCTACCATGTTTTGACTTCACCTTTAAATGATAACGTAAAAAATATCAACCTGATAGCATATGTTGTAACACCATCATACTTGCAAGATTCAAATAATTAGTTCAAAAATATCCTCTTCATTAGTAAAGTAGCTTAAAAATATTCTACCCACCTGTCATATTTCGAACAGAGTATTTGAATCCTCCCTTCTCCCTCCTGACAAAAATACACGTGCGCAGATCGCATAGAATGTCAATATTGGTCAGTGCACAGACAAATTTAATATAATCAATGTCTTCTCTAAACTGTCATATTTTCTTTTCTTGGTGCTTCTATACACACACACACACACACACACATTTCCTTTATGAATCTTTGGTCACATTGGTGGGTGTAATTCGGGAGAAGAGAATATGTTTATTGATGTCGTAACCGGTATATATACTGTTACAATAGAGTCTAACTATGGTAGGAGACCTAATACAATAAGGACTAGAAATAAGAGAATGTTCTAAAATTTCTATAATTCCTATTCTACTTATTTACAATTCTACAACACTCCCCCTCAAGTTGAAGCATAGATATTGATCATGCCCAACTTGCCACAAAGATAATCAACTCGAGCTCCATTCAACGCCTTTGTGAGTAAATCGGGTGGCTGCTCTCCTGTCTTAACATAACCAGTGAAAATCAAGTTCTCCTCAATCTTTTCACGAATAAAATGACAATCGACCTCGATATGCTTGGTTCTCTCATGATACACTGGATTCGAGGCGATATGCAAAGCAGCTTGATTGTCACACCAAAGCTTTGCCGGCATATAATGTTGTAAACTAATTTCTGTCAAAAGATGATGTATCCATATGATCTCACACGTGGATTGTGCCATAGCTCTGTATTCGGACTCTGCACTCGATCGAGATACAACATGTTGCTTCTTGCTCCTCCATGATACCAAATTTCCACCAAATAAGACACAGTACCCTGTAGTAGATCTTCAATCAACCTTAGATCCAGCCCAATCGGCATCCGCAAAACCCTCTATGCGAGAATGTCCATTGTTGCCATATAACACGCCACGTCCTGGTGCTCCTTTTAAGTAACACAAGATTTGCTCTAGAGTTGCTCAATGGTTAACCGTTGGCGCAGACATGAACTGACTAACCATACTAACTGCGAAAGCAATATCTGGACGGGTCACAGTGAGATAGTTTAATTTTCCAACTAATCTCCTATACCTCTCTGGATTATCAAATGGATCACCATCACCACTCGTGAGATGCACATTGGGAACCATTGGAGTACTGCAAGGCTTGGCTGCCAACTTCCCAGTTTCTGCAAGTAGATCAAGAACATATTTTCTCTGAGATAGAAAAATCCCTTTCCTGCTCTGACAAACTTCTATACCCAAGAAATATTTTAGTTGGCCCAAGTCTTTCGTATGAAACCGCTTATGTATGAACCGCTTAAGTGAGGAAATCCCTGCATAGTCACTTCCTGTAATGATAATGTCATCAACATATACAACAAGAAGTATAACGCCAGCTAATGATCGCCTATAGAAGACCGAGTGATCACATCTACTTTTCCGAAGCCCAAACTCTCGAACAACCGCGCTAAACTTGCCAAACCAAGCCCGAGGACTCTGCTTCAAGCCATACAATGACTTCTTCAAACGACAGACTTTCCCATACTCCCCCTGAGCAACAAACCCAGGTGGTTGCTCCATAAAGACTTCTTCAAAGAGATCACCATGAAGAAAGGCATTCTTGATATCCAGATGATGCAAAGACCAACACTTAGAAGCATCGAGAGAGATAAACAAGCGGACAGAGGTGAGTTTGGCCACCGGAGAAAAGGTGTCAGAGTAATCCACCCCGTAAGTTTGAGCATAACCTTTAGCCACCAGTCTGGCCTTAAGTCTAGCCACAGAACCATCCGGATTGACTTTTACTGTAAAGACCCATTTGCAACCCACTACCTTCCTTCCTCTCGGTAAGTGCACCAAATCCCATATGCGATTCTCTTCAAGTGCATGTATCTCCTCAAGCATTGTATCACGCCATCCAGGATGAGATAAAGCTGCCTGAACTGTCTTGGGTACAGAGACAGAGTCTAGAGAAGCAATAAATGAACTAGTCCAGGGGGACAAGTGGTCATATGAAACAAAGTTTGCAATAGAATATAAAGAGTCACATTGACGTTTACCTTTTCGAAGAGCAATGGGAATGTCGAGGTCGTCTGGAGGGAGATTGACTGGAGGGGGATCTGATGATGAAGGAGTTGGCGCAGGACATGTATCAATGGTCTTTGATCGTCTGGAGTAAACTTGGACAATAGGTGGCTGTGCTCGAGCAGCAATCTGGTCAACTGGAGGAACAAGAGGAGCTGTGGAAGACACAGTTTCAGCCGACTGTTCTTCGGGAGAAGTAGTAGAGGACCCAGTCTTAGTCGGTGTCTCAACTGAACTTGATGATGTGACCTTATAGATGAGCCAATCTTCGTCCTCCCCCCTGAGTGGGAGAAGTGTGAGAGGTGGAGAAGAATGGTGTTGCCTCGGAAAACACCACATCTATCGATACCAGATACTTATTAAGGGTTGGAGAGTAGCACCTATAACCCTTCTGACGTTGAGAATATCCCAAAAAGACACACTTCACAGCTTTTGGATCCAATTTAGTAATATGAGGTCTAACATCACGAACATAACATGTACTTCCAAACACTTTTGGCTCTAGAGAAAATAATGGCCTATTGGGAAATAATACAGTATGGGGAATAGCACCAGTAAGCACACTAGATGGCATGCGGTTAATAGAAAGCAAGCTGTGGAAATCGCTTCCGCCCAAAATTGCTTAGGGACTTGCATTTGGAACATCAAAGCACGTGCTGTCTCGAGCAAATGTCTATTCTTTCTTTCAGCCACACCATTTTGTGAGGGTGTATCTACACAAGATGATTGATGTAGAATACCATGTTGACTCATGTAATTCTAAAACGAGGCTGACATGTATTCCTTGGCATTATCACTCCTTAAGATATGCACAGAAACATTAAACTGTGTCTTGATTTCAGCACAAAAGTTAGAAAAATGGGAGAATACCTCAGAACGAGTTTTCATAAAATAAATCCATGTCATTCGAGAAAAATCATCAACAAATGTAATAAAGCATCTGAACCCAGTTTAGAGACAATAGGACAAGGTCCCCAAACATCTGAATGAACTAACTGGAAAGCAAAATCAGCTGGTTTATTAATTCGAGGACTTAACGAGCTTCTATGATGTTTAGCAAAATGACAAGAATCACACTCTATCGAAGATACATTATTAAACTGCAGACACAACTTCTTCAAAGATGGAAGGGAAGGATGTCCCAGTTGACAATGAGCTTGAAATGGTGAGACGACACTAGAACAAGCAACTGATTGAGGCACCCATGGATCCAGAATGTAGAGACCATTAGATACATGTCCTTTACCAATTATATCTGTCGTCACGAGATCCTGAAAAATACAGTGATCAGGAAAGAATGAGATACAACAATTGAGGTCCTTGGTAAGTTTGCTCACAGAAATCAGATTAAAGGCAAGACTAGGCAGATCTAGCACTGAAGACAGGGTAATAGATGAAGTTGGTTTAACAGTCCCAAGCCCCCCCAATGTTGTAACTAGACCCATCAGCTATAGTAACAGAAGATGGTGCTTCGTGTGACCGAAAATCAGAGAGTAATTTTGAATTACCTATCATGTAATCGTTGGCACCAGAATCAATGACCCACTGGTTTGAGGAAGAGATTAGACATTTGTTACCTGACTCTGCATAAGCAGTAATGTGAGGAGATTCCTGGAATTTGGAGAGTCTAGCATATTCATCAGCTGATATTGTAACAGTCTTCTCAGAGGAGGAACCGGAAGCAGCAGCCGCAGTAGGAATCTGAGTCCTCTGATTGCGCATCTGCAATTTCCTGCAATTTCGCTTTATATGTCCAGGTTCTTTGCAGTAGCGACAAATAGGCTCACCATTATTGTTCCATCCCCCAGCATCATTATTATTATTCCATCTCCCAGCATTATTGTTCCACTTACCAGCACCATTGCTATTATTATTCCACTTACCAGCATCATTATTATTGTTGTTCCATCGCCCATCATTGTTGTTGTTTCTCCGTGCAGTATCGTTTCCCCCTCCTCCTTTAACAACAAGCACATTGGGTGGCTGAGTGGAAAGAGTATTCTCTGTACGCAACACCCGGCTAAACACATCTTGAAGAGAAGTGATTTCAGCGCTAGACAAAATCTGATCAAACTCAGCTGGGAGTCCAGCTAGAAAGCTCATTACTGCCATTTGTTCCCTTTGGGCTTGTTGCTTCTTAATATCAATACTGAACGGCATAAGCATATTGAGCTCCTCATAATTTTTCTTAAACTCCATGAAATAGGTGGTAAGTGACTTAGCTTCCTTTTCAGAACGGTAAAAAGCCTTACAAACTTCATACATGCGAGAGACATTGCCTTTTCCAGAATATAAGAACTCCAAATACTCCATTAATTCCTTCACATACTCACAATGATTAACTAGACCAACTACATCATTATCAATTGAGTTTGTAATTTGCAAAAGTAATCGAGCATCATCTCGCAACCAAGTCTTTAAAGCAGCATCATTTGGAGGTTCCTCAGTAAGGTGATCATCTTTTTCCACGCTACGCAAATAAACCCTAATCTTCCTACTCCAATCTAAGTAATTAGAGCCATTTAATTTATACTCCGTTATTTTTGACATTGCCGGTAAAATCTCAGTAATGTGAGCTTTATCCTCAGCCATGAGTGTAATAAACAGCTACACGAACCTTAAATCCCAGAGATGCAGGCCAAATAATCACTGGAAGCACACAAAAAAAAAAAAAAAAAAAAAAACAGAACCAAACTAAAACTAGGAGCAGCAGCAGAACCCTAAAAGACAGATCTGAAATCAAGGCTGCCTTCGAACAAGGCTGTAAAATCAGAAATGAAGGGTACCAAAATGCCGGAAATCAGGGGACGAGGAGAAGGGTGCAAAACGCGATCGGTTCCGAGGCCACACGCGCCGGCGCGTGGGAGACAGTGGCGGGATGGTGGCGGCGCGTGAGAGCTACTCGCCGTCCACCCAGATGCCGGAGTTGGTGATTCCGGCCAAAAATTCAGTGCGCACCTCTGCTATGGTGGAGGTGAGAAAAATACTTACTCCTTAGATTAGGCCAAAATCAACCGAGTCCTTTTCTTCAACCAAGAAAAGACTCGAAAATTGTTTTAAATAATTCTTGAGCCCTACGCTCTGATACCATGTAATTCGGGAGAAGAGAATATGTTTATTGATGTCGTAACCGGTATATATACTGTTACAATAGAGTCTAACTATGGTAGGAGACCTAATACAATAAGGACTAGAAATAAGAGAATGTTCTAAAATTCCTATAATTCCTATTCTACTTATTTACAATTCTACAACAGTGGAACAGTATCAAGCGTCAATAGGCTACACATTTTCCACTTATACCAATCGTATTTTGTAGTAATGCCAAAATTAGATACCCAGAAGAACAAAGGAGGCTAGAATGGCGCAAGTCGTGAGCCGTTGGTGAAAAGGGCAAAATATGATATAAATGGGTAATGGTGGGTATTCTGTGGACTTCTTCTAACTGAAGGCAAAGTTAAGTCAGTAATTCAACATAGGTGCTTTAATATAGACTGATGCCAATAAACAGAAGAACAGTACACAAATCCTTATCGATGAATGAGTGAAAATATACCAGCCTAACATCTAGCCAGTATAACAATCGCACAAACTTCTAGCTCAATAAATCAAGTTGATGCTGCATTTTCCAACTACTAGAAAAACAGAAGACATTACATTCTAACACTCAGGTACATTTGGTAACACATACATCTAAACTAGATGTCGGTGATCCAGCTCGTGAAAATTGGATATGATCAGATGTGAGACACCATGTTTAACTCTCTGTTGAACCCCAAAAATTACCCCGAAAAGGATAAATTCCGGAATATCGACAGGATGGGCTAACTCTTTTGGAGTTTTTGGAGTCGCCACCCAATTTAAGGAAAACAGGGAACCAAATTAACAAATGCGTGCAAAAACTCCGTTTTTATAAAGAGACGGTCTTTCTTCCAGAGATTCTAAAGGTAAGAGGTTTTATTAATTTCGGAAGAAGGTTTTTAAGGCACTTCCGAAATTCCGTAAAATACGGTTAATCCGACAGGTTTCCAAAATATTTGCAAAATATACTTTTCTAGAAAATTTATCTAAAATAATTAATTGGAATAAAAAAAAAACTTGTTTATGAAAAATATTTTAACTTGCACGCATTTTGCTAATTGGCCTCAGTTTGCAATAAATTAAATCACGACTTCAAAAATAAAAGGCAACGAACATAAAGTAAAACAATATACAAACAATCAAATATTATTGATAAATAAATATTCTACACATTTATTTGCATAAATATCTCTAAGGAAAGAAAGGCAAAGTTTAAAGGTAAAACCCGAGAAATGATCAACTCGCGGGAGCGTTGGATTTTCTAAAATTTCTAAGTCTTATTTCTGAACGCTCGAGTCCGAATTCAATCCAAACGACTCCAATGCAACGGAAGTTAGCCAAAAAAGCGTTCCCGAATTGCTCGTGCCAAGATGTACCTCGTAATAAAATGGGAATTTAAACTAAATTAGTACGATAATAAAGCGTAATAATTAATAAAATAAAATAACAATAATAAAGTAATAATAATAATAATAATAATAATAATAATAATAACAACAATAACAATAACAATAATAAAGTAATAATAATAATAATAATAAAATATAAAATAATAATAATAATAATAGAATATATAATAATAATAATAATAATAATAATAGTAAAAGTGGGGTGTTTTTGCAAAATTTAGGCTCAGATTTGTATGTCGCGTCGAATAGAGGCTCGGGATTTGGTACGGTTGCAAATACGGAGCCCGGGCCGTGTTGTCATGCCAAAGCACCAAACCCACTACTGCTTTGCATTAAAGTGCATTCATCATCGCCTTTTGCTTTAGGGACACGGGAACGGGACGGTTCAAGTGTAGTATCTGTTGAAAATCCGTCAATTTATCGTCCGTCAATTCCTTGTGTAGGCCTCAATACGTGTATAGGTATTTTTCATTGGCCAATGTAGTATCGGTTCAATATCAGTCCGTAGCCTCAAATCAATTTGTAGCCCAAAAAAATTGTAGGCTACAACCAGTGAAGTATCCTTCAAGAATCAATACACATTTTGCCAACAGATAATCATATGAAGCCTCAAATAATTTCAATAAAAATACTGGCGAGCTATTGTCCACAAATTAGTGCAAAACAGGGTACTTATCAAAGGACCATAGCACAAAACGGTGCAACATCTTTCACAATAATTAGAAAGACCATCGTAAGCCTGCAAACAGAACACCAGAACAACAGAAACTTGGCCAAATAACGGGCAAATCTGCATAAACAAAGCCGACAGAGTCAGAGCAACAAATGGGTCAACAAGTGACTCAAACATGGGATAAACGGTGCACAAATCAGTAGAGAAGTCGCCGGACAAGAATCAGAACCACGGCACCAAGACTGAGGAAGGAGGAGGAGCAACGCTAGCGGCGTCGCTACGACTCCGTCGTTCCCAGTTAATCTCAGCAATCGATCTAAGAACGGTGGCTCGCAAGATTGATCAGAAACATAACATCACCGGAAAAGAATTCCAGTGAAAACAATAATTAAATTAATCAGACGCCGGGATAATTTCTGATGGTGGGGGTCTTCTGTTTCTCTGTTTTCCGGTGATAGAATCCGGTGGTATCCCCTCATCCCTTTTTCAGCTTTGTACCGTTGCGGCCAAACCCCCTTCCCCTTCTATTTCTGTCCGATTTGTGTATGTCGTGTGCTGTGTGTGGAAATCCAAAGGAGAAGAGAGGATTTATGTGTGTATGGGTGAGGAGAATCATAGGGGTGAGGAGAATCAAAGGGGTGAGGGAAAATCAGTGAGGGATCGGGTGCAGCGGCTGCTCTCCTGTAATGGGTGTGGGTGTAGGGTTTTTGATAAGGGGAGATGGTGAATAATGGGTTGGGGTTTTTTGTGTAATATGGGCTTTTTTTAGAAATGATCCTAAATTGAAATTCAAGAACAAATTTAGCTCTTTAATTAAATTAGACAAATAATTATATAGTACACTGCAAATGAAGGGATGACTTGCAATTTTGGTCATTTCCCTTTAAAATTAGCTATTTAGTTGCAATTTTCAAAATTGAACTTAATTTTAAAATAATTATACATTTAATTAAAATCCGGGACAAAATTGGGTGTCAACAGCTGCCCCTCTTTACCCGGAAAGGATGAAAGATTTTCCAGGGTAAAGAAGTTGACGTGAAACCCAATTTTGTCACGGTAAAGCCAAGGTTCTGATTCCTGGGATCAAAATGCGAGGCTTATAGACATGGCCGAACTTCGGTTTCCGAGTTGCCTACATATCTAGGGCTGAAAGAGAATCAGGCCATATGTAGTTCGACGCGATTTGAAGATCAAGGACGAGATAGTAACGACCACTCAAGCGCGGGAAAAGAGGCTTGTAATCACCCAAGTTATGAAAATGTGGTCGACGACACACCCATAAAGAGGGGTTTACACGGACATAGTTTCCACTGCACCTCGATAACCGAGCCATCTTGTCTTCAATCTCAAACCTCAGACTTAGGGTTAACAAGAGACTTACCTCTAGGGTGGATGACTTATGCGGGTGCGATTCTTCAGGTCTTCGTTGACGAGTCTAGCTCATATCAACGATTGCCCAGTTCACCGCTAAGAAAAGCTCCACGTAATGCTCCAAATGCTGCTGCGGTGCTGCTAAAAATCCTGTAATAATCTCAACAAACGGTAAACGAGCAACTGCTAATAAACTGTAATAATTGGAATAAGAAATAAATAAAGTGATAACAAAAATTGTAAATACGGGTGGTGATATCATCCAAAGTTCTTCTTTCGATCAACTGACAAGATACTCCGCCCGGAGAACCTCTAAGCTGATCCTTATTCTGAAACAGTAAAGCAAGACAATAAGTAAAGCAAGAACGAATTGTAAAATGCAAGGCTTTCATAAGATAAGTTGACTAACGAGACATAATATCTCAAGTCGACTTGGCTAATCTATATCCTACGCAGGTAACATAACGTTCATTTATGAGGCGAACGAGCCCAAAACGTTCAATTATAAGGCGAACGAGCCCAAAACGTTCAATATAGGTGAATGAGCCTAAATTTGATAGCAGCCTGCAAAACAAAGTTGCAAATTGGATTAATTAAGGCAAAATAATACAAAACAAATAAGCAAAACTGGGTCGTGTTGCTTGAATTAATAGTGCTGCAAAGCGTTGAATGCCTTCAGTTCTTATTGACTCTGATGTTCAATTTCTGGTGGTCAAACATTTGGCGAATCAATAGGCAAGATAGTCCAACAAAGGGAATCCTCATAGCCGATGGTCAACCTGGAAGAGTAAAGCAAGGCGTTAATTTTAAAGCAAGTGCGAAGGCATAAGTCAAAGTAAGTGTAAAGCAAAGTAGTGCAGAAATGTAGTCAGTGCGATAGCCATTGATAAATCAATTGGCGAGACAATCCGGCAAGGATGGCCTTGTGCGGATTATAGCCTGAAACAAAGCGATGCCCTATTTGGCTTAGTTTTGAGAACACAAAACAAGCCTCGGCTTTGTCGCCTATTAGGAATGAAATTTATAGGGGTAGAAATGCCGCCTGTTCGGCAATAAATCATGACAAAGCATAATGCTTTAAGTCGTGAAAAGGGCAATGCGATGCAATTTGCAAGGCAACGTTGGATGCGTGTTCAAATAATTATTCATCCATAGTGTGAATGATCCTTTCATTGCAAGCTTTCATGTTCCTGCTCTCAAAGAAATATTTGTTAGCTTTGGGGAGGGAGGAGGAAGCGTTTGATTTGTACAGACTTCATCCTGATCTTGCTGCTTCTGCTGCTTCCTCGTCTTCGTTGGACTTGAATTTGCGAATTGCTTTCAGAAACTTGGCTCATAAACTCAAATAGCATAGATTTTCGAAAATAGAGGCAAGATAAAATATTTTAATGCGGATGCAAATGAAGTCAAAGATGCATTTTGAAAATTTGCCGTGACTTAAACTTGTAATATATTTTAAAACAAACTGAACGTCCTTTGGCTTAGACTTTGCACCGTTTGCTTAACCAATTACAGAATTCTTGTCAACTCATCTTTAATAACCAATGCCGCTTCTTGCAAAATTCTGCCCCAGTTATTATCTTTCGCATCTCCAACTCGCTTTGCAAAATTGCCCCAGTTGTCCTTCTTAGGGGAGAATAAAAATTTAAATGCTAAAGGGTCGAGCCCGATGGGGGATCCTATGTATCCCTCCTTGAGAATCAGACCGTGCGTAGTTCTGCATCACTGCTTCAACACCATATACCAACAAATAAAATCTGCCCCAGTTGAAGTTCTAATAGAAGTGCGATAACCAAAGAGCGCAGACAATTACTTTCAGTGCATTGCTTTAAATTGTTCAGTTGTTTTGCCATACATTACAAGCAAAGCTTTGGCAAGTTTATCAATTTTAATTTTGAAATGGAAACAAATGCAAGCGTAAATAATATAATAAGAATGAGATGCATTTTACTTCAATTTTCATAAATTCAAAATGAGTTGATTCAGATTAACATAAGCTTTAAAGTACAATGTGATTCAGGGCCTCAACCCGAATTAAAAATTGAAAATAATGCTACTAAGTTCAATCGCCAAGTACTTTCAAACAATGCCATTAACTTCTGGTGCTGCATCGTTCACGAACTAGAGCGTCTACCATCAATCAAATCTCGAATCCCCTTGCATGGTAAATGGTCAGGCACTTCACAAATCCAACATTTGCTAGAGAAATAAACAAAACAAAGAAACCTCACAAAGGGTAATTAAGATAGTTTGCATGTCATTCATAGGATTGCATACAAGCAAGAAACACCTAGTATTTGACGCATTTTGAGCAAATAAAGCAAGGCAAACAATTAATATGTGACAATTACAAGTATTTAACACAGCTCATGCTCTCCACAGAATCTGCACAAAATTCTAAACCCGAATGCCTAAAACCCGAAACAATCCTCCATAGCTTTTGCAAACATCCACACTCCTCCAAGCACAATTCCCAATTGGTTTACAACATCCAAGGAGAAATTTCCAATTGCCTCCACAATACCAGACTGCAAATCACGAAAGGCGCCAATTGGCCTTTCAAAATAAAACCTCACTGGTCCTCGGCTTTGGACAAGCCTCTCAGTTTCCTAGGTTTTGCAAGGCTCACAGACCTTGTTCATATGGCTCCTCACTGGTCCTCGGCTTTAATCAAGCCTCTCAGTTTCCTAGGCAGCCAAGACCGCACTGGTCTTCAAAGAGGGACCCCACTTGTCATTCAAAGACACAGGGGCTTCGCTCTCCTAGTATGCGACAAGCATACTTCAATTTTTACAAAGTTGCAGCTGGATAATCAACATAGGCCTGCACACACGCAAAGCCATTCACGAGAGGGACCCCACTGATCCTTTTAAAGACACCAGGGGCTTCGCCTCTTAGATCTCACTACACCCAGCCATCTCCAAAACACAAACCAACCAAATCTGCCGAACCTTTCCCAAACTAAGGTGAATATGCATGCATGACCTAATCTCCTTCTAAGAGTGGGCTAACGGTTGAGGCTGAATCGACCTATGCGGGATAGACCTGGCCTCACAACGCAGTAGAACTGGCCATGACAAAACCAGGCAATCTCAATATCCCGAACTAACTTTGGTGACACGAAAGAAGTTTCAAAGAGTGAGGTAAGGGCAATGCCCTTCCTGCATAACTACCCGTCAAGCGGGTACCCCGTGATGAAATCGAGGAGGTGAAAGAGAATTGACAGGCTCCATGAGGGAGGAAATTTGAACGGAATGCAGATTATGCACAAATTAATACAATACATACTTTATAAGGCAAACCAAATAAACAGATATAATAAAGCAAATAAATTAGGCATGCTAGTTGCAAACAATTGGAAACCTTTATGGTCAAAACCTTTATTGCTCCCCAGTGGAGTCGCCATGCTGTTGAACCCCAAAAATTACCCCGAAAAGGATAAATTCCGGAATATCGATAGGATGGGCTAACTCTTTTGGAGTTTTTGGAGTCGCCACCCAATTTAAGGAAAACAGGGAATCAAATTAACAAATGCGTGCAAAAACTCCGTTTTTATAAAGAGACGGTCTTTCTTCCAGAGATTCTAAAGGTAAGAGATTTTATTAATTTCGGAAGAAGGTTTTTAAGGCACTTCCGAAATTCCGTAAAATACGGTTAATCCGACAGGTTTCCAAAATATTTGCAAAATATACTTTTCTAGAAAATTTATCTAAAATAATTAATTGGAATAAAAAAAAAACTTGTTTATGAAAAATATTTTAATTTGCACGCATTTTGCTAATTGGCCTCAGTTTGCAATAAATTAAATCACGACTTCAAAAATAAAAGGCAACGAACATAAAGTAAAACAATATACAAACAATCAAATATTATTGATAAATAAATATTCTACACATTTATTTGCATAAATATCTCTAAGGAAAGAAAGGCAAAGTTTAAAGGTAAAACTCGAAATGATCAACTCGCGGGAGCCTTGGATTTTCTAAAATTTCTAAGTCTTATTTCTGAACGCTCGAGTCCGAATTCAATCCAAACGACTCCAATGCAACGGAAGTTAGCCAAAAAAGCGTTCCCGAATTGCTCGTGCCAAGATGTACCTCGTAATAAAATGGGAATTTAAACTAAATTAGTACGATAATAAAGCGTAATAATTAATAAAATAAAATAACAATAATAAAGTAATAATAATAATAATAATAATAACAATAACAATAAGAATAATAAAGTAATAATAATAATAATAATAAAATATAAAATAATAATAATAATAATAATAATAATAATAATAATAATAATAATAATAATAATAATAATAAGGGGGGTGTTTTTGCAAAATTTAGGCTCAGATTTGTATGGCGCGTCGAATAGAGGCTCGGAATTTGGTACGGTTGCAAATACGGAGCCCGGGCCGTGTTGCCATGCCAAAGCACCAAACCCACAACTCTATTCGATTTGCTTTGCATTAAAGTGCATTCATCATCGCCTTTTGCTTTAGGGACACGGGAACGGGACGGTTCAAGTGTAGTATCCGTTGAAAATCCGTCAATTTATTGTCCGTCAATTCCTTGTGTAGGCCTCAATACGTGTATAGGTATTTTTCATTGGCCAATGTAGTATCGGTTCAATATCAGCACGTAGCCTCAAATCAATTTGTAGCCCAAAAAAATTGTAGGCTACAACCAGTGAAGTATCCTTCAAGAATCAATACACATTTTGCCAACAGATAATCATATGAAGCCTCAAATAATTTCAATAAAAATACTGGCGAGCTATTGTCCACAAATTAGTGCAAAACAGGGTACTTATCAAAGGACCATAGCACAAAACGGTGCAACATCTTTCACAATAATTAGAAAGACCATCGTAAGCCTGCAAACAGAACACCATAACAACAGAAACTTGGCCAAATAACGGGCAAAACTGCATAAACAAAGCCGACAGAGTCAGAGCAACAAATGGGTCAACAAGTGACGGCTGCTCTCCTGTAATGGGTGTGGGTGTAGGGTTTTTGATAAGGGGAGATGGTGAATAATGGGTTGGGGTTTTTTGTGTAATATGGGCTTTTTTTTAGAAATGATCCTAAATTGAAATTCAAGAACAAATTTAGCTCTTTAATTAAATTAGACAAATAATTATATAGTACACTGCAAATGAAGGGATGACTTGCAATTTTGGTCATTTCCCTTTAAAATTAGCTATTTAGTTGCAATTTTCAAAATTGAACTTAATTTTAAAATAATTATACATTTAATTAAAATCCGGGACAAAATTGGGGGTCAACACTCTCTAGGTAGTTAGCAGAAAGATGTGGCAAATATAGTATCAAGGTTCCCAAACTCAGAACTTGAGAGAAAAACGTAATTGTGTGGTCAAGGAACATTCATGACTTGAATGGACTGCAGCATATCAGAAACAGCAATGATAAGGTCACCTGATCTGACCATGCCCCGAGCTTTTAGCAAGGAGAATGTTTTATCGAGGTTGCTTTCCATATCATCAGAGAAACTCAAGCGGAAAGGTATCAGACCCCGTTGCAGGTTCAGGCGTCTACGTACAGATGTTGTGGTTGTAAATGCAAAAATTGGGCAGTCAGGACGACAGCGTGACAAGAGAGAAGCCATGTGCCCATTCTTGGTGTAAACGAAAAGAGCGTCAACTTCCAAACTGTTAGCTGCAGAATTAAAACAGGAATTACGGAAAAGCAAGAGAATAGAAAATTAAGAAACAGGTAATATTAGGATATGCTTTCTCTAAGGACTGGCTCGTTGAACCTCTATTTCAATTAAACACTCTGTATCCTACAACATGAGGGTAACAAATTGTGACTCCCTTGCATAGTTGTACTGTAATACTACTCAAGGAAGCTAGATTTGGCTCCCAGCCGTCAAACCCAAAGCAAAGTGTCTTCGGAGAAGAGCCTGTAAACTAAAACAAAAATTGCTACTTCCTGCTAAAGTGCCTTATCCATTCGAGTAGAGATAGCTGGTAGGCCTACTTAGGTCTTGTTCTAAGGATATTTAACTTAGTCCTCACCTGAGACAATCTCCCATTAAAGAGAGGAATGATATTCTTTCGTCTCAAAGGTAATCAAAGTTAATGGAGTATTTTCTTCTGGTTGCTAAGAGCTATCAATAAATGTGGTCAATTCTTTCTAGATAAACTAGTCTAAAACAATGGTGAAAAAATAAACTAGTCTAAAACGATTGAGCGATGCCCCTACCATCCAAAATCTTCCTCCAAGAAGAAAGTGTCACTGCACTCCATCTGTAGTGGTGCCACTTCTCCATACATCGTGCGTATTTAAACAAAACAGAAAATTGGTGGAATTATCTAAACCAGTCCTCAGTAATAACTAGTTGCTGAAATGGGGTGAGATTGATCTACATGATGCAAGACAAACTTTTCCTTACAACTGACTTGGAACATGAACAAACTCAGTCAGGGAGAGGGGCTTGGTTTGGTTAACAGTTATTATACTCTCTCCTTCTTTCTCCATCTTTCACAAGAATGTTCTTTCGGATACTTGAAAAGATAATATCATACTATATTGTCATACTATCTGGCACTCTTTCTATTTTGGACTTGCCAAAGTTTGGTACCTATCCTTTTTCATACAACTTCCAAAAATAAAAATCATTAACTATTCACACTTTAACTTTGATGCAATATTTGCTATCTTTTCAACCACTGCTTTTTTATTCTCTTTCATCATCTTTAACATAGCATAAAAGTTAAATTGCTATTAAAATCTGTGCCTAATCAAACACTTACATAAATAAAATGAATGGAGTAATTTTCTTTTCAATAAAGAATATCCAATAACATAGAATCTTACCCATCTTGGCAGCAGAATTACAAATCTCCTCTGAAATACTATCAGAAAATGAAGATGCTATGGATGGCAGTTCAATAACTTCATGGCGTTTTTGTTCTCTCCAACTTCTTTCAATTCTCAAACTAACACTTCTTAGAACACTCAATGCCTTCTCAGGAAACTGGCCCATGGCCGACTCATCAGAGAGCATCAAAGCATCCCCCCTTTGAGTAACTACTTCAGAAACATCAGCAACTTCAGCTCTAGTTGGAATAGGGTATTCAATCATAGATTCAAGTAGCTGGGAGGCTACTATAACAGGCTTATTGAGCTGCCTGCATAGCTGAATACTTCTTTTCTGTTCTGATGGGACCTGTTCAAGTGGAATTTGAGCACCAAGATCTCCTCTTGCCACCATAGCTCCATCTGATGCTTGAATTATCTCTTCCAAGTTCTTCAAAGAGTCAATGCTCTCTATCTTTGCGATTACGCCGATATCACTGCTCAGTATATCAGATCAGATATATGAATCATCAAAATGGCACTTCATTATGAAATCTGGAGGCAAAAAAGCATCATGGCAAAATCAGCTTTTGACGCTTAGAAGAACCTGTATTCTTACGAATCAGGAGAGCGGGCCTTAATGTAACTCTTAAGATGCTTGATCACTTCAGCAGACTTGACAAATGATACAGCAATGAAATCAACACCCTCAGAAATCCCAAAGTCGATGTCCAGCCAATCCTGTAGCAACAAAATATTTGATATAGAGATAATCTATAATTCCAAATTTTGGCAGTTAAGCATAAAAAAAAGGTGTAGACATTTATGCATACGTCCTGCATAAATTTGAGTAGAGAGAAAGTATCCAAATAAACTGAAAAAAATGACCAAGATGTATATGAGCATCCCACTAAACACCAGGAAGAGTTCAACACAGTTCTAGTTCAAGCAAATCAGAAACTCATTTGACTCTTTAGGTAATAGAATACAAGTCAGTGCAAGAAATGAGCCATTAATTGTTAGATGTTAACATCTACATTTTTAAGTGTAAATGGAAGTTCAACACTGTTCTAGTTCAAGCAAATCACAGTTCTAGTTCAAGCAAATCAGAAACTCATTTGACTCTTTAGGTAATAGAATACAAGTCAGCGCAAGAAATGAGCCATTAATTGTTAGATGTTAACATCTACATTTCTAAGTGTAAATGGAAGTTCATACGTATATAATTAGACTATGAAGTCACTTTAATAAGATTTGAAAGTACTTACTGCTTAATTAGAGTAAGACAACTATCAAATTTGTGAAACTTAGATTTAGAAGCTACTTAATTAGACCAGCGTTATCAAAAGTGCACTTAAGCCCTGAAGCGAGGCACAAAAATGCCGAGCAGTTCGCCCCGCTTAATGGGCGCTTTAGTATTAACATCAATGCGTTATCTTGAAGAAGCGACACTAAACAATTGATATTTCACGTTAGATTTTTTTTTCTTTTAAATTTATTTTTCCATATGTTTGTTATTCATGGTTAACAACTGAACATTATTAGTTTATGTTTATTTTCTTCAGTTGTGTCGTTCTTCATTAAAGCCTGTGCTTTATTTGTGCTTTGCCCTTAAAGCCCAAACAGACCTTAGCATTTTTTTTGCACTTTTTGCTTTTGATAATACTGAATTAGACATTTCATCCTGGAAACACTAAGATAAGAAATCATAATGAACAAGAGCGCATATGTGTAGTAGGAATACGAGGGATGAGAGACATTACTCAACTCATTCTCAAACACTCAACTTGCTCTCTCTCTAATTTATACGTTACATGGTATAAAAGTTAAAAGAGAGAATATTATAATTTCAATTGTGTGGAATTTCTCTCTAGAAAATGTCATTCCAGTCTACTTGATCTCTGGTGTTAATGATTCTCTAACGGAAGTTCATTTGGTTGAATCCATTCTCATTGCGCCATATGATAACCATAATTTAGAGTACAGTAAGCAAGTTTGTCTTGTCAGTTCAAGGTGAGTTCAAAGTTGAAGCTGAAAATGCTGTCAATGTCATTTTCGAGAGTCTGCCTGATTTTAGGTCAACTGTGTTCACTCCAATGTCTTGTCACTCATTGGTTGTACATGTGATTCAATGACAACAAAGATATTTAATTACAGTATGTAGACTAGTATGTACTCCTACATCCCAACTATTATGACAACAAAATTAATGAATCTCCAATTACTCATCACAGCCAGGCTCTATAGAGCTTTCTTTTGTATGTCTAGGCTATGAAGATCGTCACAGCAAACTACAAAAAAATTGAGAACAAAATGCCAACAGGAAGAAGATTGACATCCAACTCTGTGGTGATATGGCAATAAATGATCCAAAAGTTATTTTTGTAATCTGTCCATTCAAGACCTGCCACATTACATGGACCAACCAAAGGCTTTAGACACCAAAGATACACAGAGAGTTGTCAAGACTTCCTCTTTTATAACTGAGAAATTCCTGAGAGGATTTGGAACTAGTTGACCCACCGCTGTCCGGTGCTAATTTTACTTGGACCAGAGGCTTTAATAGTAATGACGCTGCAAGGTTGGATGGGACGATCATTTGTCCAACATCAGACAAATTCTTCTTCCCAAAGTATGTTCTGATCACTCTCCTGTTCTGCTTCAATGTGGGCACTGGGTCAAAAAACTGTCTTACTTCAAGTTTGAGATTTGTGGCTTGAAAACGAGGGTTTGAAGACTATGTAAACAGATGTTGGAACTTCTTTGATATGCCAGGATCCCCCGATTTCATTCTCGCAAAAAAGTTGAAGTTGCTAAAACTCTAAGGTGAAAGAATGGGATTATGGGACAACACCTCTTTTGGTAACTTGGAGTGCAACAAAAATGATATTCTCTGTAACATTCAATCTCTTCAAAATGCTGCAGAAAACAGCTCGTTAAATGACGATGAATTGCTACTTAGGGCTAGTTTTCAAATGGAACTAGAAGAAATAGCTAAGTTGGAGTAAATTTCTTGGAGGCGAAGGTCCAGATGCCTTTGGTTAAAGCACGGAGACAAAAACACCAAGTTCTTTCACAAAATGGCCAATGCACAGAAACGTTACAATCACATTGACAACTTGGAGATCAATGGGGTGAGGGTGGATGATGAAGAATCTATTTGCAATGAACTTTGAGTTTCTACAAGGACTTGTACACTGAATCTGAAGCTAGAAGACCTTCTTGGTCGCATGAGAGTGTGCCAACAATCAATAAGGAAGAAAATGGCTTCAGAGACCTTTTGAAAATGAGGAAATAATTGGGGGGTAATCAAAGACTCTAATAGTGATGGTAGACAAGTAAATTTTATTGGATTTAAATCCATGAAATAATATGGCTATTTATTAAATTGAAGACATATTGGTCCAAATAAATGTTATGGGCTAATATAATTGGGCTAATTATTTAAATATAATAAAAGTCCAATCTTGAAAGGCTAGCTCAAATTAGCCTAAGGCCCAATGGATATAAGTTTTCCTAGAGGCCCAAAATGTGCCACGTGGCAAGTGACGTGGCGCCAAGTCAAATAAAATAGCCAATTGGATCATGCCACACGTCAAATGATGTGGCAATCCAAGTCGAACCCCAAGACCAATGAAAATACGCCATGTGGACATGTGACATGTTATGGCCAATCAAATACGGCCTAGTCACTGCTTAAATCTGATTGGCCGGTCCACGGGCCAAGGCCCGTCAGGGTTTCTTGGTGGCTACTCCACCCTATATCTATATAAAGGGGTCAAATCTCTCATTTGCAAAGAAAAAGAAATCAGAAGCAAGAATCCATAACAAGAAGCAAGAAAGAGCTCGTGGATCAAAGCAAGAGATTTCTACAAAAGCTGCAAGCACTCAAATATTTCTCTACAAGTTCTAGAGATCAAGACGAAGATTCAAGATCAAGCTTCAAGCCCTTGAATCCAAGTACAAGTTCAAGATCAAGACCAAGTTCAAGATAGAGCTCCAAGCTCTTGAACTCATCAAGTCAAGATCAAGATCAAATCCAAATCCAAACTTCAAGATCAAGCTCAAAAGCCCTTGAAGTTATTATTTTGAAAAGACGAATCAGAGGAATCATAGAGATTGTAACACTCATATTTTGATAAATAAAATATATTGTTGCAATATTTTCCTGTCTCGATATTTATTTTCTTGACGCGAATGTAGTTGTTACAAATTCTGGCACGCCCAGTGGGACAATCTCTACCTCTCATCTCAACTTTTCAACTCACAAAGTTCAGCAACATTGAGATGGCTTCCAAGAACACCAACTCAAAATCTGTCGTTGCAAAATCTGTCTGGCCTCATGACCTTGATGCCAATTCCAAGTTCTCTTCTGAGGTTCAAAGCTGCATGAATGCTACTAAGGGAAGTTTTGGACCAGTTACAAGAAACAAAGCAAACTTGATGGGACAACAAGCACATCAGGTGCCGCCCGCATCAACTCCAATTTTCGGTTCTTCATCTTCCAAAGGAGCAGGATCATCTACTGAGCCATTGAAAAAAGGGGAAAATATCGCTGAGATTTTTGAAAACACTTTGGCTCGACTTAGGCTCTGCAGATCCAGAAGTCCAGCAGTGAAGAAAGACGATGAAGTTTCAAGCCTTGGGTCCTCTCCAACCACGCCGCGCGAGTCATTCTAGTCAAAGATCAATCTATGGGAGAATCCATGTTATTCTCCATCATCTCCAACAGCAGTACATGCTATGGCGACTAATACTTTAACAGTGGAGGAACAACTTGCAAACTTGACAAAGGCGATTGATAGTTTATCAAACTATGTCAAGGATCAAGACGCTCACATCAACAAGATGGAAAGCATGATGGAGGGAGAATCTAGCCATGCACCAGGAAAACGTCCAGAAGTTCAAGAGGTGATTAATACTCCAGCTAAGCAAGTAACACCTGCTAAGGAAATCCAAGTTTCTGCTGATGGGGTGATTCAAATTGACCAACTGAAGGAGTTCATTATGGGAACAATCAAGGATAAGTACGAGGTTTCTTCCAAGTCTTCTCTAGCATATGAAAAGCCATACACCGCAAAAATCGATAGCTTGAAGATGCCCATCGGTTATCAACCCCCAAAATTTCAGCAGTTCGATGGCAAAGGAAACCCAAAGCAGCATGTGGCGCACTTCGTTGAGACATGCAACAATGCTGGAACCTACGGCGATTATCTCGTCAAGCAGTTCGTCCGTTCCCTCAAAGGGAATGCTTTCGATTGGTATACAGACCTTGAGTCTGGTTCAATTGATAGCTGGGAGCAGCTGGAACATGAGTTCCTCAATTGCTTTTACCGTACGAGGCGTACCGTAAGCATGATAGAGCTTACAAACACGCAACAACGAAAGGAAGAACCAGTCATTGACTTCATCAACCAATGGAGGAATGCAAGTCTCAACTGCAAAGATAGACTCAGTGAAGCTTCAGGAATTGAGATGTGCATTCAAGGTATGCATTGGGGGCTTCGCTACATCTTGCAAGGCATAAAGCCAAGGACTTTTGAAGAGTTGGCAACACGTGCTCATGATATGGAGCTAAGCATAGCATCCACTGGAAAAGAAGGGCCGCCATTCACCGAACCTCGCAAGGGAAAAGACAAGCAAGAAGTCAAGAGATGGAGCAAAGTGGTACCCAAGGTTGAAAGCAAAGAGTCCATGAATGTTGATGCCAAGCCTGTGAAGTTCACCACAAAGTTTAGCAAGAAACAAAGTGTGAAGACGACTTCTTTCAAGGATAAGACAGGTCGGAAATCAACTTTGAGAGAGATGCAAGATAGGGAATACCCATTCCTTGATTCGGATGTTCCTGCAATCTTCGATGAGCTTCTGGAACTAAAGCTCATTGAGCTACCAGAAATGAAGCGTCCTAATGAAGCTGGAAGAACGAATGATCCAAACTACTGCAAGTACCATCGGCTTTTAGGTCACTCTCTTGAAAAATGTTTTGTCTTTAAGGACAAAGTCATGGAGTTGGCCGACAAAGGGGAAATTATACTCGAAGATGAAAAGGAAAATGCAAACCAAGTTTCCATCACCTTTGGCTCACAAGACCCTATTTCGATCTGCAATTTCATTGAAGGATTCGAAGAGCAAGATGTCATGATCAAGTTTGGCGATTTCGAACCCGTTCCAGCAAAAGGATCATTTTCTCCCCCAAAGTTGTGTGAGCAAAGTATGAAGAAAGCATCGCTCGAGGAAGATGATGATGGTTGGACATTGGTGACTCGACGGAGGCGTCGTAAGGCAAGCCCACGAGACGAACCAGCTAAGAAGCCAATAAGGAAGAAAATGGTAAGGAAGCCAAGGAAGCAGAAAGCAATCGGACGTCCAAAAAAGGCAAAGGTGGAGGTTTACCATCACCAAAAGTCGCGCCAGCCAGTGACCTTAGAGGAGTTTCTACCAAGTTGGTTCCGCATGAAAATCCCTAAAGATGATACGAAGGCCTCATGTTGTAATGCTGATAAAGTAGAGGAGAACAATGAAAGTCCAGAGCCATCTTCACCTACGAAGTCAGAAAAACTCACTGAATCTACAGCCGGAGAAGCAAATACTTGTGAAGCAAAGATCACATTCACGAGTGATGATATCCTACTTGGGGAAGTTCCTCATAATCGTCCATTGTTCATGGTTGGATATGTGAATGAATAAAGAGTGAATAGAATCTTGATTGACGGAGGATCCGGAATCAACATTCTGCCTATTCACATAATGAACGAACTTGGCAACTCAAGAGAGGATTTGATTGAAAGCCGTTTGATGATTCATGGATTCAACCAAGGGGGGCAAAGGGCCATAGGTGCTACAAAAATAGACCTCACTATTGGAGAAATGACTTCAAGCGCATGGTTGCATGTGATCGATGCAAAAACTTCCTATAACATCTTACTGGGAAGGCCGTGGATACATGAGAATAAAGTCGTCCCATCCACTTATCACCAATGCCTTAAGTATCACGAAGATGGTATTGAGAAGAAAATCGTTGCTGATGACAAGCCATTCACTGAATCTGAAGCGTACTGTGCTGACGCTAATTTTACTTGAAGAATATCGTGAATGAAGTCAGGGTTGATAACATCGCCAAGACATTGGATCCTAAGATTGCAATAAAGAAGGCTGAGATTGCAGCTGGGAAAGCAAAAGTTGTAGAGGATGAAAATAGAAGCCACTCTATTCAAAGGAAACCACATAAGCAATACTTTGCACCTTCAGGCAAGAAGACGGGACCTACGCTCCGCTACGTCCCAAAACTGAAAGAGAAGAAAGACCAATCATCTGACCTGCAAAGTGACGTGCTGAATGGATTAACCCTTCCTATCAAGCGGTTTGATGCTTTAAAGTTATCCTCAAATTTGCTTGGAAAGTTTGTGGCTCGAAATCCGCCGGAGAATAGTGCACTCCCCACAAAGCGCACAAACGAGGGTTTTGATCCAAATGCTTATAAACTATTTGCAAAGGCTGGGTATGATCCCAACAAACCATCTAAGTTAGGGAAGCTCCTACCAGAAAGCTCCATGAAGAAATCACGTGAAGGCTTGGGCTTCGAAAAACCCCCGCCAGTTCGCATCTCTATAAGGAGGGTAAGCAGCAATTATGTCGGTGCTGAAGATGAGCCCGTTCCTTCGAACAAAAGAAAGTCTGTCTTTGATCGGCTCAAAGAACCAACTGCAAGAACTTCTGTCTTTGATAGATTGGGACCATTGAAGAAGAGGAACAAGCTCCAAAAAAGTGATGTGAAGGCAAAGATAACCATTTCTCCTAACGCCCTAAAATTTTCAAGAGATTGCCAAAGTCTGATCCCTTCAAGGATGAAGCGTCAAGAAAAACTAGTAGTTTCATGTGGAGAAGTGTTAAAGGCAAAGACTCACACTATAATCCACACAAAGGAGCGTGAGGAAGATGAAGAAAGCGTAGGATCTTCATATTACATCGTCGCAGAAGATGAACAGAATGCTTCATATCCAAATAAGGTCAAGAATGAGTTGGAGGATATTTCTTGGTGTTACCACATATCTTTTAATGACGGAGATCTGCAGGAAGATGAAGATGCTAAAGATGCTCCACCTGAACTTGAAGAAGGAGTGAAGACAACAATTGACGCATTGAAAGAGATCAACCTCGGCACAGATGAAGAACCAAGACCCACCTATATAAGTGCTTTACTGATGAAGGATGAAGAAAGTGCCTATGTAGAGCTACTGAAGGAGTATAGAGATGTCTTTGCTTGGAGCTACAAAGAGATGCCTGGTTTAGACCCCAAAGTAGCAGTCCATCGTCTGGCGGTTAGAAATGGTGCTCGTCCTGTTAAGCAAAGCCAACGCCGCTTCAGGTCAGAGCTGGTACCCTTGATCGAGAATGAAGTCAACAAGCTTATTGAGGCTGGTTTTATTCGGAAAGTCAAGTATCCTACTTGGATTTCAAGTATAGTCCCTGTAAGGAAGAAAAATGGCCAAATTCGAGTTTGTGTTGAGTTTAGAGATCTCAACAATGCATGTCCCAAAGATGAATTTCCACTCCCCATCCCAGAACTCATGATTGACGCCACTACTGGATATGAGGCAATGTCTTTTATGGATGGCTCATCTGGCTATAATCAGATTCGTATGTCTCCTAAGGATGAAGAACTCACAGCGTTTCGAACTCCTAAGGGAATTTACTGCTACAAGGTGATGCCATTTGGCCTGAAGAATGCCGGAGCTACTTATCAAAGAGCTATGCAAAATATCTTCGACAACATGCTTCACAAAAGTGTCGAGTGCTATGTTGATGACTTGGTGGTGAAATCAAGAAACAAGGAGGATCACCTACAAGATTTGAGAACGGTGTTTGAATTGCTGCGAAGATACCAACTTCGGATGAATCCTTTAAAGTGCGCATTCGGAGTTACTTCTGGTAAATTCCTTGGTTTCATTGTTCGACACCGAGGGATTGAAATTGATTAAGCTAAAGTCGATGCGATTTTGAAGATGCCTGAGCCTAGAAATATTCATGAACTGAAGAGTCTACAAGGAAAGTTGGCGTATCTTAGGAGATTCATTTCAAATCTGGCCGGAAGATGTCAACCATTCAGCCGTCTTATGAAGAAAGGTGTCCCTTTCGAATGGGACCAAGCTTGCAGCAACGCATTCGAGAGCATCAAGTCGTACCTGATGAAACCTCCAGTTTTAGCTGCACCTATACCTGGAAAGCCGCTGATATTATATATCGCAACGCAAGAAAGGTCTGTTGGGGGCACTTTTGGCTCAAGAGAATAGTGAAGGGAAAGAAAATTCCCTTTACTACTTAAGTAGGATGATGACACCAAATGAGTTGAAGTACTTGCCAATCGAAAAGTTGTGTTTGGCGCTAGTCTTCTCCATTCAAAAGTTGAAGCACTACTTTCAAGCTCACGTCGTCCGACTCATTTCCAAAGCAAATCCTATAAAATTTGTGATGTCAAAACCAGTCCTTAGTGATCGTTTGGCGAGATGGTACCTCCAGTTTCAACAATTTGAGATTGTGTACGTCCCTCAAAAAGCGGTGAAAGGACAAGCATTAGCAGACTTCTTGGCAGACCATCCGATACCTGATGATTGGGAGCTCACTGATGAATTACCTGATGAAGATGCAATGGTCGTCGAAGTTCAACCATCGTGGAAGATGTATTTCGACGGTGCTGCACGTCGTGATGGAGCTGGGCTGGTGTAGTTTTCGTAACTTCGGAAGGAGAGGTTTTCCCATATTCTTTCACGCTGACACAACATTGCTCTAATAACGTCGCAGAGTACCAAGCACTCATACTTGGCCTCGAAATAGCAGTCGACATGAAGCAATTACAGCTGCAAGTATATGGAGACTCTAAATTGGTAATTAATCAGCTTCTGGGTAGCTATGAGGTAAGGAAACCAGAGTTACAACCCTATCACAATTATGCACAGAAGTTAATAGGATGGCTTGGGGATGTAACCCTCCAGCATGTGCCGAGGAAGGAAAATAAGAAAGCTGATGCCTTAACGGCTTTGGCGTCAAAACTTACCTTGCCTGAACAGACACAAGTTACTATCTGCCAAAAATGGGTAGTACCACCATTTGATGAAGGCATGGATGGTGAAAATGAACTTCAGCGTCTTGTTGCTGTTTCCGAGGCTGAGAAGGAAGACTGGAGGAAACCTATAATTGATTACCTCAGTCATGGAACCCTGCAAGAAAATCTGAGAAGAAGAAGCGAAATTCGTCGTAGAGCACCCCGTTTCCTTTACTACAAGGACACTCTATATAGAAGATCATTCGAGGGAGTACTTTTGCGATGTCTAGGAGATGATGAAACACTTCAAGCTCTGGAAGAAGCACACTCTGGGGTATGTGGATCACATCAGTCTGGGCCGAAGCTTCACTTCCATATAAAAAGGATGGGGTACTATTGGCCAACAATGGTGAAGGATTGCTTGGACCATGCTCGAAGATGCAAAGCTTGTCAGCTCCATGCAAACTTCATACATCAACCTCCTGAAGTGTTGCACCCAACGGTCGCGTCTTGGCCATTTGATGCTTGGGGACTAGACATTGTTGGACCATTGCCGAAGTCTTCTGAAGGACACGTGTTCATATTAGCTGCAACTGATTACTTCTCAAAATGGGCAGAAGCTGTCGCTCTCAAGGAAGTAAAGAAGGAAAAGGTTGCAAACTTCATTCGAGTAAACATTATTTACCGCTTCGGTATCCCTCGTTATATAATAACGGATAATGGCAAACCATTCGATAATAGACTGATGAATAAAATATGTGATCTCTTTGGCTTCAAGCAGCGCAAATCTTCCATGTACAATGCTGCCGCCAATGGCCTAGCCGAAGCATTCAACAAGACCTTGTGCAATTTGCTTAATAAGGTTGTTTCCAAATCCAAGCGAGATTGGCATGAAAGGATGGAAGAAGCTTTATGGGCGTACAGGACAACCCACCGCACACCAACGCAAGCAACTCCTTACTCCCTTGTTTATGGAGTTGAAGCTGTGTTGCCGCTGGAGCGTCAAATACCATCCTTGAGACTTGCTCTCCAAGAAGGGCTCACTGATGAAGAAAATGCAAGCTTACGCCTTGAAGAGTTGGAGGCTCTCGATGAGAAAAGACTCGAAGCTCAGCAAAGCCTTGAATGTTATCAAGCTCATCTATCTCGTGCTTTCAATAAAAAGGTTCGCCCAAGATCTTTCCAGGTTGGTGATCAAGTCCTTGCGGTAAGAAGACCCATCATCACTTCCCATAAATCTGGGGGCAAGTTCACTGCAAAATGGGACGGACCGTATGTTGTGCAAGAAGTTTGTTCAAGTGGTGCTTATAAGCTTATTGATGCTGAAGGAAAAAGACTCGGTCCTATTAACGGGAAATTCTTGAAGAAGTACTATCCTTGAAGTTCATACGCTCCTCAACGCACGAGCCTAAACTGCAAGTTGACGTGCTCCTCGACGCACGAGCCTAAACTGCAAGTTCATATACTCCTCGACGCACGAGCCTAAACTGCAAGTTCATACACTCCTCGACGCACGAGCCTAAACTGCAAGTTGACACGCTCCTCGACGCACGAGCCTAAACTGCAAGTTCATACGCTCCTCGACGCACGAGCTTAAACTGCAAATAACTACACTCCTTTGATGCACAAGCATAAACTGCATAAAACTCCTGGCCCGCAAGAGTCTAAACTGTGCACGGCCCAAAAAAAAAAAAAAGAGTCCGCTAGGTTGAAAACCTCGAAAGAGGCGGCCTAGGCAAAAGTTAGGACACAAAAAAAATGTCCGCTAGGTTGAAAACCTCAAAAGAGGCGGCCTAGGCAAAAGTTAGGACAAAGAAAAAAAAACACACTTCTTTTATTATGAACTACGTAATGACTTGATCCTTCACTGAGGTACGTAGGCAGCTTAGAGCTCAAATTCTAAGTCCAGTCGCCCAAAAAGAAGAAAAGTTCTTTTCCTTGTCAAGTTTCACATTGTTATTTATAGATCAAGTTTAAGTTGTTAAAGCTTGCAACCTAGAGAGAAAACGTGATTACCTGCCAGGGTGTTTCAAATTCTGAGTATTACTATTCTTGAAAAACTTGAAAGACTCAACTTGAGTCTTCAAATTTGCCAAAGTCTTCAGGCTACCAAATCTTCATCTTGGAGTCTTCGAATTCGTCAAGTCTTCAAGTGTGAGCCTTCAAATTCGCCAAAGTCTTCAGGATGGGATCTTTAAATTTTCCAAGTCTTCGAGTTGGAGTTTGTAGTCTTCAAGTTTGAGCCTTCAAATTCGCAAGTCTTCCAAGTTTTAAGCTGGAATCTTCATATCCGCTACGTTTTCAATTTGGAGTTGGTCAAGTCTTCAAGTGGAATCTTCCTCAAAGCTGGAGTCTCTAAATCTACCAAGTCTTCAAGTTAGAGTCTTCAAATTTGCGAGTCTTTAAATTTGCAAGTCTTCTAGTTAGAGTCTTCAAATTTATCAAGTGTTCAAGTTAGAGTCTCCAAGTTTTCCAAGTCTTCGAGTTGGAGTCTACAAACATCAAATTTACCAAGTCTTCAAGTGGGAATCTTCATATTCGCCAAGTGTTCAAGCTGGAGTCTTCAAATTCTCCAAGTCTTCAAGCTAGATTATTCAATTTCGCCAAGTGCAAGTTGGAGTCTCCAAATTCTCCAAGTCTTCAAGCTGATGTCTTCAAATATATGTCAAGTCTTCAAGTTGGGGTCTTCAACTTTGTCAAGTCTTCAAGTGGGATCTTCAAATTTGACAATCTTTCAAGTTAAGGTCTTCGACTTTTCCAAGTTTGACAAGTTTACAGGTTGAAGTCTTCAAGTCCATCGGTCTTAAAGTCGATGTCATTCAGGTACGGAAAGTCTTCAGAGTTGAAGTACTTAATTTAAAGAGCCTTCGAGTTTTTCGAGTCTTGGGATGGAGTTTTCATATTCGCCAGTCTTCAAGTTGCTCTTCCAAATGGCTTCTTCCATGGGATTGTCGTTGTTAAAGTGGGAGTGCGTTGCCACTCCAATCACCTTAAACTTGACTTTCCCAGGAGTATCGCTCCAAATAAGTCTTCCATGGGATTGTCATCGTTAAAGTGGGAGTGTGTTGCAACTCCAATCACCTTAAACTTGACTTTCCCACGAGTATCTCCAAATAAGTCTTCCATGGGATTGTCGTCGTTAAAGTGGGAGTGCGTTGCCACTCCAATCACCTTAAACTTGACTTTCCCACGAGTATCGCTCCAAATAATTCTTCCATGGGATTGTCGTCGTTAAAGTGGGAGTGCGTTGCCACCCCAATCACCTTAAACTTGACGTTCCCATGAGTATCGCTCCCAAATAAGTCTTCAATGGTTTGTCCTCGTTAAAGTGGGAGTGCGTTGCCACCCCAATCACCTTAAACTTGACGTTCCCATGAGTATCGCTCCCAAATAAGTCTTCAATGGTTTGTCCTCGTTAAAGTGGGAGTGCGTTGCCACCCCAATCACCTTAAACTTGACGTTCCCATGAGTATCGCTCCCAAATAAGTCTTCAATAGGCTGTCCTCGTTAAAGTAAGGGCTGACTTCTTTAGAATCATCTTTTGGCCTACATAAAAGAAAAAGAATAGCAAAGAAGAAAAAAAAAATACAAAAGGGAGAAAGTATTTTTTACCTGACAAGAGAAGAAAAAAATTCAAGCTGCAGAAGTCTTCTTTTACTTGCTGGAAACAAAAAGGAAGAATGAATAAATAAAGTTACAAAAAAAAGGGGGTGCAAGTTACGGAAAATAGGCACGAAGAAAAAAAGAAGAAAAAAAAAAAGAAGAAAAAAAAAGAAGAAGAAAAAAAAGAGTTTTCAAAAAAGTGTTAATTTGAATAGAATATTTCTCATACAACAAAAAGGAGCATAAAAGAATAAAAAAAATACTTGCCTCTGCAAAAGATATACCCAGGTGCTGCCTCAAGCGAATTAAACAAATAAGGATCTCAGGCCTCTATTTATAGAGGACTAATGATGTGAAAAAGTTCTAATTTGATACAAATTTGAAGGTCATTGTTGGAGTCCAAAAAGAAGTAGGAACTGTAACCAAATTGGAATAGGAAGACCACATGCAAGGAAAAGAAAAAGAAAAAGAAAATAGAAAAGAAAGAAGCTTCAGGCGGGGAACTTTGGGTAAATTTGGACCAACAACCACTTTTACTACTGGTCACTGAATGGTAGCCACCTTTTGATACTTTATTGTTTGATAGCCTTTTTGTTTGCTAGTAACTGGAAGGTAGCCACTTTTGGCATAATGAAAAAGTAGCGATTTTTATGGGCTGTTAACCGGATGATACCCACTTTAATCATGACTCGCTTATGATATATTCACTTCAAGTCTAGTCTTCAGGTGCAAACAAATTAAACCCCGACAAGCCTTGAAGTAGGGGGCATTTGTAGACAAGTAAATTTTATTGGATTTAAATCCATGAAATAATATGGCTATTTATTAAATTGAAGACATATTGGTCCAAATAAATGTTATGGGCTAATATAATTGGGCTAATTATTTAAATATAATAAAAGTCCAATCTTGAAAGGCTAGCTCAAATTAGCCTAAGGCCCAATGGATATAAGTTTTCCTAGAGGCCCAAAATGTGCCACGTGGCAAGTGACGTGGCGCCAAGTCAAATAAAATAGCCAATTGGATCATGCCACACGTCAAATGATGTGGCAATCCAAGTCGAACCCCAAGACCAATGAAAATACGCCATGTGGACATGTGACATGTTATGGCCAATCAAATACGGCCTAGTCACTGCTTAAATCTGATTGGCCGGTCCACGGGCCAAGGCCCGTCAGGGTTTCTTGGTGGCTACTCCACCCTATATCTATATAAAGGGGTCAAATCTCTCATTTGCAAAGAAAAAGAAATCAGAAGCAAGAATCCATAACAAGAAGCAAGAAAGAGCTCGTGGATCAAAGCAAGAGATTTCTACAAAAGCTGCAAGCACTCAAATATTTCTCTACAAGTTCTAGAGATCAAGACGAAGATTCAAGATCAAGCTTCAAGCCCTTGAATCCAAGTACAAGTTCAAGATCAAGACCAAGTTCAAGATAGAGCTCCAAGCTCTTGAACTCATCAAGTCAAGATCAAGATCAAATCCAAATCCAAACTTCAAGATCAAGCTCAAAAGCCCTTGAAGTTATTATTTTGAAAAGACGAATCAGAGGAATCATAGAGATTGTAACACTCATATTTTGATAAATAAAATATATTGTTGCAATATTTTCCTGTCTCGATATTTATTTTCTTGACGCGAATGTAGTTGTTACAGTGATAAGGCTCCAGGACCTGATGGTTTTACCAAAGATGCTGAAGTATCGTCAAGTTGGTTGTGAAATGCAGTCAATCATTTCCATGCTCATGACAGATTCGAGAAAAGTTTTAATGCCACATACATGCTTTGATTGCCAAAAGAAAGGAGGAGGAGGGGGGGGGGGCAGGAAGTTAAGATTACAGACGAATCAGCTTGATTGGTAGTTTCTACAAGATTATCTCGAAGTTACTGGATGACGGAGTTAAACTAGTGATTGGGAAATTGGTGAGCAACTCACAGATGGTGTTTGTCAAAGGTATCTGATGCCTGACTCATTGCCAACGAGTGCCCAGATACCAGAATGAGAAAAGGCAAGACGGGGAACCTTTGCAAATTGGATATCGAGAAGGCATTTGACAAAGTACATTGGAATTTTCTCATCAATCTGTTGAGAAACATGGGTTTCGGAACAAAATGGATAAACTGGATCCAATTTTGTACATCCACAGTCAAATTTTCCATCATCATCAACGGAATACCACAAGGTTTCTTTTCTTCCCAGAAAGGTCTTACGCAAGGTGATCCTCTCTCATTTTTCCCATTTATCATAGTAATTGAAGGACTAAGCAAGATGATATCTCTAGCCAAACAACAGAAGTGGATCATTGGTTTTTTGTCAAGTACAAGAAACAATGACCTCTCCATCACACACAACCTTTATGCAGATGATTCTTTGCTACGCACATATGGAACAAATCAGGTTCCTTAGATTGGTCCTCCTCCTTTTCGAAGCAACATTAGGGTTGCATATCAATAACCTCAAAAGTCGGAACTTCCCCATAAATAATGTACAGAACCTCGACAACCTGGCAACCACTCTTGGTTATAGCATTGGAGTCTTTTGTATGAAATACTTGGGTCTTCCTTGATGCAATGGAAAATAGGCGGAAGCGACAAACGATATGAAAATGCGGAAGCTAAAACAAGATAGGCGATATCGATGAAGATATCGAGATAAAGAGCAAGACGAGGCTTGAACGTTTACCTAAGTAGCACCGAGGAACTCGTCTCGATACACCCCGGGTGAAGTCAAGGATCACCTATACTATGCAACTACCCTCAAGAGGCACCCGGCTCTTGCAAATAGAATGATCAAAGAGGTTTCGATGTTCAACTTGGAATCCACCAAGTGAAATCATGCCCGCTCACGGGTTCTTCATTGAGAGTCACTCAAGAAATTCATCATTCTACATTCAAGGTTTGTTAAAATGAAATGAAGACCTAAGGGCTCTATTTATAGGCCCTTTCTAAGACTAAAGTAAATGTCTAAAACACCCCCAAAGTGGGTTATAACAATACAAGCCACTTAAGGGCAAAAATGGAACTTTACACAAAATCCCGCCTCAGCTTACAGGGGGAGGCGCTCCGCCTCATTGGGGGAGGCGCTCCGCCTCATGGCCCTTCAGTGAGGGGCGGTCCGCCTCAGTGGGGGAGGCGCTCCGCCTCTTGCTGTGCAGCCTTCTGGACTTTGGCAGGCGGTCCGCCTCTTTGGGGAGGCGCTCCGCCTCTTCCTGGGAGGTCTTGAAATGGCTCAAAATGGACTCTAGGCGTTCCTCCTTGGTCCGTAGTTGGTCCTCCCTCGATGGTGATCAAGTTCATGACTCCAAATCACTCTCGGATCCTCCTCGGGAGCCCTTGATGTATACTCATTGTGCTCTTGAGCTTGGCTCTTGATGATTGTCGTTTAGGCCCGATTTATATTGCATCATCCTCCCCTTCTTGAAAGGATTTCGTCCTCGAAATCAAACCATCAAGTCCTACAATCAAACACAAGCACAAACAAAAAAAACAAAACTCCTACTACAATAGTAGGTTAGTGCGCCAAGTGTGGGAAAACACACTCTTATGGTACAACCAAGTATCAATGGCAACAAAGAAGCTCATGTTCCCAAAGGAACTAGCAAGTACTTGGTTCAACAAAGAAGTGCACTCAACACAAGAACAAACAAAGGGATTAATTGGGCATGGCATATGCAAGATCAAGTTATCAAATTCCCTACGACCCCTAAGTTGATTAGTGCACCAAGATTCCCCACTATGCGAGTGGGCAAGTCTAACAAGAGTGAAGGCAAGTGGTGTGGAAAATTCACTCTTGTGATAGAGCCAAGTATCAATACTAATCAAAAAGCTTATGTCCCCCAAGGAGACAACAAGTTCTTGGCTCACCAATGACAAGCACTCACAACCATAACAAGCAAAGAGATCATTAGGACATAGAATATTCAAGATTACACAATCAAGTTTCCTATGACCCCTAAGCTCATGATCGACACGCCAAACCTTTAACGCAATGCTTTCACAGTGTGGCACAATGGGTTCGACATGCTCAATTCTCAAAGTGTGGTTAATATGCGGGATGGGATAGGCAAAGTAAGTCAATTCACAATTAGAATCAATCACCCCACTCCCCTTCTTAAGAGCTCTCATACTCACACTAAGAGATACCTCCTCACTTCTAATTTCATCCTCAAGACAACCCCTCTCACAAGGTAAGCTCTCAAGGGAGGCAATAATAATGGCCTCTTCATCATCATAACCCGAACCAACAAGAGTAGGGTCACTAGAAGAATCATCTACCTCACTCGAAGCTTCAAACAAAGAGTTGTCTGTGGGATCAAATCCCTCACACCACGGAGGTTCCAACTCTCTCTCAACCCTAGCTCGATACAACTCACCACCACAAATAAGGATGCTATCAAACAAAGGATTAGTAAAAGCACGCACCTCAATTTCATGGTCAAGCAAAAGCATAGTATCAAAGCTAGGTTCATCACCCACACTTGAGGAGTCATCATAGACAACCTTGTCCAATTCATGCAATTTGGACTCCTCAAGGTCACTATCATCCTTACTACGACACACAGGCCCACCAAAGGCAATTAAATCAATAAGGGCATGATCAAACAACTCATCTTCCCCTTTATCAAAAATTGGTGGTGTGTCATAACAAGGTTCACAAGTATAGTCAACTACCATTTTCTCACTAAAGAGAGGTTCATTGAATATCGAGCTCACATCATGACGTGGCTTATCAATCCTCTCAACTAGTGGTTCACATGTACACACAAGTTGACTAATCGACTCTACGCTAGTTGCGATTCTATCACATACATTACAAGTACTAACTAGCATTGAGTCTTCACAAGACAAGGAATGACCATGTTCATAAGAAGGTGAAGAAACACTTACACTTGAGTAGCTCCCGTGAGTACTCACATCGCTTGAAGTGTCACGTTCAAGTCCTCCCTCATGAAACTCACAATGAAGATCTTCATCCTCTTGTCCTTCTTCCAAGGCAAATGGTGGAGGCTCCAATAGCTCGCCTCCAAGAGTACCTACACAAAAGCTATAGCAAGAAGAAGAAGATAACATATGGTTAGGACAAAGGGTGCCCTCACTCCCAATTTGTTTTTCCTCTCCTCTCCTTTCTTTCAATTCGCTCTCATGTGCAAGTGTGTGGGGATGAGGTCCAAGAATGTCATCACCTCGCTCACCTTCCCCAACTCCCTCATTTGCCATTGGTTGGCTCATAGGAGTAGTAGAATTACTCCTAGAGTGAGTAGTTACATTTACTTGGGGTATGCCCAAGTTGTGGGGAATGCCCACTTGTTGGGGAGTGCCCAACGGTTGGGGATTGCCCAACACTTCATCACTAGTACCCCCTTCGGTACCATTTTGGACACTCGGGGTCCATTCCTCTATGAGGCGATCAAACCTCGAGCTTATGGATCTCACCTCGGCCAAGAGGTTGACCAAAGTGCTTACCGGTACCTCAACGGTATCGTATACGTCTCCGGCCATGTACCTACAAAAATTAAAGACAAGAGAAAGAGGTTAGAGTAAAAACCTCACTCGCTCCCTCACCTTTGGAATGTTTCTCGGGTACACTCAATTTAGTGGGTGGTAGGATCACTCAAGCTTGATTTCAAAGGCTTCCTCGTAGTTGAACAACCACCTCAATAACCACTCAAGTCACACGAACCAAATACTCTTCGGGGTGAGTGGAATCGATGGGACTCGATGGACGAACGACTATATGAGTGAGCACTTGAAGCAAAAATGTTCTACGAGGCTTCTTTGAGTTCTACTCTCCTCTAGGCACGAATGTCCTAATACGCTCAAGAGTTAGTGTGTTTCGAGTAGGCCAATTACCCTAGAAACACTAACCAAGAAGCCCGGAGGCAAACAACAAGTGAAAACCTACGAAAAAACTACCCGGAAACAAGTAACAGGGGGAGGCGCTCCGCCCAGAGGGGGAGGCGCTCCGCCTCCAAATGTCCAGAGTGCAGCCCAGAGGGAGGCGGTCCGCCTCAAAATGTAGGCGGTCCGCCTACTTGATTTTCCTGCAACTTTGCACTCCGCGTTTTTGATTCTTTAGCACCCAAATTTCCAACCAAAACACATTGTTTTTCCAATCTAATGGTACCCAAAGGTGTATAGGATGATTACAAACAAACCCCAATAGTTTTTAACCCCAATCAAACAACAAATAATCGATTTCGATTCTTGAAGACAAGTTTCAAGGGTTTTGAAAATTTTGAGATTTGATTCTTCAAATTTTCGAATCACAACACCAAATCAAGATATTTTGGTACCAAAAGAACGGGAATCAAACATATATCAAACCCCAATGATTTTCAATGTTTGGGGGTTTGAATCCAACAAGTTTTAGTCAATTTTGTGAAATGTCAACTTTTGGGTTTGATTTTCACAAATTTGATTTTCAACTCCAAAACGTGTTTTGTTGGTACCCAATTGTCGAGAATACATAAACAAACAATCCCCGATAATCAAAACAAACAAAATCGTAACAACGAACGATTTCTAGCAATTTTTTTGTGATTTTCAAGTTTTTGGATTTTTTTGTTTTTTTCTTCAAATTTCAAGAACAAACAACAAGAACACAACAACGATAAGAACAAGACCGAGGATTCGTAAGAACGAAGCCTAGCCGTGCTCTGATACCAACTGATGCAATGGAAAATAGGCGGAAGCGACAAACGATATGAAAATGCGGAAGCTAAAACAAGATAGGCGATATCGATGAAGATATCGAGATAAAGAGCAAGACGAGGCTTGAACGTTTACCTAAGTAGCACCGAGGAACTCGTCTCGATACACCCCGGGTGAAGTCAAGGATCACCTATACTATGCAACTACCCTCAAGAGGCACCCGGCTCTTGCAAATAGAATGATCAAAGAGGTTTCGATGTTCAACTTGGAATCCACCAAGTGAAATCATGCCCGCTCACGGGTTCTTCATTGAGAGTCACTCAAGAAATTCATCATTCTACATTCAAGGTTTGTTAAAATGAAATGAAGACCTAAGGGCTCTATTTATAGGCCCTTTCTAAGACTAAAGTAAATGTCTAAAACACCCCCAAAGTGGGTTATAACAATACAAGCCACTTAAGGGCAAAAATGGAACTTTACACAAAATCCCGCCTCAGCTTACAGGGGGAGGCGCTCCGCCTCATTGGGGGAGGCGCTCCGCCTCATGGCCCTTCAGTGAGGGGCGGTCCGCCTCAGTGGGGGAGGCGCTCCGCCTCTTGCTGTGCAGCCTTCTGGACTTTGGCAGGCGGTCCGCCTCTTTGGGGAGGCGCTCCGCCTCTTCCTGGGAGGTCTTGAAATGGCTCAAAATGGACTCTAGGCGTTCCTCCTTGGTCCGTAGTTGGTCCTCCCTCGATGGTGATCAAGTTCATGACTCCAAATCACTCTCGGATCCTCCTCGGGAGCCCTTGATGTATACTCATTGTGCTCTTGAGCTTGGCTCTTGATGATTGTCGTTTAGGCCCGATTTATATTGCATCATTCCTTTAGGTTACAAATCAAATGACTCTTCTATTTGGAATGGAGTCCTGGAGAAATGTGAAAAGAAGTTTCTGAACTGGAAAAGACAGTACCTATCTTGGGGAGAACAGTCATCAATAGTGTTCTTAACTCTCTACCGACATACTCCATGTCTTTGTTCCCCCTTCCCCCTGTCTTTGTTCCCCCTTCCCCCTCAAGTGGCAAAACGAGGTTTTCTAGTAGGCGCTATCTGGCTGAAATTGTAAGTCAAGAGAGATCCTGGTGTGCAACCCGTCATTACGGATATGAACATAATGGTCAAAATCGGATTCAATTGTCAATTGCCCCTATCGGATTCGAAAATAGGATTGACTACTGATGCTGAAGGAACTGGAGTTACATCTCCTTTCCATTCAAGAGAATTTCCTTTGGCAGGGCAACCGAGAAAGAAGAACTTTCAACTTGGTGAGATGGGATAAGGTTACCACAGGCAAAAAGCACGAAGGAATCGGGGTTAACAATCTGAAATACAAAGCCAAAGTCTTCGACTGAAATGATTATGGAGATTCTCACATGATGAAAATGCTTGGTGGAAGGTGGTAATTGAAAACAAGTATGGCCTACTGAACTCATGAACTATTAAACAACTCCTCTCCCTGTTGGCTTAGGCATCTGGAAGCATATCAGAGCACTTTGGGAGAATATGCAGTTAAGCACCTCTATTCAAGTGGGAAATGGATTAAGAATATGCAGTTAAGCACCTCTATTCAAGTGGGAAATGGATTAAGAACTAGCTTTTGGAATGATGTTTCTCTTGGTCACACTCCATCAAAATAGTGCTTTCCTAACCTATACAGAGTAGTCTCCAATCCCCTAGCAACAGTCTCTACTTACTGGTCAGGTCAATCATGGAGCGCTACTTGCAGAAGAGCTTTCAACAATTGGGAACTTCAAGATTTCAGCTACTTGCTTCACCTGATGACATCTCTTCAGAATTCTCCTCAAAATAAACCTGACAAACTGGTATGGACAAAAGGCAAGAATGGGTGTTTCTCTGTAAAATCTAGTTGCATCTCTCCAATATCAATGCCTCCAACACAACCTGGCCCAGTAAAGTAACTTACAAAAAAGAGACCTCAACATTTGCAACATGTGTGTCCTTTGTGAATGCCAAATTGAGGACACAAACCACCTGTTCTTTCGTTGCTCCTTCATTTCTCAATTGTGGAGCCTCTTCTTCAGCATTTTGAGGCTCAATTGGACTATGCCCAGATCCACTCTTGATTTACTATGCTGTTGGTACAGAATAGGACTGGGGAAAGCCTCTATCAATGTTTGGAACTCGATTCCTGCAGCTATATGGTGGTCCACATGGAAAGAAAGAAATACAGGAATTTTTGAAAATAGAAGAGAATCTGTTACTACAGTAAAGTACAAATCTATCTCCTTACTTTCATTTTGGTGCAATATGGCTTCAGCTGTTGATGTAGAACCCATGGTTGACTTTTTGAGCACTTCACTCAACATGTAAAGTAGCTACTCTGTATTTACTGCCCAACAGTCTTAATGCTGGAAATCAATACGATTTCTCTTCATCGATAAAAAAAAAGTTCATGAGGGCAAGTGGTGCAAAGCTCGAAACATGGTGGATAACGGGCCCACCCATCTACTTTCTCCACAAAAATATCAGATTTTTGTCTGTGGTAAAGTTCAAACTCTTATCCACTCTTTTATTGACCACTAACCTAATTGAGCAAGATAAGCAACAACAACTATTACGCCTCAGTCCCAAACAAGTTGGGAACAGCTATATGAATGCTCACGAATATGATTCTCCATTTAAATTCATCTCAAGCCAACATTATGTAGAAAAATTAAAGTCTTAGAAGTTCTTTATTCCTTCTACTAGCATAAAAATCTTTTAGGGCTAAAACACTCCTAAAGTTGACGTACTAACATACTAAAACGAGCAAGATAAGCAACATAATAGTGTTTTTGTTGAAGCCTCTCACAAACCTCATATCTTTGGAGAATCTAATATACCTAAAGTAGATGATGTTCATGGATGCCTACTATGTCTTCCTTCCAGAAGGACACTAGCTTATGGTTCCAACCACTGAATAGGTTCACCAACAATTAAGACTGGTTCTCAAGTCAATAGTCAAGATGGAGGTCTCCAGCTATAAAGAATTGACACTATTACATATCAATATCAGAAATCTGAAGCATTAATTTTGGGACATGAAAGAATTCGGTTCCATATACTTTATCAGTTATTGAGAGCTTAACTTCATAGATTTTAGCTACCAAGAGCCAAAATATCTTTCAAGGAGATAGAAAGGTGCAATAATAGGAAAAACTTTTCATACTTCAACACTTCATACTTTAAGCCAAAGATGTTAGTCTAAGTACAATTCTGTAAATTGTGCTTATAAATTATTTTAAAAGAATATGCGAAACAATCATAGACACAAACCTTTGAGGAAATAGTCGGGAGCAATGCATTCCGTTCATTTACTAATTTACCATCTCGCCAAAATGTCAGATTGGCCCGAGGTAAGAGAAGTCCGGGATCTGTACATAAACACTTGACATCTGGACCAATTTTCGCAATCACTTCAAACATCACCATACCACCATCTACTACAAGCTCATCACCCACTTTCACATCTGTAGTAATTTAATCAAGCCAAAAACATAGTGAAACTTCAAATATTGATCTACCAATAGGCAATGGAAAACTGAAAGCATTCCCTAGTTGGAATGATGCAAAATGATTTTACAAACAATATTTCCTTCATGAAATCATTTTCTATACGTTCTTGTTTAAAATTGTTAAAGATACTTAAACAAAAAAAGTATTTACATTTTTAAAGGGCACAAGTTATGTTCACAATAATTATGTAATCAACTCTTACTTCATACCACGTCTACTTACCATAGTGTATATATTATTTATTTACTGTACTACTTGCGACAATCACCTAAACACCACCTCATGTTCCAACCTACCACTTTCTACTACAATGACATGCCACCAACCTTTGTACCTAAACCACATACACCGAGACACAATTTAAAAAGTAGTTCCCCTCTTGGAAATTTTTTATAGAGAACATTTTATATACAATCATCAAACCTCTCTATAATGGCGTCATTCGTCTGGAATTTTTCTGGATGGCATAACAAACCTACTAACCTTCCACTCTAATCCTCAACCTCCATGCTCCACCGTGTTACCAAACAAACTGATAATTCTTTGAGAAAAAATTACTTTTTCAGTCAACATAACATACCTTCAGCAAACCCATCATAGTTAACACTAATGGTGTGTTGGGGGATTGTTGAATCAAATGCTCGAACAGTGAAAGTCCAAATTTCTCCATCCTGCACAAGGAGAGTCATTAGTTGTTGGCTTGTTGCACGTGAACATGGCTTAAAGCATAAAGAGAAGTAACTATCTCAATGTTCTCAACTCCGAACACTTTGCACAAATTAGAATTCAACATTCTTTCTTATTTTACTAAGAAGAGAAGTTTATGCAGATATGACTGCTATTACCACGAAGCAGTAAAATGAACAAGCATTGCAATCAAAAGTCTCATTCTACTCTCCAACTCCAATAAACAAAAGCACCAAAAAGATGGGGGAAAGAAATACAAACCCACATACAAAAAGGTTTTGTGTCCAAAAGTGCAGCAAAGATCCAACAGTTTATGCCAACAAGCCCACTTCAGACATTTGTTCATCCCTAAATAAATTACTTCCTTATCCACCAAAAATTTGTCCACGACTCGACATACATGAGCAAATCCTAACCCATTTTAATTTGCTGATACACAACCACTCCAATGAAGGATTCATATATTCATATTATCATAAATCTATACTAAATAGATTATTTAAATATAAATCGAGAACTTACTTGTTATTCTCGTAAGCGGAAGTAGTAGGATCTTTACCAGGGGCTAGAATTACTGGTCGTCGGTGGTTGTCACGTACTTGACGGATCAACCCTTTTTCCACAGTCTAAACACCAGTTTATTTTTAGAGATAAGTAATAGGGAGAATAGTAGAAAAGTACGTAATTTTATCGGAGCCTTTTACTGTATATATAACTAAATAATACAGTGGTTGTCCTCTTAACTTATCTTTTTACTTGATAGTCTTTAAGAGCACCCCTTTATGGGTGGACTCTTTATCAGATAAACCCAACACAACCAGATAAACACCTAACTGTAGGTCTGCAGCTACAAGTACAGTTGCAAAGCCTGCACTTCCCTAGAACAATAACCTTAGTTCTGCAAAATTTGAAAAAAAAGAAAATCTCATAGGTTCTACTAAACAGCCAGGAGCAGATGTAGAGGGATACTAATGGCTTCATCCGAGCCCTGTACCGTTGGTTGTACATGTGTTAAAAGATTTACTAAATAAGTTCAAAAGGTTGATTTCGAACACAACAAAACAAATTAATTGTGGTAAAATCTTAACTCGAACCATAAAGTTCAAACCTTGAATCCGCCTATGTAAACAACTAGATGTAGTGGTACGCCTATGTAGATTATTGTTATTCTAGTCTTCGCCTTGATATCTACTGTTTTTATCTGTTTGTTGTGGATATGCTTTAGTTTTACTAGTCTCTTTAGCATAATATTATTGTCATTTCTCAGGATACATAGATTTTAGTCTTCGCCTTGATATCTACTGAATAGATTTTACATTTATTCTACACATATTATAACAAAAAGGCTAAGCGGCCTAGCGACAGTTGAGTCAGTGTAAAAGTCCCTTGTACGAATCTTGGATTATTATAAACCAATGTGGGACGATGTAATGAAAATGAACATATAAATATTGATACCTCAGCTTTAGCAGAAGAAGCACCTGCAAGATCACCCATATGAATTTCAGTACCTTCAGTATCCATCATAATAGCGACGGCGAAGCCTTTCTCTTCATTCAACCTTCTCACTCTCTCGATCACCCTACGATACCATTCCCGGGTACCATGACACACGTTGATTCCTCCAACACCCAATGCCTCTAACTGATCAATCCGACACGTTGCTGGTCCAATGGTGCATATGAGCTTCGTCCTTCGTGTGCTCCTGAAACCGTTCTCCTTTAACACTACTAAAATAACTGTGATTTTCGACCACAGACTATCGACCGAAAATCGGTCGAACAACTATTTCGACCGATTTTCGGTCGAACAGTTAAGTTAGTCATAACTGATCGACCGATCGAAAATCGGTCAAAATAGTGATTTTCTTTTACCTATCGACCAAATTTCGGTCGAACGGGCGGTCGGTAGGCCCGATTTTATTAGGGGCAGAACCCCCATTTCCCATTTCTACTTTCTTCCCCAAAATACAAAATCACTCTCTAAAAACCCTCCAACCTCTATACCCGAAAACCACCATAACCCACCCCAAAATCAAAAATCAAACACATTCTACCCTCCTAAACGCTACATATAACAAGAAATTCAAGGTAAATTCTTAGTTTTAGGGTTATTTTAATTACTTTCTAAAACTTAAACCCTAACTTTTTAACTCAATTTTTTTTCTAGTTCTTAAGCATATAACTAGTGGGGGAATCATTACTAGGTGCTATTGGAGCACAAATCAACCTCGAAGTAAGTTTTTAATTTTTTTTTATTAAATCCGAATTTAAATTTTTTTTTTTAATTTTTTTTTAATTTAGGCCTATAATGTTGCATAGGTAGTTAATTATTAGTTAATTTGTTTATTGTAGTTATTATTGATGTTGAAGAACTTGTTTGGTGTTGTTAGCTATTATAAAGTTAGGTTTGTGTTGTTTGGGATTGTTGTAGTTGTTGGGGATTGTTGGAATTGTTTGGTAGTGTTGTTTGGAATGTTTTGTTGCTTTGGTATTGTTGAGAAGATGAATATGTTATGCCTAAGATGAATATGTTATGCCTAAAACGAATAAGTTTTTGTTGGTTTGAATTGCTTTGATAATAGTAATTAATAGGGTGTTATAAGAAAATATTTAAAAAATCATACATATTGTTTCTCAATCTTGCAATGTTTGTGTAGATATGGACATTAATCGACGTCGTTTGTGGATGGATAATAGAAATTTTCCCGAGTGGCAGGGGTTGAGGCCTTCGTTTGTAGCGGGTGTTATGGAATTTCTTGATATAGCCCGCAACACAGACGATTATTTAAGGCATGGCAAAATTAGGTGTCCATGTGAAAAATGCAAATGTGTAAAGATACAAGATTTGGAGAATGTAGAGGTACATCTGTATAAGAAGGGGTTTATGCCAAATTACTACGTTTGGTATTTGGCATAATCATGGAGAGCCTTGGGACTTGCAGGAGCACCTTCAAAATCTTGAAAATATTCATGGCGGTAGGAGTTCTCCGGTTGTGGAACCAGACCAAGCAGCCGGGTATAGAATGGAAGATATGGTAAATGATGCTTTTGGGATGTACCCGGCTAATGATCCCCTTCAGCCGGATATATCACAGCCAAACATTGAGCACATTCCCAATGCCGAGGCAAATCAATTCTATAAACGGTTGGAGGAAACAAGTCGTCCATTTTATGAGGGCTCGGTGCATTCCCAGTTGTCGGTTGCTGTTAGATTGATGAGTATCAAATCAGATTTTAGTATTTCTCAAGCTGTCATGGATTCCATCATTGGCCTTATGAATAAACTCAATCCGACAAATATGGCCTTACCAACTAATTATTACTACACTAAGAAGTTGGTTTCCTCGTTGGGTCTTTCTGCCGAGAAGATTCATTGTTGTGTTAATGGTTGCATGTTGTATTATAAGGATGATGCAGACCTCGTGACATGTAGATTTTGTGAGGAGCCTCGATACAAGCCTGAGAAAAATCCTAAAAAGAAGCCGAAGCCTGTTAAGTCGATGCATTACTTGCCCCTTATACCCCGGTTAAAGAGGTTGTATGCTTCGATGAGTTCTGCTCCATACATGAGATGGCATCATGACCGTACCAAGCAGCCGGGTATTCTATCCCATCCGTCTAATGGCGAGGCATGGAAACACTTTGATCAAGTGTATCCAGCATTTGCTAGTGAGCCAAGGAATGTAAGGTTGGGTCTATGTTCTGATGGGTTCACCCCTTTTGATGTCTCCTCTACGCCCTATTCTTGTTGGCCCGTATTTGTCACTCCTTACAACCTGCCTCCCGGAATGTGCATGACCAGTCCTTATCTGTTTTTGAATTGTATAATACCGGGTCCACATAACCTGAAAGCCTCTATTGATGTATATTTGCAGCCTTTGCTTGATGAGTTGCAGATACTTTGGCATGAAGGAGTTGAAACCTATGATATATCAACGAAACAGAACTTCCAAATGCGTGCTTCTTTGATGTGGACTATAAATGACTTTCCAGCTTATGGGAAGTTGTCTGGGTGGTCCACTGCAGCTAAGCTCTCATGCCCTTACTGTATGGAAGATACAAAAGCCTTCACTTTGAAATATGGAGGTAAATACACATGGTTCGACTGTTGCCGTCGATTCTTGCCAATGGACCATCCTTTCAGGAATAACACTAGTGCATTTATGAAGAATCAGGTTGATTTTGAGGAGTCTCCTAGAAGGTTATCAGGCATAGAGATATGGGACAGGGTTAAGGAGCTTCCTAAAGTAACTGAAAAAACTGCCATCTAAAGCACCTGGTTATGGGGTTGAACATAATTGGACTAAACAGAGCATTTTCTGGGAGTTGCCTTACTGGAAGGATAATCTTCTTCGCCATAATCTGGATCCAATACATATTGAGAAGAATTTTTTCGAGGCTATCCTTAATACTGTGATCGATGTCCGGAACAAGACAAAGGACAACTTGAAGGCACGGTTAGACCTACAGCTATTATGTAGGCAATCTGAGTTACAGGTAATCCACGAAGGCAACAACATTTTCCTGCCAAAGGCTTGTTATACATTCGATGAGGATAAGAGAAGGATGATTGTGAGTGGGTGAGTAATTTGAGGATGCCTGATGGTTATGCTTCAAACCTAGAAAGGTGTGTTGATATTACTGGTGGGAAACTGCATCACATGAATAGCCATGACTGTCACATATTCATGGAAAACTTGCTCCCAATTGCATTCAATGGCTAGCCTGATAAAGTTTTGAAACCGCTAACAGAGACGAGCCTATTTTTTAAAGAGCTTTGCAGTAAGACATTGAAGGAAGAGAATCTTAACTTGTTGGAACAGAACTTTCCTGTAGTCGCCACTAAGCTGACAAAGATCTTTCCCCCCGGGTTCTTTAACGTGATGGAGCATCTTCCGATTCACCTCGCTGAAGAGGCTCGGCTAGGAGGCCCGGTGCACTGCAGATGGATGTACCCTTTCGAGAGGTAAGCTTCCATATCTTTGCCAGTAACTTTTATTTTTTTAATAAAGCCAACGTAATTCCACTAACACAATAATTATTGCAGAATTATTGGTAAGTGTAAAAGGGACGTGATTGAGGAGATGTTAGAGGTATAGTATAGTGTCGGTTGGCCTCATAAAAGATTGGTTCTTTCCCGGTGCAAGTGGTTTGATCCCAGTAACAGAGGTACGAGGGTAGACCCGTCTTCTAAGTTAGTTGAGGTTAATCACAAAAGGTCATATGGACACTATGATCCTTTCATCATTGCACAGAAAGTAAAGCAAGTGTGTTTTGTTCCTTACCCTCGGACAAAGAACACAGCAAGATCAAAGGCCAAAGCCCATTGGTGGGCAGTTCTAAAAGGAAAACCGGTGGGATTAGTTGAAGTACATGATCTGTTAGATGTTGCATACCAGAACGAGGTCTCAACCGTTCCATTGATAGCGGACAATGAACTAGCCGACCAGTTGCAATATATTGATGGCATATATGAGCAGTTAGATGCATCTGTATCTAGTCGAGGAAAAAACCCGGCTAATTTTGGAGAAGGAACTTCAAGGGCAAATGAGGATGATGAATATACAGATGGTGACGAGCCAACCGAAGAAGAATTTAACGATAAGGATAAGGAAGAAGAATTGGCTGATGATGATGATTGACCTTATTTGTACTTTGATGTTTAGTTTTTTTTAATATGCTGGTTTAATATACTTATAAACATAAGAAGATATATGTATTCTTATTTTTGTGCAAGGAATGTGTTTATTTAATTGATCCTGGTCGTGGTAAAATTGCTCAAATTATATAATATTACTGTTATTAAAATACAGAAACACTAAGTAATTAATTACTCCAAATGACAACAACAAGCTATTATGTTACATATTTACTTTTTCCTTCCTAAAGTAATGCGAATGTTTCAACAGGTATGAAGAAATTTTTTAGAAGAAAGAAGGGAAATAAAAAGGTAGGCGAGACATCAGGTGAGCCGGCACGGGACACACAGGATACTCCTACCTCTCAGGTGCCGCATTCGCTTCCTACAGGAGCACCTGCAGGATACAGTCCAGATTTTTTCAGGCCACCTAGCATGTCTCAGTTGCGTCCTGGTTGGCGGCATGACTTCAGTAGTTATGACATGACTGAGACACAGGCCGGTCCATCGCAGGCCGGTCCATCGCAGGGCGTTCCCGTACGGGGCGATCCCACACAGTCCACTACTCCGTCTGGGTCGACTCAGCCGCCTTCCGACCCATCTAGCTCTACCGGCCCTTCGGTCCAACAGGAGATTGCTTACTATGATCCGAGATCACCGTATTACATCGGTGAGCCGGGCACGTGGGAAGGAGGGCGGTTGATTATTTATCCCGAGGGGGATAACAGGTAAGTATCTTATTTTTGAAGTTCTTATCTATTTAGTAATTAGTTAACGTTTAATTGTTAGTATTTCTATTAACGCTTCTGATTTTTATGCAGCTTTTGCCCCAACACTGATGCTACGCCTTTACTGACTAAATGCATGAGATCTCAATGGCATGAATCGTGGCCATCCTGGGACGCTGTGCCCCCTCAAGTAAAGCAGCGGATAATGCAGTCTTTTGAGGTGATAAATATGCATCAGGTTTATTACTAATTGCGGTTTTTCTAATGATTATGTTTAAATAAAATATTTTGATGAATATTGTCAGGCTGAGTGTAAGTGGCATCCGGCTCTGGACTATAAAGTCCGTTCCAACTTCCCAAAGAAATGCGGTGAGTTATTCAAGAACGCAATGTATAATGCGCTAAAAAATGGAAAAATATCCGGCTTCCTCTATGATCATCAATGGAGAGAGCTGCAGCAATATTGAGAGACTCCCGAATTTCAGAAGAAGAGCGAACAAGGGAAGAAAGCGCAGGCATCAAGTAAGGGTGGATCGCTCCATACCGGTGGCTCAGTTAGCGTTGCAACGCAGAAGATGCGCTTGGTAAAGTAATTTAATTTATATGAATTACTATAATCGTTTATTTTTTATCTAACTTGTTCTCTTCTTTAATTTGTAGGAAAAGAAAGAAAATCAGACAATTCCAATCTCTGAAATGCACAAGATCCGACATATCAAGAGTGATAAAAAGGGCGGAGAAGTCTGGGTCGAGCCCCGCACAAAAGAGACCTGGGTAAGTAATTAAATTCAAACTTTTTTCGCGCCAATCCTTCAACTTTTATACTTCATATTTGTACCGTTGATATATTTCTATTTTTCAGGAAAGAGCTACAAAGGCCGTTGAAGACTGGACCTCGACTCAACAATCTGAATGCGGAAGCAGTACCCCAGCACCGCTAATGCTCGAGCAAGAAACCAATTTATGGTTGGAAGCGGTCGGAGGGTTGAAGAAGGGGTCCGCATATAGCCTTGCAACTCTGTATTCATCCGGCAAGCATAAATCAAACTATTTGGGCTCGTGTTCTACTGCTCCTTCAAGCTCTGCTACTCGTGCAGAAATGACTCGGATGCAAGCGGAGATCGAAGAGCTGAAAAGACAAAATGAAGCTATGCGCTTAGCCAGGAGGCTCATCAAAGAGAAATGCATGAAATGATGCAACAAATCCTCATTAACCAAAAAAAAAAAGGCAAAGGAAAGCGTGATAGTTCGGGAAAGCGAAAGAGCAGACGTCGACACCGTTCGTCGTCTGAGTCTGATGCCGAGTCTAGTTCGGGTTCTAGCCAGTAGTAGTGATAGTTGAACCTTAAACTGTTTGTTAAGTTTGTTTGATTATTGTAACACTAGCTTGAGTTTTATGTCAATTGTTGTCCTGTGAGCAACACTTTTGAAAGTAAAAAGGATAATAAACTACACAGCCAACATTTTACTAAAAATTAAATTATAATTAATATAAATAGGTCAACTGTTGCCCTGTGGGCAAAAATTTCGACCGTTAAAGCAAATCAAAGTGCAATGACAATACTATAATAAAAATTACATTAAATACCTAATTAAAATAAATTAATATAACAAATATAAACACTATTGATTAACAGCAAAATTTAAACATTCACGGAACAAAAAATTAGATAAATAATGAATATCAACAAAGAGAAAAGACAAATTCACAGTAAACTAAATAAAGAAAAAAGAAAGAAGAAGGAAACTGACCCTAATTTGAAGGGGGGGGGGGGGGAGAGAGAGAGAGAGAAAGAGAGAGAGGAAAAAGAAAAGGGGCGGCTAGGACATAGGATTAGGGCTAATATTGGTCGGGGTAAAATAGACTTTTCATATATTTAAAAATGGGTAGGAGGCCATTTTGCTAAAACATTGCTTAGTGGGGACAAAATGACATAACCAAGGATAAGGGGGCACATGGGATGAAATTTTTTGGCGTTTACGTGTGTTGTCTTCTATTTATTTATTATATACTTAAGTGTGGCTGTATTACTTAACTTTTGCATTATTTAGGCTATTTGCCAAGTTTGTTTCAATTTGTGATTATTTGTGAAAATTAGTAATTGTGATTATATATATTTAAGTAATTTTATTTGAGCTTATTTAATATTTATTTGTGCATTTTATAATATATGTATATCTATATTTTATTTTTACATCTTTAAGTTAAATATTGGCTTTAAAGTGTCCAAATTCCTTTTTATAATTAATTCTTCCATACTTCAAAATTACTACCCAAAATTCTTTATTTATCTTTATTTATTTTTTATTTTACATTTTACTTTGAACCTAGCCAAGTTTCCTAACCAAGTTCCCTTTTCCTAAAAAAACATGTACAAGTTCATCCCCAAATCTTCTCCTAATCTTTTTCCTAATTTCCTTATAATCTAATCCCTAAAATCCCCCCCCCCCCAGTCTCCTAAAATCCCACAATTATCTCTCAATCCCTAACAACTCTTTTTCTCAAAAGTTGTACATATACTATACAGTGCATACGCGCACAGGGGACACGAGGAGCAGACCCCACTTTCGGGAGGGCTTTCTTCTTCACATAGAACTCTCCTTACCTTTTCTTGACTTCAATTTACAAACATACAGAGGGAGCACTATACACACATTTCTACACACGGAGACCACACATCAAAAATTCACTCTCTTGGAGTCTTCTCCTTTTCCCAAACACCCCCATAGTAGACCGACAATACACACACCACAAAACTCACCTCTCATCCCCTTTACCAAACCGACACCCACAACCATCGCCACCACCGGAGAATCAGTCGATGTCCCCTTCTTTTCCTTTCATTTCTTTTCTGATCTGTTTGCTTGTTACAGGGGTTGAAAGACATAGAGAAAAGAAAGAGTGAAATTGAAGGTGGAGTAGATCGGGGAGTGAAAACGGCATCACCACCGCCGGAGTAGCAGTGACGCCGCTGGTATCCCCTCACCGGGGAAGCCAAGCCGGCTGTCGCTCCTCTTTCTCCGACTTCTCGCCGCTGTCTCGTTGGTTCCCACGCTTTTGTGGGGATATTTGCCCGCTGTTTGCTTCCACTCGTTGCTTTGACTGGTGTTCTGAAATTAAATATATTCTTGGCTTTGATGAAGCCTTCCGGTGTTCCTTGATCTATATCTGTGACGGCTCTATGAATTAATCTGTTATTGTTATCTTTTATTGTGCATGTTGCTTTGCGTTGAAATGTTTCTGACATTGCCTTAATCGCAGATGTTTTGAATAATTTGTCTTGTTGGATCGTTCGGATATGCAGTTGACTCGTTACTGTTTATATGCTTGACTCTGTATCTTTTGGTCATACACTGCATAACTGATCATGAACAGGTTCTATGTTACGCTAATGGCCGATGAAAAAATATATTTTTATTTATATTGAGGCCTACCCAAGGAATTGACGGACAATGAATTGACGGATGCTATATCAATATTGGCCAAGGAAAATAAATTATTTGAGACCTATTTGATTAGTTTGAACATGATACTACACTTGAACAACTCATTCTCGTGTCCCTAAAACAAAACAAAAGGCTATGATGACGTGTATAAAGCCGTAATTACAAACGAGCCGGTGCTGGAGTGATGAGACCGGTACTTGGCATGGCAACACGACGGCCGGCGTGTTCGCAGCCGTATTGACGTCTCTAACCTCCACCCAATTCATACACACATGAGCCGATACTTTATAAAATTCCCCTTCCCCTTTATTTTAAATTATTGTCTTTATTATTATCATTATCAACATTATTATTACTACTAATATTAATATTATTATTATTATTACTATTATTATTATTATTATTATTATTATTTTCAATTACTTATTTATTATTATTAATACTAACCTTATTTTCTTTATATTTTTGCGAGGTAAAATTTGATGAAAGACGACGTTCTTTTAAAAAGAGAACAACGAGAAACAATTCTTTTATTATTATTTTTGTTATTATTATCTATTAATATCATTATTATTATTTACTAACTTAATTTCATTTGCTTTTTGCAAGGCACGAAGTCAATTAGCAAATTCATATCCTTTATTTAGTATTATACGCATAGTATTTAAATCATCTTTTAGCTAGTTAGTTAGTCTATTTGCTTATTTACTCGTTCGAATTCCAATTATATGTTCGGCCGGTAACCACATTTGGTGGGGCTCAAGAAGTGCCTAACCCCTTCCTCTCGAGTATACTTGAACCTCTTACATAGATTCTCTGACTCGTAGACCAACCCGGTGTTAATTATTTGAATGGATTAGAAATTAATAGGTGACCTAATACGCCTAGGAAATTTATTAGGTGGCGACTCCAAAACCTTAACTCAAAAGAGTTCACCCAGTCAAATCCGAAACCCGACTCGCCTCGAGTCGAGAGGCGAGTCGAGTCCAAAATCGGGTATGACAGTTTCTCTACTACTCAAATCTCTCCCACTACTTTGGAGTAGTGGATTTCCAAGCATCTTTTATCTATTGACATTTCTCCCACTACTTAAATGCAATGGAACGTCAATTCCGACAAGTGGATTGAATTTCTTGAAGTTTTGGATTTTCAGGTGATCCACTTGTTATTTCTTTTTGCAGTTCCAGCAAATAGGATTTACTTCTAGGAACATTGTTTATCAAATAGTTATATTCTAGAAAACTAGTATTTATGCTAATAAATACCTTCTTTTCATTATGACAAGAAAATAAACTTCATTTCGTCCCCCTTTGTATAGCCAATAAACATATTACACATTCATCCTTGATTCCAACTAATCAGTTTTCCCTTTAAAAGGTACTAATATAGAAGGACTACATTTAGAATGTAATTTAAATTTTCTAAGGCATATTCCTAAAACGAAAGAGAATAACAAATTTGAACAACTTCACATTGATCTAACCATCTCCATAAGAGTCATATATCTTCTTTTTACTACACCATTTAGTTATGGTGTTCAGGTGTAGATAATATAGACATAATTTCTTATTCTGATAAGTAATTTAGTGAACATTGCAAAGAGGTATCGCCACCACGATCAGATCGCAATGACTTAATATATTTTCCATGATGCTTTTCTCTTTCAGTCTTAAAATCTTTGAATTTCTCAAAGCATCAAGACTTATAGTGTATCAAATAAATATATTCATATTTTTAGTAATCATTTATGAATGTCATAAAAATACTCAAAACACCTCTTGCATATATGTTCATCAGACTATACTAATCAGAACAAATTAATTTTAACTTATCACTAGCTCTATCTCCTTTTAAGGGGAAGTATCACTTAGTCATATTTCCTTTTAACCAGAATTCATAGGATTGGTAGTGCCTGCACTTTCAATGAACCTTAATGATCCATCCATAACGAACCAAAAGTATTCTATTAAAATTAATATGACCCTGATACAAGAGCAACAAATAAGTGTTATTCAATTTCAAAGAATATTTTCTCTTATGGGGCAGATCAATATCGTTAAATTCGGAAGACATATCAAATAAAAAGGTGTCTTGCAACATGTACCACAAGAGATAAAAATTTATTAACCTCAATAACACCAAAATTATTGGTAAAAGAAATTGAATATCCACCTCTTATTAAGCTAGAAACTGAAATCAAATTTCTTTCTAACTTAATGCACATATAATGCATCCTTTAAATTAATGTCTTATCATCACCAAAATAAAATTTTGAAATAATTATTTTGTGAGAGAATAACACTTAGGGATTTGAATAAAGGCATATATAATTAGTGAGATAAAATAATTTAATTAGATCAACTCAAGTCATGTAACATTGAATAATTAAATTCAAAACACATCACGCATATATTTTCATGCATATTGAATAGTCAAATTCGTTGGGAAAGTAACTATCCATGCATCATATACATGCAATGTCAGATTTCACTCATTAAATTAAATAATATCAAACTCAGTTGGAGAGTTTATTATCAATATAATTCAAGTGAATATCAATTATTGAATAGCCCTAGTCGCATTGACTCAACATGCAATTCTCAGTTGGAGAGTATATACAAGTCATCAACAACTAGTGATTAAACCTAGTATACCAACAATACATTTATCCGTTGGGGAGGAAGACCTATTGTCAACACGTAAACATATCATTTACACTAGTATTTAATCATTGATACCATAAGGACTTTTAAACCAAGTATACTTAACAATAAATTTACCCGTTATGGAGGAAGATCTATGTCAACACGTAAACTTATTGTTTATACTATTATATGATCATGGAGACCATATAGAATAATTCCTATTACCACTGGGTACCAGCCATTAACTTTTCGTAGAAAAATAATTTCCAAAAAATAGAAAAACGTCCAAAACGCAATCTTAACAACCTCAAATCGCCGAAAAGAAACTTGGTTCACTGCATAGCAGTGAGGTTTTCTCGTTGGGTTGTTTCTGATTAACCTACCAAATTTCATGTCAATCGGAGTTCGTCAAGTTTTCTGATCTCCGAAACTATGACCAAATTTGGACGAATTTTATTTTCACGTTTTTGAGTTTAAAATATCTCCGCTGCTTGTTCTAATCATGTATCAATATATAATATTTTGATATCCATGAATCAAGATCAAACAATATATTTAAAAAAACTTGTATTTCATAAACAATGCAACTCTTACAACTCTAAATATTCAAAATATGAACTACATTCTTATCATATATCAACACAAATTAAATCATCATGCATCAACATGCCCCAGATTTAATATAAACCAAAATTGATATAAAGAATGACTTTCATATTTAAATCACATTTTAATCCAACAATCTGCCTAAAACCACATCCAAACGATCCCAAAAACGTCAAAAATCGACATAACTCACTGCAAACAATGAAACTTACTTACTAGATCGTTACCGATGTCTTTACCAAATTTCAGGTCAATCTGAAATTGTTCATTCTTGACGCAAAGCTATGACCAAATTCAGAAGATAACTGTTTTAGGCGTATTAATGAATTAAAACATATATCTTTCTAGTTTCCATTCTCTTTACAATTAACCCATGAGCATAAGATATGCATTGTGTTTCTCATGTGACTAAGATACACAAAACCTCCTCCTATGTCAAATTGTCTTTTCGATTAATACACATGAGGATCCAAGATATTATTTTCTCTTGTTGAGTGAAAAAGCTAAATATCTTATCTCATGAATTAATCTAGTATTACTAGTATTAAGAAATTAAATCTCCTTTTCAGAAGATGAACTTCCACCACTAGCTTACTCTTATCCTAAGACAATTTACTCATGGTACATTGAGAATACCCAATAAGTACAATAAATAGATCATTCTAGCGAATCCTATTTATTAATTGTAATTCTCAATCCATGAATTAACATAATCACACGTGTATAACATCATCAAGAATTTTTAATGATTCCAAATAAATACACTACCTTGGTAGTGACTATTTATCAACCATAAATTCTCAATTGTTGTGTGATATCGTATAGAATTTTCAGTGGCTCTCAATAAATAAACTACGGTTGTAGTAACAATTTATCAATCATGAATTCTAAATCCATATATGATTTCATCTCACATGTAAAACGCTAGTAAGAATTTTCAAAGATTCCAAATAAATAAACCACCTTGATTTCAACCATTTATTTATCACAAAATCTTAACACATATAAAAGGTGTTAAGGATTTTCAATGATCCCAAATAAATAAATCAATTTGGTTTTAACTATTTATTAATAAAAAATTCTTATTCTATGTGTGGCCTCATCTCATATGTATCAAGTACTAAGAATTTCCAATGATTCCATATAAATAAACTACTTGAGGGGTAACCATTTATTCATCATAAAACTCTTAACACATATATTATATATTAAGAGTTATCAATGATCACTAATAAATAAACCACTCTGATTGTAACAATTTATTAATCATTAAATTCTTAATTTATACAATATTATTGAATACATATGAAAAGACACTTAGGACAACGAGAACAAAACCCAGATTATAGACTCTTTTAGAGTTCACATACTATACTAATTACTCGGTGGTCACAAACCAAATAGTATAAACCGCAGTGCCGCCACTGCTTCCTCTAAAATAATTTCTTAACTATTCTTTTCTTTAATTTAAAGAAAAACCAGAATAGTAAAATTTAATTCTAGTGAACAGTAGCTCCCACCGAACCATCCTTGGCTAACACATTAATACATTTATATTTATAATTAATGTCGTTGATCCTCCTAACTAATATAGGAATAGAAATTAGATGAAGCATAGTCGCCAAGCACCCAATCCACACAATCTTTCTCCTTATCTTTAGCCAAACATTATCACCGAAATTATTTATTAAGTTTAGTCTAGGTTCTCTCTTTGACAATTAATCTTGCAAAGTGCTACAAGACACTTTAAAATTTGATCACGTGCTGCTACCAATTACAGTAGTAATAGAAAAACAAACTTGTACCTCCTCTTTTGTCTTCATTGACCAATCAGAAAAGGCTAAGTAATTTTATTGACAACATAGACGACCTTATTCTTCTGATTAACGTCAAAGCTACTGCCGTCACCGGAATGTCCATTGACTTCCCCACGACACATATCAGGCGAGAAACCTAATTTTCGGTGGTGCTTCTTGTCTTTCAGTTCTTTGATCAATCATGTTTTTCCCACGGTAAACGAATTCAGAAAAATAGTATATTCATACATAACCTAATGTATAATCTAGGTTATCTATTTAGATGCAAGCGGGCTCTGATACCAATTGAAAGAAAACATGCACAGCGGAAGCAATTTCAAGATCAGAAACTTACATGTAATATAGACAACCAAACCATGGAGATTTTAATCAAACATAAAATCGTTACTTATCTCTTGAAGCATGACTGCAACGGCGCGACGAGCCATCTACCACGAGCATGATCATCCACGAGCCAGTCCTCCAGATCCATGATCTTCTGTTGTGTTCCCGAATAGTTACCGGACTGACAATATTTAGGTGGAACAAATATTATAGAGAAACTTTGAGTAAATGCTCAACCATCCATATGGAGGAATAACCCATATATTTATAGCCTAGCTTTAGGTTTAGAAAACCTATTCCAAAACTAGTTGGATTTCTTTTCCACCAAGTAAAGTTCTCCTAGTCCTAATTAATTCGGGCACAACAGGGACCACAGAATTAATTAACGAGGCTTCCAATTATGGAATTAATTCCTTTTCTCTAGAATTAACCTTTCCATAATAAATCACGAATTATTTCCACTAGAAATTCGTAATTGCACTCCTCAGTTGAATTTCAAATTCTTCCATCAAAATCTTATTTAACTCCCCACGTTAAGATTACAGACACCAATCAATAAACTTAAATTATTGACAATTTAATTTATTGACTAATAAATATCCTTTAGACTTCCGCTTAACTTATTTCATGTGTCGGATATCAAAATCCACCGGCTGGGTTTACACATAAAAACTTATAAGCTTTCATAAAGGGGTGTCATCAATCTCTATACCGAGACGTGGTAGCTATCATTTCGCAAATGCATATTATAATTATCCTTATCAGGAATTATTTGACCCAAATATCCTGGACCTCACCTATTGACAAATCAAGACAATGAATAATATACATCGCTAATAACAACTATATCAAGATTAAGAGTATAAGTACATTTGATGAGCTAGAGAATCTGTTTTATATAGTCAGTATAAAAATACTTATCTCTACTTGGTCCGTTCAATGCACACAAAGCGCACTAGCATAAGAAGTTGGAACTATACCGTTTCCATAATCAAGATAAATTATATATAATCTTGTACTACAATCATACCGATGACTTTGTCCAATTTTCATCTTAGATTGTGAATATTACTTTATTATTTATAAGAATCGATGATTTAATCTTCCGTGTATAAGCTTGGCTCTACACACTAAATCAACTATTATATAAATAATTGGACACACATGACACAATTGATCTATGTAAATAATAATTCATGATATATAATAAATGAATATCAATTGTACGATAAGGAATAATCAAACTAAAACCGCATGGTTGTTAGTATATCCCAACAACTGGGGCATCTATGCTCCCGTTTTTCACATGCTCGAAATATCTCTGTCTCGCTCCCGCATCTTGTCCATCACGGATGGCACATCCCCCTTTGCCCGGCATATCTTTGTTTCTAATCTTATTTCTCCTTGCATGCCTACACATCCATCTAAACATCCTCATATCTGCTACTTTCATCTTCTAAGTGTGCTTTCTTAACTGGTCAACACTTTGCTCTATACGACATAGTTGATCTAATAGCCCACTTTATAGATTTTACCTTTAAGCTTTGGAGGCACATTCATATCGCAAAAGACACCAAATGCAAGAGTCAATTCCATTCATCTCGCTCTAATATAATGTGTGACATCATCACCAATCTCTCTTCTTTGGATTGTTGGCTTAAAGAAGTTGAGCGATTGATTTAGCACTCTATATATACACTGTATTTAATGATTTATACCCAATTCTCATAGCTTTTGTGATTTACACCCTGATGTGCATTTTTTTTTACAAACCTTCAAAAATGTTATTTTGTCAAGGACAAAGGGACTATAAACTTGGAACAAACTAATGAGAAAATGTTTAAATTTGTCTTTGAACTGTGCGAAATTCATTAAATTTATCCTTGAACTATGTAAAATTTACTAGATTTGACATGAGTTATTAGTTTGAGTCAAATATACCTTTTGTCGTGATAAAATTGGGTCAATTGTGCCTGTATTCACTAACGTAATTATCTTTTCATCAACCTGCTCTTGAACTATATGAAATAATTAAAAAAATTCATTAGTTTATTCCAGAAGTATTTATAATTCAACCTTTATTAGGTGCAAACAAATTAAGCGAACTTGCTCAAACATTCTAACAAAAGTAAATGTACAATTTCCAAAAGTAAAAGGTAAATTTGACCTTCTCCCATAATAAACAGAAAGAAGTGGGCGCTAGTAGGGGTGTTCATGGATCAATACGGTTCGGGTTTTAATTTATCGGTAGCAGTATATCGGTTAACAATATATAACTATGTAAAATCAATACTGTACCGATAAGCTATCAATATATTGGTTATCGGTTCTTAACGGTTCGGTCGTTAACGGCTCGGTAACTGGTATTACTTCTACCACCTGTTGAACCCTCCCAAAATAAAAATGCACACAAGTATGCACCGGGATTTGATTTCAACAAAATGGGACTCCAAAGGATTTTCTTTGTAGTCGCCACCTAATTTAAGGATTATTAGGAACCAATGTTAATTAAAGAGTGCAATTTATTCCTTTACTCAAAAGGAAATTATTAAAATCAGAGATTCTTAGGTAAGTGGTTCTATTAAATTTGAAAGAAGGTCCCTCACGGGAGCACTTTCGAAAATCCACTAAAAGCGGTTAATCCGGCGATTTTCACGAATTTGTGAAGGATAATAAGTATATAAAGTTAATTTTAAATAAAGATAATAGAAATAAGATAAGATTTTAGCTATGCCGATACTTAGATAAATAAATGACCAAATTCAAGATTAATTAAGTGAATAATTAAATAATGATCAACTGGTTAATTAATTAAATAAATAAATATTAAATGGAGTTAGATAATAAATAAATTAAACTAGATAAATAATTGGATAATAATAAAGGATTAATTAATTGACTGAATAAATAGATAAATAAATAAGTAAATAAATAACTTAATTAAATAAATGAATACTTATCAATTTTAATTAAATAAAGGAGTAAATGAACAATAATTGATTAATTAAATAAATAAATAAATAAATATTTAATTGATTACATAAATAATTAATTTAAATTAAATAAATTAGATTAAGTAAGTAATAAATAAAGGATTAAAATTTAATTGATTAACTAAATAAATAAATTAGATTAGACAAATAAATAATTGAATATTTAATATAATAAATAAATAGGCAATTCAAATGCGAATTATGACGAGGGTACAATTTTAATTGAGTTGGATTTGCACTCATTAATTGACAAATGATTCTAAACATCCATATATTAATTGGCGATTTGCAAAGAAATGATACAAAACATTCATATAAAAATAATTTAAGTAATTTATAATAATTATTCATAATTCAAATATCATTTCTATCCTACAGGGCTCCTAATCTGGTCTATGGGGAAGTCCTATACAACATGCATTTTCTAAGAGAGCGGGGAAGGATGGAGTTTAGAAGATAGAACCCGGAAGCGCAAACTCAATCATTGAGCCTTGGACTTTGTGATTTTCATTTTCCTTTTCTTTTACATTTTCGGGGATATCAAGTCCCGAAAATGCGGAGCGGATCAAATAACTTCCCAGATGCACGCCATTCCCGTTTGTGAGTTTAGCTCAACTCGTTCCCAAGAGTTTACATGCCAAGAAAATAAGGAATAGAGAGAAGGATTAATATCTAGAAAGAAAAGGATAAAAGAATAAGTAGACTTTTGAAAGACGGAAAGTTATAACGAAGAGCATGTCAACCAAAACAATCACAAAATTACAGAAGCTATCAATCCAAAAAAACGTAAACTGAATTTTAAGTTAAATTATTATTTGAAGATTAAGAAAAATACATGATCGATAAGCAAATTAACAGCCCTCTAAATGAGACGCAAATCATATCAGGTTCCAAGTATTAATTTCAAGTAACTACAATTTGAAACCTTTTTTAACAACATAGATAAAAGGTGTATTTTAAGTCAGAAGCTAAAAGGAGAAGGTTTTTAAGAAAGTAAGCACATTGGGAAACTTCTGCAAGTATCCTAAACAATTACCATCAAACCTTTAGCAAAGTCTATTAAAAGAAAATAAACACCGGCAGCCAAAAATCATAATAAATGACCTGGATAAACTTTCAATTGCTTACCACACACTAAGGAGATTAAAGAGGGATAAGCACTCTACACATGCACATGGAGCTCACAAACAACTAGTTCATTCAAGAAGACATTATCAGCACACTATATTAAAGGGAAAACTTATACAGGATTTAAGAAATCTGAAAGGCCAAGCATGCTGCACCAAACTACTATATAGAGGCTAGGCAAACTGAATGCATTAAGGGATGAATCAAGAAACAACCATGACTACCAACTGCCCAGCTGAAACACACTCGAAACCTGACTAAATGAATGAAAAACCTACCTGCTTCTGCTTCTCTTAGAAAACCAAGACCTAGACCTCAATCACAGAACAAAATCCACTCCAATGCTACTGCAAACTCACTTGCACTGACCTATTCAATGACAATCTGCAATCAAGAACTCCATCTGATCCCCTACTAACTCCTGCACCAACTTATACAGAACCCAAACAGGAAAAACAACTAACTAAGCAACCTGCATTTCCACTTTAAATACACTCCAGAATCACACTAATTCCCCTGAACACCTCTTGACTAAGCACCCTCTGAGACATTACCACAACACCTAATACTATCCTTTAAAATCCCTGCAGACAACGACAGACCCCTCATCTCATTGCAAACACATCAGCATACACAAAACAAACACTGCACACGCTCTGAAAAACTGAACCAGATCTCCTAAAAATACCCTACACCAACCAATGCCCTGTCCAAAACGTTTTGAACAGAACCTCACAATCTCCAGACCTCATTTCTACTCCAGTTCTCTCACAGAACAAACACTGCACACGTTCATTAACCTGCATCCTCTTTATTTCCCTGAACAACACTCCATCAGCCTGCTACTACTCCTGGACTCCTCACATACATACCACCTACAGCTGAAACAACCTGCACTAACAACTCACACCTACACATACACTCTCCCATCTTGAACCCATCTGCCTTACCTCTGATAACAGCCCCCAATCCTCACACCTACTCCCCTAAGCTTCTCACACTCAGGATTTCTTGCAGGGAACAAACAGTACTCCCTGACCCCTGAGCTTTTTGAGACTCCAGCAAACACCTCACACCCTCTAAAGCCTTACTCTAACACCCTCCCTGCAAATACAACCACACCTGCCTCCACAACCACACCTGCCTCCCATCACCTATTTTCACATTTTGCATGCAGCCTGAAAACATCTCCAATGCACCCTCTACCTGAAACATTCTCAATGCACGCACACAGATTGACCTCCTCACAAACCCACAAGCCACATGCTCCCAGACACACACTACCCTGATTCATTCTTTACACAGCCACAACAGACCATTGAAAACACCTCTGAACCTCTGCACTATCAGAATTAGCCCTTACAAAATCTTGGACCAAAACTGAACCACAACAACCTTATAAGAACCAGAAACAACCTCTACACCTGAACTCCCTCTCTTATAACACCTGCAAACTGGCTGAAACAACCTCACATGAACCATCATAGCAGAGCAGACCTCAGCATAGCAGACCCTCAACACCAGCAGGCTAACAAACCCTCTATCGCCACAACTACACATCACCTAAACACCTACACCTCACCTCACTGCCTAAGCCGCTTCATGCTCAATCAAACACCAGAAGACCTGCACCTAAACCACCTCCTTCACACCTAGCTATAAACAAATCATTAAACAGAAGTAAAGCTGTGAAGCTGGGGGCAAGAAACTTTACCATTACCACTCAAAACAAAGCCCAAAAATGAATGGAATCGTCCATTTTACTTTGATTCAGACAAGAAACACAACTAAGAGACTTAAACAGATATCAAAATTCAAGCTTTAACCCTTCTTTTTCTATTTTTGTTTTAGGGTTCTAGCTATACCTATATCGAATGCTTTCTGCATTTTATCACACATATGCACAAAGTAGCAACAACACAGTTTAAGATGCAAACAAGAAAATATAGGAACTAAAGTGAGAAGATTATTCAAAGCAAAAGAAACTAAGTAAAAGTAGGGTTATTACCTCTTTTGGTGTAGTGAACAAAGGCGAAGATCTGGAGAATGCGATTCGAACTAAAGCGACGAGGCGACGACTCGAGCACAAAAGGCGATTCGAATATTAAAGCGACGATGCAGGTTTACACGAATAAACAGAAACAATGCTAAGCAAGACAATATTTTTTGCGAACTGAATCCATGAAACCAAAAATAAGGGAAATAATCTCTGCTTTGAATTTTTTGCTGCCGTTTCTATCTTTTCCCCAAAAACCTCTCCAAAATGAACAAAATAATCAGATATATACCTGCATTTTGGGGTTTTTGCCCGTTTGAAATTTCGAATCGACCCTTGCTCATTTTTTGCCTTTTCTTTTTGACGACTCGGATGAACTTGCTTTCAAAATGGACGATGGATGCGAAACCGCGTGGTTCTGGTACGGAAAAGGTGAAGGGGAACGTGGGGGGACCAGTGGGGTTCTGATTTTGGACTGATTGAGAGAGTTCTTTGGGGAAATTCGGGATTAGGGAAGTGATTAGGGTTCTAAAATTAGGGAAAAAAAGATGGGTTGTCGGGTACTGAAATGGGAATGGTCTGTATGCGTGGGTGTAATGTGTATATATGTTTTACAAAGATGAGCTAAATTTTAGGGCCCCAGAACGATTTTAGTCTGATTTTAGATTTTAATAGGTAAGTAGAGAAATTGCAAGGGTAGGCTGAACTTAAGGCTGCACCATACGATTTTAACCATTTTCTTTCAAAATCAATGATTTATCTTTAATTCTTAGAAATTGATTTTATTAAAAAAAATTAGACACTGGTTGAAATTTTCGGGACAAAATTGGGTGTCAATAGCTGCCCCTCTTTACCTGAAAAGGATGAAAGAGTTTTCAGGGTAAAGAATGTTGACGAAAAGCCAATTTTGTCATGATAAAGCCAAAGATTTTTGATTCCATGGACCAAAAGTCAAGGCTTATAGGCATGACCGAACTCCAGTTTCTGAGTTGCCTACATATCTCGGGCTGAAAGAGAATCAGGCCATATGTAGTTCAATGACACTTAGACTTGAAGACTCGCACGATTGACAGAAGAAGGACGCACGAATAGGAAAGAATTCAAACTGACCCCTAATCTGGAATGAAAGATTAGGATAGAATTTGCTTGATCGAGTGTGATTCTTCAGATCCTCGTAGACGAGTCTAGCTCATATCAACGATTGCCCCAGTTCACTGCTAAGAAAGAGTTCCACGTTGTGCTCCAAAATGCTGCTGCGGTGCTGCTAATATCCTGTAATAAACTCGACAAATGGTAAGTGCGTAACTGCAAATAAGTCTTAATAAATGGAGTAAGAAATAGATAATGAATAAAATTTGTAGATGCTGGTTTCAATGCCAATGACAAGGCTCGTCTCCAATTAACTAGAAGAAATCCGGCTTTGTGAGGCAAGATGACTTCAGGGCCGTTGGTAGACTGAAAATAAAACAATAAAGGACTTCAATCCATAGAAACATAGAATAGACTTAAATATAATATAAGGATAAAAATGCCGCCTTTCGGCAATAACCATGATAAAGCCTACAGCTTTAAATCATGAAGAGGCAATTTGAAAATAATATTGGATTGCACTCCAACCAAAAGTAGGAATACGTCCGAAGTATTCACATTATCCTGCATGTCTTAACAAACTTATTAGCAATATAAGGTCATTAAAGTAGGTATAAGGAAATACGCCATAGAGGCATTCAAATGATTAACACCTTCGAGGTGATACAAATACGCTTATCGAAAGCGTGAACAGATAAAGACACATACCAGAGAGTGAAATATAAAGACGCTTATCGAAAGCGTAAACACATAAAGACGCTTACCGGAAGCGTGAAATATAAAGACGCTTATCGAAAGCGTAAACACATAAAGACGCTTACCGAAAGCGTGAAATAAAGACGCTTATCGAAAACGTAAACATAAAGACACTTATTGAAAGCGTGAACACATAAAGACGCTTACCGAAAGTGTGAAATAAAGACGCTTATCGAAAGCGTAAACACATAAAGACGCTTACCGAAAGCGTGAAATATAAAGACGCTTATTGAAAGCGTAAACACATAAAGACGCTTACCGGAAGCGTGAAATATAAAGACGCTTATCGAAAGCGTAAAACACATAAATACGTTATACTCTTTGAACTCTTCCGCGGAGGAATGGTCTTGACTACAAAATAAAGTGAGCCCCCAGGACTGGCAATATCTGTAAATCATAAAAATGGAACTTTAGTAAGCGCTCTCATAAAGCGAATGAGAAATGAAACCGATATGTTTAACAATTTGCAATAATTATGGAAAATAGAAATGCCGCCTTTCGGCAATGACTCATGATCGAGTCTCCCATTTTCTACGGTAGGCTTCTTAACAATAGTGTCTTCGATTGTTTACGACAGGCTTGATGTTGATACTTGTAAAATAAGTGGTAGAATAGCCTGCAAAATAAAGTTTTCATTAAATTCATATAGACAGGAAAATGTCAAAGATAAAGGAGATACAAAGTGAGAGTTTAAGCCGTCTGGCTTATATTTGGTGAAGCCATAAAGAGTTCAGTGTTATCCTTGAGAAAAACTGAGTAAATGCTTAATTCCTGCAAAGTGTAAAGTAAAATTGTCAATAAAGTAATAAAGTTTTGATTTTGCAAGGGCAGAATTAGAGAGATAAATAAGATCGTTTTTGTGTATGCAATGAGTCAGATAACGCCTCCAATCTCGGTCAGTTATCTTGGCAGCATTGTTCAATGTGTATGACAAATACTCTATGAGGAATTGATAGTTTCTAGTTTCTTCATCTTGTTGCTTTGAGAATTCCTGCACTCAAAGAAAAATTGTTAGTTTTGGGGGGAATGGGGGGAGCGTCTGATTCATGCTGACTCGAGCCTTCATCTTGCAACTGCTTCCTTCTTCTCACTTTGTTTAAATTTGCGATCCGTCCCTTGAGACTTGGCCAATGAACTAATAGCACAATAAGTTTCAAATAGTTGAAACAAATACTTGCATAGTTGAACAGGATTTTCATGTTAATCTAAAACCCTTGTTGTGTTTCAGATGGTGACATATGTTGAAACAAATTGAACATCCTTTATCTTGCAACTTTGCACCATTCTCAAACACTTTCAGAATTTTGTCAATTCATCTTCTATCGGGAAATACCAGCTTTTGCAAAAATTTGCCCCAGTTATGATCTTTTACATCCTCAACTCGCTTTGGAAGATTTGCCCCAGTTGCTATCTTTCAAATCTTCAACTTGCTTTGCGAAATTTGCCCCAGTTGACTTTTAGGGGGGAAACTAAAATTTTAATATTATAGAGTCGAGCCCGTTGAGAGCGCCTACGTATCCCTCCTTGGGAATCAGACCGTGCGTAGTTCTGCTTACATAAAGTTTTGGGGAATATGGCAATCTAAGTACGAAGCCGCATCCGAATTGGAAAACCTACACATCTGCCCAGGTGCAAAGTTCGGAATTACATCATAAAAGATAAACAAGCCTAAAGTGCTATAATATTTTGACCGAATCCGATGGGGATTGCCTACTTATCCTGTTGCCATTCCAGGAATCAGGTCAGAAGTAGTTCAGAATTACATAAAAAAGGAAACAGAGGAATCATATGCTAGTGTAACCGAGCTCTATGTGAGTTGCTTACGTATCCCGCCTTGGGAATCAGGTTACGCGTAGTTCGCATTACAATCAAAATTACATGAAAATTAGAAAATATTTGCTTGCGCCACTTGCAAAATCTCTTGATTGTATTGAATTACTTCAAAAGTGACTCTTGCAAAAAAGACCACTTCTTCAACAACAGTTGCCCCAGTTTGGGATTGCCATGGGGACTTTGAAAAATTAACCATCATTTGGCTCGGTCAAGTAGTCATCCTTGATTTGTTCATTTGTTTCATAATATGCCACAATCATAATAACGACAGATTCATTTAAATCAAAGAAGGTACCAAAGCATAAATGCAATTGCAAATTTTGTAAAATTTCAAAGATAAAGAGGCAAAATGATAAAGTTTTAATCAGCATGATTCAGGGCCTCAATCTGAATTGAAATTTTGCAAAGTGCTTTTAGTTCACAGCCAAGCCTCATGCGTTGGTTCACTCAACTGGATTGTATTGTCTTCAATCAAATCATGGATCTTATGTTTAAGAAGGACACATTCCTCAGTGTCGTGCTTGGCAAATTCTGCATGGTAAGCACAATATTTGGCTCCATCAACACATTCTGGGAGAGGGTCGAACGTACCATCTCTTGCTAAAGGGTTTAGCACTCCCATATCTTTTAATCTTTCATACAATTGAGCTTGTCGTTCACCTAAAGAAGTGAACTTTCAGCGCTGTCTCTTTTCATATTTGGGACGAGACCCTGCTGGCATAGACTGACGGGCTACCGGTAACTGGTGTTGTTGAGGGTAATTATATGCTTGCGGTTGTGAATAAGGCTGATAAGCGGGTATTCTAGATTGATGGTAGTTGGGTTGAGTATTGTAGACGGGATATGGAGCAGGTGGAATTTGATATTGACTTGGGTAAGTTGAGTATAGTGTGCTTTTATGAGTGGGCTGGTTTGGTGAGTTTCTGAACGTCGGCTTCTTGTTTGGCCTTTGGTCGATACCAGCCATATCAATACCAACTTCATATTCCCTCTTTTTCTTCTCAAAATTGCCCATACCAGTCTGGATGGCTTGCGGAGTTGCCTTCATTGCAGCAAAACTTACAATTCGCCCTGTCTTAACACCTTCTTCGATCATCTCTCCCATCACAAGAAGTTCATAATAGGGTTTACCCATCATAGGGACCAAGTGCATGTAATAAGAATCATTTTGGGTTCGGATGAAGTATTTTACCATGTCTTTCTCAGTCATTGGTGGTTGCACCCTTGCAGCTTGTTCACGCCATCTCAATGCGTATTCCCTAAAGGTTTCTGTTGGTTTCTTCTTCAGATTGGACAAGGTTATAAGGTCAGGAGCCATCTTGACATTGTACTCAAACTGCTTTGTAAAATCATTGGTTATGTCATCAAACTCACGCCACTTGCTTATATCCTGTCTTGCAAACCATTCAGCAGCAATACTTTCCAGACTATGACTGAAGAAGGCCATCAGAAGTTCCCCTTTACCTCCCGCAACTCTCATTCGGTTGAGATATTTGGTCAAATGAACAAATGGGTCACTATGACCATCATACATATCAAATTTTGGCACCTTAAACTCGGGAGGAAGAGTAACGTCAGGGTATAGATAAAGATTGCGGTAGGAGATGCTTTGATGTCCTATAAACACTTGCAAATCCTTGATGGATTGCTGCATGATTTTCATCATTTGGATTATCTCCCCTTGCTCAACTGTCCTTCCCCGCCTTTCCACCGTTATGGGCACTTCACTTTGTAGCACATAGTTAGTGAAATCCCTGTTCTTACCATTGGGGTCATGCTCATAGTACTGGGCTTCGGGATATCCTTTCCTTGGATCATTGGCATTTTGAGGAACAACAGCCACAGAAATGGGTGCTTTGGATTGTAGAGGATGAGGAGTATCTTTGGCAGGTAAATATTGATAGTGAGGCAACTTGTTCTGGTTAATGAATAAATTCGGGATGTTGTTAACTGGTGCAAGCATATGAATGACACTGGAATTTAAAAGCGTGTTCGGATTGGCAGTTTTAATATTGGGGTTCAGAGTTGATAGCACGGCTGGCGCGTTTTGGTGGCTCGACCCTTTCATTCTGTCTAGTTCAGCTTGCATACACTCAATCTGCTTAGCCATTCTAGCAATTTGCTCATCAGGAACAACAACTGCTTGCTCATTAGAAGATGCAGGGATACCAGTCTAATTATCAGTCATTGCTTGCTTCACTTTAGATTAGACACTTAACCAACTCGGGAGTCAACACGAATCAAACTCCCTCTTTTGGGAGATAATCAAAACAAAAGAAAATTCAAAAGATAACTATGTTAGTTTCCAGGTTATTGGCATAATTGCACACAATCATGTAGCGCGCGTCACGTAGCGCTTTGCATTTTACACAAGTTTGACATGTGGCAATCACAATTAGTTGAGCGTAAATAAAGATGCGGGCGCGTCCTACCCTGTAAGGTGCCTCTTTTCGCCAGAGGTAGGCCTAATCGTCAAGTTGCACGCACATGTAGTTATTATAATGACACAAACCGTTTGTCAATACAACATCTGAGATATAAATAAACCGACATAAATTTCAACTTCTCAAATTTGACATGGCAAATGGTTTGGGATTCGTTATAATATCCACACGATCACATAATATGCAGTGTCGTTGGGATTCAATAACCCGTCAACAAAAGGGCGGTTTCTTAATTCCTGGAAACGGTACCAAATATGCATGCATGACCTAATCTCCTTCTAAGAGTGGGCTAACGGTTGAGGCTGACTCGACCTATACGGGATAAACCTGGCCCCATAAACCAGTAAAACCAGCCATGACAAAACCAGGCAAACCATACCCCAACTAACTTTGGTGACACGAAAGAAATTCAGAGAGTTATGAAGGACAATGCCCTTCCTGTATTATTGCCCGTCACGCGGGCCCCCGTGATGAAATCGAGGAGATGAAAGAGAATTGACAGGCTCCATGAGTGAGGAAATATGAACGGAATGCAGACCATACACAAATAAATATAGCTCCAATACATTCATTCACAATAATAAATTCTGCACATACTAGTTTAGGCATGCAAACAATAATGAGTTAAGCTACGCATACATACAATCAACACATATATAAATAAAGCAAATTCGTGAAAATCTTTTGGTTAGAACCATTTGCATGTCCCCAGCGGAGTCGCCACGCTGTTGAACCCTCCCAAAACAAAAATGCACACAAGTATGCACCGGGATTTGATTTCAACAAAATGGGACTCCAAAGGATTTTCTTTGGAGTCGCCACCTAATTTAAGGATTATTAGGAATCAATGTTAATTAAAGAGTGCAATTTTATTCCTTTACTTAAAAGGAAATTATTAAAATCAAAGATTCTTAGGTAAGTGGCTCTATTAAATTCGAAAGAAGGTCCCTAACGGGAGCACTTTCGAAAATCCGCTAAAAGCGGTTAATCCGGCGATTCTCACGAATTTGTTAAGGATGATAAGTATATAAAATTAATTTTAAATAAGGATAGTAGAAATAAGATAAGATTTTAGCTATGCCGATACTTAGATAAATAAATGACCAAATTCAAGATTAATTAAGTGAATAATTAAATAATGATCAATTGGTTAATTAATTAAATAAATAAAGGTTAAATGGAGTTAGATAATAAATAAAATAAACTAGATAAATAATTGGATAGTAATAAAGGTTTAATTAATTGATTGAATAAATAGATAAATAAATAAGCAAATAAATAACTTAATTAAATAAATGAATACTTATCAATTTTAATTAAATAAAGGAGTAAATGAATAATTATTGATTAATTGAATAAATAAATAAATAAATATTTAATTGATTAAATAAATGATTAATTGAAATTAAATAAATTAGATCAAGTAAATAATAAATAAAGTATTAAAATTTAATTGATTAACTAAATAAATAAATTAGATTAGACAAATAAATAATTGAATATGTAATATAATAAATAAATAGGCAATTCAAATGCGAATTATGACAACGGTACGATTTTAATTGAGTTGGATTTGCACTCATTAATTGACAAATGATTCTAAACATCCATAAATTAATTGGCGATTCGCAAAGAAATAATACAAAACACTCATATAAAAACAATTTAAGTAATTTACAATAATTATTCACAATTCAAATATCATTTCTATCCTACAGGGCTCCTAATCAGGTCTATGGGGAAGTCCTATACAACATGCATTTTCTAAGAGAGTGGGGGAATGATGGAGTTTAGAAGATAGAACCCGGAAGCGCAAACTCAAGCATTGAGCCTTGGACTTTCTGATTTTCATTTTCTTTTTCTTTTATATTTTCGGGGATATCAAGTCTCGAAAATACGGAGCGGATCAAATAACGTCCCAGATGCACGCCATTCCCGTTTGTGAGTTTAGCTCAACTCGTTCCCAAGAGTTTACATGCCAAGAAAATAAGGAATAGAGAGAAGGATTAATATCTAGAAAGAAAATGATAAAAGAATAAGTAGACTTTTGAAAGACAAAAAGTTATAACGAAGAGCATGTCAACCAAAACAATCACAAAGTTACAGAAGCTATCAATCCAAAAAAAAACGTAAACTGAATTTTAAGTTAAATTCTTATTTGATGATTAAGAAAAATACATGATCGATAAGCAAATTAACAGCCCTCTAAATGAGACGCAAATCATATCAGGTTCCAAGTATTAATTTCAAGTAACTACAATTTGAAACCTTTTTTAACAACATAGATAAAAGGTGTATTTTAAGTCAGAAGCTAAAAGGAGAAGGTTTTTAAGAAAGTAAGCACATTGGGAAACTTCTGCAAGTATCCTAAACAATTACCATCAAACCTTTAGCAAAGTCTATTAAAAGAAAATAAACACCGGCAGCCAAAAATCATAATAAATGACCTGGATAAACTTTCAATTGCTTACCACACACTAAGGAGATTAAAGAGGGATAAGCACTCTACACATGCACATGGAGCTCAGTAACAACTAGTTCATTCTAGAAGACATTATCAGCACACTATATTAAAGGGAAAACTTATACAGGATTTAAGAAATCTGAAAGGCCAAGCATACTGCACCAAACTACTATATAGAGGCTAGGCAAGCTGAATGCATTAAGGGATGAATCAAGAAACAACCATGACTACCAACTGCCCAGCTGAAACACACTCGAAACCTGACTAAATGAATGAAAAACCTGCCTGCTTCTGCTTCTCTTAGAAAACCTAGACCTAGACCTCAATCACAGAACAAACTCCACTCCAATGCTACTGCAAACTCACTTGCACTGACCTATTCAATGACAATCTGCAATCAAGAACTCCCTCTGATCCCCTATTAACTCCTGCACCAACTTATACAGAACCCAAACAGGAAAAACAACTAACTAAGCAACCTGCATTTCCCCTTTAAATACACTCCAGAATCACACTCATTCCCCTAAACACCTCTTGACTAAGCACCCTCTGAGACATTACCACAACACCTAATACTATCCTTAAAAATCCCTGCAGACAACGACAGACCCCTCATCTCATTGCAAACACATCAGCATACACAAAACAAACACTGCACACGCTCTGAAAAACTGAACCAGATCTCCTAAAAATACCCTACACCAACCAATGCCCTGTCCAAAACGTTTTGAACAGAACCTCACAATCTCCAGACCTCATTTCTACTCCAGTTCTCTCACAGAACAAACACTGCACACGTTCATTAACCTGCATCCTCTTTATTTCCCTGAACAACACTCCATCAGCCTGCTACTACTCCTGGACTCCTCACATACATACCACCTACAGCTGAAACAACCTGCACTAACAACTCACACCTACACATACACTCTCCCATCTTGAACCCATCTGCCTTACCTCTGATAACAGCCCCCAATCCTCACACCTACTCCCCTAAGCTTCTCACACTCAGGATTTCTTGCAGGGAACAAACAGTACTCCCTGACCCCTGAGCTTTTTGAGACTCCAGCAAACACCTCACACCCTCTAAAGCCTTACTCTAACACCCTCCCTGCAAATACAACCACACCTGCCTCCACAACCACACCTGCCTCCCATCACCTATTTTCACATTTTGCATGCAGCCTGAAAACATCTCCAATGCACCCTCTACCTGAAACATTCTCAATGCACGCACACAGATTGACCTCCTCACAAACCCACAAGCCACATGCTCCCAGACACACACTACCCTGATTCATTCTTTACACAGCCACAACAGACCATTGAAAACACCTCTGAACCTCTGCACTATCAGAATTAGCCCTTACAAAATCTTGGACCAAAACTGAACCACAACAACCTTATAAGAACCAGAAACAACCTCTACACCTGAACTCCCTCTCTTAAAACACCTGCAAACTGGCTGAAACAACCTCACATGAACCATCATAGCAGAGCAGACCTCAGCATAGCAGACCCTCAACACCAGCAGGCTAACAAACCCTCTATCGCCACAACTACACATCACCTAAACACCTACACCTCACCTCACTGCCTAAGCCGCTTCACGCTCAATCAAACACTAGAAGACCTGCACCTAAACCACCTCCTTCACACCTAGCTATATACAAATTATTAAACAGAAGTAAAGCTGTGAAGCTGGGGGCAAGAAACTTTACCATTACCACTCAAAACAAAGCCCAAAAATGAATGGAATCGTCCATTTTACTTTGATTCAGACAAGAAACACAACTAAGAGACTTAAACAGATATCAAAATTCAAGCTTTAACCCTTCTTTTTCTATTTTTGTTTTAGGGTTCTAGCTATACCTATATCGAATGATTTCTGCATTTTATCACACATATGCACAAAGCAGCAACAACACAGTTTAAGATGCAAACAAGAAAATACAGGAACTAAAGTGAGAAGATTATTCAAAGCAAAAGAAACTAAGTAAAAGTAGGGTTATTACCTCTTTTGGTGCAGTGAACAAAGGCGAAGATCTGGAGAAGGCGATTTGAACTAAAGCGACGAGGCGACGACTCGAGCATAAAAGGCGATTCGAATATTAAAGCGACGACACGGGTTTACACGAACAAACAGAAACAATGCTAAGCAAGATAATATTTTTTGCGAACTGAATCCATGAAACCAAAGGTAAGGAAAATAATCTCGGGCTTTGAATTTTTTGCTGCCGTTTCTATCTTATCCCCAAAAACCTCTCCAAAATGAACAAATAATCAGATATATACCTGCATTTTAGGGTTTTTGCCCGTTTGAAATTTCAAATCGACCCTTGCTCATTTTTTGCCTTTTCCTTTTGGGACGAGGGTCAAATGGTCTAATCCCCTTAGGGATCGTACCATTACATCCTTATCTCTAAGGAAATCGAACGTTGGAATGGATCGACGACTCGAATGAACTTGCTTTCAAAATGGACGATGGATGCGAAACCGTGTGGTTCTGGTACGGAAAAGGTGAAGAGGAACGTGGGGGGACCAGTGGGGTACTGATTTTGGACTGATTGAGAGAGTTCTTTGGGGAAATTCGGGATTAGGGAAGAGATTTTTTTTTTATAGCAAAATCCAACTAAGCTTATAGCTTAGTGGCTATTTTTTTTATTAATAATAAAACAAAAAACAATAAATGAGGTCTTTACAATCTTGAAATAAATACGAACTAGCTAAGGATTCGTTATGGAGGACTTATATGAGCAACAAGTACTTGAAAAAGCATCACTCTTTGGTGGTTCCATGGAAGGAGGGGACCTATGCTTGGAAGAAAATGTTGCAGATCAGACCCGTGATGGATCATGAGATAGTATGGCAGTTGAAGAAGGGCAATGCTTACTTCTGGCTTGATAACTGGACTGGTCTTGGTCCTTTGTACCATGCAGTTCCGCTTGATTTTGAATGTGATGAGACTGTAGTGTGCGTATATGAAGTAGCTGAGGGTGGAGAATGGCTTGAGCAGCGCCTTAGGGAGCTGTTACCTGACGACCTTGCAGAGCATGTGATTCAGAATATTAAGCCTCCTATGTGTCCTGAACAGCGGGATAGGCCATTTTGGAAGCTGGAATCTCGGGGTACCTTCTCAGTTCGGTCAGCTTATCAATTGGTGCGGCACAAGAAGAAGCAGAGTGAAGCAGACCTTTACAAGCACATTTGGATCAAAGGTATTCCTTTTAAAATGTCATTTTTATTATGGAGGCTGTGGAAGTTTAAGCTGCCGCTGGATGATATGCTACATAGGTGGGGAATTCAGTTCCCCTCAAGATGTCATTGCTGTGTGGACCCTGACGTGGAGACTATCTCTCATGTTTTTCTTAATGCACCTGTAGCGAGGTATGTATGGAAATATTTTGGAGGCGCTGCAGGTCTTAATTTTGATGGGCTGCACTTGACACAAGTGATTAATCTGTGGTGGGATGCTCCTGCTGGTCCGGTCCTGAGGTTGATCTACCATGCTGTACCCATCTTTATTGTATGGGAATTATGGAAGCGGAGGAATGTTTTGAGGCATGGTGGGTCGACTTCGGCTCGCAGGGTGGTGTATCTCGTTATGCAGCATATCATTATGTTGTTGAGAGTTCGCAGGAGGAACTTTCGGCATGCGCCAGGTAGGTGGGAGGACTTGATTCCGGTGTTGAGGGATCATACGCCTGCTTTAGTAATGACGAAGGTTGCTTGGAGTCCGCCTCAGGTGGGGTGGATCAAGTATAATATGGATGGTGCGTCAAGAGGTAACCCGGGACCTAGTTCGTGGGCTTTTTGTGTGCGAGATGAGAGGGGAGATATCTTGCATGCGTGTGCTAAGGAGATGGAGGATTTCATGACCACAAATACTCAAGCGGAGGCATTGGCAATTCTTATGGCCTTGAGGTATGTGGTTTCTACTCCTTATGCGCATGTTATTGTTGAGACGGACTCATTGTTGCTCAAAAATGTGGTGACTAAGGTTTGGGAGGTGCCTTGGCAAATTGTTCAAGAAATTGAAGAAATTTGGAGCGTGATGGAGGGGATGGAAGTAGAGGTAGTGCATGTTTTTAGAGAGGGGAACAAAGTGGCGGATTACTTGGCGAATTTGGCACTAGATCAAGGAGATGTCCTTGTTAATTCGTTTCATGAATTGGATAGTGTGGGTAGGAGGTTGGTAAATGGGGATAAGTGCAATGAGTCGTACATCCGCACTAAGCCGAGGAGGAGTGTTTAGACACACGGGTGGTGGAACTCTCCTTCATGCTCGAATCCTTATGGAGGAGAGCATGGAGGCTTTTTTTACTAACTTTGTGTTCTTTTTTGTAGGTACTTTCATAGATATAGCTCATGTTGGTTGGAATGGATCTATGCACGGCGTTGGAATGGACGATTTGCTCATTTGGTTGATGGTTTTAAGATGTTATTGGTACTCCCCAACTATGGTTAGTATTCATCTCAGCTATTTGAGACTTGGAACAGCTGTTGCTTGGCATTGGAATCAGTTCACGCTTTGGAATCAAGAAAAACGACTAAGGCAAAAAATGCTGGCGCCTTGGCCGGCGCGCCGCGCCCCCTGCCGCGCCGGCCTTCACAGAATGTCCAATTTTCCCTCCGCCTTTGGTCCGCGCCGCGGATACGATCGCATGACGGACAAGTTTTTGGGCGCGTTGGGGCCCGCGCTGCGCCCCCAAAAGTGCAAGGCAATTTTCCTGCCTTCGTTTGTTCGTTGCTCGGGGTGGTTTTGTGGATTGGAATTGGTTGTTTTGCGCTTGGATCGTCACGGGAGCGAGTTATTATATTGGTATAATGTGTTTACTCGTATTAGCATATATCATTATATTAGTAGCTCATTAGTTAGCTTTTTCATTAGATTAGTATATGTATTTGGCCTAAGTAGTGAGGTAAACATTGTAAAGTATTATATCAAGGCGTTTAATTCATTTCGATTGGTGGTATTAGCATTTTATAATGCTCAACCCAATGAAGTGGATGCGACGTTTGGATATGATGCTATCTTACCATTACTTAGGCGTTCATTAGTTATAGTCTTAGCTAGTTAGGGAAGGGATTAGGGTTCTAAAATTAGGAAAAAAAAGATGGGTTGTCGGGTACTGAAATGGGAATGGTCTGTATGCGTGGGTGTAATGTGCATATGTGTTTTACAAAGATGAGCTAAATTTTAGGGCCCCAGAACGATTTTAGCCTGATTTTAGATTTTAATAGGTAAGTGGAGGAATTGCAAGGGTAGGCTGAACTTAAGGCTGCACCATACGATTTTAACCATTTTCTTTCAAAATCAATGATTTATCTTTAATTCTTAGAAATTGATCTTATTAAATAAAAATTAGATACTGGTTGAAATTTTCAGGACAAAATTGGGTGTCAACACCACCTAAGTAACGCACAAATTTTCGATGGTCGTACTAGTGTACCTATGCATATGAGGCTTCCAAGCAACCACGAACTAGTACGTAACAATAAGAAATACAAGCTGATACTAAAGCACAACGATCCACCCATTTTTGGACAAATCTTCAATGCCTAACGTCGTTAATTATCACCATCATTGGCATTATTAAACAATTGATTCCATCAAAGTTGTTCTCTAAATAGTGGACAGATTCCACTCCACTCATAAACTTATATGTGCTTATTTCAATGCAAAATTATCTCATATAAGAGACATTTAAACTCTTAAACCATGCCAGAGATCTTCGCTACCTTCACACCGACTATGCTAAAGCAGTAATACGTCGTGATGCCAAGTCTGCAAACATATTGTTTAATGAGAATTTCATGGCAAAGGTTGCAGAGTTTGGATTGTCTAAAAAAGGGCATGGGCTTGATTAAACCCATGTTAGCACGACCGTATAAGGAGTTTTGGCTACTTAGAATACTTTAGAAGGCAACAGCTTCCATCAAATCTGATGTTTATTCCACCAATTAAAAGGGTTAATATATTAATTATAAATAAAATAAAATATATAAAAATTATAAAAAATACATTATTAGTTATGTAATAGTAAAAATATATAAATATCATTACCTAGTATATCTTATTGGTATTAGAAGTCAATACCATTACCAAACAGGTATTATACCAATAAGTTATACTCCCTCTGTCCCAATTTATGTGTCACACTTTCCTTTTTGGTCTGTCCCAAAAAGAATGTCACATTTCCTTATTTGTCAACTATTTAAAGTACTATCTCTATTTTACCCCTATTGGGCCCTACTTCTTTTAAAAGCCACAAACAACTTTTTGATTACTACAATCTTGTCTCTCTTACTTTTTCAAGGGTAAATCTGAACATTTACAAAGTCAACTTTTATTTCTTAAACTCCGTGCCAAGTCAAACACCGCCACATAAATTGGGACGGAGTGAGTACCTATTGATAGCACTTACGCGTACCATTTGATTTTGCACACCCTCAGTGACCACCCCCTCAAAAGTTACACGTCAGCGCCAAAGTGGCATCTGACAACATAAAATAATAATAATAATCCCTCTGGTCTAATCTCCTTCTCCTTCAGCTTTCTTTTCTTCGTCAAAAAGGCAGCTACTTGTTCTCAGATCAAAAATCTGAAAAGTCCTCATTTGCTGACAGATCAAATCAAGAATCAGATTGTTTTTAAAGATTAAAGGGGATGGGGGGATTCATATCAAGATTCTGGTTCATGATGTTCCCAGCCAAGGAGTACAAGATCGTTGTTGTTGGTTTGGATAACGCTGGCAAAACCACCACCCTTTACAAGTTGCATTTAGGAGAGGTTGTTACTACAAATCCTACTGTTGGTAGTAATGTTGAGGAACTTGTTTACAAGAACATCCGCTTTGAGGTAATTTTTTTTTCCTTTTTTTCACTCTGTAAATGAAGTAGCTTTTGTGAAAATCCTGCATCTATGTTGATAAATCCACTTATTTTGTATAAATAATCTATTCAGAATCCAGTAAGCAAGAAAGGGGTAATGGTCCGGAACCCATAATCTTAGAATCCTGGATCCGCCTGGTACATGTTGGTTCTTGATGGGCTATGTAGGTAATCTAGGGACTTTACCAACTTGAAATTTAGTAGTTTTGGATTAGAAATGTGAGCCTGATTCGGGTTGAAATCGTGAGGATAAGTATTAATACCTGTTTAAGTCTTAATGTTGGAGAAAGTTGAGGGCTAAAATTATATTAGAATCTAGGTGGAGGCGGAAGTAGAACAAGTGTGAGGATGGAAGTGGATTTTTCAATTCATATTCATAATGGTTAATGTTAACTGAATATGTTTATTTAACAAGTGTTAGAAAAATAGGATTACAGAATTGAAGAAGGAAGATTTTGCTGTTAAAGATCACTGTCCTTAAAGAGATATTGCCCATACACTCTTTAGGAGGTTACATGCACGTCCCCCAGGACTCAACAAAGTCCTCGTATACTGCAACTTGAATTCAACTACTTTAGGTAGTCCTTGTATTTATAGAACTTAGAGAAGTGACTTTTCAGAAAAAGTCATTATCTTTCATGAAGAGAAATGTGTGTACAACTTATGACTTCCAAATATTATAAACTAATTCAACAAAAAGGAGTACATCCACTGTCCAATTTTTTAACTGTGTTTTTATCTACAAATATTAGTTGGTGGTGGAAAAAGGGTCATAATTTTTTGTTACTTATTGATGTGATGGGGGCTAATCCACAGACAATATTATAGGAAGATAAAGAATCCGGCAAGGAAAACGTAATTGTAAGTGCTCCAAAGAATATGCAAAACTAGAAAGTTCTTATTTTTCCATCAAGTGTTTTCAACTCTTTTAGATAATCCTCTATTTCTCTTTGTCCTTAGTGTCTACTTGGGCGCCAAATGAGTACCGTTTCATATTCTCCTCCATAACTTCTGTTCCAACCATCTGTATGACGATTTGAGGCATCACTCATTCAGTTCTAAACATTTTCCAGACGATATACTATAACCTGAATGTAATTGTGTATATGGAGCAACAAGTGATTAACATCCCAAAAGGACTGGCCTTATTCGATGCCAATCTGCATAGAGTAGGATATTCGTTGCTATCCTTTGACTTCGCTTATTTCAGCCATCAGGTGAGTTTAAGGAAGTGTGTGAAATTGAACCTTCTGGGATGGCGGGCCTTCTAGTCCCCGGTCTTGCTATTAAATTATTTTGCTGTCTTACAGCATATGAAATTCAACACATGGACTTGGCTTCTACTGTGCACTATACTTGATGGCTATTTGCCTAAACATCTTAGATGCTGTTCATTTTCCTTCACAATGGTGTTCCCCTTACCATTTTGTCACCTCGGCAGTGTGATTTTACAGGATAAGATTCTTAACTGCAGTGGGTTAGTGTGCTACTAATTCTAACTCCCATTCTTTTCCATCTCAATGTATGGTGCTCTATTTCTTTTTCACAAATCTTTGTGGAAGGGTATTCAGTAGTATATAGTGTTTCTGTTGTTTTTTTTCCTAAATAAAAAAGGGTTAACTTTATTAGAAAGTTTGAGGCTGATTCTGGTTGAAATCGTGAGGATAACTGTCCCATTTCAAGTGGCAGAGTTTGACTTGGCACAGAGTTCAAGAAAGAAAGAAAGATTTATGAAACTTGTGGTCTAAAACAAACCATAAAAAATTTTGTGGTTAGAAATCGAAGGGTATATTGCGCAGTTTAAAGGAAAGTTGTTTCTAATTATAGAAATGTGATATTTTTTGTGGTAGATTAAAAAGGAAAACGGTTAGCCCTGTGCACAAAGCATCCCGTGTTCACGCAGGGTCCGCGGAAGATCCATACCCAAGATGTGATGTACGCAACCTACCCTGATGAAACCCCTGACCTAAAGATTAAAAAAGAAAGTGTGCCACATAAACATATGTGTACATGTGAAAGTCTAAGTGATGGATGAAATCATGGAGAAGTTGAGGGTTAAAAACTTAAAATTTGTTAGACTCTAGGTGGAGGAGGAAGATGAAACAGGAGTAGAAGAAATGTAAGGATGGAAGGAGTCTCCATATTAAAATAGTTAATCTTATCCAAAGATGTTTATTTTGAAAGGACTACTTTGCTGTACAGTTTGTTAACCGCAATCTACAAATACTTGGTGGTGGTGGAATCTGGAGAGGGGTCACAATTCATTACTGCGCAACTTTTTGATGTGATAAGGGATAGACCCACAGACATTATATATAAGAAGATAGAGAAGTCGGCAAGCAGCAAGGAAAACATAATTGTAAGTGCTCCAAAAAATGTAGTACGAAACTAGAAAACTTAATTAATATTTTCGTTAAGTTCTCAACCTTCTTGAAATATTCCTCTATTTCTTTTTCTCCATAGTGTCTACGTAGGCATCAAATGAGTAACTTTTCGTGCTATCCTTCTCTCTTCTCCTCCGTAACGTCTGTTCCAACAGCATCTGTATGGCGATTCGTGCCATCACCCGTTCAGTTCCAAACATGCATGTAATCGTGTAATGGAGCAACTAATGACTAATTTTCCAAAAGGACTGGCCTTATTTGATGTCAATCTGCATATAGTAGGATATTTGTGTCCATCCTTTGACTTCACTTATTTCAGCCATCAGGTGAGTTAAAGTAGTGTGTGTGAAAACTTTTAGATTGGTAATTGAATCTTCTGTGATGAATGATCCTTCTAATCCCAGGTATTGCTATTAAATTATTTTTCTGTCCTACAGCATATGAAGTAACACACATGGAGTTGGCTTCTTATGTGAAAATTTATATTCGTGATGGCAATTTTCGTGAACATCTTTGGTGCTGTTCCTTTTCCTTCATAATAGTGTTATCCTTGAACCTTATTGCACCTTGTTGGTGTGGTTTTACAGGATAAAATTCTTAACTGCGGTGGGTTAGTGCTACTAATTATAACTCCGCCTTTTTTTTTTCCCATCTGTGTATAGTGCTTTCTTTCTTTCACCCAATTCTTCTGTGGAAGGTCATTCAGTAGTATATAGCGCGGCGCTTGTATTTTTGAATCAAAAGGGTTAACTTTGTTGGTCAATTATATATAGATGGGAAACATTAATTTGCTTAAGCGGTTAACTTATCTTATAGTCATGAAAACCACCTAAATAAGAAGAATAGTTCACTTTCTAAGAGTAGATAAAGGGTAGCTTTTGGGCATATCATACTGACATGTGAGTTTTTATAAAATAATTCTGATGACTTCTAAATTTTGTGCAAGTAGAACCATCCACGGGCCAGTCAAAGATAGATTCTCCTTGAAAATTGATTGCTTTAATTTCCTGAATCACCTCAAAAACCTACTAACTTAATTTTTGACCAAATTACTTCCTCTGCCCTGATTGAATATCTTATTTTGATTTGACAATTATAATTAAATGAGGGTGTTGCGAAGATGTCCTAGTTACATGTGTATGTCTCAACCTTAGCAGCTATTAACTTGAGTGTATCTGACAACTTTTGAGGGTGGTCTCCAAATAGGTAGTCAAGGTGGAAGGTGGTAGCATTGGATTTCAATAAAAGAATGTGCTGCATCTCCTTTATATAAAATTGTTTTGTTGCTCATAACTAGCAATGCTAGAGCCAAGGGAATACTTCGGTTGAACCTCTTAACCACCAGAATAACAGAGGATCGTTGTTTACTTGAAGCAAATGTAGGAAAGTTTGATGTTTCCTTTGATTGATTTTAACGTGCATGACAGCTCTTGCAACTTGCTGAGTTTATATCTAGTCCTCATGGGTTATATTGAGTAGTTTGAAGTCTTTGCTCTTGTTTGATCAACTGTGGGCTGTACTCAGCCAGGCAATATGGAGTTGTAAGTAAATCTTATTAAAGACATTGTCTTGGCCTTCAGTAGACACTGATGAGAAATAACTGCGCAGGGGTGAACTTTTAAGCAAACACTTTCATCCCCTTAAAGCCAAGGAACTCTTTTAAATGTAAGAGCTTGAAGCATCTTCGATCACGTTGGGCAAACACACTAGTCAAATGAGAAAGAAAATTTGTGATACCATCCGAGTTCTTCTCTTGGTCATATTTTTTTCACCATTAATTAGCGCAAGAATGTTAGAAACCATTATTTCTGTTATTCTGTACTGATGTGTACTTATATTAGAAATTCTTATTATCTTCCTTGCTGTATTGACAAAAGCCCAAGGTTAATGTCCATGTTTCACATCTTTTATATCTGGAGAAACGGATCAAATCAGGTATGGCATACAGTTTATCTTATACGTTCGTTTCTACTTTCTATCAGGTGTGGGATCTCGGTGGGCAAGACAGACTGCGGACATCGTGGGCAACTTACTATCGCGGAACTCATGCTGTCATCGTAGTTATTGACAGCACTGATAGAGCCCGAATTTCCATTATGAAGGATGAGCTGTTTAGGCTGCTCCCTCATGAGGATCTGCAAAGTGCAGTTATACTTATATTTGCGAACAAACAGGACCTTAAAGATGCCATGACCCCTGCAGAGATTACTGATGCGCTTTCCCTTCATAGCATTAAGAACCACGATTGGCATATTCAAGCATGCAGTGCCCTAACTGGTGATGGTTTATATGATGGTTTAGGCTGGATTGCACAGCGAGTTCCTGGGAAAACACCAAGCTAGAAGTTAAATTAATATGCCTTTGTATGTTTTCACGGGATTAATGTGAAACTCCTTCAACCTTGCTTGAAGTTTTAAGTCCATTTGATACTAATATCTCATCGTAGTAATGAATTTGTGATTGAAGCACAAAACCCATTTACGCTTATCGATCCAAGAGGCAGATAACTATTGCAATGTGTCATGTTATATATGTCCTGGAAAACATTTATTGACCTGCCTTTTACTTCTGTCGGCAATCTGCAGCATTTAGAACATACATAACACTAGATCTCAGTAGTTTAATTGTTCGCTACCTGAACCTTCACACATTGTTGGTGTGTGTTCGATTCTCCACCTTGTAGTTTTCTCTCTTATATCCCTTTCCCTTATGCTTCCCCATATGACAAATAGTTAAAAAGGATGTTTTAACCTTGGTGTTTGGTACATTAGTTTTAATCAATCATAATTTTTATGTCTTGTTAAAAAGCTTTTAAAAACCAAATCCCAATTAAGTTTAACGTAACAATGTAAAGGTACAATTAAAAGATGGTCTGATTGGCTTCAAAGCATACAGACAGTCAAATTCCAAATAGTACTCTGTTTTAACTGTTGTTCGTTACCCCTTTCGATCAGGCAACGTAGTTAAGAAAGAGAACAAAATCTGTTAAAATATGCGTCTCTTACATACATACCAGAAAATCACATCATTTAGGATAAAAGGAAAAAGTTTTAAAATTATATTCTTTTATATAAATATATGTACATCATTCTTTATAAAAAAAAAGGACTAATATATTTTGTAGCACCACCAAATATACAAATTTTAAAGCAACTAGCAGTAGTAATTTGTACTCCGTGTACACTTTAGTTCCTTTTTATTTTCACACTCACAAGCTCACGAAAAATAAAATAAATGAAGAGGTCTGAGGTTTTGTGATAACGTGTTGAACGGAGCTGTGTACCCAACGTGGTTAGTGCTACATTCTTCAAGTGTCCTCCCATGTACATGTGTCATGTTTTCACAATCCTCCATGTATGTGTGTGTATATATATATATATATATATATTCATTTCTTCATCACCTTCTTTCCAAACAGCTACGAAGAGAATGTCTACTATATCTGCCATTTCAAACAGTCTTCTTAAGAAGACAGTTCCACTTTACCAGTCCACTTTTAAAGCTCCATTAACGATGCAAACCTTGAGAATAAATCAGCAGCTTAAATACGACTCAAATCTCACTTCTATATCAGCCGAAATGAGAGGTAACAATAATTATCAATATGGTCTTGGACCTCTACAGCAAGCTGCTGTGCCTCCGGAGATGCCGCAGACTCCAAATGTTCCAGATTTTGATCCAATCCCACCAGAAAAGCCAGCTGAGAAACCTCCCATATCACCTCCAAGTCCAGGTCCTGATTTTCCAGGTCCACCAAATCCATTACCACCAGATCATGACCCACCAGGCCCGGACATGCCTGGGATGCCGATTCCGGAGATTATTCCGCCTCATGGGCCTGATGTTATACCTCCAAAACCGCCGGAACCTGGTCCGCCGCCGCCTGACATCCCGTCACCCATCATGTTCGGACCTCTTATTATTTGATAGAGATGAAAGGTTAGGATAATGTTGGTATAAACGGGGATGATAATTAAGTCGTACTTTGTGGTGTTGACAAATATAGACTATATATTGTGTTCATTTCGTTGATCTTTTCTACACCTCATCTGCAAGATCTTTTCCGTTTTTAGCTTCTTGTGTAGGTTCTTCTGATACAAGATGTACTCCATTTCGTAGGAGGAAAAATGTTTTCCACATCTAAGTCTTTTGCCACCATATCTGCTAGTGAACTAACTCATCATACTTTGTATCATGATTCGGTCGCATCGCCTCACCTCACCTCAGACTCCTATCTGAAAGTAATATTTTGGATTAATTCATTACATTGATCGTATTTTGGTTGAAAATGGTACACTGCATGGTATTATCTCATTGCTATGGCTTTGACCGTATTTTGGTTTGAAATGGTGTGTTTGAAATGGCACACCGCTTGATATTAGCTTGATATTAACCCCTTTTGAGTATAGGGTGTCATTATTTGCAAATTGATCATAACCGACAGTTCGAACGGTACCGAACAGATTATGAGGTTTTTTTTTTTTTTTTTTTCCTTAAAACCTACTGTTTAAAATTAGGTTAGATTTTTTATTTTACAAAAATAAACCGAAAAATATCGAAACGAACTATATAAACTATATATGTAAAGTATATTTATCTATAAGATATATATGTATACTAGTGGCGGTCCGCCTGTGCTGATAATTTTTTATACACCTTTTTCAATTAAATCTTAAAAATTAATCATATAGAATTTGGAGAAGCAGAAAATGCCTTCTATTATTAAGTACGAATGTCATATAAATTGAACTATGTTATTCTTTTTTTGTTTTGTTTCCCTTTACCTATTTATTTTGCACAATCATGTTATCTTTCTTCTGTCTCAATTTATGTGACATTTTTTTTTAATTTATCCTAAAAAGAATGTCATATTTCTATAATTAGAACTCATTTAGCCAACACAAGAAAATATTAACTTCATATTTCGTATATAGTTTATTGCAATTTGGATTTCGAGCATCAACCAAATCTTTTATTACTTGAAATTTTAAAATGCCTTTAAAATTTTTGAATTATTAATTACTGTGGCTTGTAGTACATTTTATGTAGTTTTAACATATTTATATTTTATTTCAAAAAAATTAAAGGTTATATGGTCTAATTTACGATCAAAATTAAAATATTTGACTCTTGAAGTTTGTATAGTATTAAACAAAGCAAAACAGAGGGAATAACATATTTTATATCCATTAGATGTTACTTCTTATGCTCCACAAAAAATGTCATAGCTTGACTTGAATTGGAGTTTAAGTCATCATAAAGTTACCTGGCAAATATCAACTGCGCATTGCCATTACAAAATGTTCCTCATAATTTACTACTCCCTCTTTACTGTTTTAATTTATATGACAATATTTTAACATGACAATCTAAAAAGGAAAAATTAATTCTCGCGTTAGTAATCTTAAATATATGCATGAATATTTTTGTCAGTAACAATTAAAAAATAAAATAAAAGTTAAACTACTTCTAAATATTAAACTTTCTTTTCTTAAATGCACTACTAATAAATAAAATATTTCACATAATAAACGAATGGAATATCAAATTATTTTCTCCACATAAATGAAAGATAGGGGTAGCTAATAATATGAAATGATTTAAGTTATTTATGAACAGTGTAAAAATATTTTCGTTATATTGTAAATTACAAAAATATTTGATTCTTCATTTGACTTAGTTTTGCAAATGTAGGCTTTAGCTTCGGGCCCGCCATAACAAATAGCTTTAGCCTAAATGTTGTATACATATAAACAAATGAATTCATTGCATATGTACAAGATTTTTTTTTTTTAAAAAATGGACCATTATTGGCATCGGGCACAAAAAAATGATTTTCATAAAATTTAACACTCATAAAGTTCAAATTTTGAATTAGGGAGACCTAGTGTACTTTCAACACCTGTTTAAATAGATCATATAGTCTACGTAATTAAAACATTTCAAGTTCTCTCATGTTAGTAAAAAGATTAATTGAAAGTTCCCAAAATTAATGGGCCAAATATCTAAAAAGTAAGCCGGGAAAAAAAACCAAAAGGGACAAAGGTACACCGTGAGAGGCAATAAGCTGAGAAAAGCTGATCTAACAGATGATGCACGTACGGTCTCCGTCTTCTATCCAACTTCTTCCTCTAACGGCTGTTTCCTCTTTACTTTTTATTCTCATTTTCTTCTTTTTTCTCATTCTTTTGTCTCACATTTACACAAAACCTTTGTTCCTTTTTCGACGTATATATCCATTCCAATATTTTAGCTAGCTCTTATCATCTAAACACACAAAAGATAAGCACAATTTTCACAAACCCCATTTCATAATTCAAGATTTTCTCCATGTTCTTGGAGAATGCATGTTCATTACGTTCAGCAAACATTTCTGGATCATGTTGTAGAATGTAGATTTCCATTACCAATTTAGCCATCATTCAAGAAAAAGATCAACATGGACAAACACCGTAGATGGACATATTCAATCACGAGACTTAATTTTTGGACTACACTTTTTACAGGTGCCATTCATTTTGTATATTGCTACTATCCTCTATCATCTGATTCTCCAAGTATCCATCCTAAGATAAAATGGGGTAGCCCACAATGGGAAAAGCGTGTCAAATCCTCTGCCCGTCCCCGTTCAGGACGCCATTTCTCCGTCCTGGTAACTGCTGCAGCCAGTTTCGTTGGGTCTCACGTCTCTGCGGCTCTGAAACACCGGGGTGATGGAGTCGTTGGACTCGACAATTTCAACAGCTATTATGATCCATCGTTGAAACGGGCACGCCAAAAGCTGTTGGAACGTAATGGGATTTTTGTCATTGAAGGTGATATCAATGACAATCATCTACTCAAGAAACTTTTCGACATTGTGGAGTATAGTCATGTAATGCACTTAGCTGCACAGGCTGGGGTTCGTTATGCAATGAAGAATCCTGGTTCTTATATCCACAGCAATATTGCAGGCCTCGTTAACGTTTTCGAGGCCTGCAAATCAGCTAATCCACAGCCTGCTATCGTGTGGGCATCATCCAGCTCTGTTTATGGACTCAATTCTAATGTACCTTTTTTGGAAAAGATCGAACGGATCAACCAGCAAGTCTGTATGTAGCCACCAAGAAGGCTGGTGAAGAGATTGCACATACATATAACCATATCTATGGTCTTTCCATTACAGGGTTAAGGTTCTTTACTGTTTATGGACCCTGGGGTCGGCCGGAAAACCAGTTCATGTATTTCAAGGCTCTAGCAACAAAAGTGTAGCAAGGGATTTTACGTATATTGATGATATAGTGAAAGGGTGTTTAGGGGCATTGGATACAGCAGAGAAGAGAACCGGGAGTCAAAAAAGTATACTCCACTGTTGTCCCACATCGAATAGAGAAAGACACTCCCTCCGCTATATAATCAAGCAATAAGCTGCAATATGGTCAAAGTGGTGTAATGTGTACACGCAAGGCGAGATGCGGTAGGTCTTGGTTCTTTGGCCACGTGAGATGTTGTCAGCCGCAATATTGTGGGACCCAATCAATGTGAAATTACTATGTTACCCTTGGTCGGCAAGCAGTTTGACGGGCACCTGCTTATTGCCAATTTATAAAGGAGTAGTAGAAATATATTATATTTTATATGTTTCTAATAAAGTATTATATTGATAACGCTCCAAATATTTTATTTTTGGGCTTGACCTGAGGATGGAATTAGAAAATTCAAGGTGCAATCAACCATATTTAATTTCTATCAATACTATAATCAAAGTTGGAACTATTATGCTTCAATACTGAAGTATATTTTAACAATTTTCGATTCCAATCTACTTTAAAATTAGTTACTATGAAGTGATAGATTTGTTTTATAAGGTTTTAAAGGGTTGTTTATGGGATTTTTTACATAAAAGTACAAGTTTTAGAACTTAATTACCAAACATAGCAATATTTTAGCAAAATAACCCTATATAGAGGAAAACACAAGTTAATTACAAATATAGCAAAAACATAGCAATATTTTCCCATAACATATCAAACCTTTACATTCTTCCTCCTATTTCACCCACTATCACTTTTGCTCCTCCCATTTCTCCCTATTTCACTTTTCCTCCCACCATTTTCCCCAATTTTACTTTTATTCCTATCATTTTTCCTAATTTCACTTTTCCTCATCCCATCCTCGATGTATCTCGTTGTATCTCACCGTATCTCAACTATTTCTGCACCGTTTCAACTGTTTCTGCAGCATCGTATCTAACTGTTTCTGCACCGTTTCAACTTCGTTTTAGACCGTTTTAAACTGTATCAAGTCCCGTTTCAGACTGTATCATACTGTTTTATACTGTATCAACTCTTGTTTTAGACCGTATCAGACTGTTTCAACAATTATTTCAGATTGTTTCAATGTCGTTTCAGACAGTTTCATACTGTTTCAACATCATTTCAGATGTATCAAACTGTTGCAACAATTGCTTCAATGATGTTTCAAACTGTATCATTGCAAATTTTTTCTAATTACAAAGCATATGCAAGGCACAATAACAGTAAAAGATCAAACTAGTGCAATAACAATAAAGCAACAGATTCCATGATCCCACCAACAGATCCCACGATCCCACAACCGGTGAACGGAGAAAACAACAGAGTAGCGACACGGTTCTGATGTTTGTGGTGTCGCAACCACTCTATTGCACTGGCGCCTCTGTCCTGTCACAGTGTTGGTATTTTCCGACGAGGCAGATTAACGGCAGCGAGCAGAGCAAATGGTTAAACAGAGGAGCGAAGAGGAGCGACTTCCAATGTTACTTTCCCGGCGAGAAACGCAGCGGTCCTCGGAGAATCAATTCCCCTCCGCCGCTGAAGTGGACCACTGATTTAATTGTCAGCTGTCACAAAGTCACAAGCTTTACAACGGTGCCTAAGCTATCCACCACTCCACTGGTCCACTCACTACAGAGATAATTCAACACAAAGTTTCAACACTACTTTATTTAAAGGAAATGTAATAGAAAATAGAGAATAGAAAATACTCTTGAATTTAAATCGGCTGAGTGCTGAGCTAATTTAGATTTGTGGCTTGAACTTTTACTTGATCTTGAAATCATCTCGGCTGCAGTGAGCAATTAGGGTGGTGGTGGTGATGACGTTTATGGTGGAGTTATGGCGTTGGGGTGGTGGGGTGGGTGTGGGGTGATGGGAGAAAGAGAGAGTAAGTGAGAGAAATTTTAATTTGGGGAAAATGGAAAGTGAAAGAAAAATGTATTAGATTATTCTTAAATGTGTTGGAAAAATAATGCTATGCATTGTAATTAGAAAAATGTTGTTATTTTTTTGTAATTAAGGGTGAAAATTTGTATATTTGTGTAAAAAAACCCTTGTTTATGTTGGTCTTATAAAGTTTTCATTTTGGATGAAGGTTCATTCTCTTAATAGATTTATACCAAATTGTTTCAGTTTTAAGTGTAATTTAATGTAGAACTATAGATAATAGTCAAAGAACTATTTGAAGGTTTGTAATATTATTGATTTAGTAGATGAAATTAATATTTTGCTTCGTTAACTATATACGAGTTTTTCAATGTTAATACTTTTTTCAACTTTTAGATTTGTATGCAAATATACCTCCTTATTTGTAGGTAGTTTTATATTTCGTCTAAAAAAATCGAAAATTAATCGAATCGTACCAAAATCGAAAGGAAATCAAAGTGATTGAGATGATTTCGAAAATTAATGTTGATTACACAAATTAAAATAATCGAAAAATTGATATGGTATAAAATTTTTTTAATTAACCGATCGAGTCGAACCCTTAACACCCTATTTGAATATATGCACAATTGCCTTCTGCTTCATGTCACCTCCAATTCGAACTCTATTTCTCATGTTCCCAACTTTGGCATAATATAACTTTTTGTTAAAAATTCATGTGATGGTAGTAATTGTAGTAACTTTTGACCCATCCTATGTTTCTACTACGGATAAAATCTCGAGTCAAAACTTTTTCATGCCCCTTGTGAGGGAGATGTCTTTAATGCTTTCCCCTTTCCGTCCTAAGTCTCGATAATGTACTCCGCAAGCTTGCATTGCTCTAACGGTAATCTAGTGATGTTAGGGTATTGTCGTTTAGGTCATTATAGAGCTTGAGTTTTAGTTTTGATACTTGTTGTATGGAGCTTGAGTTTTAGATACTCGTTGAAACAAAAACTCAAGTGTTTAGTTAATTGTGTACCTTGTCATTTAGGAAAATCTTATTGTTTGCTATTTCATCGAGTTTTTCATTATAGCTCGTCTTAGATATTGTAATGGTGGTGGCAGTCAAATCAACTTTCCTGCTAGGAAGCTTCTTCCCTTTCCATTAGATTCCTAAGATTCAACCCGCAAGTGCGAGACTTCAAATTATCTGTATTGGATAAAATATTACACGCACTTAAAATATTACATGGACTTACAACGAGGTGACATAAAATGTTCGGTTACTAGCAAAAGCCAGATGAATTCGGAGGTCAACCTCCTGATCACAATGGATGCACAACTGAACCAGCCAAATCACTACTCTTGCACCCCTGGGCATAGGAAGCAAAGCGACTACACAATAATTTTTAAAAGCAAGATATATAAGTCAACTGTTGCCACAATTTATCTGCACAATCATGACTACGACTATTATTATTAGAGGAAGTAAATAGCGATTTTCATTAAATGTACATCACTAAAGTTCACAAATACTATACTCACCCCTTTCGGTTGTTCATGCAAATCATCTAAAAGCAACTTTACCCTTCGTTTGAAAATGGTCTCAAACATACCTTTGCCTTTAAGAAAATTGATCACTTATACCCCGTACACTAACAAATGCCATGTCACATATAAAAAAGACTGACATTTGCCTACGTGGACTTTCAACATGGAAAAAACCAATCTTTACCCACTGTATACCCAACTCATTGGAACCCGTCCTCTTCACCCAAAATTCACCGATTTGCTGATGAAAGTAAATGTATCTTTGAAAATTTTGGCTATATAACAATACCAATTTCTCAATTCTTCATTAAATACATATTTATTCTTCCTCCTCCTCCGTCTCAAATCGTATACGCCGCGTTTGTTCTATCAATCACTGTCGGTGCTCCATCAGTTTGTCGCTTGTGAAAAATAATGAGGAAGCTGGTGGTTGAAAAGATAAGCAAAAGGAAAAAAGTTCTGTTTTAGATTCTTTTCATATTGAAAGGTTGAATTTAGGTTACTTCTGATGTTGAACATGAAATTACAGTAAAAAGGTTATTAACATTATGCAAATGTTTCATTTTGTACTTTAGGATACATTAATTTATGTTGAAGTTGTGCAATCAATGAAATTTCATTATTTCAGGTGGACAGAGGGTTAGGGACAACGGAAAGGGACATTTATGTATATGGGCTCGGATTTGTATTGGCCTCCAAAACGTCATTCGCCGGTGTAGTATCTTTTTCAAATCAGCCGCAGCCTCAAAAGATTAAATACTTTCATCATAGGCCGTAATATAGTATCTAATAAAAAAATTAATAATCGGGGTCCAAGTATTCTGCATTCTTAAGACCATCAACAAAATGCCCAATGCTTGGTATAACGCATTAATATGAGCAATTAGTCAAGTCAAATAAAACGCTGCAGAGATTAACAAAGAGAAACAGGGGCCCCAACTATAAAAGTGAAAAGCCTTTGGGCAAAAATCCATCCAAATCTGATGAGCAACAGCATCTGTGACGAAAATTCAACAAAAGAATTAGTGAACCAATGGAAACAAAATGGTAAAGCAGGTAGTATAAAGCCAGAAACAAATGAAGCCTCACCGGCCAAACATCAGCGAACCAAACATCAATAATCGGGAGAGGCGACGCCAAACCGTTCACTAGCGGCATCGCTGCGACTCCAAGTGATGGCGGCATTGAATTATTGGAACGAGGAAGATAAACAAAGGAACGGCAACACTGGTGAAGACAAAACGAAATAGAGCTGCAGTCAAACGGGAGGCGGAGGAGCGATAGCCAAGCGGCGTTGCTACCACCCCAACACCCTCCTTTTTCGATTCAGCTATAAGAATAGAGAACAAAGACCACCGGTGATGGTAACGATGGCAGCAGAGGAATGACAACCAAGTGGCGTCTCTACCGCCCCAACCTCCTTTCTCGATCTTCCCTTTTTTTAAAAGAACCTAGTGATGATGTATAAAACGGTGTTAACGCCTCCTTTAATCCCGTCCCTTATCTCCCTTTCGATCTGTGTTGGTGCGTATTGGGTGTGTGTTGATCTATGAGGATTTTTTTAAAGAGGAAGAAGATGGGTATTGATATGGTTTTTATGGTGTTTTTCGATCTCACTGATGGTATTGATGTGTAGAAGATGACGTATGTAAGAAGGAGATGGATGGGGGGTTCTACTATATTTTTATTCCCCTCATTTTTATGTACTGAATACTAGTGTGCAGGGTCGAAGACAATGTGAGTATGGAGATGGTGTGTGTGTCTCACTCCTGATCTGTGTATGGTGGTGGTGTAATGATTTTTGTATTGTTAGTATTGTGTGGGTGTATCTACTGCAACTGTTGGTGGCTCCACCACTAACGGTGGATGCGTGTGTATGTATTGTGTATTGTGAAGAAGAACAAATGAATTGGAGGATGAAAATGGTCTATCCTCGTTATTGTATATGTCCCCTACTCAATGCCAATGTCTCAGTTTTTAAAGAGAAAGAAAGTTAGAGACGTTGGCGATTGAGAGGAAATTGGGGATTCTAGTGGAGATTGCAGAGATTAGGGGATTAGAGGATATTGCGAAAAATTGGAATACTAGCCAAAAATAAGAAAATGGAGAGATTTTGGGAGTTTCAAAAAGTTTGGAAGGTCTCCACGTTGGGAAAACAAACAAGATATGTCGCACAATAACTTTTAACAATGTATTTGGTGTAAACTATTTATCTAGATTCAAAATAAGAGGATTTTGATAAAGAGATGGATATATTTTATACTGTAGGTGATTATGTGATGGAAGTTTAAATATGGGATGAAAAAATATAGAAAAATATTTAAAGAAAATGCATAGGATATTTAGGAAAGGCAGATGACTTATGAATTCAGTGCAGATTAAGAAAGTTATTCGAATTTGATAGAATCTGAATTTTGAACAAATATGAGTAAGATTGGACAGGATATGTTAATTGGATCGATATTTATCTAAAGGTACATAATAAATATATAATACATTATATAAAGTGAAACGAACAAAAAGATGCAAACATAAAAGGAAATTAGGATACAAATTAAATTACTTAGATATAAATAGCCACAGCTAATTACTCAAATGTTACAAATATAATAACTTGTACAAATGATCGTAATTTGACAAATAGCCTAAAATAACGAAATGGCATGATATAGTCACAATTAGATATATATTGTATAGGTAAGGTATAACACAAATAAATGCATGCTTTCTAATGCAAATTATGCACAAATAGTCAATATTGCACCTTTAGGTTAAACATAGCCAATTTTCCAAAAGGAAGGACAAAATTGGTTGTCAACACTCTCAAAGTATAATGATGCCATGAATGAAAAGATAAAGTACATAAAGGATATTGATGTACCAAACCTTGTCCAGTTGGCTGAAGCCGCGAAGCCAATTGGTTGGAAATGGATATTTTTAACCAAAAGGGATTCGAAGGGCAATATGGATTTGTATAAGGCATATCTTATTGCTAAAAGCTTCACTTAGAAATAAGACATCAATTATAAAGAGACTTCCTCTCTAGTTTCATTGAAAGTCTCTTTCAAGATTATAATGGTATTAGCTTTAAAGATTATAATGGTATTGATACTAGGCTATATTGATGAAATAATTTATTTGGTGGAACTAGAAACTTCGTGTCTGATGATGCAAAGTTAATGGTTTGTAAATTAAGAAAATTTATCTATGGATTTAAAAAAACCTTTTAAACAATGGTATCACAAATTTCAATTTAAGTTATTATCTCATTTGGTTTCGAGATAAATCTTGATGATTATTTTGTATACCACAAGGTCAGTGGGAGTAACCATATTTCTCTTGTTTTGTATGTCTATGACATATTTCTTGGTTCATACGATATAGGATTGTTGCGTAGACCAAGATACTTTTGATAAAGAATTTTGAGATAAAATATCTTGGTGATTCAAGTTTTGAATAAGGATTCAGATACATCGAGATTACTCTCGAGGTACTTTTGGATTATCACAAAGGCCTATATTGAAAAGGTATTAAATATTTGGTATACAAGATTGTAAATCAGACGACAACCCTATTGCTAAAGGAAAAAGGTTCAGTCTCAAACAGTGCTCCAAGAATGATGTTAACACTTAAGAAATTAAAAAGATTTTTTTATACTTCGTCTATAATAAAAGTCTGAATCGCAGGATTGTACGCATTCAGATGTTGCATGCATTATTGGAATGTTCGGCTTATATTTGAGTAATTCTGAAATTAATAATTAAGGAGTAGCCACAAGTATATGTTGTAATTACAGAGAACAAAATAATTTTAGCTTACATTCAGGAAGTTGGAAAAGTTAAAGATAGTAAAGTATTCAGATACCGACTTCACTAGATGCCAGGATAATTGATAGTTATATATTTTATATAGTTTTAAATACATAAATTATTATATATATTAATATTTTTAAATAAAATATATGGTATTATCTTTAAATATGTGCAAATATTTCTAAAACATATTGCAGGTAAAGAGAATGAAGAAAATAGTAGAACAAGTAAGCATAGAAGAATTGAGAACATCCACCGTGGAAAAGGAAGACAACGCATGCAAAATTGAAACCCATAGATGGTATCAGTGTTCTAGAAATGGGGATATTGGCTCAGTAATGGCATTACTAATCCTGAGATGGCATCATTGTTCCAGTAATGACATTACTAATCCAGAGATGGCATTACTAATAAGTTATTTGTTAAATTAAAGAATACTCTGCTACTTCTAAAGTATTCCCAATTTACTGTTATTTGCGAAAAATAACTCTTAAAAGGTGACCTATAATATACTTCTGCCGTTCCAATTTATGTGGCAGCATTTCCTTTTTAGTCTATTAAAAAAAGAATGGCAGCATTCTAAATTTGGTAACAATCTAACTTCAATTTACAGTTTTGCCATTAATGAAATGACTTACAACCACACAAACATTTATGTCTCATTTTAGACCACAAGTTCCAAAAGTCTTCCTTTATTTCTTAAACTCCATGCCGAATGAAACTATGACACATAAAGTGGAATGAAAGGAGTAAAAGTCTTGTTATAGTTTGTATCTAACAAGCATCATATTCGCTTTTTTTTTTTTTTTTTTTTTTTTTTTTTTTTTTTTAAGTGCCAACAGTTGCAGTGCCAAGATGGTAATATATGCTCCTCCTTTGCTAATTATTACTTTATTTTACTTTACTACTATTTTCGAAGAGACAGTTTGAGCTGTCTGCTCACCTGGGTTAGGATTATTTTAGGCAATTCACTTATTCTTTGCAAAAGAATCTTGCAGCTGGGTGCGATCGCGTATGACTTGCGGGATCGCGAAGGGTCTTTAATTATCAGCCCTGCGCTAGTGCTTAACTGTACAGATATGCTTTTGAGGTGTACTATTCAGGTGATTTTCGAAAAAATCAGATCCATTATTGAATTACCTCACCTGCCCTAGGGCTTAACCAGCTCTAAGAATATTTTAGGTTAGTTAGAAGTATTTTAAGCTTTACTTCTTAGTACATTTTGAATAGATAATTGAAAAGGCTGATTTAATTCTGCAAATATCCTCATTCTTTTTAAGGAACCTCAACCTATATCCTACGATTAAACCCAAAATTTTTACTGCTCCAAAAGAAATCAGTTCAAAGTTAACCTCCCTCTCTCTAAAGACTAAAAGCAGTTCCTATATTTGAAATCACTGAAGAAAAGAATCGTTATCTCAATTTCTTTACTTTCAATATGTGAGTTCTCTGCTTTTCTGTTTGCTTTGCTGGTGGCGTGTATTCTTCTTCTATATCACCCCTTCTTTGGTCGATGAAATAGAAGAATAGAGAATCCGTGTAATTTAATAAATAAAGCAGAAATAAAGAGAGAATTAAAGACACCTTCTTTTGAAAGAAGAAAATAAAACAATTAAATGATGTGGAAAGGTGGAGGATCATTCCGCCAGTGGATGTGGAGGAGCTGGCGCAAGGAATGACCCGATCAAGCCATCTTGCAGATACGGAGAATAATAGGCGAATAAAGAAGGAGGAGAAAACTGCTAACAGAAAGGCACAATAAAGTACTTTAGCTAAACCGGAGCAATAATAAAGGAGATGATTTAGTATAAAAAGGTGTTGCCGAAAATAATGGAGAACTTCTTAAAATGCAGTATAACTGGCCTCAACTCAGAGACACGTGGACTGCATAGATAATGTGGAGTAGATATGTATTCAAGTCCTAATATCTATGTTTTGTACCGTACATAGCTTTGTTCAAAGTTAAGTAGTTAGTATAGCGTTAATACGAAAAAGGGCCAAAATTACCCTTGAACTATAAGAAATAAATCAATTTTACCCTCTGTTTGAAAAGTGTCTCACATATACCCCACGCCGTTAAGAATTTGGGTTACTTTTACCCCTCAATCTAACAACCTTCCACCTCACATTTTAGCTCTTTCTCTTTTGTTATATATCTGCTGACATGGCCTCCATGTAAGCATTATTCATAAACCACTCATTTTTTTTTAAACAATGTCTACTTCTCCATCCTTGAAGCCATAATTGAATTTGTTCCAAAAACACACCACATTGGTGTAATAACAAAAATTATTGAAAATGTTTGAAAGCTTTAGTTTATCAAATTCGTACGACCTCTTCCATTTAGTTCATTTTTCACATAGTCGATTAAGAGTATTTGTGTTGCTCACTTGAAGTTGTGTAGATTCCATGGATGTGCTTATTTGACTATTGCTTTCTAAATTTATCTCATTTTTTGTGAATTGATGAATAAATTTGGCGGAACCAGACACCCAAGAAAGCTCCTTTTCACGTAGTTCCGGAGTCTTCATTTATTTATCCATTCATCTCTTCAAAAGTAAATGTAAATATACTGAAAAGTCATCTACTCGCATACTTGCTGACAACATGTGTATCTTGATTAATTTGATTTACTTAAAAGAGAAATAAATAAAGAAAAAGATATATATTGATTTTGCAAGTCACACTTTTAAATTAAGTGAATATAATTACCTTTCTTTATGTTTTGACATACTAGATCGGTAGGGTGGAAGTGATATTGAAGATTTCTCCAGTTCAATTCTAAGGTTTGGGTCCTAATTAACATAGATCATTTTTCCTTTTCATTGATTAATTTGTGTATGGTGTATGGTAATTAGTTACTTTCCGGTTGTATCATAAAGTTTTTAATGATAAAACAACGGACAACAAAGGTATGACCCTAAGGTGAAGGTAAGAGAAATGAAAGTTCCTAAGTGGAGCTTCCTTTCACCAGAGATCAACTTTTTGAAATGGTATTTGCTTAATTAGCTGGATCATCCGTTAGTTTGAGAGGTAAGAGTGATCCAAATTCCTAACGACGGTGTATATTTGAGACACTTTTTAAATGGAGGATAAAATTGATCTATTTTTTTATAGTTAAAGGATAATTTTAACTCTTTTCCAGCGTTAATAGGCATAAGACACATTTATTTTGAGCAGGTAATTTCTTTCTTCTGCGTCATTCATTGGTCATGTTTCACAAAGATATTCACACTATAGCTGACTTGAATTTCCAAAGCAAAACATAAACCTTTTTTTTTTTTTTTTTTGGTAAGAACACGATATTTATAAATACTTAACTTAAGGGGGGTTACATAATACACCCATACGGATTCCATTAGGATCAAGTGTATGAGCAGTAGAGTTCATAGAAAACATAGGAATAGCATGTAGTGCACTTAAGTTTCCTAACTTAGACAATGACAAACAATTACTATCCGAAGTGGTTTTCACAAAACTTGTGCCTTCCTGATCCTTCTTTAAAGCTTCTTGAACAAAATCAGGAGGTATTGCATAGTGGATGGTGTCAAAAGATTTGGACCTTGAGGGAGCTCTTTTTGCCAAGAGATGAGCAACTCTACTGCCTTGACGAAAGTTATGCCGGATTGACGGCATTTCCAGCTTGTGCATTAATAACCTGCACATGTGTACAATAGAAGCATAAACAGGTGATGGATTTTGTAATAGTGAAATAACCTCTGTTGAATCAGTCTCAATTTCTAGTGGATTGAATTTTTGATCAACAGCTAGAAGTAGACCTTCATACAAGCTTAAGAGCTCCGCATGCAAGTGATTATATGCATGAACTTGTTTATGAAAACCCAAAACCCATTGCCCTTTGAAATTTCTAAACACCCCTCCTATGCTAGCAGATTGATCATTACATTTAAATGATCCATCAATATTAAGTTTAATTGTATCTTGACGGGGAGGAAACCATGAGACCTTGATGCTCTTAATAATAGTCTTTCTAGAGTTGACTGAGGTCAAAAGCTTAAATTCTAGGGTTTTATTACGAACCTGGCTAAAAACTAAAGAAGAACTCATATTGTTTACATTATTGTGGTTTCTATTAACCCATAGATTCCATAAGGAAAAAAATAGAAGTTCCTCCCAACAGTAGTGGCTACTTCTAGGATGATGTGAAGACTCTCTTACACTAGAAAGCTAATGCCTATCTTGGTCTAAATGGTGGCTGATGGATCCTTCCCTCCAAAATTGTCTTGCAATAACACAATCAAAAAAGATGTGTTGGGCAGTTTCAATATCATTCTTACAAATAGGACACATAGGATTTATAGATACCAATTTTGTGAAGATAGAACCTAGTAGGAAGTCTATCATGTTGGCACTGCCAAATGAAGAACCTGATCTTATTAGGAACATCAATTTTTCAAAGCCACATAAAATCCTCAGTGCCACCTATATTATGATCTATCTGTGCATATAAGGAATTCTGAACAAAGGAGCCATTTGATGTTAGGGCCCAAATAGGATGATCCATAGTAGAGTGACACAAAGGAGGAGTGGCCTGCTGAAATTGATCTTTAATGGAAGTAGGAAGGTGAAAGCTAATTTGGGATAAATCCCAAGAGTTATTTTTGACAATATTGCACACTCTTTTAAGTGGATCATCCTTTGTCAAAGGTCTATGAATCATACTTCTAAGAGTAACTCTATTAGGAAGCCATTTGTGATCACATAAGGAAATATTCCTACCATTACCAATTTTCCACTGAGTGTTATCAAGACATATTGGGAATGATTTTCTAATACCCCTCCAAAAAAAGAATAAGATTTCGAGTAGGACTTCTTAGAATATTTGTTACTAATGACTTTAGACCAAAGCTTACCAGGATTTGAGAGAAATCTCCAAGCCAAACTAACTAGAAAGACAGTATTCTTAGTCCTAGCTTTGGTAATAGAAAGACCACCCAGATGTTTAGGTTTGGTCACAGTATCCCATGATAAGAGATGAATCTTTTTCCTATGATCACTAGAACCCCATAAGAAATCTCGTTGAATTTTGTCAATTATGTTAAGAGTTTTAATAGGGAGACAGTGGAACTGCATGATGTGATTAGGAATAGTGTTCAGGGTAGTTTTAAATAGAGTTGCCCTTCCAGTTAAGTTGATAAAATTGGCTTTCCAACTAGCAAGTCTAGAATGAAGATTATCTATAACAAACTGATAATCACTATGCTTTGGCATTCGACTAAGAATAGGAAACCCTAGGTATTTGCCAAAGTGATTTCCTCTCTTGAATTGTAAAATATTAGTTAGATGGAGAACTAAGGAAGGATCAATGTTATTAGAAAAAATGATTTTTGATTTTTCATTATTAACTTTCTCTCCAGACATGTGACAAAATAAGTCTAGCGTGTCTCTTATATCATCAGCAAAGAAAAGATGGGACAATTCAGGACCATTAGATGAGAGTTTTATCGAGTCCCACAAATTTTCTTCAGTTTTCTGATTAACATAAATAGATAGCAATTCCAAACAAAGAATAAAAATATATGGAGACAAAGGTTCCCCTTGTCTAATTCCCCTCGAAGGAGAGAAAAATTCTGTCTTACACCCATTAACAAGAACATATATTGAAGATGTAGTAATGCAGGATAATATCAATTTTGAAATCTTTGGGGGAAATTTGAAAAAAGCTAACATGGTGCGGATGAACGACCATTCAATTCTATCGAAAGCTTTTTCTAAATCAATTTTAATGATCATCTCACTCTTAGCACCTTTCATTCGATTGAACTTATGAATTATCTCTTGAATAATTATGGCATTGTCCGAAGCTCTTCTATTTTTCATAAAACTAGCTTGACATGAACTATTTATGTTGTCTAGGTGATGCTTCAATCGATTTGCAATAATTTTAGTAACAATTTTGTAAACCGTATTACATAGGCCTATAGGCCTAAAGTTTTTCAGGTTTACAACATTTTTCACCTTAGGGACAAGACAAAGATAAGTTGTATTTAAATTTGAAGGCATAACTGTTTCGAAAAATCTCATGACAAATGGTATTTACTGAAGAGCCAACAATATTCCAATTTTATTGAAAAAAAATAGGATGCAAGCCATCGGGACCTGGAGCTTTATAGGGTTTAAAAGAGAACAAAGCATTTGAAATCTCGCAATTCCTTAAAGGACTATCTAAGGTAGTCAAATCTGTACCACTATACCATAATGCATTATTATTAACAGGAGCTAAATTGCTACTCACCTGACTAGTGGTATAAAGTTGATAAAAATAGGATGTTACATGATCAAAAACTAGTTTAGGGTCAAAAACTAGGTTTCCACTATTATCCTGGAAATGAGTAATTTTATTTCTCCTTCTACGATTTAGAGTTGAAATATGGAAGAATTTAGTACTAGCATCCCCATAACTTAACCAATCTAATCTTGATTTTAACTTCCAAAATTCCTCCTCTTGCTTTAAAATGGTATTATAATCCCTAATCAATTCTTTCTCTAAATTTTGAAGGAAGAGACTAGTAGGATAATTTGGGGAGAATTGAACACCTTTAAGTCTAGCTAGGGTATTAGTCTTTTTGCGAAAGATATTACCAAAAATCTCCTTATTCCAAATTATAACTTCATTCTGAAAAGCTTGGGTAGCCTCGATTAAAGGTCTATTATGCCATGCATTTGACACAATAGTCTTAAAATCAGTGCGATAACCACATTGTTTCAAGTCTAAAAGGCTTAGTATACTCATGATGCACCCTTTTATTTAGGCATAATAACATAGGATTGTGATCCGAGTAGGTTTTAGGTAGATGGATCACACTTGCATCTTTAAAGAGGGAAATCCAATCTTGATTCGCCAAGCATCTATATAGTCTTTCTAAGATCAATCCTCCTCTTCTACTTCTATGATTTGACCAAGTAAATTTTGAACCCTTAAACCCTAAATCACTTAAATTGCAATAGTTTAGGCAGTTTCTAAAGTTCATAGTATTCCTATAATTTATAGGTCTTCCACCCCATTTATCATCTTGAGATAAGGCTTGGTTGAAATCTCCACTAACTAGCCAAGGACCTCTATAATTATCATACACACGCATGAGATTTTCCCATAAGATTTTCCTATCATAACATGAGGTACTAGCATAAATAATAGAAAAAAGCCAATTAAAATTTAAAGAAGAATACAATACCTTTATCATTGCATGGATCTCATTTCCATTAATATGGATATCTGTAATGGTAACAGCCTCATTTTTCCAAAGAAGTACTAAACCTCCAGACCTTCATTCAGCAGGAATCTCCACATAATCAGTGAAGTCATATCTAACCCTAAAGTCATGATGGTCGTCCATTTTAGTTTCTAGTAGGGCAACTACTACTGGTTGATAAACTTATATAATAGCCCCAAAGTTCCTACGAAAATCCGGGCTGCCTGCACCCCTAGCATTCCAAATTATAAATTTTATTTGTCTATCCATTTGAACATTAGCATTAGGGTTTTCAATAATTTTCAATTCAGGATCAGTTGTCAACGTCGGGTTCAACACCACTGCATACTTGCCCACAGTCTTGTTTGCTGGTGCCCTCACATCCAATGAGCACTTGAAGAGAGTGGAATGACATGTTAGAATACATTTCCTGTCGAGTCTTTCTCTGTATATTAGAATGATAATTTCCTTTAGGTTTGCAAATTTCGTGCGACTCTCCCTTCCCCTTAACACGATTTCCTGCTCCTCTTTCTGATTTTGCTCTGGTTCTAATGGATTGGGATGGACCACTGGAGGTGGTGGTGGGACTGGAGGATGGGGAATGTCCATCTGCATGGGAGCTTGAGGATTTATTTGTACATGCAGTGGATTGAGATTTTGAGGGACCACATTCAGTTGTTGAAAAGGTTGATTGAGAGCCATGTCCCATGCTATGAAGACTGGATTTTGAGGTGGCATCACCCTCGGAGGAAAGAAAGGAAGATCCATCAGTAGTTGTCCTGGGAGAGGTTGTATGAATTGTGGCCACATGTTGTTCATGTAGTTTTGCATGGTAAGATGCATTCCCTCGCTTACTATCTGAGCTAAGTAGTGAGGGTCTTGTATCACTGCATATGTTATTTTTCCATTTAGGGTCATTGGTATTGCTATTGCATGGCCCCAAAGCGTGGATTCCACCCATGATTGTGGTATGCGATCCAGTTGTGGAGGTAGAGCAAATATTTGTGGTTGATTGATCAATGGAGGAGGTGGAAATTGAAAGTTGTTGGCAATGGATTGTTTTGATCCATGACTTTTGATTTCTTGTTTGAGCTGTGTTGATGCATTAGTTGTCTCACTAGTCTTTGTGAGTTCTTGCGACTGTAGGGAATTTTCATTTTGATTTATAGTAGACGAATTTAAGTAAGTAGAAGAAGTAGGATTATGCATGGGAGATGGCGTGTTGTTTTTGCCATATGATTTTTGCTTGTCAGATTCTCTACTTTTAGAATCACTAAACGTATCTACATGTGAGTTTGGTGGAGTAGAAGTTTTATGAGAGAGCACGATTTGGTCAGATTCTATAGGAATAAAAGCTTTGGTTTTAGAGTAAAATTTTAGGGAGTTGTCAGGTGAGTTAGCATACGAATTTGCATGCACAATAGATGTATTCGAATATTGTACACACGTGTCCATAGGGTCTCTTATTATCCCGTCCAATTGTTCATCCAAGTAGGCTGACACGTGTGTATCTAAAGTAATAGCTTGTGACAAATTTTGCATGGCAAAATTTTGTGTAGAAATATTTTTGATTTCCAAAAAACGATCCTGAGCAAAATCAAATTTGCATCATCTTGAATTTTCTCTTTGAGTTTACTAGATGCATCATCATTTACTATTTTTAGAACTGTAAATTTATTAGTTGCATCTTTTAAAGAAGGAGAAGATTTTGGGTAATAATAAGATTTGCTTTTGCTTTTGGTCTTTTGCGTGTTAGAGTTAGGAAACTTACCTGCACCTCGTGGATCCAATGGGGGATTTGGGACTCGCCTGGAAGCATAGCTTGTTGAGGCTACATTGGATTCATGGCCTCGAGAAACAAGTTGATTTACTTTTTTAATTTTCTGAAAAGTAACCGTTTTCCACTCTACTTCGTCCTCATTCACATTCAATTTGTGAGATGTTATGATGGGAGATGGCTTATCCGGATTGGCAATTGTGGGGGCAGGCTTGAAAGGACATGATTCTTGAAGATGGCTAAGTCTTCCACACACTCTACACAAAAGGTTTTCACCTTCATAAATTATAACTTGCTTGTGATGATCAATAAAAATATGATTTTTGACTGGTACATCAATTGAAACTTCCACACATAACCGAGCATATCTAGCTCTGACAGCCGTTGATGTTTTGTAATCTACTTTTAACAACTTGCCAATTTTGAACCCAATTTTCTTCGGTATTCTTTCATCAAAAAATTCGGTTGGCAAATTTGGTAAACGAACCCAAATAGCTGTTGTTTGCAATGTAATTTGGGTTGCAACAAAGTTTGGTTCCCAATACCTTGTGGACAAGAAAAAGCCATTAATAAACCATGGACCTTCAGTTAGCACTTTGTGCAAGCTATCATGGTGATGAAATTTAGCAACATAGAAATCTTCTCCAAGGTCAATCAGTGGGAACTCTTCCTCTAATTTTCATAAGATATTAAGCTTCTCATAGATGTATTGGTGATGTAGTCGTTTGCCATGTAATTTAATAATAACCGAGTTGATCCAAGGTGAATAAATACTTTGTTTCTCCTCATGTGTAAGAGTAATGTGGTCAACCAATCCATCAGCTTCTAGTGTTTGTTGTTGCATGTCTTCTTCAATAGGTTCAGGACTCAAGAAATTTAGTTTTAGGATACCTTGCTTCTTTTGAGATTTTGTTCTAATAGTTTATCGCAGTAGCTTATTTTGCCCATAGGCTGAGAGTTTGGTTCATTTATTATTGGATCCGGAGGTTTTGGTGGAGTTAATAGGATGTTGTTGTTTGATTCCATATAGGAAATTGAATGTCAATGAGTTAGAAACAAGAAAGGGAGGAGAGTGGGAGGAGAGTTTCTCACTCTAGAGTTAGGTTGTTTTTTGTGTTTTTTTTTCCCGCCAGTTAAACAAAGACACAAAACATAAACCTGATGATATGTATGTCACCCAAGGTTCTATCTAAGGACACATTTGTTATATTTTTTGAAAAAATTATTTCTTAATACCATTAGGTCAAATTTAAAATAAAAAAATTTAAATATCCAATAAGTGTTCTAAACTAGAATTTGGGAATATTTGAAAAAGAAAAAAAATTTCACTCACAAAATTTCAACTTTTTTTTTCAAGTGAAATATATGTCCAAACACAATTTTAATTTTGAAAATTATTTTTCAACTCAGCTTCAAAATTCAATTTTTTCAAGTTTCAACCAAATTTATGTCCAAACGCTAGCTAAATATATATTCCTTCCATTTCAAAATAAGTATTTTTTATTTTTTGCGCACATTAAAAAAAATTGGTAATTGCACCCTCTGTTCCACTTAGTTTATATATTGATTAGACACAACGTTTAATAATAGAATGCAGACTTTTTAAACTTGTGATCTAAAATAAATTATTGATATTTGTGTGATTGTAAATGAGCAAAATGAAAATGTTGGAGTTAAATTATTTCAAAATCTAAAAATACTGGAGTTAAATTTCTTTAAAATTTAGAAATATGTCAATCCTTTCGGGATGGATTAATAAGTGAAGTTAACAAAATGAGACTAAAGGATTATTGAATATACTTAATCTAATTGTCCTTATTTTTTATGCAAATGTGGCAAGAATAAATCATCATTTTAAAACATATTTTTCACTAATATTTAAAGTATTTTCTCTAAATATTTGAGCACGACCTTTAATCAAATGTTGCATTTTTTTTAACGATTTAGGTTAATTATTTAAAAAGATTGTCAAACCCCTAAATTCATGTACTAAAATTTTTACCATTCTTAATCGTTGAATTGTTTTGTTTTGTTTACATATAGCAATATAGGAAATTTATTGTATTTTGTCGATGATAAAAACAGGTTAATTCATTTTGTAATTTTTGGGTTAACTAAGTATAAATTTAACGTTTTGAAGGGTCTCTTGTGTTTGTTGTGCACAACTTTTGGTGTAAATAGAAAAAAGGTGGATAAAAAGGAGAAAATATTCAAAGAAAAGCTGAAATTTCGAACTGATCTAAAGATCACAAAAAGCAAATATGAGATTCAACAAAACGTGTCATCAAGAGTTGGTACAAAAAAACTTTATCAAATATTTTCATCTTAAATTCTTAAATACATATTGTTGTTTCATCTAGTTCTTGTTTAATATTTTGCAACTCCATATGATAACTTTGTCAAACATTTTTATGTAAAATTCTTAAATTGCCAATTGGTATAACTGTATTTAGTTCACAGAATAATTCTCATGGCATTTCTTTCAAAACATAAATATCCAATAATTAACATGAACAATATACAAAACAGCTAAATGTTTTTCTGAAATCCCATTAACCATTGGGCCTGAGCTTGCTCGGGCATACCATCACTAGTATAAACAAAATCACAAGTAAATTTCTCTTTATCAATAAAGAATATTAGAACCTCATTTAACCATTCCATAATGTACAAAATGAAAACGTCATGGCGAAATGATTAGAACATTTTGCTTCTACATAATTTGAGAATCTGCGCAACAACTACAACACATTCTCCCAACTCCTAACTATTCGAGCGAGAATATTATTGTGACAATAATTTTGGGAACAGACAGCGTACTTTTTCAAAAAAAGATTGGATTGAAGACAATAAGGATAAGGTATTCAGGACTTGTGAGGAAATAACACTCAGGAACAAGAACATTCAATGACCTTAGAGGGATTGAAGTCATATAGTAATTGCATGGCATCCAAGTGTCATCATAATCTAAATAACACTAAGATACAAGTGTCTCTATATCACTGCTCTCTCTCTTGCCTGTACTATACACCTCTCCATATTTTGTCCGAGTTTCCATCTCCTTTAACACCCGAAGAATAAAATGCTGATCAGAGTCTCACCAGTTTGGCCCAAGTACTTTCTAATGAGAGGAGTCATTCGTGCAGCCAGAATAAACTCTTCATCTTTTATTCAAACTTTTAATAGTTCATCATCACTCGGGCTTAGAAAAATGAGCCAGGAAGCAAAGATTATTCAGATGCCTGGCCAACATGGTCCACATGAAAAGCTTCCATCTGATTTCCCTAATACAAGCACAACGTCGCCAATCACTACACCAACTGACACACCGGCTGTGCCAGATTCAACTTTTGTACCCGATTTTGATGCTATTCCACCCATAAGACCAGGTGAATATCCTTCGACGCCATCACCATCGCCAACTGCACCACGAAACGATGGTCCTGAAGTTTCTGTTCCACCAAATACTCCCTCCGTTCCAAAATGGTTGTCATAGTTTGACTTGGAGCGGAGTTTAAGAAATGTAGTAAGACTTTTGAAACTTGTGGTCTAAAATTAGTTATACATAAATATGTTGCTATAAATCATTTCATTAATGGTAAAATAGTAGTTTCAACTCAAGAATGTTTCCAAATTTAGAATTGTGCCATTCTTTTTGGAACGGACTAATAAGGAAACTATGACAACCATTTTGGAAAAGAGGGAGTACTTCGCCGCCTAGCCATGAAGCACCACGACCACCAATGTCGCCACCTGGACAGCCAGAAGCGTTTCCGCCACATGCTCCGGATGCCATGCCTCCAAAACCTCCAGAACCTGGAGAGCAAATTAGATGATCTAATATCAGATCTGAGTAGTACTGAAGATATAAAACTTAATTATATAGCTCTTTTTATTTTCGACTTCCTAGTGTCTCTTCTTTTTCCCTTTTGTTTTCTTTTTCTTGGTAGATAAGCGAAAGCATTCAATGATTGGTAGCTATTAGACGTAAGGGGTAGGATATGAAGGGATATAAACATGTATATAACACAAATCTATACTAAATAGATTGTTTAAACATAAATCGAGAACTTACTTGTTCTCGTAAGCGGAGGCGGCAGGATTTTGAACCGTGGCTATAATTATTGGCCGTCGATGGTTGTCACGTGTTTGACGGATCAACCTCTTTATCCACAGTCTAAACACCAGTTTATTAGAGAGATAGAAAAAGTAGTAGAGAAATCTGTATCGTTTATCTGAGCATATTACTGTATTTATAACTGTATAATGCACTAGTTGTCCTCTTGTAGGACTCTATCAGGTAACTTATCTTTTTACGTTGATAGACATTAAGAGTACCCCTTTATGGGTGGACTCTTTTATTTAGATAAATTCAACATCTCCCACTCACACATAATGGGAGTGCTCTTACAATATGAGAAACATATTCTCTTCTCATCTCTACAAATATTCATACAGTGAAATAGACCGTGCGACCAACATACTGTGAGAGCGACGTGCTATATATCTGTTAAGAGTATATAGCCTCTCGTCGAGTGCAAACCTGCAAGTAGATTATAAAGTATGCAATACCCTAGATCATATGAATTACAATTTGATATCCTCTCAAAATCTCAAATATCATTTTTATGTATTTACAATTATAACTCATAAGTTATAACTGGTGCACCTGTGAATACAAAATTAATGAGATTTCTTTAATGATCTTTCTCTTCTCACGATTCTATTAACATTAGCTCAACAGATTTTTTAGATATGTCCCGCCAGACCGCATCCATTTTCATGGTCTTTTGGAAACACACTAAGATAGCTAACATTAGACTAAGTCTCAAGTATATGATCGGAGTCACTGAGGGTACATATATCTTTTTGAGCCATCATAAGGCTCTGCCTCTCACGCAACAGTAAGTTGAGATTAGACTTATGTTAACACATGGTCGACATTTAGCACACATGGTATGAAACACGTGCTACATTATTTTTCTCCTTTCCTTAAGGAGCGCATGTCTTTATAAATAATGTTGTATAAATGAAATTCAGACACCATACATATCTAAATTCGAGTTTCTTAAACTCACATCTAGCTCACTAAGTAGACTAGGTGAACATCCTTTCACCTTAATAACCTTATGTCATTATTTAAGCGACTCTACTAATTTTAAGCGTATCGCTCTCAAATTATCCATTTGATAATTTTTCTCTTAAAATCAAGTCTCATCTCCACATATCAATATGATAAGGAGGCGGTTGCCCGTGTGAGAAGGCCAACCTCTTGTCTACTCGACATACTAAAATATAATTGAAGAATGTACTAAACACTCAATAAATCATGAATATGTATGTAAGTAAATCAACTTTATTGATTATCAAAGTTGTGAACAACTGGAAAAACAAAGAATAATAATAAATCACTCAAAGTCTACGCAAGCCTTGAGACCTAGTGTGTCTCAGAGGAGGAAGGGTGGGCAGCAGGTACCACGAGCCCTCTGTCCCACACATCTATCCAGAAGCAAGTGTAGTTCACCGGTTCCACCGAATGCTCCTATCTCTTGGCAAAGATCGTGTGAGTGTGCAAAATGCATCTCTAGCTAAAGGCTTGGTCAATGGATCTGCTACCATATTTTCTGTAGATATTTTCATCAGGTTCAACCTCTTGCATTTATACATGTCTCTAGCATAGTTATACTTGATATCTATGTGCTTAGTATGACAATAATCGTTAGGATTCTTGGTTGCATCAACTGCAGCCTTACTATAACAGTAGACCAACACTGGTTCATTATCAGTGTTATCCAACAAGCTTTTCAAGAGCCTATTCAACCATGATATGACACCATTACTAAGTAATAAGACATATCCTGAGGTAGACTTCCTCTCGTCTAGATCTCCTCCATGATCAGCATCAGTGTATCCAACTAATCGCAAATCTTTGCCGCCTTGATAACAAAGTGCGTAGTCACTTATTCCTCTCAAATATCTCATGATCCTCTTTACTGCTTGCCAATGTACTGGACTTAGATCGGATTGATATCTACTTACCAAGCCAACTGCTTGACAAATATCAGGTCTAGTACACACCATAACATACATTAGACATCCGACTGCACTTCTATAAGGCACTCGCTTCATTTTTTCTATCTCTTCAGGAGTCTAAGGACACAAATGATTTCCCAAGTTATGGCCTTTGCTGATAGGAGTGTCAATTGGGTTGCTATTCTGCATATTAAATTTTTCAAGAATTTTCTTAATGTAATTCTCCTGAGAGAGATACAATAGTTTCTTAGGACGATCTCTTGAAATCTTGATTCCAAGAATATATGCAGCTTCACCCATATCTTTCATCTCAAATTGAGACGACAACCAGGCCTTTACCTCATTTAATAACTCCTTATCATTTCCAGTTATAAGCATATCATCTACATACAATATCATAATTACAGGCTTATTTCTTGATCTCTTGGTATAAATACAATGGTCTTTATCAACCATAGTAAACCATTGGATATGATCACATTTTGAAAGTGTATATACCACTGCCTTGAAGATTGTTTAAGGCCATAAATAGACTTCAAAAGTCTACAAACCTTTTGTTCGTGACCTTTTTCAATGAAACATTCAGGTTGTTCCATATAAATATCTTTATCTAATTCTCCAGTGAGAAAGGCAGTCTTTACATCCATCTGATGTAATTCAAGATCTAAACTTGCTACTATAGCTAGAATCAGGCGAATTGAGTTAAATCACACAACAGGTGAGAAAGTTTCTTCGTAGTCTATTCCTTCCTGTTGTGTATAACCTTTCGCCACCAGTCGAGCCTTATATCTCTCAACTGCGCCATCAGCCTTGAGCTTAATCTTGAGAACCCATTTGCTCCCAATAGCTCTGCATTCTTTTGGGAGATCAACTAGTTCCCATACTTTTTGACTCTCATTGACTCCATTTCATATTTCATTGCTTTTATCCATTTTTCCATAGAAGGGCATGAGAGAGTCTCTTTTGCAATTTTAGGCTCGTTTTCTACTTGTAGGAACAGCATAAAAAGTTCAGCACCTTCGACATTAAATCGTCGGCGGAGAATCTTTTTACGTAAACCTCGTCCTCTTTGTGATTATCCTTCATTGTTCCCATTTGGATCAACGTTGCTCCCACTTGGATCAAGAATATCTATCCTTCTCTCACTTGGAACAAGATCAGTGACCATCTCGCTCCCACTTAGAACAAGATCCATTTGGTCACTGTTTGATGTCAAATGATTACTTACATTCGCATCCGATGATGAAGGAGGTTGTTGATGTGAAACTAATTCATCATTAGTTAAATTTCTCCCACTCGAATGAAGTGATCTTTGTACATCTTGATCCTCTATCTCAAACAAGGTTAGGTCTTGACCTACCTCTCCCTTTTTAGGAAATTCATCCTCTAAAAATGTGACATCTCGTGATTCAAACTCAGTTACGCTCCCACTATCTTGCTGACCTATAAATATATAACCCTTAGAGGTTTCTGAGTATCTTATAAAGATACTTTTCTTTCCTCTCGGGCCTAATTTTCCATGTTTGTGAGAAGAATCATGTGTATAGGCAGTGCAACCCCAAGGTCTTAATACACTTAGGTTGGGTGCTCTTCCAGTCCACAACTCATATGGAGTGGTTGCAACTGCTTTTATAGGCACTCGGTTAGGTATATAGGTAGCAGTAAGCAATGTATCACCCCAATAACTAATTGAGAGGTTAGCTTGTGCCATCATTGACCTAACCATTTCTAGAAGCGTCATGTTTCTTCTCTCCGCAACACCATTTTGTTGTGGAGTATTTGGGATAGTCAACTGATGAAATTTTCCCTTTCCATCACATAACTCGTTAAATTGAGTTGACAAGTACTCTCGACCTCGGTCAGTTCGAAGAACTTTTATCTTCTTATCTAATTGATTTTCCACTAAGCTCATATAGCGTTGGAAACAACTTATTGCTTCTGATTTCTGGGAAATTAAATAGACATAACCGAAATGAGTGTGGTCATCTATAAATGTGATGAAATAGTACGCTCCATGCCTAGCCCTGACATTCATAGGCCCACAGATGTCTGAATGGACTAATTGCAAGGGATATTCAGCTCTAGTCGCTTTACCGAAGGGTTTTCTTGTAGATTTTCCTGCTAGACAACTTTCATAAGTGGACAATTCCACATGTTCAATGCCAGTAAGCAAACTTGTTTTGCCAACCTTTGCATTCTTTGTTGGCCAATATGACCAAGTCTAGCATGCCATATGTTTACATCACTATCATATTTATTTGAGGAAACAAACATAGAAAAACTAACATTATTATTAAATGAATTCATAATCCAAATCCATAATAATAAGACCTCCGGTCACATGACCAAAACCAAATAAAGTTGAACCTAAAGTCAATTTGATAGAATTGTCATGGAAAAACAAGTTAAATCCAAGCCTAAGCAAAACAATAATAGAAATAATATTCCGGCGAATTCCTGGAGCATAGAGGACATCATGTAGTAGTAGGTATCGACCACCACGCAAGACTAACTTGCATGTACCGATCCCTTCAGCAGCAACCTTATTGTTGTTGCCCACATAAATCCACTTTGTTCCACGTGAAATACGCCGAAACTCCACAAAAGAATTGCGTTCCCTCGTTATGTGGTCCGTTGCTCCCGAGTCTACAATCCACAAGAATTAGATTCAGTAAAAAACACTGAACTAGAAACACAAAGTTCACTAGTTTGAGGTGAAATACCTTTCTAAGAGGCTCAGAGCAATCCTTACCATACTGACCCTTTTTGTCACAGTTAAAGCATTTCACCTTTGCAACATTGACACGTTTGAGACGTTTGTTATTGCTTTGTTGTTCTGCCCTTGCTCTTTTAGCAGTCTGAAACTGAGTTGGTCCTATTTTCTTAACCCAATTCTTTTTCTTTGAGCCACCTTTGGCCTTAGAGGATGTTGCCATATGCAACTCAGCTGTTGGCTTAGATGCCTCAAGCCGATCCTCTTCAAGCTTAAGAGATCTCCGGACATCTTCCAGAGTCTTGATTAGCTGATTGTGGGTCAAATGCATCTTCATATGATCCCAAGAATTAGGTAAGGACCATATGACAGCTTGAATTTGTTGCTCATCGGTCAACACATGACCAACATCTTTTAACTCCTCAATCATGTTTGTCATAAGCCTCAAATGAGTTCTCACTGAATGTTCTGGGCGTTTCTTGTATGAGTCAAACTTGATTGTTGAGGATCGTAGCCTTTCAATAGAACATGTACCAAACCTATTCTTCAAAGCAACCCAAAGACCCATAGCTCTTTGGTGATCCTTAAATTTCCTTAAGATGTCATCAGCTAATGTGACAACGTAATGCGAGCCAAGGAGTCTTTCTTTTTCCAAGCGTTATAAGTCGTACGGTCATGCCTATGCTGAGCCGTGGTGCCCTCCTCAGGCTCATCCATGACGATGTTAATTGCCTTCAGAGCCTCTTGCTCTTCAAGCACATATTGAACTTTTAAGCTCCAGGTCTCATAGTTGTCACCATTGAGTTTCAACCCTTTGTTGAGCTCAGCAACAATGTTCTTAGCAGCAGTAGACATTTTCTTTTAACACAATATATATATATATATATATATATATACTTGTTCATAGAAGAATACACATAACTATTCTATAAGTTTTTGAGGCCAGAAAACCAGCCTATGACATCTGATACCAATGAAGGTATACAAACATGCATATAAAATAAATCTATACTAAATAGATTGTTTAAACATAAACCGAGAACTTACTTGTTATTCTCGTAAGCGGAAGCGGCAGGATCTTGAACCGTGGCTGGAATTACTGGCCGACGGTGGTTGTCACGTGCTTGACGGATCAACCCCTTTATCCACAGTCTAAACACCAATTTATTTTAGAGAGAGATAAAAAAGAGCAGTAGAGAAATCAGTATCGTTTATCTGAGCCTATTACTGTATTTATAACTGTATAATACAGTAGTTGTCCTCTTGTAGGACTCTATCAGGTAACTTATCTTTTTACCTAGATAGACATTAAGAGCACCCCTTTATGGGTGGAATCTTTTATTCAGATAAATCCAACATGATAGATCATATATTAGAGTAGTATTAAAGGAATTCATGTTCCCGTTTTGTTAATTTATTATGGTAAGAACGTCTACTCGCATGTATTACTTCCGTTTCAAATTATTTGTCCTCTTTATTTTTGTATGTCCCTTAAGAAATTATTAGTGAGGAGGAATTAAGCTTCTTGTTCTTGATTACTTGTTGAATTTCTTGCTTCTGCGTATTTAGATCGTTACCATTTATCAGCCATCCATAAGAGATGGATTTTACAAATTGCTCAATTATACGCTTTTTCCCTATAGGCAATTTGTATTCCCTAGTTCACAGGCTTTCGACCTTGTCCCAGTTGGTTTTGACCAAACATATGTGGAATCTATGATTAATGATCAATTCTCTAGCAAGTTTACTTTGATTCTTCCACAAATCCGCATCTGAAGTAAAAGTTCCATCACCTAAATAATAAAAGATCTTCTTGAGTTTTGGCCCTCTTGGAAGATTTGAAAAATTTGCATTCATGATATAGTGTATATTTGCAGGATCCACTGTAGCATGAAGGTCCATATTAGTAGAAAAAAAAGAGGTAAAAGACCTCTCAAGTTTTCAAATAATAAAAGGAGACATTGACCAAGTCAATATTTAATTAAATTAAGTGAGGGCCGAATTGTAATATTTTAAACTTGTGGGTAAGAGAAAAACTTGTGAAATTTATAAAAACGCCCCATAATTCAAAAAAATTCAAATATTTCACTTTTTCTTCCTTCCCACCTACTTTACTATCCCCTGTTCAAATCATTTCAAACTTTTATTTCTCTCTCTTTCTTCTTTCTCCCTTTTTTTTCTTCCTTCTCATTCTTCCTACTAGATTTCTTTTCAAATTTCATTTCATAACCATCCTTGGTCTTTTTGTTTCTTCTTCTTCTTCTTCTTCTTCTTCTTCATTTTCATTTTGAATTTTTCTTCTTCTTCTCCTTCTTCTTCTTCTTCTTCTTCTTCGTTTCATTCTTCTTCATATTGTTTTTTTAATTCTAGTCGTTTTATACATCTTTTCGGATGTGTAAATATATTTTTTATATGTTTAAATAATTTTGGAGATGTGTTTATGTTTGAAAAAAATGTGTACACATCTCGTCAGATGTGTACACATCTGGCGAGATGTGTACATATATTATTCACTGTGTACACGTATAATAATATGTGTAAATATCTCGACTGATGTGTACACATATTTTTATTAGAGTGGTGGAGAGAGGTGGGGTGGTAGTGGAGGGTGGTAGGAGGTGGCGGTGAGTGATGGAGGGTGGTAGAAGGTGGTGGTGGGTTGTAGAAGGTAGTTGTGCAGAGTGGTGGAAGGTGGTGGTGGAGTGGTGGATGGGCGGAAGAGTGGTGGAGATGGGGGTGGAGGGCTGATGGAGGTAGGGGGCGATGAGGGGTGGGGGGCTGTGGAGGGGAGATGAGAAAGTGGGGACTTTTAAAATATTAGTCATTAATAAAAGTATCATCCTCACCCAATTCTTAAAGACTTCATCCTTTTTTTTTTTTTTTTTTTAATTTAAGAGACTTAAAAGTCCCCTCACCCAACGACCCATGTTAGTAAACCATAGGCCTTTAAGTAAGAAAGTACCCCTAGTTCTCAAAGAGTACAAATTTGGCCCCGTATCCTGTTTGCACCACGCTAAATGAAAACTTATCAGCGGGTGTAAATTTTTTTGAAGGCTTGCCAAATCCGCAAAAAAAATTCCAGTATTTTATACTGTGATTTTTGAACAAAATTCAAAATCTCATTTTTTGTACTGGGATCACTTAAATACGTATCCCAGTTAAAAACAATGGGATTTTGAACGTGTTAGTTCAAAAGTCTTTGTATAAAATACTGGGACTTAAATATGAAACTCCGAGATTTTTCTGTAAGTTTGAATAAAATTTTAAAGTATTGGTTGCGTGCCAACATAAGGGTATTTTGATTAGGGTATTTTGCTAAGTCATTATTAAACATGGACAATCTTGCAAAACCACTCCTTATGGAGGGCACCTGGTGATTTCTTTTTGGAATTTTTACACAAAATTATATTTTTTAGAACTTAATTAGCAAACATAGAAATATTTTAGCAAAGTAACCTTATATAGAAGAAAACACAAGTTAATTACAAACATAGCAAAAACATAGCAATATTTTCCAATAACATACCAAATCCTTACATTCTTCCTCCTATTTCACATACTATCATTTTTAGTCCTCTCATTTCCCCCTATTTTATTTTTCCTTCCACCATTTCTCCCAAGTGTACTTTTACTCCTCCCATTAATTTCACTTTTCCTCCCAACTTTTTCCCCAATTTCACTTTTACTCCTCCCATTTCTCCTAATTTCACTTTTCCTCATCCCATCCTTACTGTATCTCGTCGTATCTCACTGTATCTCGATATTTCTTAACTACCAACTATCTCGTATCTCACCGTATCTCAACTACCAACCATCTCGTATCTAACCGTATCTCGCCTACTAACCACATCGTATCTCATTGTATGTTAACTACCAACCACCTCATATCTAACCGTATCTCGCCTACCAGCCACTGTTCTGCACCATATCTAACTATTTATAGACAGTATTTTGTTAGACTGTTTTAGCATTTGTTTCATCTCGTTTGTGCGTTGTTTCTCACTGTTTCTAAACTATTTCACCTTTTTTGCATTGTTTCATAGTATATTTTATATTTTATTTCAGACTTTTTCACTAGCCGTTTTAGACCGTTTCAGTATATCCGCAATATTTTTGCTCTGTATCGAACTGTACCTAACTGTTTCTGCACCGTTTCGGTTCATTTCAGCACTGTATCTAACTGTTTCTGCACCGTTTCAGAGCGCCATTTCAGACTGTTTCAACAATTCAGACTGTATCAGACTATTTCAACACTGTTTCAGACTGTATCATACTGTTTTAATAGTTGTTTCAGATTGATTCTGATTCTAGTCAATTTTTAGATCCAATTTTTAGATACAGAAACTGAAACCACGGACTCCAATTTAGACATGCTTGCAAACTGAAAGAAATCTCCAATTCACTAAAATATCTGAAGCAACATAACCCATAAACTAAAATAAAGTAAAAAAAAATAAAAATAAAGTACACAAGCTTAAACGGGATCAGAACAATGAAATTTGCGTTGAACAAAGAAACATGATCAGAACCATAGTCAATGGACGAGGAGGAGCGACACCGGCTTGGTTTTTCGGTGAGGGACGCAGCGCCATCACTGCGACACCAGATCCGCCGGTTCGAAAACACTTCCGACACCAGATCAGAATCCTCCATGATGATTTCAACTTTTCCAGTGACGAAGACGACGACAAACTTTGAAACTACGACGACTTCTCAGTCCCCGTCGAAATTTTAAACCAAATAGTACGAGGAAGAAGATTTGCGTCTCTGCAGGTCTTAGTCGTCAGTCTCAATAGCTTGTGCAGGGTGGGGGTGACGAAGCTGGGGTGATGGGGGTAATGGTGGTGGGGTGGTGGTGATGGCATTGGGGGTGGGGGTGGGCGTGGGGTCATGGGAGAAATAGAGAGTAAGTGAGAAATTTTTAATTGGGGAAAATGGGAAGTGAAAGTAAAATTTTGTTGATTATTGTTAAATGTGATAGGAAAAATAATGATATGTGTTGTAATTAGAGATATTTTGCTATTTTTTGTATTATACGGTCTAAATTTGTATATATGTGTAAAAAAACATTTTTTTTTTAATTTTATGAACATTGAGAAAAAGGCTTTGAAATGTTGCGACTAACGTTTATGCTCGTATTGGATAAGGATTTTTCGAGCACATTTTACTAAAACAATTTTGTTCCGTGAACTTGGGGAAAGGGAGGAGGAGAAGTGAAATTGGGGAAAATGTGAAGAAGAATATAGAGTTTTGCTATGTTAGTCTAATTTTTATGTTCTAATTTTCTATATATTGGATAATTTTGCTAAAATATCTCTATATTTTATGAATAACTTCTCAAAAGTGTACTTTTGGATAAAAATTCCATTAAACTATGCTACTATAAGAACGTGAAATACCCTAAGAAAGCTTGTATTTTTTGAATCTCCACAAATGCTATAGTCGTGGGAGAGCACTTGTCGATTTTTCTGCAAAATTTACCACTTGTACTGGGTAAAATCGGCTCATCGTAAGTCATCTCGACAACGTGATCTGATAGAAATCGAGCACGCGATGACAGGCTAGAAACCGAAGCAAGTGAGTGAACCGCCAAAGTAAGGCACCGGGTAAGGCACCGAGGTCATCACCGAAGGCGAGCAGTAAGCTAATCTTCAGTGACATTCACGTCAGTCAAGTGGCAAGGCTCCATCACCGAGGGCACACATTTGAACCTCGGTGGATTGCCTCGGGTCAGCGGCTTTGCAGGCCACTACTTCAGCCCACTAACCCCTTCCATTAATGCCAAGAACGTGGGTATAAACACGACTGATGATGGAGAACGTGGGCAAGGACCCTAGGCCTATAAATAGTACTTCATCTTGTATTGTATGCATTCACATTTATATACAGAAACTCTGGAAAAATTTGTACTCACCACGATATATTGAAATCAAGTTATTTTCTCGCATTCTTACGCTTATTCTTGGCATTTTATTGACTTTAATACGAAGTTTTGCTTGTATTCCAACCCAAATTCAATTTGTGATCCTAAACGGATTTAGGCCCATACAAATTGGCGCCGTCTGTGGGGATATAAGCAGAAATGCTTTATTCCAAAGTTCAATGTTCTTTTTTCGTTAAAGCCCATAATTTTCTCGACAACGATATGGCTGACAACAGTAGAGATCTTGATGATCAGACTAACGTTTCGTCGAACCAACAGTCCTCATCTCCAATGACAGCTGAAGCCTTCCAAGCTTTTGTTGTTGCTTCGCTCAAAGCTCTTCAGGAACGGCAGGATGAGCAAGCGCACATCAACGCCGAATTCCGCGCCTCGTTAGAGGCGAGGAACAGTTCAGCACCGAACGGCACCCAGCCTTCGGTTCCAAATGGAGGCATCCTGATCTTCGTTCCTATGGACGCGATAACAGGGGGACCTTCCAATAAGGCCACGTCTTGGGGTTCGGGAAACCTACCAAGCGCAACGCCACACTTCGGGACGATTCCCACAGTTGCAGAAACTACATCATCGGTCGATGTTGAGAGGTTGACGAGGGAAATTGAGGAACGCGTTGAAGCTCGCATCGAGGCATGCGTAGAAAAGCGCCTCGAGAGTGTACCGGGGATAACAAGGACCGAAGATGAGCTTGACATAGATCAATACAGGGAGTTGCCATTTAAGCCCGAAGCGGCTCCAGCTCCAACTCCTAAAAACTTCAAGCTCATGTTCTAAAAAAAGTACGATGGGACCACTGATCCCAAAGCGCATGTAAGGGAGTACATGGCGATGGTAAAGAGCAATGAGTTAACGGCAATAGAGCTCGAGTCAATGTTCTTAAAAAAGTTTGGCGAATCCTTGGAGAAAAGAGCGCTGCGCTGGTACATGTGTCTACCAGCGGGGTCAATTTCCACCTTCAAGAAAATGACCAAGGCCTTCATTAAGGCCCACATCGGGGCTAAAAAAATTCTCCAAAGGAAGGAGGATATATACGAGGTCAACCAACGGCCCGGTGAGCCACTTAAGGAGTTAGTTGAATGCTTTCATGCTGAGCGCATGGAGCTACCTCAGATGGATGATACTTTGGCCATCATGGTATTTGAAAAGGGTATCAATGTTCGCAATTCTGACGCCGCTGCTGAATTGCGAAAAGAACTCCAACAATACCAAGTTTTGATATCGGAAGATCTACACAAACGAGCTTACTCCAAGATCAGGCTGGAGGAGGCTGAGTTTAAAAGCCTAGGTTATAGTTACAAAAAAAGAGGTGAATCCTCACATCGCGCCGAGGTATCGCGAGGAAATCCGAAGGGGAGGTATGAACCATACACCTCACAAGGCAGCCTGTCAACCAAAGGTTGGGAAATTCCTTCAGAAACTCATTCACGAGCCCACATATAAGCCAACGGCTTAGAGGAAAGGTTCACTCCAACACGAACCAAAGAAATTTCTCAGGCCCGGCTTCGGCTTCGAAGAAAGAACTACCTCGAATCCCTGACTAGAATTTTAATATATCGACCTCGGAGCTGGTCAATGTAGTCAAGGGAATTGCCGGGGTAAGAGTACCCAAGGACATGAGAACTCCAGCGGACAAAAGGGACCAAAACTTGCACTGTGAGTTCCCTGCGGATTATGGCCATCGAACCGAGGACTGCAAGGCATTGCGCCTCGAGGTGGCTCATTTGTTGAAGAAAGGACTGTTGGCCGAATTCCTTAATGACAAGGGAAAGGACAACTATTCCAAGAACCGAGGTGATGGACAGCCACCTCGGGCTCCGCCCCCAGAGAGAGTTGTAAATATTATCACCGGGGGGTCAGAGGTGAAGGGGGAATTTCGCAGCTGCAAAAAAATTCGCCAAGTTGTCGATCACAATGGAAAAGAGGACTCGAGTCGGGGGCTCGGGTAAAGAGATTGTATTTGACGATAACGATTGTGATGGCATGATGTTTCCCCATCACGACGCCTTGGTCATCATGTTGAGAATCAATGACTCAGATATCAAGCGAGTCTTGATTGACCCCGGTAGCTCGGTCAATATAATCAGCTACGAGGCCGTTAAGAACATGTGGCTCAAAGGGGAAGTCGTCCCCAAAGCAACAGTGTTGACTGGTTTTAACAACTCCACAGAGAAAACTTTGGGTGAAATTACACTCAAAACTTGCTAAAGGAGTTAGCAAAGAAACACTGTTTCAAGTGTTACCCGAGGACATTGCCTACAATGTGATCCTCGGCAGACCATAGATCCATTCCATGGAGGCTGTTCCCTCTACACTGCATGAAGTGATCAAATTCCCTATGCCTTGGGGGTTCGATCAATAAAGAGAGAGCAACGAGCAGCAAGAGAGTGCTATTCGGTTGCGTTAAGAAGTGGAGTCGCCCCGACCGGGCCAAAACAATAGCAACTAACGCAACCGGGGTCAAGCGAGGAGGACCTCCGAGGAGAAGTTGAAAAGATCCCGGTGTGCATTCAAGAGCCTCAGAAATAGAAAGCCGAGGACTCGACTGTTGAGGAACTGGAGCCTTTCACCTTATTGAGAGATTTTCCTGAAAGAAAGGTATTTGTCGGCTCGGAGTTGGACCCGGAGTCGAAAAAAGCAATCATTGAAGTTTTAAAGTCCAACAATGATTGCTTCGCTTGGTCTCATTCAGACATGATTGGTATCGATCCGGAGATCATGACCCACAAGCTGAATGTAGACCCAAAGTTCACCCCGGTGAAGCTGAAGAAAAGACCTCACGCCGGGGTTAAAAAGAAAGCGATCGAAGATGAAACCACAAAGTTGCAAGAAAATGGTTTCATAAGGGAGGTAAAGTACCCCGAGTGGCTGGCTAATGTGGCCTTCGTACCAAAGAAAAATGGCAAGTGGAGGATGTGCGTGGATTACACTGATTTGAACAAGGCTTGCCCCAAAGACTCCTACCCATTGCCACAAATAGACAGGTTAATAGACTCCATGACTGGACATAAACTATTAACCTTCTTGGATGCTTATTCGGGCTACAACCAGATCCTCATGGATCTGAAGGACGAAGAAAAAACTTCGTTCATCACTGACCGGGGCACCTTCTGCTATAAAGTGATGCCTTTCTGTTTGAAAAACACTGGAGCGACGTACCAGAGGTTGGCATGTCGCATGTTCAAAGAGTATATTGGAAAATCTATGGAAGTATACATAGATGATATGCTCATTAAGTCAATTCGAATGGAGGATCATCTCAATCATCTGAGGGAAGCTTTCGCTGTTCTGAGGCAATACGGCATGAAATTGAACCCTGAGAACTGTGCCTTCGGTGTTGGGTCAGGCAAATTCTTGGGATTCATTGTCTTCGAATGAGGAATTGAAGAAAACCCAGATAAAATCAAAGCCATAGAGGAAATCCCCGAAGAGTTGACCGGGGTGAAAGAAGTTCAGCGCTTAACTGGCCGAATCGCTGCCTTGAGTCGATTCATCTCAAGGTCCTCGGAGCGATGCCACAAATTCTTCTCTGTTTTTGAGGAAGAACAATCATTTTGAATGGACACCGGAGTGTAAATAAGCACTGAAAGATTTGAAACGCTACTTGGCTAACGCGCCGTTGCTCGCCAAGCCTAAGGATGGTGAAATGTGTCTAGTTTACTTGGCTGTGTCCGAGGTGTCAGTCAGTGCGGTGCTGGTTCGGGAGGAAGAAGGCAAGCAGCAACCCATCTACTATGTGAGCAAGACACTCCTCGATGCTGAGACCGGGTACCCATACTTGGAAAAATTAGCACTTGCTTTACTTGTTAGTGCCCGAAAACTACGACCTTATTTCCAATGTCATCACATAGCAGTAGTTTCAACCTTCTCTGTGAGAAGTATATTGCACAAACCTGAGTTATCGGGGAGGTTATCAAAATGGGCGGTAGAATTAAACGAATATGACATCACTTATCAACCCCAAACATCCATCAAATCCCAAGTCTTGGCCGACTTCGTAGCTGATTTTAGTGTTGGGATCCTGCCCGAAGCCGAAAAGGAGAACTCAATATCGAAAGGAACAACTTCAGGGTTGTAGATACTTCACACTGATGGGGCAAATAATTCCAAGGGTTCGGGATTAGGCATAGTGTTGAAAGCACCCACCGGGGAGAAAATCAGGCTCTCGGTTCGGTTAAAAAAAGTGACCTACAATGAGGCTGAATATGAAGCGGCTCTAATAGGCTTAGAGTTGGCTAAAGAAATGGGGGTGGAGAGAATTGAGCTAAGGTACTACTCCCAGCTGGTGGTAAGTCAAGTGCTCGGCGAATACACCGCTCGAGAGCCCAGACTGCAGCTATTCTTAGACCGAGCACAAAAGATTTTGGCACGATTCCAAGAGTGGAAAATTAAACAAGTACCTCGGGAGGAAAATATCGAGGCCGACGCCCTGGCAAATTTGGGTTCGACGGTCGATGAAGCCCACTCGGGGACTGATTCAGTGGTTCGGTTACTGTCTGACCAAATGAGAGAGATGAAATTGCAGGTCAACTCGGTGGATCACAAATGGGATTGGCAGAGTAAGTTTATCTCTTACTTCGACTCGGGAACTGTCCCCCAAGATAAAAAGGAGGCCAAAAAGTTGAGGACCCAAGCGGCTACATACCATATGATTGAGGGTAATTTGTACAAGAGGTTATATTGCGGCCCGATGGCCAAGTGTTTGGGTCCCAATGAGGCTAGATATGTGATGGCCGAGGTGCACGAAGGCGAGTGTGGCAATCACTCAAGGGGAAAGTCTTTGGTGCGCAAGTTACTTAGAGCTGGGTATTATTGGCCCACCATCAGCGCAGATGCAAAGGCCTTCGTGCAAAAATGCGATAAGTGCCAACGCCACACACGGATGATCCATCAACAAGCCTAACCTCTGCATTCAGTCGTGTCACCATGGCCTTTCATGAAGTGGAGGATGGATATTGTTGGTCCATTACCAAAAAGAAAAGGTGGTGTTCGGTTTATTCTAGTGTTAACCGATTACTTTACAAAATGGGTGGAAGCAACAGCTCTCATCGAAGTCAAACAGAAGCAAGTAATTGACTTCATTAGGAAGAACATCATTTATAGGTTCGGTGTCCCGAGGGAAATTGCTTGCGACAATGGTAAGCAATTCATGGGAGCAACCATCACTGATTTCTTCAAACAGTGGGGGATTAAAAGAATTGCTTCGACCTCCTATCATCCAAGTGCCAATGGCCAAGCTGAGTCTTCAAACAGAATTATAATAAAAAATCTCAAGAAAAGGCTCGATGAGAAAAAAAGGTCCTTAGCCCGAGGAGTTGCCGGGTGTGTTGTGGGCCATGGCGACAACTGAGAAGAACAGCATCGGTGAGACTCCTTTTTCACTTGCTTATGGTATGGACTCCCTTATTCCCGTGGAGGTGGGCGAACCAAGTCTTCGGTACGCTCACACCACCGAAGATGCGAATCAACAAGCCATGCGCATAGAATTGGACTTGCTCGAAGAGAAAAGAGAGTTGGCTTTGGTCCGGCTAATTGCTCAAAAAAGACAGATCGAAGCATATCTCAATAGGAAGGCCAAACTTAGAGATTTTAAAGTTGGCGATTATGTGCTAAAGGCTACAAACCAGTCAACGAAGGAAGAAAATGGGGGAAAGCTCGTTGTAAATTGGGAAGGACCTTACAGAGTCAAAGCAATTGTGGGGAAATGATCATATCAAATTGAAGATCTGCAAGGTGCGCCCGAGCCTTTAAATTGGAACATTTCCAATTTAAAGCAGTGCCACTTCTAATCGAGGTAAATATTCTTTAACCTTTTTAGATCTACCCACAGCCTCGAGCTGAATAACGCTCCTAGGGCATCGGTCGAAGTGTACTAACTTGCTCCTCGTTTCATATTGCTTGACCTTTTTAGGAAGCAGATAAAACGACTTCCAGTGCTCAGATCTTCATCAAGATTCGCACCTGAACACTGGGGGAGTGAGAGGCAGTTTGCAAACGAGGTCGACACTGAGCTTCCCAACCGAAGATTGTCTATTCGATAACTGGGTACTGACACCCGAAGAATATCTTAGTACATTCCTTGGTGCATTGTAATTACTCCCGATAGCGGCATATTGTTAATCTACTTTTTGCGCCCAAGGTGAGTTTCAACTTGGCTTTATGTAAAAGGCCTATTTTGGCTCGTTAAATGTTATCAATGAAATAAACTTGATTCCACATTTATTTGTTTCTACAATTTTGCACCCCGAAGCTGCGCCATATGCATCAACTCGAGGATGAAACGTCGTTCTAAGTTTGCATCGGTTTAAATTCAATTAAGTCTTGCAAGCGAGCTGTCTATTTTAAAGTGTTCGGTATATGCAAAACTAACACTTAAGATAAAAGATTCCCGAAGGCTGCAAATTTTTACATCAAAAGGACCCGAAGGTCCACAGTATGAGCAAAGAAAAAGCCCGAAGGCTTACACGAAAAATGTAAACAGAAGTCTAAGCCTAGGAGGCATCACCTCCCTCTTCGGAATCCCCCTCGGCATCTTCCTCATCATCTTCTCTTTCATCATCGCTCGAAGCTTCATTTGATGGGAGATCATCAATGATGGCTTGAGCTTGTGCTGCCCTCTCTTCGGCCTTGGAAATTTCTCCTTCCAAATTGAGCTCACCAGCACGGCACTGCTTAAGCAGCTTCAGCCGAGACTTGATAGCAGCCCATCGCTTATCCAGCTCTGCTCTCTTGGTTTTGATCTGGGCCCTGGTCTAGCGATCAGTGATTTCCTCTCGAAGTACTTCGACCTCGGCCTCACGAGCTGGAAGCTTGGTGTTCTCACCTTCCAACCTTTGAATATGGAGCACATGCTTTCTCAGCTGCTCGTGGTGTTTCTTGGCCATCTCTTCTAATTTTCCCTTCGCTTGAGTCAGCTTGGCATTAAGTTTGGCAACTTCAACTTCTAGCCTCGAGCGCTCAACCTGGAAACCATCACCGAGGGCTTGAATTTTTTCTTCGGAAGCGGCTTCGGCTTCGTGCAAATCGGACTGGGACTTGGACAATTTAGCCTTCAATTCTGCTATTTGTGCATTGAAGTTGTCCCTTTGCCTATCCCATGCACGAGCAATGCGCCGAACCTCTTCATCCCTTGAGGTCTCAACCTCGATAGCCCTTAGCGATAGAACAAAGCTCTAAAAGGAGATCAATAAAACCCTTGTCAGTGATTGACCAAAAATGAAGGTAAAGTTGAAAGATGAAGAAACTTACTCTGATAGCATTGGCAGCGATGGTGTTGTATAGCTGACCTCAAGAGAAAGCCTGCACAACTTTGTCTTCCCCTGGGCCAAGCAAAGGCGTAAGGCTCAAGATATCACCTCGGCTGTATGCCAACAAGTTCGAAGAAGATGGCACCTCAAGCTTCCGAAAAGACCCCGCCGAGGATGAAATCCTCGCGGGTTCGGATTGCGCCCTAACCGCGCCGATGCCTGCCCCCCTCTTCGATGGCAGCAGTCCCAGCTTCTCCTACTTTGTCCTTGCCTTTGGCCTTGGCAACAGCCGCCTCATAGTGATCCTCCCGATCCTTAAGGTCAACAACCCAAACCTCTCTTCGGACTTCTAAGCCCTCGGCCGCTTCCTCATCGGGCTCATCAATCAGCCTCCGGCGTTGTACTACCACAGCTTCGGGCTGAGAAGAAGTTGCAACTTCGGTCCGAGGAATCACGGAACGGGAAGGTTTTTTGGAAACCACCCTCTTCCTTTTCGCACCTACAAAGGGAAACATAAAACAATTTTTAGCAAAGGAGTAAAAGGAAATAAAAACCAGTAGAGTTAACCAAAGATGACACTTACCTTTTGAGGATCCTTGGCCCGAGGATCCCTTTGAAGTCTTTTCAGGCTTTGAGGCCTTCAACTCCTTCAAGTCGCCTACCAAGCCCACCACCGAAGCCAGCTCATCATCTGACTCGGTACTCTCACCGTCCTTCTTTTTGCCTTTGCCTTTCTTCTTCGTGTCTTTCTTCGTGTTAATAGCACGATTTGGAAAACCTAACACCGAGGAGAGAAAAATCAATAAACGAAGCAGAAACTTCAAAAAAACACATCAAATGAAACACCACAAGGAACTTACCATGCCGCTTACACTGCCAACCAAACTCAGCAATCATCTTCATCCACGTTCTCTCTGGGCGTTTGCGAGCCCTGATCACAGCCCTCACCCATTTAGTCAGCCCCTCGGGAGGAACGATGTCAACCTTATTGGCTAAGAAGCAAAAATAAAATGGGGTTAGCAAACATAAATGGTCACCGGGGATGAAGTAAAAGCGAAGGGGCACTTACGTGCGTTGTTCCACTGCTCTAGAAAACTGGGTTCGGCGGATAAAACACTAGTCTCCAAAAGGATGTAGCGATCACTCCAGACTCGATCCCCATGATCCTCGCTCTTATGGAGGAGCGCATATTTACCTCGGTTGTTTAGAGCCACAACCCCGGCCTTGTGAAAATAAGGGTAGTAGAGGGAGATGAGATGCTGCAAGGTGAAATCCATCCCAGCTTTTGTGCTCAGCCAATCCATGCACTGGACAACTCTTCAGATGCCGGGGCCTAGTTGAGCCAAGTATAGGTTGTATGCTCGGCAAAAATCATCAATGACCTTATGATCAGGAAGGGAGAAACGGAGGGTGAATGGGTAGGTATATGCAAAGGATAGTCCCTCCACGTGCTGGTACACCCTGGTAGTAGGGTCGGGGATGATGACTTTCACTTCGGCTCCAAATCCACAATCTCTCCGAACCCGCTTTATGTGAGCTTGTGTTATACGAGTTGGAGTTGTGTTCACCGGTATGTTCCTGTTTTTCTCCTCCTTATCTGCAGATCGCACTTGCAGCTTGAGGTCTTTGCTGTTGTCGAAGTGAGAGGGGATGATTTGGTGAGGCTCGAACTCTAGCTCGAGGGGAATCACCGGGCCCGAGGATCCTACTTCGGCAGTTCTTCCACCTTCGCCCTCGCCCACGGCATCGTCGCCCTCAACTTCATCCTCCCTACGGATGACATCACCCTCACCTTCCTCCATGGCGTCATCACCCATGAGGTCATCCCCCCCTCTAGGCTGACGCCCTCGTTTACCGCGGCGAAGTCACCCCTAGCTCTTTCCTTATGCTGCTGGGAGCCACCAGCACTAGAGGTTACCTCTCCACCACCCTCTGCCTCTATCACCTGCAACGCCGGCACGGTAGTGATGAACTCACCACTGGCTATAATGGCGGCGTAGCGTGAAATTTTTGCCCTCTCACCTGAGTCGCTCGAATCCTGCCTGGAATGGGTGGTAGACATGATTGTAGTTTGGGTTCAAAGATTTCTTGAAGATGAGAATTAATCAGAGTAGATATGGAAGCTTTTACTCTTTCTTGTCACTGTTGTTTGCATATATTGAAAGTGAGAAGAGTAGTTTGTTGAGGAAATACTTATAGGTATGGAAAAGACAAGTGGCGAAGGAAGTCATCATTATAACGTTGGAGGAAGCGAAGAAAACGGCGTGACCGTTCGAACAACTAGAAAACAATGGACACGTGTCATTGAATAGTGATTTGAAAGGACGCGCACCGTTGACAAAATTTAAAATGCTTGGATAAGATCAAGCCACGTCACTCTCCCGCTCAATTTCACTCCACCCCTCGGTAACTTCGATAATTGATCGAGGAGTGGGAGAACTATCTGTATTGGGTAAAAATCGGCTCATCGTAAGTCATCTCGACAACGTGGTCTGATAGCAGTCGAGCACGCGATGACAGGCTAAAAACCGAAGCGAGTGAACCACCGAAGTAAGGCAGCGGGTAAGGCACCGAGGTCATCACCGAAGGTGAGCTGTAAGCTGAGCTTCGGTGATATTCAACTCGGTCAAGTGGCAAGGCTCCATCACCGAGGGCACACATTTGAACCTCGATGGATCGCCTCGAGTCAGCGGCTTTGTAGCCCATTACTTCAGCCCACTAACCACTTCCATTAATGCCAAGAACATGGGTCTAAGCACGACTGATGGTGGAGAACGTGGGCAAGGCCCCTAGGCCTATAAATAGTACTTCATCTTGTATTGTATGTATTCACAATTATATACAACAACTGATGCAAGCAAACCCGTGGGTTGAAGCTTTGCAATTGGAGACAACAAACAAGACGCGGAAAGGATGAAGATAAGATGCGGAAGCAACAAAAGTAACACGGATAACAAGAAATTGGGGAAGGGGGAGAATAGAAATAGAAGAAAGAATGGATAATTTGAATCAAATCATGATTGATTATCCAAGGGAGAAAAGGAAACTTGAACCTAACAAGGATTCATACTAGTGATGAAATCCATTTCGGTTCCAAGCCTAAGAAGGCATACACGAAGCCTCGGGCTTCAACAAGAATGGCTCGGCCAATTCTATCTCTATTCTCTCAATTCAATATCAACTAACAACTAACAATTAATGAGCTATGCTAGGAGTTTATATAGACAACATTAAAAGGGCAAAATAGTAAATGGTCACAGGTGACCAATGAGATAAAGCCACGCAGGGCTGGAGACGTCTTATGTGTTCGGCAGCTCAGCTCGAACACATTGAATTCGGACGCTTGTTTGCCTCGGTCACATTGGAATCGAACGCTCTCTGCCTCGGGCACATTTGTAGCCCTTTGATCGATTCTCTGTTCGGCGTCGCTCTTCCTTGATTCGGTTACTTTCAGCTTCGCGGTCAAACTTGATCGTTAGTTGTGCTCGATCTCACAGCTCCCAAAGTCAGTGTCAGCAACGGTCACTTGTTGTCTGCTCGGTGGATTTCCAAAGTTGTTGCTCGTCGAGGCATTCTTCGACATCTTCAATTCCGGCCACACTTTGATCGTGGGCGCCATGTGACTCCTCGGTGGACTTGCTTGATGAATCGAACAAGGTGAGCCTGGTTCGTATTGCATCATCCTCCCCTTCTTGAAAGGATTTTGTCCTCGAAATCAAACCGACAAGACCTGCAACAAAGGCAAAGACAAACAAGGCTTCCTACTTCGAAGGTAGGTTAGTGTTTTAAAGTGTGGGAAAACACACTCTTATGATAGAGCCAAGCATCGATAATGGTCAAACAGCCGGTGTCTCCGAAGGAAACAACAAGTTCTTGGCTCAAATAGGAACGGTAACGAACACATGAGTACACGAAGAGATCAATAGGACACTTTATATGGAAGATGTAACGATCAAAGGACCTATTACCTCTAAACCTATGGTCATCATACCGAGCCCTCAATTTACTTTTATCACCATGGGGGTTATGGACTTCGGTATGCACTATACTCGAGGTGTGACCAACATGTGGGATGGAGTAAGTAAAATGATTGACTCGACAACTAATATCGAATACTCCACTCCCCTTCTTAAAAGCAATCTTACCTATACCAAGAGAGAGCTCTTTACCTCCAAAAGTACCTCCAAGACAATCCTTCTCATCAGACGAGCCTCCGAAGAAGGTCTCAAATAATGGATTATCTACGGGTTTTAAGCTTTTCAAACCGAGGTGGTTCTCTTCGAGTCGGATGCTTATCACAATCTCCTTCGAACAAAGGATTGGTGAAAACAAGTTCACTACCCATCAAAGGTGCATCCCAACCAAGGTCATCATCCACACTTGAGGAGCCATCGAATATATTCCGATCCAACTCATCCACTAAGGACTCCTCAAGGGTATCATCATCCTCACTACAATACATAGATCCACCATAGACAATAATATCAACAAGGGTATGATCGAACAACTCATTTTTTCCTTTATCAAAGATTGGCGGTGTGTCATAACAAGGGTCACAAGCAAGGTCAACTACAACTTCATCACTAAAGAGAGGTTCGGTGAAGATCGAGCTCACATCATGATGTGGCTTATCAATCGTCTCGACTAGTGGTTCACATTCATTCACAAGTTGACCATTCGACTCTACACTAGTTGCAAATACATTGTAATCATACAAATCATCAACTAGCATAGATGTTTTTCTAACAATTTCACAAGACAAGGAAGTATCATGCTCACGGGAAGGAAATCGATCACTTACCTCGGAGTGGTCTTCGGTTTCTCTTACTGTCTCCGAAGTCTCACAAGTAGTTTCTTCTCCGTGGAGCTCACATGAAAGATTTTCTTCACCTTGCCTATCAACTTCGGCACATGGTTGAGGTTCCATCGGTTTGCCTCCAAGAGTTCCTGCACAAGATTTCGAACAAGTAGAAGAAGAAAAAGATAAGAGGTTAATGTTAGAATAAGGGGTGTCCTCACTCTTATCGATTCTTTTTCACTCTTTCTTTTCCCTCATTTTTCTTTCAAGGTCAGGTGTGGGTTTGAGTGGTGATAACTCACTCACATCACTCGACACAGCCTCTCATTTTTCCTCTCGAGAGTTGTCACCGGTCGCTCCCTTACTCCTCTCGATCTTTTGTCTCTCATATTCGGGTGAGTTGGTTCGAGGCCCGAGAATACCCATAGCTGGAGTAGGTGGACTTTTAACATCGACTCGAAGTCGAGGACTCAAAGACTCATCAACCGAGGTCTCCTCTTTCGTTATCGGGGAACCACTTGACTTCAAAGCTTGTGGCTTCGGGTTCACAGTATTGACTTCGGTCGACTCTTTTCTTGCACTTTTCCCACTGCTCCTTGTGTTCGTAGGACTCCTCGATGACACTCTTTCTATCCTGGATTGGAGTTCTCGCTCTTTTCTTATCTGCAAAACCGAAGCATATGCACTAATGGACATCTTTCCCTTCAACCCGTGAGGTGTAAACGTATAAGCCACTTGTATCTCTCTGTTGTACACAAGGTATACATCCTTCTCATCGATATATAGCATCTGCTTGCTGTGCACCCATGGGTCTCCTAGCCAAACATCTGCATCGAGCATGGAATACACGTCACACCAAGCATATTCTCCATAATCTCCATGAGATATGAGTACTCGAGCCTCATATGAAACCCTCACTCTCTTATACGTATAAGGATACTTCAATTTATAGCATAAAATTTTTAGGGTGCGTACCAAGTAACTGCTAATGCAATTGACATCGGTACCTCCAATTTTGAGCAAATTTCCTCCATAACCATTCACCTCAACAGCGAACCTACTTCTACCCAAGTTTCGTATAGGAAGATCCAAGTAAGAACTTGAGTGTCCCAAACCATCAAGACCAACAACTTGGGTTCTCCTTATTCCTCCACTAGTGGCAACACCACTAGGATAACTCCCACTTCCTTTCACTCTTCCAACATTAGTATTGTTGAAAGTCGAGGAAGGAGTTTTAGCATGGAACCCGTAAGAAATTCTCCTCGGAGAAGGAGTTCAGTAGAAACCTCCTCTACCCTCCTCGGGTCCACAACCACCAGTGCTCCTCGAGCCACCTTTCCCATAGGAATTGGAAGCATTGAATCGTGTGCCACGACTCAAAGTTGCAAGTCTTCCTCCTCCCATGGAACAACCTCCACCACCTCCTCCCATCCCGATGGAAGGGGTTCCACTACTCCCTTGTGCGCTACACGAGACACCGAAGGAAGATGACATCGAGTAGTTTGCTCGGTCAACTTCGTCATCAACTTCCCCGATGTCACATTCATCATATTCAAGATCATCACAAAGAGAGTAAGTAGAGTCATCATACCTCGAAGCGTCACTACCTTCGTATTCTTGACCCGAAGCATAAGATTCTTCTCGTTCATCTTCACAGGCTTCGTAGTCTTCTTCGTCTTCGTATTCACCATAGTGACCTGCTTCATCCTCGTAAGAGCCATAGTCCCCGGTGTCGTTATAGCAGTCATCACCATCGTAGAAACCATAGTCTCCAACATCTCCACATGAATCATACCCTCCATAATCTTCATCATCTGAAGACATAGCTGCAAGAAATAAAGTAAAGGACCTCACAAGTTCAGTCCCTTACGTGTATCACTCGAGTAATGTTCACTCAATTTTCTTTCCACTCGTGTATACAGTCAAGGTCGTTGGCTTTTGTGACCTCACTCTATTGTTCTCACCACTCTAGCCTTTTTCCACTCAAGATGGCCTTGCCTTCCTGTTAGGAAACCGAAGTGATAAGTCACAACTAGTACTTTCCAAGTCTAGGTTCGGAAGGAGTTTATATGACTCGATGGAACGGTAGCTATTTAACTGCGCACGGGGAGTCAAAGAATTTTCTACGAAGTTGGACTTCGGTCACCCCACGCACGAGTTCCTATAAGCTCAAATTCGATAGTACGACCTCGAGTAGGAAGAATTACTCCAGAGATCCACTATCGAGAATATTCAGACAAGAAAAGTGAAATCCTAAGAGAATCTACCTCCTCCTCGGTTCCGCTTCGGAATTCTCCGAACACGTGACCTCGGTACAAGTGCGTCCTCCTCGGTACAGATAGGGTTTAACCTTATCCGCTTTCCCTTTTCTAGCCGACAAGTTTTCACCTGGGGGTTTGGATTTTAACAGTTACCCCTTTCTTCTTCAATAGAATAGTGAACCTTTACTCCGGTGTACGGATAATGTCAAGATTCGTTCACAGTCCACTAACAACAGATTGAGCTTAAGATTTGGGTCGTCTCCGGTAAACTTGACATCAGAGAGATTGTTCAGTTCTAAGCCGAGCTAAGACTAGCTATGGCGTCGTCCGTACACTGTTAACAGTTTAACAATGTTCCGATGTACGGACGGTGGCTAAACACTGGAACTTCGATTTTCAAGCACTAAAATCGACCCAAAATACCTCAACAACCACCAGTTTTCATCGGTAAACACCAAAACACAACTGGGGTTCGAATTTTTCACTTCACCACGTCAAGAACACGGTCCAAAACGACGGAAAAACCCTAGTTATAAATGATGTACGTCGGGTATTCAATCGATTCCTCAGCCAGTGGTGAATCCAAATATGTGATTTTTTAATCCAAACAATCAACAACAAACAATTTTTGATAATTTTTTCAATTTTTTATTTTTTTTTTGTATTTTCGTCCTTTTCAAGTAACACAAGAACAGCAACAGAAAATAAAGATAAGGTGAACAAGGAACGTGAATTCGTAGGAACGAAATCCAAGCCTTGCTCTGATACCAAACTGATGCAAGACAACCCGTGGGTTGAAGCTTTGCAATTGGAGACAACAAACAAGACGCGGAAACGATGAAGATAAGATGCGGAAGCAACAAAAATAACACGGATAACAAGAAATCGGGGAAGGGGGAGAACAGAAATAGAAGAAAGAATGGATAATTCGAATCAAATCATGATTGATTATCCAAGGGAGAAAAGGAAACTTGAACCTAACAAGGATTCATACTAGTGATGAAATCAATTTCGGTTCCAAGCCTAAGAAGGCATACACGAAGCCTCGGGCTTCAACAAGAATAGCTCGGCCAATTCTATCTCTATTCTCTCAATTCAATATCAACTATCAACTAACAACTAACAACTAATGAGCTATGCTAGGAGTTTATATAGACAACATTAAAAGGGCAAAATAATAAATGGTCACAGGTGACCAATGAGATAAAGCCACGCAGGGCTAGAGCCGTCTTATGTGTTCGGCAGCTCAGCTCAAACACATTGAATTCGGACGCTTGTTTGCCTCAGTCACATTTGGAATCGAACGCTCTCTGCCTCGGGCACATTTGTAGCCCTTTGATCGATTCTCTGTTCGGCGTCGCTCTTCCTTGGTTCGGTTGCTTTCAGCTTCGGGGTCAAACTTGATCGTTAGTTGTGCTCGATCTCACAGCTCTCGAAGTCAGTGTCAGCAACGGTCACTTGTTGTCTGCTCGGTGGATTTCCAAAGTTTTTGCTCGTCGAGGTAGTCTTCGACATCTTCAATTCCGGCCACACTTTGATCGTGGGCGCCATGTGACTCCTTGGTGGACTAGCTTGATGAATCGAACAAGGTGAGCCTGGTTCGTATTGCATCAGCTACTCTGGCAAAATTTGTACTCACCACGATATATTGAAAACAAGTTATTTTCTCGCATTCTTATGCTTATTCTTGGCATTTTATTGACTTTGATACGGAATTTTGCTCGTATTCCAACCCAAATTCGATTTGTGATCCTAAACCGATTTAGGCCCATACACTACTGTTGTCCAGAATTCTTCCATCAAACATAAGTTCTACACCATTATCAAATATTCTTCTAACAAGATGCTATCTATTCTATAATAAGCCATCATCTTTGGTGTACGATGTTCACAAATTGAGTGTATGTATGCAAATTTTGTAGTTGTATATTGTTAAAACAGTTGTAAGAAGAAATGAGAATCTCGGGTTCACTATGATCGATTGGTAAATATAGTGCAATTGTAGAGAATAGCATAAGAAAAAGTTAGTGAAGGAGTCCTTCTGCTAGCTCAAGATCGTTAACTAGAATTGGAAGATTCAACTAAAGAAGGGGAAGCTTTGAAAAGAAGAAGGAAAGTTGGAAAGGAAGAACTTTGTGAACTAGAAAGGTTTCTTGAATTTTGGCTTGGTTTACAAATGAGCAAGACCATCCCTATTTTTACTTGTCTAGGGATGGTTCTAGATACATTTCTAGATGTATCCATAAGAAAATTCTATATAACCAAGACTCTAGAATATCTAGAATATATCTAGATATTTTTTATCTCTAGAATATGCAACTAAGATACTACATTAGACTATTCTAGAGTAGCTAGATTTTCTTCTACACTACATTATTCTAGAAACTCCTCAAAGAAATATTTCCAAAAAATTACTTTACTATTTTTCACACTCCCCCTTAAAGTGATTTTTTGGAAATATTTCTTTGAGGAGTTTCTAGAATAATGTAGTGTAGAAGAAAATCCCCATGTTTCTTGACAAACAAGCTAGGATCCGAATATGATGAAGCAACCACAGAAATATAGATATTGTGCAATTTTTCCATACCATGCTCGTGGAGCTTGTTTGAGTCCATAAAGAGTCTTTTTAAGTTTGCAGACATAATCAGGATGTAGATTAGATACATACCCGGTTGGGTGCTCCATATAAATAACTTTTTCAAGCTCACCATGCAAGAAAGCATTCTTCACGTCGAGCTGCCATAATCTCCAATTACGCGAGGCTGCCAGTGCTAGCACAACTCGGACTGAGATCATCTTTGCTACGGGACTGAAAGTTTCTTCATAGTCTTCTCCGTACTTCTGAGAAAATCCTCGAGCAACCAGCCTTGTCTTGTATCTATCGATGCTACCATTTGCCTTTCTTTTAATCTAGTAAACCCATTTACAAGAAACGGGTTTCACATCCTTAGGCTTCGGTACGAGACTCCAAGTTTGATTTTTCATTAGAGCCTCCATCTCTTCATCCATTGCAAGCTCCCACTGCTTGACTCATTTTTCTTCTTCAAATGATGAAGGTTCTTTGTCATCTATTGGTCCTGCAAGGAAGCAAGAATATGTACTGACAAAATTCTCATCTCTGTAGCGGGCTGGCTTCTTGATAACTCTTTTTGGCCGTTGTGAACTCCGTGAATCATCTCTTTTTTGGCATTCACATTGTGGAGTTCCTGGACTCCCACTTTCAATTAGCTCCTCGTCAGCTGCATTATCTGGAGAAGCATCTATGACAGGCAAGCTCGAAGCTTCAGGGTTCAGTGTGCTAGACCCCGCTCCTTCTGACTCGGCTTCATAATATAAAAAAACTTCATCAAATACGACATCCCTCGAAACAACGAAGCGATGAGTTTCTGGATCCATGCACTTCCAGCCTTTCTTCCTTTCATCATATCCGACAAAGATGCATTTCCTGGCTTTGGCATCCAACTTGCTTCGCTGAGAATCTGGGATATCAACATAACATATGGAGCCAAATACTCTAAGATGCTTGACACTTGGCTTTTCTCCAAACATTAGTTCATAGGGAGACTTCATGTTAATTGGAAAAAGTGGCATCCTGTTAATCACATATGCTGCACAGTTCATACCTTCAGCCCACAGGGCTTTAGGTAAACTTTTGGCATGAAGCCAGCTCTTACAAGTCTCAGTTAAGTGTCGAATCTTCCGTTCCGCCACTCCATTTTGTTGTGGCGTATAAGCACAGGTGAGTTCTCTCTTAATCCCATGTTGACGACAAAATAAGAGGAACTCTTCTGAAGTGAACTCACCACCATTATCGGTTCGTAACCTCCTTATTCTGGAACCAAGCTCGCCTTCAACTGTTTGCTTGAATTCCATAAACTTGTTGAAGACTTCTGGCTTATTTTTCACGAAATAAATCCACGTGAATCTAGTAAAATCATCAATAAAAATTAGCATATAAGAGTACCCTGAGAATGAAGAAGTTCTTGTTGGCCCCATCAAATCACTGTGAATTAGTTCTAGTGGAGCGTTGCACCTTGACAAGGATTTTTCAAACGGAAGTCGATGTGACTTTCCGTATTGACATCCCTCGCGATTATCCAAGTTCGGTATTCTGTAAGTTCCTAGGTCGTATCGAAATGACTCCAAAATCTCTCTTCCACCAAAGTTTCTTAAGTTAGGCAAATCTTTTACTAGATTCAATTTCACCATGGATTTTAATTTATCCATGTTAATATGTCCAAGTCTAGCGTGCTATAGGTGCGCATTATCATTGCTACTCATTTTCTCAACATATGAATCAGAGGCAGATAAAATATATATAGCATTAACTCTCTTATCGGTGTGAATAATATCCGCCTTGAGTTCCTTGATATTCCGAAGGAACTTCACTTCACGTGGGCCAAATAGTAGGTAGCTTCCAGCATCTACAGCATTTGCAACCGAAAAGAGATTTTTCTTCATACCTGGAACGTGGAAGACGCTGGTGAGAGTGATAGGGCTTTCTTGCTTCTCGTTGATGACCACAGTGCCTTCCTTCTCCACCTGATGGACTGTATTATCTGCCATCACAATGACGTCATGGCCATTGTATTCTCGAAGGGTGGAAAACTTGGATTGGTCACCAGTAAGATGATGCCCACATCCTGAATCCACGATCCAATCTTTTTCAAAGTTGATGGAAGCCATGGCATCTACTGATCGTGTTTCAGCCATGAAGCACTTCCCCCAGTCTTCTTCTACCTCAGCGGCTTTTTCAGCTTGAGCTATATTGCCTTCATTGGCCTGGCAATATCTTTTTATATGCCCTAATTTTCCACACTGGTAGCACTTGAAAGTCTTCTTACCAGAATTATGAGAAAATCCTTCTTTCTTCTCGGGCGAGCTTGAATCACCTTGGGATTGAGAGTGTGATCTCTCATTTGAGCCACCTCGCTTTTCTTTTCCTTTAAAATTCTTTTTGTTAGCTACAAGAGCACTTCCTTCTCCTTCTTTGATAGATACACCAGCCATTTGTCTGGCTAGTAGCTCCTGTGATGACAACAAATTCTCAAACTCCTCCAAGGATGGTTGTTGAGCCCATCCTTGAGTTGATGTAACAAAATAAATATATTCGGGCTTCAACCCACGAATGATAGTTCTTCTCATTCGTGCTTCAGAGATAGCCTCGTCTGGATTTAATAGAGAAATTTCGGAACATAAATTTTTAATCTTCAAAAAATACTCGGCGATGGAGAGGTTACCTTGAGTGGTGTTAGCCAATTCATTCTCCAATATTTGTAGCCGAGCTTCGTCCTTCTTGTTGAACAATCGGTTGAGGGTACTCCATATTTTATGAGCCGACTTGCACCTTATAATATGGTCAAATAGATTGTGCGATATTGACCTTTTTAGAATGAACTCCGCCTTAGCATTTGTTTGCCTCCACTTCTTGAGTGCATTGCTATTTTTTGGCTTGCCGGCAGGAGGATTTGTGTTAACACCATTGACTACATCCCACAAGTCCTCGCCGACAAGGTAAGACTCCATACAAGTCTTCCAAACCTTGTAGTTGGATTGGTTCAATAGTTCCATTCCCAATCCACCAACACGGCCGCTCAAATCCATTTAAACAAGCTAGTTGAATCTACCACCAAAACCCGATCTTGAAATACTCCAGATGCCAACCTATAGCTCTGATACCATGTAGAAAATAGGAGAAGAAAAAGTTAGTGTAGGAGTCTTTCTGCTAGCCCAAGATCGTTAACTAGAATTGGAAGATTCAACTAAAGAAGGGGAAGCTTTGAAAAGAAGAAGGAAAGTTGGAAAGGAAGAACTTTGTGAACTAGAAAAGTTTCTTGATTTTTGGCTTGGTTTACAAATGAGCAAGACCATCCCTATTTATACTTGTCTAGGGATGGTTCTAGATACATTTCTAGATGTATCCATAAGAAAATTCTAGTTAGCCAAGACTCTAGAATATATAGAATATATCTAGATATTTCTTATCTCTAGAATATGGAACTAAGATACTACATTAGACTATTCTAGAGTAGCTAGATTTTTTTCTACACTATATTATTCTAGAAACTCCTCAAAAAAATATTTTCAAAAAATTACTTTACTATTTTTCACAGCAATATGACAAAATTTGAACGTTGTTGAACTTTGAACAATTTGGAAAGTACCAAACCAAGTTACACCATTGAGATTTGAGAATGTTACTAACCACAAGTCTGGAATTTTGGTGGCAAATAAATTAATGTCACACCACCACATGTTGATTACTGGTAAGTATATCTCGGTTCGTGGTCAGACATTTTGAGCTCAAGCCCTAGAAAAAAAAATTCTATTTTTTGTATTAGCAGGTTGGTTCAAGTGTAAATGGTGCGCTGCCTCCAGTTTCAAAGACCCGGTTGAAATTTGACCCGTAGCCACGTTTTTGAATACTAATTAATATTTAGGCAGTGCATATGTGACCTAATAGCGACATTTTAAATTGATAATTAATGGATAGTCTATATTTGCGACATATTTGAGAATAGCCTATATTTGCGACATAATTGAGAATAGCCTATGTTTGCTATATTTTTTTAGAATACCCACGTTGAATTGCAAATTCTTTTTAAAAGTAGCCGGTAGTAGTTGCTGAGTTGGAAGGAGAAGATATAATTTTTGTTTGACTCTGACCAAAAAATAAAAAAGATCCAATGGACTAAAATTGGATAAATTTTAATAGATTAATTTTTTACGTGAACCAGACAATCAATTACACAAAAACCTATGAAGATCATGATTAGCAAATTGGACAATCAAATACATAAAAAATGGTGAAGTTCATAATTAGCTACTCCTTTAGTGTGCGTATTTAGACTTCAACAAATGATTATTTATTCTATATTTTGAACTAAAAGCTTAACCTTATAAAATAATGTCCTGAAATTTTTAGCGTAAAAATCGAGTTTCAAGACGCAATGACTAAAATATAAAATAAAGCCATTAGAGTGGTTAAATGGTATCATTTCTACGAAAAGAATAGAAACTTTAAGAGAAAGAGTTATTATAGTCAATATGTATATATATATCAAGTCATTTTTTCAAAAATATTTTACTTAATTATTTTAATTTTTTTTGTCATAGTGGAATACTTATATATATATATATAACATACATGAAATATGTATAAGAAATATATAAAAAAATTTATTATTCATTTTAAAGGCATATAGTGTTCCACTATGACAAAACAAAATCAAAATAATTAAGTAAAATATTTTTGAAAAAATGACTTGATATATATATACATATTGACTATAATAACTCTTTCTCTTAAAGTTTCTATTCTTTTCGTAGAAATGATACCATTTAACCACTCTAATGGCTTTATTTTATATTTTAGTCATTGCGTCTTGAAACTCGATTTTTACGCTAAAAATTTCAGGACATTATTTTATAAGGTTAAGCTTTTAGTTCAAAATATAGAATAAATAATCATTTGTTGAAGTCTAAATACGCACACTAAAGGAGTAGCTAATTATGAACTTCACCATTTTTTATGTATTTGATTGTCCAATTTGCTAATCATGATCTTCATAGGTTTTTGTGTAATTGATTGTCTGGTTCACGTAAAAAATTAATCTATTAAAATTTATCCAATTTTAGTCCATTGGATCTTTTTTATTTTTTGGTCAGAGTCAAACAAAAATTATATCTTCTCCTTCCAACTCAGCAACTACTACCGGCTACTTTTAAAAAGAATTTGCAATTCAACGTGGGTATTCTAAAAAAATATAGCAAACATAGGCTATTCTCAATTATGTCGCAAATAAGTATTCCACTATGACAAAAAAAATTAAAATAATTAAGTAAAATATTTTTGAGAGAATGACATAATAAATTTTAAGTTTGAACTTATATATTTATCAAAGAAAAATTTATATCAAAGTCCCTGTATTTTGTTATGGGACCAGTCTGGCGTGTTTTTGTAACCTAATGGAGTTTAAGTGTGCGCGTGAATTTTTGGCTATTCTTCAATAAATAAATTTTGAAACGGGGATAGTCCCCAATGAGCACGTCCAAAAATGGCTACTGATCAAGCACGGGCTCCTCGCAACTAGTTAAATGTAGAAACGTCGTCGCATCTTGCATTCTAGCTTTGTGGCCTTTATTTCATTGCAAGTCCCAATCGTAATCTTAACATGTGGTTGCAAAAAGGTAATGCTATAACCGAGCAATAAAGTTGTTGAGCTTTCTGTGCTATTTTTTTCTGCTTTACTCTAAATTCCGTCAAAATTCATAAGCTTCTCTTCTGAAGCTTATTGAATTTTATGCTTAGTATCTTATTATAAATTACTGCTCAGAAGCTTTAGCATGGCTTCTTCAATACTGAGTGGAGCTGAAAACTTCAAGCTTCTAAGTGGACTTGCTCCATCAGGCTCATCATTTCTTGGTTCAGAATTGCATGTCAAATGCTTAGCCAAAAAGAGTCTTGTCAGTTATTCCAAAGCCAACAGAACTACTACTACTACTATAAGACCAAAATGCAGCATGTCAGCTGCTTCAAGGCCAGCTTCTCAACCAAGATTCATACAACACAAGAAAGAAGCATTTTGGTTCTATAGATTCTTGTCTATAGTATATGACCATGTCATTAATCCTGGTCATTGGACTGAAGATATGAGAGATGAAGCACTTGAGCCTGCTGAACTCCATAGTAAAAATTTGCAAGTTGTGGATGTTGGTGGTGGTACTGGCTTCACTACTCTTGGTATTGTTAAACATGTTGATGCTAAAAATGTCACGATTATCGATCAGTCACCTCATCAATTGGCTAAGGCTAGGCAAAAGGAACCATTGAAAGAGTGCAAGATTCTTGAAGGAGATGCTGAGGATCTCCCTTTTCCTACTAATACCTTTGATAGATATATCTCTGCTGGCAGGTATTTTTCATCTTTCTTTCCTTTTGTTATTTTGCTTTATGAGAAACTGTAAGCTATCACTGCAAATCTCTTGCTTAGAGAGGACAATCTGATTGAGTATTGGTGTTTGATTGAGTATGAAGTTCAAGAAAAGGGAGAAACTTTTGAAATTTGGAGTCTAAAACAAGCTATAGAAATTAGTTGCTAGAAATTGTCCCGTTAAGGGTATAATGAAAAGTTTAAAGTTAGAACAGACTAAAACGGAAAGAATGTCACATAAATTGGGACGAAGGGAGGATTACACTGACTTCTGTTTCTTCACATGTCATTTCTTTCTGTGTCGTTCTTGTCATCTCTACAAATTGGACTTGTTAGTCTAATACTATGTAATGCTTTTAACAATGAGCGGATTTCTCGGATGTTGGAAATGCTCTTTAACTTCCTATGATGAATCACCTTAACGAAAATATGCAGTTCAACTAGCTAAGGTTCCGCTAGGATGTTTAAATATCCTCTTCAACTTTTGAAATGACTACTGCAAAATGATAAATGATCCTTTGATAATTAACCTGACCATTGAGCTGCTTGTTATCCTCAAAAGCCAATATACAGAGTACAACTAAACTTCAATTAACATGAAAGGCCATTTTTCAGGCTTATGGGATGCATCACTATAGGTTTCTAATAATTGTGTTATAGTTCCTTATTTATAAGCTTTTGTCTATCTTCATTCTTATTGTGGAAACTGTTAAGTTCACAATTAATATGTATGCTTGATGTGTAATATTGATTCTCTATTCTCTGGTGAAATCCAGTACAATTTACTTGAAGAATATGTTCTGGTATCACCCATTTATTACTTCTAACATGACTTTATTTTCCAGTATTGAGTATTGGCCAGATCCACAGCGTGGTATCAAGGAAGCTTACCGTGTACTGGACATAGGTGGGCTTGCCTGCATCATTGGTCCGGTGTACCCGACATTTTGGCTGTCTCGTTTCTTTGCAGATATGTGGATGCTCTTTCCAAAAGAAGAAGAATATATTGAGTGGTTTAAAAAGGCTGGTTTCACACAAGTTAAACTCAAGCGGATTGGCCCAAAATGGTATCGAGGTGTCCGCCGCCATGGCTTGATCATGGGTTGCTCTGTCACTGGTGTGAAGCCATATGCTGGTGAATCTCCATTGGAGGTATGGACTTCCATTCTTCCTACGCTGTTGCTTAGGAAATTCCATTTTTGAAGTTTCTGTGTTGGTCAATCTGTTAGAGACTACTTCATTATACATTTTCAACTTTCAAACATCTGAAAATATTTGGTACATTATACATATAGTACAAGTTCTGAACATTCTTAGTCATTGAGCAGTTCTAGAAGTATATTGAAATCAGTTATTTGGAAATCAATTTTTACCCCTAGTCAAACTGTGTGACATAAACTGTTATAGTGTTCAGACAGTGGATGGTGTCACATAAGATTCTTTGTTAGCTAATTATTACACGAAAACAAATATGAAGCTTGCATCCACTATATCCTAAATATCTGCTGCTCTGAGTGTTGAAGATTTTTCGTTTTTCTGAATGACCAGTTTTGCTAACATATATTTTCTTCCAGGACACTATATTGGTAACCACCCCCCTCTCCCCTCAAAAAGTAAAAGGATAAAAGAGAACCAACCACATAGAAAAGAAAGAGCAGAAAAGATCCCATCAAATGGAAAAACCCAACATTTTCTTGCTTTTTGTTTTTTGGTTGTTCCTTCTTTTGGGGGTGGGGGGCAGCATAAATTTTAAAAATGGTTGTTCAGTTGAGGAAAATCTCATTCCGTTTCAATTGCCATTGTTGGGACAAAGTGTAGAGGCCTGAAAGAATTGCTCAACACACCAATCCCTTCCAGAGGGTAGACGATTCTACGACTGAGAGTTTTACCTTTGTTCTGTACTTTTATTTCCATGGCTGTTCCTTTAAGTTAGTAATCCTCTTTAATTTTTCTGATTTCTCCGTAGCTGCTATCTGCTTTGATTTCTTTACAGCAAGAATAGACATAATGCTGCTCCCCTACCTTCTTCTTGCCATCCTAGACTCCTAGTTGAACAAACTTTGTGTCCATGTCCTCGGAAGTTTTTGAATTAAACTAGAAGTTGCTCCTGGCTCCAAAAATTGCAGTTTCCATCCATGGCAAATAATGCCTCCTTATAGAGTCTTCATGCACCCAAGGTGTCCTCAAAAAACTCAATGATCGAATGTTCAATATTATAAGTTGAGATCCACCAATTAGTCATTGTTTCCATGAGATTATATCCTCGATATTATTAGTGACAGCTTACTTTTACAAAATTGCCTACATGGTTCACCGATTCTCTGCTGTGTTGACATAGTTCCTAAGAAAGTTGCTGCTGATACTACCTCTATCTTATTGGCTTCTTTATGTTATTATATAAATACACCATGATGGTGGGGAGTTATGCTTGACCACCTACCTTATATAAGTTCCAAGCCTCGACTTCTGGAACATAAATCTTCTGAGACCTGGCAGGATATGGAAAAACATCAGGAGAATAAGATCAGAGATAGGTGCCTCTAGCTCTGTTGAAATGGTCTCTTGGGCTTTAAGTCAATAGTCTTAAAGCCCACTTTCTGCATAGAAACTGTGCACTTGGACTTCAAAATCAAATTGTCTTGAACCAAACTCCCAAGAATCTTATTTTAACCGTTAAACCTATTGTTGGAGCAGTTTTTATGCTGGAATTTATCTTTAAAATTTACGTCTTGTTTCAAGGCTGCTACATTTTCAGTTTTGAACTCTCTGATTCAGATTTGCTATTTTCTAGATGTGAAGCTTTGCTTTAACGTGAAATATACTTTCTTGCACTGATAGTAAATACTTCTTTGGTACTGTATTGCTGTTTTTTGCAGCTCGGTCCAAAGGTTGAGGATGTGAGCAAGCCTGTAAACCCATTCGTTTTTCTCATGCGATTCCTCCTTGGCATAACTGCTGCAACTTATTACGTGCTTGTTCCAATATACATGTGGCTTAAGGATCAAATTGTCCCTAAAGGTCAGCCCATCTGAACAATAAGAAGAATATCTAAGAGAAGTTTTCCTCAAATTCTGTCTGACAGCACCCCCCCCACCAGTGGCCAGACATCTGTCACAGACCACGAAAACTTTTGGCATTGTCGTAATGTTGAGTTTGTCAAAGATATTATTCGTTAATTTAGGTTGTTAGTTTCGCAGCCCTTGAAGGGGCCCTTGTAAAGTTTAAATTCATGGCAAAACCTAGAAAATCTTTGTGACATTTTCTAGATGTATAATCTATCAGTTGTGTTTTTCTCTTTCGTGTGATGAAAGCCTCGTTGAAACAAATAGTAGTAGTAATACATTATTTGCCAATATTGAGCAAGTTCCTTTTTTTTTCAAGCAACTGTTTTTTGTTTAATCCTCGAGCAACTTCAGCATGATAGGAAATATTAAAACAATGCTTGACTGGGTAGCTTCCCAAACTTTGTTTCATAAGAAAGGCCTGTGGCTATAGAAGGAATTGAAAAATCACCAAGGAAATGGAACTTTATTTACAAGAGAATAAAATAAAATGAAAGTTACATTACTAGTAGCATCATGTCCCTGCTTATAGTTCTTAGCCAATTCATAACTCATAATTTACTAGCATTGACCTGTTCGAATGTTGTATGCTTTAAGCTCACATAAGTAACTCTATTTCAGGTCACTTTCCCAAAATTTAGAATTTATATGAAGCTTTCACACGATTGAGCTGAACCTTGATTTGCTCAGATTACCAGCTTTCTAAGTGCAGTTCCGCAGTTGCTATTGGAGAAGTCATAATTGAAAGCCTTAAGTTTGACATTCATATTATAGTATTCATCACATAAGGCAGCTGCACTTGGACGGCAAAAACATATGTTTTCAGGAAGCCTCGATCCTCTTCAAGTACTATATAATAACAGGCTTGGATAGACGGGGGAAGATGGGTTGATTTTAAAGCTAGGATAGAGGCGAATCATCGAACTTGTTTATCGGGATTGGACATGTTCGGGCCTTGACTGACCTAGCATTGATTAAAAGAAACAGAAACATTTCCCACATCACCTCATTAACTGTTGTTGCATGCAGGGGCGGATCCAGGATTCGTAAACTGCGGGTGCCACTTTTTATATAGACACGAAAGGTGGGTTGGGTCAGTTAAATTTTGGTTACTTCACTTAGGTCAATTAAGCATTTTATTCCAAATATACAAATAAGTTAGGTTTAATATAGTGCTTCTCTTTTACACTTTTTTAAAATTCTATATCGTGAAAGAACATTGCAAAACAAATAAATTAATAATGAAAGAGCGTCTAATTAGAAAATTGCTTAAAAGTAGCTTAACTACATATTGTTTAGTTTGACTAGATTTCTTCAATAATCTCGAATTCAACTTTTTTATTTTAAAAGTTATATTTTATAGCAATTTTTTGTATAGATCTGTTAGTCAAACCACTTAATTTTTCAAAGGTCAGTAAAAAATATTTCTCAAATTATTCTCCTATTTGTATAGATTATTATCCTATAATCCAAAAGAGACAAATTACATATAAATTAAAATTAGTTCAAGTTATTTACAAAAAATAAGTTTCTCATGGAATAAGATATATAATGATAGAACAAAGTAAAAAGGAAAACAATAACAAAAGGAAAAAAGAAGAAGAAAAGAAAGAGAAAAGGAGAGATTATTAGAAAATGAAAAAGGAAAAGAAAAGTTAGAAAATAGAAGCTTACCTAGGGCGGAGTAGGACTGACACTTTCATAGTCTCTGTGTGTGTTGGAAGATGAAAAAAACTTAAACAAAAGTTGAATGGGATTCGAACCCAAGTCATTTGGGATAAAACACAGCCTCTTTACCACTGGCACCATAGTACTTTGGTTCACTATGGGTGCCAGTATATATATAAACACGATTTTCTTTACAAAATGTACATATATATACAAAATATCGCCGAAACTAGCGGGTGCCGTGGCACCCGGTACTCATAAGGTAAATCCGCCCCTGGTTGCATGCAAGATCATGTCCAGGATTTGAGTCTACTTGACCTTCCCGGATTTAAGAATCGTGAATCAGATGAGCTAAGTCAAGCATGTAGTTGAGGTCTAACCATAATGGAAACTAAGAATTTGCATCCAATTTGTGCAGTCTTGCAATGAAGCAAGCAGCATTGTTGTTTTCTACATGATAACTGATTTATAAGTCTCTAAAAGAAGGCAACTGCTGCATGAATTCTGGACAGCAGAGGCAACCAACTTCTAACTTCTATTTGAGGGTTATGTTTAACTCATTTGGATTATGACAAAACTGCACTAATTAAGTATACATGGCAGGTTTCGTGGATGATCAAAGACACGGAAGATTCAAGCAAGAAAAAAGGATACTCAAAGACCAAAAAATTTCCTATGTGTACCTGCATATCAGTGGTTATAGCTTTTTGTCCCTGCTTAAGAATGATTTAGCAAAATGGCCTCGGAGACAACACTTCAAGCTATAAATTGACAAGTGCCGCCTCTTCGAAAAATATAAAGGGCAAGTGTTGCCTGCTAAGTGATTAAAGAGGCAAGTGCTACTGAGGCAACACTTCAAGTTATCTGAGAGAATGTGGGAAGACATAAAAGGACGAGTGTTGCCTATGCAAGGGGGGGGGGGGGAGGGGGCAAAGTTAAGTGTTGTCAAGTGCTGCCTAAGAGGCAACAATTACGAGAAAAGGATGACAGGGCAACACTTCAAGTTATCAGGGAAAATGTGAAAATAGATAAAAGGTCAAGTGCTGCCTAAGAGACAACAGTTACTAGAAAGGGAAGGCGGTATGCGGGCGTCAATATAAGATATTGTAGTGTATTTACGTCCAAAATCTATTCATTAAAATTAGCGGAGGTCATTCTTACAAAACCACTTTAAGCAGGGTCAATAAGGCAAAGCACTGCCTATGGTGTCATAGTTTTGTAAATTGCCCCTAAAAAACTTAAAGAAGATCTAAGAAAGGAAGATTGAAGTACGAAAGATCTCAACTATGTATGGAAAGAAAGCAACTGTTACTAAAGGACGATAGCTAACTAAGGAAAGATTTTAAATGGAGAATCTTGGCAATTAAAGTCTTCAAGGCCAGCTGTACCGTGTGAAAGCACTAGAGCATGTGAACACTGATTACTAGCTCTCCTTTATTCTAAAAATAATTCCGTATCACAAAAGAATCTTTTTGCGGACAATTCTCTTAGGTCAAAGTATCTCCAATACAATAAGGAATATTGCAAATCCTTCTGTCAAATAATCAGGATCTCAATCAAATTAATCACGAAGGAACTTATGGAAAAAGATCAATCAAGGCTACTGATTAGAAGACATTACTGAAGAGGCTTATGCAAAGGCTACTCCAAAAAGAAGTCTATAAATAGAGGACCTCGACAAAGAAACTACTTACACTTCTATTCACTGTCTACACCATTCTTTATATTTTACTTAATACTATCACTATATACTTTAGAGTTCACGAGTGCTCAAAAGAAAAGAGAGAGTAGATCAGGGTAGAGGTAATAGTTGTGTCAAGGTGAAGTTTATCTGATAAGCTATAAGTCAGGCTATGTCATTGTTGGTGAACAAAGGTCCAAAACCAACGAGAGAATCGTTTATGGTGAACGAAAAACCATATGGTGTACTTGAAATTAAAAGAGCTAGAAGAGATACTCTCCATTGTGACACAAGAGGACTGGATTAGGAACCACATTGGTTGTGAACCAGTATAAAAATCACTTTGTCACTTTTATATTCCTGCATTTATTTTTTATTCAGTTATAATTTTATACAATACAATCAACTGCTTATTCCCTTAAGTCGACTAATTAATTTAAATCAAACAATCCCCCCCCCCCCCTCTTGTACTTTTAATTGTTATCATAACTTAGTCTCATATCATTTTGTTTGTTTGCCTAAGTGCAAGTGAGAAAAGATTATGTCTTCACGTGTTGTCAACGGAGCTTGACCAAGTCTCCTTACTTTAGTGGAAATCATTATGGTCATTGAAAGATTCGTATGGAAACATACGTTAAAGCGGTTGACTATAAGGTCTGACGTGTTATCAAGAAGGGACCCTATGATTTGCTTACTACAAAACCTACTAAGAAGCCTGAAGGAGATACCTCTACTGCTCCAATTTCACTTGATATGGATGACTATACCGATGAGCAAAGGGAGATAATTCAACTCAACTATAAGGCTGTCAACATCCTATACACTGCTATCAGTGGAGAGGAGTATGAAAAGATATCCAACTAGAAAAGTACAAAAGAAATATGTGATAAACTGGAAGTTATGTATGAGGGAACTAGTAAAGGTAAAGGAAACAAGAATTAATCTTTTGGTCTATGAATATGAATTCTTCCAGATGAAAGAAGGTGAATATGTGGAGAAAATGTTCGCAAGGTTCAAAAAAATCCTTGGTGAACTAAAAGTACTAAGAAAAGTCTATGCAAATGGAGAACATGTCTATTGACACCCAATTTTGTCTCTCCTGTTTTCAAAACCAACCGTTCTTGAATTTACACGCACTTGTGCATCCATTCCTACCTTGTCTATTATCTTCAAAATTACCTTCTCATAATATCCTGGAAATTGGGGCCATTTTCAAAGCATCATCCCAAACCATAGCTATTTTTACAATCTTCTATAGTTACTTATATTTTTGACAAAATCATCCAAAATTGTTTTAAGCTTCAAAATTAAAGCTTCAAAATTACAATTTTTATGCATCTTAGCCTTCCTAACATTTTAAAATTAATTTCATAATTTCCTATAATTTTATACCTTTTCGAATCCATTTTTATACCTATTTTATGCCTAATATACACCAGATATACACCATACATACACTCCACACGTACACCTCACACCCTCCCCACTTATCCACATAGACGCCACCTCAGCTAATATTTTACACGTCATACCTATGTGGATCATCCTGATCGTCCACGTTGACAATCCAACGGCTCAAATTGATTCCCTTTACTTCCACCCCACAAAACCCTTTTCCCCTCTGACCCTCGACCAGACACACTTTCTCTCTCCCCCTTGGCGATCTCAATCGCCCTTTCTGTCGATGACTTTTCCGGCCATCTGAGACGGTGAAAATTGGGGGAAATGGTGTCTTTAGACTCCCCTCATTGTCCGCAACAAACCCCACACACTTTCGAGGGGGTTTGGGCAAGGGAAAGTTTAACCCTAGGTCAGCTGAATCGCCACTGCCAAGGGCCGATTCTGGTCAAACTCCACCGGCGAAACTGGGCAAGCGTTGTTTGATGTGATTCACGGAGAAGAAACCCTCAGGTTTACACGATTAAAGCGGGTTAAAATTGACCCGACTCGAATTATAGACGGGTAACCCTGTTCCTTTTTGTTTCTCTTTGAACCTACGTGATACTGTGCTTAGTTTTGCTTAACTTTCACAAATAAATTAGCATGTTCTTTGTTTTTTTGTGAATCAATTAGGACGAAATCTTACACGATCACTAATTTTGTTCAATACACTGTTTAGTTTGAGTGGATTTTTAAACCAACGATTGCTTAAGTTTTCGTACATATTCAGTTTATGCCTTGTGTTTCGTTGATCATACTCCAATGAGCCTATGACTGTTTGAAATTCAACTATTATCCCCACATATTTTTGCAATGTACTTGGTCGCCTATCTTGTTTAAATGCACAGTTCCCATGATTAAGCAACTGCACCTAAATTGAAATTGTTTGGCATGATTTGAATATCTTAAATTAGTTCCGTTTGAAATTCTGATTAAAACTAGATTGAAATTGATTGTGTGATTGATCTGGTAATTGATTAGGGTCTTTTGAATCTGTAAGGACATATGTGTGTGGTTGACTTTGAACCTAGACTCTATTTGGGATAAGGGAATGGATCTTAAGTGGGTTCAGGATTTGTTTTACCCTAAGATTGTGGGATTGATTAACCCATTTATGGAAAGGGGTACTCGACTGATTTCCTTAACTTAAGGGGTCAATATTCTCTTACCATTTTTGGTTTCCTCGGTTTCCTCCTGTTAGAACTTAAAGCCCTCACCCCTGCCTATATAAATCAGTCTTTCTTATTCTTTGACATACACTGAAATAGAGAGAACACTTAGCATTTGCTTTATTCTCTTCTGCTTGTCTTCCAACATCACTGGAAGACCTGTGCCTTGTTGATTCTTTGGTTTTTGCTCTACAAGTACTAAAGAGTACTCATAGCTTTTTTTGTTTGTTTTCACATCACTGAAGGTATTCCTCATCTCTTTTCTCTTTTCCTTTAACTGCATAGTGCCTTTTGACTAAAAACTGGTCTTCTCTTCCTATTTGTCTTGGATTGGAACTGCTTGTGTGATTACTTCTTATGCTCTGCATATACTTGTCAAAAGGTTGTGCCTTGTTCTTGTTAGTACCTGTTTAGGGCTTCTTTGTTATACTCTTGTGCTCTGTATATACTTGATTGAAAGGCTGCACTCTTGCTCTTGTTAGTACCTGTTCAAAGTGTCCTGGTTGCCTCTTGTGCTAATCCTTTCATGCAGGAACTGTGAGGGTATTCCTGAGGGTATGCCAAGGTTCTTTACAGATTTTTTAGCTTTTACTTAGACCCCAGTGAGGGTACTCTGATTGTCTGCAGGTTCTAAGCCTTGACAACCTGGTTTCTGACTCCTATACTTAAGACTCCCTAATCCAGACATTAATTATACCTAGTAGACAAACTGAGAACTTTGGCTATGCTTGGCATGATTTATTCCTTACCTGATGAACCACGCCCCTTAGAAATTGTCCCCATTTGTGTATATTCGTTAGGTTCCCCTGTTGTATATGTTTAAAACAGGGCACACAGTTACTAGACTGTGTAAAAAGGGCTAAACAGGAGCCCCTCTCTTGCTCTTTATCTCCCTATATGCTGCATCATCCATGCCTATAACCTTTCTTTCGAAAATTGAATATTATGTCACACCTTTTGCTAAAAATCTGCATGTTTCGTAATGATACGGCCTATAATATGTTTCACAGGCTTTGTTTACTTGAGAGCATTTTTTTATGATGACCAGTGTAGAATGATATTTTAAATCGAGGCTATTCGCGAAAAGTATTGAAATCTGGGCCTATTACACTAAAATAAATCTGCCTCTGATTTGCACGAATGGTCCAGGCCCATAACATTTTTTATAGAACAGGCCTCTTTATGAGTTTTAGTTGTTTCTATTTTTTATGCAGTTGGTCCAGGCCCATAAATATTTTTTAAATAATGGCCTACTTATATGTAAGAATATTTTTAACTATTTTAAAACGCTCCTAATAGTGTATAGGGGTGTATAAAGCTTTGGGGTCACTTGTACACTTTAAAAGATTTTTTCTAAAAGTATAACTATCACTTAGATCATATATTTGCATGCCTAATACCTATTTATATACTATTATATGCGACAGCCCCTTTATCTGCATCTATGTGCTTTTTCGCGAACCCGCTTTCAAAAACAGTCCTTCTACATATATATATATATATATATATATCAAGACTTGACCCCTAAATAAAAAGGCTATTAAGGTTAGGGCTCGACTATTAATGAAGAATCACACCGACCCTAAATGAGCCGACATTTTATTTTAAAACAAACTCCTTTTTGTCCTTGGTTAAATCTAAAATTATTAAATTATTTATATGCTCTTTTCAAAATATGATTGTAAGATAAATTTATATGACAACACTCGTTTTCAATTAGGCTTTGACACTAGAGGCCATAGATGTGATTAGGCTTAAACTTAGGTCGAATATGGAAAGTTATTTGTTTGCATATGTAAATATATTATGCCTTAGTTAAATCCAAGTTAGTGTAGACATTGTTTACATCCCAAAACTAAGACTCGGACGGTAACCACCCTTTTGGTGGGACTCGGGGGAGTGCTTAATACCTTCTCCCTCGAGTCACTTGGACTTCTTACCCGCTTAGAATCTCCGAATAGATTGGTAGACCTTTTAAACTTAACTTTAGACACTTAAGTGATCTAATACGCCTTAGAACTATATTAGGTGGCGACTCCAAAACCTTAACTCAAACGAATTCACCCAGTCAAATCCGAAACGCGACTCGCCTCGAGTTGAGTCCAAAATTGGGTATGACAATGTCAAGAAGATTCTCCGGAGTCTTCATACTATCTGGCAGCCAAAGGTCATTAATATAGAAAGTGGAGATTTAAACAAGTTATCCTATGATGAACTAAGAAGTGACCTAATTGTTTTTTAGAAAACCCAACTCAAAAGGAATCCTCAAGAAGAAAAGAAGAAAATCGTGGCTTTCAACACCACAACAAAGGAAGTTGACCGTGATTACCAAGAGGATGTTGAGGTCCAAAAAAAACTTGTTATGATGTCTAAGAACATCAGTAATTTGATGAACAAAAGAAGACAATTCAGTACAAGAAGGACAATCAGAATATCAATAACAAAAATGAAGGACAATGCTATGACTATGGAAAACTTGGAGATATTGCAGACAACCTTCCTGAAACCAAGAAGAAGCAGTTCAAAGGTAAGAACATATCTTATGCAGCCTGGAGTGATGAAGAAGAATCTGAAAAAGATCATGAGGAAAATGAAACATCTGTTTCATGGCTACAAATGATTCAAGTAAACGGGACAAGGGTTTTACTTACACAAGTGAGGTACGTTGTGAATTTTACATAACAAAATCTGGAAATCTTGATAAAGTACTTGATGAAATGAAAAAGATTCTGAAGAAATTAAAAACTTTGACTAAAGAGAAGGAAGAATGGGAACTTAAGCTTGAAGTAGTAGAAATTGAAAGAGATTTCCTTCTAGAAGAGGTCCAAGAATTAAAACTTCAACTAAATGGGTTGCATAAATAAACTAGCCAAAGTTCCATTAGGTCTAACCGATCAACCTATCAAAGTAAGTCAAAAGGGAAAAGACCCATTCACAAGTCATCATCAAGTTCTTCTACTGAGTGATGTGGATCCTAAGGAAATAGGATAATTTAATATTCATTTTATTAATTAGGTTACTATTATCATTTAGTGATTGAGCTTATCTTTATCCTTATCTTGCTAGGTTAGATTAATTTATCATTATCTTTTATTTTATCTTTATCTCTTAGTTAGAGATAAAGTTTATCTTTTAAGATTTTACCAAGGTTCCCTGCTATAAATAGGGCATCCCTGGCTCATTGTTAGATAGTTTAGTTGATGAATAACAATATTTGAGTTGATTCCCTCCTTTAATTCTTCTCCCTTTTCTCTTTTCTTCTTCCTATTCTGCATTTCCCTTATGATGCTACATCAATTTTGGTATCAGAGCCTTTAACGATTCTAACTTCATGCATCCATACTATTCGACCTCTATCTACTACGAGCCCAAAGCCGTGAAAGACTTATTATTGACAATGATGGAAACTATCTCTCGTATGATCCAAAAATTCAACGACATCCAGAATAAGTGGTCTACACGCTACAGGACACTCCCTAAAGCTGCACAAATTTCAAATACGGTTGAGTCGGTAGAAGATAAGCAAACTACTGAGGAGTTTTGTGATGTTCAGGTGTTCGACAAAATGTTCGAATATTCCGCAGAGAGCAAAGCTCATATGTTCGAAGAAGGTTCTTATCGTTCTTCCAAAGTTTTCACAGATATTTATTCAGATGATACAATTTTTATCACTACAAAAAACTCTCATTTCGAAAAGGAATCATTAATGGAGGAAAATAATGTGAATGTGATATTTGAAAGTTCACACATAGACCTTGTTCAGCAGAAGAATTATCCATTACATGTTGCTACATATATACATAAGGATGGATGTTATTTGCTTGATCCAATTATTTTGGAATTATATCACCAGTCACACTCGCCGGAAATCGAGTTTTGATCCACTCTGAGAGAATGATGTAGCTCCTAAGGGAATTGGATAATTTATTATTTATTTTATTAATTAAATTATTATTATCATTTATCGATAGAGTTTATCCTTATCCTTATCTTGCTAGGTTAGGTTAATTTATCATTATCTTTTATTTTATTTTTATCTCTTAGTTAGAGATAAAGTTTATTTTTTAAGATTTTACCAATGTTCCCTGCTATAAATAGTGCATCCCTGGTTTATTGTTAGATAGTTAAGTTGATGAATAAAAATATTTGAGTTGATCCCCTTATTTAACTCTTTTCCCTTTTCTTTATTCTTCTTCCTATTCTACATTTTCCTTATGGTACTGCATCACTGAGTTTAATATGAATATTCATGTTTGCTATTATTGTAAAAAATCTGGTCACATCAACAAATTCAGAATTAGAAGGAAAAATTAAGGTAAGTTGGTGTGGAGACCCAAAGTCAACTGTGAGACAAGCACCTCAAAAGCTAATCCCCCAAGGACCTAAACAAGCTTGGGTACCTTAAAATCTGTAAGTATTTTATTTTTGCAGGAGCACCACAAACGAGCATATGAAAAAGGAAAATGGTTTCTAGACAGTGGGTGTTCCCGGCATATGACAAGTGACAAACAACTATTCAAATCTATCATTAAAACTGATGGTGGATCTGTAAAGTTTGGAGGAGACGCTAAAGGTAAATAATTGGAATTTAGATAATCTCTCTTAGCCCTTCATGTGAAATCAAAGAAGTTTTCTTAGTGGATGGATTGAAATATAATCAGTTAAGTATCAGTCAACTTTGTGCTGGAGGATACAAACTTAAGTTTGAATCATCCAAATGCATCATTCATGATACAAAAGGTAAAGTTGTTCTCTCTGGGTCAAGAGAGAACAATATTTATGTTCTCAACAATGGAAGCTCTTCAAATGATAAGCATTTATGTTTAGCATCTATTGAAATTATCCATGGACTTGGTATGAAAAACTAGGACCATGCTAGCATGTATTTAATTGAAAAACTTTCAAAATGCAATCTAGTCATTGGTCTTCCAAAGTTAAAATTTTCAAAGAATCATATTTGTGATGCATGCCAACGTGGAAAACAAACTAGATCATCTTTCAATTTAAAGGCCAACTTGAACTATTGCGTATGGATCCTTTTTGTCCCACAAGGACAACCAGTATTGGTGGTAAAATACATTCATTTGTTATTGTTGATGATTATTCTCGATTTACTTGGGTGATTTTTCTATCTCACAAAGATGATGCTCCGAAAAATTTTGAAGTATTGTGCAAGAAAGTTCCGAGAGAAAAAGGTTACTACATCTCTACTAGTAGAAGTGATCACGGTGGAGAATTTGAAAGCAAGATGATTGAAGAGTTCTGTAATAATCATGGCTACACCCACAACTTCTCCTCTACAAGAACTCCACAAAAAAATGGGTAGTTGAGAGAAAGAATAGAACTTTCCAAGACTTGGCCAGAACCTTGTTAGTTGAACACTCACTCCCAAATCACTTATGCGCTAAAGCGGTAAGTACTGCTTGCCACATTTTAAATAGATGCCTTATTCGTCCTATCCTAAAGAAAGCTCTTTATGAGCTATGAAAAGGTTAGCGCCCTAATATTAATTATTTTCATCCTTTCGGATGCAAATGCTTCATACATAACAACAGAAAGGACAATCTTTGAAAATTTGATCCTTGAAGCGACGAAGAATATTTCTTGGTTACTCTAACACTAGCAGATCTTATAGAGTTTTTAATAAAGAACTTTATGTGTTGAAGAATCCATGCATGTGGTTTTTGCTGATTCTTGGCAAAATACCGAGAAAGGTATAATGACAGGTGACGAAGAAGATGTTCAACCCCAGCTGAATCGATCTGAGGCCCAACATCATGAAGCTCCAGCGGAAAGAACAAACGAAGATCAACAGCCTTCAAACGAAGAAAAACCAACCAAGTCGACAGTTGATCCAGATATTGTGGTTCCCAATGAATGGAAAAGTACACCAAACTATCCACAGAAATTCATCATTTGTGATCCCCGCGAACCAGAAGATCTCTTAATACTAAATTTGATTTCATTTCACCGATTAAGCCTAAAAGAATTGACGAGACACTTCAAGATGAGTTTTGAGTTCATGCTATGAAAGAAGAGTTAGAACAATTTGAAAAGAATCAAGTTTGGAAACTTGTTCCCAGACCCAAATGCACTTCATTAATTTTGACCAAATAGGTCTTCCGAAATAAGTTAAATGAAGAAGGTAAGGTGGTGAGAAATAAAGCTTGTCTAGTTGCTCAAGGCTACTCTCAAACAGAGGGAGTTTAATATGACGAGACTTTTGCTCCAATTGTAAGGTTCTATTCACATTTTATTAGCTTATGCATCCTATAAAAATTTCAAATTGTATCAAATGGATGTCAAAACTGCATTTTTAAATGGTTTTATTAAGGAGGAAGTTTATGTCAAACAACCTCCAGGTTTTGAAAGTAAAAAGTTTCCTCACCATGTTTTCAAACTATCTAAACCACTTTATGGCCTTAAACAAGCCCCTAGAGCATGGTATGAGCGCCTAAGTCTTTTTCTATGGCCTTTATTTTTTCTGGATTGACTTCAATTCCTCAGTTGGAAACAATAAAATCCAAAAACATCCCGAAGCCTACACCAGAATTGCATTTCACGGGGTTTAGCTTCATGTTGTATTGCCTAAGGATGGTGAAATTTTCCCTTAGATATCTGAGATGATCCCGGGCTTGCAAGGACTTTACCAACATATCATTTATGTAAACTTCCTTATTTTTTTCAATTTGTTCCCTGAACATTCTATTACCAACCGTTGATAAGTGGCACTGTCATTTTTGAGAGCGAATGGCATTACAATAAAAAAGTAAGTCCTTAATTAGTAATGCAAAAAGTCTTCTTTTAATCATCTAGTTCTATGAAGATCTGGCTTATTCTCGGAATGTGCATCCAGAAAGCTTAAAAGTTTGTGCCCCGCTGTTGCATCAATAAGTTGATCTATACAGGGCAGAAAGAACGAATATTTTGGACATGCTTTATTTAGATCAGTATAATCTACACACACCCTCCATTTTTTATTTTTTTTTATATTACGACTGTGATAGTTAACCAGTCCGGGTATTTAATTTCTTATATTGATTCATTTTTTTATAGCTTGGCAACTTTCACTTCTGTATCCCTCTTCTTTATTTCCATGTTCTTTATCTTCTTTTACCCAATCGACGTGTGATATGGATTGGCGTTTTGCTTATGACTCGTTATTTTTGGCTCTATACTTATCATGTCGACATAGATCCAAGTAAAATAATCCAAATTGATTTATAAAAAGGAAATGATTTACCTCGATGTTCACAGTCGATTTCATAACCCAAGTACCAATTCTTTTCTAGGGAGTCTTAAAAAAAGACTGATCGCACCTAATTCATCAATGGTTGAATCAACAACATCTTGTTTCTCAAGCTTTCAAACTTAGCTGGGATCTTTGGGTACTTCCATTCCTCAGGCCTTAATAATTTGTCGGTCTAACCGGATGAGGAGCTGGGGTCACTAAAAGATTCTACTTGTTGTGATTGCTATTCGGATGAATCTTGAGGGACGACCCCTTTCTTTAGCGCCACCGTATAGCATTCACGAGTTTTCCTTTGCTCTCATATGATCTCTCAATATGGAGTCCACGGGACCCCCTCCATTGCATGGATCCATTTTCTTTCGAGGATGACAATGTATCCTATGTCTCTTGCTGTTACCTGAAACATAGTTTCTTTGGGAACACATTCGGCATAAGTAGTTAAAGTGGAGTTGTTTGAATTCAGATAAGACGATTGATTTCCTTCAGGATGATTTGATCCATCAGTTATATCTCATCCACTACCCATGATCGAGTAATATTAACAGAACTTCCTAGATCTATTAGTAGATGCTTGATATAAAGATAGAAAACATGTAATTTAATAATAAAGCATCATGGAGGGAACATGAGTCCGTCTCCATCAATATCATCAAATGTGATTCCATATTCGGAGAGTGTATCCTAGTTGCGCTTCTCATGTATAACTGACAATTCTGTATACTTTTTGGAAGTTGTGAAAGTGACCCCCTTGACTTCTGATCTTCCTAATATAACATTAACTAATCGTGTGGGAGATGAGGCTCTGAGGCTTGTCATTTTGATTTCTACCATAAGTTTGCTTGCCTTTATTACTGAGTCAATCTTCTAGCAATCCATTTTTCAATAAATAAGCTACTTGTAGAGCTTTTCATTCCTCAGTATCACTATAGAAGTTGCATTAAAACTGTTGACTCACTTGTTTGGATCTGTTCTCATATCTTTTGGCAAGCTAACCCTTTCTCCCATATATTTTAAAGGTTGCGATCAACTTAGTGGTACTAAAATTAAAGCTCTGCTCAGACAGTTTTGGCACTTGTGGCGCTTAAGGCACTAGGGCTTGCTACATAGTTTCTCTTTTGTTCAGATTAGTATGTTCCCGCCATCTCTCTTCTTGTCTATCTGGTATAGAGCAGGATGATTCATAAGGATTGAATGTACATCTCTCACTTCTGCATTCTGGGTTCGTTTGCCTAGAAAAGTTTGGAGTCTCTGCTAGAAGTTCTTTACCTAATTCTCTCTAGATGAATTATAGTGATATATCTGCCATGCACATCATCCCATGTCTTAGGTTCTCCTTCAACCTTCGTGTTGCCTCCAAAGCCTGCTCAAAAGGCTAAAGCTGCCCAGTTATCTGAACCTTAGGTTGCGATATCCTTTACCTCTAGAAACAGCCTATAAACTTTTTGAGTGACTTGGTCCTTGGTTGGCATCAATCATTTCATCAACTTTGTTCTCCACCTTTCATACTTCGGTATGGGCTTTTATGAATGCTTCTCTTATCTAAGCAAATGGTCTATTGAACTTGTTTAAATATCAAGTTAAAAGCACCTTTGGTAAGTGTCTCCCTAAATTTTTACCTATATTAATTTGATCACCGTCCTATTGAAGTCATTCCTCTTGATCATGGTCAGATATGCACTAACGTGAACATGGGGATCAGTGGTTCCATTGTATTTCATTAAATCTTAAGCTTTTTTGGGATTGCCAGTGGGGATGTACTTGATTTCTATGGTAGATGGGAGTTCTTCTCTGTGTTGATACTTTCCAGTACATAGGAGCTCCCAGAATATGGTCCATCCTTTCATTTTGTTCTTTAAGGTGCTACAAGATGGATTCTAAGAGTGGATTTGGAGGGTCCGAACTTTTAGCTCCCTGTGCCACCACTTCGGTTCAGACCCTTGGGAAACGATATCATCTTGATTTCCACATGTATTAGGGTTTTCGGGCACTAAAAGCGAGGTGTCTTTGGTCGGCTTCATTCTAGGTGGTGCAGGAGACTCTATGTTCCGCCCACCAGATAAACCTATCAAGGCGACATTGACTTGTGTATTCACAACCAGTTGTTGAAGGATAAACTCGTTTTACTTTTTCATTTAATCTCATAGGGTTTCTGCCCAAGAGTCAGATCTATCCCCGGCTATATCTTTCCATCTCCTTGGGTCCTGCGTAGGAGAGGAATTTCTAGACTGAGGTGGAGATCGTGGGGGTGCATCTTCAACGTGACTTGGATTTGGTTGCTACGTCATTTTGGTTTGAGGTCAAATTGGTCTAATATGCAATACAAAAAAAAAAAAAAAAAAAACTGCAAGAAAAAGATTAAGCTCTTGAAAAATCAACTACATTTTAGAATAACACGATTGCCTATGCCCTATGGTGGGTGCCAAATTATACAACCTAAATACCTACTTTAGACATTAACAATTGAGTATATGTTTAATGGGCCTCCAATAAAGTATTATATAAAATTAATAAATCCTTTCGTTGTTAAGCTTAAGTAATAAGTGTTATGGCCGAACTTAAATTGTATAAAAGTAATCCGTAAACAAAACAACAATGGAATAATGATATGAAGTAAAGAAAAAAGGTAAGAGTAATCTTGTTGAGTGAAGATTCAATAGTTCTTAATGTGATCTTGAATGACTAATGATTCTTGAGTACAATTTGGCAGAGTAACAATATGTATTTTTTCAAGTGAAGGGAGGGGTATTTATTGTATTAGCAAACTCTAGAAATTTCCTCTTTTTTTCTCGGCACCTGACTTATTGGATGAGAATTGTTGTTTTGGATAGATATTAACATTAGATGTGTCAAAAAAAAAAGATCCATATATTCTTTGAGTGCTCGACAAGAAAACCCATGCTTGGTACCAAGTCCTATGTCTGATGTTAAGTCTGGCGAATGGCCAGCTCTCGGGAACTTCTCCTTTGATGTCTTCATGTACTCGACACTGATAGTTTGATACGAACCAATCTACGCGGACGCAAAATAAAGAGATGCGAAAGCAAGTAAATACGATATCAAGGAAATAAGGGACGAGAAAGAACAGAAATAGAAGAAAGAATAGATAATTCGAATCAAAACATGATTGATTATCTAAGGGAGAGAATGAAACTTGAACCTAACAAGGATTCATACTAGGATGACATCTATTCGGTTCCAAGTAAAGGAGTCCATGGAGCCTCGACATCCACAAGACAGGCTCGGCCTAATCTATCTCTATTCTCAACTATCAATCCAAAACTAAATAATGAAATGAAAGACTAAGGGAAGCTTATATAGTTTTCCCATTTATGAGTGTAAAATGACTAAAAGCCCGTAAGCCTATTTAAACAATGATAAATAGCCTAAAATGCCCCTTCAGCTAATTCTAGAAAGCTGTCTGATTGATCATTCATCGCGATCGTGCAAGGCAATTCGCGATCCCGCAGGGCAATTTGGAACTTCATCGCGATCGCGTGGATGAGATCACGATTGCGCAGGGTAATGTTTTCCCAGCATTCCAGCAAGCTCGCATCTTTGTCTTTTGGTCTTCTTTGACTTGAATCCTGGTTTCCAAGCTCTCTTTGAAGCGTTCTAAGTCCCACATGTTGAGCGTAAACTCCCCACGGATTTGGATACCAATTTGGATTGCATCATTCTCTTCTTAAAAAGATTTCATCCTCGAAATCAAGCCAACAAGACCTATCAGAAAGGCAAAGACAAACGAACTTCCTACTCCAAGAGTAGGTTAGTGCCCAAAATTGTGAAAAACACACTCTTATGGTAGATCCAAGCATCAATATCAATTAAAAAGCTTATGTCCCCAAAGGAAACAATAACTTCTTAGCTCAACAAAGAAGTGCATACAACACTAGAATAAGCAAAGAGATCAATAGGATAAGGAATATGCAAGATATAGCATTCAAATTCCCTATGACCCCTAAGCGTATGACCAGCACACCAACCCTTCAAATCAATATTATCACAATGTGACACATTGGCTTTGGCATGCTCAACACCCAAGGTGTGATCAACATGTGGGGTGGAGTAAACACAATAGTTCAATTGGCAACTAACATCAAATACTCCACTCCCCTTCTTGGAAGCACTCTTACACATACCAAGAGTGACTTCCTCACCTCCAAATCCAACTCCAAGACAATCTCCCTCACTTGACAAACTCCAAATGAAGGTCTCCAAAATAGGTTCTTCATCATTTTAGTCCACACAATGAAGGCTAGGACTACTAGAAGATGGTTCAATACAACCAATATCAAGACCACTCTTCTTACTTGGAGTTCCAAACAATGGATCATCCATAGAGTCTAACTTTACAAACTATGGAGGTTCTATTTTACTACCAACCCTAGTCCGATATAATTTGCTATCACAATTGAGATTGTCTTCAAACAATGAGAATGTAAAAGCATGCACCTCAATTTTATGGTTAAACAAAATCATAGCATCAAGACTAGGTTCTTCACTCTCACTTGAGGAGTCATCGAAAACAAATGGATCCATCTCACACTCTAGAGAGCCCTCAAGGTCACAACCATTCTCACTACGACATATAGGTCCACCATTATCAAGCAATTCATCAAGGGAAAGAATAGGGTATTCATTCAACTCGTCTTCGCCTTTATCAAATATAGGTGAGGTTTCATAACAAGGTTCACAAGTAAGGTCAACTACACATTCTTTACTAAGGAGATGTTCAATGAAAACCGAGCTCACATCGTGATGTGGATTATCATCCCTTTCAACTAGTGGTTCAAAATCACACACAAGTTGACCAATCAACTCTACACTAGTTGCAAACACATTGTAATCACACAATTCATCAACTAGTATAGAGTTTTCACAAACATTATCACATGACAAGGAAGTAACATGCTCAAGGGAAGAACTATCACATACTTTTGAGTGGTCATCTTGCTCACTCAATGCACTTGAAGTGTCATGAATTGTTCCTTCACCTTGAAGCTTACATTGAAGATCTTCTTCACCTTGTTCTACCATCTTGCAACATGATTGAGGCACCATTGGTTGGCCTCCAAGAGTACCTACACAAGAACTCACATAAGTAGAAGAAAAAGATAAAGGGTTAAGGTTAGAATAAGGGGTGTTCTCACTCTCAATGATTCTTTTTCCCTCTTTCTTTTCCCTCATTTTCTTTTCAAGGTCGGGTGTAGATTTGGGTGATGACAACTCACTAACATCACTCAACACAACCTATCATTTTTCCACTCGAGAGTTGTCACCTGTCACTCCCTTACTCCTCTCAATCTTTTGTCTCTCAAATTCGGGCGAATTGGGATGAGGCCCAAGAATACCCATAGCCTGGAATCTAGGACTTAGAGACTCATCACTTGAAGTCTCCTTCTTCTTTGTTGGTGAACCACTTGGATTTGAAGCTTGTAGTTTCGGGTTCACCTTGTTGACATTTGTCAACTCCTTTCTAGCACTTGTCTCACCACTTGTTGTATTGGTAGGACTTCTTGTTTGCACTCTTTCAAGCACGGATTGAAGTAGCTCCTTGGTCCTTTCCAAATCCCGAGAAATTCCACTAAACAATGATTCGCCCCTTGCTCCATAAGGTGCAAACTCATAAACCTTTTGGTCCATGCCCACAAGAAATACATCTCTCTTAGCATTGTATCGAAACTCTTTGTTGAGTAGCCATGGATCACCTAGCCAAACATCAAAATGTGCCATGGGATACATATTACACCAAACATAATACTTGTAATTCCTATGAGATATGAGCACTCGAGCCTCATTGAAAACCCACACTCCATTATACCTATAAGGATGTTTCAATTTATAGCATGGTATCCTTAGGGTCTCAACCAAAGAAGTGCTAATGCAATTGGCATCGATACCTCCAATCTTGAGCAAGCATCCTCCATTACCATTCACCTCAACAACGAACTTACTCCTACCCAAGTCTCGTATAGGTGCATCCAAGAAAGAACTTGAATGCCCAAGAGTATCAACACCAACAACTTGGGTCTCCCTTATCCCTCCTCTACTAGCAAAATTGCTAGTGTAACTTCCACTTCCCGTCACTCTTCCAACATAAGAAGTGTTGTTGAAAGTCGAGGAAGGAGTCTCATAGTCAATGGCACCACTCTTACTACTTCTACTCCTCACATTGTTAAAATCATACAAGCTTTTGGTAGCACGAGCAACACCACTTCTCACTCCACCCTTTACATGGGAATTAGGAGCATTAACCCCCTTAACACAAGTAGGATAGGCAAGCCTCCCTTTTCCCATGGAACAACCACCCCTCCTCCCATACTAATGGAAGGACCTCTACTACTCCCTTGCATACCATTAGCAACACCAAAAGAAGATGTAAATGAACAATTCATATAATCAACCTCATCATCGATTCTCTCTATGTCACATCATATTCAAGTTCTTCACAAGAAGAGTAAGTAGGAACATCATACCTTGAAGCGTCACCATCTTTGGATTCTTGACTAGAAGCATAAGGATCAACACATTCATCATCATGAGCTTCATAGTCCTCATCAACCTTACGATCATCATAGTGACCCGCTTCATCCTCATACGAACCATAGTCCCCGGAATCTTCATAGCAATATCCGTCATCACCATCAAAAGAACCATAGTCTCCATCATCTCCACATGAACTATACCCTCCACAATCATCATCCGAAGCCATAGCTATAACAAATAAGAGTAAAGGACCTCACAAGTTCACTCCCTCACGTGTATCACTCAAGTAATGTTCACTCAATTTTCTTTCCACTCGTGTATACACTCAAGGTCTTTGACTTTTATGACCACACTCTATTGTTCTCACCATTCTTAGCCTTTTTCCTCTCAAAGATAGCCTTATCCCCTTTATAGAAACCAAAGTGAGAAGATCAACAACTAGCACGTCCAAGTATAGGTTCAGAATGGAGTTTATAAGACACCAAGAAACGAATAAGGACACACAAGCGGACTGGGAACAAAGGAAACAAGCAATGAAACCAAAATAGAGAAGTTACAAGACTACTAAGGAAGTGACACAAGAAAGACTCGAACCGAATTGGCACGAAACGGATTCAGATTTAGATGGAATTTTGTTTGTGAACTAGAAACTCACCATATTTGATGCAACAATTGGAATTTTGGTGATTGGAAACTGTTCGGAAGCCGTTGCGAACATTCTGTCCCAAAACTATTTTTCTAGAAAAATGTTGTTCTTCGCTATCGCGTGAAGACTGGCGCGTTCGCGAAGAACAAAGAATTCACAAAATTTAATTTTCTCTTCGCGTTCGCGCTTGACACTGCGCGTTCGCGTAGAGCAAAATTCATTCCCAGCGTGTTTGCACCCTGGCTTGCGCAATCGCGCAACTCTGCTGCTGCTGAACCTGAATCCGATTTTGAACTTCAACTTTCCACTTGAATCACCTCGATTCAACTTATTTTTGTAATCCAATGGTACCCAATTGTGTTTTCAACTACTAGAATCAATCCCCAATGATTTACTTCAACACCCAATCCATAGCAAATCTAAATCAAGAAATTTCAATCAAATTCAAGGGTTTTTCAAACTTTAGGATTTTTGATTTTTCAACTTTTGATTCTCATCACCAAATCACGTAATAAGGGTACCAAATCAATGGGAAAACATCATAGATCAATTCTCGATATCAAACAATCAACGGGTCATCAAATCCAATCCACAATATGAATTTTTTTTTGTATTTTTCTTCTTTCTTCCAAGAACAAGAACAACAATAACAATAAAGTAAAGATAAGATAAGCAAGGAACGTGAATTCGTAAGAACGAAACTCGAGCCTTGCGGTGATAACAAATGATACGAACCAATCTACGCGGAAGCGAAATAAAGAGATGCGAAAGCAAGTAAACATGATACCAAGGAAATAAGGGACGGGGAAGAACAGAAATAGAAGGAAGAATGGATAATTCGAATCAAAACATGATTGACTATCCAAGGGAGAGAATGAAACTTGAACCTAACAAAGATTCATACTAGGATGACATCCATTCGGTTCCAAGTAAAGGAGTCCATGGAGCCTCGGGCTTCCACAAGATAGGCTCGGCCTAATCTATCTCTATTCTCAACTATCAATCCAAAACTAACTAATGAAATGAAAGACTAAGGGAAGCTTATATAGTTTTCCCATTTATGAGTGTAAAATGACTAAAAGCCCATAAGCCTAATTAAACAATGATAAATGGCCTAAAATGCCCCTTCAGCTAATTCTGGAAAGCTGTCTGATCGATCCTTCATTGTGATCACGTAAGGCAATTTGGAACTTCATCGCGATCACGTGGATGAGCTCGCGATCGCGCAGGATAATGTTTTCCCAGCATTCCAGCAAGCTCGCATCTTGGTCTTTTGGCCTTCTTTGACTTGAATCCTGGTTTCCAAGCTCTCTTTGAAACGTTCTAAGTCCCACATGTTGAGCGTAAACTCCCCACGGCTTTGGATACCAATCCGGATCGCATCATAGTTGTTTGATCTATAGCCTTCACGTTCTAGGTACATGACATCATTATTTGATACATCATTAATTGAAGTTGGATCTTCTACTATCTCAGCGTGGCTGTGCACGTGGCTCACGTGGCTAGTATGATTTTTACCAATACAAATACTCAAAATAAAAATAGAGAAGAATTGGAATAACTTTAATGCAATCTCCAAAAAAAGTGCTCTTGATAAGTTAGTACTCCCCCATTTTAACTCATATTTTACTCATTATTACGTTCCAAGAAGAATGTTACAATTCTTAATATGAAAGCAACCTAACTTCAAACTTTCCATTAGAATGAGATTGTTTATAGTCACAAATATCTTTCTTAATTTTTGTGCCAAGTCAAACAATTAATAGCTTATAAGTTGAACTGTATGGATTAACAAATAATATAAAAAAGAAAGTGTTATTTAAAATTACAAATTCCCATCTTGTTGAGTTCTATGATAATGCTGATCCAGCAAAAAGAATTGCATCTCAAATTCAAAGAGCCTATAAATGAATCTAAATAAAAATTATATACATGCGAATTTTACTTAAGATACTCCAGATCTCTTATTATAGTTTCGTTTCTAGGCTGCCAATTATAATGAGCAAGTCACGTGCAATACAGATATGAGAGTCTCGGTAGAAACGAACAGAGATAGTAGTGGCGACCCTTGAGATGTTGTGCATGCAAACTGAAAATGGTTAAAAGAGAACTATGGGTTGGGTTTAAGGCAAAGTACACAGTACACACCTCACCGTACTCTACAATCAATATCTTTCAATGCTCTTTGTTCCCTACTCATCTAATCATCCAGCTGTTTATTTTTACTTAAATTTATCTTTATCGGACATTATTAATTATTATTATTTTTTGAAAGGAGAATATGCAAAAAAAATTAGTAATAGAAGATGCAGAATTCTTGGATGGTTTGTCAGGGTTGGAAATGGCTTTCGTGACAAAGTCATGACCGCAACTACTGGTATTTCCTTTCTCTGGTCAAACCCCTTATTTACTCCCATTTTTCTCTAATGTTTTGTCAAATTTTGTATATTTACTGAGCCCTCTCAGGACAATATAATTTCTCTATTTAAGCCCATCCAGGATTCAGCTATACTCAACTATCTCTCTCTCAACTGGAAAATAAAACAAAAAAAACTGTCCCACTGTCTTTCTCTGTTTCTGTCTATATCACGCTGTTCTTTCTACTTTTTGTCTTGTCTTTTGAGATAAAAAAGATCGAAAAAGAGAATACCATGGCAGATACACTGAAGGCAGATCAAGTTATTGAATTCCACGAAGCTATCGGTCTATTCGACAAAACTTGGGATGGTTAGTGGCATTCCTTTTCTTTTTCTTGATAACCAAGAAATTCTCAGGAAGTGACGGACAATTTGAAACTCGGTGAATGATACTAGTCTTGAAACTCGGTGAATAATACTAGTCTTCCTTTTGTTGAGTCATGCTTCCTATAGTGTTTCTCAAAAACAACAAAGTTAATTGGTTTTGGCAAATGACTTTTTTTGAATCTCAAACCGTACATGTTGTTTCCCACTTTCAAAGTGTGTGGTTTTCAATGCATTGATTTTACAGGCTGCATTACAGCTGAAGAATTGGCAACAGTGATCAGGTCATTGGATCAAAATCCAACAGAGGAAGAATTGTGCCATCTGATTGATGAAGTTGATACAGATGAAAATGGGACCACCGAATTTGCTGAATTCCTAAACCTCATCACTAAGAAAATTGAGGTAAACCGATTAAAGTGATTCTTCATTAATATTTTCCATGCGGCTCTAAATTTATGTCAAGTTAAAAGCTTTAATATATGGTTACCTTAATCATTTTATTTTGGGTTCTATGCTAATCAGGAGACAGATGCAGAGGAGGAACTAAAAGAAGCTTTTAAGGTTTTTGACAAAGACCAAAATGGTTACATTTCCGCTAACGATGTGAGTCATTGATTTTATTGGAACTCTAGCTTTTCATTGCAATTATTGCCTCCTGGTGCTTCCGAAACAAACCAAGGATATGCTGTCATGTGATGAAACTGAATTGATTAACATGGCAAAGGGTTGTAAAATCACAGTGATAGACGAATAACAATTGCTCACGATTAATTTGTGTGTTTTCTGACAAGTTGATCTTTAAAAACTTTAGAAGGGATAATTGTGCTGTTAATTCCTAAAGTTGTTACTTAGTTAATTCTGCTTTTGAACCTTGTTATATTTAACCTTGAATATTGAAATGTATGTTTTTAGTCTTTACTTAGGAAAGAAGTTATCGTTAGATAATTTTCTTGCTATATATATGATCATCAAAATATGGAGTATAAATTTTACAGAACACATGAGTAATCAAATTACTCATTAGTTGTGGTTAACCAGATATCAAAAAGGTCATAATTAATCATGATTTGTTGTTCTTTTCTGGGTATTCAACGTTTCAGGAACTAAAAGCACAATTATTCCTCTTCAAAAATTTCTTGAAATTCTATTAAGTAATCTCGTGATCAGTACTCCGTATCCATATTTTGATGTGCAAGTCAACCATGTACGACCTGTACTCATATTGTTAATCAAGACCAATAAAAAAGATACACAAAATAATTAATAAGAAAGGAACAACTTGTACTGTCAATGAATATTAAAATAATCATTCTTATCAGTGAACTAATAAGGCTTAGTGCAAAAGATTTAAATACTTAAAGCGACGTTAAGGGGTTCACATGTCTTTATAGTTTAGAATCCTATATGATTAGGTGTTTACTTTGAACCAATCTGTCGTGCAATGAACTTTTCAACAGTTCACTCTAAGAAATGCACTTGCTCTTCTGATTTTTCTCAAATTAATTTAAGTAAGTTGTTTTCTGGATGGAAAATGAGGATACAATTAAAAAGGAGTTGTAAATTAAGATTTTCTTGATCCTCTGCAGTTGAGGCACGTGATGATCAACCTTGGGGAGAAGCTAACAGATGAAGAGGCTGAACAGATGATTAGAGAAGCAGACTTGGATGGGGATGGTCAAGTCAACTTTGACGAATTTGTTAGAATGATGACCGTTGGATAGAACTCAAAAACTTGATGACCAAAATTGTAATATTTGGTCGTTTCTTATTTTCATTTTATTATTTGTTTTATTTCAGTTTACTATCAATGTTGCGGCCAAGAAGTTGTAGGATTAATTTATTATTAAATTATGAAATTTTTAACCCTCTTCTTTAGTAGAAATAGAACTCATAGATATATAATCTTCCTCACAGTCAATTCCCATGAAATTCATGTATGGTTGGTGGCCGAAAACATGTTTTGACGTATTTGATTTGAAGTATAGTTTACAACAACATACCGAGTGTATTCTCATAAGTGGAGTCTGGGGAGGATGGATGTACACAGATTTTACCCCAACTAAGGTGGAGAGGCTGTCTCAAATAGACCCTCAGCTATTCGAAAAATATTCAGAAAATATGCTAGCAAAAATAAGATGAAACTATCCATGATAAAAAAAATACTGATAACTAAGGTAAACAGATAACAGTGAAAATAATAAAGGCACAGAATAAACAAATTATAATCAGCACTCTCACGACTACTACCTAATCTTCTACCCTGATCATCGACCTCCACGCTTTCTTATCAAGGGTCATGTCCTCGGTGATCTGGAGGTCAGCCATGTCCTGATGAATCACCTCGCCCCAATTCTTCTTTGGCCTATCTCTACCTCTCCGTAGACCCAACACTACCAACCTCTTACACCTTCTTACTAGAGCAACTGTGCTCCATGGTCGAACCATCACAGCCTCACTTCTCGCATCTTGTCCGCTACTGCAACCACTTCCACCTTGTTCCGAATAACCTCATTCGTAATCTTATTCATCCTCGTGTGGCATTTGAAGTAGAGTTTATAAAATGAAAGAATATTTTAGGATCCGGTGATCTTAATGAAACGACATCGGTCAGTCGTTTCAGAAGTTAGGACTCCGATTAGCATGCCGATAAATTTAAAATATTCATAAGGTCCATTAGGACCTGTATGTAAAATTTGAGCTAAATCAGACCTCGTATGGTAGGCATCGGAAGAAGGTTTCAGTTTTATTGTCGATAAATATTAAAAATAGATTTTTGAGCTCGGTTTTAGCGAATGAGCTCCGATTCGAAATCCGAAAGTGCCGTTAGGTTCGTATGATTATTTGTGACTTTTGTAATTTTTCGAAAGTGAATTTCGATGTTGTTCGGCTAGTATCCGCTAAAATGCCGAAAGTTAAATAATTTGACCTTTTTCCTTTAAATTCGCATCTTGAGTTTCGGGAGTCCGATTTGAGATCCGTCTTTGTGACTATGTTACATATATTTTGTATAACGTACTTGAAAATTTGGGATCATTTCGACTTCTCTAGGGTTCCATTTTAATTTTAATCGTCGTAGCGAATTTATTATAAAAAAATGAAAAAATAAAATTGATTAGTCGGTGGGCTACGAGATTTAATCCCTTAGGAAAGCAGCAAATGAGATACAACAGAAACATTGGAACATATACAGAGAAAAGAGAAATTAGGAAAAGAAAGAGGTAAAAAGGGAAAAAGAGGTGGAAAAATAGTGGAATTTCTACCCCAAATCTCCAGGCAATGATGTTAACTCATTCTTAGCTTATTACGTGTGTTTGAATATATTTTTACGGTAAAAATAGGAATATTAGACATCGCCCTAATGACTTAAATTTATAGTTTAAATGGTCAATTGGGCCTTGATGATGGAAATGATTATATATTCGTACTCAGTGAGTTATGGGCAACATATAAATATAATTTATTTAAAGTTTGGTTATGGGACTTTGAACCCTGTACATAGGCCTGGCCTGCGTATTGCGTATGCACATAGGGTATCAGGTTCCTAACTAAGACATAAGGAATGAAGCCTTTAGCTTTATTTGATATAATTTTTCTGCTTATTGGATAGAAAGTGATCGTTTGACAGTTAATCCAATAGAAAAAGCAGTTGTTGAGTAGCAGAGCTAGTATTGGAATACGGTAAGTTATTATATCCATTTCGTTGGAGGCATTTGGCCTCGTGGAATTTCTACCACGTATTCTTTACGTGTGTAGCTGCCGATAGGCGTACTCATTACGCCTTAGCTTTGAATTTACGTTGTATATTATATGTTATGTTCTGTTGCTGGTATTGCATTGAGTATCTGAGCATTGTACTCTGGCTGTCATTATTGCATATACTTCCCGGTAATCAATGAGAGTCCCGAGCCGGTGAAGGGTCATTACTGCATATACTTCCCGGTAGGTGATGAGAGTCCCGCGCCGGTGAAGGGTTATTATTGTATATATCTCCTGGGGGACGATGAGAGTCCCGCGCCAGAGATAGGTTTCGGGCACATGTGATCCCATTGCATCATGATACATCATTGCATATCTTTATATGCATTTTTTTAGCTGTATAGATTTATTGCATTAATTATCTGGGAATGATTTATCTGATTGACTGCTATGGCTTCAGTTTCCCTGACTAGCATATCTATTTTTCGAGGTTGCTAGTTTGTCCTCACTTATTGAGTCCTTATGACTCACTCCCTATTTGTTCTTGTGTTTTCTTTTCGTTCGACAGATTCTGCTCCAGGACCCAGCCAGCTACGTCGTGATTGAGGAGTAGTACGTTTTCAGCTGTCTACGGTGAGCCATCTTGTTCATTACGGCCACCAACTTCAGATATTATAGTTTTCCTTACTTTTGCTCCCTTCGGGAGGTGTGTATATATTTTGGCCTTCTTAAATGTCTGATCTGCAAACCTTTAAACCTGTGTATTCTGAGTAGTTAGTTGTTGTACCAGACAGTTGTATATATATCTATTCTTGAGAGTTATTTTATGTTGTTAAGGTCATGTTTAATTTTATTTTCAAGGTAATTTTGCGCCGTTTATATCGATTTCTTCTATAGGGTTTGCCCGACAGGTATAGGGAAGGTGGTCGGGTGCCCGCATGGCCTAGCCGAAAATACGGGTCGTGTCAGTTGGTATCAGAGCCCGGTTTAGAGTCTTTCCAGATCATGACAGTGTCTAATAGAGTCTCGCTGATCGGGCGGAGACGTCCGTACCTATCTACGAGAGGCTATTGTGGCATTTAGGCAGTTTCCTTTCTTTCTTTCCCTGTCGTGCGTGAGTCTTCTTATCTGAAGTAAAATATTTTTAATTTTCTGCTGTAAATGGTAAGTACGCGCGCGAATTTTCAACGAGAGGCGGAGGAGCCAACGGTCGCCCCCTTTTCCTGCTGCTCCGCGAGGTGGTGGTGTTGGCCGCAGTAGAGGTTGTGGTGGAGGAAGACGTAGAGTTGCCCAGGCCGTGAGGATGGTGGATCATGTTGATCCTGCTGCAGGGGTTCCGGTAGTGCCAGCTTTTGCTGGGCAGGGGGAGCAGGGCTTATTCGTTCCCCCCGCACTTTATGATGCTTTTATGAGATTCTTAGTGACGCAGATGCCCCAGGGACCTCCTATTCCTCAGGCTGCCGTAGATGCTCGTATTCCTCATGCTGCTGTAGATGCTCCTATTCATCAGGCTACTATAGATGCTCCTATCCCTCAGGCTGTCGTAGATGCTCCTATCCCTCAGACAGCTCCGCAGGCTGCGGTAGATATTGGTTCTTAGGTTCAGGTAGCCCCCATTCTAGCTCCACATGTAGCCCCAGCAGTTCATGTTCCAGGTGGTTATGTTCCAGAGGTAGCGGGTGTTGTACCTCCGGTTGCTCAGGCTGGACAGCTAGTCCAGGTAGCAGGTTAGGTTGATGATCCGACAAGGTTGCATTATTTTACCCGACTTAGTCCTCCGATGTTCTCTGGTCAGAAATCAGATAAGCTTAAGCCTCGTGAGTTTCTTGATCAATGTCAGCGTATCTTAGAGGCCCTTGGATATATTGAGCAGTATGGAGCTGATTATACTGCCTTCCAGCTTGAGGGTCCGACTTTAGCTTGGTGGACTGCACTCCGATCAGCTAGGCAGGGCTTACATAAGCTGACCTGGAGTGAGTTCTCACATCGATTCATGGAGAAGTTTATCCCTCGCAGTTAGCAGGATGAGAAGAGGAGACAGTTTGAGAGGATTGGATAGGGTAACCTGTCAGTCACGGAGTACGAGCTTTTGTTTTCAGAGATGTCCAGCTATGCTCCAGATCTCGTACAGGAGCCCTCTGAGAGGGTCAGACGTTTTATTGATGGGCTTTCTCTTTATTTGCGATCCCAGATGGCTCGTGAGATTGAGGCTGGTACTCTATTTGATGTCGTTGTTGATATTTCCAAGAGGTACGAGGCCTATCACAGTTTGGAGATGGAGGAGTTAGAGCGTGAGAGTAAGAGATCTCGTGGTCCAGGGCATTCTAGTACCTCGTATGGAGGTAGGAGTTATTAGCAGCAGAGTAGGCCTCCTGTCAGACCAGCTCAGTTTCGAGCGCGTGGTTTTCAGGACGCGCCAGGACCTCGACGAGGTCATCCCCAGCTTCCTGCTAGTAGTCATTAGCTGTTTGTGCAGCGCCAGTATGGCCCAGGGTGTTTCCATTGTCGTGAGCCAGGGCATCATAAGAAATATTTCCCTTATCTTTATCAGCAGGGTAGTAGCAGTTCTTTTCCTCACCTTCCAGCTCCTATGCAACAGCAACCTCAGGGCTCCCCTTCAGGGTCTCAGCCAGTTAGAGGTGCACCACCACCCGGTAGAGGTCGTGGGCAGGGTACTAGTGGTCCTTCTAGAGATGGTCGTCAGGGTAGCGGCTCAGCTCAGCCGCAGAGACAGCTATATGCACTGTTGGCCAGGCAGGATGCCGAGGCATCCCCAGCTGTTGTTACAAGTATTTTATCTGTTTGTGGTTGAGATTTATGTTGATTATATGCGTCTTCGTGATCCATTCTGTGTTTATACTCCTATTGGAGACATTATCATTGTGGATCGAGTAGCTTGTACCATATCTTTTGGGGGTCGTGAGACACTAGTAGATATTCTAATTCTAGATATGGTTGACTTTGATGTTATTATTGGCATGGATTGGCTGGCATAGTGTCATGCCACATTAGATTGTCATGCCAAGTATCTTCAGTTGTCTCTTCCTTGTTCAGCACCAGTGGTGTGGCAGGGCTCTTATTTGCCACCTAGGGGGCATGTTATTTCCTTCCTGAAGGCAAAACGGATGATGGATAAAGGGTATCCAGCGTATCTTGCCATGGTTCGAGATACCACTGTGGAGATTCCATCTCTTGATTCTGTTCCTGTCGTTAGGGAGTTCCCTGATGTGTTTCCAGATACTTTGCCAGGACTTCCTCCTGATCGAGAGATCGAGTTTGGTATTGATATAGTGCCAGGGACTCAGCCTATTTCTATCCCTCCGTATCGCATGGCTCCATCAGAGTTAAAGGAGCTGAAGAAGCAGTTGCAAGATTTGCTTGATAAAGGGTTCATTAGGCCGAGTATTTCTCCGTGGGGTGCTCCTGTTTTATTTGTGAAAAAGAAATATGGGACTATGCGGATGTGTATTGATTATCGTCAGCTAAATAAGGTCACCGTCATGAATAAGTATCCCTTGCCTCACATTGATGATTTGTTTGATCAGTTGCAGGGTGCCAAATTCTTTTCTAAGATCGATTTGCGAGCTGGTTATCATCAGCTAAAGATTCGCGAGTCAGATATCTCGAAGTCTGCTTTTAGGACTCGTTACGGCCATTATGAGTTCCTACTTATGTCTTTTGGGCTGACTAATGCCCCTGCAGCCTTTATAGATCTCATGAACCGGGTGTTTAAGCCATTCCTTCATTCCTTTGTCATTGTCTTCATTGATGATATTCTTATTTATTCTCGTAGCCGCGAGGAGCATGATTATCATCTGCGGGTGGTTCTTCAGACCCTCCGTGATCGTAAGTTGTATGCCAAGTTCTTGAATGTGAGTTTTGGCTTGATTTCTGTGGCATTTTTGGGTCACGTGGTATCTAGTGAGGATATCAAGGTTGATCAGAAGAAGATTGAAGCAGTGCAGAAATGGCCTCGTCCTACCACTCCGACAGAGATTCGCAGCTTCCTTGGGTTGGCAGGTTATTATCGGTGGTTTGTGGATAAGTTCTCTACTATTGCAGCTCCCCTGACTCGCCTAACGCAGAAGGCGGTTCAGTTTCGATGGTCCGATGAGTATGAGGCAAGCTTCCAAAAGCTTAAGGCCTTATTGACTTCAGCTCCAGTGTTATCCCTTCCTTCGGGCACCGGTGGATTCGTAGTATATTGTGATGCATCTCGTGTGGGCCTTGGTTGTGTTCTTATGCAGCACGGGAAGGTAATTGCTTATGCTTCCAGACAGTTGAAGCCGAATGAGAAAAATTATCCGACTCACGATTTAGAATTGGCAGCTGTGGTCTTCGCTTTGAAGATATGGAGGCATTATCATTATGGCGAGCCTTGTGAGGTGTATACGGACCATAAGAGTCTGCAGTATCTTCTCTCTCAGAAAGATCTTAACGGCCGATAGCGGAGGTGGCTTGAATTAATTAATGATTATGATCTCACCATCCACTATCATCCGGGGAAGGAGAATGTGGTAACAGATGCTTTGAGCAGGAAGTCCATGGGCAACATGGCTTTTCTTTATGCTGAGATGAGACTATTGGCCCGAGAATTGCAGTCCCTTGGCGACTCTGGCGTCATATTTCTTCTCCCAGACTCCAGTCGAGTCTTAGCGTGTATTGCAGCTCAGTCTTCCTTAGTCAATCAGATTAAGGGAAGACAGTTTGAGGATCCTCATCTGAAGGAGGTGCGTGGTCGTGTCCTAAGTGGAGGAGTTCCCTCCTTCGAGCTTGATTCAGAGGGAATTCTTCGGTTTAATGGTCGACTCTGTATTCCTAATGTTGGGGATTTGAGGCAGTCAGTGCTCGGTGAAGCTCATAGCTCGCGTTATTCCATTCATCCTGGTATTTCAAAAATGTATCAGGGCCTCCGAGAGCTATACTGGTGGAAGGGGATGAAGAGAGATGTATTTGATTATGTATCTCGTTGCTTGAACTGTCAGCAGGTTAAGTTCGAGCACCGGAGACCAGCAAGGTTAGCCCAAGCATTGCCCATTCCCGAGTGGAAGTGGGAGAAAATCACGATGGATTTTATAGTTGGTCTGCCAAAGACCATGCGGCGCCACGATTCAGTCTGTGTCATCATCGACAGACTGGCTAAATCAGCTCATTTTATCCCTGTAAAGGCTACTGATTCAGCTCAGAGACTGGCTCAGATTTTCATTCAGCAGGTGGTTAGATTGCATGGTACTCCTGTATCTATTATTTCAGATCGTGGTTCCCAGTTTACTTCTCAGTTCTGGCAGTCTTTTCAGAGAGAGTTGGGGACCCAGGTGCAGCTTAGCACATCATTCCATCCTCAGACTGATGGTCAGTCTGAGCGGGTTATTCAAATTCTGGAGGGCATGTTGAGAGCTTGTGCACTGGACTTCGGGGGTTACTGGGATGATAATTTGGCATTAGTAGAGTTCTCTTATAATAATAGCTATCAGTCTTCTATTCAGATGGCACCATTTAAGGCCTTATAAAGTCGTCGATGTCGTTCTCCTATTGGCTGGTTTTAAGTCTCGAGATGTCGAGGTGATGAGTTCAGATATGGTTCGTCAGAATTTTGATGTTGTTCGTGTTATTCAGGATCGTTTACGGACCGCCCAGAGTAGGCATATTTCATGTTCGAACCGGAGGAGCCGAGAGTTAGAGTTTGAGGTCGGCGACATGGTATTTATGAAAGTGTCGCCGATCCGAGGTGTAAAAACATTTGGTAAGAAAGGAAAGCTTAGTTCCAGGTTCATTGGCCCTTTCCGTATCGAGAAGCATATTGATAAGGTAGCTTTTCGCCTCGACTTGTCAGCTTCTATGCCAATTCACCTATTTTTCCATGTATCGATGCTCCGAAAGTGTATCCGAGATCCTTCCGAAGTAATCGAATTAGATCCTTCTCAGTTAGATGTGAACCTAGCTTACGAGGAGTTCCCAGTTGCTATAGTTGCGCGTGATGTCCGAAAACTTCGTTCGAAGCAGATTCCGATAGTTCGAGCACGATGGAATAATCGTCCTCATGAGGAGGACACTTGGTAGCTTGAGTCCATAATGCGTGAGAAGCATTCTTACCTCTTCGACGATTCAGGTTTGATCTTGGTTTTTAAAGCCTAAAATCTCTTATCATTGTATATGATTTTGGTTTCGTAGTAAATGTCATTGACAATTGGTGTAAGCATTCTCATTAGAGGTGTGAAATCTATTTTAGACTCTTGCTCGTTCGAGGACGAACGAGAGTCTAAGTGGAGGAGAATGAAACGACCTCGGTCAGTCGTTTTGGAAGTTAGGACTCCGATTGGCGTGCCGATAAATTTAAAATATTCATAAGGTCCATTAGGACCTGTCTGTAAAATTTGAGCTAAATCAGACCTCGTTTGGTTGGCATCGGAAGAAGGTTTCAGTTTTATTGTCGATAAATATTAAAAAGAAATTTTTGAGCTCGGTTTTGGCGAATGAGCTCTGATTCGAAATCCGAAAGCGCCGTTAGGTTCGTATGATTATTTGTGACTTTTGTGATTTTTCGTAAGTGAATTTCGATGTTGTTCGGCTAGTTTCCGCTAAAATGCCGAAAGTTAAATAATTTGACCTTTTTCCTTTAAATTCACATCTTGAGTTTCGAGAGTCCGATTTGTGATCCGTCTTCACGAGTATGTTACATATATTTTGTATAACTTACTTGAAAATTTGGGATCATTTTTACTTCTCTAGGGTTCCATTTAATTTTAATCGTCGTAGCGAATTTATTATTAAAAAAATAAAAAAATAAAATTGATTAGTTGGTGGGCTAAGGGATTTAATCCCTTAGCAAAGCAGCAAACGAGATACAGCAGAAACATTGGAACATATACAGAGAAAAGAGAAATTAGGAAAAGAAAGAGGTAAAAAGGGAAAAAGAGGTGGAAAAATAGTGGAATTTCTACCCCAAATCTCCAGGCAATGATGTTAACTCATTCTTAGCTTATTACGTGTGTTTGAATATATTTTTACGGTAAAAATAGGAATATTAGACATCGCCCTAATGACTTAAATTTATAGTTTAAATGGTCAATTGGACCTCGATGATGGAAATGATTATATATTCGTACTCAGTGAGTTATGGGCAATATATAAATATAATTTATTTAAAGTTTGGTTATGGGACTTTGAACCCTGTACATAGGCCTGGCCTGCGTATTGCGTATGCACATAGGGTATCAGGTTCCTAACTAAGACATAATGAATGAAGCCTTTAGCTTTATTTGATATAATTTTTCTGCTTATTGGATAGAAAGGGATCGTTTGACAGTTAATCCAATAGAAAAAGCAGTTGTTGAGTAGCAGAGCTAGCATTGGAATACGGTAAGTTATTATATCCATGTCTTTGGAGGCATTTGGACTCGTGGATTTCCTACCACGTGTTCTTTACGTATGTAGCTGCCGATAGGCGTACTTATGACGCCTTAGCTTTGAATTTACGTTGTATATTATATGTTATGTTCTGTTGCTGGTATTGCGTTGAGTATCTGAGCATTGTACTCTGGCTGTCATTATTGCATATACTTCCCGGTAATCAATGAGAGTCCCGAGCCGGTGAAGGGTCATTGCTGCATATACTTCCCAGTAGTCGATGAGAGTCCCGCACCAGTGAAGGGTCATTATTGTATATATCTCCTGGAGGACGATGAGAGTCCCGCGCCGGAGATAGGTTTCGGGCACATGTGACCCCATTGCATCATGATACCTTATTGCATATCTTTATATGCATTTTTTTAGTTGTATAGATTTATTGCATTAATTATCCGTGAATGATTATCTGGTTGACTGCTATGGCTTCTGTTTTCCTGACTAGCGTATCTATTTTTCGAGGTTGCTAGTTTGTCATCACTTATTGAGTCCTTATGACTCACCCCATATTTGTTCTTGTGTTTTCTTTTCGTTCGGCAGATTCTGCTCCAGGACCCAGCCAGCCACATCGTGATTGAGGAGTAGTACGTTTTCAGCTGTCTACGCTGGGCCATCTTGTTCATTACGGCCACAAACTTCAGATATTACAGTTTTCCTTACTTTTGCTCCCTTCGGGAGGTGTGTATATCTTTTGGCCTTCTTAGATGCCTGATCTGGAAACTTTTAAACCTATGTATTTTGGGTAGTTAGTTGTTTTGTCCAGACAGTTGTATATATGTCTATCCTTGAGAGTTATTTTATGTTGTTAAGGTCATGTTTAATTTTATTTTCAAGGTAATTTTGCGCCGTTTATATCGATTTTGTCTATAGGGTTCGCCCGACAGGTCTAGGGAAGGTGGTCGGGTGCCCGCACGGCCTAGCCGAAAATGCGGGTTGTGTCACTTAATTATACCATGCTAGACTTCTGTAGTTATAAAAGCATGTCGTTACTCGTTTGATATATGGTCAGGTTATACTTGGTTCTTATTCAAGCATGTCAGATGCTTCAGTGAGAAGGTGCGAGGAGTTGGCCGTGCTACCTCTTCGAAGAGGTAGTGGTAGGCCGAAAAGAATTTGGGTGAGGTAGATAAGATATGGCCCACCTTCAGATCAGCAAGGACATGACTCTAGTTAGGAAAGCGTGAAGGTTAATGAAAGCGTGAAGGTTAATGATTAAGGTAGAAGGTTAGATAGCAGTCCCACAATATCGGTCTTACTAGCTTTGTATTATTCTTTTATGTACTAGTGATATGGTTTTCTATGCCTTTATTGTTATAGACATTTGTTTACCTTGGTTATTATAGTTTCTATGCATGCATCTCCTTAATCGTGCTATTTTTATTTTTATTTTTAAAAAAAATATGTTTTAAATTTTATTCTTTAGCCGAGGGCCTATCAGAAACAAACTCTCCACCATGGTGGGGGCAATGTCTGCATACATCACCCTCCCTGACCTCACTAGTGGGATTACACTGGGTATGTTGTTATTGTTGTTGTTGTTGTTGTTGTTGTCATTGTTGTTGTTGTTGTTGGTGGTGGTGGTGGTGTGGGCTAAAATATGAATTTAACCGATAGCAATTGATTTTATAATTGCGTGGGTCAAAAGGAAGATGTTGTATCAAGTTAACCTTATGTTTTGTGCTAATAAATCTTAAGATCTAATATAATGTCGTGTCGATTAACGAGAAAAATAACATAGATCAAGAATTAAAAAAAAATAGTAAATGAGCTAAGCAAAAGATAAAGAAAATCTTATTGTTGATCCAAGAGCCCAAGCAATGCTTGATATTTCTTTAATAAGACCGTCATTTAAAATATTGAGAATATTCAATAAGGAGTGTAATCATGTTACAAGTATGGATACAAGAGATATTTTTATTACTTCCTAACAGTAGAGGTTCCCTATACATATTCAACAATGTGGCCCTCAAGAATAAGGTTTTATTTTTTAAAGATTGTGGACCTAATTGTCAGTACACAACCATATAATAATTTTTGTACGTACTGGCTCAGCTTTCTTTTTCTAGTCTCCGAGTTGGGAATCCATTGTAATCCTTAACTCATACCTGGTGACTACTTCATTACAAATTGATTATGCCTAGGGCCAATCTTGGCCTTTGTTGATATCTTTTACTATATGCCGTGTCATCTTCAAGCCGCCTTACTTCTGACCACATGGCTTATATGACATGTACTAATTTTATCCATATAGATAGCCCCATATTCTCCAGGTATTGGTAGTTATGCCCCGGTAGTGGAAATGATTTTAAGCGTGAACATTTGTTTCTTCGGTTTTGTGAATATGAAAGTAGTGGTCTTGTAACTTGAATGTCCTATAAAATATATGTGCCTAAGTCTGGCTGATACCTTCTCCTGCTCTCGAGGTAGTGATGGCTTATTGTGTTAAAGAATCTTAACGTATTTTCTATCTTTCCTCCCTAATTTGTTAGTTTCCTAATTAGGATCCTTTTATTCCTTTATATCTCTTCGCTTTTGTTCTTGACTTGCTGCTTCTCGCTGTTAACTTCGACATCATTCATTACGTCTTTTTCAATTTTATGGCTTTCCATACTTCCAATTATTCACCGAATTTGGATATCCCTTCGATGGCACAAATGTTTACATGGAAGCGGCTGATGAAGTTGTCGAAACTCACAATGGTTCTCTTTTTCTGGCCATTGATGAGTAATTGAAGCTTACTTATAAAATTATTCCAATGAGGTTTTCTACGTAGAAAGACTACAAACATTGGGTTATGTCGGTGGATGATTCAGGTGGCAGGGGGGACACGGTGGCTGAGATCCCGTCAAAGATCCATTCTGATCATATCTCAAAAGTTAGAGAAGAGTCTGGATGAGGACCCTAGATATGGATCTTCCCCATGGGTGATGATGGTCGAATAACTAATTATATCTCGAGAGAATCTTGTATTTATATGTACTTATTTACATTTGGTTTCCATCTTTTATTGATAGTGTGATAGTCGGCCTATGTCGTAAGTATTGGATTTGCATTGGCCAAGTGGGTCTTCATGTTTGGAGGTTGGTAGCATGTCTGAGGGAACTTGCAGCAAAGCCAATCTACCTTGTCATCTTCCTCACCTTCTATTTTTATTCTCGAAGCTTCTTCGTGGGGGGATGATCCTTATGGTAGCCCGTGGTCAGTAGGTCTTGTTTCCCGTAATGATGATGTTGATGATAGGGGGTATTATGAGTGATTCGTATGCATCCCCGCAGATCATTTTTCAATTCTCGAAGGTTTACTAGATAGGTGGAATGAAGGGCATAAGTCTTCCTTTTCATTCCTTTTCCTATTTTGCGGTCTTTCCTGGGCCTTTCAGTTTCAAGTTTTTCCCTTCTTTTCATCAGGTCTGGTAGGGCATATTAAGCTGGCAGCCAGTTTTGTGAGTGGGTAGCTGACATCTTACAAGCTACTATCCTTCTTCTTAAAGGAAATAGAGAACATTTCACATGCGAAAGAGTGGAAAGAGAAAAATCATGGTAAGGGCTTCTTTTTTCCTTCTTATGACTATTTAAGGGATCCCAACACTTGTTTGGTATGTAATTGCTTCCCAAGAATGAAATTCAGGTTCCTCCCAAGTGTGCCAAGGATGTGGATATGCGCAGGGCCCTAAAGAAAAAAGTCAAAATTTCTGGTTTCGTGACTGCTCGTTCGCCAGTCGTTATTCAGGAAAGAATAAGGATGGAGGATTCCTGGAAATCTCCCATTTGTGATAGTTCTAGCCGGGGAACTATTATCTCAAAGTTGGTGGAAAGATCTCTCAGATTGGCAATTGAAAGAAAAGAAAGGCTTGCTAGGGAGGAAGAGGCAGGTCTTGCTCTCTTGACAACTATATAGGGAGTCCCTAAGTCTTGACCATCATTCTAGTGTGGATATGTAGCTTTAGTTCATGAAGTTCTGGGGTGACTTACCTGAACTACTCATACTTTTATCGATCGTTGCTTTAATTTTCTCGACCCCGTAAAATTCCAGTCTTTTAATTGATCCCAGCCCCTTACTGCGCCTCTCAGCAGCTTTCTTCTTGTAGGGAAAAAGGTACATCTCCTAGGTGATCGACCATCATCGATTTTTGATAGGTTTACACAAGATATTTTACAAGTAATAACACTCTTAATATTATCATTTTCTATCTTACCGATATCTACCTAACTTATTATTCCTTTTAGCGTTTTGTGTCATCAGACATGCTTCATGGTCGGGTTGAGGCTCACGCTGTTGAACTGAATAGACTTCGAGAAGAGAAGAATGTTGCACTTGAGGCAAATACAAAACATGTGGCAAAGAACAACAAGCTTAGAACTACTCGAGATAATTTGCTATCGAGCGACGGTTGAGAAGGCTATTGCAAGTTTAAAGAAGGTGCAAAAATGATGGATGGAGTGAGAAGCCTTGTTTTCTAACTAGTGTTTGGAGCTTTTGAAAGGGAAAAAGGCACTAGAAGCCTCTTTAACTATGAGTGAGATTTTATCACTCCATTTAACTAAAAACCTTTCTTGGGCACTCGGGACTCAAAAGGATTTAGAAGTCAAGATGAAGGAGATCGAGTCCACTTTGAAAGCTTCGGATGAGAGGATGTCAAACATAAGGCTGGAGAAAATTCAGCTGTATTTTTTGAATATTACTTCTTATTCCTGCATAAGAGGCAGAATATAGGCCCGTGAATTTTGCATGTGAAGATGACTTCTCATTTTCATGTTTGCATTTGTAAAAGTGCATTGTGAGCAATATGATAATCGTAAATTGAAAGTAACTATGTATTTTATTGATAGAGCCGCAATTTGGCCATGAAATAATACTTTGGTAAATGAATTAACTGTCAGACTAAAGTACGGACGCTATTGGGCACCGTTGTACATATGAAAACTTAATCATTCTTGTAAGAACCATGGCCACATATGGGTATATGTTGAGGTAATTTGTATCTTGTATGTGTAGTCCCCCTAGTGCTTTGGGCTCTAAGGTTTGAGAAGCCGAGCACTAAACTGTGCTGCTCTAGCTCTTTTGATTTTTCCTCGGTCCGATTCCTGAAAAGGACGTAATAGGGACAAAGGAGTATGAATTCGTTATTAGTTTGTAATTAAATTATTTTATTATCAAATAAACATTAAAGTGCAAACATAACTGAGCAAGCATGGACAAGCCCATGTTGCTATACATCAGTACCTTCATACACTATGTAACAGTTCACTACTTTAGCATGCTAGTTCCTATTATATTAGTGCATATCATATTAGTCTAACACATCCAAATCTCAGCTAGGATAAAAATTGAGTAGTAGGAGCTGCTTCTTCAGCCGACCTTGTGTTGTGCCTCTATGATGTATGTCATGAATGATCTACCTAACATGTGTTCAGGCTCTTTCTTTGTACCTTGAAAAGCCCTGTTGTCCTTTTGTGTGGGCAAAAGTATGGCACCTATTGTTACGGGGATATGAGTCCAGCTGGCAAAACTAGACTTATCTTACAAGTCACCAGGCACTAAGAATATATGCCCTGTTAGCTTGGATAAGCTTGTAGTTTTGAGTAATGACTAAGGAACAGATCCAAGGACATGCTCCTTTGAATCATTGCAGATAAATAGATAATTCATGCAACATCATTTAAGCTGTAATATTATTTATTATCCTAAGTCTAATGCTTATACTGATATTTATGCAGGTCTAAACATGATATGAAGAGATTGCATAAGAGTAGATAAGGGCTAAAGGATTTTGGGTAACCTAGGGAAGATTTCAATTAGGACTCAAACTCTTGGAAGCTTTGGAGTTCTAATTGCTCAAGACTTCTTAGATTCTGAAGCTATAAAACCAGGAGCATTTCAGCAATTGAAATGTGCACAAATACAGAGAGAATCGAGCATAGCATTGAAAGAGTCTTTATCTTATTTGTGTAATCATTAAGCTACAGGGAACTAAGTAAGAACCTGTTCCTTAGATTGAGTTTTGTCAAAGTTCAGTCTTAGTTCAACTGTAGTAGGTACTATCAAGTTGTATCATTTCAATTTAAGTCGTGTACTTGAAAAAACTTCACTGATCGTGAAAGGGGTTATTAGAGGATTAGAGTTAGTCCTAGGTTAGTAAAAAGGTAGTCTTGTAACCAAGTGAATCCTTTACATAGTGAAGTTGAAATCCTACTAAGAGTAGGTCGTGGTTTTTTGATCCCTAGTTAAAGGGGTTTTTCCATGCTAATATTGGGTGTTCTTTTACTTACAGTTTTAATTCCACATATATAATACAGTAAAGGAACACATTAAAGAAATTGGTCCTTAAAACAGTAAGTAGTGTGTCTTGGAAATATCAATTGGTATCAGAGCGGGTTATCCTTGAAAAGGCTAACACTTAGGATTAGAATGAGTACATCACAGGAAAAAATAATGAGGGTCAGTCAACTGTTAGGGCATCTTTGTTCACGAAAAATACTACTCATGGTGGAAAGAAAGGATGATAGATCATCTTCAGGCTGAGGACTATGAGTTATGGGACATAGTGACGGAAGGTCCCATGATTCCAATGAAAAAGGATGTTGAAGGAAATAATGTTCCCAAAACCAGAAGGGAATGCAATGTTGTAGACTTAAGGCAGTGGGAAAAGAATGCCAAAGCAAGGAAGTGGCTTGTCTGTTGACTCAGTCCTGATGAGTGCACTAGAATTAGAGGGTATACCACTACAAAGAAAATTTGGGATGCTCTACCGGTTGCTCATGAAGGAACAAGTCAAGTCAAAAGATCTAGAGGTACACTTATTTTTGCTGAATATGAAAGTTTTAAAATGAAAGAAGGAAAATCAATTTCTGAAATGTACATTAAATTTAATGTTATTTCATATGAACTTATTTCTTTGGGAAGGGTTTTAACTGTTGAAGATTGAGTTGAAAAAATCCTAACTAGAGTTCTTCCTGATTCTTGGGCGATTAAGGCTTGTGCTATCATAGAAAGTAAGGATCTTACTACCTTAACCTTAGATGAGCTTATAGGTAATTTGAAAACGTATGAACTGAGGAAAAAGGTTAAGAACATAGGTGAACTAGTTAAAACTGAACCTAACCTAGCCTTGACTGCTGCTGATAAACCTATTGATGGTAAGGAACTGGTCCTTATAGCTAAAAGTGTTCAAAGATACTTGAATAAGAAAAAAAGGGCTAGTGGATGGGGTAGGTCTTCTAACATGAAACAGGCTGGAGAATGCTTCAAATGTGGGAGTATGGAACACTACATCAGCAAAGGTCCAGTTATGGAAGGAGAATGGAAGAAGAGATATATTGAAGAAAGGAAAAAGGCTAGGGAACAGGTCCGGAAGAAAAGTGGAAATCCAAAGCAATGGTTGCTGGTTGGCAAGACAGTGAGGATGAACCATCTGATGATGATTTGGATGAGGATCTTGCTCTAATGGCTTTTGAAGACTCAGATAATGAAGAAGATGCTGAGGTATTTGCTTCTAAACTTAGACAAGATGTGAAAATCATGCCTAGAGAGAAATTAGTTAAAGTATTTCATACTGTGCTAAACGAGTTTAAATCTCTAAGGGATGGCAAAAATCAACTACATGATGAAATTGAAAGTTTAGGAACAGAATATAAAAAGGCAATAATTAAAAATAACTCTCTGAAAAGGAAAATTAGTGTGCGAGAGGAACAGGTCCTCACACTTGAATCAACTGTTCAGCAACTGAAAAATGAAAAATCAAATGTTAAAGCAGTTGTAAATGGTAAGGGCATTGCTAATTCTCATCAGATCATTGCTGAAGAGAAATTGAAAGTCATAGTTGATGAACTGTGCAAGAAAGATGAAAAGATAAGATCTTTGGAAGAGGACTTAATTAAAACAAAAATGGAGTTAGGAAAAACTGTAAAATGGAACAAGTCCTCTGAAGCACTAGAATGGTTACAGGAAAATCATAGTAGTAACAAGAAGGGTATTGGATTCATGAAATCACAGTCTTCACCAAAATGGGATCCAAAGAGTAAATACCTATCACTTCCTGAAAATTGATTATGCACTCATTGTGGAAACACTTGTCACTTGAAAGAAAATTGTCAATCTCTAAAAATGGCTGCACAGAGGAACATGTCCTATAAACCAGTTCAAAACTCTGTGACAAAGAAAATTGTTCACACAAACAAACCATTACCATTCTGGGCTAGAAGGGATCTGATTCATCCTTTTTCTCAAGGAAAGGAACCCAAACTAGTTTGGGTTCTTAATATTAACCCCTAGTTTTCTTTTGCAGGCTAGAGTGAAGGAGAAGAACCACAAATGGTACATGGACAGTGGTTGCTCAAGGCATATGACAAGACATAAGGAATTGTTCCTTTCACTCAGCCTTTCGAGGAGGAAGTGTTTCCTTCGGTAATGGTAAGAAAGGGGAAATTATTGGCAGTCAAAAGGTAGGTAGGTCTGATTCACATAGTATTGACAATGTGTTTCTAGTAGATGGGCTGAAGCATTGCTTATTGAGCATATCTCAATCGTGCGACAAAGGTAATAATGTTAATTTCTCATCTACTGGGTGCACTGTGACTAACCAAACCTCTGGAGAGATTATTTTGCAGGGAAATAGACATGAAAACATCTACAAGGTAGATCTGTTGACACTATCTGATGGAAGTGTTGTGCAAAATGATCCCCTCCTATGGCACAAAAGACTTGGCCATGCTAGTCTTTCACAACTGAACAAGCTTTTGTCCAAGGATTTGGTGATAGGTCTTCCTAACATCAAGTTCAAGGATGAAAAGGTATGTGAAGCTTGTGCCAGGGGGAAGCAGGTAAAATCCTCCTTCAAACCAAAGAAACAGGTAAGTACTACCAAACCTTTGGAACTGGTCCATATGGACTTGTGTGGACCAATGAGAACAATGAGTCGTGGAGGTAAGAAGTATGTTATGGTGTTAGTTTATGCTTACTCCAGATTTACATGGACTATATTTCTTGCATCTAAGGAAGAAGCTTTTAATGCAGTTTCAATATTTGCATAAGAAAGCTCAAAGGACTCTAGATAGTCACATTGTTGCCATTAGGTCTGATCATGGAACTGCGTTTGAAAATTACATATTTTTCAATTTTTGTAATGAAAATGGCATTATTCACAATTTTTCTTCACCTAGAACTCCACAACAAAATGGCGTAGTGGAAAGGAAAAATAGGACCCCGGAGGAAATGGCAAGGACTATGTTAATATCTGAAAATCTTCCACAAAACTTTTGGGCTGAGACCATTAATACTGCGTGCTACATAATCAATAGATGCGTGACAAGTCCATTAATAGAAAAGACACCATATGAGTTGCTTAAGGGAAGAAAACCAAATATTTCTCATCTTAGGGATTTTGGTTGCAAATGTTTCATACATAACAATAGGAAGGATGCCTTAGGAAACTTTTATCCTAGAAGTGATGAGGGAGTTTTTGTTGGTTATTCTTCAAATAGTAAATCTTATAGAGTCTTTAATAAGAAAACATTGAAAATTGAAGAAAGCATGCATGTTAAATTTGATGAAACTGACAGTCTTACTCAAGAACAGGTACAGAAGGATGAAGAGATTGGAATGCTGAAACATGGTGAAATTGATCCACAAATGCAGACATTGGATGTGGATACTGTGAGAAGTGAACTGCAAGGAACTGTTCCTCAGGACAGAACTGGGAAGAGTAGCACAAAAACAGGGGGAACAAATGTTGGATCCACCTCACAAACTGGCAGTGCTACTCCCTTAGGAACTGTTGTTGAACCCCAAAAATTACCATTTCTTTAGGAAAAGATAGGTTTCGGGTATCTTTCAACAAAATGGGACTCCAAAGGGTTTCTTTGGAGTCGCCACCTAATTTAAGGATTATTAGGAACCTAAGTTAACTAAAAAGTGCAATTTTATTCTTTAATTAAAGGAAATTAAATTAAAATCAGAGATTCTTAGGTAAGTGGTTCTATTAAATTCGAAAGAAGGTCCTTATTACGGGAGCACTTTCGAAAATCCGCTAAAAGCGGTTAATCCGGCGATTTTCACGAATTTTACTTAACGATAATCAATTTAGGATAAATTTCAAATAAAATAAATAGATAATGAATAATATAATATAAATAAGATAAGATTTTAAATATGCCGATACTTAGATAAATAAATGATCCAATTTAAGACTAATTAAACAAATAATGAAATAATAATCAATTAATTAATTAATTAAATAAGTAAAGGTTAAATGAAGTTAGATAATTAAATTAAAAAAAAAACAAACTAGATAAATAATTGGATAGTAATAGAGGATTAATTAATTGATTGAATAAATAGATAAATAAATAAACAAATAAATAACTTAATTAAATAAATGATTACTTGTCGATTTCAATTAAATGAATAATAATCGATTAATTAGATAAATAAATAAATAAATGTTAATTAATTAAATAAATAATTAATTGAAATTAAATAGATTAGATTAAATAAATAAATAAATAAATAAATAAAGGATTAAAATTTAATTGATTAACTAAATTAATAAATTAGATTAGATAAATAAATAATTGAAAATTTAAAATAATAAATAAATAAGCAATTCAAATGCGAATTATGACGAGGGTAAGATTTTAGTCGAATTTTATTTGCACTCGTTAATTGACAAATGATTCTAAACATCCATAAATTAATTGGCGATTCGAAAAGAAATGATACAAAACATTCATATAAAAACAATTTAAGTGATTTACAATAGTTATTCACAATTCAAATATCATTACGATCCTAACGAGCTACTAATCTGGTCTATGGGGAAATCCTATACAACATGCATTTTCTAAGTGGGCGGGGAAGGATGGAGTTTAGAAGATAGAACCCGGAAGCGCAAACTCATCATTGAGCCTTGGACTTTGTGATTTTCATTTTTTGTTTCTTACATTTTCGGGGATATCAAGTCCCGAAAATGCGGAGCGGATCAAATAACTTCCGAATGCACGCCGTCCCAATTTGTGAGTTTTAACCAACTCGATCCCGGGGAGTTCATGCCAAAGAAAATAAAAGAGATAAAAATTAGTAACGTCAAGCTTACTAATTTAAGGCGTAGAGAAATGAGCAAAGAACGAAGCTGGACCAAACCAAGTGCTTTAAATGACTTTAGAAACCATACAAACTACAGAAAGACGAAACAGAACATTTCAATTGAGCATATAGCCACGAGAATTGATCTTGTAGCTACTAAGTGAACATTTGATATGCTAACCATTGCGTCACTTTTAAAATATAGACAAACTATCAACAATCTAAACCAAGCAACTTATCTCTAAATAAATCTAAAATATTATCCTGCTTATGCATAAACAGGAAAAGAATTGCTCGACAAGATATTACCCTTGGCATACATGCCTCACTGTTTCATTTACCATCAAGCTTAAAGGAGAATTCTTTTAGAAAGAAAATAGTGACTCATATCTACTTTGAAGAGGAAAATTTATTCATGGCTATGTTTTAGACTAGCGGATGCTCCAAAGTACTCGAGCCAAGAAACTGAACCCAACTTGTTATCTCTTGAGCTAAAACATTAATTCCGCAGATTAACATTAACAAGAGAAAACTAAATCTGCCAAGCGTACAGTAAGAAGATAGGAGTAGAAGAAAAGAAACATACATTATTCCCTTTACCTCCTAAACACAGTGGGTAGACAAGCAGACATAAAATTTAAACACGGATGAACAATAACTACACTCACATTCTTACCAGGCTGAACTTGAAGGAAACTATAACAGAGCATGAGTTTTTATCTACAGATTAACAAATGCATATAACAAAATGGAGGCTGAACAGGGTATATCCGGGCTAAACTATGCAAGCTCACAGGATCTTAACGGCTTGTTTAGCTTTAAGGTAGGATTAAAAAAAATAGGCTTTACTCCTGACTGACAAGACCAGAGAAACAGGGATAAAGGAATAGGCAACATAACTTAGACCATCTTTTAACACAATTGCCCAGAAACTGCTTACAGCTTATCTGAATGTTTTCCATGAACATTTTAGCGTAATTACCCAAACCATACTCATTATGCTATAGAGCCAGGACCTCATTTCTTTCTAATCATAGACAAAATAGAGATGAAACTATAACTCTATTGACTTAGAATGCTACCAGGGGATTAGGATAAGATGTTCAAGACTAAAATCAAACCAATAGAAACAAGTACCAATGCAAGCAGACAAGGAAAACATGTTACTTGTATCAGCATTTAAAGAAGTCTTCCAATCCTAACTGAAACATTACAAAAAAACAGGAAAGCATGCAGTTTGGAAGGGACTCTTAGACCTCACTACCAGAAGAAAATTAACCGGAAATTATTTCAACTTCAACCACCTGAGAACAAGGAATACCATCTCACAGCCCTTCTCTCATCACTTCTTCTCCTATTCTATCTTCAAAGAACACTGCACCCCTGCTACATTCTCATACAGAACTTCACACTGACCTCTTTCACTTTCTACCAGCAACAAGAGACAATCTACAAGCCTACTACAATCTGAAACAACTCCCAAGGCAACTACAACAACTAGAACAGACCCTACCCCCTTTAAGCCAGGCAGAAACCAACCTGAACCCCTGCACTCACAAACTCACAGAAACTGAACCCTACTGCTCCCTCAGACTCTCTCTTTACACCTGAACACCTATACCTCCTACTACTACACTTCACAGATCCACCACCCCTGCACCCTCTATACTACCTGCATCACTTCACACTTACATATTGCATATACAACACATGCACAGGTAGCAAATACCCTTCAACTCCCAAAACCCCTTCAATATCCTCACAAGAACCAGAATCCATGCCAGGACACCCCATAGCACACCTGAACAAAACAAGACCCCTGCACATGCCCTGAACCCTGCACCCTCAAACTCACAGAAACTGAACATTCTTGCAAACAAACCAAAATCAAACCGAGACCTGAACACTCCTAACTTCTAACTGAACCCTCTTACCAACCAACAGACATCCCAAAACAAACACCTCCAGCTCCTATACTAACTACAACCTCCTATAGATCCCACAAACTCACAGACCACATGAACCTCCTCCTAACAAACTGCAGCTAAACACATCCTCCTGAGCTCCCTCTTAAACTAACAATACACCTCTAAAGCACCCTGGAAACAAAACCAACCCTTTGCACCTTTTCAAAACCTCCTGCTAAAAAAACATGACAACTGAAAACTCCCTCACAACTCACTGCACTTTCCCTGCTCTTAACAACCTCAATACTCAAACTCCCGGCATCAACCAAACTTGAAAGAGTAACAGAAAGAAGCATGAAATTTAGAGAGAAACTAACACCTATAATGGAAAACTAATTCAATCTTAGCTTTACTTAAACATCCATTACCATTTAGACTAGGTTAAATTTATATAACAAAAGACACGATATTTTGACTCGAATGAAATATGCCGAGAACAAAATGAACTTTTATGATTCATACAGTAGAAAAATACATTCTTTAAGCAAGGTTCACAAACTATATTCCGACATCATTTTTTACTCATAGGCTAGCATCAGAACTAAAAAAAATGTAGAGTACTTCAATGCTAACAGGCATGATCAAGAACAGACATTATTCCAGACAAATAAACTTACTAAAAGTGTACAGAATAAGCTATTACCTCGCTAGGGGCAGTGAAGTGGGGAGCGGACCTGAAGCGAGTGACTCGAACTAAAGCGACTCGATGATGCTAACTTGATAATAATATTCTTCAACTCGGAACAATAACGATGAAACTATATGTATATTTTTTACTAAAAGAAGACTGAGCAAAACCCTTTCTATATGTTGCTGCCGTTTTTCATTACCCAGCCCCTAGAACCCCCCCAAAAATGAAAGAATAAAGCATATATATACCTCGCCTTAGGGTTTCGGATTTTTTTCAATTTCCCAAATCGACCCCTGATTTTCTGCCGTTTCCTTTTAAGACAAGGATGAAATCGTCTAATCCCTTTAGGGATCGTTTCATTTCATCTTTATCCTGAGGGAAATTAACGTTAGAATGCCTTCGACGGCTCGGATCAAAAGCTCACTCAAAATGCACGGACGAGATTGGTGAAGCTTTGTACTGGTGAGAGAGACCAAGGATACCAGCTGGAACAAGATTATTTGTCCAGCATGTTGATCGTACGGAGAAGATGAGGGCTTTGGGTCGGGTTTAGGGAGAAACGGGTCGCGGGTAATGAACTGGGTTGGGAAATTGGAACTGATGGGTGTAGGGGAATTATAGGTTGGTATATAAGGGGTTTGCATGGGTGGGTCACAATTGAGGCTGCGCATTTCATTTTTAGCCCTTTTCTATTGAAATTCAATTGTTTTTCCTTTTTACTTTCAATTTTAACCTTAATTACAACCCTTCCATAATAAATTATTAATTTGAATAATTTCGGGACAAAATTCGGTGTCAACAACTGTTCCTCAGCAAGGGACTTCTGAAAATAGTTTGATACTCAAGCCTTACAAGTATCAAGGTTCACATCCTGTGGATCAAATAATCTCAGATAAGACTGCTGGAATACAAACTAGATCAGTAGTTAAAAATCACAATCTGTGTGCTTTTAGTGCCTTCCTATCTCTTGTTGAACCCAAAAATGTGAAAGAAACACTGAAGGATGCAGATTGGATCAATGTTATGCAGGAGTAATTGAATCAATTCCAAAGAAGTCAAGTTTGGCATCTGGAACCAAAGCTAAGGAACAGGTCCATAATAGGAACAAAATGAGTTTTCAGAAATAAACTTGATGAGGATGGCATGGTAACCAGAAATAAGGCTAGGTTAGTTGTTCAGAGGTATAGTCAAGAGGGGGGCATAGATTATGATGAGACTTTTGCTCCAGTTGCAAGATTGGAAGTAATAAGACTTCTTATAGCTTTTTCTACACTCATGGAATTTACTCAACATCAAATTGATGTTAAAAGTGCTTTTCTGAATGGTTACTTAAAGGAAGAAGTTTATGTCAAGCAACCTCCAGGTTTTGAGAATGAACATTTCCCAGAACATGTGTACAAGTTAGACAAGGCCTTGTATGGACTCAAGCAGGCACCAAGAGCATGGTATGATTGTCTATCAAAATTCTCACTTCAGCATGGGTATAAAAGAGGTAAAATTGATAGCACAATATTTTTGAAAGAAAAAGGTAAGCATCTCTTAATTGTTCAAATTTATGTAGATGATATAATTTTTGGTGCTACCTGTGAAAATTTAAGTAAGGAATTTGCAAATTTGATGGAGAGTAAGTTTGAGATGAGCATGATGGGTGAACTCAATTTCTTTTTGGGTTTACGAATTAAGCAAAACTCAAATGGAACTATGATCCATCAACAAAAATATGTTAAGCAGTTACTTAAAAGATTTGGTATGGACAATTCTAAGGAGATTGATACACCTATTGCTACTGCCACAAAACTGGATCTTGATGAACATGGAATGTCAGTTGATAAAAAATTGTATAGGGACATGATTGGTTCCTTACTTTACTTAACTTCTAGTAGACCTGATATTATGTTTAGTGTTGGTTTGTGTGCTAGGTTTCAGTAAGATCCTAAGGAATCTCACTTGAAAGCTGTTAAAAGAATATTGACATACTTGAAAAGAACAGGTTCCTTTTAACTTTGGTATCCAAAAGGTGGTAATTTTAATCTTGTTGGATAAACTGATGCTGACTATGTAGGTTTCCTTGTTGATAGAAAAAGTACCTCAGGTATGACACGTTTTCTTGGTGAGTGTTTGGTTTCTTGGGGAACCAAGAAATAAAATGCAATGGTACTTTCCACTGCTGAGGCTTAATATGTGGCAGCTGCCTCACGTTGTTCTCAATTGTTATGGATTAAACAACGATTACAAGATTTTGGTGTTGACGTAGGAACTGTTCCTATCTTTTGTGACAATACTAGTGCTATAAACATGACAAAAAATCCAGTGCATCACAAAAGAACCAAACACATTGATATAAGACACTATTTCTTGTTAGACAATTATGAAAAAGGTTTGATCACTATAGTATTTTTTCCTACTGAAAAATAAATTGCTGATATTTTTACAAAAGCTTTAGGAAGAGATCATTTTGAAATAAATAGGTTGGAATTAGGGTTGATTAAATTCACCTAAATTCATCAATACTTTACTTCAAAATTGGCTAAAAAGTTGCACTTAAAATGAATTTTGTTCAAGTCAATTTGAAATATTCAGTCCAGTTTAATACTTAATTGTATACTCTTGTGCCATGATTTCTTTTTAAAGTTGCTAAAATTGAATGATGTTGCCCTTATGTTCTTAGAATTTCATATTGAGCAAAATTGATTAAATTGGGATTGACACTATTTCTGGTGATAAATTCAGGTATATACTCTTTACTATTCATGTATCTTAGAAGTTTGATGGTATAGGTAACTTGTAATTAGGATAAATCCCACTAGGAATCCTAGTCATATCCAAAATGCATAAGAGTCCCATCGGAGGAACCAGTTCCCAATCAAATCAGGTAACGTGAAACCTAACGGCCCTTTTTCCGGGAGACTCCCAAGAGTTCTTTAACGGCTAAATTTCATTCAATGAGGTAATAGTGATCGATTTACACTCAATCTCCACTTCCAATTTCACTCTATAAATACACTTCTACTTCTTCATTATTTTTACTTTACTCACAATTGAACTCTCAAAATTTCAGAAAAAATAGTGAACTATCTTTTGAACCATATTGTTAAAATGTCTCTCTCACCTGAAAATTCATCATCCCTACCCACCTCTGATCAACAACAAATTCCCAACCCTCCTTCACCCATGGACACCACAACAACAAACCCTGAAGTTCCTGAAAATAGCCCTGAAGTGCCTGAACCAGAAATTCAGGGGGAAGGATCAGTTCCCACTGCTGAGTTGATTGTAGAACATGTTGAGGACTTGTCAAGGGCTATGATCATTTATCAATATCAAATAAACTATGATTCTCCTTTAAATGTAGTAGATGATGAAGGGGAAAAGGAAGAGGAGTCTGGAACTGTTCTTGAAGGGGAAGGAGAAACTGTGAAACGTTTGGAGGCACCCATGCATGGGTCATCTGAGTCTCCAGATGTTGCTTTTAGTGCACCCATGGAGGATGTGATAAATGTGGATTATGCTATGAGTGATAGTGATAGGCCTATTATCGATCTGATTAACATTAGAAGTTTTAAAAGAAAACTTGCTAGGAATGGACCTATTGATGATAAAAAGTCTGCTGAGATAGCTGTAAAGTTGAAAAAGATTAGTGATAGTTATAAGCTAGGGATTTAAAAAAAAGGGGACAGTTCTTCTAAGGCAAAAGGACTTGTTCCTTATGTCTCTACCCTGCTAGTGGGGTTAGGAGAACAAGAAGTGTAGTCAAGGCTGCAGATAAGGCTGCTGCTATGGAAAGAAGCAGAAAAGGGAAGGGCAAACAGGTTGTTGATGAAGAAGTAATTGAGTTTGTAGAAAAAGAAAGAGATGTTGTGGATGATGAAGATGATGAGATGGAGGATGTTGAGGTAGTTGTTCCTCAGTCAAAGAAGAGAAAAGTTGCACAGGGGCGTGTGACAAGAAGTTCTGTGAAAGCTGCTGCTGGGAAATCTTCCAAGAGGACTAGGTCATCAAAAAGAACTTTGGTTGATGAAAGTTCTGATTCTAGTTCTGATGAGTCATTTGTTGGTGAGGACAGTGAGAGTGAGAATGAGGGAGATGAGGTTCAACATTGTGTTCATGATGATATTATGTCTAGGAAAGTTCTTAAAGGAGGGGTACTCTCTGATGTTGTGGAAGAGGGTATGGTATGGTTGTTGCAGAAACTGCAGGTTCAAGGCTGGAGGGATATGGTCCTTCAGATTAAGGGAAAGTGTGCAAAAGTGATGGTTTAGGAATTCTACAAAAATTGTTTTATAAAGAGGGACAGGATCACCACCTCTGTCCATGACCATGAAATCACCTTTGACACTAAGGAACTGGGTGAACTGCTGGGGATTCCATTTGTGGGGTATGAAAGCTACATCAAGAAGGTGTGGCCTGATTTGACAAATTTTCCTACTGGGTTAGAAATCACTAGAAAGTTTGCTGAGAATGATGATGAGGAAAAACCAACGGCTGTGCAGAAGAATGAAATGCACCCTTAGCACCAAGTGCTGTTTGAATTTATGAACAAAATTATGCTTCCAAGGCAGGAGAAGAGAGGGATTGCCAGTTTTATGAAGCTGGTCCTTATGGAACTGCTAGATAGTGATAAATAGATCAACAAGCCCAGGTTCATAATTCACTTGATTAAGAGGGTTTTTACTGGGAAGAAAAAGAACTCATTGCCCTTTGGGTTAATTCTGACTGATTTGTTTGCCAAATTGAGAATTTCTTTGGAGGGGGTAGTCAATGCTACTAAGAAGGAGAAGTTTGGATGTGCTACCCTGATCAGCTGTGACTTGCCTGTTCAAGCTGATCCTCTACTGGCTGGTGTTGGCAAACAGAATTTGAACAATAAGGTAAGGGCATTGATGCAACAAGTTGCCATACAAGCTTCTGAGATAGCAAGGTTGGAGGAGGAGTAGAACTACTGGAAGGCAGAGGCTGTAAAAGCAAAGGAGACAAATGAGGGAATGCTCACGCAAATGTTTAAGTTGCTGAACAAGTCTCAAGGACCTGGTTCTTCCACATCCTGAACACCTTAGCCATAAGCCATCTTTTTTCTAGTGGGATTTAGCCTAGTTCTAGTGCCTTAGTCTTTTCCTTTTCTAGTTTTTGAATAATTTAATAGTTCTTGCTTGTATCCCCTGGTTTAACCTTTTGTTAATGATGACTTATCTTGGATGGCTAATATCATTGTTTTGCAGTTGCTTTAGTTTGAATTATGTTTTCATTTTGAGTTGCCTCAATGGCCATGTGCTGAGTATTCTAACACTTGATATATTCTTACTTATGCAACCTTTTCAATGATGCCAAAAGGGGGAAGAGTAAGTCTAATTTTGCGTGAACTTTATACCTAATTGAAAATCTGATCTTTAATGATGAAATAAGTCTCTACTTATGATGCTTTTGAGTTTCAAGGTGTACTTCAGGACATTAAGGACATGCAGCTACGCTTATGAGTTTGTCATCATAAAAGGGGGAAAATGTTAGCTTGGATAAGCTTGTAATTTTGATTGATGACTAAGGAACAGATCCAAGAACATGTTCCTTTGAATCATTGCAGATAAATAGATAAGTCATGCAAAATCATTTAAGCTTAAATATTATTTATTATCCTACGTCTAATGTTTATCTTGATAATTATGCAGGTCTAAACGTGATATGAAAAGATTGCATCAGAGTGGATAAGGGCTAAAGGATTTCGGGTAACCTAGAAAAGAGTTCAATTAGGACTCAAACTCTTGGAATCTTTGGTGTTCTAATTGCTCAAGACTTCTTGGATTCTGAAGCTATAAAACCAGGAGCATTTCAGCTATTGAAGTGTTCACAAATACAGGGAGAATCGAGCATAGCATTGAAAGAGTCATTATCTTATTTGTGTAATCATTAAGCTACAAGGAACTAAGTAAGAACCTGTTCCTTAGATTGAGTCTTGTCAAAGTTCAGTCTTAGTTCAATTGTAGTAGGTACTATCGAGTTATATCATTTCAATTCAAGTCGTCTACTTGAAGAAACTTCACTGATCGTGAAAGGGGTCACTAGAGGATTAGAGTTAGTCCTAGGTTAGTAAGAAGGTAGTCTTGTAACCAAGTGAATCCTTTACATAGTGAAGTTGAAATCCTACTTGGAAGAGTAGGTCGTAGTTTTTTGATCCCTAGTTAAAGGGGTTTTTCCACGCTAATATTGGGTGTTCTTTTACTTACAGTTTTAATTCTGCATATACTACAGTAAAGGAACACATTGAAGAAGCTGGTCCTTAAAACATTAAGTGGTGTGTCTTGGGAAATATCATGCCCGCTCCTAGAGCCAATGATCGTTTAGGAGGTTTGGCCACAGGGCGCAGGGCACACATCCCGTTGCCTAGGGTTTACAGTCTCCTAGTTAGGATTTTATATACCACCGCCTTGAGTTGTAGGCCCATGGCCCTATTCGTATTTGTATTTTACCTTTTTTAGGACTGGGTATCACTACAATAAATACCCCTTGTTACATTGTATTGTGGACATCTCTGGATATGCCAAGAACATCGGCTACTCTCAAAGAATAAGATTTACATTGATTTCCTCCATTATTTCCTGTCTATTTACTCGTTTTTATTTTTATCGTATTTTACTTACTTTTCCAGCGTAATTTACCGTATTGCTTGTGACCTCTTTCATAATTGATTGCTTAACCTAGACTTACAAATTTAGGCATAAACAGTTTGGCGGCCATCGTAAGGCCCAAGCAATTGTAGATATTCTTCGACGGAAAAGGCGCAATCATGTCGGATGACGACAACATTCTAAAGAAAACCGCAGATGGAGTGGATAAATCGGCATAGGATCTTGATGACCTAGTGTCCAGCAAAAGGATTCAGCCGAACAGCCGAAGGATCTTTCTTATGAGCCGACCCATGTCGCCAGTAACGAAGGGATCAATCGCCCATTGGAAGGTAACCCTGAGTTCTGAATTTTCATCACTGATCTCCTCAAAACTATAACTGAACAAGCGGAACAAAATTCTAACAACGTGATCAAGGGGTATCTCGCGAATTAGGCACAATGCTTACCTGATCGTTTCGAAGTCCAGCGTCTCCACGAGGACCAGTGCCTGTAGGTGATTCACAAGCATCTGTGCCTAGCCGAAGGCTTAACATGGACGCTGCTTCAGGATGTTCAGTAACAATCAACAATCAGGATCTTAAGGGAGCCCCTGTCATTGAAGACCTCATAAAGGAGATGAAGGCCATCCACGACCGGATTGGTAATGTTCCGGGTGCTCCACCCCAAGTTACCACCACTGATGAGAAAAAGTTTTACAAGCATGCTTACAAGGCAAGTGCCACACCGGTCCGCATACCAAAGCACTTTCGCCTGTTAGATAACTTGAAGCATGACGAGATGACAGATCCGGATAAGCATATTACTGCATACTATTCGGCTCTAAAGAGTAACGAGATTACTGATTTAAAAAAACCAGTCTGCTCTAGTGAAGAGGTCTGGTTCAACTCTGACCAAAGGAGCCCTTGGTACACTCAGCTATCATTGGGATCCACTGAATCATTCACTCAGATGCAGGACCTATTCAAGAAAGCACATTCTGGTGCTCGATAGCGTAAGAAGTGCATGGAGATTATCTTTGAGATTCGACAGCGAGAAAATGAGTAGCTCAAAGGCTACCTCGATAGATTTTAGAGGGAACGCATGGAGCTTCCTCAAGTTCCTGAAAATATCGCTGTGGTAGCTGTTTGTAAAATTTTGAATGCAAAGGGATCCATGGCCATCGGAGAGCTGCAGTGGAGTCTGACTCAGCACCCTTTGTCGACGTGGAACGCACTGCACCAAAGGTATACCGAGAAGCTTCGCCTAGAGCCTGAGAAGCCTTCTGCTCCTGAGAAAGCCCGACCGGCTATACAAGACGTCATCCACCAAGGGAAGAAATATGGATACGTGGAGGAACTTCGAATGTGGGACAACGAAAAGTGAAATAGGAAAGATAATATGGATGATTTTCCAAAATAACAAGACGGACAGGAATTGTCCGGGTCATGTTCCAATGGATCACTCAACATGGAGTGGGTTCCAAATCGATTCGAATAATTGGGTCTGCGCATCTACGCCGTCGAGTTCGTGAGAGATCATATGAAAAACGCATAAATCTGTTGGTCAAGCAACCTAAGAGCAGAACCTGGTAGGAGGAACAAGGATCTTTACTGCCAATTTCATAGGGACCATGGACATGACCTGACCGGGTGCAGAGCGGTGATCTTAGAAGTCATGAATTTGTTGGACAAAGGATACCTTAAGGACTGCTTATCGATAAGGGAAAACAAACCATCATCAGAAGTGAGAACTAGGACACACCGCCAAGCCTGCCCAATCTTAAGAGGTCCATCAATATGATAATCGGCGGACCAACATTTCTCAGGGGGTCAGAGGATATCTTAGCAGCGCCCAGCCAGGGTCTCGCCCGAGATGAAACAATCCTGTTAAGCGAGAAGGACATCATTATATGCGACACCACACACCATGACCCCCTTGTCATAACACTCAGGATGGAAGACATAGGCGTGAATTATGTATCAGTCAACGCCGGTAGTGCTGTAAACCTCATCAGATGGAATGCACTGAAGGCGATAGGCGTTGAGGATCCAATCGTGCCGAGTGTCTACACGCTCGCAGGCTTCAATAATTCTTGTAAGAAAGCTATAGGCGTAATTAACTTAACCACCCGCTTGCCGGGGATATATTACATTTCATCCTTTCAGGTAATCAAGGGAGGCGTTCCTTACAATGCGATCGTCGGGCGACCGTGGATTATTCAAGCCAAAGCAGTACCGTCCACTTGGCATCAAAAACTGAAGTATCCTGCTCAGTGGGGGATAAAAGAAATGAATGGTGACCAGGAGGCAGCAAGGGAATGCTATAAAACCGCAATCCTTAGAGCAGTTGTCCCTGAACAATCGCCCAAGACGAACATCATAGAAGACCCTAAAAACCTCGAGGGCGCAATCAACCAAGACTCTGATTCAGATGGCACGGTTGATTGACATTTGGGGGGGGGGGAGGGGTTGGAGAAGGAGTAGGGATAATTGGAAGTACTTTTCTTTCCAGAATTTACTTAGCACATTGTCTTGATCTCATATTACAGTATTTTCATACTTTTTTTTTTGACATGTTATGGGTCTTCACCCATAACATCCTATGCCCCGCACTTTTATTAATAAAACAACTATCTTACTTAGTCAGTTTTACTCAATTATTTAGGTCCATCTACGATCCAACTATTCATAGCTCGGCCATATACAAGTTGAAGTAATACACTCACTTTACGTGACAAAAGTAGGGTACACTACTCGCTTAGAGTTAGACACATCTAACTCAGCCACCAGGCATTAATCGAGCTTTGATCTCAAAAAATCAATAATTGCACCTACACGCCGATGGAGACGCCTGTCCGCATAGTGCCAGAAAGTCTTAAATTCTCGGGTACTAAGCAAAGACATTTTGTCTCAAAACGTAAAAAGACCGTTTTAACACGGGCTAAAGTCGTTCCATTGTGGGCGCAAACAACTATTTACTACGGATGCAACCTAGCCACAGTTTATTGGTGCAGAGCAGACGTAATTGCTTGAGGCAGGCACACTGACACACGTTCTTAAACTAGAGCAGTCAGAACGACCGAAAGTCATCTAAATTTTAGGTGCAAACACTCACAGAGGCATAACTTGGCATTACTTATTGTTTACAATGAAAATTAAAAAACGTCATCAGCAAATACAAGTGATTTAAGTTAACACACCACAAAACGGGCCCAAATATTACATTAAACATCCGCATACGTAGATAAATATTTTAATCATCAGATGTATTAAAAAAATCATCAAGGAGGGGGGGGGGGTTTCTCATTCGTCTCTCGGGGGACTTCCTTCATCGGCAACACTCCGTGAAGGTCCTGCTTGATCAGCTGCAGGTTCCCCAGCCGGCACCTCCTCTCCTTTGCCACTGATCTCTTCAGAGCCTTCCTCAAGGTCAGGACCAAGTTGAGCATCTGCCTCAGCGACGAGGAAATCTTAGTAGCAAGGTCAATATTAGGGTCGTCACGAACTCAGAAAAGAGTGGAAGCAACATTGGCACGATCAACCTATGCCATGCAACGAGCATTCAGAGCTTCTTTCTGTTGATCTTTTAAGAGGCATTTCTCGCAGAGGTCATCCATATCCGCTGAAGTGACGCCACTACACGTTTCATCCTATCATTCTCATCTTGAAGAAAGGCGGAGGGACCCTGAGCATCTGCGGCATGTTGTTCAGTAGTGTTCATTCTCTCCCCCATACCGGATACTTGCTTTTAAAGATCTCTCATGATTCCTTCAAGACGATTCGCATTGCTAAGATGGAGCTGCTCTGAGACCTTGACATCTGTAAGGGACGACTTGAGGGCCTCCACGTCCTGCTTGTGCTTGCCTACTTTATTAGTCAACGCCCTCTCTAAGTTCCTTCTCTTCAGAGCCTCGGCACGATAAGCATCACGAGTGGTCTGCAGCTCGCCCTTCAATTCCCAACCTTCTTCACAAAGGGTTGTAAACTAGCCACTTGTCCGCGTAGAGCATTCGCCTCCTCAACCAGATTATCTTCTAAGCTCTCCTGGTAGAGTATCTCATGATACACCATCAATCCCAGGGTAATAGGAAAGACAGGAGATTAGTAAAAGGGAGAACAATGTTAAACTTGACATGGTAGTGACATAAAACTTACTCGAAGGGAGCAGCCGGTGGTAACCTCAAGCAACTCATGATTGTTGTAGCAAGAGAGGTGCTCTTGTTTAGCAGGGCCAACCAGTTCAGCGGTATGCAACGTTACAATATGTGGAGTCTTCATCAGGTTCACTCCCGCAACAATAGGGATAAAAACCTCCCGAGCTCCACCTACGGGTTCATATACGGCCTTTACTACGAATTTCTTGCCAGGATGCGGCTAATAACAGTCGGAGCCCTGAGGAGCTGGAGCAACACCAACAGGTTCTAAACATGAACGGATAATATCAGCTTCCGAAGAAAACAAGGAAAGAATATTATTTCAAAAACTGATGTCAGAGAAGCAACAGACCTGGAGGTTGTGGATCAGAAGACATGGCAATAAGCAAGACATCATCCTCCGCACTAGCCTCTTCCTTGACTATGGGAGTCTCTTCAATCAGACGTCTATGCTTTTGTGAAGAATGACCGGATTCAACAGCAGTAGACGGGGTTGCCTCAATAGCCACGGACACAGACACTCGGGGGACTTCCCCCTCACCATCATAAATTACAAGGGTTCACTAGTAATGGGCACACTGGCCGGTCTAGAAGACCTCCTCCTCTTCGAGGAACCAGATCTGCTCGCCCGTTCTAAGATTCTCCCACTAGATGCCAACATATCAGGTAGGGAGTAATATACGGGGCAGCAATCTGAATCTCTGCCAGCATAGGCATATCACGACGAGAGAACCCTAGAAGCGGCAGTGAGTCAAGATATAAGAGAAATTTTAGGTAGAAAGAACACCTCAATAATTACTTGCCGTGATCTTTCGCCCGCCAGCCATTCGCGTTCGCCAAGGATAAGAAAGTCAGGGAATCAAGATGATTCCTCGAAAAGATGTTGGTGAGCCAAATCATCAGTTCATTATGGCTCAAAGAAATGGTGGACACTATGTTGACTACGTATAAAAAAGAAAATCAGTTTCAAGCAACCACAATTGAAAAGCAGTGAGATAAGTTTCTACGGGCTTACGCTTTCTATTGGAGACCTCTAAAAAGGGAAGAGAGGATACCAAGTCGGCCGTCTGCACATCCACGTACCTGTAAACCCAACCACGGTCCTTGGAATCCTCACAATTAGGGATTATGCCTTTCTTCCCCCATTTCATGAACATCAACATCCCTGCTTTATGAAGATGAGAGGAGTAAAACACCAAAGATGATCAAAAGTAAATGCAACCTGGGCATGGTTAGCCAAGTGATCAAGCACGACCACTAATCGCCACACACAAATGCTGATTTGGCCTAAGCAAACATTATAATGATGGCATATGTCCTCTATGATTAAGTGGATGTGTCTGTTGAGATGAAGAGCTAAAGGGTATGTGTGAACCATCGAGTAGCCAACCCGATGAGAAGAAATCCTTTCTTCAGCACCAAGAGCGAGAAGGACAGCAAAATCAAGCAATTTGCATTCATTCTTGATGCACATTATGTCCCTCTATGTGACTGCAGAAGGGTAAGATTCGATGGAGAGATTGTTGTTTTCACCCTCTTGCTTGGGAGTTTGGACTAGCATGCGGCCGTCATTTTCAAAGTTGAAGGAATTTGTGAGGTAATCTTGTGCCCTAAAATTTGGTGGGAGAAAGGTTTGACCTTATGCCATGGTGATAATGTTAGTGAGATTGGAAAAAAAGTTATCTTTTGAATAAAGGTTCTTGAAGATCCTGGAAAGGTTGTGAATAAACTCTCACTTACGACGTATATATACATGTCTGGGTTGGAAGCATATAGGGAAGTGGAATGGTATCAATCACGTGGGATCGTAATTGTGATTACTGCAGTTAAGTGAAATGGATCCCCATAATTACGGGATGTGAACAGAGCAGCAACATTGGGAAGAAACGTGGAAAATCCACTCTAATCATCGGGGGACACGTCACTTTACTAAGGAATTTTCATTCAATACGACGCACGCGAAGAGTCAAGGAGGTGAACATCAGTACCGTCATGCCTTTACGTATGCTATCATGCTTCTTTCACTTCCTGACTACTTGCGTCACTCGACAAATGAGGGGACTGACTGTGCGGACAAAAATATGCCACCAATTGTTACGGAGATATTAGTCAAGCTGGTGAGACCAAACTTATCTTACAAGTCTGCAGACACTGAGGATATACGCCCGCTCCTAGAACCAACGATTGTTTAGGCAGTTTGGCCACAGGGTGCAGGGCACACATCCTGTCGCCTAGGGTTTATAGTCTCCTAGTTAGGATTATATATACCACTGCCTTGAGTTGTAGGCCCATGACCCTATTAGTATTTTTATTTTACCTTGTTTAGGACCGGGTATCACTACTATAATACCCCTCCTTACATTGTATTGTAGACATCTCTTGATACGCCAACAACTTCGGATACTCTTAAGTAATAAAGTTTATATTGCTTTCCGCCATTATTTCTTGTGTATTTACTTGTCTATATTTTTATCGTATTTTACTTACTTTTCCATCGTAATTGACCGTATTGCTTGTGACCTAATTCATAATTAATTTTTGTATAAATTTAGGCATAAACACCTTTCCCTTCACACCTGGTAAACAGTAGATGTTAGAGACAATCTATATACCTGAACTAGTGCATGTTGTTCTACCCACAGTACTTTATGTTGCCATTGTAAGGCTGGTCTTTGGACTCCCATCCACTGCAGCACCTTCTCCCAGATAGCTCTGGATACTACACATTCAAAGTACAAATGAGAGTGGCTTTCATCTTGTGCATTGCATAGGGGATACACTGCATTAGCTACTACTCTCCATCTTAGCAACATGTCTTTGGTACTCAATCTCTTATGAATGGCTAATAGTAGGATGAACAACATCTTGCTAGGACTCCAGTTATTGTAAATTAATTTTCTCCAGCTCACCTTCTGGAATTGCCCCTTGCTTGATTGTAAAATTCATTGATAGAGTAGGACTTCATACCCTAAAGACTTGTCTCATCATGCCCTATCTCATGTAGGATTTGTTTTGTTGCTAAAATTTCCTGAGCATCCAGGACCCTTGCTTCATTTCAGCATCCCACACTGACCTACCTTTTTTATAGTACATATGTACCTACTGTATCCACAACTATCTTTCTTATGACATAAATTCCATAGTAGCTTCCATAATGCTGCTTTATTGCAGACCTGGATATCCACCAAGTTGATGCCACCAACTGACTTAGGCTTGCAGAGTTTATTCCATGCTAGCAATGCCTTTTTTGATGGATTTGCACTCCTTGTCCAAAGGAATTTTCTACATATGCTCTCAATATGCTTCATGGTTTTCTTAGGCAGTATGAAAAGTTGTGACCAATAAGATTCAATAGCAATGAGGTCACTTCTGATCAGCTAAATTCTTCCTCCATAAGATAGAAACTTAGTAGTCCATAAACTCACTTTATCTAGCATTCTGTCTAACAGTGGTTGACACAGGCAATTGTCAATTTCTTTGTGATGAGTGGCACTCCTAGGTATTTGAATGGCAGGTCTACTTTGACAAAACTCAACCTTTCTAGTATATCAGCCTGGACCTCCCTGGTAGCACCTCCAAAATACAAAAAATTTATGTCACTGCTGGCTTGCAACCCTGATGATTTAGAGAACTCCATAAACCCCTCATATAGTAGGTCGGCTGATATTAGGTCACCTCTACAAAGAAATAAAAGTTCATACACAAAAGCAGAGTTGAACAATGTTCATTTTCTCACATCTAGGGTGATAGTTGAAGTCTAGGTTCCTCTTGAGCTGTTTCAGCACTCCAGTGAGATACTCCATTGCCAAAACAAACAAGTAAAGAGAGATGGGGAACCCTTGTCTAAGACCTTTCTTTGCTGGAAATGGTTATGTGGGCTTGCCATTTATGATGATTGATGCAATCGAAAATACGAAAGCGATAAAGAGATAAAAACGAGACGAGACTTACACTAAAGTTCGAGTAGCAACGAAGAACTTGTTCCGTTACACCCCAAACGATTGGAAAGAATCACCTACGCTAAGAAACTATCCTCAAGAGACACGAGGCTCTAGCAAATAGAATGATCAAAGACGGATTGAAGAGCAACTTGGATTCATCCAATTGATTCAAGCCAAAATGGTTACAATGTCAAGAGCAATGCTCATTTAATGTGTTTTTGTGTTCAAGGTAAGGTAAAAAGAAATAAATGAAAGAGGGGTGTATTTATAACACCCCATTACAATGTATCCAACATTCTGGTCCGCTGTTGCTCAAGCTCTCTGCGCGATCGCGCAAGAAGTAATGCGATCGCGTGGAGAACTTAAAGCTGAAGCGCGCGATCGCGCGAAGCAAGGCGCGAAGGCGATGAACAAAAAAGAACCCTTCGCGATCGCGAAGGTGTGCACGCGATCGCGAAGAGGAAATTCTCTCCGTCAGGCAGTAAGCTCAGCAGGTGTTCCCCAGTTTTGCCCTGTTTTGCTCCCCTGCTTCCTGCACTGTTTCCTGCCCTGTTTCCACATGGATTGAGCTCCAATGCATTGTCTTTAAGTCCTCTCCCGAGCTCATATCATCCACGCCTCTCCAAACCAAGTGTAGGTGAGCGTCTTGTATATCTTTGGCTTGACTTCGAGTGAATGGTCTCGACGCAATTTGGGTTGCATCATCCTCCCCTTCTTGAGAAGATTTCGTCCTCGAAATTAAGGTGTCCTCCTCCAAGGTATCATCACCTACATCAAAAGAAGTTAAGTCACTAACATTGAAAGTAGTCGATACATTGTACTCACCGGGCAAATCTATCACATATGCATTGTTGTTGATCTTGGACAACACTTGGAATGGGCCATCGCCCCTTGGTGTCAACTTCCCTTTCCGTTGGTTGGGAAACCTTTCCTTGCGGAAATGCACCTAAACCCAATCCCCCTTCTTGAAGTCCACCTTCTTTCTTCCTTTGTTTTTCTTGGTTGCTATCTTCTCATAGGCCTCCTCCAAAGTCTTCCGCACCTTGGCGTGAAGTTCAAGCAATGCCTTGGCCCGAGCTTTACCTTCAAAATAAACAACCACATCCCTCGGCAAAGGGGGTAAGATCAAGAGGAATCAATGGGTTAAAACCATAAACACACTCAAATGGAGTCATGCCAATCATACGATGCAAAGTGCGGTTATATGCAAACTCCATGAGTGGTAGCTTATCAATCCAAGTCCCGGCCTTTCCTTTGGTCATAGCTCGAAGTAGAGCTCCCAAAGTTCGGTTCACCACCTCAGTTTGCCCATCGGTTTGAGGGTGGTGGGACGTGGAGAAGAGCAACTTGGTGCCAAGAGCACCCCACAAACACTTCCAAAAATGGCTAAGGAACTTGGAGTCCCTATCACTAACAATGGTGCGAGGCACCCCATGCAATTTCAAGACATTATCAATAAACAAGGAAGCTACATGTTGTGCATCATTAGTCTTTTTGCACGGAATGAAGTGAGCCATTTTGGAGAAACGGTCAACGACAACATAAATGCTATCGTATCCTCCCCTAGTCCGGGGCAAAGCCATAATAAAATCCATAGAAAGATCAACCCACGGACTAGTAGGTATGGGCAAAGGAGTGTATAAACCATGGTTGTTGGACCTAGACTTGGCCTTCTTGCAATCCAAGCAAGAATTGCAAAATCTTTCCACAAGAGGCCTCATGTTTGGCCAATGGAATTGTTCTTTAAGTATGGCCATAGTCTTATCCACCCCAAAGTGACCCATCAAGCCCCCACAATGTGCTTCTTGCACTAGCACATCTCTCCAAGAGGACTCGGGGACACACACTCTCCCATGCTTGAAAATGTAGCCATCTACCCATTGGTACTTCTCTACTCTCTCCCCACTCACTAGAGCATCATGAATGCTCTTGAGCTTTGGGTCATGAGCATACAATGACTTGATGCTTTCAAAACCCATGATCCTAGAAGCGAGAGTGGTAGCAAGAGCGAATTTTCTAGAAAGCGCATCGGCCACAACATTGTCCTTTCCCTTTTTGTAATGAATCACATAAGGGAAGGAGAAGGACTCAATGAACTCCACCCATTTGGCATGTCTCTTGTTCAACTTCTCTTGGCCTCTTAGATGCTTGAGTGACTCATGGTCACTCTTGATCACAAATTCCCGAGGCCATAGATAGTGTTGCCAATGGGCCAAAGCTCTCACTAGGGCATACAACTCCTTGTCATACGTGGAGTAATTCAAGGTTGCGCCCTTCAACTTCTCATTAAAGTAGGCAACGGGCTTCCCTTCTTGCATGAGAACACCCCCAATTCCCACCCCCGAGACATCACATTCAACCTCAAAAGCCTTCCCGAAGTCGGGCAATTGTAGCAAGGGGGCGGTACTCAACCTTCTTTTCAATTCTTGGAAAGCTCTCTCTTGAGGCTCTCCCCACACAAAGGATTTATCTTTCTTCACCAACTCGGTGAGTGGTGCGGCAATGGTGCTAAAGTCTCTAACAAAGCACCTATAGAAACTAGCAAGGCCATGGAAACTCCTCACATGAGAAACGGTGGTAGGAGTAGGCCAATCTCTAATGGCTTCAACTTTGGACTCATCAACTTCCACACCATTGACACTAACAACAAAGCCCAAAAAGACAACCTTTTCAACACAAAAGGCACACTTTTTAAAGTTGGCATAGAGCTTTTCGGCTCGTAGCACTTCTGTTGAAAGCTGGTTTTGAAGTATGACAAACAGGAAGGACACCGAGGTTCATGCAAGGAACCTGAAGAACCTGGTCCTTGAAGGGAAGGGCACGTTTGATCGAAAAGATTGTGGGTTGCAAATCCCTGTGGAACTAGGAATAGTGGCTCGTGGTTGTATACGTATCCTAGTCGGACTAAAAGAGGCAGTGCCCCAGCTGTGTCTACGAAGCATGGAAAAGAGTCAGACGTTAACATGGAAAAGAGTTACTACGAATCTCAACTTACCTTAATTAAGGGGATTCCTTGTAGAACTCAACTAGGGTTGCACGACTCATATAAAAGCCAGTAGTAGAGACAGCCGAGTTTTTTTGATTCATTATTCACGCACAGAGAGTTGAGCACAAGCAAAGGCGATTCAATAACTTTCTACGTGGATAAGCTGAAGAAGACAACTAAATTGCATGCAGAGTATTAAGTCTAGATTTCTTGTCTAGGATTATCGAGTTGTAAGTTGTCATTGTATCGAGCATTCATTGTTTTACCTATTTGCTTATTCTAGAAGCTTATGTATTAGGTAAACTCTTTTGTGATTACTAGAAAAGCTAGAGTGTAGCTTTGTTTAGTGATTAGGGTCTAGAGTGTAGCCCCTTGGTTACAGAGTTTGTAATCTAAAACATTGCTCTTGTGTTAGTGGATTCAGTGCTAAAATCCCAGAGTGTGGGTCGTGGTTTTTTCTCCCTTGAGCAAGGAGTTTTTCCACGTAAAAATCCTTGTGTTGTTTGAGTTCTGTTCTGTGTATGTTCTTGTTAGACGGAGGTAGAAGGAAATTCTAAGAACCTTGTTCTACAGTAGAAGAACACAGTTCTTGCGAAAATCGGGAGACACTATTCAACCCCCCCTTCTAGTGTCCTTAGGAGGTGCATAAAGTGTAACAACTTCAAGCACTTGACTCAAGTGGCCCACATGGTCGTCTATTGACTTTCTATAAATCAATATGTCATCAAAGTAGACGACCACGAATTTGTTGATGAATGGCTTAAGCACGTGGTTCATTAATCTCATGAAAGTGCTAGGTGCGTTGGAGAGACCAAATGGCATCACCAACCATTCATATAGACCAAACTTGGTCTTGAATGCGGTCTTCCATTCATCCCCGGGTTTCATCCGGATTTGATGGTAGCCGGACCTAAGGTCTATCTTAGAAAAAACACTAGAACCACTAAGCTCATCCAACATATCATCCAAACGAGGTATGGGATGTCGATACTTTACCGTGATCTTGTTGACCGCTCGACAATCCACACACATCCTCCAAGTGCTATCCTTCTTTGGAACGAGGATCACGGGCACGGCACAAGGACTCAAGCTTTCCCTCACCAAGCCTTTGGTAAGCAATTCATCAATTTGTTTTTGTAACTCCCTTGTGTCCTCGGGATTACTTCTATATGCCGGCTTGTTGGGAATTTGAGATCCCGGGACGAAATCAATTTGGTGTTCAATACCTCTCAAGGGAGGTAATCCATCCGGCATCTCTTCCGGGAACATGTCCTCATAGACCTTCAAAACATTGTCAATGGCACTAGGCAAAGGGTTAGGGTTAGATAAATAATCACTTTCGAAATTTAAAACCATACCTTTGTGCACTAGGCATATGAGCATCTTGGTGCCATCATTACCTCTCAAATATTCACCCGGTAGCATCATGGCACACATGCGACCGGTGGAAGATGGTGGAGTCTCGGCCAAAGGTTTGGCCACAACTGGGGACTTGGCCTTAGCCGCTTCCCTCAACTCTTTCATTCGCCGATAGTCTTCACTTACTTGTTTTGGGGTCAAAGGTGTAAGCACAAACCTCTTCCCCTCATGCTTAACCGTGTAAGTGTTGGCCCGGCCATCATGAACCACTTGTTTGTCGTATTGCCAAGGCCTTCCAAACAAAAGGTGGCAAGCTTGCATTGGCACCACGTCAAACATGTGTTCATCTTGATAGTTCCCAATCTTGAACCTAATCAAGACTTGCTTCACTACCCTCAATTCCCCACACTCACTTAGCCATTGCAAACGGTAGGGACTAGGGTGTTTGATGGTAGTCAATTTCAATTGTGAGACCAAGGATTGGCTCACCACATTTGCACAACAACCCGAGTCAATAATCATGGAACAAACTTGCCCCTTCACTCTACAACGGGCATGGAACAAGTTCTCCCTTTGCTCATCTTCCCTCTCCTCACTCAACATGGTTCCCAAAATGCGGCGTACCACAAGGAACATATTGGGATCATCCCCCTCCGTCGCTCTCTCCTCACCCTCAACTTCCTCACTCTCCTCTTCAACTTCACCCTCGGACTCACTTTCACCCTCATAGACCAACCCATCATCCATCACAATCATTGTTTTCCGGGTAGGGCACTCTTTGGCAAAGTGTCCGTAACCCTTACATTTATGACATTGGAAAGAAGAAGAAGAAGGAGTATTTAAAGTAGTTTTAGAAATACCTCCAACCTCTTTGTGGTCGCTTCTCGGGGTGGCCTTTTCAAAAGGCTTCTTCACTTCTCGACTCCCACTTGCTCCACTAGCATATGGGCTTTTCCATTCTTTGGTGCGAGTTGATGGAATGGTAGTGGTAGTACTCCTATAGCGAGGAGCCTTCTCTTCTTTGAGCCATTTCTCGGCTTCAACCGCGGCATCACAAACATCTTGCAAGGACTGGAAGATGTGAAGTCTCAATTGGGAGGCAATCTCCCTACTCAAACCACTTTTGAAACGGATGATAGCTTGCTCCTCATCCTCCGTTTCCATATCAAGAGCCATCCGGTTTTTCTCAAAGTCGTTGAAATATTCATCAACGGACTTGTAACCTTGCTTCAATTCATAGAGCTTTTTGAGTTGCTCTTGTCGATACTTGGGAGTCACATACTTGTTGTTCATAATCTCTTTCAACTCTTCCCAAGTGATGTTCATCCGCAACCCAAGTCTTCTCCTTGATCGCTTGATGGATTCCCACCAAGTAGAGGCATAGGACTCAAATGATGATATAGCATAAGTGGCCTTCTTCTCCTCGGTCATATCATTTGTGTCAAAGACCCGCTCCAATTGGACCTTCCATTCAAGAAATGCTTCCGGATCACTAGCCCCTTTGAAAAGAGGGATAGTGATGTTGACACTATTGAGGTTAGTGTCACGGCCCTCTCGGTTCGGTTCCGGTTGAACCCCATAGTTATCATCAACATCATCATATTTCCTTCCCAAGTTTCTTCCCATGTAAGCTCTTGGAGGTCCTCGACCTCGCCCACGACCTCTATCTACACCTCGGCCTCCATTCATCGCTCTCCTATTTGGATAGGGAGCATCAAAGTAATCATCATCAAGTCCGAGGCCCTCCCCTTCTTTAGCTTCATCAACTTGCTCAAGAGGTGCAATGTTTCTCCGAGGCCTTAGGAATGGAACATCTCCTTGGGGATTGCCTAAGGGTTGGGGATTGCCCAACAATCTTTCTCTAGCAAGAGCCTCATCCCTCAACCGTTGTCGACGAACTAGCTCCGCATATTGATCCGGTTTCATGATTGAATCATCACTAGTACCTTCACCGGTATCTTTTGGGACACTCGGGGTCCTCTTCTTTTCAAAAGTTTCCATCTTAAGGTTTAAGGCCTTCACCTCGGCTAGCAAACTAGCCAAGACGTCGGTTGGAACCTCAATGGTACTCTTTGCTTTCTCCTCCGCCATGTACCTACAATAATCAAAAACAAGAAAAGAGATTAGAGTAAAAGTCCTCACTCACTCCCTCACTTTTGTTTGTCGCTCGGGTTCACTCAAGTTGGGGTTAGGTTCACACAAGCTTGAGATCAATGGCCTCCTCGTAGTTGCGCAACCTCCTCAATGATCAAACCAAAATACAAGAACCAAATGCTCTTCGGGAAGAGTGGATTCAATGGGACTCGATAAACGCTAAGCTATTTGGGGCGCACTTGAACCAAACAATTAACTACGAATCTTCTTTGAATTCTACTCTCCTTCTAGGCACGAGGATCCTATTCGCACAATGGATTAGTACTAATTAGGTAGAAGTGTTACCCTCAAAGTACTAACCGGAAGTGACGCGATCAAATGTTCAAAGATCGAATCGTCACTAAACGGATTCGGAATTGGATGAATTTTGGTTTGTGATCTAGGAACTCACCATATTTGATGATGCTATGGGAGTTTTGGTGGTTGGAAACTGTTACGATAGCTTTGTGAACATTCTGTCCCAGTTCAGGAAATTCTGGAAATTCCAACCCTTCGTGATCGCGTGCAGAGTTGCGTGATCGCGATGAACAAAATGCAGGATTGGCGCGTTCGCGTGAAACCTTGCGCGATCGCGCAGGTCTGTTCAGCAGAACCAGAAACTCGACAGAAAAACTGCAGTTTTGGCACACAAACAACCCAAATTCGATTTATTTCAGTTTTTAAGCTTCCAAATGGTGTGCCCAACTGTAGTAAACAATCACCACTGGGTTTTAACACACAAACAACCAACAAACAACTTGCTTCAATGAATTTTGACAAGTTCTTCAAAAATTTTCCAAACCTTCAAGAACCACAAATTTGATTTTCACTAAAACACTCCAAATGATGTTATTGTGATATCAAAACGACGGGAAAACTATAAGGAGTAAACCCCGATACCAAACAAGCAAGAATTCACAACATCAATCGAGTTCTAGCAAATTTTGCAAAATATTCAACCTAGGGTTCAATTTTTCCAACTTTTGATTCTCAACTCCAAAACGTGTTTTGTTGGTTCCCAATTGTCGAGATTATGTAAACAAACAATCCCCGATAATCAACACCAACAAAATCGTAACAACAAGCGATTTCTACCAAATTTTTGGGTTTTCTAGTTTTTGAATTTTTTTTCTTCTTTTTCAATATAACAAGAACAAGAACAAGAAAATAAACACGGAACTAAGATGACAAGCACGAAGAGTAGGACGAGGGTTCGTAAGAACGCAACCCTAGCCTTGCTCTGATACCAACTGATGCAATCGAAAATACGAAAGCGATAAAGAGATAAAAACGAGACGAGACTTACACTAAAGTTCGAGTAGCAACGAAGAACTTGTTCCGTTACACCCCAAACGATTGGAAAGAATCACCTACGCTAACCAACTATCCTCAAGAGACACGAGGCTCTAGCAAATAGAATGATCAAAGACGGATTGAAGAGCAACTTGGATTCATCCAATTGATTCAAGCCAAAATGGTTACAATGTCAAGAGCAATGCTCATTTAATGTGTTTTTGTGTTCAAGGTAAGGTAAAAAGCAATAAATGAAAGAGGGGTGTATTTATAACACCCCATTACAATGTTTCCAACATTCTGGTCCACTGTTGCTCAAGTTCTCTGCGCGATCGCGCAAGAAGTAATGCGATCGCGTGGAGAACTTAAAGCTGAAGCGGGCGATCGCGCGAGACAAGGCGCGAAGGCGATGAACAAAAAAAGAACCCTTCGCGATCGCGAAGAGGAAATTCTCTCCGTCAGGCAGTAAGCTCAGCAGGTGTTCCCCTGTTTTGCCCTGTTTTGCTCCCCTGCTTCCTGCACTGTTTCCTGCCCTGTTTCCACATGGATTGAGCTCCAATGCATTGTCTTTAAGTCCTCTCCCGAGCTCATATCATCCACGTCTCTCCAAACCAAGTGTAGGTGAGCGTCTTGTATATCTTTGGCTTGACTTCGAGTGAATGGTCTCGACGAATTTGGGTTGCATCAATGATAGAGTAAGATACTGTAGTAATGCAATCTATTAGCCAGTTAACAAAGAGTTTAGGGAAGTTTAAATACTGCAGCACCTATTGCAAGTAGAGCCACTCAATAGAGTCATAAGCCTTTCTTATGCAAATCTTCATCGTGCATCTTTGAGATATGTTGTTTCTATTATATCTCTTAACTAATTCATGGTTTAGCAAGATGTTGTTAGTAATATGTCTACCTGAAACAAAAGATGCTTGGCTCCCATCCACCAGGTAGTCCATTGCATTTTTCAGCCTATTTGTGAGCATTTTGAGATGATTTTGTACAATGTAGTGCAACAAGATATTGGTCTGAACTCTGTTACCCTTAGAAGATTCTTAACCTTAGGGATTAGAGGAACAAAGGTACAGTTAATTGGGTTAAACAGTCTTCCTGTCTGAAAGAATTGAATCACTACCTCACTCACTTCTTTCTTAATGACTAGCCATGCCTTCTTGAAGAAACATGTATACATCCCATCACAACATAGTGCTTTAAGGTCACCAATGCCTTTGAGATCATTATACACTTCCTCAGCAATCACAGGTCTTATAAGGGCTAAATGTTGTCTGTTAAGCACCTTACCATCCTGAATTGAAATAAGATTCACAACAGGAATAGACTGTGCAGCACTGCCCTATAGTTGCTTGTAAAAACCCAGTATTTTAGCTGCAATCTCATTCTGTGATGTAGAAGTATTTCCCATAGCAGTAGTTAATATGCAGATGGTGTATTGTGCCACTTTATTCTTCAAGCTAGCATAGAAATATGCTATATTAGAGTCCCTCTAGCTTGAGCTATTACACTCTTGATTTCTGCCTTATAATGCGTTCTTCAATTATTGACCATTTCTCCTACATGTCTTGTTTCCTAAGCAGCTTCTGAAAGGGTTGGGTTAATCTGATCTATTAACTGACTCTGAATCTCTTATAGCCTTTGTCTGTACATCTCCACTTTCTTATCAACTCCACCAGATTCTTTCTTTGTGAGTTGTTCGAGTCTAGTTTAACTTGCTTGATATTGTACCAGACTCTCTTCATGGTGTTTGAGCATTGTGAACTCCAGGAATTTCTTACCACCTCTTTGAATTTATTGTGCTATGCTAAGAAGTTGTAGAATCTAAATTCTTAGGGCCAGCTGTGGTAGAATTTTCAAATTGTATGCTCAAGGGTGAGTGATCAGAACACCCTGGCTCTAACACACAGACCTCTAATTGTGCCATTCCCAACATCCATTGGCTATTAACCAGTGTTCTATCCAGCCTGCTAAGTACATGACCATTAGTCCAGGTGTATATTCGGTCTACACTTTTCAGTTCAGCAGTGCCAGTGTGCTGTAGGAACTCTCTCAGGTCTTTCATTTCAGCTTCTTGTACATGTGTCTATTATGTTGGTATTTTGCGCTTAAATGCAACTCTTTTAGACTAGTTTTTATGTCCTTAAGCCTTATTATTTGTGTAAATGTTATGTTTATCTCCATGTTTCTGGAAACTAATGAGAATAAATGTATAAAGCCAAAAGGAAAGAAGAAGAGATAAAAAACAAGTATAATTTGGCTACAAATGAAGAGCATGGAAACCAGGAAGCAAAAGGATTGGTGCCTTATCGAATCACCGGCTGAAGAGAAGAAGCCATCCGCCTAAGGAGGAGAGAGTTCAAGAGCTCAAGACCAATCCACTGAACAAAAGGGGCAGACCGCCGAATCACATGCTGAAAGCATTCGGCGGCTCTACAGAAGTAGCGGTAGACCCGCCGGTACTCACAGTGAGCTCGGGAAATCAGCGAGGAAGTTGAGAACATCCACCACTTGAAGTGTAATCCCGCCGAACCTGCAACGCACAAAAAGGCAAGAAGAGTAAGAGCTGTCTTCCGTGGCCGCGCATGTCAATAGGTGGTCTGCCGAATAACCGGTGGCCTGAGGAAAACTGGGCAAAATGGCAATTTTGTAATTATTAGTCTGGTTTTCAAACCCATGCCTATAAATAAACTATTATGCCTCTAAGGCACATATCACTAGATAGATACCTGCTTTCAGCTTTAGAATATTATTTTATGTACTTTTGAATATTCTTGGAGGCAAGCAAGGGTTTCTAACAGCAAACTTTGTAAGGATTTCATCTTTTATATATCATTACATGTTTCTTGCCATTTCATTCTTTACTATGGTTGTGTTGGACCTTAGTATGAGTAGCTAAACTCATACTAGGGGTGACTTGGTTGTTTCAACTTAAAATATATTTTTAATCTTATAAAATCTATGGGTAAGGTGAATCTAGTTCTCTATCATACTTTTCTTGACTAGGGTTTGAGGCATGATCATACTTGAACCTAGACCTACTTTTCTTTCATCACCCTAACAGGGTTAAAGGCGTAGATTTATAGGAACTAGCAAGAATTTGGGTTATATGGCTCACGACCCTACCCCATCTAAACGGAAACAGCTAAATAGGTCATTCCCACTCGGGTCTCTGGACTAGGGTTTTATGCGACTCGTTATTGACCCCAACGAACTTTATAAGGTAGATCTTCTCTATCCCTAATGGGTTTTGAGGGTTTTAATTGCGGTCTGACCATTTACATTACCCATATGATTTGTAAGGTTAAAGAAATTATTAAGCCGATGAAACCTTGTTGGAATGGGTAAACCCCTAGCTCATTCTTCTAATATTACAAGTATTAAAAGTCAAAAGTTGATTGTACGCTTATTATTGTCAATTGTTGTTTATCGTAGTTGTAGTCATAGTTAATTCAAGATTTACACTCTTATAATTAGGAATACACCAACAACTCGTAGAACTCGATATTATTCAATCTAAGACTAATAGATTACGAGCTAGCTCTTTGAGGAATTCGACCCCTACTCTGATTCGGGTACTATCTTTGATGATTGCCCAACACCTTCATAGTTGATTGGATTGAGTGTGGATCAAATATTGGTGCCGTTGCCGTGGAGCTACGATATATCTAATAGATCTCGTGTTCTTGTTTTGTTTGTTATTCCTATCATGTTACCTTTTGCTTTGTTTTTACCGTGTGTAAGTGAATGTTAGCAATGAGACGAAATCCAAATTGAGCTATGCGGAACCCCCTTTACAATCGTGCAAACGAGGGAGTTCTTTTTCCAAATGCTCCAATGGCATCAAATGATTATGATTGAGAAACCAAGGAAGATTATAATGACACTTTTCTTAGTGAGGAGAGTTATGGAATTCATGATGTGCTTGAGGAGAATGATGAACCTCAAGTTGAAGGTAGTGCCCCAATTGATGGAAACCCTATTGGTAATGATCAATCCAATAAAAGAGTTAATGTTGGTGACAATATTGGTGTTGCAGGCAATGCAAACCTAAGAGGAAACAATGCTAACCGAGGAGGTCGAGGTGCAAACCCAGGTGGCTATATTAATCATGCTAATCAAAGAGGCAATGCCGATCGAGTGAATGTTCGCAATGTCAACCGGAACCAAAGAAATGCAAGGAATGTCCGTAAGGAAAATAAACCATTACAAGATGTGGATCTTTCCGATGAAGAAGTGAATATGGAATGTTTTGCTAACCCATTCGTGGTAATGTTACTTTCAACACTCCACAAGCGATCTTACATGGGCTTGACCAAATGGATACTTTAGTGGAAGCAAGCATGATGATCCAAATGAGCATTTGAGGAATTTCATTCAAACATGCCATTTCTACAAGTCATCCCATTGTTCGAAAGAGTCTTCGCGCCTAAGGGTCTTTCCCTATTCTCTATCCGGGAAAGCCAAGGCATGGTTGAACACGCTACCCAAGAACTCAATTTTTACTTGGGAGGAATCTGTGAAGAAATTTTTAGCAAAATTCTTGCCTAAGGGTAAGCAGGGTTAAATTAGGGACAAGGTGTATAATTTCAAGCAAGATCCTACCGATTCATTATCCAAATCTTGGGAAGCCTTTCAAGAGGTTTTGATTCATTGCCCTACTCATGATTTTGGAGAGGAGATGCTTTTACAATGTTTCTATCAAGGGCTTAACAAGATAAGCCAATCGGTAGTGAACAACTTGTGTGGACGTGCTATCATGGATAAGACTTATCAAGAAGTCAAGAAAATTCTCAACAAGGTTGCCAAACAATCTCAAGATTGGCATTCTAGGGCCCAAAATCCAAGCGGTGATGGAGGAATGAATCCAATGATGATGAAAAGATTTGAAGACCAAGAAGAGCAAACGGTCCAGATCCTTACCAACATTGGTATTCTCCGGGGTGCAAAAGAAGATAATGAGAAGAAAGTGAGCAAAGTAGAAAATCTCCATGTTACAAATACCGATCACCAAGTGGCTCCTATGGGTTACTCAACTTTGGGAGGTGCACCTCTTACTTTTCTCCAATGTGCACAAGAGGAGTACTTTCCAGAGCAATGTTTCAATGTCCATGGAGAGGAAGAAGCCAATTATGTGTCCAATTATCAAGGAGGTTATCAAAGGCCATACCAGCAAGGCCAATGGAGGCAAGATAGAGGAAAAAAAATTAGAGCAACAATCAAGATGGGAGAGGAGTTTGTGCCTCTCAAAGTTATGTACCAAGAGCTCCATACAAGCAAGGTAAGAATGAAGGAAAGAGTCCATCCAAGTTTGAAGAAATGATGGGACAAGTGCTCAAGAATCTAGAAAGTTACTCCGATGACATCAAAGATATCAACCAAATGGTCACATCTCATAATACTTTCATGAAGGCTCTTGAATCTCAAATGAGTAGCTTACCTCACCAAGTGAACCAAAGACCTCAAGGAGCACTACCAAGTGACATGGTGGTAAATCTTAAGAAGAATGGAAAAGATCATGTGAAGACAATCATGACAAGGAGTGGAAAATATGAGATGATCCGAAAGCAAGGAATGACGGTGATGAACTAGAAGTGCAAGATTGTGAACAAAGCATTGGGGAAGAGTTGAATGAAGGTGAAGCTAATGGTATGGGTGTTGATGTCCCAAAATATGTAAGTGATGATGAGGCAATCCCTCAAGAACCTAATCCCGAAGTCACTACTGCCCAAAAAGCCAAGCCAAAGAAAACTCCACCACCCAAACAAAGCCTTCATAATCCAAGCTTCATTCCAAAAATTCACTTCCTTTCCAACAAAAGAGTGCTAAGCTAAGACAAGCATTTCAAGCGAAGGAGATTTGGAAGAAAATAGCATCAACATCTATCAACCTTTCTTTGGTTTATACACTAAGCCAAATGCCAAACATTTCCAAACCTGTGAAGGACCTTGTGACAAAGAAGACTTATGAAGATTATGAACCAAACAAGGTAACCCATAAATGTAGCTCTATTGTCTCTAAACATATGGCTAGGAAGATGGAGGACCCCAGAGCCTTCACGGTCCCATGCACCATTGGAGGGAAATATTTCCCTAAAACTCTATGTGATCTTGGAGTAAGCATTAATTTGATGACGTATGCGGTGTACAAGACTTTGACCACTAAAGAGGTTCCACAAGCAACAACCATGAACTTGGAAATGGCTGACCGTTCCATGAAGCAACCAATTGGGCTTGTTACTAATGTTCTAGTGAAGGTGGAAAATTCATATTCCCGGTGGATTTTGTGATTCTTTATTGCTCGGTGGAATTACTTTACGTTTCATATTGATTCTTGAGCACTTCTCCCATCATTTCTTCTATTGGAGAAAAGGAGAACTTACTTTCTGCTTCAATGGAGAGAAGGTTGTATTCCATATCTGCAAAACTTTGAAACAACCTATGGAGGAGGAAGCTACTTGTTCTTATGTAGATATGGTTGTGGATGTACTTGTAGAGAAATAGAGTGTCCTAGTAAGGTCAAGTGGATGAATTGGACATGGTGATTTGAAACTTGGGTATTAATAAGTAGAGTGTTGCCGAGTGTGTGAAAGTTTTATAAGGAATGTGCACTAGACCTTATGTTTCTAAAAAGCTTTCCCTTGATCTTGAGAACCAAACCACTCCACCTACAAAACCATCCATTGAAGAACCTCCCATCTTGAACTCAAAGTCCTTCCAAACAACTTGAGATACACCTTCCTAGGCCAAAACTCCACTCTTCCCATAATCATTTCCTCCTACTTAACTAAAGAACAAGAAGACCAACTCATTGATGTGGTGAAGCGGAGAATTAAAGCCATTAGGTGGAGTCTTGCGGATATAAGAGGAATTGATCCGGGAGTATGATGTTACACTCCATATGTCGGAAGTGACGTATATCATTCTAATGACATGTTAAGAATGATTTAAGTGAGTTTAAAGTCATAATATGACCATATATGATGTTTATATGTTGAATATAAAGTTTGGGAAAAATCGGATTTATGTTGCGGAAAAACCGACTAAGGAATTGCCTTGTAACAGAGCTTTTTCAGCAATTAATTTCATGTATTATATGAGGTCTTTTGGGGACATATCATATACCAAATTGAAGGTCTTGGAGTGTAGGTTTCAACACTTTTAACGGTTTGTTCATACAACTTATAGATAAAAAGATATGAGCGTCAGAAATCAGGCCAGAAAAAGGGCCATAAGCGCAAAAGAGGACTAAAACTGAAAGGTTTAAAGTATAAAAGGAAAAATCCTCCTCCATCTCGTCATTTCCAGAAACTTAGTGATAGAAGCAGTGTGCTCTTGGGTGCTAAAGATATTTTGATGGTTTTGAAGAAAGAACATTGATCTTAGCTCGAAATTGAAGACAGATTGCGTCAAAACGCTCTACGCGATTAGGGTAACATTATGCTACCTTCAATTTCATCTATAGTTTGAATTTTAGAATTACTTCATGGCTAAGTAAAGTACCTAAATTCTATTTTAAAGCTTTTTTAAGCTTTAGAAGGTGTGGAATTCAAAGGAGACAAGGTTTAGAAGCGAGAAACATCAAAGGTATGTAAGACTAAACCTTTCTTTTGGCAAGGCATGTATCTTTTAGCTTATGAAGCTTTTCTTAGTTCTAAACTTAGTGTTTCTTGTGAGAAACTTCTATGGTATCAAGAAAACCTTGTATATAATTAATTTGGTACTAAAATCCAAGGTGAAAGATGTCTGAATCAGCAAGACAAAACGTTTCAAAATCCTGAACATTGTTTTGATCTTTGGATAATTGTTAGTATATTGATCACAACTCCTTGTACAAAATTGATATTTAGATTCTTTAAGAATCCCCGAAACCCTAAGACATATATCTACAACTTTCATGCAGACCATGAAGTCTATATCTTTCATCTACACTCTGAAAATTAGGTTGAAAGTCAGGACAGTGGTGCTGTCCAGGCATTCAATCTGCGGATTTGTTATGTCATCCAGTTGTCTCATCTTGTTATCCATTTAACATGTTTATGTTATCAGTTTATCCGGGTATCCATTACCGTGTATATTATAGTACTGGTTCTGTTTTTGCGGATCATCCAGTTTCAGGGGAAACTCTGCCGAAATTTTATAGAAATTCAAAGAGTTGGACAAATTCTAAGTTTCAGGTTGTGTCTATAATTCCATCCAGAGTTTTCTTATCATTCCTTTGAGTCAATATATATCGTTGCCACATGTGTTATGCCTCATACATGCTTCTGCTTATATTGTGATCATGTTATGTGTGATTTGGAGTCCCCCATAGAGGCTGGACATTGGACACACAGTCCGGTCGCGTGTGATACTACCCGTCTGGGGGATATAGCCCCTCTGGTTCAGGCGGGAGTTGAAACACCTAGTATGACCAGGTGTCATTCACACACTCTGACCAGAGAGACTAGATATTACTGGCTGGGGGGGATATAGCCCATAACACCCACCAGGTTTGTTATATATGCGTATATAGCCACAGTATGCACTACATGATCATACATGAGGCTAGTTCCGATTTTCAGTTACCTGATTTGGGGGGATACAACCCATAACACCAGACAGGTACTAGTTCAGATGTTCAGTTACCTGATTTGGGGGAATATAGCCCATAACACCAGACAGGTACCAGTTCAGATAAAAATTCAGTTTTAGCTCAGTACCAGTTATCAGTTCTCAGTTATCAGCCACAAGTTCTTAGCGTCAGGATCAGTTGACAGTTATCAGTTCCAGCTTCTAGTTACCATTTCTTAGTCATATTACAGTTATTTATCAGTATAATTCATCTCAGTCTTCAGTTTCAGATTCAGCTAGGCTTCAGTTTATATTCAGATCATGTTTAGTACGTTCTTCAGATTTCCAGCTATATTACTATGCTCAAGCTCATATTTACATATTTATATTCCAGCCGTACAGTTTCATTCAGCTATTACATATTATATGCTCATGCCTTACATACTTGGTACATATCGTACTCACGCCCTTTTCTGGGGCGCTGCGTCTCATGCCGCGCAGGTGCAGATAGATCAATGCTTGGACCACGTTAGTAGGCCATCTATCAGCTATTGGAGTCACTCTGCTTCCTCCCGGAGTTACTTATCTTTTGGTATGTGTACAGTCAGCCAGTTTGGGTATGGCGGGTCCTTGTCCCGTCCTTTGTATATTTAGTTCAGCACTCTTAGAGGCCTGTAGATATGTTCCTGTGTGGTTCTGTCAGTATGTTATGTATGTCATCTTATGTTAGCCTTGTCAGCTTATGTTAGCCTTGTCAGCTTTTTGCATTGCATAATCCTTATCAGTTAGGTTTGTGCTTATTCTGTTTATCAGTTATATTCATTGTTAGCAGATTATCACCAGGATTAGTGATGATCGACACTTAGTGTTGGTCATCCGTCGCGACCCTAGGTTGGGTCGTGACAAAAGTGGTATCAGAGCAGTTCAGTCCTAGGGTGTCTACAGGCCGTGTCTAGTAGATTCTTGTTAAGGAGTATGTTGCGCGCCATACTTTTGAACAGGAGGCTACAAGGCGCTTCAGGACAGTTGTCTTTCTTTCTTCTCTAGATCATGCGATAGAGCCATGAGTATATAATTCAGCCTTCTAACAATAGTAATTTCAGCAAAGCGATGCCGCTAAAGAAACTAACAGCTACCCAGAAGGGCAAGGTTATTGCCGGCCAGGGTACTAGTAGAGTGCCACCTAAGGTGGATGAGAGTGAGGAGTTCAGACCTGAGGCTCCATCTGAGGCCTCGCAGAACCCTTCAGTTCAGGGCGATATTAGAGGTACTGCAACTGCCATACCTCCAGCTCCTCAGCTGATAATCAGGGACATGAAGTGAGGGATGCCATCAGATTATTGACCAGTGTTGTAGTTGTTCAGAATAGACAGCATAGTGCAGATACCCAGGGAGATACTGGATCCAGGATCAGTGATTTTATCCGACTAGAGCCTCCAGTCTTTACTGGATCCCGTACAGGAGAGGACCCTCAGGATTTTCTAGTGAGGATAGCCAGAGTGTTGAGGGTTATGCACGTATAAGACATAGAGTTAGTAGAGTTGGCTGCATTCAGATTGCATGACCTAGCAGCAGGGTGATATCAAATGCGGGAGCTACCAGAGGGCAGATTCTACTCCGGCGACTTGATAGGAATTCTTGGATACGTTCCTTCATCAGTATATGCCCATAGAGACACAGAGAGCACGTGCTGATCAGTTCCTGAACTTGAGACAGGGAAGTTTGAGTGTGGTAGAGTATAATTATCGCTTTAATTTCTTAGCAAGGTTTGACCGTACTGCGGTAGTGAGTATGGAGGATATAATTCATAGGTATGTAGTGTGACTAGGTCCACGCCTAGTGAATGAGTGTATGATCGTTGCTATACAGCCAGGTATTATATCACGCATTCACGCGTTTGCTTTATCACTTGAGGAGAGAAAGTAGAAACAGAGAGCCGACAGGGATAGAGGATTACATAAGAGGGACATATCGTTTGATTTATTCGGAGAGACATCCAAAGCGAGTAGGCAGTAGAGTGTTAGACAGCCACCAGCTAGTATACCTACACAGTCTCGTGGCCTAAGATCTGATAGAACTCCTCAGTCCAGAGCTAGTCAGGCATCACAGATTTCAGGATTTCAGCGCCGTGGTACTTCGATACCGGCCAGTCAGACATATCCCAGATGTTCAGATTGTGGTAAACGCCACTTGGGTCCATGTCAGTTAGGAGTTGATACTTGTTATATTTGTCGCGTGGCAGGCCATTTCATGAGAGATTGCCCGACTAGGGGTGGTAGTTGTACAGCCCAGCCAGCTAGATCAGCAGTTGCTTGCTCAGCACCAGCACACCATCAGGGGCATGTTCTTCAGGATGGAACCTGCATAACTAAAAGAACCTAAAGAGCAACTGAAGGATTTGTTAGATAAAGGCCTCATCAGAGCTAGAATTTCCCCGTGGGGAGCCCCAGTAATGTTTGTGGAAAAGGAGATGGCTCTCTACGCGTGTGCATAGATTATAGACAGATAAATAAAGTCGTAACATGGAATAAATACCCTCTGCCCAAGACTGATGACTTGTTCGACAAGCTTTAGGGTGCCAAATACTTCTCAAAGATAGATTTGCGATTAGGCTACCATCAGGTTAGAGTCAGAGAATCTGATATACCTAGGACTGCATTCAGGACTAGGTATGGCCATTATGAGTTTTTAGTGATATCGTTTGGACTCACTAATGCCCCTGCAGTATTTATGGATCTGATGAACAGCGTATTCAGGCCTTATCTAGATTTATTTGTGATTATATTTATTGATGATATTCTCATCTATTCAAAGTCTGAATCAGAGCATGCGGAGCACCTACGCACAGTATTGGGTACTCTTCGGGACCAGCAATTATATGCTAAGTTTTCAAAGTGTGAATTCTAGATAGATTCAGTGGCATTTTTTGGCCATATAGTTTCAGTAGAAGGAATTAAAGTAGATGGCCAGAAGATTGAGGCTGTGAGGAATTGGCCCAGACCTACGACGTCAACTGAGGTACGTAGTTTTTTGGGTTTAGCAGGTTATTACAGAAGGTTCGTAGAGGGTTTTTCCTCCATTACAGATCCACTGACCAAATTGACAAAGAAATCAGCTAAATTTGAGTGGTCTGATTCTTGCGAGCATAGCTTCCAAGAACTAAAGAACAGGTTGATAACAGCTCCAATACTTACACTTCCAGAGGGATCTAAGGACTATGTCATTTATTGTGACGCTTCTCAAATTGGTCTTGGTTGTGTTTTGATGCAGCACGGAAGAGTAATTGCTTATGCTTCCAGGCAGCTGAAAAAGCACGAACAGAACTACCCTACCCATGATCTGGAGCTTGCAGCAGTCATTCATGCATTGAAGATTTGGAGACATTATTTGTACCGTGTTCATGTTGATATATATACAGATCACAAGAGCCTCCAGTACATATTTTATCAGAATGAGCTAAACTTGCGACAAAGGCGATGGCTAGAGTTGCTAAAGGACCACGATGTGGACATTCTTTATCATCCGGGTAAAGCAAATGTTGTTGATGATGATGCCCTTAGTCGCAAGTCTATGGGTAGTCTCTTATTTACAGCCACAGAAAATAGAGTTAGCTCATACACTCCACCAGTTGGCCAGCATGGAAGTCAGATTAATAGATTCAGAGGATGCAGAAGTTACAGTTCAGAATGCAGGCACTACTTGCCTAGTGATAGAAGTAAAACAGTGTCAGTATGAGGATCCAGTTCTAGTTGAATACAGAAAAATAGTCAGAATAAAACCAGAGTCGCCATACACGTTACTAGTGACGGGGTTCTCATGTATAAAGATAGACTTTGTGTTCCTGATGTGGCAGATTTACGTTGACAGATTATGTCTGAGGCACACTATTCCAGGTACACTATTCATCCAGGTTCGACTAAGATGTATCATGACCTTAAGCAGATTTACTGGTGGGACGGAATGAAGCGTGACATAGCAGAATTTGTGACTTAGTGTCCTAACTGCCAGCAGGTTAAGGTCGAGCATAAAAAACCTAGTGGCTTGTTACAGGAAATCGAGATTCCATCATGTAAATGGGAAGCAGTGAATATGGACTTCATTACAGGCTTGCCCCGTACGCGGAGCAGGTATGACTCTATTTAGGTTATAGTTGACAGGCTTACTAAATCAGCTCATTTCTTGCCTGTTAGAACTACATATATAGCGGAGGATTATGCTAGACTTTATATCAGAGAGATAGTGCGCCTACATGGTATTCCAGTATCTATCATTTCAGACAGGGGCGCACAGTTTACAGTGAATTTCTGGTGATCATTCCAGACAGGTTTAGGGACACAGGTGAATCTGAGTACAGCATTTCATCCACAGACAGACGGACAGGCTGAGCGGACCATTCAGACCTTAGAAGATATGCTTAGAGCTTGCGTATTGGATTTTGGAGGCAGTTGGAGTGATCATCTACCATTGATCGAGTTTGCATATAATAATAGCTATCATTCCAGCATACAGATGGCACCATATGAAGCTTTGTATGGGCACAAATGCAGGTCTCCTATAGGATGGTTCGAGGTTGGCGAGTCTCAATTGATAGGTCCAGATTTAATTCAACAGGCAGTTGATAAAGTCAAGTTAATCAGGGAAATATTATTAGCAGCACAGAGTAGGCAGAAGTCCTATGCATAAAAACGACGTCGAGATTTAGAATTTCAGATTGCCGATTGGGTATTCCTGAAAGTATCACCTATGAAATACGTTATGATATTTGGAAAGAAGGGAAAGCTTAGGCCTGTATTTATTGGTCCATATCAGGTTATCAGGCGAGTTGGGCGTGTAGCCTGCGAGTTAGATCTTCCAGCAGACCTTCAGGAGGGCCATCCAGTATTTCATGTTTCTAAGCTCAGAAAAATATGTCGGAGATCCTACTAGAGTTGTACCAGTAGATGATGTACAGATCACAGAGCAATTGACTTATGAAGAGGTGCCAGTTACAATTTAGATAGACAGATTCGTCGACTAAGGACGAAAGACATTCCTTTAGTTAAGATGCTATAGCAAAGCAATACTCCCTCCGTCCCAATTTATGTGGCACCATTTCCTTTTTTGTTTGTCCCAAAATAAGTGGCACCTTTCCTTATTTGACAACTATTTAATGTATCATCTCTATTTTACCCTTGTTGGGCCCTACATACTTTTAAACCTACCAACAACTTTTTTATTACTCAAATCTTCTCTCTCTTACTTTTTCAAGGGTAAAATTGATATTTAACAAAGTCAACCTCTATTTTCTTAAACTCCGTGCCCGGTCAAATGGTGCCACATAAATTGGGACGGAGGGAGTAATATAGAAGAAATAACTTGGGAAGCTGAAAATGACATGAGAGCCAAATATATACATCTCTTTATTACTTCAAGTATGTAACAGATCGTTGCTTAATGCTTCTACATACTTCATTTAACATTCGAGGACGAATGTTCCTAACGGGGAAAGATTGTTACAGTCCATATGTCTAAAGTGACGTACATCATTCTAATGAAATGTTAAGAATGATTTAAGTGAGTTTAAAGTCATAATATGACCATATATGATGTTTATATGTTGAATATAAAGTTTGGGAAATATCGGATTTAGGTTGCGGAAAAACCGACTAAGGAATTGCCTTGTAATAGAGCTTTTTCAGCAATTAATTTCATGTATTATATGAGGTCTTTTGGGGACATATCATATACCAAATTGAAGGTCTTGGAGTGTATTTTCCAACACTTTTAACGGTTTATTTATACAACTTATAGATAAAAACATATGAGCGTCAGAAATCAGGCCAGAAAAAGGGCCATAAGCGCAAAAGAGGACTAAAACTGAAAGGTTTAAAGTATAAAAGGAAAAATCCTCCTCCATCTCGTCATTTCCAGAAACTTAGTGATAGAAGCAGTGTGCTCTTGGGTGCTAAAGATATTTTGATGTTTTGAAGAAAAAACATTGATCTTAGCTCGAAATTGAAGACAGATTGCGTCAGAACACTCTACGCGATTAGGGTAACATTATGCTACCTTCAATTTCATCTATAGTTTGAATTTTAGAATTACTTCATGGCTAAGTAAATTACCTAAATTCTATTTTATAGATTGTTTAAGCTTTAGAAGGTGTGGAATTCAAAGGAGACAAGGTTTAGAAGCGAGAAACATCAAAGGTATGTAAGACTAAACCTTTGTTTTGGCAAGGCATGTATCTTTTAGCTTATGAAGCTGTTCTTAGTTCTAAACTTTGTGTTTCTTGTGAGAAACTTCTATGGTATCAAGGAAACCTTGTATATAATTAATTTGGTACTAAAATCCAAGGTGAAAGACGTCCGAATCAGCAAGACAAAACGTTTCAAAATCCTGAACATTGTTTTGATCTTTGGACAGTTGTCAGTATATTGATTATCCGGGTATCCATTACCGTGTATATTATAGTACTGGTTCTGTTTTTGCGGATCATCCAGTTTCAGGGGAAACTCTGCTGAAATTTTATAGAAATTCAAAGAGTTGGACAAATTCTAAGTTTCAGGTTGTGTCTATAATTCCATCCAGAGTTTTCTTATCATTCCTTTGAGTCCATATATATCGTTGCCACAGGTGCAGATAGATCAATGCTTGGACCACGTTAGTAGGCCATCTATCAGCTATTGGAGTCACTCCACTTCCTCCCGGAGTTACTTATCTTTTGGTATGTGTACAGTCGGCCAGTTTGGGTATGGCGGGGCCTTGTCCCGTCCTTTGTATATTTAGTTCAGCACTCTTAGAGGCCTGTAGATATGTTTTTGTGTGGTTCTGTCAGTATGTTATGTATGTCATCTTATGTTAGCCTTGTCAGCTTTTTGCATTGCATAATCCTTATCAGTTAGGTTAGTGCTTATTCTGTTTATCAGTTATATTCATGGTTAGCAGATTATCAGCAGGATTAGTGATGATCGACACTTAGTGTTGGTCATCCGTCGCGACCCTAGGTTGGCTCGTGACATATGCGCCCTCAAAATATTACTTGAATAAGGTTGGAAACCCACGGTGGAGTACCAAAGGAGTTTGAATCCTCTAATGCAAGAAGTTGGCAGGAGAGAAATCATTAAATGGTTAGCTGCGGGGGGTGATTGTTCCACTCTCCGATAGTGAATGAGTCTCACCCGTTCAATGTGTGCCCAAGAAAGGAGGGATGACGGTAGTTCAATATGAGAAGGGTGAAGTTATATCAACTCGAAGCGTGACAGGTGGTGAGTATGCATGGATTACCGTAATCTCATCAATGCAACTAGAAAAGATCACTTTTCCCTACCTTTCATTGACGAAAGGCTTGATCGTTTAGTGGGCCATGCTTACTATTGCTTCCTTGATGGATACTCGGGATACAATCAAATCTCAATTGAAGCAAATGATTAAGACAAGACAACCTTCACATGCCCATATGTTACTTTGCATTTCGCAAGATGCCGTTTGGACTTTCCAATGCATCAGCTGCCTTTCAAAGATGTATGCTTTCACTTTTCCATGATATGGTAGAAAACTTCTAACAAGTCTTCATGGATGACTTCTCGGTAGTTAGAGATTCTTTTGATGATTGTCTATCCAATTTACAGAAAGTCTTAGAGAGGTGTGAAGAGATAAAGCTTGTACATAATTGGGAGAAATGACACTTCCTTGTTCAAGAAGGAATAGTCCTAGGATACAAGGTGTCCCAGAATGGAATTGAAGTGGATCATTCCAAGATTGATGTTATTTCCAAACTTCCACCTCCAACAACCGTCAAAGGAGTGAGAAGCTTCTTGGGACATGCGGGTTTTTATTGCCGCTTCATCTAAGACTTTTTTAAGATTGTGAATCCATTGTGCAAGTTACTGGAGAAAGATGCTAAGTTTGAATTCAATGAAGCAAGATTGAATGCTTTTGAAGAAGTGAAGAAGAGACTCACAACTACACCGGTGATAGTAAGTCCAAGATGGGATCTTCAATTTAAGCTTATGTGTTATGCTAGTGATGTAGCTTTGGGGGCCGCGCTTGGCTAAACAGTTGAGAAGATGTTTCATCCAATTTACTATGCTAGGGAGAAAATGAATGCAACTCAATTAAACTACACGGTGACAGAAAAAGAGTTATTGGCCATTGTCTTTGCTTTTGAGAAATTTCGATCTTATTTGGTAGGGTCGAAAGTCATTGTGCACACCGATCATTCCGCCATCCGGTATTTGATGGCCAAGAAGGACTCAAAAGAAAGGTTGATACAATGGGTACTCTTATTATAAGAATTTAATCTCGAGGTTCTTGATGAAAAAGAACCGAGAATCAAGTGGCGGACCACTTATCCCATTTAGAGGAGGAGGGTCATCCAAAAAAACCCTTGAGATCGATGATTATTTTCCCAATGAGAGAATATTGGCGGTATCTTCAGAAGAAATCCCTTGGTACGCGGACCTAGCCAATTTTGTTGCATGTGGAGAGGTTCCAAAGGACTTCTCATACAATCAAAAGAAGACGTTGATGAAAGATGCCCGACAATACTTTTGGGATGATCCCTTTCTCTTTAAAGTATGTGTACATGGGATGATAAGAAGATGTGTTGCCGAAGCTGAACAATGGCCCATTCTTCAAGGATGCCACTCCGCTCCTTATGGATGACATCATGGTGGTGTTAAAACGGCGACAAAGGTGCTTGAATGCGGTTCATTTTGGCCTACCTTGTATAAGGATGCTCATTATTACACAAAGGGTTGTGATCAATGTCAACAAACGGGGGGAATCTCAAGAAGGCATGAAATGCCTCAAAACCTTATTGTGGAGGTAGAACTCTTTGATGTATGGGGGATCGGTTTCATGGGCCCTTTTCCAAGCTCCTATGGTATGAAGTACATCCTTGTGGCGGTGGATAAGAATGTGCACTATTTGGATTAAACCGAATAATCAAACCGAACCGAATTATTTTCTTGATTTGGTTTTTAACCTGTTTAAGAGTGTTAGAGTTTGAATATTTTAATATTTTTTTTCAGTATGTCATTCATGATCACACCTCTTTGTGTAATGGTATAACACTTGTGGAGCTCTTGTCTAAAGTTTCAATATACTATGTACGGTACCTCCATCAACATCTATTTCTTGAATTGTAAGTTTTTTTTACAACTAGAATTATGATTTAGACTTCATATTTTATACTTGTACGCTTAGACATGTATTGATATGCTTTCAAATATAATGTTTTAAAATTCTATCTTATATGACATAACCGAGAAAACTGAGAAACCAAACCGAAAAAAACCAAATCGAAAAGAGGAAAACCGAACCAAACCAAATTTATTTTGGTTCAAATTGGATTGCAATATTTTAAAATAGAAAACTGAAAATTTGAAACCGAACCGATAAAAACCGAATCGATAAACCGAATGAACACCCCTAGTGGTGGGTTATGTTTCCAAATGGGTTGAGGCAATTTCCTTTCCAAACAACGAAGCTAGAAGTGTCACCGCCTCCCTTAAGAAAAGTATTTTAACAAGATTTGGCACCCCTTGAACAATCATAAGTTATGGGGGAACCCACTTTTCCAATCGGGTCTTTGGTTCCTTGTTTGAAAATATGGCGTGAGACACAAGGTTGCTACACCTTATCATCCTCAAACAAGCGGTCAAGCAGAAGTGTCGAATTGTAAAATCCAGCAAATCTTAGCCAAGACGGTTAATGTGAACTGGAAGGATTGGTTTAAAAAGTTTGATGATGTCTTATGGGCATATCGCACGGCATATAAGACTCCAATTGGGATGTCGCCTTTCCGGTTTGTTTATGGCTAAGTTTGCCATCTCCCCATGGATTTGGAATACAAAGCATTATGGGCTTTGAAGAAACTCAACATGAATTGGAAAGAAGCTTCCAAGTCATGGGTGAAAAAATTACATGAGCTTGATGAGATAAGGTTTCTTGTGTATTAGAATGCAAGGATTTACAAGGAAAAGATGAAGATCATTCATGACAAGAAGATATGGAGCCGCACATTTAAAGCGGGAGATATAGTGCTACTATTAAATTCAAGGTTACACCTATTTCCCTGAAAGTTGAAATCCAAATTGAATGGACTCTACAAAGTGGTGGACACGTCACTATATGGTTGGGTCGAGTTAGAAGAGAAAGAAAGTTCCAAAATTTTCAAGTGAATGACCAAAGGTTGAAGCACTACTTGGGATGCGAAACCGAACCTAGAGAGGTTGCTAGCATCTATCTCTCAGACCCTTGATGGATTGAGGTAACACCATCGTGCCGCGACGTTAAATCAAGCACTTTTTGGGGGGCAACCCGAGTTTTAATTTTTATAATTTTAAATTTAGCATTAATAGTTAGTGTAAAAATTTCACATGATATTCTTTAATAGTTTCATTTGATCTTGGTTGAGTGGTGTCATTATAAGAACAATGCAAAGGAATGTGTGAAATGGAGGACTTAGCCCAAGGAAAATGGAAAGGCAATAGAAATATGGGATTAACTGCTGATAGAAGGACGGAAAGATTTTTGCAGTCTACCGAAACAAAGGCGGACCGCCGGTGCTTGTAGTGAGGAAACTTTTTTGGTGGGTTGGAGATGTATCGAGCCGGTCAATCGGCAAGTTGTCGATAGAACACCGCAGAATGTACTGCGGTTCACCCACTCCTGCGCTAAAAATAGGACTTATGACCACACCACCGTGAATTCGGCTCCCAGCCGAACAAGCAGTGAACCGCCACTTCAATGGGCCAAGTTGGGTCAACCAGCTACAAAAGGCCCCAGATATGTTTTCCTTTTTACTTTTCACATTCCAATGGTTAAAAATTTATTACCCACCCACTTGAAAACACTATTCCAACCGTTCCCATCCACATCCAACACTCCAAAACACTCATGCACATTGGATTGTACCAATCCACCACCGTCCCACCAACCCGTTTCTCATTTTTCAAAAGATCCGGTAAGATATAGACCCCAATTTTTATTTTTTTTTAATTTAAGCATGGGGGTGAGTTAATACGTCATGTTGGGGGAGAGGGCTAGTGAATTTCATGTTCTTTCACATGTGCACTTTGAGAAATCTAAGTACATTAGTTCTAGGGTTTGTTCTTGAATTTGCTTAAATGACTTTTAAACCCTATGGTATACTATCATTATTTTAAATTGTTATTGAGTGAAGAAATAGGTAGAAAATGAGAGTAAAAGAAGAAAATGACCAAGGTGAACTCAAAAGAAAACATTGAACATACCTTGTTTTGCTTGAATGTGTTGAAAAGACTTGAACATGGTATGACTTTTGGTTGAATTTTTATTGAAAAATTGGTTGAAAATATGGTCCCGTTCTTGAGAGAGAGTTTGAGCATAGAAAAAGTTGAAAGGACCGCTTAGGAGTGTGTTTGGGGGTGTTAAGGGAAGTGAGAGTGGAATATTTTGGGATCTGTTCAATGTTGGATTGAATTTGGCTAATTATTCGGCAAACTGCCGATGAGGAAAATTGTAGCAAATTAAAGTGCGGAACACACTCGGCGGGTCTGCAGTTTCAGTTGTGGCCCCGCCAGTCTCACAGTTCCAACAAAAAATGGGCAGAAGAGGCTTTAATGTCACCTTTCAATCGGGGCCCGCTGATTCAAAATTGGCAAGGCAATCAGCGACTGCCGATGGCCATATGCTTCGGCCGCATAAATTTCGGCGTGTTGCCGAATCTGTTGCCTCACTAGGAAATTTCCTGAAATCTTTAGTGTTTGTCTTCTTTCTTAGACTTCATATGTAGTAACTCTAGTTTAAGTATAGTGTACTTTAGGAGTAGAATAGTGTAGGAAGTTTTTATACTAATCCTTCACATGAAGATGATCTTGTTCAGGTACTAAAATGGAAAGACACCAACCATCAAAGAAAAGAGAAAGAGAATACTCTACAAAGTCCTCCATCCTCTGGAAGTGATTCTCTAGATATAGAGATAAGCACTGATGAAGAACATGAAGATGTGGTTTGTGAGAGGAGGGTGATAGTGGATAGAACGGAAGAGTACAACCCAGATTTTTATAACGCATTCCTGGAAACTGGATGGGCTGAAATATTTACAAGAAAATTAAGCTCAGTAGTCGTGGATTTGATAGTGGAATTCTCACTGAATTGAGCAACCAGACTGAACCAGAATGTAGAGTTGAATGCAGGCGCAAGGTGGTTGAGATATCAGCTCTAGCACTAAACCAGCATCTGGACCTTCCTAACTTCAGTCTGGATTATTACATGACTAAGCTGGCACTGGGGCAAGGGCACAAAAGAAATGGCTCATACCAATCATTGGGAGAGAAAAGAAGCCCGCATGGAGCAGAGTTGGGGCCCAGATCACTATGTAGGATCTAAACTTTGAAGCTAAGGGTTGGCATGCCATTTTCAGCTCAAGGGTAAACCCTCAATGGAGAATCAACTAATATCCCTGAAGAAGTCAATCATAATTGGATGCCTCATGATGGGAGTGAGAATTAATTTAGGAGCTGAAATGGTGACCGTAATGATAGAATCTGCTTTAGCTGGTAGTGATAACCTCTTATATGCCAACACCATGATAGACTACCTCATTAAGCAAAGGTGTGACACTTTAGGATGTGATGACTATGTATTTGCCATGCGAGCCTTTGATCTATATGCTATTGAGGAAATGAACAACTCAGTCTATCCTGTATCTGCTACTCCAACTCCAGAAGTACCCTCATAGGCCAACTTCTTAAAGGACCTCTCACTCTCACATTCACAGGAATGCGGAGGCTACAATAACAAGCTTAACCCAAGAGCTTGAACAGCTGTAAGGAAAAATTCAAGAATTCAATGTGATCTTGTGCAATATGCCTCAAGTTTGACCACCTCCACCATCATCAAGTAGAGTCACTCCGACACAATTTGATCAATTGAGTTCAGCCATAGAAGCTAATTCCAAAGATATTGTGAAGATCAAAAGGGAAATTTATGTCTTTGCCATAACACAAGCTGATGTGGTGAACACTATGAATCTATTGTGGAGTGAGAGGGATCAAAGACAAGAAAGGCTAGGTCTATCAATAGCTGTAGAACCTGCAAGCCGGGGGAAGCTAAGAAGAGCAGAGGAAGAGGTGATTGGAGATTTGGAGTTGATTAGGAGTACGCACTTTGATGAAGAAGCACAGGTACAGACAGGCCTCATTGGAGGAAGCAGTAAGATCAAGAAGAAAGGAAGAAAAGAAGAAGAGAAGAAGTCCCAAAGAAACATGTGGAGGGCAAGGGGAAGAGAATTTCTCGTGATTGATAGGGAGAATTTTTCACCCCTTTTGCCTACTCTTTTTGTGTTGTGTTGTGTTGATTTCATTAGTTGCTTGGGGACATACCAATTTTTCATGTTGGGGGTGGAAATAGTTAATGACTTTCTTTTAGATACTTTAATAGTTTTATATACTTTAATTTAGCATGTTTTTAATTTCTTGTCTGTTTAAATTTCTTGAAATTCAATACATGACAACTCTTTTGGAAACATGAAAAATACAAAAGAAATAAAAATGACACTAGACTAAGCAACACGCTCCTCTTCCATCCTGGCTCTCTTAGCTCCTCGGGAAACCTCCTTGATTTCCTCCATAGCTTTGGTTAAGTATCCCTTTGCCGCAACTAAGTGTGAGATGTCTACTTCAGCATACTCCGAATTCCATTGTTCAAGCTTTATCCCCAACACCTCTATCTCTCCTTCCAATTCCAGTGTACGATTCTTCCACACTTCGATCTCTTCTTTGTTTTCTTTTTTCCATTTTAACAGCTTTCAACATAAAATCACGGTATCGAATTTGAGCCTCCGCTTCTCGGTCTCATATGTTATTCCCTCGGCTTGGCCCTACTACCACATTTTCCTTTATGCTAGAACCCAACCAACTTATGTAAGTTGGTTCGCATCCAGCGTTGTATCTATCTGGCGCTAATGACTTCTCCCCCATGACTTGTCTACCTACCCAGGATTTCCTAATGCTTTTGACTTTTAGGACAATGTCTTTAGTATAGTCGAACTGGTAGGCCTTCTTGTCCGGTATGAGTGGGACGATTTGCTTTCTCCCTGCTTGCCTCATCACCCTTAGTGGTTGATAGGATTGGAGGCATCAAAATTCCATAAGTATCACAAAAGGTGCCTTCTCAGAGCTGATGATAAAATCTGATGAAGGAAACTAGGTGAACATCCTTTGAATTGAATCCTCTGTTATGTTTTCAGAAGACCTTATCCCTTTCTCTGTGCTGCTTGGTTGCCTGAATTTTGGAACCCCATACCATTCTCCAATCAAGTAATTTGAACCAGTTGGCTTGGATAATTCTTGCGCACCTTTCACCTTCCTCAAAATTCTCCTTGAAACATGCTTATAATTTAATATTGTACCCTTGAAAGTATTTTGCTCCTCTCTTGCAACAACCCAAAGCCCGATAAATGTCTGTCAGGGTCATAGTGTAGCGATAACCATCAATCCTATTGAACACCACATCAGTAACCATGATAAACTTCGAACATATATTGTGATCTGAGCTTTCAGGAAACACCATTATTCCTAGGAAACAAACAGCAAATGCAAATGGTCTAGCTCTCCTCCAGTCATCATGGCATTTTAATTCTTTTTTACAGTCATCGAAAGCACCCAAATACCCGAACCTGTTGTAGAGATAAGAAAAGGGTATTTTCTTTTGTTGTAAAAACTCTACGTTTACACTTGCTACCATCCCTAATTTGTCACGATACTCCTCAGGTGTAGGGACCCTGGGAGCCAAAATGCGACTCCCTTGCCACTGATGCTTATATAACCCTAAAAGTGATATTTGTTGACAACCAATTTTGCCCTGATTTTTAAGTTAATATTAAGTTATAGAGTATATTTAATTAGAAGGGCAAATTTTATGATTTAATTAATCAAATAATTAATTTTAGAAAAAACTGGCTAAAATTGCAGCACGCAGTCAAATTAAGGCTATTAATACAACACCTTCATTCAAACTAATTAACCTTAAAAAAAGGCTAAAACTATTCCTATGATTTAAAACAAGTCTATTTGTTCAAATCCTATACAGTATACACAGCATACCCGTTATATTCCCTCCCAAATTCAGAAAAGTCCTTGACGCAATTCCCCTGGTTCCGAACGTCAAACCCGATCCCCACTATGATTGCCCGCCCAAAATTTAAAAGGAAAAACGCCAGAATCTCACCCTGGTCCCCCCCTTCTCCAGCTCATCATGTTCGTAGAAAAGCTTATCTGATTAGAGCCGTTAGGGGTCGTTTGGGTATTTCTCCCAAAATTACACTCCCTAAAAGCCCTAATTGGTTCCCTATATAAGCTGAAGATAGGTCCATTTTGCAGCAGCCGGGAAAAAAAAAATAGGAACAAAGAGCAGAGCTCACAACATACATTTTAGTTTTAAGTTTATACAAAATATAGTGTCACTGTTTCATTTTATTTCAGTTGTGTTATTGCTTTTCCCTTCAAGTTATCAACCTTGCTCGACTCGACGATCTTGTTCGAGTTATTATTCTCAGATTTACGCCCCGGCTTACTTAATCAAAGCAGGTAATACTCTAGGTTTTCTACTTTGGTTTTACTGTTTTGAGCTTGCTTGTTTCAATCTGAGTTTGAAATTTTGTGTCACATCTGAATCACATTCATAAAGTAAGTAGTAATTTCAGCATGTTAACTTTGGAATCATATCCGTAGTCATTAAAAGGATGTAATCATAAGCTTGTTTCTTTAAGCTTTATTCATTAGTTGCTATCTGGTAGGAGTTCCAATTTTGATTGTTATATCAGTGCAGTCAAGCTTAGTATTCTATGTTATAATGGCTTTTGCCAAGAGCTATTTTCTTGTATAAAAATGGCTTAGTTTAACTCAAATCAAAACCTATTGTAAAGTTGGTTCTTTTGCTTACATTTTTTCAAAGAGTTTCTAATCCTTGTTGGTTTCTGGTGACTGAGGAGTTGGTTTTCAGGGATGTTTTGTGTGTGTGAGTTGAAGGTCGGTGAGACTGGTTGTATGTGTTGTGTGTATGTGGTCCAGTTATGTGTGGGTTATGCAGAGTTCAAGATTGCCCTGAGGAATGGAGGTTAATGTTCATAGTTGTTAGAGGAGTGTGCGAGGGTTGTTTTAGTTTGCAGATGTGCTACAGGCAATGGGGTGTTATTCTTGGGTGTGGCAGGTTATTAGGTGTGAGAGCAAGTACGAAATGATATTGCAGTAGCTAGGGACTGTAGCAGGGGTGTCTATGGAGGTTTTCTGAATGTATAAATGAAGTTTAGGGTGTGCAGGTGTTAGTATGGAGGAGTAGTAGTAGGTAGAAAGGAATGAGTTGTTTCTGAGGTGTATGCAGGCTTATAGGGAGATTTGAAGTTGCAGGGGCATGGTTAGGGCTATTTCAGTTTATTGGTTTATTTCCAGGCAAGTATGGAGTTATTACGGTCTGAGGAGTATGTATCTTAGTTGTTCCCATGTTCCAGTAGGTGTAGGTCAATTCCTGGTTGCTGCAGTTTGATGTAGTAGTTTGGAGGTTGGTTGTAGCAGGAGTTCAGGGTAAGGCTTGTTTAAGTAGTTGTTTGTAGGTCTGTTGGTATGTGTGCAGGGCTATGTGTTTGTGTGCAAGTGTTAGTAGAGGTGCGGGGAGCTCATAGGGAGTCCTGGTTATGGTTAGGTTTATTGGAGAGGTCTTGGTAAATGTGTCGGTTGCTTCAAGTCAAGTTTAGAAGGTGATAGGGTCTGATGGTGTTGCAGTTTGGGTTGTAGCAGGAGTTGAGGGAGGTTGTTTCTGTTTATTTAAGAGAGCAGGTGTGAGATGTAAGGTGTGGTGAGGTTATGTCATGTTATATGAAATTTTCTTATCTGGAATGTGGATGTTTTATATGATGGCTTTAAGATCAATCTCGTTAATTATCATAGCTAATTGTCTCAATGAATGGTCTTGTTGAACATAAATTGTTTTTCATCTTTCTGTTATTATATTTTGAGTGAAGGAAAGTTCTGAAATGTTGCTTTGTTAAAATAAGTTAAATTTGAAGCTGTGGAAATTAGTTAAGTTGTTAGGCTATTTCAAAAAAGGATGTCTAAGTTAAATAGGATGTCTTTTTGTGGCTGTGCGATGACATTCACAAGTCTGCTTCATTATACTAGAATTTCGTGTTCATTAAATTGACTGATTTGAGTCAACTTTATTTTTCTTATGTGAATTCCATTCTTTTGTTTATTTGCAAATTTATTTCTATGAATTTCCTAATCCTTTTCTTTTATTTATGTGCATAATACACCTTGCGACGAGTTTGGAAAGCTCACCTATTGGGATTGGCTCATTAGCTTGGAGTTGCATTGAGGTCGAGATTCGGGCTCAAATTCTCAAGATCATAGAAAGTTTAGGAATTCAAGGATCTCGCAAGTTTGTCAAATTCTCGGGTTTTATTTTTTAAACTCTTATCCTCCATTTCACCTTTAGGATATCTATGTAGACTTTGTAGAATACTTTATTACTAATTCACTTATGAATAATATTTGATTATTTAAATGATTGTTTTACTTTATGTTCATTACCTTTAATTTGGAGTTGTCCTTTTATATTAAATGCAAATTGGGCCCGTTTGAGCAAATGTGTACAAGTTAAATTATTTTGCAAACGATTTTATTTCAATAAATTATTTATAGATAATTTTTCTTGAAAAAGCAGTTGCAAATTATTTTGGAAATCTGTCGGATTAACCATTGTTAATGGAATTTCGGAAGTGCCTTAAAACCCTTCTTTCGAAATTCACAAAACCTTTTACTTAAAATATCTGAACGACTGCCATTTTCCAAAAATGGAGTTTTTGCACACATTTGCTTATTTGGTTCCCTGTTTTCCTTAAATTGCGTGGCGAATCTAAAAACAGCAAAGGAGTCAGTCCATTCAGTTGATATTCCTGAATTAAGCCATACGGGGTTATCTTTTTAGGAGTTCAACAGCATGGCGACTCCGCTGGGGATCAATAAAAGTTTTGACCATAAAGATTTCCAATTATTTGCAACTAGCATGTCTACTTTATTTGCTTTATTATATCTGTTTGTTTGGTTTGCCTTAGAAAGCATGTATTACACTTTATTTGTGCATAAGTCTGCATTCTGTTCATATTTCTTCCCTCATGGAAACTTGTCAATTCTCTTTCACCTCCTCGATTTCATCACGGGCCACCCGCTTGACGGGCAGTTACGCAGGAAGGGCATTGTCCTTACCTTACTCTTTGAAATTTCTTTCGTGTCACCAAAAGTTAGTTCGGGATATGGATGTTGCATCGTTTTGTCATAACCAGTTCTACTGGTTTATGAGGGCAGGTCTATCCCGCATAGGTCGAGTCAGCCTCAACCGTTAGCCCACTCTTAGAATGAGCTTTTAGGACATGGCATGTATATACACATTATTTTGGAACCGGTCCTTGGCACTGTTTCCAGGAATTAAGAAACCGCATTTTTTGTGGACGGGTTATTGAAATCCAACAACACTGCATATTATGAGATCGTGTGGATATTATAACGAATCCCAAGCCAGTTTCCATGTCAAATTTGAGAAGTTGACAATTATGTCAGTTTATTTATATCTCAGACTTTGTATTGACAAACGGCTTGTGTCGTAATAATAACCACATGTACGTGCAACTTGACGATTGGGCCTACCTCTGGCACAAAGAGGTACCTTACAGAGTAGGACACGTTTGCATATTTATTTACGCTCAACTACTTGTGATTGTAACATGTTAATTGCTTGCCTTGCTTTATTTGCTCAAAATGCATTAAATACTAGATGTTGTTTGCTTGTGTGAAATTTTACGAGTGACACGCAAACTAACATAGTTATCCTTTGAGGTTTCTTTTGTTTTGTTTATTTCTCTAGCAGAAGTTGGATTTTTGAAGTGACTGACCATTCCCCACGCAAGATTCAAGATCTGATTGATGGTAGACACTCTAGCTCGTGAACGATGCAACACCAAAAGCTAATGACATTGTTTGAAAAGAACTTGGCGATTGAACTTAGTAGCATTGTTTTCAATTTTAATTCAGATGGCCCTAAATTGCATTGTACTTTAAAGCTTATGCTAATCTGAATCAACTCTTTTAAATTTTACGAAAGTTGAAATATAATACATCGCATTCTTATTATATTATTTATTTATTTCGATTAAATCTGTTTTTGTTTCAAAATTAAAATTGGTAAACCTGTCGAAACTTTACTTGCGACATATAACGAAACAGATGAATAATTTAAGAATAATGCGGTGAAAAGTTATCTTTTACACTTTTTGGATATCAATACTGTTAGAACTTCAACTGGGGCAGCTTTTACAAAGCAATTTGAAATATCAAAAGTTCACAACTGGGGCAACTTTTGTAAAATGAGATGAAGATGTGAAAAATAATAACTGGCAGAATTTCGCAAGAAATAGCATCGATTATAAAAAGATGAATTGGTAAGATCTCGAGAATTGGCTAAGCGAACAGTGCAAAGTCTAAGACAAAGGACGTTCAATTTGTTTTAAGATATGTTACAAGTTTAAGTCAAGGCAGAAATTTTCAAAATTCATTTTTTGACTTCATTTGCATGCTTGCTTTACTTGCTATATTGCATTAAATTATTTTACTTTGCCTCTATTTTTCAAAACATCTATGCTATTGAGTTCATGAGCCAAGTTTCTGAACATGATTCACAAATACAAGTCCGAGGAAGACAAGGAAGCAGCAGGAGCCGCAAGTTCAAGACCAAGTCAGCGCAGATCAAACTCTCCCCCCTCCCTCTCAAAACTAACAATTTTTTTTTGAGTGCATGAATTCTCAAAGCAGCAAATGAGGAAAACTAGCAACCATTTTTTCATACACATTGGAGAATGTTGTCAAGATAGTTGACCGAGATTGGAAGCGTTATCTTATTCATCGCATATGCGAAACGATTTTATTTCTCTCTCTATTTCTGCCTTTGCTTAATCAAAACTTGATTGCTTTATTGACAACTTTACACTTTGCAGGAATTAAGCATTAACTCCAATTTTGCTCAAGGACAATACTCAACTCTTTATGGCTTCACCAAATATAAGCTGGACGACTTAAACTCTCACTTTATATCTCTTTTGTCTTTGACATTAACCTGTCTATATGAATTTAATGAAAACTTTATTTGTAGGCAATTCTAGTATTTATCTTACAAGTATCAACATCAAGTCTATTGGTGACAACTGAAGACGTCACTTTATAATCGTTATTTACAGTAGACAACCTGTGATATTATTTTTATAAAATTATTGTCAAAACTTGTCATAAATAATTGATTGAAGTATTATTGGTATCGCAGACCATCAAGGAATGACTTTCTATATTGGATCCATCGTACAAAATCGGTGGCATTACTCCAAGAGTTTTTTATATTACATCTATCGTACACAAATCGATGGTATTATTCCAATGGCTTTCTTATAATGGAATCATCGTACATAATCGGTGGTATTATTCCAACGGCTTTCTATATTTGAATCATCTCACACAATCAGTGGTATTATTCCAACAACTTTCTTATATTAGATCAATTATATACAATTGGTGGTTTTATTCCAATGGTCTTTTATATCGGATTTATCGTATACAATCGGTTGTATTATGTCAACAATTTCATTATGATGGTTTTATCATCCAGTCTACGGTGCATAGGCGGAGACGCTTATCTATGAAATCTACCATATACAATCGGAGACGTTTATTTATAAAGCCTACCGTGGACAATAAGAGACATCGTTTTATAAAGTCTATCGTATACAATCGAAGACAATTTTTTCTATGAATTCTACCGCAAACAATCGGAGACATCATATTTACAAAGTCTACCGTAGACAATTGGAGGCGTGGTTCTTTATCAAGTCTATCGTATATAATCGAAGACATTTTTATTGAAGCATATCATATACAATCGAAGGTCTATTACTATAAATCCTATCGTAGACAATCGAAGGCATCTTTTATGAAGTCTGTCGTATATAATCGAGGACGTTTTTTCTATGAAGTCTACTGTAAATAATCAGAGACAACACATTTATCAAGTCTACCGTAGACAATCAGAGGCGTGGTTCTTTATCAAGTCTATCGTATACAATCGAATATATTTTTATTGAAGCCTATCGTATACAATCGAAGGTCTATTACTATGAAGCCTATCGTAGACAATCGAAGGAATCCTTTGTGAAGTCTATGGTATACAATCGAAGACCTTTTTTTTTCTATGAAGTCTACCGTAAACAATCGGAGACATCACATTTACCAAGTCTACCGTAGACAATCGGAGGCATGGTTCTTTATCAACGGCAGTGACCCATGATCGAGCCTCCAATTGTCTACGGTAGGCTTCGTAACCATAGTGCATTCGATTGTTTATGATAGTCTTCATAATAAGGCCTCCACTTGTCTATGGTAGACTCTATGATAATGACGTCTTCGCCTGTTCACGATAGACTATATAATAAGGCCTCCAATTTTCTATGGTACGCTCTATGATAATGATGTGTTTGCCTGTGCACAATAGACTTCATATTAAGGCCTCCAATTTTTTATAGTAGGCTTTCACGATAATGACGTCTTCGTTTGTTCATGATAGACTTCATAATAAGGCCTCCAATTATCTATGGTAGGCTTCAATGATAATGACGTCTTTGCCTGTTTACGATAGACTTCATAGTAAGGCCTCCAATTATCTATTGTAGGCTTCAATGATAATGACGTCTTCGCCTGTTCACGATAGACTTCATAATAAGGCCTGACGTCTTCACCTGTTCACAATAGACTTCTTAATAAGGCATCCCATTGCCTATGGTAGGCTTCAATAATGTGGCCTTCTATTGTCTATGGTAGGCTTCAATAATAATGTCTTATATTTTATTTAATTCTACTTTATGTTTCTATGGATTGAAGTCCTTTATTATTTTATTTTCAGTCTACCAACAGCCTTGAAGTCATCTTGCCTCACAAAGCCGTATTTCTTCACTAGTTGATTAGAGACGAGCTTATCATTGACAATGAAACCAGCATCTATGAGTTTTATTATCATTATCTATTTCTTTCTCCATTTATTAAGCCTTATTTGCAGTTACGCACTTACTGTTTATCAAGATTTTACAGGACTTTAGCAATATCGTAGCAACATCTGGAGCATAACATGGAACTCTTTCATAGCAGTGAACTGGGGCTATTCTTGATATGAGCTAGACTCGTCAATAAGGATCTGAAGAATCACAGTCGAACAAGTCGTCAACCCTAAAGGTATGTCTTGTGTCAACCCCATCTTGTGTCAGCCTTTATGTCTGACTATTCTGTACTCCAGTTTAAGCCCCAGGTTCTAGATTGAAGATAAGATAGTCTTTGATTATCTCGTTTTGCATTCCCCGAATCGCGTCGAACTACATATGGCCTGATTCTTGGTTAGCCCGAGATATGTAGGCAACTCGGAGACCAGAGTTCGACCATGTCCTTAAACCTCGCACTTTGGTCCTTGGAATCAAAGTCTTGGCTTTGTCGGGACAAAATTGGCTTTTCATCAACTTCTTTACCCTTTAAACTCTTTCATCCTTTTTCGGGTAAAAAGGGGCAGCTGTTGACACCGAATTTTGTCCCGATTTTTAACTTAATACTAAGTTATAGAGTATATTTAATTAGAAGGGCTAATTTTATGATTTAATTAATCAAATAATTAATTTTAAAAAAAATTGACTAAAATTGCACTACGCAGTCAAATTAAGGCTACTAATACAACACCTTCATTCTATCTAGTTATCCTAAAAAAAGGCTAAAACTATTCCTATGATTTAAAATAAGTCTATTTGTGCAAATCCTATACAGTATACATAGCATACCCGTTATATTCCCTCCTCAATTCAGAAAAGTCCTTGACGCAATTCCCCTGGTTCCAGACCCATCAAACCCGATCCCCACTGTGATTGCCCGACCAGAATTTAAAAGGAAAAATGCCAAAATCTCACCCTAGTTTCCCCTTCTCCCGCTCATCCTGTTTGTACAAAAATTTATCTAATTAGAGCCGTTAGGGGTTGTTTGGGTATTTCTCCCCAAAATTCCACTCCCTAAAAGCCCTAATTGGTTCCCTATAAAAGCTGAAGATAGGTCCATTTTGCAGCAGCCGGGAAAAAAAAAAAAAGGAACAAGGAGCAGAGCTCACAACATACATTTTAGTTTTAAGTTTATACAAAACATAGCGTCACTGTTTCATTTGATTTTAGTTGTGTTATCACTTTGCCCTTCAAGTCGTCGAAGCAGGTAATACACTTTGTTTTCTACTTTGGTTTTATTGTTTTGAGCTTGCTTGTTTCAATCTGAGACTGAAATTTTGTGTCACATTTGAATCACATTCATAAAGTAAGATGTAATTTCAGCATGTTAACTTTGGAATTATATCCGTAGTCATTAAAAGAATGTAATCAAAAGATTGTTTCTTTGAGCTTTATTCATGAGTTACTATCTGGTAGGAGTTCCAATTTTGATTGTTATATCAGTGCAGTCAAGCTTAGTATTCTACGTTATAATGGTTTTTTCCAAGAGCTATTTTCTTGTATAAAAAAGGCTTAGTTTAACTCAAATGAAAACCTATTGTAATGTTTGTTCTTTTGCTTAAACTACTTAAAAGAGTTTCCGATCCTTGTTTGTTTCTGGTTAGCTGAGGAGTTGGTTTTCAAGGATGTTTTGTGTGTGTGAGTTGAAGGCAGTGAAACTGCTTGCATTTGCTATGTGTATGTGGTCCAAATCTGTGTGGGTTATGCAGAGTTCAAGATTGTCCTGAGGCATGGAGGTATGTTCTTAGCTGTTAGAGGAGTGTGTGAGGGTTGTTTTAGTTTGCAGATGTGTTGTAGGCAGTGGGGTATTATTCTTGGGTGTGGCAGATTGTTAGGTGTGAGAGGGAGTATGAAATGATGTTGCAGTAGCTAGGGACTTTATCAGGGGTATCTATGGAGGTTTTGTGAAGGTATAGATGATGTTTAGGGTGTGCAGGTATTGGTATAGAGGAGTAGTAGTAGGTAGAAGGGAATGAGTTGTTTCTGAGGTGTATGCAGGCTTATAGGGAGATTTGAAGTTGTAGGGGCATGGTTAGGGCTATTTCAATTTGTTGATTTTTTTCCAGGCAAATATGGAGTTATTACGGTCTGAGGAGTATGTATCTTAGTTGTTCCCATGTTCCAGTAGGTGTAGGTCAATTCCTGGTTGCTGCAGTTTGATGTAGTAGTTTGCAGGTTGGTTGTAGCAGTAGTTTAGGGTGAGGCTCGTTCAAGTAGTTTTTCGCAGGTCTGTTGGTATATGTGTAGGGCCATGTGTGTATGTCCAAGTGTCAGTAGAGGTGCAGGGTGCTCATAGGGAGTCCTTGTTGTGGTTAGGTTTGTTGGAGAGGTCTTGGTATATGTGCCGGTTGCTTCAGGTGAAGTTTAGGAGGTGATAGGGTCCGGTAGTGTTGCAGCTTGGGTTGTAGCAAGAGTTCAGGGAGGTTGTTTCTGTTTATTTGAGAGAGCAGGTGTGAGATGTATGGTGTGGTGAGGTTATGTCATGTTATATGAAATTTTATTATCTGGAATGTGGAAGTTTTATATGATGGCTTTAAGATCAATCTCGTTAGTTATCATAGCTAATTGTCTCAATGAATGGTCTTGTTGAACATAAATTGTTTTTCATCTTTCTGTTATTATATTTTGAATGAAGAAAGTTCTGAAATTTTGCTTTGTTGAAATAAGTTAAATTTGAAGCTGTGGAAATTAGTTAAGTTGTTGGCTATTTCAAAAAAGGTTGTCTAAGTGAAATAGGATGTCTCTTCATAGTTGTGCGATGAAATTCACAAGTCTGCTTCATTATACTAGAATTTCGTGTTCATTAAGTTGACTTATTTGAGTCAACTTTAATTTTCTCATTTGAATTTCATTCTTTTTTTTATTTGCAAATTTATTTCTATGAATTTCCTAATCCTTTTCTCTTATTTATGTGCATAATACACCTTGCGACGAGTTTGGAAACTCACCAATTGGGATTGGCTCGTTGGTTTGGAGTTGTTTTGGGGTCGAGATTCGAGCTTAAATTCTCAAGATTATGGAAAGTTTAGGAATTCAAGGATCCCGCGAGTTTGTCAAATTCTCGAGTTTTATTTTTTAAACTCTTATCCTCCATTTCACCTTTAGGATATCTATGTAGACTTTATAGAATACTTTATTACTAATTCACTTATGAATAATATTTGATTGTTTAAATGATTGTTTTACTTTATGTTCATTACCTTTAATTTGGAGTTGTCGTTTTATATTAAATGTAAGTTGGGTCCATTTATGCAAATGTGTGCAAGTTCAATTATTTTGCAAACGAGTTTATTTCTATAAATTATTTATAGATAATTTTTCTAGAAAAAGCACTTGCAAATTATTTTGGAAACCTATCGGATTAACCGTTGTTAACAAAATTTCGGAAGTTCCTTAAAAACCTTCTTTGAAATTAACAAAACCTCTTACTTAGAATCTCTGAAAGACTGCCTTTTTCCAAAAATGGTGTTTTTGCACGCATTTGCTTATTTGGTTCCCTGTTTCTCTTAAATTGGGTGGCGACTCCAAAAACTCTAAAAGAGTTAGTCCATTCAGTTGATATTCTTTTTTTTAAGCGAATATCACCAAGCTTTTAGCTTAGTGACACATTTTATTAATAATAGAAACAAAATCCAAGTCTTTACATGAAAGGAAAATAAAGTAAAAAGCAACAACTTGTGGAACTAAATAAAGTATAGCTAACACTTTCCTATATACATGTAATTGAATCACATTTTTCCAATTGGGTTGAGCATTAAGAAATGCTAATACCACCAATATAGAGTCATGTTTCTCAACCACAATGCATTTAACAACCAAGGTGCTATCTAATACTAAAACTATGTAAACATATGCATAACAATTTGGTCATGAAACCCAAACTGAGAAGGCCTCTGTTGCATCAAATACAATTAATAGAACATGGCCAAATGGTAAATGAATGGTGGCACACCGATGCTCCACCTCCTGATTTACCCGTTCCACGACAACACTTGGTACAAATTGTATGTCACTTTGCAATTGCCAACCGAATAGGCAAATGATGAAGAATCTGTCTACTTCATGAAGTAATAGTACCTGCATATTCTTTGAACTTGTAAAAACAAAGGTAAGGCAATAAACTCTTGTAGAACCAATGCATAGAAGAAGAAACACATAGTCACATCTTCCAATCGCGACACCCCAAAGATCAGGCATCAAACAAACAGTACCCAGGACATTCAAGCCTAACGTAAGTCGACTGGACCACCTGGGGAATAAGCATCTCCTCAAGAAGTTTGAGCCCAGCCTTCGTCGATAAGCTGAACCAAAACAAAACAGCGCCCATCGCCTTTCTCTTGCAACACTGCCCACTTTTAACCAAAAAATCCCAGGCCATACAATGTACCAAGCAACGCACACAATGATCCAGGACGAGCCACAACCACATCGCATGACAATGACGAGTTCCTGGAACAAAATGAAACAAAAGTAGAAGCGAGTGACGCTGAAATTATAGCAAAATATTGACGCCAACACCTTGTACAACCTGCACAAAAAGCAAACATTGTTAGTAAAAAATGTGACCCCTTCCTCCTTACGACCTTGTAGCTCCATTCTTCACAATCTTGGGACGATACGTTGGGATTTGAGCTTTGTCCCAATTCAAAATTGTCCTACCAGTCGCATTCAACTCCAAAAAACTATGGAACTCTTGATCATCAACCTCAAACGCCAAGTTTGCCATATGATCCGCCAACTTATTTCCTTCACGAAATACATGAACAAAGCTGAACGTGCCCCTCTCTTTCATGGCTACAATATCCTCAACAACCTCAGCTATGGACCAAACTACATCCCACGTCCCTTCAACGATATTTTTGAGGAGTAATGAATCTGTTTCAATAGTGATAGGCTGTGTAAAATTGTCCAGGCAATACTTCATTGCCTCACGTATTGCCGATGCCTCATCCCTCACATTCGTTCCCTCACCTATTAATTTTGCCTTAGCAAACATTAAATCCCCCATATCATTGCACAAACAAAACCCATAGGAACTAAAACCCGGATTTCCTCTACTTGCACCATCCGTGTTACACTTACACGCTTGGACACTTCCAATACACCTTGATGTACTTGAAACTAGGTGTAAATTCTTCAAAAACCTTTATAATAAAAGGCCACTCGTGGGGAACACGCTGCATACCTGGGTAACGAACCAACAAAAACTTGTGCAAATTCCAATTTATCTCATGAACAATACGCTGAAAGGAAACCTTACCACCATGAGCCACTGTATTACGCCTCTTCCATAGTTCCCAAACAACAAAAGCAGGTAATGCTTGGCACAAAAGCCTCAACCACGGACGTCTCCTACACTGCCATCATTTGTTGATCACTTGACGAAATCTCCAATCTTGAATTACAAATCCCATTGCATTTGCATAATAAGCCCACACACTCTTCGCAATGGAACTTGTGATAAATAGATGTTCTCGAGTTTCCTCTTTAGGATGCACACAACACCAACAACGAGAAGGAATATTAAAACCAATTCTCTTCAATTCCTCGTCAATAGGCAATTTATTTTTCCACACACGCCAAAGGACAAATGAAATTTTGAAGGGAATACCCTTCAACCACATCATTTTATACTCATCTATCACCTTCGCTTTACCTCTAACATAATTATAGGCGCTGCTCACAGTGAATTAACCATTCGAGGTCAGCTCCCACGATGCAAAATCTCTCCCTTGCGTAATATTACCCGGCTGAATATTATCAAGAACGTGCTGCGCTAAATCATATGGTAAGGCTTCAAAAAGTAATTGCTGGTTCCAACCCGTTGAGGTGAAAAAATCCTTCACAACATTTAATTCCTCCCTTATGTAGAACCTGTGAGGTACAAAAAAATATAAAGCCCCAACACGCGACCAATTATCATACCAAAAGTGTGAAGACCCTTGCCTAACATGCCAAATAATCTCATGGTCAACCATCTCCCTAACTTGCATCATCTTTTGCCAAATAGGGGAACCATCAGTGTAAGGCACAATAGAGTAATGTATTTTTTTACAATACCTATTGGCCATAACGTACCCCAAATAGATGTTTTTATTCTAAAGTTCCACCACAATTTTGCAAATACAGCCTTTGCAACATCATATAAGGATTTAAATCCCACACCCCCCTCAGCAGGTGGCTTGCACAAAGTGTCCCAAGAAGCCCAGTGCCTCCTTGAATGCTCCTCAGAATTGTTCCAGAAGAAATTAGCAAACTTCTATGAAGTTGATCAATAACACTATCAGGAGGATTGAATGCAGATAAAAGATGAATATGCATACTTCGAAGAACATGCATAATCAAAACAGCCCTACCACCATAAGACAACATCTTTGCCTTCCAAGATTGCAGCTTTTTCCTAATCTTTGAGACAAGATCATCAACCTGAGCTTTATTTCTTCTTTTGTGTGTAACTGGACATCCTAAGTAAGTAAAAGGAAAAGTACCTCTTTGAATTTGAGAAATATGCTCCACCCTATGAACAATCTCCTGCTCCACCTGGTGATACAAATAAACAGCACTATTCTCTTTGTTGATCTTCTGGCCACTAGCACCCTCATAAGCATCCAACACCCCCATATTCAGCCTCAAGGAGGTAGTATCTGCTGAAGAAAATAAAATAGTATCATCTGCATATGCTAAGTGATTGATAGGAGGACTCCACTTAGGCTTAGTAAATCCTTTAAACATAGCATTCTAATGTAAAGCATTCAGGGCCCTGGACAACACCTCAGCTGAAATTATGAACAAAGTAGGAGACAAAGGATCCGCCTACTTCAAACCCCTGGAAGAATTAAAGAAACCATGTGGCTGGCCATTAAAAAGAACAGAATACCAATTGTTAGATAAGAGCCTCCAAACCATATCAATGCATCTCTCACCAAATCCCATCTTCCTAAGAACTTTTGACAAGAACAACCAGGACACACGATCATAGGACTTCATCATGTAAAGTTTGATGACAACATTGGCTTCTTTGGCTCTTTTATAATATCATCAATGACCTCCTGAGCCAGCAGCACATTCTCAATAATACTTCTTCCCCTAAGAAAACCAGCCTGTGTAGGAGATATCAAATCAAGTAACATATCAACTAACCTGTCATGTAAGACCCTAGAAATCACTTTGTTTGAGAAATTACTCAAACTAATAGGCCGAAGATCAGAAAAAGTGGCAACATTAGGCTTCTTAGGGAGGAGCACTAAATTTATATGAGATACAAATCTAGGAATATCATGTCCTACAAAGAAAGTCTGCACCATACTAGTAAGATCAGCAACTATAACATCCCAGCATACTTGATAAAACCTCCCAGTAAAGCCATCAGGGCCTAAAGCACTGTCACCATTCAGGCCAAATACTGCATTCTTCACCTCTTCCATGGAAGGAATTTCTTCAATAGCAGGATTCTGATCAGCATTAACCATTTCAGGAACATGTAGTAGCAAATCAAAATTCAATTCCTGGCCATCATTTACAAATTGTTGTTGAAAAAACTCCACAGCTTCAGCAGCCATATCTTCTTCATCATTAAGCCAATTTCCAAGGCTATCCTGGATTCTATGAATTTTAAGCTTCTTCCTCCTACCTTGTACCTGAGCATGAAAAAATTTAGTATTCCGATCACCATCTTTAAACCACTGAAAGCCTGCTTTTTGCTTCCAAAATTCTTCCTCAAAATGCAATACTCTTTTTAATTCGGCCTCAGCTTTCTTCAATTGCTCTTTATGATATGCATCAGGTGCCTCCTCAAGTTTAAGCTCATGGGCTTTAATAATATCTTCCAGTGAAGCAATTTTCTGAAAAATATTACCAAAGGTGGACTTGCTCCATCTGGACAAAGCCTATTTCACTTTCTTCAGTTTCCTATGAAAAATAATAAAAGGATCCCCTGCACAATCAGAGACCCAATTATCCTTCACAACCTGCAAAAAGGATTCATTCTCAACCCAGAAATTAAGAAATCTGAAGAATTTAATAATGGTAGCAGAATCAGTAGATCACTTAATCAACAAAGGAGAGTGATCAGATCCAGTCCTGGCAAGATGTTCAATGTCAATCTGAAGGAAGATATCTATGAACTCTTGATTTGCTGAGCATCTATCAATCTTCTACCATATAAATTGATTCTCAATTCTCCCATTCTACCAAGTATAAAGAGAACCTGAATAGCCTAAGTTAGTCAACCCACAAGCTACAATGGTAGAAGAAAAATCATCAACTTCTGGTGTCAAAACTGGAAGACCCCCATATTTTTCTTCTTCAGAAAGGATGACATTAAAGTCACCTCCAATCAACCACAGTTTCACCATAGTAGAAGACAAGAATTGCAAAGAATCCCACAATTCTAATCTTTCAGCCCTGTCACATTTAGCATAAACCAAAGTAATGAAGAATTCCTGATTTTAGACAATATGGTTCAACTTCAATGTCAATTGCTGCTCCTGATCATCCACCACAGTCACACCATAATCATCCCCAATAAAAGCCCAAATCTTCCCATTTACATTCGTGAAAAACCAATGCATTCCCAATCTCATACCATAATACTGGACTCTACAGGGCTCCTGAAAAGGTTCAAGCAACCCTATAAAATCAAAATGATGATGCCTATACAATGTATTCAACCTTGTGAACGCCTCATGCGTATTAACGGATCGTATATTCCAAATCAAAGCTTTATTCATCATTAAACTTTTGATTTAGAACTCTTGATTGGTTGTATCCTGGCAATTGGCCCAGGTTCTTTTTTATTGCGTCTGCCTCCTTTCTTTGGTGCATCTCTAGGTGATAAATCACCTTCCCTGGCCACATGTTGGAAATTATGAGCTGTTGATTCCTCCTCCTCATCTTCAATACCTATTTCATCTTCCACATTATCTTGTAACTGCAGCTGCTTGCTAGGGGTATGCCGGTTTCGTCTTTGCGAAATTCCTTTACTATCACTAAATTGTAAAGAATTCAACAAAGCTTTTTCATCTTCTGAAAAATCCTCCTTCGTTATGCTCTTGGAAAAACTCCCTCGTTGTTGCAAATTCACGCTAGTATCAACAATGTTCAGTTGAGAAGGAATTGATTGGTCAGAGGTGTTAAGAGAGACATTAACTTGAACTTGATTGGAATTCTGCAATAAAGGAGTAAACACGTTCTGTGAAGGATTTGTGATGAGCTTCTTTAATGTGTCTAAAGGAATCAAATCATCTGTGGTCAACGGGTTAAAACCCCCAGCTTTATTCAACAAAGCTTGTGCATCTGCATTAATAACCTTGAAACATGTAGCTGCATACATTGAGTTCCCACTCAAAATAGGAACAATGGATGATCCCCCAGCTTGATTAGCCTGATTAACAAATGACCTGGAGCCCTCAGCTTTATTTCGTGTCATTAATGCATTCCCAGTAGAAATAGGAGACAACATTAAATTCTTCCCCATATTGAATTCTGCTTCCACACGTGGAAAAGTCTCACCCTTAGCTTTAATACCAGCTGAAGCATTAATAGCCTCGTTCAAAATCAACGCAGCATTAATATTACGCACACCCTCAGCTTTAATACCTGAATCACCAGAACCCTCAGCTTTAATGCATGTAGCTGATCCTTTTTTACCCTCAGATTTAATGCCTATTGACTCTGAAGCATTAATAGCAGCAGTTGAATTAAAATCTGCACCTAATCCATGTTTAAGACCCACAGCTTTAATACCCTTTGAACCTGAAGTAATAACTCCTGCCTCCTTAATTTCATCAGTCGCCATAACTACGCCTCGACTTCCTACTAAATCATTGTCTAAAGCTTCACTAACCCCAGCTTTAATGCTTGAATCTACCATGATTTTCACTCCACCATAATTGCCAGCACCACGACTTTCAGGTGAAAGAAGCTCCTGCTTTTGAAGACCTGTAGCATTAATTGCCTCATCAACAATAATAATGCCTCGAGATCGTAACAAATCTTTGTCCAAACTCCCACCTCCTCCAGCTTTAAAACCTTCCATAAATTCCACTCCATTTTTATTTCCTTGCTCAGTAAACCTAGGATTAGGTTTTATAACTGTATTAACTAACCCGTTGTCTTGCCTTTTTCCTGTCAAATTATCAAATGTACGAGCTTCCAAATTTTCATCAACATGTAGGGCATCATCCTCAACTTGTAAAGCTGCAAAGGCATTGGAATTACGTTGATTAGCACGTGCACCTTCCTCATGATTTTGAGTAACTACACCCTTCTTCTTGTTCACTACCTGCCACTCACGATTGGAGTTCCTTCTTCCTTGCACAATTCCTTGGTTTCTATTCTTATTGCCATCAATAATGTCATTAGTTTTTGTATTGCTAGGGCCTGCCTCCCCAACAACTTTCCCACTCTTCAAAGTTCTGGAAACTGGTTGAGCTATTTCCGTGGCTTCCTGCTTATCGTCTTGATCAGTCCTATCCTCATAAAGGTCTGCATGTAACACACGACATTTACGTATGGCTGTACATAGTTATAGGATCACTGGATGTACACGCAATGTCCTTGGCTGTACCTGGGGGAACCATGTCAAGGTTTGTACACGCAATATCCTTGGCTACATGCTTCGTCTCACTTTTATTTTCTCTCTTTCTTTTCGTTTTCTTTTCTTCTCTTCTTTTTCTTTCTCTCAAATGCACATAAGCAGGTCGAAACATTCCTTCGGGGTTAAAAACCCATCAAGTTGCTTGAACAAGTTGAAGACTAGTCAGCTTACATAAAGCCCTTCCTATGGCATGATGCATGTATATTACATTCCAAGAGTGGTCTAGTTCTTGACATAGTTCCCCACGTGGACGACCAAGGGGTGAGATCGTTTGAAATCGTTGGTTGTACCACGGACCAACTATATTCCAAACATCCCTCCTAAAGGATTTTTTGAGGTGGAACGACTGTGAGATTCACGTAATCGCCTGTGTGTGTGCAAAGTGTCGTTTTCCAGGTGTGTAGGAGTATGAGTGAAGTATGCCAATATTACAAATTTTCATAATAAACTATAAATATAGAAAAAGAAAAACAAAAAGGAAAACAAGTTAGTAAAATAATAATAACAATAAACAAGATAAATAATTGAATATAAAATCCCAAAATAAAAAATTGTAATGGTTAGGACTTTGAATATCCCGAGCAGAGTCGTCATCCTGTCACACCCATATTCTTACCTAACTCGAAGCGAGTCAAGGTTCGGGTTTGACTGGGTAACTCGTTTGAGTTTGAAATTGGAGTCGCCACCTAATATAAGTCTTCTAAGGTGTATTAGGTCACCTAAATGTCTAAGGTTGAGTCTTTATTCAATCAAAGCACATTTTCAGAGATTCAAGTGTAAGAAGTCCAAATGACTTGGGGAAGAAGGTGTTAGGCACTACCCCAAGTCCCACAAAAGTGGTTCCCGCCCGAACTTTTACTTTTGGGATGTGAAAAGGTTGCAAACAAATATCAATCACATTGGAAAATTATTTTACTAACTCAAGTGGCTATAAATACAAATTATTTAGCATTTTGGTTCATTCACGCAAATAATTTAAAGGGGCAGTGATGACTAAGGTATGGGCCTGCGAACTTTTGCAGAAGCGGCCTAAGCCTAATGCCTAATCGCACTTTTGACCTTAAATTTTTCGAATATAGGATCAATAGGGCTAATATCGCAAGAATCAGTTTAAATCAATTTATTTGCACAATTTCAGTGTTTAATAAGCTTTTGCAAAAATAACCAATTTTGAAAATACTTTTTTAAATTTTGTCACAAACAAAATTTGGGTTATTTTGTAAAAAAATGTTAGCCATTTGGGATCGGTGTGACTTGACATTTATTGTCGAGCCCTAACCTTAATGACTATTTGCTTTTAGGGTCAGTTTTTTGAAACATAGATGCACGGGCTACTTTTGAAAAGGGTGCGTGGAAAACATACAAATGCACAAAGGAGGCTGCCATATATATATATATATATATATAACATGCATAATGCTTTGTATATTGGACTCCAAGACTTATACTCTCCTATACACTATTAGATTAGTGTATAGAAGATTAAAGCTTGATAAAAACTAGTTTAAACATATAGAGGGCCAGATTTTGACACGGGTATTGGGCCCGAGTTATTTATTCAAAACAAGGCAGTTTTAATTTCACAAAGGTAGTCTAGATTTTGACACGCATTACACAGATAAGCCTTGTTGTAAGAATTTTCAAATTTTCCTTGATTAAACACTTTAACGTAAGATTTGAGTCAGAATATATCAAAATCATGCAACTTTTCATGCTGTTACTAGAATAAATGAGTATTATCAATGTCCAGACTTTAATGTAGACATGTAAATCCCTATTTTAGCATGGTGATGATGGAAACACATAGAAGAGAGGGTTTAGGGAAGGCGATAGACATAGGCATAGCACATTGTCATTCCTCTTGTTTTAAGTGTTACATATGAGGTCCTAACAAATACAAGCAATTAGGGAAGGACTAAAAGGGATCAGATAAAGGGGATGAAAAAAGGTGCCCTATGAGCACTCAATGCAAAGTCTGTAAGTGTTCATATCAGTTCCAAAAGGCTCAAGGAGTATCCCTTCATGGATAACAACAAGAACACATGTAAATCAAACTTTGGTATAGCTCTAAAACTATCCACAAGTATGCTGCATGAAAGGGTTAGCATGGCCAGAAACAAGACCCAAACAGAGGTACAAACAGACAGAAACCATACAAGAGAACATATTCATAAACAGTTTAAACATGAGAGCAAACAGTAAGGTGAGCCATAGCATATACCTTGTCAAAAATAGTAGCAAACAGGGAGTAACACAGAAGCAGTGTAGTGTGCCTTTTTTGAATCAGTGTCCAGTGAGCAAGAGAGAAAAGAACAAGAGTATGCAGTAAGTATTCTTGTGCTTTTAGTTCCTTCAATTTAGAGAGGTATGTAAGGAGTAAAGTGTCTGTCAAGTGAGAATGCAGCCCCTTTAAATAGTGGTAGTCATGCAGACTTTAGTTCAAACGGGTGGAAAATAATTAAGGCAAGGAATATTGCTTCCAAGAATAAGAATGACACTATTAGGCATCCTTTCAAAAAATAGTTCAATCAATTCCCAAATCTGAAGGGAGACAGTGGTGCAAGCAAACCCGAGGGAAAGCTAGACACGATGAAAACGCGGAAGAACAACAGAATAGTAAAGATAGAAGCGAGACAAATCTTGCTTTGATTCAAAGAACGGCGAGGAACTAGTCTCGGGCTCAACGAATCGGAGACAAAGAATCACCTATACTATGCAACAATTCTCAAGAAAGACAACGCTTCTTGCAAATTGAATGACCAAGAAGAAAATGTTCAAATGACTCACACCAATTGATACAAGTTCTTTAAAATCCCACGTCGGGGATAGGCTCCATTGGAGACACTTTCAATAGCAACTGATATGTTCAATATTCAACAACAACTAACTTTACAAATGAAATGTAATCGAGTATTTATAGGCTATGCTAAGGATAAAACAGTAAATGGTCATACGCGACCAATAGGAGTAAGCCACGCAGGGCTGCCTAATGAGTGTTCGGTTACTCCTTCAACCGAACATGTGACTTCGAACACTTGAGCTTGAGTTCCTTCGCTTCGGTGCTCAGGTGTTCAGCTCGGCTCATACTTGACATCGATCGCTCTTCCTTCGGTTATTTGCTTTTACTTCGATGTCGATGAGTGTTCGGGTGGGGTTCGGTCACTCCCTCCTTCGAGCTCAAGCTTGTAGATGATGCCTTCGGTTCTTGAGCTCGGGTACTCAGCTTCGGAGTAATTTCTTTCCTTCGACCAAGACAAGTGAATGTGGACATCGTGTAGGAGCTTGGCTTGGCTTCGTGTCATTGGTCTTGGTTGATCGAACACATGATCAGCACGTGTTCGGGCTGCACCATCCTCCCCTTCTTGAGAAGATTTCGTCCTCGAAATAGAGCCTTCTTTATCCTCCGAAGTTTGACCTACAACACAAGGAACTAAGTCAGCATTATTAAAGGTGTTGAACACATTATACTCACCAGGGAGGTCGATCACATAAGCATTGTTGTTGATCTTGCTCAGCACTTGGAATGGACCATCCCCTCGAGGAGCCAACTTCCCTTTCCTTTAGTTCGGGAAACGTTCCTTTCGGTAGTGAACCCATACCCAATCTCCCTTCCTTAATTCCAGCTTTTTACGTCCCTTGTTTTTCTTCGATGTAATCTTTGCATAAGCTTCCTCGAGGTTCTTCTTCACCTTTGCATGCAACTCGATCAAGGCAGTGGCTCGATGAGTTCCTTCAAAATAAATAACAGAATCTCAAGGCAATAGGGTTAAATCACGTAGAATCAAAGGAGTAAAACCATACACACATTCGAACGGGGTCATATTGATCATTCGATGCACCGTTCGATTGTATGCAAATTCCATCATGGGCAATCGATCTGCCCAGTTTCCGACCATGCCTTTGATCATTGCTCGAAGCAAAGATCCCAAGGTTCGGTTAAATACCTCGGTCTGTCCATCAGTCTGAGGATGGTGAGACGTCGAGAATAGTAGCTTGGTGCCGAGGGCACCCCACAAGCATTTCCAAAAATGACTCAAGAACTTTGAGTCTCGATCACTCATAATAGTACGAGGCACCCCATGCAATTTCAACACATTAGAAATAAACAAAGTAGCTACATACTATGCATCATCACACTTTTTGGACGGAATAAAGTGAGGCATTTTTTAGAAACGGTCGGCTACGACAAAGATGCCATCATGTCCACCCCCGACCTCGGTAACCCCAACATAAAGTCCATGGATATATCAACCCAAGGCCGATCAGGCACAGGCATGGGTGTACAAACCATGAGGGTTGGACTTCGATTTAGCTTTCTTGCAAATGAGACAAGCGTTGCAAAGCTTTTCCACATCTTGTCGCATTTTTTACTAATGGAACTGCTCGATTAAGATACCAAGAGTTTTGTCAACACCGAAGTGTCCCATCAAGCCTTCGGAGTGAGCTTCCCAAACTAAGAGCTCTCTCCATGATGACACTGGCACACAAACCCTCCCATTCTTGAAGAGGTAGCCATCGTGTCACTGATATTTCCCAACCCTTCGGCCACTCAAGATTGCATCACGAATACATTTTAGCTTGGGTTCATCTTCGTACAACGACTTGATGCTTTCGAATCCCATGAGCCTAGAGGTGAGAGTGGTCGCTAAGGAAAATTTCCTTGATAGCACATCAGCCACAACATTGTCTTTTCCCTTTTTGTAATGAATTATATAGGGAAAACTTTCAACGAATTCAACCCATTTGGCATGCCTTCGATTTAATTTTTCCCGACCTCGGAGATGCTTCAAAGATTTATGATCACTTTTAATCACAAACTCTCGAGGCCACAAATAATACTGCCTATGGGCGAGTGCTCGAACGAGGGCATAAAACTCCTTGTCATACGTAGAGTAGTTCAAGGTTGCACCCTTAAGCTTTTCGCTAAAGTAAGCGATCGGCTTCGATTCTTGCATAAGCACTCCTCCGATCCTAACTCCGGACGCATCACACTCGACTTCGAATGCTTTGCCGAAGTCAGGGAGTTGCAACAACGGGTCAGAGCAAAGCCTCCATTTCAACTCTTGGAAAGCTCTTTCTTGGGGCTCTTCCCACACAAATGGATGGTCTTTCTTAACCAGCTTGGTTAAAGGAGCTGCTACGGTGCTAAAGTCACGCTCAAACCTTCGGTAAAAGCTAGCTAAGCCATGGAAGCTACGAACTTGTGATACCGAGGTTGGAATTCGCCAATCTTTGATGGCTTCGACTTTTGACTCGTCGACTTCAACACCATTAGCACTGACAACGAATCCTAGAAAGACTACATGTTCGACACAAAAGGCACATTTCTTGAAGTTAGCATATAACTTCTCTTCTCTAAGCTTATCAAGTACTAGCCTTAGGTGTCCGACATGTTCATCCACAGTTTTACTATAAACAAGTATGTCATCAAAGTAAACGACAACAAACTTATTTATGTACGGTCTGAGCACATGGTTCATCAGTCGCATGAATGTGCTCGGTGCATTGGATAAGCCAAAAGGCATCACCACCATTCATAGAGACCGAACTTGGTCTTGAATGCGCTTTTCCACTCGTCTCCGGGTTTCATTCGGATTTGGTGGTAACGGGACCTGAGGTCTATCTTCGAAAAGCATGAAGAACCACTTAACTCATCTAGCACGTCATCTAGTCGAGGAATAGGATGACAATACTCTACCGTTATTTTGTTGACTGCTCGGCAATCAACGCACATCCGCCATGTTCCATCTTTCTTCAGGACAAGGTAACAGGAACGGCGCAAGGACTCAAGCTCTCTCGAACGAGGCCCTTGTTCAGCAACTCATCAACCTGTCTTTGGAGCTCTTTGGTGTCGTCAGGATTACACCGGTATGCAGGTTTGTTGGGGATTTGAGACCCCGGTACGAAGTCAATTTGGTGCTCGATTCCTCTCAATGGAGGCAATCCACCTGGCATTTTTTTGGGAAACATGTCTCCGAAGTCCTGCAAAATACTCTGTACAGCACTAGGCAAAGGGTTATCGTTAGAAAAATCATAATTAGAGTTTAGAAAGATACTCTTGTGCACGAGGCAAATCATCATCTGACCATTGTCGTTGCCTCGTAGAAACTCACCCGCTTGCATGATTGCACAGACATTTCTTACTTCGGGCGGTGAGTCTTTGTCTTCGGCCACAATTTTTGTTCCCATCGAAAGCTTAGCTTTGGCCGCTTCTTTCAACTCTTTCATCCGTTTATAGTCCTCGGTGACTTGTTTCGGAAACATGGGTTTGAGTATGAAACTCTTCCCTTCGAGCCCTGCAGTGTAAGTGTTGGATCTTCCATTGTGAACAACCGACCGATCATACTGCCATGGTCGACCCAATAGCATATGATAAGCTTTCATAGGCACCACATCGAACATCATCTCATCTTGATATTCTCCAGCTCTAAACTTGATCCACACTTGTTTGACAACCCTCAATTCTCCACACTCATTCAACTATTGTAATTTGTAAGGGTGGGGAGTTTTCAAAGTAGGTAGTCCCATTTGTGAAACCAAGGTTTAGCTTACCACATTTGCACAACTACCTGAGTCAATGATCATCGAACACACCTTCCCCCTCACTCGACATCGGGCAGGGAAAAGATTTTCTCTTTGGTTGTCCTCTTCTTCGAGATTCATGCAGCCCAAATTCCCTCGAACCACAAGGAATATTTCTGGATGATCAGCTTCGGCGGCTTCATGACCATCATCATGATCAGCTCGGTCAATCTCCTTGATAAATTCCTCTTCGGTGTCACTCGCCTGCTCACAAACATCTTCATTGTCAAGCACAAGAATAACTTTGCGAGTTGGACACTGTTTTGCCATGTGACCATAACCTTTGCATTTATGACACTGAATACTTGAAGCACTAGGAGAATTAAGTTGAACTTTACCTCCCACTTCTCTTGGTTGGTTAACGGTCACACCCCTTTCGAAGGGTTTCTTCGAATCTCGAACCGTGGTAGCACTTCTTGGATTAGGGCTCTTCCATTCTTTACCTCAGTTCAAAGGAGTTGAAGTAGTGACTCCTCGATACCGGTTTGCCTTATCGTCCTTCAACCATTTCTCAGCTTCGGTAGCAGCTTCGAACACATCTTCCAATGTGTGGTACACGTGGAGTGTCAACTGAGATGATACATCCCAAGCCAAGCCATTTTTGAATCGAATAGTGGCTTCCTCTTCATCTTCTTGCAGATCAAGGTTCAATCGAATTCTCACGAACTCATCATGATACTCTTGAACTGACTTTGACCCTTGCTTCAACTCATAGAGCTTTTGAAATTGAGTCTGCCTATACTTATCACTCAAGTACTTAGCATCCATCGTTCTCATCAACTGTGTCCAAGTAATGACTTCGGGATAGGCATTCCTTCGTCTATGCCTCTTGTCAGCTTCCCACCATGTAGATGCATACGCTTCGAACGAAGCAATGGCATGGGCAGATTTTCTCTCGTCGGTCATCTCATTGGTTTCGAAGATTCGCTCCATTTTAAGCTTCCATTCAAGATATTCATCCGGATCACTAGTTCCTTTAAAGGGTGGAATAGTGATCTTGACACTATTCAAGTTTGAATCTCGAGCACCTCGAATCGGTTTGGGATACTCATCATAGTAGTCATCAGCCTCACGCTCCATATGTCGTTCAACATTTGCGCCTCGGTCTCGACCTCGGAAATTTCCACGACCTCGTTGAGCTTGCCTTCGTTGAACAAATGGTGGCTCATATTCAGGTTCGGCTTCGGGAAATTCTTCTTCATCGACCCCTTCATCAACATCCACAACTTGCCTTCGGGCCATTAGAAGTGGTACCTTCTCACCTCGGGGAATGCCCAAGTGTTGATAACCAGCTTGGGGATTGCCAAACTTTTGTTGTGCTTGGGGATTCCCAAGATTTCTTTTCGAATAGCCTCGCTCTTCAACTGATGTTGTCGAACAAGCTCAGCAAACAGCTCAGGTTTCATCGGAGTGGAGTTGCTAGTTCCAGTGCCGGACCCAGGTAAGGCAACAGACACACTTCCTTGCTCGAGTTGAGCTACTCGAGCACTCACTCCTCTTACTTCGGCACTGATGCCTTGTATCGCAGCCATGAGATCGGCTAACGACACTTCGGGCTTTTCAATGCCTTTGCCATCGCCTCTATCCCCAGCCATGGTACCTGCACAAATCAAAGACCAATGAAAGTGTTAAGATTAGAAATCACCTCACACACTCCCTCACCTTTGATGGTTGGCACTCGGGTCCACTCAATTTATGGGTTCGGTTTTTGGTCACTCAAGAACTTGTAGCCAATGGCTTCCTCGGTTGATCAACTTCTCTCAGCTCCTTCGAATTTGACAAGTTACAATGTCTCCTTCGGGATGAGTGAATTGATACAACTCACTGGAACGGACGTTATTTACTCTGCGCTTCGGAAGTCAAAGAATTTTCTACGAAATTTGGATTCCGGCCACCCACGCACGAGTTCCTATAAGCTCAAATGAGTTAGTACGACCTCGAGTAGGAAGAATTACTCTAGAGATCCACTAACTAGATTTATCGAACACAAGAAAAGTGAAAACCTAGGAGAATCTACCCTTCGATTCCTCTTCGGAATCCCTTTCGATCACACCAACTCTTGTCCATACAAGAGCGGTCCCTCCTTTGTATGGATAGGATTTTACCTTATCCAATTCTCTTTTCTAGCCGACAACTTTTCACCTGGGGTTTTGATCTTTACACTTTACCCCTTTCTTCTTCAATGGAACAGTGAACTTTTCACTGACCAAGAATTTTCAACAGAATTTGGGTCACCCTTTCAACTCCGATAACAACAATAACGGAGGAAATCAGTTCAAAGTTCCTTGAGCTAAGACTCAGCTCCTCGTGTTCGTACACTGTTACAAATGTAACAATTTTCCGGCGTACGAACACGGTTCAAATCATAGAACTTCGAAAAATTTAAGCACAACACACCCAAATCAATCAAGAACCACCAGTCTTCATCGGTAACAACCAAAAACACACTGGGGTTCGAAATCAGTCACCACTAAGCACAAAACAGTCCAAAGTTTTATCGAGAAAACCTAGTCACAGACGTTGTACGTCGGGTACTCAAATGGATCCTTGGATAGTGGTGAACTCAAATAAATGGTTGTTTGATTCAAACAACCAACAATCAACAAAAAATTTTGAATTTTCTTTCTTTTCTACTTTTTTTTTTGTAAACACCACAGCAACAACATTCAAAACAAGGAAGAGAGCTGAAACTGGAGACACAAAGCACGATTATAACGAACAGGATTTGAGGTTGTAAGAAAAAGCTCAAACCTTGCTCTGATACCAAGATGGTGCAAGCAAACCCGAGGGAAACCTAATACCTGAAACAGCACAAGAAACTCAAAACAAAAATTAAACCTGAATAGAAAATAACAAATCGTTTAAAAAGAAAACAGTCAATTATTTAGTCCCCGGCAACGGTGCCAAAAACTTGTTGCTCCCACGAGGACTATTGTTTACACTGAATCCTAGCAAACAATTTTTCTAAAAACTATTCAGAGATCTTTTTCAATAGTGGTTGTGACTTTTACTAACTAAAGGTAATAATTAAAAACAAGTAACTGAAGTCAAGTAATAGAGAGAAATTTATAGGTTGTTATCAATAAAAGAGACGATCCAGGGTCAGAGTTACAAACAATTCACTTGAGTTTTCCAGTTGATTCTACTTCTTGATTTCCTACATTGCTAACTAACAGGTTAATTATATTCGTGAAAACCTGTCGATTCTTCACAAGTCTATGCAAGCTACTCTAACGCCTATATTTCTATGGAATTAAATCACATGCATGCATTAACGAACTATGTATTTAGCTAAGCAAGGCGAATAGGTATATGTCTATCCTAGCCGCAAATCGATTCCCTGATGCCCAGGTTCACAATCAAGCCCTATTCTTTCTTATGTGCATTCACAAGTTCCCTCTGTCGAGTTCAACTTGTAAACCGTAGATAGTGTTCAATTATCGGGCCCTAATAACCAAATAATTAGGCTCACGAAAGAATAAACAATCTGTAGTGGTAAATCAATAGGAAGAAATCAACTTTCAAACATCAATATTCATGTATTTGCTCTAACCCTTGAACGATATATTTAGCTACTCATATTCATAATAACAACACAAGAATTCATGGAAGAAATATGAAAGATTGTAATAGATGAAGTAAAGGAATTAAATCCTTGGTTTAGTGTGTTTGGAACTCCAAAACTTGCTCAAAAAATCGACCTCTCCCTAAAATAACGAAATAATGAGGTTTTATATTGTTTACAAAGTGCTAGGATAAGCTAAACCAAAGCCTAATTTAGTTGGAAAAACTTGTCTTTCGTCAGCCTCAAAGCTTTCGTGGAAGCCATGGTTCCACTATAGCTTCCAACTCCAAATCTATCTCTGAAGCCTTATTCCCAGTATAGCTTCCAACTCTTCAGGGCTTTCTTGGAAGCCTTGCTTTCACCATAGCTTCCAATGCGTCCATTAACTCCAATTTGATTGTTCTTGTCTCGAATTCATCCGCACCATTCTTAAAATCACAAATACGATAAGTGAGCACAAGAAACACAATTATCACATATAATGAGCGCATAAAGTACTAAAATGTGAAAAAATATGAAGATAAAATAGGCAAATATCGCCAAGCATCAGTTGTATTTTTTATTACTTGAGTTTTTCTAAGTTTACGCTCAATGGAGATGATTTCGTTAGTGCATAGTGGCTCGCTGGATAAAAAGTGCAGAAAAATGACACAGTAAGTGCTGATTTGAACTTTTGGCTTTGCTGAACTTTCCTTAAAGAAAATGACATTTATTGCTCATTAGGCATAGGGTGTAGTTTGTCTATGAGACAGGAGTTCTAGATATTTCATTGGCTACCGAAAATGAAGCTATTATGATGTGTTGCCTGTTGGACCAGATTTCAAATAATTAAAAGTTCTGCGTAATGGCCAACAAATATCAAACTAATTAATATTTATGAGCGCGAGGCAATTTTTAGAGATTTGTTAAATATTTCTAAAAGCTCAAATCAGCACCTAATGTGTCATATTTTTATAAATCACCCATTGCTAAGTGCTTAGTCATGGCTCGCAAATTTGATCGTGACAAATGAATTCAATTTGTCACTTTCTACTAAATGCATGTTTTTCCTATTTTTGTTAAAACACCTCAGGATTTACTGCGGTACAATGATGTTATTGTAAGTATTTTCTTATTCCAGTTGTTGATGAAAATGTACTGTTGTCATGTTTGGAAACTTCTAGAAGTTCCATAATTTTAAAGCTAACATTTGGAAAAATTTGGACTGTCCTCTGATTTGGTGGGAAATTTTAGTTGTTTACTATCCAATGAGGCTATAAGTATACCCAAACGCACTTCGTCGTCTGCTACCTTGGCTTAACCAAGACTAAGAGAAGGCAATTCATCTATGGTTAGTTGACAATGACTTCGAAAGAGCTTTCCAACTCTTCAAAAAAATCAGAATTATTATTTCTTTCTTGAGGTTCATTCTATTTGATCATTTGTTTTTCCTTGAATACTTTGTCCACATGTTCCTTGAATGTCAAATTGATGATTTTAAAAAAAATTTGTTGGTGTATTGGCCTAAACTGATCTTAGGACACAAATCGAATTTGGATTGTGAATACAAGCAAATTAATGTATCAAAGTCGAAGTAATAACAGAAAAGACAGTAATTATGCGTAAATAATGGATATTTCAATATATTTACTTGAGTACAAAATTTAGCAGAATTTTGGTATATATTTCTGAATGAATACATTGTGAAATGAAGAACTATTTATAGACAAGCAGATACACAAAGTCATGATCCCATGTTTCCCACTATAGGCCTCAACTTCTTAGATAATGGTGTTAGCGGGCCGAGATAAATTGAAAAGCCCTCCGCTGCAGACGGGCTGATTGACCGAGGATCAAGCTGTTACCTCGGGAACATGGCTTTGCAGGCGACCGAGGTGGCATTTCACCGAGGCAAACACATTGCTTCCGTTCTTCGGTCGTTGACTTCGGCGAACTATTGTTCATCTCGGCTCACAGCTTGCCAACACCTGTTCAATTAGCTCCAGATCATGTTATCGAGGTGCCACGCCGACGAGTCGATTTTTACCCAATACAGTTGGTTACATTCCTAGTGACTCATTGGGCACTATAAGGTAGAAACGACCAGAGCTTTTATTAGGATCACCTGAGTGATACAACGAAATGTGATAACTATTGGATTGTTTTACCAGTCCTCCTATTAACTTTGAGTTACAAGTTTAGAAATGTTACTCGATTTAGAAACCAATTAATTTTGAAATTCAACACAACATTACCAACATCTTATTTTGTGGACAAGGACCATTCACTAAGACTAATTTATCACACAATAATCCAATAGATTCTGAAATATATATTACAATTAACAGGTTTTTCAAACAATCCCTCACCTAAATTCATTATGATATTACCTATCTTGGAAAAACCCTTCATATTAAAATTGCAAAATGTTTAGAGTCAACATGAACTATTGGACCTCATTTTGTTAGTCTTATGGTGGACACTACTAAAACAGAATAATTTGTTTTATCTTAGGAAAAGAGATAATGATGACTGATGACTGAGAACATAATACAGATAGTCCCCTCACTCCTCGGGTGAGTGTCAGACTAACCAAGGAGTGGAATGTATTTGAGCGGGAGAATGACGTGGCTCAACGTATACCAAGTATTTCAAAACACTTCCCATCACTTCAACTTCCTGCCGAATGAGACGTGGCGACTGTTGCTTGGCTTCGAACCGTCGTGCCGTTTCTTTTGGTATTCCCAACGTTATAGTAATGATCACCTTTCTTCCTATAAATCCTTCCACTTGAATCATTTTTCTCACTTGCAAGACAGAATTTCACAAATCCCATTTATTTTTCAAACTCTTAAGAAATCTTTCCCTTTAAAGTTTTAGCCATGTCTGCGACACACTCTACTCAAGATTCTAGTGACTCAGGCAATAAGATTTCGCGCACTGCCACCATTGTTTCCAGTGGTGATTTCATTGTCACCGTCCCGCCGCTGTAGGTCATCGAGGCGTAGAGGGGCGATGGTGAAATAACATCCTTAGTCGGTGTCTCTAGGCGGTGCAAGGCTAGAGTGGGGCGCGATAGAGATGAAGTAAGCGAGGACGTCAGTGTTGGAGGCGAAGATGACATCATTGGAGATGACACTATGATTGTTGTGACTGCTAACATTGAAGAAGCCAGAAACAGGGATGATGGCGCCGAGGGTGACGATACTGAAGGTGAGGATGATGAGGTTGAGGCTACTACAGAAATCGAGGGCGAACTACCGGGTATGAGGACGGACATGCTGCGGGGGTCCTGAGAAGAAGCTTCCAAAGATTCCCCTCGAGAAAGAGCTCGAGCCTCACCAAATCTTCCCTCGCACTTTGACACCGGCAAGGATCTTAAATTGCAGAAGCAATCAGCCAACCAGCAAGAATTAAATAGAAATGTACTGGTGCAAACGACGCCCACGTGCCTCACCCAAGATCACATGGAGCTAATCTGAAAGTATTGTAAATTTGGGCCCGAAGTGCAAGTTGTCATCCCTAATCCAGCTAGTAGATACTGCGATCACGTGGAGGGGTTGTCCTTCGCATACACCTATCCATTCACCATTGGGTTGTCTCTCCCCGTCCACAGGGTAATTGATGATTTTTGTCGAGCATACAACTTATGTTTGGGTTAACTGGGCCCCGGTGTTTGAAGGGTCGTGAAATGCTTGGACTGGCTGAGCCGGCAAGCTAAGGTAGATTTCACTTTGCAACATCTCATCTCTCTTTATTATCCATATTTTCACAAGGCTGGGGTTGTGGCCTTAAACAACCGAGGTAAATATACGCTTCTTCACAAGGGTGAGGACATGAGGACCCAGGCTGGTGTGATCGCTACATACTCTTGGAGACTAGCGCTTTATCAATCGACCCCAATTTCCCAGAGAAGTGGAATAGAATACGTAAGTGTCCCCTTGTTCATCATTCCTTTCGGTTAATGTTTTTGTTTTCTATCGTCCTTGTCTTTGACCCCAATTCATTTTTTTCTCTGTAGCCAACAAGGTTGACGTCGTCCCTCCCGAGGGCTTGACCGAGTAGGTCAAGGCTGTGACCAGAGCCCGCAAGCATCCCATTCGTTCCTGGATGGAAATGGCTGATAACTTTGGTTGGCAATGTAAGAGGCATGGTAAGTTATTTACAATCTTATATCAGGGGTACCGCCCGAAGCTTTTGTTTTTACCATTAACTTTTCTCCTCTATGTTAGGTCTTCCCAACCGAGCCGCGAACAAGAAGAGGCAAAAAAGGAAAATGAAAAGGGAAGAAGACAGATGAGGAGGATACCGAATCTGATGACGAGATGGCCACGGTGGCAGATCTTGTTTGAGATTTGAAGGAACTTAAGGCTTCAAAGCCTTCTAAGTCTTAGAAAGGGTCCTCGGGTCAGGGGGCCTCAAAAGGTAATGCTCAACAATCTCTTCGGTTGAAACATTTGTGTTCGCCTCTCCTTGTTTTAGTGTTTGTGACTCTCCTACATTTATTTCTATAGGATTGAAAAGGAAAAGAGAAGTTCCAAAGAAACCCCCCCCCCTCCCCCCCGCACGGTGAATCCCTGCACCGAAGTGACGACCTTTCCCCAGCCTGAAGCGGTTGTTAAGAAGTGCCGGGGGTTGATAGACGAGCCTAGCGATGAGAACGCCGAGGGCTTGGAGCCTCGTAGGGTGGTCGAAGTGGTAGATCTTGAGGATTTAGAGCGTGACTCCAACACAGCTGTTGCCAAGGCCAAGGCCAAAGCTAAAGTTGGAGAAGTTGGGGCTTCTGCCGGGGGAGATGAGGTAGACGTTACCGCTACTAGGGCACAATCTGAGCCTGCAAGACTTTCGACCTCAGCGAGGTCTTTGCGAAAGCTCGAGGTATTGACTTCTTCAAACCTTCTAGAAAGCTCCCGAAGGAATATATTGAGCCTCATGCCCCTGCTAAGTCCAAAAGAGGACGCTATCGTGCAAAAAATTTCTCCGGTTCAATTAGGCAACACTCTTGCTGCAAATGCACTTAGAGTAAGCCTTGACACCTTCATCCTTATTTCTGTTTCTGTGTATTCGTTTATATTAATCCTTTACTAATTCCCATCTAGGGCTTCATTTTATCGCTGAGAGCTGTCGAGCTTGAAACCGTAAGGCACGAGGAAATTCAACGTGTCGCCAGTGTTTGGGACAAGCAAAGGGACAACTTCAAGGCTCAAATAGCTGAACTGAAGGCTCAGTTGTCTAAGTCTCGCTCCGATCTGCGTGAAGTAGAGGCCGCTTCTGAGGCTAAGATTCAAGCCCTCGGCAATGATTTCCAAGTAGAACACTTGAGGCTGAATGCCAAAGTCGTTAGGCTCGGTAAAGAGTTGGCCCATGTTAAGAACAGGTTCATGGAAGAGGGAAACAAGCACCACGAGAAGCTGAAAAAGCATGTGCTCGAAATCCAAAGGCTCGAGGGCCGAAATTCTAAGATCCCGACCCTTGAAGCCGAGGTTAAGCTGCTTCAAGATGAAGTGGTTGACCGCAAGGAGATGGACAAGGTCAGAGCCAAAAGAGCAGAATCGGACAAGTGTTGGGCCGTCATCAAGTCTCGATTGAAGCTGCTCAAGCAATGCCGAGCCGGTGAGCTAAACTTGGAGGAGGAAATTGCTAAGGCCGAAGACAATTCAGCTAAAGCCCATGCTATGATTGATGATCTTCCTTCAAGTGAAGGTTCGGGCGATGATGATGCCGAGGATGAAGAAGAAGAAGATGAGGATGAGGAAGACACCGAGGATGCCGATGATGGGGCCTCCGAGGAAGGAGGTGGGCCCGAAGCTTAGCGTTCCTATTTTCATCTTCTGTTTTGCTTTTGTGTAGGCCTTCAGGCCCTATAATATAAATATTTTTGTGGCCTTCGGGCCTTTCATGAATGGACTTGTTTCTTCCACTCAGTTGTTTTAAACTTTCATTTCGCTTTATGAAGTGTTTTGAGCCGAACAACTAGAATAAGTTTGCTTCCAAGACTTAGTTCATACAACGCCGATGCAAACTTAGAACGATGTCTCGTTCTCGAGCCAATGCATTTGAAATATGACCTCGGTATAATAAAAACCTCGGTATATAAGATCATAGAAACAAAGAGATATTGAATCAAGTTTATTTCATTGATGACATCAACATGACCTCGGTATAAAAAAGACCTCGGTATATAAGATCATACAAACAAAGAGATATTAAATCAAGTTTATTTCATTGATGATATCAGCGAGCCATAATCGGCTTTTTACATAAGGCCTAGTCTAACTATGACTTGGGCGCAAAAACAAGTTAACGACATGCCACTATTGGGCGAGAATACAAAGTGCTAATCTATTTCTCAGGCCTCAGTTCCCGGTTGTCAAATAGACAGACTTCGGTGGGGAGGCTCGAACTGACCTCGGCTGTATCCCACTCCTTACTCCCCCCCAGTGTTTGGGTGTGAATCTTGATGAAGATTCGAGCAATGGAGATCGTCTTATCTGCTTCCTTGATATCAAAAGTAATACCGCTTCAAATTGGAGATGTTCCAATTTAAGGGTTCAGGTTTGCCTCGCAAGTCTTCGATCTTATAAGACCCCTTTCCAACAGTTGCCCTAACTTTGTAAGGCCCTTCCCAATTTGCTACTTCGAAGCCTTTAACACATAATTTGAAATCCCTAAGTTTGGTCTTCCTGTTGAGATATGCCTTGATTTGCCTTTTTTGTGCTGCTAACTGAACCAAGGCTAGCTCTCTTTTCTCCTCGAGCAAATCCAACTCTATGCGCATGGCTTGTTGGTTGGCATTCTCGGTGGTGTGAGCGTACCGAAGTCTTCGTTCACCCACTTCCACGGGGATAAGTGAATCCATGCCATGAGCAAGGGAAAATGGGGTTTCATCGGTGCTTTTCTTCTCCGTTGTTTGCATTGCCCACAATACCCCAGGTAATTCTTCGGGCCAAGGAACTTTTTCCTTATCAAACCTCTTCTTGAGATTTTCAACCATCACTTTGTTTGAGGATTCGTCTTGTTCATTGGCGCTTGGGTGGTAGGGAGTCGACACTATTCTTTTTATCCCCCACTACTTAAGGAGGTCAGTGATAGTTGCCCCCATGAACTGTGGACCATTATCACAAGTGATCTCTTTTGGGACACCGAACCTATAGATGATGTTCTTCTTGATGAAGTCGATTACCTCTTTCTGTCTAACCTCGGTGAAAGCTCCTGCTTCTACCCACTTTGTGAAGTAATTGGTCAATACAAGAATAAATCGAACACCTTCTTTTCCCTTCGGTAAGGGGCCAATGATATCCATTCCTCACTTCATGAAGGGCCATGGTGACACGACCGAATGTAAAGGTTCAGCTTGCTAATAAATCATTCGGGCCTGGTGCTAGCACTTATCACATCTCTTCACGAAGGCCTTTGCTTATGCGCTGATGGTAGGCCAATACTACCCAGCTCGAAGTAATTTGCGCACTAAGGATTTTCTGCCCGAGTGGTTGCCACACTCGCCCTCGTGTACTTCTTCAATCACATACCAAGCTTCATCCGGACCTAAGCCTTTGGCCATCGGGCCGCTGTACATTCTTCTATATAACTTTCCCCAAATCATTGAATATGAGGCTGCTTGAGTTCTTATTTTCCTTGCTTCTTTCTTATCTGGAGGAAGAGTCCTGAGTCAAAGTAAAAGATAAACTTACTTTGCCAGTCCCATTTGTGGTCCACCGATTTGACTTCCAATTTTATTTCCCTCATCTGTGCGGAAAGCAACCGAACCACTGAATCAGTCCCCGAGTGTTCTTCATCAACCACCGAACCCAGGTTTGCTAAGTCATCAGCTTCAGTATTTTCATCCCGAGGTACTTGTTTGACTTGCCACTCTTGATATTGAGCCAAGATTTTTTGTGCTCGGATCAAGAATTGTTGAATTCTGGGCTCACGAGCCGTATATTCACTGAGCACTTGGTTTACCACCAACTGTGAATCACACTTCAATTCCACTCTTTCCACTCCCATCTCTTTAGCCAACTCCAAGCCTGCTAAGGCCGCTTTGTATTCGGCCTCGTTGTTGGTTCCTTTTTTGAATAAAATGAATGTCTGACTTACTCCCCGGTGGGTGCTATCAACACTATGCCTAATCTCGAACCCTTAGAATTAGTCGCCCAATCGATATAGAGTACCCATAATCCCAAAGTCGATCCCTTCGACACCAAGTTCTCTTTTTCAACTTTGGGTAAGATCCCAACACTAAAGTCAGCCAAGACTTGGGATTTAATGGTTGTTCGGGGTTAGTAGGTGATATCATATTCACTTAATTCTATTGCCTATTTAGATAACCTCCCCGACAACTCCGGTTTATGCAATATACTCCTTAGAGGAAAGGTGGTAACTACCGCTATTGGATGACATTGAAAATATGGTCGTAGTTTCCGAGCAGTAACAATTAATGCAAGTGCTAGCTTTTCCAAGTGAGGGTACCTGGTTTCAGCGTTGAGGAGTGTTTTGCTCACATAGTAGATAGGCTGCTGCTTGCCATCCTCTTCTCGAACCAACACAGTGCTGACTGACATCTCGGACACAACCAGGTAAACTAGCAAAGTTTCTCCATCTTTTGGCTTGGCGAGCAACGACACGTTAGCTAAATAGCGTTTCAATTTCTTCAGCGCTTCTTTACATTCCGGTGTCCAGTCGAAGTGATTGTTCTTCTTTAGGACTGAGAAGAATTTGTGGCATCTCTCTGATAACCTTGAGATAAATCTACTCAAGGCGGCAACTCGGCCAGTCAAGCGCTAAACTTCTTTTACCCCAGTTAACTCATCGGGGATTTCCTCAATAGCTCTGATCTTGTCAGGATTCGCTTCGATTCCACGTTCAGAGACTATGAATCCCAATAATTTGCCCGAACCCACACCAAAGGCGCACTTCTCAGGATTCAGCTTCATGTTGTATTGCCTTAGAACATTAAAGGCTTCTCTCAAATGGCTCAGGTAGTCCTCCACCCGAATGGATTTGATCAGTATGTCGTCTATGTAAACCTCCATAGACTTCCCAATGTAATCTTTAAACATGCGACACACTAACCCTTGGTATGTCGCCCAGCGTTCTTGAGCCCGAAGGGCATTACCTTGTAGCAGAAGGTACTTTGGTCAGTGATGAACGAGGATTTTTCTTCATCCTTTGGATCCATGAGAATTTGATTATACCTCGAATAAGAATCCAATAAGGTTAATAGTTTATGTGCAGTCGTGGAGTCTATTAACATGTCTATATGCGGCAATGGATAGGAGTCCTTAGGCAAGCTTTGTTTATATCTGTATAATCTACACACATTCTCAACTTGCCATTCTTTTTGGGTACAGCAACGACATAAGCCAGCCATTCGGGATACTTCACCTATCTTATGAAGCTATTCTTTTGCAACTTCATAGTCTCCTCTTCGATTTCTTTCTTTTTGACACCAGCGTACGACTTTTTCTTTTCTTTTACCAGGGTAAAATGCGGGTCTACTTTTAGTTTATGTGTCATGATCTCCGGATCGATACCGACCATATCTGAATGGGACCAAGCAAAGCAATCATCATTGGACTTCAAGACTTCGATTATAGCTTTCTTCGACTCTGGGTCCAACTCGGAGCTGACAAACACTTTCCTCTCTAGAAAATCTTTCGATAATGTAAAAGATTTTAACTCTTCAATAGTTTAATCCTCGGCCTTTTATTTCTGAGGTTCCTAAATACATACCGGGATCTTCTTCATTCCTCCTCAGAGGTCATCTTGGGAACTTGACTCTCCCTCCTCGTTTGACTCCGGTTGTATTGGTTGCTATTTCTTTGGTCCTGACGGGACGACTCCACTCTTCAGCGCAACCGAGTAGCATTCTCTCGCTACTCGTTGTTCTCCTTTAACCACACGAACTCCCCATGGGGTAGGGAATTTGATGACTTGGTGGAGAGTGGATGGAACAGCCTCCATGGAGTGAATCCATGGTCTACCGAGGATAACGTTATATTCCATGTCGTCGGGAAAAACTTGACATAGTGTTTCCTTGCAAACTCCTTCGGCGTATATTTTGAGCGTAATTTCGCCCAACGTCTTTTCGGTGGACTTGTTGAAGCAGTCAACACAGTTGCTTTTGTGATGATCTCTCCTTTTAACAACATCTTTTTGATATCCCCGTAACTGATTATGTTGACAGAGCTACCAGGGTCGATCAAGACTCATTTGATATCCGAGTCGTTAATCCTTAGCATGATGACCAAAGCATCGTGATAGGGAAACATCATCCCATCATAGTCATCATCGTCGAACACTATTTCCTTTCTCGTGCCTCCAACTCGAGTTCTTTTTTTCATAGTTATTGACAACTTTGCAACCTTCTTGGTAGCTGCAACGTTCACCCCGTTCACCTCTGACCCCCCCCCCCCCCTCCGGTGATCACATTCACAATGCTTTCGGGGGTGGTGCCCGAGGTGGTTGACCATCACCTCGGTTCTTTGTATAGTTTTCCTTCCCCTTATCTGTAAGGAATTCGACCAGCACACACTTCTTCAACAAGTGCGCCACCTCAAGCCCTCGGTGCGGTGACCATAGTCTGTGTGAAACTCACAGCGTAGACTTTGATCTCTCTTGTCAGCTGGAGTCCTCATATCCTTCGGTGCTCTCACCCCAGCTGCCCTCTTAACCACATTGATCAATTTCGAGGTCGATATGTTGAAGTTGTAATCGGGGATCTGAGGTAACTCCTTGTTCTTTGAAACCAGAGCTGGGATCGAGGGGTTTCTTTGGTTTGTGGCGGGATAAACCTTTCCACTGAGCCGTTGGATCACATGCGAATTTCCAAGCCTCTGACTAATAGGCTGCCTCAATGAAGTGTACGACTCGTACCTTCCCTTTGAATTTCCTCGTGGCGCCTTGGCGCGATATGACGATTCAGATTGACTCCTGTAATGGAAGACTCGGCCATTGTTCTTCCATTCGGCTTCCTCCAATCTAATCTTGGTGTATGCCCTGTTATGCAAGTCATCCCACGTCAAAGTCTGGTACTGCTGGAGCTCTTTTCTCAATTCAGCAGCAACGCCGGAGTTGCGAGTATTTATGTTCTTCTAAAAGGCCATGATAGCGAAAGTGTCATCCATAGGAGGTAGCTCCATCCGTTCAGCGTGGAAGCGCTCGAGGAAATCTTTAATGGGCTCGTCGTGCCGTTGTTTGACTTCGAATATATCCTCCTTCCTTTAGAGGATTTTCTGTGCTCCGGTATGAGCTTTAACAAACGCATCAACCAGGTCCTTAAAACTAAAAATCGACCCTGCTGGTAGATGCATGTACTAACGTAAGGCCCCCTTCGCCAAAGATTCTAAGAATTTTTTCAAAAACTCGACTCCTTTTCTATCTCTATTAAATCATTACTCAACACCATTGAAATGTATTCAGTCACATGCTCAACGGGGTTGGTAGTCTCATCATATTTTTTCAAAAATAGAATTTTGAAAGTCTTTGGAGTTGGTGCTGGGGCAGCCTCAGGTTTGTATGGAAATTGCCTGTACTGGTTGATATCAAGTGCCCTTTGGGTCTTGGTCACCTCGTGGATACTCTCAAGCCGTTTTTCCACTCGCGCCTCACCTCGAGCCTCAACTCTGGCTTCGATCTCCTTGCTTAGTTTCTCGACATCCACCGAGGAGCTAGCTTCTGCCACAGTGAGAATCGTCCCGAAGTAGGCGTAGTGTTCGGTATACTGCCCGAACCTCCAAATGTGGCTACATTTTGAGGACCCCCTGTTATCGCGCCCGTAGGAACGAAGGGCAAGATGCCTCCACTTGAAACTACAAGTGGGAGTCCATTCGTAGCTGAACTATTCCTCACCTCTAACGAGGCACGAAATTTAGCATTGATAATAGCCTGTTTGGCTTGTTGCTCCTCAAGAGCTTTCAGGATGGTGACAACATAAGCCTGAAAAGCTTCGGTGGAAGCCGAAGAGGAAGGATTTGTTATTGGTGATATTAGGGGTGCGTTGGAGTTTAGGTTTGATTGAACGCTAGCCTGTCAATCGGGAGTTGGCTGAGGTTCAGCGGGAGTTCTACTACTGTCAACCATTTTTCAAGTGAAGACAAGAATCTGAACGAAGAAAAACGTTCAACTTTGGAACAAAGCGTTGATGCTTGTATCCCCACAGACGGTGACAATTTGTATTGGCCTAAACTGATCTTAGGACACAAATCGAATTTGGATTGTGAATACAAGCAAATCAATATATCAAAGTCGAAGTAACAACAGAAAAGACAGTAATTATGCATAAATAACAAATATTTCAATATATGAACTTGAGTACAAAATTTGGCAGAGTTTTGGTATATATTTCTGAATGAATACATTGTGAAACGAAGGACTATTTATAGACTAGCAGATACACAAAGCCATGATCCCATGTTTCCCACTAAGCTGCGCAAGCCTTAACTTCTTAGATAATGGCGTTAGTGGGCCGAGATAAAGGGAAAAGCCCTCCACTGCAGACAGGCTGATTCACCGAGACTCAAGTTGTTAGCCTCGGGAACATGGCTTTGCAGGCGACCGAGGTGGCATTTCAACGAGGTAAGCACGTTGCTTCCGTCCTTCGGTCGTTATTCGCCATCAAGAGAGGGAAGAGCCTTGACTTTAGGTTAGGCCAGTCTCATCATTCACGCAATTCCCCCGTCCATCGATTGATCACGCGAAACTGAGGCGGGAGAAAAAGCCTAATTCCCCGGTGTCATAGGTTACCTTTCTATCTTCCTCCTCCGTGACGTTCCCAAAGTGATCGCTATCCTTTTCTTGCTTTCTTCTTGTCTTTTCGACAACCTATTGTTCATCTCGGCTCACAGCTTGCCAACATCTGTTCGATTAGCTCCAGATCATGTTATCGAGGTTCCACGAGGACGAGTCGATTTTTACCCAATACATTTGGTTACATTCCTAGTGACTCATTGGGCACTATAAGGTAGAAACGACCAGAGCTTTTATTAGGATCACCTGAGTGATACAAGGACATGTTACAACTATTGGATTGTTTTACCAGTCCTCCTATTAACTTTGAGTTACAAGTTTAGAAATGTTACTCGATTTAGAAACCAATTAATTTTGAAATTCAACACAGCATTACCAACATCTTATTTTGTGGACGAGAACCATTCACTAAGACTAATTTATCACACAATAATCCAATGAATTCTGAAATATATTTTACAATTAACAGGTTCTTCCAACAATCCCTCACTGAAATCCATTATGATATTACCTATCTTGGAAAAACCCTTCATCTTAAACTTGCAAAATGTTTAGAGTCAACATGAACTGTTGGACCTCATTTTGTTAGTCCCAAGGTGGACACTACCAAAACAGAATAATTTGTTTTATCTCAGGAAAAGAAATTATGATGACTGATGACAGAGAACACAATATATTAAATTAAAAGTTCACTTTCTCAACAAAACCAAGTCACAAACTGGCAACATGCTTATGCGAAGGAAATAGATTTATATAGCAGAAAATACAAACTGAAACCCAAACGACATCTGATTACTCTATTTTTGGCTTCAAAATTTGCCAATTTAGATTACTGAGATATTGTTTCTTCACAACAAAGATACTCCTAGAAAGCAATCTAATTGGGAAAGATGCAGCAACAATTGAAATGCAAGTTACTCATAGCCTCCAACTCAACTTAGTTGTCCCAGCAGGCTTCTCTAATACTTGTACATATATCACTTGAAAAACTATGATCAGCGCCATTATCCCCCAAAACATTTTCTTTTTATGTATCTTTCTGATAGCTTTATTTTCTCCAAGTCTGGAACTGAATATGCTGCAAACTTGGCAAAGGATATATGTGTTAAGTACTAGTGTATTTTTCTCATTAGTATTTACATTGAGCAGCGATTCACCCTTGAAATGTATGGTTAAGGGTATAGTAGTCTGATATACTGCTTGAATCCAGATGTTTAAGAGCATATCTTTGTTCAGTAGGAGGCTTTACAATGAGAGCAAAATCTGCTAAAGGTCCCATGATCAGCTTCACCCACAGAAGTTCGAGAACTGAATATGGGATCTTACCATCTGATAGCATTTGCTGCAGGTTCTCTCACTGAAACGGTTCTGACAAAATCAACCACCAGAGCTACAGGGGTGACAATGAGCAGAAACTCGTTGTATCTCTCTCCACTCACATAAATTCCCTTTCCCCACTTTAGGATATCGACAATTTTAGGAAAATCATTGTCCCATGTGACAATATTCGCGCAGGCCTTTTCCATTTCTGCACTTTGAAGTCCAAAACATAGGCCTATATTTGCTTCTTTGAGGGTTTGTACATCCCCTATACCACGGCCAAGGTATGCAACCATATGACCTTTTTGTTTTAGACTTTGCACTAAAAGGTACTTGTCAAAAGGAGACACCCTTGCCAGAATGTTTATGTTTTCGACTTTTTCTAATCTCTCCTCCAGTGAAAAATTCTAAAATTTCTCACCATCTATTACTTCTGCTGGCCATCTGACCTAAGTATGCCTGCTTTTAATAGCCAAAGCAGTAGCTGTCAGAGTATGGTCACCGGTGATCAATTTACCGTTTATCTTAGCTTGATGACAATCTTGAATAGCTCTCCTCGCCTAACCCAGACATGGATTTGTTAAGCCAATAATGCCTAACAAGATCAACCGCTGGTCAGAGAAACTGAAGTAAATAATCTCTTCTGGATGTCTTTCTTGTGGGCTAAAGCAATGTATCTAAGTCCAATCTGTTAGAAATTCAAAGACCATAACAGGAACAAATTTGTGTACCTGTTAACGGATTAACGCAACGGAAGATTGTTGAATATACCATCAATAAATTGCCCCAAGTCTACTTTGAATCACTAGGAAACAAAGTGTAATTGCCATCAACTAAATGTCATATCTTTTAAGTCTTTTAGGAAGAGAATAAGTAGAGAGAGAGTTCTCATGTTCTCAAGTTCTTAAGAAAAAGAACATTATTTTTTCTTCTTTTATATACAGATTAAAGCAGTTGAAAGAAGAAAAAAATAACTTCCCCCACTCTCTCACTTCTGCACGTTCACTTATTGAAGGAAGTATAGGGGATGTGGTGACTTCTTTTAACTACAATTACTTATCTCTCCTAACCGGGTCGGGTCAGCCCACTTAGAGCAACCCGCAACCCATATTCCTATATCTCCCACTTCGCTCATAGAGGGCTGGATCCACGACACATGAAAGAAATCATACAGGCAAATAGTTCGTGCGACCTACGAGCATTAATTAGAGCTATGTTTATTAAATTTACAATAGCTCCATGTAGAAAACCAACCACATATGGAAAGGATTTAGTACTAACATAAGGATCTTATTACTCGCAATGTCCCAGACATCATTTGCTACTCCAATAGATACTTATCTGATCCCTCACCCTCGAAAGAGGTGAACTCGAGTTCCTATTTAACTTTGTACCACAATTACACTTGAAAATGTTAGCTTGGATAAACTTGGAGTTTTGACTGATGATTGAGAAACGGATTCAAAGGACCTGTTCCTTTAAATCACTGCAGCTAAATAGATAATTCATGCAAAATCATTTAAGCTGAGATATTGTTAATTATCCTTAGACTAATATTTATCTTGATAATTATGCAGGTCTAAACGTGCTATGAAAAGATTGCATAAATAATGGATAAGGGCTAAAAGATTCGGACGCTCAAGGTGAAGAGTCCAATTAGGACTCAAACTCCTAGGAGCTTGAGTTCTAATTGCTTAAGACTTCTTGGTTGCTGAAGCTATAAAACGTGGAGAATATCAGCCATTGAAATATGCACAAATACAGAGAGAATCGAGCAAAGCTTAAAAAGAGTCATTGTCTTATTTGTGTAATCAGTTAGCTACAGTTGAACTAAGCTAGAACCTGTTCCTTAGATTGAGTCTTGTAAAAGTTCAGTCTTAGTTCAACTGTAGTAGGTATAATCGAGTTGTATCTTTCTGGTTCAAGTTGTGTAGGTCACTAAAGGATTAGAGTTAGTCCTAGGTTAGTAAGAAGGTAGTCTTGTAACCAAGTGAGTCTTTTACATAATGAAGTTGAAATCCTACTTGGAAGAGTAGGTCGTGGTTTTTTTATCCCGAGTTCAAGGGGTTTTTCCATGCTAATATTGGATGTTCATTTACTTACAGTTTAAATTCCGCACATAACATAGTAAAGGAACACATTTTAAAGAACTGGTCCTTAAAACAGTAACGTAGTGTATCTTGGGAATTATCAATTAGTATCAGAGCGGGTTATCCTTGAAAAGGCTAACACCTAGGATTAGATGAGTACATCACGAGAGAACAGTGAGGGTCAGTCGATGGTTAGAGCACCCTTGTTCAATGGAAAGTATTATTCATGGTGGACGGAAAGGATGCGTGATCATCTTCAAGCTGAGGACTATGAATTATGGGACATAGTGACTGAGGGTCCCATGATTCCAATGAAAAAGGATGCTGAGGGAAATGATGTTCCCAAAACCAGGAAAGAATGCAATGCTGAAGACATAAGGCAATGGAAAAAGAATGCAAAAGCTAGGAAGTGGCTTGTTGGTGGACTCAGTCCTGACGAGTGCACTAGAATCAGAGGGTATACCACTACAAAGGAGATTTGGGATGCTCTACAAGTTGCACATGAAGGAACAAGTCAGGTAAAAAGGTCTAGAGGTACACTTCTTTTTGCTGAATATGAAAGTTTTAAAATGAAAGAAGAAGAGTCAATCTCTGAAATGTATACTAGATTTAATGCCATTGGTTCTGAACTTATTTCTTTGGGAAGGGTTTTAACTGTGGAAGATAGAGTAGAAAATATCCTAACTAGGGTTCTTCCAGATTCTTGGGAGATCAAAGCTTGTGCTATCATAGAAAGTAAGGATCTGACCACCTTGTCTTTAGATGAGCTTATAGGAAATTTAAAGACGTATGAACTAAGGAAAAAGGTTAAAAACATAGGAGTACCAATTAAAACTGAACCTAATCTAGCCTTGACTGCTGTTGATAAGCTTATTGATGATAAGGAACTGGTCCTTATCGCTAAAAGTGTTCAAAAATATTTGATTAAGAAAAAGGGGATTAGTGGACAGGGTAGGTCTTCTAACATGAAACAGGCTGGAGAATGCTACAAATGTGGAAGCATGGAGCACTACATCAGCAAATGTTCAATCATGGAAGGAGAATGGAGGAAGAGATATATTGAGGAAACGAAAAAGGCTAGGGAACAGGTCCGTAAGAAAAGTTGAAATCCCAAAGCAATAGTTTCAGGATGGCAAGACAGTGAGGATGAAGTATCTGATGATGATCTGGATGGGGATCTTGCTCTAATGGCTTTTGAAGACTCAGATAATGAAGAAGATGCTGAGATATTTGTTTCTAAACTTAGACAAGATGTGAAAAGCATGCCTAGAGAGAAATTGGTTAAAGTATTTCATACTGTGCTAAATGAGTTTAAATCTCTAAGGGATGGCAACCATCAACTGCATGATGAAATTGATAGTTTAGGAGCAGAATACAAAGAGGCGGTAATTAAAAATGACTTTATGAAAAGAAAGATTAGCATGCTTGAGGAACAGGTCCTCACACTTGAATCAACTGTTCAGGAATTAGAAAATGTTAAAACAGTTGAAAAGGGTAAAGGCATTGCTAATTCTCATTAGATCATTGCTGAAGAGAAACTGAAGGTCACAGTTGATGAATTGTGCAAAAAAGATAAGAAGATAAGATCTTTGGAAGAAGGCTTGGTTAAAACAAAAATTGAGTTAGGAAACACTGTAAAATGGAACAAGTCTTCTGAAGTACTAGAATGGTTACAGGAAAATCATAGTAGTAATAGGAAGGGTATTGGATTCATGAAAGCACAGTTTTCATCCAAATGGGATCCAAAGAGTAAGTACTTATCACTTCCTGAAAACTGGCTATGTACTCATTGTGGGAACACTGGTCACTGGAAAGAAAATTGTCGATCTTTAAAAATGGCTGCACAAAGGAACAGGTCCTATAAACCTGTTCAAAATTCTGTAAGAAAGAAAACTGTTCACACAAAGAAACCATTACCATTCTGGGCTAGGAGAGATCTGATTCATCCTTTTTCTAAAGGAAAGGAACCCAAACTAGTTTAGGTTCTTAAAATAAACCCCTAGTTTTCTTTTACAGGCTAGAGTGAAGGATAGGAACCACAAATGGTACATGGACAGTAGTTGCTCAAGGCACATGACAGGACATAAGGAACTATTCCTTTCACTCTCAGCCCTTCAAGGAGGAAGTGTTTCCTTTGGTAATGGTAAGAAGGAGAAATCATTGGCATTGGAAAGGTAGGCAGGTCCGATTCACATAGTATAGACAATGTGTTTCTAGTAGATGGGCTGAAGTATTATTTATTGAGTATATCTCAATTGTGTGACAAAGGTAATAATGTTAATTTCTTATCTACTGGATGCACTGTGACTAACCAAACTTCTGGATAGAATATTTTGCAGGGAAATAGACATGGAAACATCTACAAGGTAGACTTGTTGACACTATCTGATGGAAGCTTGAGTTGCTTAAGTGTGGTGCAAAATGATCCCCTCCTATGGCACAAAAGACTTGGTCATTCCAATCTTTCACAACTGAACAAACTTGTGTCCAAGGATTTGGTGATAGGTCTTCCTAACATCAAGTTTAAGGATGAAAAAGTATGTGAAGCATGTGCCAGGGGGAAGCAGGTAAAATCCGCCTTCAAACTGAAGAAACAGGTAAGTACCACTAAACCTTTGGAACTGGTCCATATGGATTTATGTGGACCAATGAGAACAATGAGTCGTGGAGATAAGAAATATGTTATGGTATTGGTGGATGATTACTCCAGATTTACATGGACTATATTTCTTGCATCTAAAGAAGAAACATTTAATGAATTTTCAATTTTTGCTAAGAAAGCTCAAAGAACTCTAGACAGTCATATTGTTTCCATTAGGTCAGATCATGGAACTGAATTTGAAAATCATATGTTTTTCATTTTTTGTAATGAAAATGGCATTAATCACAATTTTTCTTCAGCTAGAACTCCACAACAAAATGGTGTAGTGGAAAGGAAGAATAGGACTCTATAGGAAATGGCAAGGACTATGCTAATATCTGGAAATCTTCCACAAAGCTTTTGGGCTGAGGCTATTAATACTGCATGCTACATAATAAATAGATGTATGACAAGGCCATTAATAGAAAAGACTCCATATGAGCTGCTTAAGGGAAGAAAACCAAATATCTCTCATCTTAGGGCTTTTGGTTGCAAATGTTTTATACACAACAATGGGAAAGATGCCTTAGAAAAATTTGATCCTAGAAGTGATGAGGGAATCTTTGTTGGTTATTCTTTAAATAGTAAATCTTATAGAGTTTTTAACAAGAAAACATTGAAAATTGAAGAAAGCATGCATGTTAAATTTGATGAAACTGACTGTCTTACTCAAGAACAGGTACAGGAGGATGAAGAGATTGGAATGCTGAAACTTAATGAAATTGATCAACAAATGCAGACTCTAGATGTGAGAAGTGAACTGCAAGGAACTGTTCCTCAGGACAGAACTGAGAAGAGTGGCACAGAAACAGGGGGAACAAATATTGGTTCCACCTCGCAAATTGGAAGTGCTACTCCCTTACGAACTGTTCCTCAGCAAGGGACTTCCGACAATGGATTGGCGCTCAAGCCTTACAAGTATCAAGGGTCACATCCGGTAGATCAAATAATCTCAGATAAGACTGCTGGGATAAAAACTAGATCAGCAGTCAAAAATCACAATATGTGTGCCTTTAGTGCTTTTCTATCTCTTGTTGAACCTAAAAACGTGAAAGAAGCACTGAAGGATGCAGATTGGATCAATGCTATGCAGGAGAAATTAAATCAATTTCAAAGGAGTCGAGTTTGGCATCTGGAACCCAAGCCAAGGAACAGGTCCATAATAGGAACAAAATGGGTTTTCAGAAACAAACTTGATGAGGATGGCATGGTAACAAGAAATAAGGCCAGGTTAGTTGTTCAAGGGTATAGTCAAGAGGAGGACATCGACTATGATGAGACTTTTGCTCCAGTTGCAAGATTGGAAACAATAAGACTTCTTATAGCATTTGCTACATACATGAAATTTACTCTACATCAAATGGATGTTAAGAGTGCATTTCTGAATGGTTACTTGAAAAAAGAAGTGTATGTCAAGCAACCTCCAATCTTTGAAAATGAACAGTTCCCTGAACATGTGTACAAGTTGGACAAGGCTTTGTATGGACTCAAGCAGGCACCAAGAGCATGGTATGAAAGGCTATCAAAATTTTTATTGCAGCAAGGATAAAAGAGAGGTAAAATTGAGAGCACATTGATTTTGAAAGAAAAAGGTAAGCATCTCTTAATTGTTCAAATTTATGTAGATGATATAATCTTTGGTGCTACTTGTGAAAATTTAAGTAAGGAATTTGCTAAATTGATGGGGAGTGAGTTTGAGATGAGCATGATGGGTGAACTAAATTTCTTTTTGAGTTTACAAATTAAGCAAACCTCAAATGGAACTATGATCCATCAACAAAAATATGTTAAGGAATTACTTAAAAGGTTTGATATGGATAATGCTAAGGAAATTGACACACCTATTGCCACTGCCACAAAATTGGATCTTGATGAACATGGAATATCAGTTGATAAAAAATTGTATAGAGGTATGATTGGCTCTCTACTTTATCTAACTGCTAGTAGACCTGATATTGTGTTCAATGTTGGTTTGTTTGTTAGGTTTCAATCAGATCCTAAGGAATCTCATTTGAAAGCTGTTAAGAGAATATTGAGGTATCTAAAAGGAACAGGTCCCTTGGGACTTTGGTATCCAAAAGGTGGTAGTTTTAATCTTGTTGGATATACTGATGCTGACTATGCAGGTTTCCTTGTTGATAGAAAAAGTACCTCAGGCATGGCACATTTTCTTGGTCAGTGTTTGGTTTCTTGGGGAACCAAGAAACAAAATTCAGTGGCGCTTTCCACTGCTGAAGCTGAATATGTGTCAGCTGCCTCATGTTGTTCACAGTTGTTATGGATCAAACAACAATTACAGGATTCTGGTATTGATGTAGGAACTGTTCCTATCTTTTGTGACAACACTAGTGCTATTAACATGACAAAAAATCTAGTGCATCACAAAAGAACTAAACACATTAATATAAGACATCATTTCCTAAGAGATAACTATGAAAAAGGTTTGATCACCATAGCATTTTGTCCTACTGATTTTTCGTGTTAAAATCAGGTATGTACTCTTTATTATTCACTTATTTTAGAAGTTTAAGGCTATAGGTAACTTGCAATTAGGATAAATACCACTATGTATCCTAACCATATCCAAACTGCATAAGAGTCCCATCGGAGAAACAGTTCCCATTCTGAAAAGGTGACTTAACAGCCTAACGGCTCTATTTCTCCGGGAGACTCCCAAGAGTCCATAACGGCTGCATGTCTTGCTGAGGTAATATTGATCGTTTCACACCCAATCTCCACTACCTAATTCACTCTATAAATACACTCCTTCTTCCTTATTATTCTTTCACTTTTTTTACCAATTGAACTCTAAAAATTTCAGAATGAATAATCTCATATCTCTTAATTCGAATTGCAAGAATGTCTCTTTCTCCTGAAAATTCTTCATCTGCACCCACTACTGATCAACCACAAAATCTCAACCCTCCTTCACCCATGGATACCACTGACCTGAGCCCTGAAATTCCTGAAATAATCCCAGAAGTACCTGAACCAGAAATTAAAGGGGAAGGACCAGTTCCCACGGCTGAATCAATTGTTGAACAGGTTGAGGATTTGTCAAGAGCAATGATCATTTATCAGTATCAGGTAAATTTTGCCTATCCCTTAAGCGTAGTTGTTGATGAAAGGGAAAAGGGAGAGAGGTCTGAGGCTGTTCCTGAGGGGGAAGGGGAACAGTAAAAAGGTTGGAACCACCCATGCATGAATAATCTGGGTCTCCTGAGGCTGCTTTTAGAGCACCCATGGAAGTTGTGATCAATATTGAGGAAGCAATAAGTGACAGTGATCGACCTATTATTGATTTGATCAACATTAGGAGCTTAAGAAGAAAACTTGCAAGGAAGGGACCTATTGATGATAAGAATACTGCTGAGATTGCTGCTAAGTTAAAGAAAATTGGTGACAGTTACAAGCCAGGAATTAAGAAGAAAGGTGTAAGTTCCTCCAAGGCAAAAGGACATGTTCTTTCTGTCTCAACTCCTGCTTCTGGGATTAGGAGGACAAGGAGTGCTGCTAGAGCTGCTGATGAGAACTTAGCTGCTGCTTTAGAAAGAAGCGGAAAAGGGAAAGGAAAACAGGTTGTTGATCCTGTTGAGGAGGAAGAAGTGGAGGTGATAGAAACTGATGCTGTTGGTGAGGAAGATGATGAGATGGAAGATGTTGAGGAGGTTGTGCCTCAATCTAAGAAAAGGAAAGTTGCACAGAGGCGTGTGACAAGAAGCTCTGTGAAAGCTGCAGAAAGGTCTGCTAAGAGGACCAGGTCCTCCAAAAGGACTTTGGTGGATGAAAGTTCTGCTGATGATAGTGACAGTGATGAATCCTTTGCTGGAGATGATAGTGAGAGTGAGGCTGAGGGAGAAGAAGTCCTACACTGTGTTCATGATGACATGTTGACTAGGAAAGTGTTGAAGGGAAGGGTGTTATCTGATGTCGGAGAAGAATGAATGCTATGGTTGCTGCAAAAATTGCATGCTCAGGGCTGGAGGGACATGGTCCTTCAGATTTCTGTAAGGTGTGCAAAGGCGATGGTGCAGGAGTTCTACAAGAACTGCTACATCAAAGATGACAGGATTACCACCTCTGTTCATGATAACGTGATCACTTTTGACACCAGGGAACTTGGTGAGCTGTTGGGAATTCATTTGCTAGGTATGACAGCTATGTCAAGAAAGTATGGCCTAACTTGACAAACTTGCCTAATGGATTGGAAATTACAAGGAAGTTTGCTGAGAATAAAGGAGAAGAAAAACCCAGAGCTGTGCAGGAAGGTGAGATGCACCCACAGCACGAAGTGTTATTTAAGTTTGTGAACAATATTGTGATGCGAAGGCAGGAAAAAAGAGGAATTGCCAGTTTCATGGACCTGGTCCTTATGGAACTGCTGGACACTGAAAAGCAGATCAACTGGCCCAGGTTTATGATCCACCTGATTAAAAGGGTGATAGCTGGGAAGAGGAAGCACTCTTTGCCTTTTGGTTTCATCTTGACTGATGTGTTTACAAAGTTGAAGATTCCTTTGAAGGGGTAGTAAAGGCTACCAAAAAGGAGAAGTTTGGCTGTACTACACTGATTAGCTGTGATTTGCCTGTTCAAGCTAATCCTCCACAGGCTGGTGTTGGGAGGCAGCCTTTGAACAAGGTGAGGGCACTGAGGCAACAAGTTGCTATCCAGGCTGCTGAAATAGCAAGGTTGGAAGAAGAGAAAAACTACTGGAAGGCAGAGGCAACAAAGGGAAAGGAGACCAATGAGGGAATGCTCAAGCAGATGTTTGAGTTGCTTAACAAGTCTTAGGGACCTGGTCCTTCCACATCCTGATCATCTTAGCTTTAAGCCATCTTTTGTTCAGTGGAATTTAGCCTAGTTCTAGTGCCTTAGTCTTTTCCTTTTCTAGTCTTTGGATAATTCTGTAGTACTTGCTTGTATCCCATGGTTTAACCTTTTGTTAATGATGACTTGTCTTTGATGGCTAATATCATTGTTTTGCAGTTGCTTTAATCTGAATTATATTTGCATTTTGAGTTATCTCAATGGCCATGTGCTGATTATTCAAACACTTGAGTTATATTTTTTATGCAACCTTTTCGATGATTCCAAAAGGGGAAAGAGTAAGTCTGATTTTGCGTGAACTTATACCTAATTGAAAATCTGGTCCTTAAATGATAAATAAGTCTCTACTGACTGTTTTTGAGCTTTAAGTTGTACTTCAGGACATTAAGGCTATGCAACTATGCTTATGAATTTGGCATCATCAAAAAGAGGGAAAATGTTAGCTTGGATAAGCTTGGAGTTTTGACTGATGATTGAGGAACGGATTTAAAGGACCTGTTCCTTTGAATCACTGCAGCTAAATAGATAATTCATGCAAAATCATTTAAGCTGAGATATTGTTAATTATCCTTAGACTAATGTTTATCTTGATAATTATGCACGTCTAAATGTGATATGAAAAGATTGCATAAATAATGGATAAGGGCTAAATGATTCGGACGCTCAAGGTGAAGAGTCCAATTAGGACTCAAACTCCTGGGAGCTTTGGAGTTCTAATTGATCAAGACTTCTTGGTTGCTGAAGCTATAAAATGTGGAGAATATCAGCCATTGAAGTACGCACAAATACAGAAAGAATCGAGCAAAGCTTAAAAAGAGTCATTGTCTTATTTGTGTAATCAGTTAGCTACAGTGGAAGTAAGTTAGAACCTGTTCCTTAGATTGAGTCTTGTAAAAGTTCAGTCTTAGTTCAACTGTAGTAGGCATAATCGAGTTGTATCTTTCTGGTTCAAGTTGTGTACTTGACAAAGCTTCACTGATTGTGAAAAGAGGTCACTAAAGGATTAGAGTTAGTCCTAGGTTAGTAAGAAGGTAGTCTTGTAACCAAGTGAGTCTAACCAAGTGAGTCTTTTACATAGTGAAGTTGAAATCCTACTTGGAAGAGTAGGTCGTGGTTTTTTGATCCCGAGTTCAAGGGGTTTTTCCATGCTAATATTGAGTTTTCATTTACTTACAGTTTGAATTCCGCACATAACATAGTAAAGGAACACATTTTAAGGAACTGATCCTTAAAACAATAACGTGGTGTATCTTGGGAATTATCAGAAACCCTCATAGTAAATGTAATGGTCGACATGTGAATACAAGTTAAATTATAAATTATTTTAATTATCTTCCCTTTCTACTCGAATCTATTCATTCCAAATCAGCTGCTTTCCTAAACATGCACCGCATTGCCGAATCACTCATGGCTATTAGTAACATGCTAAAGTAGCAACACAGGTTGGTACTTCAAGACACAGTAAAAGGTCAAAGGGTATTCCAATGAAAAAATCATATTGATTTTTCTTAGGGTCTCACAAAAAGAAGAAGCATGGATCCAATTTTCTATTACCCTATTGGTCTATTATGCACACGTGGTATGAAACACGTGTTACAGCGTTCTTGCCTAATTCGGCGTGTGTGTCTCATTTCAAAATATATAAACATCGTACAGATCTTGGCCTAGACACTTCTAAATGTCTAACACGAGTTTTTCTTCAAACAATCCTCAAATCCAATCATCTGAAAAACACACACCTGGCTTGCAAAAACAAGTCATATAGGATGTATCAATCTATAAGTCTGAACTTTAATCAAGACCGACCATTTTTGTTAAAATACGCATGATCTGGTACAATTAAGGTTCCATTTGATCTCATCTCTGCATCCTCGACGTCAGAGGCAATCCCACGTGTGAGAGAGCCGATCTCGTGACTTGTTCGACACACTTAATATAAACAGATTTCATCACAAGAAAATAACACAAATAGTAATATATTGATGAACATAACATTCAAATCACTTTACAATACATAAACATAGTCACATTCTACATAAACCTAGAGCCATAACATGTTTCTCAAACTGGTCTCTAGATATCGCCTTTGTAAAAGGATCAGCTACCATTTTCAGCGTAGGCATGTATTATATTGGAACTTCACCACTTGCAACTATGTTTCTCAAGTACTTATACTTGGTGTCAATGTGTTTGGTCTTTTCATGATTCTTAGGATCTTTTATAAAATCAATAGTCGCCTAACTATCACAATATAAAATTATCGATCCTTCAGAATTCTTTGCAATATCTAGATGCTCAAAGAATCTCTTCAACCAAACAGCTTCTTGTACTGCATATGACTCAGCTTCCATCATCGAAAGAGCAATACAAGTTTGTTTCTTACTTTTCCATGAAATGGCTCCACCATTAAGTAAGAAAGCATTTCCAGATGTTGACTTTCTTTCATCTAAGTCACCAGTCCAATCGGCATCTGTATAATCTCTCAACATCAAATCAGATCCACCATAGCACAGTGAATAATCTGCAGTTCCTTTCAGTATCGAAATATCCTGTTCACTGCTTTACAATGATCTCTTTCAGGATTGGATCGATACCTGCTAACTAGACCTACTGCATAACAAATATCAGGGCGAATACACAACATAGCGTACATCAAGCTCCCGTTAGCACTTGAGTATGGAACTCGAAACATTTCTTCCTTTTCTTTTTTAGTCTGTGGACACATTTCACGGCATAAAGCTTCACCTTTCGCTATAGGAGTATCCATGGGTTTGCAGTCACCCATTCAAAAGCGTTCCAGAATTTTCTTTATATATGTTTCTTGAGACAGACTCAATAACTTCTTGGAACGGTTTTTTTTGGATCTTAACTCCAAGAATATAGTCTGCTTCTCCCATATTTTTCATGTCAAATGATCTAGAAAGCCATGACTTGATAATCTTCAAGTACTCCAAATTATTTCCAGCCATCAATTTATCATCTGCGTAAAGAGAAATAATTACAAACATATCATTGAACCTTTTAATATATATGTAATGGTCTTCATTAAATATAGTAAAATCATATGAGATCATTTCTTTGTGAAATCTCAAGTACCATTGCCTTGAAGACTGTTTTAGACCATAGATAGATCTTTTCAATTTACAGACCTTATTTTCTTGGCCCTTAACGATGAAACCTACAGGTTTTTCCATGTAGATCTCCTCGTTCTGTTCTCCATTGAGAAAACCCGTCTTTACGTCCATTTGATTTAATTCCAGATCCAAACGTGCAACAATAGCTAAAAGTAAGCGAATTGACGTAAACTTCACAACTGGTTAAAAAGTATTCTCATAGTCAATTCCTGCTTGCTGAGTAAAGGCTTTTGCCACCAGTCGTACCTTGTATCTTTCTATTGATCCGTCCTCTTTGCGTTTAATTTTTAGAACCCATTTTTTCTTAATTGCTTTACTCTCAGGCAGAAGATCAGCTAAGTCCCAGACTTTGTTGGTTCTCATGGACTCTAACTCTTCTTTCATTGCTTTCATCTACTCATCCTTTTCAGGGCTCGATAAAGCCTCAGCAATGGAATTTCGCTCATTCACCTCCAATGCTGATGCCAGGAAAACGTAATTCTCGATGTCATAAGTATGTTTAGGCACACCTTTCCTGTTGCTCTTTCTTAGTTGAGACTCAGATTCACAAGAAGGATCTTGCATTTAAAAGCTCCCACTCGGATCAACACCATACTCTTGATCAATTAGATCATCGAATGTGTCAAAAGAGACGTGCTGACCATCTGAGTTCAACATTTCATAAAGAGGCTCTCCATCCTTTACTTCACCCTTCTTAGGAAAATCATTTTCCAGAAATGTGACATCTCATGATTTAGTTTCAGTTACACTTCTATACTCCAATTCACGGATGAACACGTACCCTTTAGAGTGTTCTGAGTATCTTATAAAGATGCATTTCTTTCCTTTTGGACCCAATTTACCAAACTTGTTAAAAGAATCTCTTATAAATGCAGCACAACCCCAAGGTCATAAATGATCCAAGTTTGGTTTCTAGCCGGTCCATAGCTCATATGGAGTGGAAGGAACTGACATAAAAAACACTCTATTCAATATATAGGCTGCAGTTAATAACGCATCTCCCTAAAAAGATATAGGTAAATTAGCTTGCGCCATCATTGACCTTGTCATGTCCAATAGAGTTCTATTCCTCCTTTCTGCTACACTATTTTGCTGAGATGTATAAGGAATAGTTAATTGTCTGGTGATTCCTTTATCACTACACAATTCATTAAATTGTCTTGATAGATATTCACGCCCTCTATCAGTTCTTAGAGTTTTTATACTTCTGTCTAATTGATTCTCAACTACATTCATATATCGTTTGAAACACTCAAGTGCTTCGGATTTATGAGAAATCAAATAAACATAGCCAAAATGCGTGAAATCATCAATAAACGTAATGAAATACAAAGCACCAGATCTTGCCTTCACGTTCATTGGACCACAGATATCTAAATGGATTAATTGCAATGGGAAGTCAGCTCTCTTAGCCTTCCCAAAAGGTTTACGTGTAATCTTTCTGACAAGACATTGTTCACAAGTTGGTAGTTCAATTTTCGAGAAAGAACTCAAGTGTCCTTCCTTAGCCAATCTATCTTGCCCAATGTAACCTAATCTAGCATGCCATGTAGTAATATCAACATCTCTATTACTAGAAGAACATGCAATAACACAACGATCCACATAATAGTCATAAGTAGAAGGATTACAACTTAACACAAAGAAACCATCATAAAGATGTCCAGAACCATAAAAGACATTGTCTAGAGTAATTATCACAATATTGCGACTAAAGTTCAAACAGAAACCAAAATTAAGAAGAACAGACACATATATTAAGTTTCGTCGAATTTCTGGAGCATATAGGATATCATGCAATATCAAAGTACGACCACCACGCAAGTCAATCCTTCAAGGGCCAAGAACTTTGACTTCAACCTTCACATTATTTCCTACATATATCCACCTTGATCCAGATGGAACCCGACGGTACTCCACAAATGCTTCTCGATCACGGGTCACATGGTCGGTGGCCTCTGAGTCTACAATCCACACCGGATAAGATTCAGTTAATAAAATTGTGCTAGAAACAAATGTAACACTTAGAGTTGCATTTTGAAATGCTACCTTTTTCGGCTCAGTAAATTCACGAGCAAAGTGTCTCGGCACTTGGCAATTGTAGCATTTCATCTTGCTCTTATCTTTCTTCTTAAAGAACCGTTTTCCTTTCTTGGAGTTCGGTTTGTTTCTTTTCTTTGAGGTCCTTCACCAGTCTCCTTGCCCTTTCCGCCTTTCTTCCAGTCATTTTTGCGCTTGAATCCTGAAGCGTTTTTGCCACTTGATTCTACCATATAGGCACTAGATATAGCTTTTGCAACACCAAGCCGCTCATATTCAAGCTCCACATGGGCGGCAACATCAGCAAAAGTTTTGATGCTGTCATTGTGGGTAAAGTTTACTTTCAGATGTTCCCAATCATTGGGGGAGACCGGATCACTGCCTGAATCTGCTGCTCATCAGAGAGAATATGACCAGCACTTTTGAGTTGAGCTATCATGTTTGACATCACCCTAAGGTGTTGTTTGACACTGTGGTCATGATGCTTCTTGTAAGTGTCAAATTTGATAGTCAGCTGTCTAAGGCGGGTCACAGTAGTATCCCCATATTTTTCGCTCAAATGCGCCTACATGACATGAGCAGTAGGGAAATTATTCACATTCATGAATGAAATCATCCACAACTGAGCTTACAATGATTCCACGAGCAGTTGCATCTTTCTTTTTCCAGGAATAATAAGCCTCAAGATCTCTCCTATGTTGGGCAGTGTTACCCTCCTCTGGGCAATCCATGACATGGTTAATGGCTTCTAGAGCATCTTCCTCCTCAGCACATACCACATCTTACGGCTCCAAATATCATAATTTTCGTCGTTCAGTTTGTTACCCTTATTTAAGTCAGCAATGATAGTTTTTGATGCCATAGTTTGTTAAATGACATAATAATGCAAGTGTATTTATTATTCATCATTCTCGCATGCGATATACACACTAAGGCAAATCAATTAAATAAAATATTAATTTTACACTTAGTATAGAATCGAAAGGTTACTATGTTTTCATTCATCATCTATAGCTAAATGTTCAACTAATATTTTATAAAATTATTTCTCATAGTGTGTAGTACGTCAAGATTTTAAAAAAAATAAAAAAATTCATGTCATTTTTATTTTAAGCACCACACATAAAAATAAATAAATAAAATGACATGTAATCTTTCAAACAAATGACGTAATTTTTATTAATATATAAAAAGTTACAAGTAGTTAAAGAGACGATTCTACCACTCGGCTTCGAATATCTGAACATACACCCAAAAAGGTTTACTTGGCCAAACTTCAAGATGAATATCATTTAAAATAATACCCAAAGGTTCTCCATGGGAATCTACAAAAATTACTAAAGCTTCCCAATCCGAAATTTCAATTTCGTTGATAGAATTAGCTAGTGCATCTCGTGTAAATCGATAAAGTTCAATTTGATCAGCCAATGAAGCGCTAAGCTTTCTGAATTTCTTTTCTCTTTCCCTTCGTTTAGCCCTTTCATCCCGTAGCATATTTTGCATCATCCTGGAGACATCTTTTCTTATGACTTCACGTCCTCGGGAATATGTCATAAGGTTATGTACTCTTCTACGTTGACATTTTGCTCGATTTCCAACACCACTCACATTTGGAGTAATTCGAGCTTGTTCTTGTCCAGCCATGTCTGAAATAGAAACAACGAAACAATAAGAATGGACATACCATTAAATGTGACAACATATGACACATCTTGTAGAAGAGATTTTAATTCAAGGATTAAGACTAAACTTTCTTTAAGAAAATAGAAGAATTTTGCTAAATCTTTTCACTTCAATAACCACTAATTTATCGAACCCAAATTGTTCCTTCAAAAAGAATTGGCAAACTGTCTAATTCCATAAATTTTTATTTCCTCAATCAATATGAATTGTTTCTTAGCTTAACAGAATCATTTCGATGGAGCATGAGATAGGAATCAAAAATTTGAAATTGAATAGACATAATTTGGATTAAGACTAACAGCTGAGTTGAATAAACAACAGGGCACTATACTCCAAAGTAGTCAAGAATAATTTCTTGTTCATTATGAATTCACAAAGAGACAAATCATTAATTAATCCAAGCCATTATTCTTAAACCATATACCATCAGAGTTTGGTGAAAAACGTAACCATTAAAGATTTTCATCATTAACGCAAATTCACTGTAACTCAGAATTCTTGTCATCGTATGACCAGTCCGGCTGAATCTTCTACGGCTGATCCATCTAATAGCAATGTAAATATCAAAGGGGAAAACGTAGACCAGAATTTGATACTTGCATTAATAATTCCTACAGTCAATGCGCGAGAATATCCAGGTAAGAGTTAACAACTACCATGGATGGCTAATCCTTTCATACGTGGGTTAACATGCACAGCCAATGACATATACATCCTAGAATTCAATATCTTTCTTGAATACAATTCTATTCCTCGATAACAAAACTTTTATCTTTAGGAATATAATAAAGGAAGCAAAAAAGGAAAACGTGACAGAAACAAAAAAACCATCAAAACTTATGTTTCTTTCAGTTACTTCTCTAATTAACGACACCCTTTAATTTGTTTTACTTCAATTCAAACAAATCTCCAATCACAGTAAGCAACGCACAAAATAATTTCGAAATTGCAGAACCATAAATATAAACTTTCATAAATTCTCTTCAATCACAAAGAGATCACAGTAGACTAGAGCAAATTTAACCCTAAGCTCTGATACCAATTGTTAGAAATTCAAATACCGTAACAGGAATAAATTTGCATACGTGTTAATGGATTAACGCAGTGGAAGATTGTTGAATATACTACCAATAAATTGTCCAAGTCTACTTTGAATCACTAGAAAACAAAGCGTAATTGCCACCAACTAAATGCTCTATCTTTTGTATCTTTTCGGAAGAGAATAAGTAGAGAGAGTTCTAAAGTTCTTAATTCTTAAGAAAAAAAATATTGTTTTTTCTTCTGTTATGTACATAGTAAAGCAGTTGAAAGAGAAAAAACTAACTTCCCCCACTCTCCCACTTGTGCACATTCACTTAGGGATGTGATAGCTTCTTTTAACCACAGTTATTTATCTCTCCTAATCGCGTCGCGTCAGCCTACTTGGAGCGACCCGCAACCCATATTCCTACACAATCCCCACCACATCTTCGAGCATTTGCTCCAATATTGCTCTGGATGTTTTATTGAGTACTTGGACAATTCCAGTTGTCTCTTAGTAATGTGAGCGTAATGGCAAAACAACCTCTGGCACTGCTTTCCGAGGGACATGAACTGTATGGTCAGCATTGTTACTCATCAAGACTGCTTAGTTTGCTTCTCGAATTAAAGGGATCAACCTGAAGGATGGAACAACTTTGCTTAAGAGTTCGTATATCCAAGCCTAAATGCTGAATAGCTCAATCAAAAATTGCTGAGTCAAATTTAAAGGAAATTCAAGTGAGGACCTTGTGCAGGCTTGAATAGTGTTAAGCCAATTCCTTGATAAAGTAATTCCAGAACACTTGCTGCTATCAAGCTATGAGATAGTTCCTCAATAGGGCTGAGACCAACCAAAACTTGTTCACGTAGTGCATAGATATTACACAGACTAGGTGAAAAGTCTTATGATCATGAAAAAAACGAACGCACTGCAGTAGAATGATACTATTGCTCTAGCTGTCTAGCACACAAGATTTGGTTATTATGGATTAGCATAGGCTTGAGGAGTTAAGAGGAGTAGGTGGAATTATATAAGTATACCTTCATGTACACCACGGTAAGAATCCCCATCTTATTGATTCAGATGGTGTTAATGAATGCAATGGAGTGACAGAGTGAAACTATCATTACAAGAATCCTGCCCAGCATCAGTCTCCTTGGATGTCAAAGCAATCAAAGCTGGATAGGCTGAGATACTCACAATGGTAGCCAATATATCAAGGAAATTCATCTACCCAACATAACTTATGTTGTTTCTTTGTGTATCTCCAGCAAAATAGTGAAACATTAAGACAAAAAATGTCAGCATAGCAACTGCCTTCCCTATCTTGCCAACTGAACAGTTACGCTTCTCGAAATCATCAATGGTGGTGAAAGTCGGGCTTGCTGATTACTTCCAGACATGGCTCTGGTCTAGAGTGAGAAAAACCATGTAGATGTACGAGATGTTCTCCTTCAGATATTTACATTTTTCAAGTTGGAAATCACGCTATCAAGACGTTGACAAGTTTTGCCATTGAGTTCCACGATGTGACGTGAACAAGAAAAATGAGTACTCTCTGTTTATTAGGGGGTCTATGGTTTTACATTATAAAGTTCAACCCTATTATTCCATTGTTTGATTACTATTTTGTTTCTTGTACACATAATATCATAACGTAAATGGTATTCGTAGGAAGAAAATTATTAAACCATAAATTCTCAAAGTTACAGAGGAGTGATGTATAGTGCAAGAATATAGCTGGAAACAAAGTATGTAAACTTATCCGCATTGGGTGTTTATACCAAACAAATGAATACAAAACTTGGTTCATACACATTTATCACTTTATCATTGGTGCGGTGTTATCTGATTTGTAACAAGTTGAGCCAAATCTCCAACAACAGATACTCTCAACTGAATAATGTATTGATTGTTATTCGTTGTAACTTGTAATGAAGTTCATACAGTAAAACCACTCTATAACTTGTTCCTGAACTCAACAAGCCTTAAGCAGTTGAAATAGCCCTGGTATTAAATTCCATGTAGTTAGTTCAGAATCTGGAGAGCTCATTAAGTTTTGCTTTACCCTATGAATAAGAGAAAGAAAGGAAAGCAATCATCAATCACAAAACTTAAAATTCATTTTCATGAAAGCGGAACCTCTAATATAAACTACACACAGACGTGTGCATAACTTCAGCATGCATGTTTAGTACCTATAATTTACAAGACTGAGACTCTTTTTCCTCACCATAAACCATGCTATCCATGCCTAACTATAATTTGTCTTTTGGAGAGTGATGTTGAATAAATCTTCAGACACCACAGAATGGGGATAAATTTATTCACTTTCTAAATGATGATATATTCAAACAGACACAGGTTCAGGAACTCTGCCGTTTCCAGCTGGAGCCAAACTATCATAGTATTCAACCAAAACCTTCCAGCCACCAGGGCACATAAATCCATCTGGAGGACTCTCCTTGTTCTTTGCAAGTGTTCGCATCTGGAAAAAGGAAAAAAGAAAAGTACTAATTGCCTTTGTTCTTTTTAGTGGGTAGGAATAACACAATTTTCTCTATTCAGGGGGTGGACTGGGGTTGAACACTGAAGCCATTATTGGAGAGAACAATACCTTGGTGCCTGAAATGAAGATAAAATCTTGAGGCCTAGAGGGATCAAAGAAAGCCATTTTATTCTGAGTCTTGTCATATGCAGCCACCTACAAGACATTTGTTATTCAGATCAGAGTTTGAAATAAAAGGAAAGACACATTGCATCAGCAAATATTGTTATCTTACCCTGAATGGCAAGATGTTCAGCCGCTCCAGTCCTGGGGCCATACTGAGTACCTTCTTGCCATGATCTGCATCATACAGATCTCTCTTTTCCAGTGGGTGACCCATACCAGCTGGATCTCGTCCGACAATATAAAAGTTAGCACCTGCATTGATGCGAGCCTTTGCATGCCATTGCACTTCGGTTGGACCAGCATAATGCATAGGAGATGGGAATATAGAAACCACAGTTGTCTCTGGATCAAGCACCCCATCTTCAAGTACCTGAGAAGAGTCCAGTCATGTATAGGAGTTAGGATGGCAGCACAATGCCACTACATGACTAAGATTCAGAATGTGAATTAATTTTTTCAGGCAATTCAACAACAAAAGGGATCAATAGAAAAAAACTTTTCTACTTTCTTTGAGCAGTAACAGATGATTATAAAAGAGCACAGATAACAACAAGGACATTGAGAAAAAACGATGGCAGAAGCTGGCGGTTCAAAGCGAAAAGGGGGTGGGGTCAAGTAGTATAGAGTTTCAATGCTTATTTAACTGCGAAAACTAGAAAAAGCCAGAGCCAGGTGACCAAATGCACAGACCTTCTCATGTTGCTTCATTCTCCAATGAAGTGGAACATCATCTGCCTTTGTGTAACCACCAAGAGGATGAAGCAAAAGGACAGGATTCTTATATCCCATATCAAGAAGTCGCCGACGTGTGTCAGTCATCAATAATGCATGGCCATTATGGACAGGATTTCTCAGTTGAAAAGCAAAAACTGCATCTGCATTACGCCTGGTAAATTCATCACGAAGTTCAGCAGGGGAAAGCCGGAACCTGTCAAGACCATCATGGTACTTGACTGGTTCTATTACTTCCAAATCACCACCAATTAGCCAGTTTCCAGCATGAGTTATCGCTTCCTCTGCATAAGGGAGACCTGAGGCAGTGGTGCCCCATGTTCTTGCAATCCGCTCTTCTTTGTTATGCTTGTAAACCTCGATACTACAGTTACAAAATTTAACATAATCAGAAGTACTGATGTGCATTGACAAACAGACAATAAATATCATACATTCCAACATATTAAAGGCATCAATTGACATAGCGTTTCTATCCATGTGTCAAATCGTTTGAGGCCTTTATATTCATGATTTTGCAAAAGTAATCTGAATAAGATGAAGAGTAAAGATAAGTGTCTTCCAGGTTACTACCAAAGTTTGCATTTGTTCTATAGCAGAAGACTTGCCAAGGAAATAATGATCAGCAAGAACTTATTTGAATGTAGAAAAAGCAAAAAAGCACGTGATGACTTGAAATCCCTGAACTAGTAGAAAAATAGCCAAAGAGCTTCCGACTTCTTATGAGCACACACGAGTATATTGACATGTATAATTCAGATTAAATTGAATAATACCCTCTCAATAATTTGATTGTATTATATTACAGTGAAATGCATACTATTAAAGTATGCAGTCACATCAGAATACTACTCTCGCCCTTACAATTTATGTGAAACTATTGCTTTAATAGTCGTTAAGAAAAAAAAACACATTTTTATATTTGAAAACACAGAGACAAACTTATCAAACACAATAAATATTATGAAATGTTTGATACCATAAGATTTGACGATCATATATTCCCAAATTTTAAAAGTATTCGCTTCTTTATCAAAATACCATTTCAAGTCAAATTATATCACATAAGTTGAGACGAATAACAGTTTAAACTAAATAAGGATACATTATCGGAAAATTCACTTACTCGTTAAGAATGGCTACAAGGTTGTCTTTATCATCAACAAGGGCGACACTGCTCGACTGACCAATTTTATTCTTCTGAGAATCATCAATGGAGAGCACAATTGGGACAGACATGTTAACAACCGTACCATCTTCAAGTCGAAATGAATTAAAATGAAGAGTTTGGAGGAACTCAGATTCTCTCATGAATCCTTTCAATGGACTAGCCCATCCTTCACTCAACACATGTACCCATTGAAGATCAATCTTTGACAGCTTAATTTGTGGCAATGACAATGCATTGTTCCTTATATGGTCCCTTTTTGACTCCTCAACGAATAGTTCTACAAGTTTGCCACTATCGGGCTCGATCAGCCCGCATCGAATTCTTGACCAGGGCCCGGCCCGAGACTTGGTATTGCGCCATGAAAGAGGAAGATTGAGAGGTATGACGAAATGGGCTTTTTGGGTTTTTTGGAAAGAATGAGTTGGTGTTGGTGTTTTCAGAAATAGAGAAGAAGCCATTGGAGTTGCAGAGAATGCCTTAGTTTTTTTTTTTCTTTGGCTGATGATGCTTTGGCTAAAGGTGGTGTATTTATAGGGTTATTATATTGGAGGAGAGATACTCGGGTAGTTTATTTATGGAAATAAACATTAATTTCCTTTGACTGATATATGTATGTCACTTGTCAGAGGTTTTAATTATTTGGTGTTAATTGTCGAACGATACATATCCATAACCGTCTAGCCAACCTTCCTTGAAATGAAAGAAAAACGTTTTAAAAGCATTGTTAATTTTTTATAAGTGGCTTGCAGTACTTCTTTTAAAATATCCCAATTTGTTTGTAATAGTTTGACTTGACACAAAGTTTAATAAAGTAAGGAAGACTTTTAAAACTTGTGGTCTAAAATAAGGCATTGATATTTGTGTGGTTATAAATGAGTCAAAAAGTAACTTTAGAGTTGAATTATTGCCAAATTTAGAAGTATAACAATCTTTTTGGGACGGACTAATAAGGAAAGTATGACAAATAAAGTGGGACAGAGGGAGTAGTTATGAGATTCTTTCTTCAAAATAATTCTTAAGATTTTTAATATCTTTCATTAAGAAGCCTTTCAAAAACGATTGGGAATTAGGATCCGCTCGTATAAAATTTCGATTAGGGAGAGCTTGATTTTTGGGTGAATAAAAAGTAAAGTATGTGCAAATATAGAAGGATGAACCTGGACACTGTTTTTTTAATAACCACTTTGTATTATGAATTTTATATATTGTTGATTAATCTTAATGCAATAAATCTATTGTTACGGACACCTTACAATTGAAACGCATCTCCAATGGATGCTCGGTTAAATTTTTTGAATTTTATCTTTGGAAGTGATTATGCATTATGCTATAATTATAAATTTGCTAATATTGCACTAGAAAACTCTGACCACAGTGTTGGTACTTTGTTACTTTCCAGGAACTATTTTCCTTTTTTTTCAGTTTAGTTTGAATTCAAACTTGTACAGACAACTACTACTATTCATTTAAGGAATTGTATAATAAAAATAATTTAAGCATGCACTTTGCCTTTTCTAATGAATGAACCATACCAGTTTTAGGGGCAGATACAAATATGGTCCTGGAAGTGGTACTTTAAAAGAGAATCTTTCTTTCTTTCAATTGGTAGGACACTTGCTTCTACTAATAATTTTTAATTCAATTAGCCGACCGAGCGAGTCAAAGGCCATAGACTTATACTCAGCATTGTTTGGTTTTATCTTACATGAGCACGTACGCAATACCATTAAGAACGAGAGTTCAATTCCAAGGTAAATTTTTTTTTTTGTCCGAAAGATAACACTATATTATGCTAAAAAGGTTGGCTACTGTGGGCAGTTACAATAATAGAAGATCCTAGAATACTAGCCTACTAAGTATATAGAACTAGTAGCATTATTACACACTAAAAGGATTCAATATATTGATTAAGTAATTCTTTGCACATACAATCAGAAGAAGAGTCCCCATGTATATACAAGTGTGTAAGGACTTGGTTCTGGAGAGTTTGAATACAATAGGGATAACAATAGCCAATTAATCTACCTTATCTCAATCATATGTAATTCAAACTCTTGAATTTAAATACCACTCATTATCTTGAATATCTCTAATAGTATTCCTAACATCCTCCGCAAACACAATTTTGGGTGAGCTACAGTAAGCTTGTCTCTTAGAAATTGGAACCGTCTTGAAGATAAACTTTTAGTCAGAATATCAGCAATTGGTCAGCAGAACTAATATAACGAACTTCCAAATCGTTTGACGCCACTTTTTCTCAGACAAAGTAGAAATCAAGCTCAATGTGCTTAGTGCGAGCATGAAAAACAGGATTAGCTGTGAGGTAAGTTGCATATAAATTATCACACCACAATTTTGGGGCATTAGAAATGACATCATGTAATTCTTTGAGAAGATGTTGAAGCCAAGTAATTCAGCTGTTGCAGCAGCCATGCCACGATATTCAGACTCAGTGCTTGAAATAGCCACAACTTTTTGCTTCTTAGAACACCAAGATACCAAATTAGGACCAAAATAAATACAATAACCATGAGTAGACCTCCTATCATCAGGGTCACCAACCCAATTAGCATCAGAGAATCCATTAATAGCCAACAAAGTAGAGGGATGAATATGTAAGCCAAGATTGATGGTACCGTTAAGATAATTCAACAACCTTTTCAATGCTAGAAAATGAGACTCCCTAGATCATGCATAAATTGACATAACTTATTCACAGAGTAGGAGACATCATGCCTATTAATAGTAACATATATATTGGAGAGCACTAGTGAGGCTTATATACTTGGTCACATCAGAGAAGGAAAGACTACTATGTTGTGACAATTGAAGGCCCGCTAGCATAGGAGTAGATAATTGTTTAGCACCATCCATGTTTGCACGAGTGAGTAAATCACGAATGTACTTGGCTTGAGAAAGAATTAAAGCTGAAGACGTCCAAAATACTTCTATCCCAAGAAAATAATGAGGTGGACCCAAATCCTTAAGAGCAAACTTTGATGATAACCTGGAAATAAAGATTTTAATAAAAAAAAATAAGAGTTGCTCGTTAAGAGTAAATCATCAACATACACCAGGAGCATAGTGATATGACCATCGCACATATGAATAAAAAGAGAAGAATCATATTTGGAGGCTACAAAACCAAGCTCAAACAATGTAGAACTAAGTCGGGAAAACAAGCTCGTGGTGCCTGTTTGAGCTCATATAGTGCCTTGTGAAGTCTACACACATGATGGGGAAAGTGGGGATCGACAAAACTAACAGGTTGCGTCATATCGACCTCTTCATGTAAATCACCATGTAAGAAGGCATTCTTGACATCTAATCGACGTAAAGACCAACCTTTTTGAAACTACCAAAGTAAGAATAATCTGAATAGTCGTAGACTTGACTACCAAACTAAAAGTATCATGATAGTCTATTCCAGTCTCTTGGCTAATATCTTTACAACAAGACGAGCTTTGTAACGTTCAATAGAACCATCAGGATTGAGTTTCAACTTGTAAATCCATTTACACCCCATAATATTCTTAGCACATGAGGAAGGCACCAAGGACCAAGTGCTATTTTGAATAAAGGCATTGAACTCTTCTTTTATAGTTTGTCGCCATTTGACATCTTTATTGGCTTGAGAAAAACAAGTGGATTCAACAGGTAGAGTACTAGGAGGCAAAGGGTATTTTGTGACAGAGTTAGCCTGAAGAGACGAAGATTTGGACTTCAATCTCGTTACCATATGATGAGGAACAATAGGAGGTTTGAACTTAGAAGGTTTAGTGGTTGGGGCTGGAATACTAATGGACTGTGAAGGAAAATAAGGAAGATCTACTGTAAGATCAACTTTTGGATGAGTTTTTGGATTGCCCGAAATTGTTTGGGGCAGCAAAGGAGCTGGAGATGATGACTGATTAAGGACAGAGACATGTTGCTCAGACTGCACAACTGGAGACGGGAATGAAGAGTGAGGCTGATTAAGCTGTGAATTATTTGTTTGTCCAGAAGTATTAGCAGTAGATATAGCTGATTCGAAACTTTTAGATTTTGAACTAGACCTGATGGTTGAAGCACCTGGAAAACTAAAGGTATTGCATGGTGCAACAACAGTGAGCAAATCAGAGGTAGCAGGAAGTTTAGAATTTGACGATGAAGCTGGAGAACAGAATGCAAATGGGAAGAGATGCTCTTTAAAAACAACGTAGAAAGATATATACACTCTACCAGAAGGCATATCTAAAAACTTATAACCTTTGTGATTATTGCTATGCCCCAAGAACACACATTGTGTGGATTGAAAAGCAAGTTTGTGGGAATTATAAGGGGGGAGATACGGATAACAAGCACAACTAAAAACTTTTTAAAAAGTGTAATCAGGGCGCTTTATTGAACAACTTTTCAAATGGAGATATGTGATGCAGTAACGGAGTAGGCAGTCTATTTATTGACTAAGTAGCAGAAGAGAAAGCTTCATCCCAAAATGTAAGAGGTAAGGAAGCATGAGCAAGTAAAGTGAGGCCTGTCTCAACAATATCTCTATGTTTTCGTTCACGGATCCATTTTGTTCATGAGTATGAGGACATGACAATTGATGAATAATTCCAAATTGTTCAAAATATTTGGAGCATTTCCTATACTCCCCCCCCCCCCCCCCTCCCCAAATCAAATTAAACCACTTTGATTTTACGCTCAAAAAAATTTTCTAATTGAGATTTGAAGCGTAAGAAGATAGCGTAGACTTCATGTTTTGAGGCCATAAGATATAACCACGTATACTTACTATAGTAATCAATGAATAAAACATAATAACAAAATTTATTTCCAGCAAGATAAGGGGAGGGACCCATACATCATAATGGATCAAATCTAATGGACTACTTGAAACAGAGGTTGATGTCGGGAATGGCAATTTATGACTTTTGCCATATTGACAAAAGGGACAAACTTAAGAAGAAGAGTCTCTTGAAAGTGATAATTTCAGAGATCTTACGACATTATTTACTACATTTATTGAAGCATGTCCTAAGAGACTATTGCAAAGAGAAAAACTAGTCCTAGACTTAGATACTTGCAAAGCTTGAGAATGACTGGACTTTCTTGGGCAAGATGTCAAGGCGTCGAACTTGTATAAGCCATATTCAAGATTCCCTTCCAATAGTACCTTCCTGGATTTGCAATCCTTCACAAAACAAACATTAGGGTGAAACTCAAAGAACACATTATTATTAGATGCTGAAGGAAATTGGATCGGGTCATCCATGTGGGTCAACCCGGATCCATCCTAAAATAATAATTGTATTATTAAATATATATTAGTTATATATTTATTATTATTTATTATATTGGTAAAAAAAGAAAAGAAAAAAAGAAAAAGATGTAACTTTTGGGAAACATTGTTTTCCCACAGATAAAAAAGGAGGAGTCCTTTCTTTCCCTTTTTTTTTCTAACGCACAAAAACTTCAGTCTTCTTCTTTTTCTTCCTTCTCTCAAAAATTCAGAGTTCCTAAAGGTTTTTCCATTGAAGAAGAAACTTCACAGAAATCATCAGGAACAAACGTCTGAACAAGGTACGATCCTAGACTGTGGCAATTTCAATACAATTCGTGTTATTTACATGTGATTGTGTTATTGACTAGTGAAACGAATACGGTTGTCTGATGAACTCTGTGTTCTTGGAATTATTCTTCATTGGTATCAGAGCCAGTGTTATTCGTTTCCTAGTAGTTTTGTGAAAGAGTTTTACTTGTTATGAGTAAAATATTCTATAATTTGTCAGTTTTATTTTGGGTCGTTTCTCATAAAAAAAATTGAGTTTGTAATCGGCTTCTATTTGTGTAGTGTATAAGAACATATCTATTCGTTCCTTGATATCTTAAAAACCTAGTACTCAATTGAGGCAGTGAAAAACTTTTATGGTTTTCTGGGCCATATGTCATTAATTTATGCCTCAGTATTACTTACTGTTGTATGTACGTAAAAGTTTGTGCTGCTAAGCTTTAAAAAAAAAGGAAAAGAAAAACGATACAAAAGATACCAATTTGGTTATGTCTTCTTCCTTTTTGTTTGTTCCTCCAACGTTTGGCAGTGATGTTTACTTTTCCTATGCAAAAGGATTGGAATTGCATTTATTTTTCAGTGATCTTTGAAACTGAGAGTTATCAAGGATTAATTAATACACTTTTTTTTTATCATAATGAAAAGGAAAGGCTGTGAATTTCAATGGCCTGCCTTCAGTTTTTTTGGTTGATATCATATTTGTGATGATATTTGCTTGTGAGCAATCTGTATGCAACTATTTCAAAAGGAACTCTAATACCCCTCTTGTGAAGTGTTGATAGGCGACTGTTTTTTTAAAATAAGGGGGAATAAACTACAAAGCTAGGCAGCCATAAATTTTTTTTTAAAATTGTGTTGTCTGCATATACACAAGTGTATATATGGCATGTCGTATAATGGACTAAGTCCTATTCACATTCCCGACATGTGTATATCATTTGGGTAAAACTTGCAACAGTGAGTTTCTTTTCTCTTGTGGTGAGGAATTAAAATACCCATTTGATTATTACTTCCATTTTTTTGGGGAGACTTAAGTTATTGTTATTACTTTTGATGAAGTATCAATATTTTTAGTCGGACCAAGTTTATACTACTAAGTACTGAGGCAGACCCCTAATTATTTAGCAAACCATTCTAAATTACTGAATATAGTATTACATTTTTCCTTATAAACTACCATATAAAATTTTTTTGTAAAACTTTATTGTGCGTCCTTCTTTAATATACATGTGTATGTTTGATGGCAACTCTTAATTTTTCTGTATGTGTTACAGAAAATCATGGGATGCCTAAGAAGGACGCCTATACGAGTTCGCACTGAGAGTCAGAGGAGAAGGGTGAAAGATATGATTGATATTTTGGCCAAATTCCCTCTAGCACCTAATGCTAGAAAAGAAGATCTAGTATGTTTTGTGGAACATCTTATATTGGTTCACAAGTTAATCCAACAGACCGTGTGGTTTGGTGGTTTGTTAATAGATGAGGAAAACTATAAGGCATTACGATCAACCCTGTCATTTAATGAGTTCCATAGAGACATGCTTGATAAAACTTGGAAAGAGATTCAAAACAAATTGGCTGGATCTTTCGTGTTGGTCGGACCTTATAGAATGTTAGTTCAGGATATTGTGCAGAAATTGTATAACGATATTGCCATAAATATCCAGAAGACTGTGTGTCGTTCTATTGGACTACCTATGAGAGATAGAAATAGGTTGAATTTAGTTCGACCAGTGGTTCCGAGAGCCGGTTTTCTATTGCCCGATTTTCTATTGCCCCCTAATTTGTACAGGGCTCTTATTAAATCTATTCCAGTCCATGTGAAAGAATTTAAGTATAGGTCTACTTAGTATTAGTAGTTGTCTATGTGATGTAGTATTTACATAAGTATGTAAATTTTTTTTGTTTGGCTTTACTGTCTATGTTGATTGTTATTGTGTAAGTTGAATATTTCTATATTTGTTATAGAATTTGTTCCTTGTTTATTTTGTCTTGAATTTAAGTTATTTTAAGACAATGTATTCCTTGCATAATTAATTATATTGAATTTACTACATGTTAGTTCTTTAGATGATGATTGGGAACTTAGTGAACTTTCTATTCTAAATCTAATATGGAATAAATATTAATATAGTTAATTATTTTAAGGAATAATATGTATATGAATTTAGGCTTAAATTATGTACTTAGTTGTCTCACTTTAGTTTTATACTTGTTTTGAATATCAGTATGTCCACTGCTACTAAGAACATTGTCACCGAGCTTAATAAAGGCGATAAGCTAAATGGCGACAATTATGAAATATGGAGTATGAAAATCCAGTATGTCTTGGAAGAGCAAGAGGCTCTTAATGTGTTTTTGACGCCTCCTGAAGATGGTGACACTGAACAACATGTGAGAGACCTTCAGGCTTATCAGGCTTGGAGAAAGAAGAACTCTCTCGCTCGTATTACTTTGCTAAGTAGTATGGATAATGATATAATGAGAGAGTTCCGCGAGTATGACAATGCTAAGGACATGTGGTCCGCATTGAAAGAAAAATTTGGTCATACTTCAGTTGCTAAGTTGAGGGCACTTACTATTAAGTTTGATACTTATAAGAAACACCCTGATCATACTATGCGTAAGCATCTTCGTCATATGTCGAATATGGTGAATGAGCTAAAGGATGCTGGGCATGTATTGACTGAGGAGCAACAAGTCCAGGCGGTAATTCGTTCCTTACCTCAAAACTGGGAAAACATGAAAATGCACCTGACCCACAACGTTAGCATCAAAACAATGGAAGATGCTAAGCATCATTTGGAACTCGAGGAATAGCGCCTCGGGGTGGACAAAGCTACTACAAGTGCGTATGTGGCAAGTTCTGGTCCAAAACGTGGACAAGGCAAAAAACGCAAGAATGGTGGGTTTTCTCAAAAGAAGGGGAAAGGAAAAGCCTCTAAGAAACCTAAGACTAATCATCAAGGAAAGAAAGATGGTTCTTTTCAAAAGAAGAAAGTGGACATGGCTAAGCAGAAGTGCTACAACTGTGAGAACAAAGGACATTATGCTCGTGATTGCCCCGAGCCTAAAAAGGTATATGACCTTATCCCAAATTTACATAGTGATGTAAATGTTTCTTGTTCTGCTTATCTAACTGAATCTCATCCTATGTGGATTGTAGACTCGGGAGCCACCGACCATATAGCGAAGGATAGAGACGCCTTCGTGGAATTTCGATGAATTTCACATGGAGCAAGATGGATTTATGTAGGAAATAACTCCAAAGTGGAAGTTAAAGGGATTGGTACCTGCAAGCTTGATATGCGTGGTGGCCGAACTCTATTTCTACATGATGTACTATTTGCCCCGTCACTTCGCCGAAATGTGGTCTCAGTTACTATGTTGATTAGTTTAGGATTTCATTTAGTTTTTCATGAACAAGGTCTTGATTTGTATTTGGCCAAGACAAAATATGGCACTGGTTATTTCTATGATGATTTTATTGTATTGGATATTGTTCCTACTTTTAATAATAATATACGTCTACTTCCAACTATGAAAATGATGTAAATATGTGGCATGCTAGGCTTGGCCATATTGGTCAACAAAGAATGAATCGCTTAGCCAAAGAAGGTCTTCTTGGCACTTTAGACAAAATTGATATGTCTACTTGTGAATTTTGCCTAGCTGGAAAAACTGCTAGAAAACCATTTGGAAAAGGTACTAGAGCCGATACTCCATTGCAGTTAATCCATTCTGACATCTGTGGTCCAATGAATGTAAGGGCAAGACATGGTGCTATATCGATGATTTTACTCGATTTGGTTTTGTATATTTGATTTCTCATAAATCTGAGGCTTTAAGTTGCTTCATCAAGTTTATGAACTTAGTTGAGAATCAACTAGACAGAAAAATCAAGGCTTTAAGAACCGATCGAGGAACAGAATATTTGTCTGATGAGTTCAAACAATTATGTGATGAAAAGGGAATTCAAAGACAGTTGACTATTCCCTACACTCCACAACAAAATGGTGTTGCGGAACGACGAAATAGAACCTTGTTGGAAATGGTTAGGTCAATGATGGCACAAGCAAAATTGCCTATCACATATTGGGGTGATGCATTGCTTACTGCTGCATATGTACTTAACCGCGTCCCTTCTAAATCAGTTACATCTACTCCATACGAGTTATGGACTAATCGAAAATCCAATTTGAGTTTTTTAAAGCCTTGGAGTTGTGCTGCATTTATCCATAATTCTTCTTCCCGATATGGAAAATTAGGTCCAAGGGGAAGAAAGTGTATCTTCATTCGATACTCCGAACAATCTAAGGGTTATGTGTTCATAGGTGAACAAGATAATGGCATTGTAACTGAAATTGAATCACGCGATGTTACATTCTTAGAGAATGATTTTCCTAAGCAGGGAGAGATAGGTCATGACTTGTCTCTCTTCGAAACTGCGGACCAGATCGCTTCCGCTATAGATATACAAATGGATTTGGATGGTATTCACCATGGTGATACTGAATCTTTTCCAATTGCCACCGATATACCATTCGAAGAAAATCCATTTAATGTTGCTAGTCCCAGTGGGAGTAACTCATCAATTGATAAATCAATTTGTCAATCTCAAGGTCGACGAATGAGTCGTCCGCACGTTCCCCGTCGCTGATTTGAGATCGAAGGGGAAGCATTTATGGTTACTCCACAAGACGAAGAAGAGCCAAGGAACGTAAATGAGGCTCTTACTTGCCCCGCTAAGGATAAATGGTTAAAAGCAATGGAGGAGGAGATGGAGTCTATGAAATCAAACCAAGTATGGGAGTTGGTTGATCTACCTATGGGCCGAAAAGCTATCGGGAACAAGTGGGTTCTCAAGATCAAGCGTAAGGCCGATGGTAGTATTGAGAGATATAAAGCTCGCCTAGTAGCTAAGGGGTATACACAACAGGAAGGAATTGATTATGAGGAAACTTTTTCGCCTGTTGTCCGTTTTACTTCAATAAGGCTAATTTTGTCAATAGTGGCTAATTTGGATCTTGAGTTCCATCAAATGGATGTTAAAACTGCATTTCTCAATGGAGAACTAGAAGAAGAAATCTACATGGCACAACCTGTAGGTTTCGTGAAAAAAAGCCAAGAGCATAAAGTATGCCGACTTCGTAGGTCAATTTATGGTCTTAAACAATCTTCTAGACAATGGTATTTACGTTTCCATAATGCAATCATATCATACGATTTCACTATGATTCATGAAGACCATTGTGTGTACATCAAAAGGTCCAAAGATAAGTTTGTGATCTTATCATTGTATGTAGACGACATACTTATAGCTGCAAGTGACTTTGAGTATGTGAAAGAAGTGAAAGAGTAGTTATCATCAACATTTGAGATGAAAGATATGGGTGAAGCGTCGTACATTCTTGGAGTTAAGATTTCAAGAGATCGTTCAAAGAGATTGTTGTCTCTTTCTTAAGATTTCAAGAGATCGTTCAAAGAGATTGTTGTCTCTTTCACAAGAGCCTTACATCAAGAAGGTTCTTGAACGATTTAATATGCAGGACTGCAGACCCATAAACACTCCTGTTTCTAAGGCTGAAGCTTTAAGTCGGAGGATGTGTCCTCAGACTCCACAAGAGATAGAACAAATGAGAAGGGTTCCTTATGCCAATGCAATCGGTTGTCTTATGTACGCTATGATGTGTACTAGACCTGATATCTGTTATGCTGTTGGGTTAGTTAGCAGATATCAGTCTAACCCAGGACAACAACACTGGAAAGCAGTTAAAAGGATACTACGGTATCTTAAAAGCACAGTTGACTACTCCTTGTGTTACCAAGGTGATGATCTGCAACTAAGAGGCTACACTGATGCTGATTGGGGAGGAGATTTAGATGAGAGAAAATCAACCTCTGGATATGTATTCTTGTTGAACAATGGCGCCATATCATGGAGCAGCAAGAAACAATCATGCATAGCTTTATCTACAATGGAAGCTGAATTTGTAGCACTTTCAGCCGCTGTGCAAGAATCTGTTAGGCTTAAACGTTTTCTAGTACACTTGGGTGTGTATGACAATGTTGTTGAACCAGTAACCATCAATTGCGATAGTCAAGCTGCAATAGCCTACACAAAGGATCCCAAGTACCATGGCAAGACTAAACATATTGATATTAAGTATAATTTTGTTAGAGACTTGGTAGTACATAAAGAAGTGAATGTGAAATACATATCTACGCATCATATGGTAGCAGATCCCTTAACGAAACCCATAGCATCTGATGCTTATGAGAAACATGTGAAGTTGTTGGGATTGCGTAGGTGCTAATGTATTTTTTCTTGTTTTATTTTAATTTTTCCCAATTCATGTTCATGTAAAAATTACATCATTTTTTTTGAAGTTAATGATAGTTGAAGCCTAATTATCCATATTTTTTGGTTCATATACATATAAATTTTATGTTTGGAACATAAAATTCGAGTATAAGAAGTATGTCGGACAGACAAAAGATTGGCCTATTCACGCAGGCAATCGCCTCTATTATCTAAGTGACTAATAGGGATGAGACAATTATAAACTTATTATTATCGGAAGTGATAATAATAGAGAGCGAAAAGTTTATAATATAAATGTCGTTTCTTTAAGTATTTAATCAAGTGTGATTAAAGGTGATAGTCTGTTTTGATTGCCAGATGCGAGTTCTGTTGTTAGAAAGTTGAATAAGTAGATTTCTGAACTCAAAGTTAGACATAGGTTGTCTGAACTATCATCCGCACAGTATTATTGAACAAACATACGCTCCATGGGAAAGGAGTTAATACTGTGATACGTGAATCATACCACGTATGCATAAGATGACCTTATGGCGGTACAAGTTAAAATCTCTACTTACTACTGTGTGAAGCCTTGAAAATTACAAGTAATTTTCCCTATCATACCCTCATGACTTTGATCAGTTTCTCGAGATTCAATTTGGTGTTTGCTATCTTAGGGTGTTGCCAAGAGATCATGAATGATTCGGTCTGGCGGGACATTTCTAGAAAAGCAAATCGAGTTGAGATTAAGAGATTCTTGGGATAAGGAAGATCATTGAGTATTATCACATTAGTTGTGTTCATTGACCGGTCCTTTATGTTTGTCTTTGCGACAAGAACATAATGATGAACTCAAATTAATACAAAGAGATTGTGAGAGAGATGAATGTGATAAATGACCTAGGGTATTGCGTACTTTAATCTACTCCAAGACGCCGTTGATCGAGATGCTGTATATTCCTAACAGATGTATGGCAATGCGCTCTCGTAGTATGCACTGGTCACACGGTCTAGTCGTAATGTATGAAAGTTACAGACTTGGAATGAGAGTTGACCCACTATGTGCGAGTGGGAGATGAAGAAAATTGGATCAGGTCACCCATGTGGGTCAACCCGGATCCATCCCAAAATAATAATTGTATTATTAAATATATATTAGTTATATATTTATTATTATTGGTAAAGAAAGAAAAGAAAAAAAAGGAAAAGATGTAACTTTTGGGAAACGTTGTTTTCCCACAGATAAAAAAGGAGGAGTCCTTTCTTTCCCTTTTTTTTTCTAACGCACAAAAACTTCAGTCTTCTTCTTTTTCTTCCTTCTCTCAAAAATCCAGAGTTCCTAAAGGTTTTTCCATTGAAGAAGAAACTTCACAGAAATTATCAGGAACAAACGTCTGAACAAGGTACGATCCTAGACTGTGGCAATTTCAATACATTTCGTGTTATTTACATGTGATTGTGTTATTGACTAGCGAAACGAATACGGTTGTCTGATGAACTCTGTGTTCTTGGAATTATTCTTCAGATGCAAATTGCGCAATGCTAAGTAAATTCTGCGTTATATCAGGAACATGAAGAACGTTACGCATATGTAACGATCTATCAGAGGATGATAAAATTGAATCACTAACATGAAAAATTCTCAAACCTGTACCATTGCCCACATGAATTTGTTCAGCATCATTGTACTCTCCTCGCACAGTTGTTCACATCATTTCTAAGAATCATTTGTAACAAATTTTGGTGGACATTCACTTGTCCCATCCACAAAACCTTCAAGATCGTGTCCCCTCAATGTTGGTAAGACTTTAGATTTCCATAACACATAGTTGTGTCGGTCTAGTTTGATAATATGGGATCGAGAGACATTGGTTAATAGGGAAAAAGAGCCAAGGTTGGAGTTAGTGTTCGTAATACTGGTTGAAGATGAAGATGCCATGGAAATTTGACGTGAGTCTTGGCAATGCTCTGATACCATATAAGGATTCAATATATTGATTAGGTAATTCTTTCCACATACAACCAGAAGAAGAGTCCCTCTATATATAAAAATGGGTAGGGACTTGGTTTTGGAGAGTTTGAATACCATAGGGGATAATAATACCCAACTAATTCTACCTTATCTCAATCATATGTAAGACAAACTTTTGAATTCAAATATTAAACATTATCTTGAATATCTCTAATAGTATTCCTAACATACACAATATAAGATACATCAGAGGTAGTAGTACTATTATTATGCAGAGAAAACGTAGTATAAATCGAGGTAATAAAAACACTAGAAGTACTAGGACTAGTATTGCTAATATATCTACTTAGTCGCACCATAGGAATCATATTCCAAAAGGTCGCATACAAAATCTAACGGTTCTTCAAAAAAAAAAAAAAGTAGGGAGGTTGAGTCTCCCAAAGTAGTGCCAAAAGTTGTCAAACATCTGGATTTTATTATGCTCCCTATACGTTTATGTTGCATTATAAGACTACCCAACTCGTGGATCAAGGAGAAATAGTATTATCCTCTGTCCGAATTTATGAAACACATATCTTGTATATTTTCCTTAACAGGAATATCATATTTTTCTTATTAACAACTATTTAGTAATATTATTACTAGGTGAATTACACAATTGAGCAGAAATGCTCCTAATCTTGAAAACATAAGTAGTTTTTTAGCGATCTTAATAATTTGAGCATTTTTATATTAAATGAAGCTGAAAGTATAGAAATACCTTTATAATAACTTCTCGTAATTACAAAATGATACCATACCTTTTTAAAGCTGTAACTACAAAAATGGCACCATACCTTTTTAAATCTGAAATTACAATATATGCCATTACTTCCTATAGAGCAAAAAATAATGTCAATCTAGTTGTGTTTCACATCCATTTTGTGAATAAATAAGGACAAATCGGCATCATTTTGCTCATATACAAGATTGCCAATCTGTTTGTGTTTCATGTTGATTTTGTGAATTAATATAGCCAAATCATCATCGTTTCGATCATATACAAAAATCAAAGCAAAACATAATATAAGATCAGTCTGATATCATTTCTTCATACAATGAGCAAAAAATTATATTTATTTTATAAATAAATGATGCCAAATTGGCGTTACTGTATTGATTCACAAAATATACCTTCAAGTACTTATATATTTAAAAACAACGACAGTGCGACTGCATTTATGCATATATTGAACCACAAATTACATCCATTGACAAACAAATGAGTCCAAATAGTCTTCATTTCGTTTATCCATAAAAATACATACAAAAATATAAAAATCAACAAAATTCAAAGGTAAACAGAACTACACCAAATCTGTCATCATTTATTCATAATATGAACAAAAATATTAAATATATTTTACAAACAAATGAGTCCTAATCTTCTTCATTTCATTCATTCGTAAAAATATATATGAAAATATAAAATAAAGATAATACGTCCGCATTTACTTACAAGTGAGCCAAATTATTATGTCTATTTTTCAAGTAAATGACAATAAATCGTCATCACTTTTCTCATCTACAAAAATTCAAAGTAAAAGTAAAACACGGCCAATCCGGCATTATTTGTCCATTTTACTTTATAAATAGATGAATTCAAATCGTAATCACTTCAATTTACAATTTACATAAAGCACCAGTAATAACTTCATCGCTGCTTCGACCAGTACCACAATGTTGCAATCTCATTCTCGCCATAACGCCAACACTGCAATCATCACATAATATATTTTCTCACTTAGCAACCGCTATTGAAATAAAAAATATAAAAGCTATTGAAACAACAAATACAATAGTGTTAGTCCTTCAATCTTTTAGAGATTATGCTTGTCAAAGATGACTTCATCGAAAAATATGAATGCAGTCAGTATGTTTAGTGGTTTAGATCCTCCCACCTAATAATACAATGGAGTTACTGCCTATTGAATATGAAATAGACCATACGATGATTGAACCACGCCTACTAATGAGGTGACTGAGACCACTATAGTCATGGCACTTTCACAATGAATAAAAAGACTAGTATCACTAGTAACGAATTTATGAAGCTATATAATCAAAGAGCTTGCCATTTACTTTTGGGCTTACGCTATTAACTCCAGAAAGGTGGTATACAAAGGAACCTTGAGAAGTGTGTCGCTGATTCTCCACCCCTCTTTTTCTCGTAGTAGAGTATGTTATCTTCTGCACTCCAGATTTTTTTTTTTTCCAGTAATCAAAGCTTTTCAAAATCAGATCTATGCTAATTTGGTGTGATTTTCCAAAAACTAATGGTAGAAATGAAAAAAGGAGGCCAAGACGAAGCTGGAGATACAATTTTTGTAAAATGGCGGCCAGTGGTGCCCAACGCCGGTCAACGGAGGTCACCTAAAGAGAAGGAGGTGAAGTAGAAGATATGTTTTCTAAAGAGAGAAAGTGTGAATATGAAATAATTCTAGAAAAGTGATTAAAGGGTAGAAGTAGAAATATTTTTAAAAGTGTTCAAACATTCAAGACCATGAAAAAAAGTACAGCAACAACATATCCAGTTTATCCCATAAGTGGGGTCTGGGGAGGGTGAGATGTACGCAGACCTTACCCCCACCAAAGTGGAGAGACTGTTTTCGATAGTCCCTCGGCTAGGAAAAATAAAGATATTTTAGGACAAACCTGAATATCAAGACAACAACACAACGTCAGAAAGAAAGAAGACCATGAAAAAAGTGCTTAGCAATGAGTATGCCCAAAAATACTCAATTTACATAAAAAAAATACACTTTATTTAAATGGGATGCTAGAAGTATTCTATTTTTTTAAATCACCTAATTTACAAAATTATGACACCATATGCAGTGGTTTACCTTATTGACTACGTTTAAAGTGGCTTTTCAAGAATGACATCCGCTAACTTTAATAATAAAATTTCTGATGGAAACACTCCTATAAAATCATATAACGATGCTCGTATCCCGCCCTTCCTTTCTCGTTAGTATTGCCTCTTAGGCAATACTTGCAATTTTATCTCTTCCCACATTCTCCAAGGTAACTTGAATTATTGCCTTTTAGGCAACACTTGCCCTTTTACTTGAAGTATTGCCCCGCCCTCCCTTTCTCGTAAATGTTGCCTCTTAGGCAGTACTTGACAACATTTGACTTTGACCTTCTCTTGTATGGGCAACACTTTCCCCTTTTATCTCTTCTCTCATTCTCCCCAGATAACTTGAAGTGTTGTCTGGGAAACACTTATACATTTAATCTCTTCGCAGGCAACACTTGCCCTTTACATTTCCCGATGGGGCAACACTTTTTGATTTATAACTTGAAATGTTGTCTTCGAGGTCATTTTGCTAAACCATTCTTAAATAGGGACAAAAAATCATAACCCATGCGAATACAGTCAGTGAAATCTTTTGAATTAGAAAGCTATTATTTCAATCTTCTCTTTCTTCATTTTTCCTCTTTCTTCATTGACTACACTTTTTGATTTATAACTTGAAATGTTGTCTTCGAGGTCATTTTGCTAAACCATTCTTAAATAGGGACAAAAAACCATAACCCATGCGGATACAGTCAGTGAAATCTTTTGAATTAGAAAGCTATTATTTCAATCTTCTCTTTCTTCATTTTTCCTCTTTCTTCATTGACTACGTTTAGGTTAAACATTTTAGTGCTACCGTGGGGCCCAATAAATTAATAGTTGTACCCAGACCTCATTGATTCTACACTTGTTATTTGCCAAATATTTTCATCATGTCAGACAATGTTAAACAGACCTTAGGTGACAATGCCGGAATTGGTTATATGGCTCTTCTGGTGGATGAGAATACCACCATAAAGCACGAGCAGCACGTGTAGAGCCACCACTACTATCCCAATAGGGGGAGGCGACATTTGCTCGCTTTTATTGAGAGGCAACAAGAGTGGGCCACACAATTGGCTGTAGCAATCTCAAATGAGACTGTGCAAACTCCACCCTTAATGAGAACATGCACCGAATGAGACGTTCCAACGATTCAGATATTGTAGTGCAAGTGATCGAAGTGAGTTTTTGAGGCGTCGCCAGGGGTTTAGGTGTTGGAGATCCCGAAGGCTCCTGTGACCCGAATTAGATTGTTAACGCCAAAACACTTAAAGAGTTAAGATGGGGACTCAGAGAATGGGCAGATCGAAATCAATCAAATACTAGGGGCTTCACCTATTTCAATGAAATCGATTTGACTGCTTATTACGGTAATAAATTACCTTAAAGCCGAGTGCAACCCCATTGCCAATTCCTGAGAAGTTTAAAATTGCCTACATAACCAAACATGACGGAACAACAGATCCTCGTGACCATGTAACATTTTATTCGATATGAGTAAAAGGAAATGACCTTTTCAAAGAAGAGATAACCAGGTACTTCCTTCTGCCTGAAAGTCACACCGGCTCATTTTGCAGAAATGGTGGATGCATTATAAAAGCTCATTTTGGAGCCTAGAAGGTTGAATGGAGGGTGTATTCAAGATTCAGTAAAGAGATAATGAAACTCTATAGAAGTTTATTGAAAGGTTTCAACGGGAATAGATGTTGTTGCCCAAAGTACCCGATAACTTGGCAGTTATTGCATTTTCCAAAGCAATTAATTTAAAAATCTTTGAAACCTCTAATATGTCACAACAAAGTCTCAAGGAAACCAATTAAACTTGGGATGAGATGTATTACCATTATTCTTCAAAGCTCTGAATGGAAAAAGAAGCGATGCAAACAAGTAGTAGTTATTTAAAGAGTGGATGGAATAGAATTGAAAATTCTTCAAGACAGAGCATTGGTGACCGGAGGGATTTGGGGACTCGTTATGGGCGTTACTCTAGGTCTTCGTCATTAAATAAAGGAGGGAATCAAAGTCAGCTTAATAAAAATTTGGGTCGAATCAGTGAGACAGGCTCTTCGAAGGCAAGGAAGAGTGGGGATAGTCCTCGCTTGGCTGACTATAAATTTAATATCAATATGTTTGAGTTGATTGACACACTGCGTGCTATGCGAGAAAAGGTCATGTAGCCTTCGGATATGAAGACAAATCCTGACAGAAGAAGAAAAGAGTTCTGGTGTGAGTTCCATAGGGACCAGGGGATTTGACAAAAGATTGCAAAATGTTAACATCAGAGGTGGCTCATTTTCTCAAGGAAGGGTTACTAGAATATTTGCTCACAAGCAAGGGTAAACAGACATACTCAAGAAATAGAGGAGGAGACCAATGTGAGGTAGATCATCACGGAGCTAATCAACCACCCAAAGCCTAAACTCCAAGGCGGACGGTGGACAAGAGCACATGAGGAGCATAAGTTAGCAGGATCAAGTACTAAAAAATTTTCGAAGTTTTAATAACCCATGTTTAACAGAGGAAGCACAACCAGGAAGCGGAGTGTGTTTAAGGTTACTAGTAAAATTCAATTGCTTAAGGTTACGAGTAAAATCCTTCTTGAGATATATCGAAATCTTGGCTTTCTTTAATCTCTAATATTGAATTTATCAAGAATAATCATAAAATATGTATTAATAGTCCACCATAGGCTTATCTTGATATTTGGTCCACCTAAGAAAGAACCCTATGATGAGCTACCGAGGCATTTAACTTGGATTATCTTATGAAATAACCCCATGAATCTGCTGCTAGTTTGGGTTGTTTAATACATTGATTTGTCTCGACAAGGAAAGATATTTGGTTATTTAGAACCCATCACTTTAGAGGTTCAAGAAAGTATCTGTTTGTAGAGCTACATTGGGGCTTGGTCTCTATTTCATATATGATTTTGGATATGATGAGTTTCATGATGATTATAAGGTAGTGATAGGTTGCCAAAATTCGACTTGTCGTGGTAAGGTCAACATATATAATCTAAATATTAACTCTTATAGAGGTATAGTTGCTTTATAGTCTGGATTGTTGTACGTTCAGTCAATTGTGTTTATGATTGGGAAACTTTATTAAGGAAATACTACTTCTCAGGTTCATGATACTTACTGCATTTGGGGCATCAGTACCATTGACCTGGCTGAGAGGAAATGGAATATGTGGAGCAAACTTGTTTAGAAAAATGACATTTTGAATGTACATTTGGAATTTTGGGAAGTGTTCTTTTTGGGTTTTGCAACTATGAGAGAATTCATGGTGATGTATTGGTCAATAAGGAGTTGGGGGTTAAAGAATCTTGGAGAAAGATGTTTACCATCCAGCTTTTTGATGATCCTTTGGGTTATGAGTTTTGTCCATTATTTTGCACGTCAGATAAAGGTGATTTTTTTTTTAGTTTGGATCATCTTTCACAATATACAATCCAATGAAGGAATCAATTAGACATACAGAGGTTACCGATGATGATGACTTTTGCGTGGAAAAAATCTACATATAATGCATCATTCTGCTTTTTTTTTTTTTAGAATTAAAGACGCAACAAAATCGAAGGCTAAAAATCCTACGATGATGGCAATCCACACAGTTAGCAAGAGTAGATTAGTTGTGGTGTATAAATGTGTTTGACACCCAATTTTGTCCCTCCTATTTTGAAAACCAACCATTTTTTAATTCTACACACGATTGTGTATCCATTCCTACCTCGTTTATTCTTCTCAAATTACCTTCTCGTAATACCCTGAAAATTGAGGCCATTTTCAAAGCATCGTCCCAAACCCTGGCTGTTTTAACAATTCTTGCAATTACTTCTATTTTAACAAAATTATTCAAAATTATTTTAAGCCTCCAAATTATTATTTTATGTGTTTTAGCCCTCCTAACATTTTAAAAATTAATTCCCTAATGTCCCTATATTTTTAATCTATTTTACACTATTTTTATACTTATTTGTACCCATTTATACACCACATATACAGTATATATATATATATATATATATATATATATATATATATATATATATATATATATATATATATATATATATATATATATATATATAAATACAAATATACACATATATACACACAAGGCACACACATCAGCCATTTTAGACGGCATGCCTACGTGGATCGATCCTGATCGTCCACGTAGACGATCAAATGGCCCAGATTGGTTCCCTTTTTTTCTACACCCCAAAACCCTTTCCGCTTTCCATTTCCCCTCTCACCCTGGACCTGACTCTCTCTCTCTCTCTCTTGGCGATTCCAATCGCCCCCTCTGTCGATGATTTTTCGGCCATTTGAGCCGGTGAAAATTGGGGAAAATGTTGTCTTTAGACTCCCCTCGTCGTCTGCAACGCAACCCATCCACTTTCAATAGGGTTTGGACGAAGGAGAGCTTAACCCTAAGTCAGTTGAATCGCCACCATCAAGGGTCGATTCCAGTCAACTCCGCTGATGAAATCGAAAACAGATGGTACCACGATGATCCCATCACTCTCCTCTACAAAACCCCTATAGTTTTGTGGATGTTTTGACAAAGGTCAATTTGACCCGTGTCGATGAGAACTGTAGTTGCCGGAAAAACCTCCGGCCATGGGTAAAACGGTAACTCTTCTTTTCTCTTTTGATGTTTGTGGTCCTACACAACATTACTCCTAAAATTTGCCTAAATTTTTGTTCGTGCATTAGTATGCTTGACTGATTGTTTGTTGATTAAGTTGAAATAGAGTAACTGCATGATTATCAATCCTCATCTAAATTTCAAGTATCGTTTGAGTCTCTGTATGCCTAAATTTCGACGCGTGAGCAGTACTTTGTGTCTTGTTGCTCAAAATCCTATCTTTAAAATCTGTAAATGCCTGAAGCACTATCTTGATGTTTCGCAACTTCCTTGACCCTCTACTTTGATTTAAAATTGCATAATTTCTGTGATCACCCATGTCTTACATTTTACTCACCATTTTTTTATTATTGGATATGTGATTTGATGCCTAAAATTGAGGTGGCAGTCTGATTAGAGGATTCTTGACTAATTGAACTGAAATTCTTGATTGGAAACCTAAAAGGAAGTTGGTTCTAGGATAGATATTATTTCAATTAGAATCCTTTTCAAATCTGTTAAGATTGTTTTTAACTAATTCCGAGCCTAAGAATCAGTCTTTTGAACCTAGACACATTCAAAACTATGGGGAGGGAGTCCAAAGTGGTATAGGAAAGGGTCTGCATTGATTCTGGGGGGGGGGGGGGATTTGATTGGTTTATTTTTGGTAAATCCACCTAAGGGAATTGTTTTAAACTTGGAAGTGATTTTTCCTAGCCTTTTGCATATCACTCGTTTGAATTTGAACCCCTACTTCCCCTCACCTATATAAACAGGCTCTTTTAGACAATATAAAACACACAGAGTTCCCTGGTATCAACACCAGCATACTCATTACACTCACTGGGCTCTACAACATTGTTCACTCACAGAAACACTTAGCATACACTCTGCTCTTTCCTGTTTTGCATTTTAAAACCTTTAGAAGATTATTTCTATTATCTGCTCTTTGGTCTGGATACCTGCAAGCTTTAAACACCACTCATAGCTCTATCTGTTTGTTTTCACAGCACTTAAGGTATTTCTCATCTCTTTCTCCTTTCTTCTTGACTGCATGCTGCCTTTAGTTTAGAAACTTGTCTTCCTATTTTGTCTTGGTTTGAAACTGTTTGCATAAATATCTCTTGTGCTCTGTGTACACTTGCCCCCATTTACTATTGCTAGTGCCTCTTCAGGGCTTTCCCTTTTGCCCTTTGTGCTAACTCTTTCATGCAGGAACTGTGAGGGTATCCCTAAGGGTATGCCAAGGTTTATTACAGGTTTTTGGCCCTTACTCAGACCCCAGTGAGGGGATTCTGCTTGTCTATGAGTTTCCAAGCCATGTCAACTTGATTTTTGATTCTTAAACTTGGACTATTGACTCAGATGTTGGCTGCATTATGCAATGTTTACTTAGGGGCAAAACTCGAAGCCCTGACCCTGCTTAGAATGGCTTATCCCTTACCTGATGAACCATATCCCTTAGAAACTGCCCTCATTTGTGTATATTCATTAGGTCTCACTATTGTATTTGGTTGAAACAGGGCACACAATTACTAGACCGTGTAGAAGGCTACACAGGAGCCTCTTTCTTTCCTTTACCTCTTTATGTGCTGCATCATCCATGCCTATAGCTCTTTTTTTGTAAACTGAGTGTTATGATAAGTTATGTCACACCTTTTTTCTAAAAACCTGCACATTTCCTGAACGATAATGCTACTGCCTACAATATGTTTCAGAGATTTTGTTACTTGAAAACATGTTTTACAATGATCAGACTGGAACTTATCTTGAAACTGAAACTATTTGTGAAAATTATTAAAATCTGGTCTTGTTACGCTAAAACAAAACTGTTTCTATTTGCACGAATGGTCCAGACCCAGTAAACCTTTCAAAAATGTCCTGTATATGTATAAAAATGTTTTTGAACTGCTCTTACACTCTTATACACTAATCTATTAGTGTATAAGGGAGTATAAAGCTTTGGGGTCACTTGTACACTTTAAAAAAAATTTTCTAAAGATATAACTATCACTTAGACCATGTATTTGCATGCTTAATACTTATACTATTATGTGCGACATCCCCTTATCTACATTTATGTGATTTTCGCGAACCCACTTTCAAAACAGCCCTCTAGCTTATATATATCTTCCAAAACTTGACCCCTACACAAAAAAGGCCATTAAGGTTAGGGCTCGACTATTATGACGAGTCACGCTGACCCCAAATGAGCCAACATTTTGTTTTCAAAACAAACCCCTTTCAGTTTTGTACTAAATATGAAATTATTTGCAAAATAGACTATTTATGCAAAATACTCTTTTCATATGTAATTAGAATATCTATTTGTATTTTAACACTTGTTTACGATTAGGCTTTGTCATTAGATGCCATAGACGCGATTAGGCTTAAACATAGGACGAATTTGAAAGTTATTTGTTTGCATGTGTAAGTATATAATATCTTAGTTAAATTAATTCCCAAGTTAGTATTGATAACGACATACAATGTTTATATCTCAAAATTGAGACTCAGATGGTAACTACTTTTTGTGGGACTCGGGGAAGTGCCTAACACCTTCTTTTCCGAGTTATTTAGACTTCTTACCCACATAGAATCTCTGAAATAGACTAGTAGACCTATTGGACTTGACCTTAGACACTTAGGTGACCTAATACGCCTTAGAAATTATATTAGGTGGCGACTCCAACTCTTAAACTCAAACAAGTTCACCCAGTCAAATCTGAAACCCGACTCGCCTCGAGTTGAGTCCTAAATCAGGTATGACAGAATGACGACTCCGCTGGGGATACTCAAAGTCCTAACCACAATGAGTCTTTATTTTTGGGATTTATTTGATTATTATCTTGTTATTCATTATTATTATTGTTATACTAACTTGGCTTCTTTCTTTTTTGTTTTGTTTTTTCTTTCTTTTACTTTATATTATTTATTATATTATTTATGTGACATTTTGCATACTCCACTCATACTCCCCCACTCCTGGGAAACGACACTTCACACACTCACGACGATTACATGGATCCTACGGTCGCTTCACCACAAAAATACCTGTTAAGAGGGACATGTTTGAATACAGTTGGTCTGTGGTACATCCAACAATTTTAGATGATCCCACTCCTTGGCTGTCCACCTTGGGGAACCGTGTGTAGAATCACACCAATCTTCTATTATCATAAGCATGCATCATGCCGTAGGAGGGGCTCCCCGTGAGCCGACTAGTTCTCAATTCTTTAAACTATCTAAACGGGTTTTCCGACCCCAAAGGGACGTTTGGACACGATTATGTGCATTTGAGAGAAAAGAAAAGAAAAAAAAAAACTGAGACGAGAATGAAAACGCATTTTGATTTGTTAAAACTGAGACGAGAATGAAAACGCATTTTGATTTGTTCAATTATTCTCAAAAGGGACGGGGTTTTAAATTTTATTTCTTCTTTATTTTTAGGTCACAATGAGTCTAAAGTTCCATTGTTTTGGAATGACTATGGGCACACCTCCTTTGTTAACGAATTTGTAGAGCAACCTGTCACTAGAAGAGCAAACCGAAGTGCGTCAACACTTGGGTCATTTGGTTTCACTGTTAGAAATGGAACCATATAGAGAGATGATCGAAGCAGCAGTGTCATTTTGGGATGAAGAATTAAACGTGTTTAGGTTTGGGGATATTGAATTAACACCTTTGTTGGAAGAAATAGGGGGTTTTGTGTCACACTCAGGGTTACACAAGCATCGTTGGAAAGGGGGTCGCATAATAGCACCTAGCGTCCCCACAGATGACGAGTTTCGTAAGAAGTTAGGGATGGTAGCAAGTGTGGACGTTGGATTTTTACTATTAAAAAAGATCCCCTTTTCCTATTTCTACACTCGGTTCGGGCATTTGAGGGCGTATGATAGTCATAAGAAGGAGTTTGAGTCCTACGGTGATTGGAGGAGGGCTAGACCACTTGCATTTGCTATTGGTTTCCTAGGAGTGATGGTTTTCCCTGAGAGTTCAAGTCACGACATATGTTGAAGACTTAGTATGGTTGTCGATGCAGTGTTCAACAGGATTAATAGTTATTGTTATACCGTAGTTCCTATGATAGTAGCAGACATTTATCGAGCTCTAGGGCGTTGCAAAAGAGTAGCGAGATACTTCCAAGGGTGTACTCTTTTACTACAAGCATGGTTCAAAGAACATTTAGGGAAAGCAAGAGGCGCACAAGCATTGTCCAAACCAACTGGTTGCAACTACTTGATTGGGGAACGGTATGGGGTTCCAAAACTCAAACAGCCAAGTAGCACAGAGACATGGGTAAAATTGTTCGAAGACATAACGGAGGACTCAATCCAGTGGATGTTCACTTGGTTTCCTTCATCAGATTTCATCATTAGTTCTGAGAAGGCATCCTTTGTTATACTTATGGGGTTAAGAGGCCTCCAACCCTATCAACCGCTAAGAGTAATGAGGCAAGTAGGGAGGAAGCAAATCATACCATTGATACCAGACACGAAAGATTATCAGTTTGACTACACTGAAGACGTTGTTCCAAGGGTCAAAAGCATTAGGAAAGCATGGGTAGGAAGACAAGTCATGGAAAAAGCATCACTAGCACCTGATAGATACAACGCTGGATGCGAACCAAACTACAAAAGTTGGTTACGCTCTACTATAAAAGGAAATGTGGTGGTAGGGCCAAGTCGTGGAAACAACATAAGAGATCGTGAAGCAGAGGCTCAAATTCGGTACCGAGAGTTCATGTTAAAAGCTGTCAAGATAGATAAAGAAAATAAAGAAGAGATCGAAATGTGGAGGAAGCGTACATTAGAACTAGAGGGGAAGATAGAGGCATTGGATACAATACTTGAGCAATGGAATTCAGAGTGTGCAAAGGTAGACATCTTGCACTTGATTCGAGGAAACGTTTGCACAAAACATTGATTGTCTGTTTGAACATGATCAAAACTATAAGGGTGTTTTGGTCTTTACCTTTTCTTGTTTTTGTTTTCAGACTATGGCTGCAAAGGATACTCTTTCCCGACCTCCTCACTTGATCAGACTTTGGTGGGAGGATTTGGCCGCTGTCAGCAAAGCTCATGTTCAAAAGATGTTGGGGGGAATTGATAGCCCTCAAGAACTACACTACCGTGGCTGGTTTGGTCGAAGCTGCTACACATTTCTGGGACTACAAAAGGCTGTGTTTCACTTCAATGGTTTCGAGTTGGCACCGATGTTGGAAGAATTTTAGGATTAGCAGGGTTAGAGCCTGGACTCGCGACCATGATTTACCCTCGAGATGTGGAGCCTAATGAGTTCATTCAACTGCTGGGAGCTCCTTATGATCCATATGCCGAGGGAGTTGCCGATGGAAAGGTCACGTTGGAATACTTGCACTCTAGGTTTGGAGATCCAACACTTAGACACGAATGGAATAGGGCATGGGAAGTCCAAGATTGGGAATGGACTGAATCCAATACTTTCATCATTGCTTTTCTTGGAAGCATGGTTTTCCCCGAGAAAGGAGGCAAGATCGACATAAGGCTAGGGAAAGTAGTAGGGGGAATGCGCAAAGATTCCTTCAAACATCAAGTAAGCTTGGTTCCGATGATTTTGGGGGGAAGTGTATAGGGCTTTGACCAAATGTAGGAGGGGAGGAGAATTCTGCGAAGGTTGCAATCTGTTGCTGGAAACCTGGTTGATAGAGCATTTGCACAGCGTCTCTGTCTGTCCAGTGGCGCCAAAACCCTCTTGGCAAGGAGGAATCCGTTCACGTAGCGCCCGTATGGCTGGAACAGTGGCATGGGAATACCCCACAAATATGGAAGGTTGGTACGCCAAGCTCGAGAAGTTACAAGAGGTGCAATGGGTGATTGAACATTGTATTGGCTTTTTTATTTCCATACAAGGTCAAGACATCACTTTCTTGACGTTGATTGGATTTCGAGGAACTCATCACTATGTTCCTCTAAGGATCCTTCGGCAAGCGGGCATGACACAACAAACTCCGCAGTTAACTGAAGGAAGAAGTTTCAATGTTGACATAAAGGGCATCGAGCATCCGATGGTCCTCACCATACTGACATTGTGGGAGAAAAGACTTACTATGCAATTCTGCCGTGGTCGTGCCAGTAGCGTGAACCCCAGAGCTACTCTGACTTACCCTCAATGGCTCGATGAAGATAGGGCAAAGTATCGATCCAAGACTACACTAAAAAGGAAAGCCAAAGCTCCAAATACTGCTGAAAAATACAAGAAGTTGAAACAAGAGTTTAGCCAAAGGAAGAAGGAGTTAAGGTTGACACAAGAAAGGGAGATGAGGAGACAATACAAAGATAAGATCAAAGGGGACGAACTAAAGTATTGGGCCGGCACGGTCATGACTGCAAGGCAAGCTGCTGGGAATTTGCAAGATTTGCTCAAAGGATGGGGAGAATATTTTAAGTCAGTACCACTGGAAGAGAAGGAAGCGAGAGGGTTGGAAATTTGCGAGTTTCTAGTAAAAGCTCTGGGTGACATGGAGGATGGGAAAGACTTGCTGGAAATATTTGCTGATACTCCGCTCATTAGTCTGGTTCACAAACCCAAAGAAGAAGCCAAAGAGGAGAAGGAGATGGAAGACGCTGGAACTGATGTTTGAACCTGAAGTCCTTTTCACTTTGCGCCTAGTCTAGTCGTATCGAGTCAAGTCGTCTTGTCCTTTCTTTATTTTCGTTTTCATCGTAATCGAGTCATTAGTGGTGGTGATAAAGTAAAGCAAACTGAATAAAATTTCATTATTTTTTGGTTTTAGAGTGGTAATGATCATGTTTTTTTAGACAAAATGATGTGTTTGGTGCAAACATTACTTTGAATCTGCAATAGGCCTACCTCTGGCACGAAAGAGGTCCCATGCATGATAGGATGAGATTTTATTCAAACTAACGCATACTCACCCTTTTTTTCTTTTTTGTTTTGATTATGTCAGTCCCCAAGTCCGCGAAAATTTAGTTTGTGCATTCTGGCCGCGCCGCAATACCTGTTTAGGTCCAAAGGATCGATCCCAATGCCTCCCCTTTACGTACAAGGACAAGGACGAGACAAAATATCATGGCTGAGTTTGACAAGGTTGGCACCCCTGAGAAACAAAGCATGGCTGCCTATGAAAACTACGCTAAGCTGGAGCAGAGGTTGCTCAAATTGGAAAATAGGATCCCTCTGGCCCATATTGATGAGATCACTGAACCAAACCAAATTGCCCGCCCTCACGGCAAAGATCCACTTTACCCCGAAAGAGACCTTCCTTACCCTACCCATACTGCACTACAAAAGCACAACAACACAGCCTACCCGCCTTCACCGTTGAAACCAAAACCATTGCATCACCCACCAAGGACCATGAAATATACGCATGGACTAAGGAAGGCCCAGATAGCTCCAAAGAACAAGTCCAATGGCTGGTTTAGAAGTTCAAACAACTCCAAGGCGCTAAGGGAACCCGAGGGTTAGCTTATGAGGATCTCTGCTCGTATCCGGACTTAAAACTACCTGAAGGCTACAAGACACCAAAGTTCAACATGTTCGATGCAGTGGAGGCCCAATGGCTCATTTAAGGTCTTACTGTGACAAGCTGGTTGGGGTTAGACATGATGAGAAGATTCGCATGCAGCTGTTTAATCGCAGTCTAACTGGAGATGCATTGGTGTGCTACTCTAAGCAACAAACAAAGAAGTGGACGAGTTGGGAAGCAATGGCTGGATACTTTGTTGACAGTTTTGGTCATAACACTGATACTATGCCTGATCGGTTTTACTTAGAGAAGCTGAAGAAGAAGCCCACTAAGACTTTTATAGAGTTTGCAACTAGGTGGAGGGCTGAAGCCGCCAAAGTCCAGCCTCCCATGGAAGATGCTGAGATAGTGGCAACTTTCATCCGCATTCAAGAGGATGTTGATTTTCGACAAGATGCTGAATTTGCAAGACAAGAAGTTTGGAGAATTGATCAAGATTGGTGACATGGTCGAAGATGGACTCAAGACTAGAAGGATTGTTAGTATGGCCGCACTACAAGCCACTAACAAAGCCCTACAAGCTGGCAGCACTGCTACCTCAAGAAAGAAGAAGGACGACGTCTCCTTCGTGGCTGCATCACTTGACCACTCCCCTACTCACAACCATTACCATCAAACACCTCCTCTATCCTACCCATACATACCACCCACATCTACCCACCCAGTCTATAACACCCAGCCCATGTACCAAAACCCGCCACCGCAAAGACCAACATACTCACTAAGCCCTAATTACCGAAATACCAATGCTTACTCTCCAAGGCCTCACGTCAATAATAACCCAAGAACCAAAAGAAACTACACCTCGCTAGCTGAATCCCGTACTCAATTGTTCGAGAGACTCAAAGCAGCTGGTCATATATAACCCGTGCCATTCAAGATGCCTGATAGAATGACACCTTACTTTGATCAAATTAAAACCTGTGCCTATCACTCTGGAGGACCTGGTCACGATACTGAAAAGTGCTATGCCCTGAGGGACAAAATACAAGACTTGATCGACCAAAAGGTGATACATCTAAAGACTCCAAACGTGCACAACAACCCTCTGCCTAATCATAGGGACAATAGGGTAAACTTGATCGAATTGGACGAGGAATGCAACTTGGAAGGGACTATTGTCAAGGCGAAATAAAATGCACCAGCGACCGCTTCAGTTGCTCAAGCCGCTACAACACCGGAGCCCATTGAGGTAGAAGTGGCTCCCAAATTCTATGTCGATGTGGTCCCACCATACAGCGACAAGGCGGTGGCCTGGGACTATGAAAGGGAAAAAAAGAACAAGGTTGTGGCTGAGACTGTCGCTGCACAAGGGATGACTAGAAGTGGGAAGATCTGCACTCCTGAGCATCTAGTTCAAGAGAGATGAGGCATTAGCAAGGAAGAGTCTAAGGGACTATGGAAGAAAGTACAAGAAAATGAGTACTCCGTAATCGAGCACTTGGGCAAAACTCCAGCGCAAATCTCTATTTTGTCTCTGCTCCTCAAGTCGGAGAGCCACCGAAGTGCTTTTATGAAGGTGTTGGACGAAGCACATGTTCCGGTGGACACTTCAGTTGAGAACCTAGCTAGTATGGTTGGATAAGTCATGGAAGCCAACCGAATTGCTTTTCTCGGAGATGAGCTACCACTTGAGGGTGGAATCACAACAAAGCTTTGCACGTCACTTTCAAGTGCAAAGACTGGTTCGTAGGGAGAGTTATGATCTACGGAGGTTCCGGTCTGAACATATGCCCATTCATCACTCAGAAAAGAATGGGAATTGACCAAAGCAAGATAAGGGAGAGTGACATGAAAGTGAAGGCGTTTGATGGGTCACAAAGAAGTACCATTGGGGAGATCGACCTAACTATCATGGTTGGTCTTGTAGAGTTCACTGCTGAGTTCCATGTTATGGACATCTCTGCTTCCTACAATCTGCTACTGGGGAGGCCCTGGATCTATATGGCTGGTGCGGTGCCTTCTACATTACACCAAACCGTGAAGTTCGAATGGGATCACAATGAGGTGGTGGTGTTTGGTGAGGGGAACAATTCTATCTACAATGAGCAAACTATACTAGCAATTGAAGGGAGCACTCCTGATGGGCAGACATTCTACACTGTAGAACTTGTGGGAGCAGTACAAGGCACTCGAGGAGGACGCCGCAAGAACTACAATTCAAGTCGGGATCCTGCAAGCACGGTCCAAGGAGGTTACACTGCACACTTTACTCCCAAGTTGATCAACACACTGCCTGGAGTTGAAGAAAGAAACAGGAACTTTTATAGTGCCTATTGGGATAGCCGAGGCAAGGGCTACGAGCGAAGGAACTTGGTCTTGGAGCCAGTCATGTCTGACTGGGGAGTGCCATCACGAGAATTTTGTGAGACCCTACCAACTAAGACCGAGAAGCGGCCAATATACTCACCCAATGCTCGTCCCAATTGGAAACGTATCTCTGAAGAAACAAAAGGAAAGCAAGTGTGGATACCCAAAGCACCTGAACCTATGGAGTTGGTGATCGAGGAGCCATATGTACTCCCACAGCCTGCAAAGTGGCCCGGAGACTGGGTTATAGGCATCATGATCAAGCAAGGCTATGAACCGGACAAAGGTTTAGGCAAGAACATGGATGGTATTGTCGAGCCAATCAGAATTGTGATGAGGCCCGACAATGAGAAGGCTGGCATAGGGTATATCGTGACCTATGAAAAGAGCATGGAAGAGGCATCGCTGGACTTCAAGTTCTACAAGAAAAGTACCGAGACTCTCTTGCATATCTTCGTCTCGTTTGAATACTTGGATGGTCGAAAAAGGGAAGTGTCCGCATGGTGCAATGCAAACCTGAGGGAAAGCTAAACACTAAGAAGACGCGGAAGAAAACAAGAATAATAGAAGCAACAGAAATCTTGCTTCAATTCAAAAGAACAGTGAGGAACCTGTCTCAGAGCTCAATCGAATGAAGGTTAAGACGCACCTATGCTATACAACAATCCTCAAGAAGAACAAGCTTCTTGCAAATTGAATGACCAAGAAGAAAATGTTCAATCGAAGACACCGAATGACACAAGTTCTTTAAAATCCCACGTCGGGGTTTGGCTCCATCGGAGACTCACAATAGCACTTACTATGTTTGATCATTCAACAACTAAAAACTGTCTTACAAATGAAATGTAAAGGAGTATATATAGACTATGCTAGGGGTAAAACAGTAATTGGTCACAGGTGACCAATAAAAACAAGCTACGCAGGGCTGATTAACTGTATGTGTTCGGCAGCCTTGACTTCGGTGCTTGGTTGCTTGCTCGAACACATGTGTCATCGGGCGCTCACTTGACTTCGAACACAATTTGTTGTATTCGGTTCTGTGCTGCTCGGCGCCAAGAGTTGGTGTTCGGTCACTTTGTCCTCGGGCTCAAATTCAAAGAGGTAGCCTTCGGTTCTTGATCTCGGCCGCTCAGCTTCGGAGTAGTTGCTTTCCTTCGGCCAAGCCAAGTGAATGTGGACATCGTGCAGCAGCTTGGCTTGGCTTCGTGTCATTTGCCTTGGTGGATCGAACACTTGATCATCACGTGTTCGGGCTGCATCATCCTCCCCTTCTTGAGAAGATTTCGTCCTCAAAATCGAGCCCTCCTCATCCTCCGAAGTTTGACCTACAACAAAAGGAACTAAGATAGCAACATTAAATGTGTTGGACATGTTATACTCACCAGGGAGGTCGATCACATAAGCATTGTTGTTGATCTTGCTCAGCACTTGAAATGGACCATCCCCTCGAGGAGCCAACTATCCTTTCCTTTGGTTTGGGAAGCGTTCCTTCCGGAAGTGAACCCAAACCCAATCTCCCTTCTACAAGTCCTACTTTTTACGCCCCTTGTTTTTCTTCGATGCAACTTTGGCATAAGCTTCCTCGAGGTTCTTCTTCACCTTTGCATGCAACTCGATCAAGGCAGTGGCTCGCCGAGTACCTTCAAAATCAATAACAGAATCTCGAGGCAATGGGGTTAAATCAAGTGGAATTAAAGGGTTAAACCATACACACATTCGAACGGGGTCATATTTATCATTCGATACACCGTTCGATTGTATGCAAACTCCATCATGGGCAAACGATCTGTCCAGTTTCCAACTTTGCCTTTGGTCATTGCTCAAAGAAAAGATCCCAAGGTTCGATTAACTACCTCGGTCTGTCCATCAGTCTGAGGATGGTGAGACGTTGAGAATAGTAGTTTGGTGCCGAGGGCACCCCACAAGCATTTCCAAAAATGACTCAAGAACTTTGAGTCTCGATCACTCACAATAGTACGAGGCACACCATGCAATTTCAACACATTAGAAATAAACAAAGTAGCTCCATGTTGTGCATCATCACACTTTTTGCAAGGAATAAAGTCAGCCGTTTTTTGAAAAATGGTCAACTACGACAAAGATGCTATCATTTCCACCCCCGACCTCGGTAACCCCAACACAAAGTCCATGGATATATCAACCCAAGATCGATCCGGCACAGGCAACGGGGTGTACAAACCAAGAGGGCTGGACTTCGATTTAGATTTCTTGCAAACGAGACAAGTGTTGCAAAGCTTTTCCACATCTCCTCGCATTTTTGGCCAATGGAACTGCTCGGTTAGGATACCAAGAGTTTTGTCGACACCAAAGTGTCCCATCAAGCCTCCGGAGTGAGCTTCTCGAACTAAGAGCTCTCTCCACGATGACACTTGCACACAAACCCTCCCATTCTTGAAGAGGTAACCATCGTGCCACTGATATTTCTCAACCCTTCGGCCACTCGAGATTGCGTCACGAACGCATTTCAGCTTGGGATCGTCTTCGTACATCAACTTGATGCTTTCGAATCCCATGAGCCTCGAGGCGAGAGTGGTCGCTAAGGCAAATTTCTTTGATAGCGCATCGGCCACAACATTGTCTTTTTCCTTTTTGTAATGAATTACATAGGGAAAACTTTCAACGAATTCAACCCATTTGGCATGCCTTCGGTTTAATTTCTCCTGACCTCGGAGATGTTTTAAAGATTCATGATCACTTTTAATCACAAACTCTCAAGGCCATAATAATGTTGCCAATGGGCGAGTGCTCGAACGAGGGCATACAACTCCTTGTCGTGCGTAGAGTAGTTCAAGGTTGCACCCTTAAGCTTTTCGCTAAAGTAAGAGATCGGCTTCGATTCTTGCATAAGCACTCCTCCGATCCGAACTCCGGACACATCACACTCGACTTCGAATGCTTTGCCGAAGTCAGGGAGTTGCAACAACGGGGCAGAGCAAAGCCTCCGTTTCAACTCTTGGAAAGCCCTCTCTGGGGACTCTCCTCACACAAATGGATGGTCTTTCTTAACCAGCTCGGTTAAAGGAGCTGCTACGGTGCTAAAGTCACGCACAAACCTTCAGTAAAAACTAGCTAAGCTGTGGAAGCTACGAACTTGTGATACCGAGGTTGGAGTTGGCCAATCTTTGATGGCTTCGACTTTTGACTTGTCGACTACAACACCATTAGCACTGACAAAGAATCCTAGAAAGACTACACGTTCGACACAAAAGGCACATTTCTTGAAGTTAGCATATAACTTCTCTTCTCTAAGCTTATCAAGCACTAGCCTTAGGTGTTCGACATGTTCATCCACAGATTTACTATAAACAAGTTTGTCATCGAAGTAAACGACAATAAACTTATTTATGAACGGTTTTGAGCACATGTTTCATCAGTCGCATGAATGTGCTTGGTGCATTGGATAAGCCGAAAGGCATCACCAACCATTCGTAGAGACCGAACTTGGTCTTGAATGCAGTTTTCCACTCGTCTCTGGGTTTCATTCGGATTTGGTGGTAACCGGACCTGAGGTCTATCTTCGAAAAGAATGAAGAACCACTTAACTCGTCTAGCATGTCATCTAATCGAGGGATAGGATGACGATACTTTACCGTTATTTTGTTGACTGCTAGGCAATCAACGCGCATTCGCCATGTTCCATCTTTCTGCGGGACAAGGATAACAGGAACGGCGCAAGGACTCAAGCTCTCTCGAATAAGGCCCTTGTTCAGCAACTTATCAACCTGCCTTTGGAGCTCTTTGGTGTTTTCGAGATTATACCGGTATGCAGGTTTGTTGGGGATTTGAGACACCGGTACGAATTCAATTTGGTACTCGATTCCTCTCAACGGAGGTAATCCACCCGGCGTTTCTTCGAGAGATATGTCTCCGAAGTCCTGCAAAAACACTTTGTACAGTAATAGGCAAAGGGTTATCGTTAGAAAAATCATCATTAGAGTTTAGAACGATACCCTTGTGCACGATGCAAATCATCATCTGATCGTTGTCGTTGCCTCGTAGATACTCACCCGGTTGCATGATTGCACATATACTTCTTACTTCGGGCGGTGAGTTTTTATCTTTGGCCACAATTTTTGTTCCCATCGGAAGCTTAGCTTTGGACGCTTCTTTCAATTCTTTCATTTGTTTATAGTCCTCGGTGACTTGTTTCGGAGACAAGGGTTTGAGTATGAAATCTTCCCTTCGAGCTTTGCAGTGTAAGTGTTTGACCTTCCATTGTGAACTACCAACCAATCATACTGCCATGGTCGACCCAATAACATATGACAAGCTTGCATCGGTACCACATAGAACATCATCTCATCTTGATATTCTCCAACTCTAAATTTGATCCACACTTGTTTGACAACCCTCAATTCTCCACACTCATTCAACCATTATAATTTGTAAGGATGGGGATGTTTCAAAGTAGGTAATCCCAATTGTGAAAGCAAAGTTTGGCTCACTACATTTGCGCAACTACGCGAATCAATGATCATCGAAAAAACTTTCCCCCTTACTCGACATCGGGCATGGAAATGGTTTTCTCTTTGGTTGTCCTCTTCTTCAATAGTCATGCAACTCAAATTCCTTCGAACTACAAGAAATATTTCTGGATGATCAGCTTCGGCAGCTTCACGACCATCATCATCTTCAGCTTGGTCAATCTCCTCGATATATTCCTCTTCGGTGTCACTCGCCTGGTCACAAACATCTCCATTGTCGAGCACAAGCATAATCTTGCAAGTTGGACACTCTTTTGCCATGTGACCATAACCTTTGCATTTATGACACTGAATACTTGAAGCACTAGGAGAATTAAGTTGAGCCTTACCTCCCACTTCTCTTGGTTGGTTAACGGTCACACCCCTTTCAAAGGGTTTCTTCGAATCTCGAACAGTGTTAGCACTTGTTGGATTAGGACTCTTCCATTCTTTACCTCAGTTCAAAGGAGTTGAAGTAGTGACTCCTCGGTACCGGTTTGCCTTACCGTCTTTCACCCATTTCTCAGCTTCAGTAGCGGCTTCGAACAAACCTTCCAACGTGTGATACACGTGTAGTCTCAATTGAGATGACACCTCCCGAGCCAAGCCATTTTTGAACCGAATAGTGGCTTGCTCTTCATCTTCTACCAGATCAAGATTCAACCGAATTCTCACGAACTCATCATGATACTCTTGAACTGACTTGGACCCTTGCTTTAACTCATAGAGCTTTTGAAGTTGAGTTTGCCTATACTTGGCACTCAAATACTTAGCATCCATTGCTCTCTTCAATTGAGCCCAAGTAGTGACTTCGGGATAGACATTCCTTCGTCTAAGCCTCTTGTCAGCTTCCCACCACATAGATGCATACGCTTTGAACGAAGCAATGGCATGTGCAGCTTTCCTCTCTTCGGTCATCTCATTGGTTTCGAAGATTCGCTCCATTTTAAGCTTCCATTCAAGATATTCATCCGGATCACTAGTTCCTCTGAATGGTGGAATAGTGATCTTGACACTGTTCAAATTTGAATCTCGAGCACCACGAACCTGTTCGGGATGCTCATCATAGTAATCATCAGCCTCACGCTCAATATGTCGTTCAACATTTGCGCCTCGGCCTCGACCTCGGAAATTTCCACGACCTCGTTGAACTTGCCTTCGTTGAACGAACGGCTGCTCATATTCAGGTTCGGCATCAGGATATTCTCCTTCATCCACCTCTTCATCAACGGCCTCAATTTGTCTTTGGGCCATTGGAAGTGGCACTGTTTCACTTCGGGGAATGCACAAGTGTTGATTCCCAGCTTAGGGATTGCTCAAGTTTTGTTGTGTTTCGGGATTGCCCAAAACTTCCTTTTGAATAGCCTCGCTCTTCAACTGATGTTGCTGAACAAGCTCAGCAAACAGCTCAGGTTTCATCGGAGTGGAGTTGCTAGTTCCAGTGCCGGACCCAGGTAAGGCCACAGACACACTTCCTTGCTCGAGTTGAGCTACTCGAGCACTCACTCCTCTTACTTCGGTATTAACGCCTTGTATCGCAGCCATGAGATCGGCTAACGACAGTTAGGGCTTCTCAATGCCTTTGCCTTCGCCTCCATTCCCAGCCATGGTACCTGCACGAATCAAAGACCAATAAAAATGTTAAGGTTAAAATCACCTCACACATTCCCTCACCTTTGATGGGTGGCACTCGGGTCCACTCAATTTTTGGGTTCGGTTTTGGTCACTCAAGAACTTGTAGCCAATGGCTTCCTCAGTTGATCAACTTCTCTCAGTTCCTTCGAATTTGACAAGTTACAATGTCTCCTTCGGGATGAGTGAATTGATACGACTCGATGGAACGGACGCTATTTACTCTGCGCTTTGGAAGTCAAAGAATTTTCTATGAAAGTTGGACTTCGGTCACCCATTCATGAGTTCCTATAAGCTCAATGAGTTAGTACGACCTCGAGTAGGAAGAATTACTCTAGACATCCACTAACTAGATTTATCGATCACAAGAAAAGTGAAAACCTAGGAGAATCTACCCTTTTTAATTCCTATTCGGAATCTTTTTCGAACACACCAACTCTTGTCCGTACAAGAGTGGTCCCTCCTTGGTACGGATAGGGTTTTACCTTATCCAATTCCCTTTTCTGGCCGACAAATTTTCACGTGGGGTTTTGATCTTTACACTTTACCCCTTTCTTCTACAATGGAACAGTGAAGTTTTTACTCCGGTTTATGGGACAACTTTAACTTCGTTCACTGACCAAAATTTCTAACAGAATTTGGGTTGCTCTTTCAACTCCTGTAACAACAATAACGGAGGAAATCAGTTCAAAATCCTTTGAGCTAAGAACCCAGCTCTTCGCGTTCGTACACTGTTACAAACGTAACAATTTTCCAGTGTACGGACGACGGTTCAAATTTTAGAACTTCGAAATTTAAGCACAAAACACCGAAATCAATCAAGAACCACCAGTCTTCATCGGTAACAACCAAAAACACAGTGGGGTTCGAAATCAGTCACCACTAAGCTCAAAACAATCCAAAATTTCGTTAAGAAACCCTAGTCACAAACGTTGTACGTCGGGTACTCAAATTGATCCTTGGACAGCGGTGCACTCAAATCAATGGTTGTTTGATTCAAACAACCAACAATCAACCAAAATTTTTGAATTTTTCTTTTGTACTTTTTTTTTTGGGTAAACACCACAGCAACAACAATCAACAACAAGGAAGAAAGCTGAAACTGGAGACACAAAGCACGAATAAACGAACAGGATTTGAGGTTCTAGAAACAAGCTCAAACCTTGCTCTGATACCAAGATGGTGCAGTGCAAACCTGAGGGAAAGCTAAACACGAAGAAGACGTGGAAGAAAACAAGAATAAAAGATAGAAGCAAGACAAATCTTGCTTCGATTCAAAAGAACAGTGAGGAGCCTGTCTCAAAGCTCGATCGAATGAAGGTCAAGACGCACCTATGCTATGCAATAATCCTCAAGTAGAACAAGCTTCTTGCAAATTGAATGACCAAGAAGAAAATGTTCAATCAAAGACACCAAATGACACAAGTTCTTTAAAATTCAACGTCGGGGTTTGGCTCCATCAGAGACTCACAATAGCACTTGCTATGTTTGATCATTCAACAACTAAAAACTGTCTTACAAATGAAATGTAAAGGAGTATATATAGACTATGCTAGGGATAAAACAGTAATTGGTCACAGGTGACCAATAAAAACAAGCCACGTAGGGCTGAGTAACTGTATGTGTTCTGCAGCCTTGACTTCGGTGCTTGGTTGCTTGCTCGAACACATGTGTCATCGGGCGGTCACTTGACTTCGAACACAATTTGTTATGTTCGGTTCTGTGCTGCTCGGCGCCAAGAGTTGGTGTTCTGTCACTTTGTCCTCGGGCTCAAATTCAAAGAGGCAGCCTTCGGTTCTTGATCCCAGCCACTCAGCTTTGGAGTAGTTGCTTTCCTTCGGCCAAGCCAAGTGAATGCGGACATCGTGCAGCAGCTTGACTTGGCTTCGTATCATTGGCCTCGGTGGATCGAACCCTTGATCAGCACGTGTTCGGGCTGCATCACCGTAGCATAAGTAGTGGATCCAAAGAAAGCTGATGCTGAAGAGGATTTGCTGGCAGGAATACAAAATCTATTTGTAGCTGATAAGGACTGCTGTGTGATTCTGGAAGAACATGTTAAACCTCCTGGACTGACAAAGGCTGAATAAGGAGCAACACTGAACAACTAGACCAGCAAGCGGGCCCAAGCATACCGTGGACCTTACATCCATACTAATAATCCTATTGAGTCTACAATCGCAATGTGTAATGAAACAACAGAGCTTGGAGAAGCTAGAGCTGATTATGATGATTTTGATGAAACTACACAAGAAGAATTTGAAAGATTCGAAAACAAACCTAAGCCAAACCTTGAGGAGACTGAGGTGATAAACTTAGGCGATGAGGAAACTGTGAAAGAGACAAGGATCAGTGTACATCTCACCGCCGAAGATAAAAAGTTGTATGCTGAGTTTCTTAAGGAGTATGAGGATGTATTCGCTTGGTCGTACGACGACATGACTAGCATAAGCACGAATGTGGTAGCTCAAAAAATACCTATTAATCCGGGCTTTCCGCCAGTCAAGAAAAAGGCACGAACTTTCAAGTCATCAGTTCTGCTGAAAATTGGTGAAGAGGTAACTAAGAAACTCAACGCAGGGATTTTGAAAATGGTCAAGTATCCAAGTTGGTTTGCCAACATTGTCCCAGTGCCGAAGAAAGATGGGAAACTCCGAGTTTGCTTCGGCTACAGAGATCTGAATAGAGCAAGTCCGAAGGATGATTTTCCACTGCCAAACATACATATCCTGATTGACAATTGCGCGAAGCATGAACTGCAATCCTTTGTAGACTGCTTCGCTGGTTATCATCAAGTTCTCATGGATGAGGAGGATGCCAAGAAGACAGCTTTCGCTATATCTTGGGGAGACTATTGCTACAAGGTTATGCCATTCAGCTTGAAGAATGCTGGGGCAACTTACATGAGGGCTATGACAACTATTTTCCACGACCTATTACACAAGGACATTGAAGTCTATGTGGACGACGTGATCATCAAATGGAAGAAGAGTTCGGAGCACCTTGACAACTTGCGCAAGTTCTTCAATCGCTTGCAAAAGTACAATTTGAAGCTAAATCCAGCAAAATCTGCATTTGGTCTCCCGGCAGGTAAGCTCTTGGGTTTCATTGTTAGTAGGAGGGGTATCGAGTTGGATCCTTCCAAGATCAAAGCCATCAAAGAACCGCCACCCCCGAGAAGCAAGAAAGAGGTTATGAGCTTCCTGGGAAGGCTCAATTGCATCAGCCGTTTCATAGCACAATCCACCGTCATCTGTGAGCCAATCATCAAGTTTCTGAAGAAAGACGCGGCGATCGAGTGGACAGTGGATTGCCAAAAGGCATTTGATCGGATCAAAGAATATTTGTCGTGCCCACCTGTACTGGTCCCACTCAAGCTTGGGCGACCTTTGATATTATATCTGTCTGTGGTAGACTCGGCCTTTGGTGGTGTACTGGGACAACATGATTCAACTGGGAGGAAGAAGCAAGCCATATATTATCTGAGCAAGAAGTTCACTCCTTATGAGGCCAAGTACATATTGCTTGAGCGCATGTGTTGTGCGTTAACATGGACATCACAAAAGTTGAGGCACTACTTGACATCCTATTCAACGTTGCTGATATCAATGATGAACCCTCTTAAGCACATTTTTCAAAAACCAATGCCCACTGGAAAGCTGGCTAAATGGGAGATGCTGCTCAGCGAATTCGACATCACTTTTGTTACTCAAAAGACGGTGAAAGCTAAAGCCTTGGCCGATCAAATGGCCGAGAACCCAGTGGGAGATGACTATGAGCCTTTGCACACCTACTTCCCTGATGAAGAAGTCATGTTCGTAGGAGAAGAGATCATCGAAGAATATGATGGTTGGAGGCTATTCTTTGATGGAGCGGTCAATTTCAGAGGAGTCGGCATTGGAGCGGTATTAGTTTCCGAGACTGGACAACATTATCCCATCACGGCCAAACTGAGGTTCCCTTGCACCAACAACATGGCAGAGTATGAGGCCTGCATTTTGGGTCTTAGATCAGCCGTAGATATGAACATACAAGAGTTGCTTGCAATCGGAGATTCGGACTTACTGATTCACCAAGTCCGAGGAGAATGGACATCGAAGAAATCTAAAATACTGCCATACTTGGAGTGCATAAAGGAATTGAAGAAAAGATTCACCAAGATAGAGTTCCAGCATGTACCTAGATTGCAGAATGGGAGGAACAAGTAAAACATACCATTGAGGCCCCAACAAGCATCTTGGCTAATCTCTTCGCCGAGGTGAAATCTCTAAACCTCAAAATGGAAATGTTTGAAAAAGAAAGGACCCCGAGTGTCCACAAAGATGCCGGAGAGGGCACAAGTGATGGCTCAACCGTGAGGCTAGATCAATTTGCTAAGCTAGCTCATCAACGACGGTTGAAAGAGGAAGCTCTTGTTCATGAAAGATTGTTGGGCAATCCCAAACCCTTGGGAAATCCTCAAGGTGAAGTTTCACTCATGCGGCCCCGTAGAAATGTTTCACCCCTTGAGCAAGTTGTTGAGGCTCAAGAAGGGGAGGGCCTCTGTTTTGGTGAAATTATGATGATTATGATGCTCCCTATCCAAATAGGAGGGCAATGAATGGGGGCTAGGGAATGGATGGAGGTCGTGGGCGAGGTCGTGGGCCTCCAAGGGTTTTTGTAGGGAGGAACTTGAGGCGAGAGTATAAGGATGTTGATGACTACTATGGGGGACAACCGGAACCAAACCGTGGAGGTCGTGACAACAACCTCAATAGTGTAAAGATCACTATCCCACCTTTCAAAGGGACTAGTGATCCGGAAAAATTCTTAGAGTGGAAGGTTCAATTGGAGTAGGTATTTGATACAAATGACATGTCCGAGGAGAAGAAAGCCATTTATGCCATTGCTTCATTTAAGTCATATGCTTTCACATGGTGGGAATCCGTCAAGAGGTCAAGAAGACGAGTTGGGATGCCGATGAACATTGCTTGGGAGGAATTAAAAGAGGTAATGAGTACCAAATATGTGACACCCAAGTATAGACAAGAACAACTCATGAGGCTTTATGAGTTGAAACGAGGCTTCAAGTCGGTTGATGAGTATTTCAACGAATTTGAAAAGAACCGAATGGCCCTTGACATGGAAACGGAAGATGAGGAGCAAGCTATCATCCGATTTAAGAATGGTTTTAGCCGGGAGATTGCTTTTCAATTGAGGCTACACATCTTTCATTCTCTTCAAAAATGTTTGTGATGCCGCGGTTGAAGCTGAAAAATGGCTCGTGGAAGAGATTGTTCCTCACTTTAGGAGTAATACTTCTACTTCCATGACTCCACCCAAAGAATGTAAAAGCCCGAACACAAGTTGTACTAGTGGAAGTCGTGATGTCAAGAAGCCTTTTGAGAAGGCCACTCCAAGAAGCTACTTCAAAGAAGTGGGAGGTAATCTTAAAACTCAATTAAATACTCATTCTTCTTCTTCTTTTCAACGTCACAAGTGTAAAGGCTATGGCCACTTTGCCAAAGATTGTCCCACCAAAAAAACAATGATAATCATGGATGATGGGATGGTGTATGAGGAGGAAATAAGCCCGAGGGTGAGGTTGTTGAGGATGGTGAGGTAGTTGAGGGAGAAGAGGATGCGGCGGAGAGTGATGACCCTAGCATGTTCTTAGTGTACGTCTTAGTTTGAGTGCCATGATGAGTGAGGAGGAGGTAGATCTGCAAAGGGAGAACAGGTGTAGGGTGAAGGGACAAATGTGCTCCATGATTATTGACTCGGGTAGTTGTGCTAATGTGGTGAGCCAAACTTTGGTCTCACAATTGAAATTGTCTACCCTTAAACACCCAAGCCCCTACCGATTAAAATGGTTGAGTGAATGTGGGGAGTTGAAGGTGGTGACGCAAGTCTTGATAGAGTTCAAGATTGGAAACTATCAAGACGAGCTAATGTTTGATGTGGTGCCAATGCAAGCTTTCCACCTCTTGTTTGGTAGGCTTTGGCAATATGATAGGAGTGTGGTACATGATGGCCGAGCCAACACTTACACGACCAAGCATGAGGGTATGAAATATGTTCTCAAGCCCTTGACACCAAAGTAAGTGAGTGATGACTATAGGCGTATGAGGGAGTTGAGAGAAGCGGCTAAAGCTAAGTCCGTTGTGGAGACTAAGCCTTTGGCCGAGGGCCCTACCACTCCATCTTCTATCACCGGTAGCATTTGTGCTATGATGTAACCGGGTGAATACTTGAGAGGTAATGATGACACCAAAATGCTCATTTGCCTAGTGCACAAAGGTATGGTTCTAAATTCCGATAATGATTATTTTTCTAACCCTAACCCTTTGCCTAGTGCTATTTATAATGTTTTGAAGGTTTTTGAGGACATGTTCCCGAAAGAGATGCCAAGTGGATCTCCTCCTTTGAGGGGGATTGAACAGCAAATTGATTTTGTCCTGGGGTCCAAAATTCCAAACAAGCCGGTCTATAGGAGCAGTCCCGAGGATACAAAGGAGTCGCAAAAGCAAGTAGATGAGTTGCTCAACAAGGGCTTGGTTCGTGAAAGCTTGAGTCCGTGTGTCGTGCCGGTCATTCTTGTGCCAAAGAAGGACGGGACATGGAGGATGTGTGTTGATTGCCACGCGGTCAACAAGATAACGGTAAAGTATCGTCATCCCATTCCTAGACTTGATGACATGCTTGATGAATTGAGTGGTGCTAGTGTCTTTACAATGATAGATCTTAGGTCCGGAAACCACCAAATCCAGATGAAACCTGGTGATGAGTGAAAAACCACATTCAAGACCAAATTTGGTCTCTATGAATGGTTGGTGTTGCCTTTTGGCCTCTCCAACGCACCTAGCACTTTTAGGCGGTTAATGAACCATGTCTTAAAGCCATTTATCAACAAGTTTTTTGTCGTATATTTTGATGATATCTTGATATACAGCAAATCAATAGATGACCATGCGGGCCACTTGAGTCAAGTTCTTGAAGTGCTAAGAGCCGAAAAACTCTATGCCAATTTTAAAAAGTGTGCCTTTTGTGTTGAAAAGACTGTCTTTCTTGGCTTTGTTGTTAGTGCCAATGGCGTAGAGGTCGATGAGACCAAAGTCGAAGCCATTAGAGATTGGCCAACTCCTACTACCATCTCTCATTTTAGGAGTTTCCGTGGCCTTGCTAGGTTCTATAGGCACTTTGTGGGGGACTTTAGTACCATTGTCGCACCACTCACCGAGTTGGTGAAGAAAGACAAGGCCTTTGTGTGGGGAGAGCCTCAAGAGAAGGCTTTCCAAGAGTTGAAAAGTAGGTTGAGTACCGCCATTTTTTTGCAATTGCCCGACTTCGAAAAGGAATTTGAGGTTTAATGTGATGTCCCTGGGGTGGGTATTGGGGGTGTTCTCATGCAAGAAGGGAAACCCGTTGCCTACTTTAGTAAAAAGTTGAAGGGTGCAACCTTGAATTACTCCACGTATGACAAGAAGTTTGTATGCCCTTGTGAGAGCTCTAGCTCATTGGCAACACTATCTATAGCCTAGGGAATTTGTGATCAAGATTGACCATGAGTCACTCAAGCATCTTAGAGGCTAAGAGAAATTGAACAAGACACATGCCAAGTGGGTGGAGTTCATTGATTCTTTTCCCTATGTAATTCATTACAAGAAGGGAAAGGATAATGTTGAAGCCGATGCACTTTCTAGGAGGTTCGCCCTTGCTACCACTCTTGCTTCTAGGCTTATGGGTATAAAATTGTCGTATGAACATGTCCCAAAGCTCAAGAGCATTCATGATGCTCTAGTGAGTGGCGAGAGGGTGGAGAAATACCAATGGGTAAATGGCTACGTTGTCAAGAATGAGAGAGTGTGTGTCCCCGAGTCCTCTTAGAGAGAATTGCTAGTATGAGAAGCACATTGTGGGGGCTTGATGGGTCACTTTGGATAAGACTATGGCCATAGTAAAAGAGCAATTCCATTGGCCGAAAATGAGGCTTCTACACCTATGGCTTGTACACTTCTTTGCACGTACTTACTATTCCGTGGATTGATATTTCTATGGATTTTGTTATGGCTTTGCCTCGAACTAGGGGAGGACACGATAAAATTTATGTTGTCGTTGATAGATTCTTAAAAAGGAGTCATGATGCACAACATGTAGCTTCTTTGTTTATTGATAATGTGTTAAAGTTGCATGGGGTGGCTCGTGTCATATCCTATTTTTACCCGAAACGGTTAAAGTTCGAAATATGGTCGACTTAGTGGGTAACTCACGGGTAAAGAATTGGAGTCGCCACCTAACATATTTTTTAACTAGGCGTATTAGGGCAGCTATTTTGCTTCTAGTTAATTTTTATAATTAACTCCGAAACTTAGTCTACTAACCAGATATTGTAGGTAAGAGGTTCAAGTTAACTCGAGAGAAAGGGGTTAGGCACTTCTCGAGCTCCACCAAATATGGTTACCGACCGGACTTTATAATTGAGATTCTAGAGCAAATAATTAGACTAACTAGACAATAAAAATATTTGAATATCAAAATAAGTATGTAAATTTAAAGGCAAGTAATAGCAAATAAATATTCATTTCTTCTCTTTCCTAATCTTTGTTTCAATGTGCCTTGCAAAATAAACAAACAAGTTAGTAAGGATTATAAAAAATATAATAAACTAAATTTAAGTAAAGTCAATGATTATGAATATTTTATCCTTTTTGAAAGGGTTGTCTTTTGGTAATTTCACCATGATTTACCTCGCAAAAATTGTAAAAATGTGAATTAGTATGAGAATTAATAATAATAGTAATAATAATAGTTATGATAATAAATAATAATAATACTAGTAATATTAATAAATAATAATGAGGATAAAAATAAAAGGGTCCTTCTCTAAAATAGTTCATCGTAGTTCGTCCAATTTTACCTAGCAAAAAATATGAAAATAAATTAGTATAAAAATAACAATAATAGTAACGATAAAAAATAATAAGAATAATAATAATGATAATAATAATAATAATAATAATAATAATAATAATAATAATAATAATAATAATAAATATAGTTTAAAATAAAGGGGAAAGGGATTTTTATAAGTGTCGGCTTAGGTTTGTATAAATCGACTAAGAGATTAGGGACGCCGGTACGGCTGCGAAAACGCCGGCCGGTTGTGTTGCCATGCCAAGTACCGGTCCCACCACTACATAACGGCTCACACACGTCATCATAGCCCTTTTTTTTAGGGACGCGAAATGGGATTGTAGTATCTGTTCGAATTGGTCAATAGCCCTCAAATAAATAATTATTTTCCTTGGCCTAAATTGGTGTAGCATCCGTCAATTCTTTGTATATCCGTTAATTCCATGTGCAGGCCTCAAATTAAAATATTTTCATAGGCCTATACAATATATGCTCGGGCCAAGTGCAATTCCATTATCTGCAAAATTAAATAATAAGCAGGCAGACCAAATATAATCGAAATATAGCAAATCCAATTTTGACCAAAATCAGTCAACAAAAAAAAAAAAAAAAAAAGAACCAGCCATGTCAGGGGGGATCTGAAAAATCAAGAACAACACTGGTTCTCAGCAAACAAAGGCAACAGACAGGGCCCATCAAATTGTCCAAAACTCCATGAATGATTTGAACCAAGGCCAGCGAGAGACAAGCAAAAACGAGAACGAACAGTGCAGAGGCACAATCAAAATTCAAAGAACGGTGATATATTGAATGAATGACACAGCGAGTCATTAGGAGGGGAGCAACGCCGACGAAATTTTCCGGTAGAGCTCTGGCGAAGCTCGCGTCATCACTGCCACCCTCCGTTCTTGGTGTCTCTTTCCCCCACTCTTTCAACTCCCTCGTCCCGATCTGTGCACTCCCGTCCCCGATCTCCCTACTTCGCTTTCCCGATCTGGTTTTGTATGTATGGGTATTGGTGTGTGTTTGATTTAAAAGGAGATGGCGATGGGGTATTGTGTAAAAATGGAGTCCTGTTCGTGTGTATGTTGATTGGTAATGGTGTGGATTTTTGTAGAAGATGAGGGAGTTGATGTATGTTCCTGTTCGATTCTTATGGATGTGTTGGAGACGATGTATGGGAGTGTTAATGGTGTGTGAGGAGATGGGGGTGCTGTGTTTCGTGTACTATTTGTGAGCACTGATGGTAAGTATTGAAAGGAAGGAGACTTTTTGTAAGTGTGTAGAGGAAGAGAAAAGGCAAAGGTGGGGAGTCCCTATGTATTTTTGTCCGTTGATTTTCTGTGCCTGTGTATAGAATTGTTTTGGGGAAGAAGATACAAAATGGGGAAAGTACTGTATATGCTGATATTAGTGTGTGTGCAATAGTGATAAGGCGCCTGTGAATTTCGTGTATCTGTTGATGTTGTCAATGGTGTGTGTATGAATGGATTTTGGGAAGGAGACCAAAAAGGGGTGTGTGGGGTTTTGCTGATGATTTTTGGAAAACGTGCAGTACTGTGTACTTAAGCAAAGGGAGATGGGAATAATCGTTTTGGCGTGAGCTTAATTCAACGGATTGGGGAGATAGGAATCTTGGACAAAATAGGAAAATGGAGTAATTTTTGGGATCTCATGATGATAATGAATTTGGACTGATTTTAGAAAAATGGATATGCAAAGGATGTATTTGGTTAGGCTTTATGTCTAGGTTCATAGAAAAGAAAGATTTGAATTTCAGAAAATGAAGTGTTAACTAATGACTAAAAATTAACTTAAAGGTGCTATTTAAAATCATCTTAAAGATGCTAAATAGAATAAAAATATAAGTACATATATATTATATGAAAGAAAAAAATAAAATAAAATATACACATATGAACAATTGGGGTGAAGTTAAATTAAATAAATACTAAATGTTATATATGCATTAAATTGCAAAAATAGTCATGCTATTTAACAAATAGCCTGAATGACGTAAGTTATATAATATAGCCACAATTAGGTATATAGTGTATAAATAAGGAATAACAAACGTAAATGCATGCTTCTAATGAAAATTTGCACAAATAGTCAAAATACATCTTTAAGTTAAATTATAGCCATGTTTAGAAAAAGGGGGGACAAAATTGGGTGTCGACATCTCGTACCATTGTTAGAGATAGGGACTCTAAGTTCCTTAGCTATTTTTGGAAGTGCTTGTGGGGTGCTCTTGGCACCAAATTTTTGTTCTCTACATCTCACCACCCTCAAATCGATGGGCAAACCGAGGTGGTGAACCGAACCTTGGGAGCGCTACTTCAAGGCATGACCAAAGGAAAGGCCGGAACTTAGATTGATAAGCTACAACTCATGGAGTTTTCATATAACCGTACTTTGCATAGAATGATTGGCATGACTCTATTTGAGTGTGTTTATGGTTTTAATCCTTTGATTCCACTTGATCTCACCTTTGCCAAGGGATGTGGTTGTTGATTTTGAAGGTAAAACTCGAGCCAAGGCATTGTTTGAACTTCATGCCAAGGTGAAGAAGAACTTGGAAGAGGCCTATGAAAAGATTGCAACCAAGAAGAAAAACGGAAGGAAGAAAGTGGAACTCAAGAAAGGAGATTGTGTGGGTGCACTTCCGCAAGGAGAGATTCCCAAACATTCGGAAAGGGAAGTTGGCACCCTGAGGGGATGGACCATTCCAAGTGCTCTCTAAGATACAACAATTCATATGTGATTGACTTGCCCGATGAGTATAACGTCTCTAATACATTCAATATTTCTAACTTGACTCTTTGTTATGTAGGCGATGATACCTTGGAGGATGACGCCGTAATTTCGAGGATGAAATCTTCTCAAGAAGGGGAGGATGATGCAACCCAAATTGCATCGAGACCATTCACTCGAAGTCAAGCCAAGGAGATTCACTTACACTTGGTTTGGAAGGGCATGGATGATACGAGCTCGAGGGATGATTTGAAGACCATGCATTAGAGCTCAGTTAAAGGAGAAAATCCCATGCTTCAGGGCTAGGTGGAGCTCCTGGACTAAGGAGGAGCGCCTAGCTCCTGATCACTGAGGCACCCAGGAGGTGCGCCTAACAGCCAGGCGGAGCGCCCAGATGCAAGGCACACCAAGCGGAGCGCCTGACCAATGGGCAGAGCGCCCAAGAAATTCACTGCCTTGGTCAGCCACTCCACCAGGCGGAGCGCCTGGATTTAGGCCGAGGCACCTACATGACTGATTTTTGCTATCTTTGTGTATGAAATTCCTATTCTAGCCTTAAGTGCTCTATTGTATTCCAACCTAGATGGGGGCTTATTAGACCTTTCACATCTTGTAAAGGGGTGCTATAAATACACCCCTTCATCATTTATTGCCATTCACTACACTTTGAATATACATTTATGAAATTTTTCTCTCAAGAACACTTGTAACCTTTTGGCTTGAAATTAATTGGAAGAATCCAAGTTGATCTTCAATCTTCCTTGATCATTCTATTTGCAAGGGCCGGTTGTCTCTTGAGGATAGTTGCATAGTGTAGGTTCCTCTTGACTCGAGCAAGGGTGTATCGAAACATCGTTCTTCGGTGCCACCTCGTAAGTTTTTTAAGTTGCCTCTCACTTTTATCGTTACTTTTATCGCTTTCGTGTTTACATTGCATCAACACTCAGCAAGTGGGAGAATTTACTGTGTGGGCAAAAATACGCCACCTATTGTTACGGAAATATGAGTCCAGCTGGAGAGACTACACTTATCCTACAAGTCACCGGACACACTGGATATATGCCTGTTCTACGAGTTACGATCGTTCAGGTGGTACAAGCGTAGGACACAAGGCATACATTCTGCCGCCTTAGGGTTACAGTCTCCTGTTTCGTATATACCACCGCCTTAAGTTTATAGATCCATGAGCCTTATTAGTCTTTGTATTTTACCTTAATTAGGACTGGGTATCCACAGCTATAAATACCCCCTCTTTACATTGTATTGTACATCAAGCGATTCACCACTGAATCCGACTATTCTCATGGAATAAAAGCTCTTTACTTCATTGTCTATTATTGTTCTCTTATCGTATTGCTTGTGACCCTTTCGTAAATTTAAGTATTTAATATATACATACAAATTAAGGCATAAACAATTATTATTATTATTATTATTATTATTATTATTATTATTATTATTATTATTATTATTATTATTATTATTATTATTATTATTCTCAATTTTATTATTAAAGCTGTTGATTTTACTTTAATTGTATATCATTTTTTTAGCAAATACCACTAAGCACGTAGCTTAGCTGCTAATTTATTAAGAATAAATAAATAATAATAAGAAATACAGTCTTTACAATCATGAATAAAATACGAACTAGCTAATACTAAGTAGTGCCTAAGTAGTGAAAAGATAGTAACATACCCAAGCATTGCATTACCTCATTGGATTGAGTATCATGCAATGCTAATACCACAAATTATAGCAAATTTAATACTTTGATAATATTCTTTACAAAAGTCACCACACTACTTAGGAATAATGAATATGAGAAATTAATGAGGAATCTAGATAATGATCTACAAAGATGTAGTTTTAACCTAAGAATGCATGTAATAATGAAACAATAGCATCCTAACTCGCCATGATCAATATCGCGAGCAAATAGTACGCAACAATATGCTCATCCGGATCAGTCATTCCGTCATACTTCAAGTTATCCGGCAAGTAGAAGTGTTTTGGTATGCGGACTGGTGCTGCACTTGCCTTGTAAGCATGCTTGTAAAACTTCTACTCAACTATCGTGGCAACTTGTGGTGGAGCACCCGGCACATTACCAATCCGATCATGGATGGCCTTTATCTCCTTTATGAGATCCTGAATGACAGAGGCTCCCTTAAGATCTTGCTTGCTGATTATTGATATGCCTTCTAGAGCTGCATCAATGTTAAGCCTTCACTAGGCACTGATGCCGGTGAATTGTTTATAGGCGTTGATCCTCTTGGAGATGCTGGCCTCTAAAAAAATCCTGTAGACATCATGCCTAGTTTGCGGAATACCCCTTCGATCACGTTGTTGGAGTTTTTCTCCGCCTGTTCCATCATAGTTTTGAGTAGATCAGTGATGAAAATTCTGAACTCAGGATTACTTTCCAGTGGCCGGTTCATCCCTTCGTTGCTAGAAACAGGGGTTGGTTCTTAAGAAGAATCTTTTGGCTGTTCAGCTGAATCCTTTTGTTGGACACTCGGATCGTTAAGATCCTTTGCAGAATCGTCCACTCCATCAGCGGTGTTGTTTGGAATGCTGCTGTCGTTATTAGACATGATTGCACCTTTTTCTTCGTAGAATACCTACAATTGCCTGGGCCCCACGGTGGGCGCCAAACTGTTTATGCCTAAATTTGTACTTCTATGTTAAACAATTAATTATGAATGAGGTTACAAGAGATACGGTAAATTACAATGGAAAAGTAAGTAAATATGATGAAAATAAAGAAAGTAAATTAAAAAAAAATAATTGAGAAAGCAAAGTAATCTTATTCCTTGAGAGTAGCCGAAGTTGATGGCGAATCATGTGTTTTTTTGTACAATACAATGCAAGGAGGGGTTTTTATAGTAGTGATACCCAGTCCTAAATAAGGTAAAATACAAGTACTAATAAGGCCATGGGCCTACAACTCAAGGCAGTGGTATACTACCCTAACTAGGAGACTGTAAGCGCTAGGCGACGGGATGTGTACCCTGCGCCCTGTGATCAAACCTCCTAAACGGTCGTTGGTTCTAGTGGCGGGTGTATATTCTCAGTGCCCGGTGACTTGTAGGATAAGTCTAGTCTCGCCAGCTGGACTCGTATCTCCGTAGCAATAAGTGGCGCATTTTTTCACACACAACAGTGAAGAAAATGCAAAGGAAAAACACAACAATATCCCAATGCAATCGTCTATCCCACTCTAAAATTGGGCATAATTTTTTAACCTTTTCAACCCAAAATGTTTTCCTCACATTATGATTGTCCACCTAATAATTATACAAATATACATTAAGGTACTTCACCTAATAATAGAACATACACACCAAGATTTTCCACCTAATAATTGGGTGCATACAACAAGATTGTCCATATGATAATCGGATATATGCGTTGAGGTTGTCCACCTGATAATTTGTCCTAACAACAATCACTGTTGTAAAAAGTAGGGCAGAATTTTTAGGTCTTCACACCTAAAAATTTAAAACCTAAAAATTCAGCACGCTTCAAGGCTGTTTAGCTGATAACAGGATATACATCCAAGACTGTCCACCTAATAATTGGACATATGTATTAAGGTTGTCCACCTGATAATTTGACCTACCAACTATTACTATTATGAATTAGGTTAGTATTTTAATGATTTCAAACCTAAAAATTCTGCAATACTTCAAGGTTGTTCGTCTAATAACAGGATATATATCAAGGTTTTCCTCCTAATAATAGGACACATATCAAGGTTGTCCACCCAATAATAGGACACGTATATTAAGGTTGTCTGCTTAATTATAAGACATATACTAAGGTAGTCTACCTAAAACTAATACATATCTAGGTAGTCCTCCAAAATAGCCAACCATATGATATCGACTCTCCCAGCCATTGACTTTTCTACACAGCTGCAACCTAACTCAAAAGAAGGCACGTTCAATTTTTCTTTCGAACCATGCTCTATCTGATTATGATAGATCTTGTATGTTCGTCATACGATGAGGATAACCAAATCTGAACAACACGACACACAATACCTTGGTTATTCCATGCTAGGGAAAATTTTGTATTAGGGATCAAAATTAATCTGTAATACAAAATTATTATTACAATCAACGCATTTACCATCAACTGTTCTAGAAAATTTAATCTTGAAATAGTACCAATATCTCAACAACCCAATATCGCTAAATACTTTCTTTTTAATCGATATCATGCTCAAAACATGATTGTGCGTCATAAAAATCATTCACACATGCTATATTTTATTTTAAAATATACTTGACCAGATTCTTTTGAAACCCGAGATATGTAGGCAACACAGTTATTAGAGTGCGACTACAACACTCCATACCTTTCCATATCTAGCACTTTGCTTAGTTTGTCGTGCTAAAATTGGCTACTCCATCAATTTCTTATCTCGAAGACTCTTTCATCATACCCGAACAAAAAAAGGACAGCAGGTGACACCCAATTTTGAGCCTCGTTTTCAATATTACTGTCTATATTGAGCTTAAAGAAGCAATAATTGTGTTTCAAATATGTTCGCATTTGATGGAATGCATTTATTTGTGTAACCATATTATTAATCTCATACATATACAATATTTAATTAAATGTGGCTATGTTACGTAATTGCAACATGCAGGCTATTTCTTAACACATATCTTAATTGTTGCTGTTTGTGAATATCTTGTGTTATCAGTATAGCTTATTAATTATTTGTTGTTATCTTTACTTAATTAATTTTATTTGAGCTTATTTAGGATTATTTGCGGTAAATAATATTCATCCATAATGACTTTTAGCTATATTTTATATATTAATTATTTTACTTTTTTAAAGCAAATCTTCATTAGGCTATGAACCTAACGAGTAAATTTTTTTTTGAATAATTAAAAAAAAATTAAATATTTTATAATGTGTAGAAAATATGAACTTCCATAATGTAAAAAATGTCTAGCTGGTAGATTCATAGATACATGTCCACGCAATTCACCTCTCCAAATGAAATAAGCATAATAAAATTCTAATACCACCATATGAGGAAGATGTTTCAGATGAACAATGATCTTTACATCAAAACAAGCTAGCATGAGATATAAAGTTGATTTGACAATGACTCTCTTCCTTGCAAACAGCACAATGTAACAACATCCAAGTCTTCATAAAGTAACACACAATCTAGCTCATCACAGTGTTGTAGTCTAGTAGGCAACTTACTAACATTGTCGTGGCTGACATACGTAGGATCAATAAATTCTTATGAATCAAAGAAATGGAACAAATTCTAATAAATAGGTCTAGCAGAAAATCAAAGCTGAAAATATTTCATGTCGTCAGTGCTCTTGACATTGTGAATGAGAGAACAAGAAACCACCATTGGCCTTGACAACCAAGCAATATCCCGTCTTATCATCGTACAAATAACATGCAACAGGTATCCATATCACTTGTAGATTTCTGAACATATGTAATATTATGCTCCACTTGAAGCACAGTACTAACTTCATCAAGCAACAACTGCAAAATGAATAAACAAGGTTAGCTAGTAAAAATGTCTCCTCTTCTCCCTCAGTTGGCAGCTCCATTCTTAACGATCTTAGGCCGATAAGATGGGATTCAAGTCTTTTCCTAATTAAGAATCATATACCTTTTTCTTCCCAAATCATTAAAGGAGTGAATTATTTCTCCCCTACTTCAAATGCAACTTTAGCACAAACATAAGCTAGTATATTGCCCTCTCTAAATATGTGAGTAAAACTGAATTGCTCCATTTCCTCATCTCATTAATATCCTCTACAATAGCTGCAATACTCCCAACAACCTCCTATTTCCCTTTAATTATGTTTTTAAGTAGAAAGGAATCCGTCTCTACTTCCACCGGCCTCTTAATACATGATAGACAATATTTCATTTTCTCTATAATAGCACGAGTCTCTGCATGCACATTAGTAGCCTCACCGAGGATTTTAGCCCTTGCAAACAACAAATGACCATCTTCATTCTTTAAACAAAAGTCATAAGAGCTCAAACTTGGATTTCCCCTACAAGCTCCATCTCTATAGCATTTGATATAACCTGTAGCTCCGAGAATTCATTGCACCTTAATTTATTTGAATCGTAGCAAATATCCTTATAGTTAATGTACCAAGGTAGGCCAATTAGCTGAAGCAATAGTCATGCTAGGATAGTGCACTAGTAGTAGCCTACGCAAGTTCCAATTTAGTTCAGGTACTACTCATTGAAATGAAATCCTCCCTTCATGTGGAATTGTATTGCGTCTCTTCCATAATTCACACCCAACAAAGGCAGGAAGAGCTGTTAGAAATTGGAATAGAAAATAATGAAGAAATATGGTTTCGAGGCACGAAAGATCGCTATCTTTCAAGAGATATTGACTGTATATAGACTAATTCTCTCACAGGATACAACAAAGCCAAAAGTTTACTGCAAATTTTGATAGCCAATTCGTAGAAGGAAATTCGGTATTTATAGAGCAAAAACAGACCTTTTAAGAAGAGACATATCTCTTCTACAAATAGACACTTTCAGTTTCATCCAAATTCAAATTCAAAATTTAAATTTAAATAAAAAAAAATTTCTATCAAAATAAATAAATAAAATATTAATTTCAAGGTCCGACCACGCCCGCGTCCCAAGTCCAAGTTCAAGTCTTTGATATTAATATAAAAAAAATATATTTATATATATATTATACAAGTATTGGACACATTCAAAGTGACTTGATGGACATCGGCTTATAAAGTGACAAAAAAATGACTTCTCCCACCGATGTGAGAGAGTTTCCTCTACAAAGAGACAAACTACTCTAACATTCCCCCGCTAGTTTGTCATATTTCTCATAATATCACGCATATCGAAAAGTATCTTTCAGCAGATTTGAACTTTCCATTAGTGTAAATATTCTAAAGTTTTAACGAAGTTATTGGTACTTTAAAAGGTTTGAACCACAACTCCTTGTATCAAAACCGATAATATCACACACATGATATTATTTCTTGGCTAAAAAAAAATTCAGTAATTGTTTTAGCACGTTTCTGGCCATGTGCTTATCCCAGTTCATGAATATTAACAAGATCAACCCTTTGAATCTCGCTTGAAGCGGCACCACTTCAATATTCATATAGGTAGAATTTAGTCTCTATGTTCCTGTTACTAAAGACATTTGCTAATTCCACTAAGAATTTAATTCAACCTTTTCTTGTAACAGTCAACACTTCGGAGTTTGTCCTTTGCTCCTGTTATTACGAGCAATTTAACAACTCATTCACTCCTCAAATGACAGTAAACGGTACATTGAGCCGGACTATTAATGAGGAGTCGTGTGTATAAACAACACAAATAACTTGTTGTTACCCATTGAACTTTTATTGTTAGAGTGTATACTAACTCAAAGTTGGGTTCCCGTTACTTGTGTTTAATTTAAGGGTTTTAGCCTCATTCCTTCTCCAGTTTGTTGTACCGCATCTCTTGTAATGCTTTGGTAAGTGGATCAGCTAAATTGCTTTTTGATCTCACATACACAATAGCAATAGTTCCATTCTTTATTAATCCTCTAATAAACTTGTGTCTCAAGATTATGTGTTTGTTCTTCTCATTATATATCTTATTGTGAGCAAGAGACATCGTATTCTCACTATCACAAAATAAGGAAATGGCTGGCATAGGTTGCGGCCGCAACTCAATATCCATTAATAAATTCCTCAGCCATTCCGCTTCTACGGAAGCATCTTTCAATGCAATGAATTTTGCTTCCATTGTAGAATGGGAGAGACACATTTGTTTTTTGGATGCCAATTAATGGCGCCACCCCGTAATTTAAATATCCAGCCAGTAGTGGATTTCGTATCATTAACACTCTTCACCCAACTCGCATCAGTATATCCTTCTAACACAGTAGGAAATCCACTATAACAAATGCCCAAATGCTTTGTTCTTTTCAAATATCCAAGCACCATAGGTATTGCTTTCCAGTGATCATTACTTGGACTACTTGTAATCCCTGAGAGTTTACACACTGCGAAAGCTATATCAGGTCTAGTACAATGCATTGCATACATCATACTGCCTATGGCACTTGCATACTCTAGTTGAGCCACTGTCCTTCCACTATTTTTTGCAAGTTTGATATTATGGTCATAAGGAGTTTTAGACTCTATTATGCCCAAATGTTTGAACTTATCAAGCACTTTATCAATATGTGTCTGTGATAAAGTCACTCACTGATCGCTTCTTTTAACCTTTATTCCTAAGATAGTATCTACTTCATTTAAGTCTTTCATTTTAAAGACTGAAGTTAGATACTGAAACGACCTCGGTTAGTCGTTTCGGAAGTTAGGACTCTGATTGGCGTGTCGATAATTTTAAAATATTCGTAAGGCCCATTGAGACTTATCTGTAAAAGTTGAGCTAAATTAGACCTCGTTTGGTAGGCATCGGAAGAAGGTTTCAGTTTTTATTATCGATAAATATTAAAAAGAGATTTTTTGAGCTCGGTTTTGGCGAATGAGCTCCGATTCAAAATCCAAAAGCGCCGTTAGGTTCGTATGATTATTTGTGAATTTTATGAACTTTCGGAAGTTAATTTCGATGTTGTTCGACTAGTTTCCGCTTAAATGCCGAAAGTTGAATAATTTGACCTTTTCCATTTAAATTCGCATCTTGAATTTCGGGAGTCTGATTTGAGATCCGTCTTAGGAAGTATGCTACATATATTTTGTATAATTTGTATGCTAAAGTTGGGATCATTTTGAATTTTTTTGAGTTCCGTTATAATTTTCGTCGCGAAAAGAAAACAAAAAAAAAATGAAAAGGGACAAAAAAGGAAAAGAAGCCAAAAGTTGATGGCGGATGAATGAGCTTATATAAAGCTCAATTACAAGCTCAAATTTATAGAAACAGAGAAAATGAACAGAAACGTGAGACGTGAAACAGAAACAGGGAAAATAAGCAAAAAATGCCAGAAAATGAGAAAAGGGGCCGGAGAAAAGTAGAATTTTCACCCTGAAACATTCAGGTAATGATCCTAATATATTATTTTAGTTTATTACGTGTGTTTGAATATATTTTAATGGTAAAACTTGGAATATTAGACATCGTTTGAATAAGTTCAATTGATAGTTAAAGGGTCAATTGGACTACAATAGTGGAATTGACTATATATTCGTACTCAGTGAGTTAAGGGCAACATATAAATGTAATTTATTTAGGGTTTGATTATGTGACCTTAAACCCTGTACGTAGGCCTGGCTTGCGTATTGCGTATGAGAATATGGTATCAGGTTCCTAACTGGATTGCCCAAAGACATAAGGAATGAAGCCTTTAGCTTTATTTGATATAATTTTTCTGCTTATTGATAGAGCGGAATCGTTTGGCAATTACTCCAAAGGAAAAAAGCAGTTGTTGAGTAGCAGGACTAGCTTTGGAATACGATAAGTGTTTGTATCCATTTCTTTGGAGGCCCTTGGCCTCGTGGATAATCTACCACGTGTTCCTTACGTGTGTAGCTGCCGGTAGGCGTACTCATTACGCCTTAACTTTAATTTAAATTATATATTATATGTTATGCCTTGTTGTTGGTATTGCATTGAGCATATGAGCATTGTACTCTGGTTTTGAGCATTGCATATACTTCCCGGTAATTCATGAGAGTCCTGAGCCGGTGAAGGATCATCATTGCATATACTTCCCGGTAATCGATGAGAGTCCCGAGCCGGTGAAGGGTCATTATTGCATATACTTCCCGTTAATGGATGAGAGTCCCGAGCCGGTGAAAGGTCATTATTGCATATACTTCCCGGTTGGTGATGAGAGTCCCGCACTGGTGAAGGGTCATTATTACATATACTTCCCGGTAATCGATGAGAGTCCCGAGCAGGTGAAGGGTCATCATTGCATATACTTCCCAGTAATCGATGAGAGTCCCGACCCGGTGAAGGGTCATTATTACATATACTTCCCGCATACTGACTATTGTGTGTATTGTGTTGTGTTTTATGTATGCGGTATGTATACTATGTCGTGGACTTGGACATATCTCAGTTTGCCTATATATTTCTGGCTCGTATTCTGGGTTGCGGGGATCGAGTTGCATGCCGGAACGGTATAAATATATGGATCGAGTTGCACGCCGCAACGGTATAACTATATGGATCGAGTTGCACGCCGCAACGGTATGAATATATGGATCGGGTTGCACGCCGCAACAGGATGTATTCCTGATTGTTGATATGTTAGGGATACATATATGTTCTGGCTATCTTACGTTCATTGTGGTTAATGAGTTTGTGATTCCATATGTGTTTCTAGTTATTATCTGGCTCTGCCTTTTCATAATTTAAATAAGAGGTTTTGGTTTATTTATTTCTTTTCACCCTGGCTAGCTATCCTATTTTTGAGGTCGCTAGTCTGCCCCACTTATTGAGTCCTTTTGACTCACCCTTATTTGTTGTTTGTTTTTGTCTATCTATTTTGTTTCGGCAGGTTCGTTCCAGGATTGAGTTCACCATGTTGTGAAGGAGCGAAGACGACTTCAGCTGTCAGGGTGAGTCAGCTTTTATTCCGGATGGCCACCAGTTTAATGTTTATTATTTCAGTTGCATTTTTCTCCATTCAGGAGGTATTTGTCTTCTTCTGTACTCTTAGATGTCTAGTCTGGATAGCCCTAAACCTAGTATGTTGGATAGTCAGTTGTAATTTCTTTTGTACAGCTTGGAGGTATCTGTATGTCTGTGGTTTTCTAAGTCTTTTTCTTATTTATGAGTCGAATTTATATTTATTTTCCTAATTTAATTGGTAAGGGTTCGCCCGATGGGTGTAGGGGAGGATGTCGGGTGCCCGCACGGCCTAGCCGGATTTCGGGTCGTGTCAGTTGGTATCAGGGCCCGGTTTAGTGTCTATCCAGACTAAGACAGTATCTAGTAGAGTCTCGCTTATGGGTATGTATACGTTCATACTTATCTACGAAAGGCTATGCTGGCATTTAGGAAGTTTCACTTCCTTTATTTCTGATCGTGCGTAATTGTGAACCCTCGTGCGACGAATCAGCAGATGGTATGAGTTCAAGATGAAGCAGTCTAGCCTGGGGCTAGCACTGACGAAGCCCCGAGAGTTGTGGATCGTGCTGACGATCCAGTTGCGCAGGTCCCAGCTGTACGAGCTCGCGATGGACAAGGGAGCAGGGCCTTGTGGTTCCCTTGGCTCTCTATGATGCTTTTACGAGAATCTTGGCGACGCAGACACCACAAGAACCTATTATTCACTAGCCCGCTTATCAGGTTTCCGCAGATGCAGACGTTCGGTCTCAGGGAGCTCCTATTCCAATTTTTAATATGGACGCAGTAAAGTATGTTCTGGAGGCAGCATGTGTTGTGACTCCAGTTGTTCTGGCTGTTTAGGTAACTGAGGTAATTAATGGGTCCCAGTGCTCAAAGAGGTTGCATTATTTTACGCGGTTGAACATCCCGATATTCCCAAGCAATGTATTAGATAATCCCTGTGTAAGTTTTTTTTTAAAATAAAATAATGCCAATGTATCCTTCAGGCTCTTGATTATATCGAGCGGTATGGTGTTGATTATTCTGCTTTACAGTTTCAAGGGCCTAGCCTTGAATTGATGGACCGTTCTCTTATTAGCTAACTTGGTTCGGTTTTTCTTCTTGATTCGTGGAAAAGTTCCTTTCGAGTGGCGAGCGAGATGAAGAGTGTCGCCAGTTTGAGTGGATTGGACAGGGTAGCCTGTCGGTTAGCCTGTTGGTGTTTCAGAATATGAGATTAAATTCTATAGAATGGCTGAATATGCATTAGAACTAGTCCATGAGCTTTTCGAGAGATTTAAAGATTTATTGACGACCTTTCCCATTCCCGTGAGGTCCCAGATAACTCGAGGGATTGAGGTCGGGACTTCATTATGTTGTTGTTGATATTGCTCAAAGGTATTAGGTATACCATAAGTTAGAGGGGGAAGAGTTAGAGCGGGAGAGCAAGAGATCTCGTGGCCCTAGTGGGCAACCATGGTACCTCATTTGGAGGTAAGAGTTCTGATTATTTTGGGAGGTCACCTTCCAGGTTATCTCAGCTTGTGTCATGTGATTCTTAGAGTGCGCCAGTAGCTCATCAAGATCAGAATCAGTCTTTTCTTTATAGCTATCAACAATCTTTCCAGTTTCCACTTTTCAGCGAAAAGGTGGTATCATTGTCGTGAATCTGTCTATTCTTTGAGGATTTTCCCTTACTCCGGCAAGTAGGCAGTCGTCCTTTCTCTCGTCATCAGGCACCTGCACAGTCGCAGGGGATTTCATTTAGATCTCAATCAGCCAGATAAATGCCACGATCCAGCAAAGGTTGAGAGCGTGGTGGCAGTTATTCTTTAGAAGGTAATTATCAGTGTTAGTTCAGCCGCAGAGGCAGTTTTATGAACTGCCAGTCTGGCGAGATGCTGAGGCATCCGAGGTAGTAGACCCATGTATTTCTTCTTCCCTTATATGTGAGTAAGATTTGATTCTTCCAATCGATCTGGAGATGGTCTGTCATATCATGTTCCATGGTTTCCATGGATATTGTTTTTATTAAGAATCGATTACGGTGGAGGGGCGAGCTTCTGGTATGATTTATTCTTGGAATTTGTGAGACCCTACTAATTTATTTGGTCTAAATGTGATAGATCTGGGAGTGAGTGTCGGTATTGTCTACTTGGCATCTTGTTGTGCCACCTTCTATTATTATATCAAATTAGTTTACCTCTCTTCTCGGAATTCCGTGTTAGTTGGATGATGGAATTCTAGTTCATCACCATCAGAGAGTATCATTGTTTCTTTCGGTGTAAAGTGGTTAGTAAGTAATATTCGATCTACGTATTTCCTCTTGGTCTAAAATGCTAGTAAAGTCATGTTATCCCATGAGCTTATCTGGGTTATAAAAGGGTTTCTGGTAAATTGTCAGAGTTTCTTTTTTATTGGGAGGTCGAATTGGCATGAATGTTGTTCCATAAAGCTCATTTAATAGTTGTTTCTTCAATTGCGATTCTTGGGCTAATTTGACTCGTAACTAGTCTAGCTTTTGTAGCCAAGTAAATAAGAAGATTAGCTTCCTGAAGCTCTAATTATTTCTATATTCGATCCATTTCCATTTCTTCTTCGTTCGGCACTAGTAAGCTTGGGTGGTTAGTAGCCACTCGTGATGTTCCCTATTTTGAGCCAGAGTGTGTGCCAAGGTAGCCGGGTAAGCACATTGTCATTTTTCAAGGCTACTAAGGGTAATGAGAGGCGTCATTTGGCCGTTGATTTGATCCAACAGGCGGTGGTGCTTATAGAAAATGCATGGAGTTGTGACTCGAGAGTTGCAGCTGTTTGGCAACTCGAGAGAGTAATTTGGCAGCTCAGGTCTGAGCCGCGTTAAGCTTTTAGCTAAATCTTCTTTAGTCCAGCAGACTGTGCGGGAATGATTATTCCTATTCAAATAGCTACATGAGTTTGTGCTCTAAGTGGAGGAGTCTTCCTCCAATTGATATCGAATCCTAATATTAAATCCCTAAGGCGTTGTTCAAGCGTAAGCTAACTCTTAGACCTATTCAATATCATAAAGTATATCGACGAGGTGATTCATTTGTGGAATCATGTTAATCCATCCAGAGTTCCGTGTATTTTTGTTTCAAAAATATAGGGCTCTCCTCACGTGTTTGAGGAAGTGTCAGCTTAGTCCGAATAAGTTGCGCAATGATGTTATCATATTATCCAGATATGTTTATTCCAAGAGTTCGGTGTTCATGTTATAATTTTGATTATGTAATTATGAGAAAAATTTCGTGGGATAGTTTATAAAGGTCGTACAAGTTCTTTTGTTATCAGCGTGAATCTTGCTTTAGACTTAGGCTCGTTCGAGAATGAGAGTTTAAGTGGAGGAGAATGAAACGACCTCGGTTAGTCGTTTAGGAAGTTAGGACTCCGATTGGCGTGCTGATAATTTTAAAATATTCGTAAGGCCCATTGAGACTTATCTGTAAAAGTTGAGCTAAATTAGACCTCGTTTGGTAGGCATCGGAAGAAGGATTCAGTTTTTATTGTCGATAAATATTAAAAAGAGATTTTTGAGCTCGGTTTTGGCGAATGAGCTGCGATTCGAAATCTGAAAGCGCTGTTAGGTTCGTATGATTATTTGTGACCTTTATGAACTTTCAAAAGTGAATTTCGATGTTGTTCGACTAGTTTCTGCTAAAATGCCGAAAGTTGAATAATTTGACCTTTTCTATTTAAATTCGCATCTTGAGTTTCGGGAGTCTGATTTGAGATCCGTCTTAGCAAGTATGCTACATATATTTTGTATAACTTGTATGCTAAAGTTGGGATCATTTCGAATTTTGTAGAGTTCTGTTATAATTTTCGTCGCGAAAAGAAAAAAAAAAAAGAAGAGAAAAAGGACAAAAAAGGAAAAGAAAGCTCAAATTTATAGAAACAGAGAAAATAAAGAGAAACGTGAGACGTGAAACTGAAACAGGGAAAATAAGCGAAAAATGCAAGAAAATGAGAAAAGGGGCCGGAGAAAAGTAGAATTTTCACCCTGAAACATTCAGGTAATGATCCTAATATATTATTTAAGTTTATTACGTGTGTTTGAATATATTTAACGGTAAAACTTGGAATATTAGACATCGTTTTAATAAGTTCAATTGATAGTTAAAGGGTCAATTGGACCCCAATAGTGGAATTGATTATATATTCGTACTCAGTGAGTTAAGGGCAACATATAAATGTAATTTATTTAGGGTTTGATTATGTGACCTTAAACCCTGTACATAGGCCTGGCCTACGTATTGCGTATGCCAATAGGGTATCAGGTTCCTAACTGGATTGCCCAAAGACATAAGGAATGAAGCCTTTAGCTTTATTGGATATAATTTTTCTGCTTATTGAATAGAGCGGGATCGTTTGGCAATTACTCCAAAGGAAAAAAGCAGTTGTTGAGTAGCAGGGCTAGCTTTGGAATACGGTAAGTGTTTGTATCAATTTCTTTGGAGGCGCATGGCCTCGTGGATAATCTACCACGTGTTCCTTACGTGTGTAGCTGCCGATAGGCGTACTTATTACGCCTTAGAGTTAAATTTACATTGTATATTATATGTTATGCCCTGTTGTTGGTATTGCATTGAGCATATGAGCATTGTACTCTGGTTTTTAGCATTGCATATACTTCCCGGTAATTGATGAGAGTCCCGAGCCGGTGAAGGATCATCATTGCATATACTTCCTGGTAATCGATGAGAGTCTCGAGCCGGTGAAGGGTCATTATTGCATATTCTTCTCGGTAATCGATGAGAGTCCCGAGCCGGTGAAGGGTCATTATTGCATATACTTCCAGGTTGGCGATGAGAGTTCCGCACCGGTGAAGGGTCATCATTGCATATACTTCCCGGTAATCGATGAGAGTCCCGACCCGGTGAAGGATCATCATTGCATATACTTCCCGGTAATCGATGAGAGTCCCGAGCCGGTGAAGGGTCATCTTTGCATATATCTCCTGGTAGACGATGATAGTCCCGCGCCGGACATATGTGACTGCATTGCATTATAGCGCATTCATTCCATCTCATTGCACCGCATACTGACTATTGTGTGTATTGTGTTGTGTTTTATGTATGCGGTATGTATACTATGTCGTGGACTTGGACATATCTCAGTTTACCTATATATTTCTGGCTCGTATTCTGGGTAGGGGGGATCGGGTTGCATGCCGCAACGGTATAAATATATGGATCGAGTTGCACGCCGCAACGGTATAAATATATGGATCGGGTTGCACGCCGCAACGGTTTGAATACATAGATCAGGTTGAACGCCGCGACAGGATGAATATATGGATCGGCTTGCACGCCGCAACAGGATGTAATCCTTATTGTTGATATGTTCTAGGATACATATATGTTCTGGCTATCTTACGTTCATGGTGGTTAATGAGTTTGTGATTCCATACGTGTTTCTCGTTATTATCTGGCTTTGCCTTTTCATAATTTAAATTAGAGGTTTTGGTTTATTTATTTCTTTTCTCCCTGGCAAGCTATCTTATTTTTGAGGTGGCTAGTCCGCCCCACTCATTGAGTCCTTTAGACTCACCCTTGTTCGTTGTTTGTTTTTGTCTATCTATTTTGTTTCGGCAGGTTCGCTCCAGGATTGAGTTCAGCATGTTGTGAAGGAGCGAAGACGACTTCAGCTGTCAGGGTGAACCAGCTTTTATTCCGGATGGCCACCAGTTTAATGTTTATTATTTCAGTTGCATTTTTCTCCATTCAGGAGGTATTTGTCTTCTTCTGTACTCTTAGATGTCTAGTCTGGATAGCCCTAAACCTAGTATGTTGGATAGTCAGTTGTAATTTCTTTTGTATAGCTTGGAAGTATCTGTATGTCTGTGGTTTTCTAAGTCTTTTTCTTATTTATGAGTCGAATTTATATTTATTTTCCTAATTTAATTGGTAAGGGTTCGCCCGATGGGTATAGGGGAGGATGTCGGGTGCCCACACGTCCTAGCCGGATTCCGGGTCGTGTCAGATACTTCTTAGTCTCGGTTATTCCAAGCATATTCGTACCAAAAATAAGCATATCATAGACATAAAGACAAATAATAACTCCATATTCCTTTGTGAATTTGGAGTAAATACATTTGTCTGATTCATTATGTGCAAATCCATTTGATAGTATAGCACTATCAAACTTTTCATGCCATTGTTTTGGCGCTTGTTTCAAGCCATAGAGAGACTTAACCAACTTACAAACTTTATGTTCATTCCCAGGAAGAACAAACCCTTCGGGTTGTCTCATATAGATTTTTTCTTCTAGATTTCCGTTTAAGAAGGCCGTTTTAACGTCCATTTGATGTACATACAAATCATATATAGAAGCTAAGGATAAAAGGAGTCTAATGGATGTTATTCTTGCTACTGGTGCATGCCTTCCTTTTGAGTGAAGCCTTTTGCCACCAATCTTGCTTTGAAGGTTTGAATAGAACCGTCAATATTATATTTCCTTCTAAATACCCATTTACAACCAATGGGTTTTGATCCAGGAGGAAGATCAACTAAAACCCAAGTGCTGTTGGACATTATTGAGTCCATCTCATCATTGATCGCTTCTTTCCAGAAAGCAGCATCTCTAGAAGACATTGCTTCCTGGAAAGTTTTTGGGTCATTTTCAACAATTAAGAAGATAGGAGTTTGTTCATAGACTTCTTCTCTACTTCCTTCAACAAGAAATATTATGGCTTGTGAAGTGATGAAATCAAAACCAAAATCATTTTCTTTTCTAATTCTTTTACTCCTTCTGGGTTCTATTTGCACATCGTCACTTTTCTCCGTAATAATTCCAGAATGTGACAGCTTATCAACACCTCTTTCACTTGATTCAGGCAACTCTTCAATAGAATCATGAATAAATTTATTTTCAATAAATTCAACATGAATAGATTCTACAATTACCTTAGACTCTAAATCTAACAGTCTATATGCCTTACAATTTTGAGCATACCCAACAAAAACACCTTTTATTCCACTAGGGCCAAGCTTTGTTCGATTATGATCAAGAACTCTATAATAAGATATACAACCCCACACTTTAAAATAACTCAGATTTGGTTTCCTACCATTCCAAAGCTCATAAGGTGAAACATGCATTCTCTTAGAAGGCACTCTATTTAAAATATAGCAAGGAGTCAACAAAGCTTCACCCCGTAAAGTATGTGGAAGATGTGCATTTAGTAACATAGCATTAACCATATCTACTAAAGTCCTATTTTTCCTTTCAGCTAATCCATTTTGTTGTGGAGTATAAGGAGCACTCATTTGGTGAACTAAACCATGTTCTTCACAAAACTGGTTAAATTCATTAGAAAAGTATTCTCCACCTCTATCACTTCGAATAACTTTAATTTTGTTTCCCTTTTGATTCTCCACAACTTACTTATATTCCTTAAACTTTGGAAGGCCTCATCTTTAGTTCTAAGCAAGTAAACATATGTAAATCTAGAGAAGTCATCGGTAAAAGTTATAAAGTATCTTTTTCCTCCTCTAGTTAATTCTCCATTTAATTCACATATGTCTGAATGTGTTAAGTCTAATAATTCTGTAAACCGTTCAACTTTACGAAATGGTTTCTTAGTAATTTTAGCTTGTATACATATTTCACACTTTCCTTTATGTTCACCATTGCACGTTATATAACCATGTTTGGACATATAATTTAAGGAACTAACATTTAAATGTCCTAATCTTGCATGCCGTAAAGAAGAATCAGACTCAACAATATAAGCAGAAACATAATTTATTGCATTGATACTTAATTTAAACATGCCATTAAAAGTGTACCCTTTTCCTACAAACAAGCCATTCTTAGATACTATTACATGATCAGACTCAATCACTATCTTGAAGCCCTTCTTAGACAGCAAACTAGCGGACATTAAGTTCTTCATAATGTCAGGAACATGGAACACATTTAACAGAGTCAGCTTCTGTCCAGAGGTGAAGTTCATTTCAACTGTTCCTTTTCCCGCAACCTCAGCAGTAACATGGTTTCCCATCAACACCTTTTCAGAATCTTCCACTTCTGAATATGTCTTGAACAATTTTTTGTCATGACAAACATGAATGGTTGCACCAGAATCCAACCACCAGTCTTGATTCTTCGTAGTTGTGTCAGCCATATTCAACTCTTTTACCATTTCAGTTGGTAATGGTTGAATCATAGCAACCAGTCCATGAGAAGAACTTTCCACGACGTTCACCTTTTCAGGATTTTCAGATTTTCCAGAATTTTTGGAATCAAAATTTATTCCTGCTTTCTTAAATCTTCAATCCTTTATCTTATGACCTTTCTTCCCACAATGATGACAATTAAAGTTCTTTCTCTTTTTATTAAAAGACTTGGAAACTTTCAGATTTTTGTTTCCATTTCCTGAATTATTCTGACTTACTTAATTAACTGTGGAACTTGAATTTTGAACAAAAGCGTCACGAGTTCGAGTCTCACTTTCAATTTGAATGTGAGTTCGAAATTATTCCACAGTCAGTTTATCAGAAGAATGTAGTACTTTCTTTCTATAGTCATTCCAGGAAGAAGGTAACTTGGACATAATTGCACCAATCTGAAGTGCATCAGGAATTTTAACTTCAAGATCACTTAATTTTGAAACTAATATTTTCAGTTCATGAATCTGATCCATAATAGGCTTAGTATCAACCATCTTAAATTCGAAATATTGCAAAGATAGAAATTTGTCGATACCTCATTTTTCGTTTTCATATGCAGTTTGCAACGCTGTCCAGATTTCCCTTGGAGTCTTCAGATTTGAATACAGATCATAGAGTCGATCCGTCAAAGTATTCAGAATATGCCCACGATAGACCAATTCATCTTCTTGACGTTTCGTTGGATCAAGAACATAGAATATTTTCAACGCTGTCAGTAAGAAGATCATCTTATCTTTCCAGCGGGTAAAATTGGTTCCAAGTTTGATGAACTCTGTTGGATTTTCAACAGCAGACATCAATTTCTCCATTGTGGAATATCTCTTGAAAATTGTTAGAAATTGGAACAGAAAACAATGAAGAAATATGGTTTCGAGGCACGAAAGAACGCTATCTTTCAAGAGATATTGACAGTATATTCTTTTGGAGATTACAGACTAATTCTCTAAAAGGATACAACAAAATCAAAAGTTTACTGCAAATTTTGATAGCCAATTCGTAGTAGGATATTATGTATTTATAGAGCAAAAACAGACTTTTTAAGAAGATACACATCTCTTCTACAATAGACACTTTCAGTTTCATCCAAATTCAAATTCGAAATTTAAATTTAAATAAAAAAAATTTCTGTCAAAATAAATAAATAAAATATTTATTTCAAGGTCCGACCCGTATATTATACAAGTATTGGACACATTCAAAGTGACTTGTGGGACATCGGATTATAAAGTGAAAAAAAATGACTTCTCCCACTGATGTGGGAGAGTTTTCCTCTACAAAGAGACAAACTACTCTAACATTCCCCCGCTAGTTTGTCATATTTCTCATAATATCACGCATATCGAAAAGTATCTTTCAGCAGATTTAAAATTTCCATTAGTGTAACTATTCTAAAGTTTTAACGAAGTTATTGGTACTATAAAAGGTTTGAACCACGACTCCTTGTGTTAAAACCGAGAATATCACACACATGATATTATATCTTGGCTAAAAAAAATTCAGTAATTGTTTTAGCACGTTTCTGGCCATGTGCTTATCCCAATTCATGAATATTAACAAGATCAACCCTTTGAATCTCGCTTAAAGCGGCACCACTTCAATATTCATATAGGTGGAATTTAGTCTCTATGTCCCTGTTACTAAAGACATTTGCTAATTCCATTAAGAATTTAATTCAACCTTTTCTTGTAACAGTCAACACTTCGGAGTTTGTCCTTTGCTCTTGTTATTACGAGCAATTTAACAACTCCTTCACTCCTCAAATGACAGTAAACAGTACATTGAGCCGGGCTATTAACGAGGAGTCGTGTGTATAAATAACGCAAATAACTTGTTGTTACCCATTGAACTTTTATTGTTAGAGTGTATATTAACTCAAAGTTGGGTTCCCATTACTTGTGTTTAATTTAAGGGTTTTAGCCTCATTCCTTCTCCAGTTTGTTGTACCGCATTTCTTGGTAATGCTTTGGTAAGTGGGTCAACCAAATTGCTTTTTGATCTCACATACACAATAGCAATAGTTACATTCTTTATTAATCCTCTAATAAACTTGTGTCTCAAGCTTGTGTGTTTGTTCTTCCCATTATATGTCTTATTGTGAGCAAGAGACATCGTATTCTCACTATCACAAAATAAGGAAATGGCTGGCATAGGTTTTGGCCACAACTCAATATCCATTAATAAATTCCTCAGCCATTCGAAGTAGGAAATTCTGTATTTATAGCCAATTCGTAGCCAAAAGTTTACTGCAAATTTTGATAGCCAATTCGTAGTAAGAAATTCTGTATTTATAGAGAATAAACAGACCTTTTATTCTACAAATAGACACTTTCAGTTTCATCCAAATTCAAATTCGAAATTTAAATTTAAATAAAAAATAATTTTCTGTCAAAATAAATAAATAAAATATTTATTTTAAGGTCTTACGTGCGCCCGCGTCCCAAGTCCAAGTCCAAGTCCAAGTCTTTGATATTAATATATATATATATATATATATATATATATATATATATATATATATATATATATATATATATATATATATATTAAACAAGTATTGGACACATTCAAAGTGACTTGTGGAACATCGACTTATAATGTGATAAAAAATGACTTCTCCCACCGATGTAGCAGAGTTTTTCTCTATAAAGAGACAAACTACTCTAACAAGAGCTTGACAAAACAGATGTAGCCAAGGTCCTTTCCTACACTTCCAAAACATGTATGACGAATCTCGTTGCATTTGCATAGTTAGACCATATATTCTTGGCTATAAAACTAGTAATAAATGCTCCTTTGTCTCCTCACTTGGGGTTCACAACTCCAACATTTTGAAGGAATATTAAAGTGAATTTTTTTTAATTCTTCATAAAGAAGAAGCTTAAATTTTCAAGCTCTTTATAACACAAAGGACATTTTAAATGGCATACATTTCAACCAAATAAATTTGAAATCATTTGTAACTTTACCCTTGCACCTAACATATCAAATGCTCTACTCACATTAAATTTTCCATTGAACGTAAGCTCTCACCAAGCAGTATCACTTGCTTGAACAGCATCACCATGTCGTATATTTTTCACAACATGTTGAGCAATGTCTTGTGGCAAAATCTCATATTACAATTGCTCATTCCATCCATTGATAGTGATAAAATTATGGAAAAAATTCAGCTCTTCCCTAATAAGAAATTTACGAGAAACTACAAAGTACAATGCACCAAGAGATGTCCAATTATCATACACAAAATGTGAAGAGCTCTAGCATACCTACCATACAATCTCATGCTCCATTAGTGCCCTAACTTGCAACATTTTTTGCCAAACAGGCACTACTAAAAATAAGACATTTTCAGACCGAAATTTCGGACCGAAATTCGGTTGGAGCACATTGTCCGACCGACGCGGTGGGATAATTCATCGAATTATAATTAAATTTTTTTTTTACTTTAGCCAACCGCCGCGGTCGGACAAGAATTAAAAATTTTTGACCGACCGCAGCGGTCCGAGGGCGGTCGGTGGGCAGTAAGTATACCAGCACGGGCATACAGCCCGTTTTTCATTTAGTTCAATACCCATTTCTCTCTCTTTCTCCCTTCTTTCTTTCTTTCTCCATTCAACCCGATTTCAAAGCCAAATCCAACCCAAATCTATTAAAAAAACACTCTTAATCTCTTAATTCCATTCCTCTACAACTTGGTAAGTTTAATTTTCATAGTTTTCTTCCTATTTTCCCCAAATCCGAAAACCCTAACTTTTTTATCTATTTTTTTTGTAGTTCTTCCATCTATCAAAGTTGGGGATTAGTAAATTAGTGGTGGTGGAGTACAAAACCATCCCTTGAGGTGAGTTTTATGGTGAAACACCAATTTTTTTTAAAAAAAATTTAATTTTAGCTCGTTTTTGTCATTTTTTTCTATGTTTGAATTCTAGCTCATGAAATTAATCCATGACATAGTAGTTGCTATTTGGTTGTGAACTAGGTTACATTGTGTTGTTGTTTGGTTTGGGAATTGTTGAAGCTAGTTTGACATTTTTGTTGGTATTGTAAAAATTAGGTTGATTGGAAAAGTGGGTGTTGTTAAAAAAATAATTGGGTTATTGAATTCACATTTAGAAGATGATAAATTGGAAAGTAACACTTTGAATGGGTTGTTGTAGTGAAAAAGTTGGTGTTCCATTGAGAAGAGTACACTTTGAATGGGTTGTTGTTGATCAATGTTGTAGATGGGTTCCTTTAGTAGTGTTGTTGTTGTTGAATGTTGTTAATGGTGTGTACTAGTGTTGTTGTTGTTGTTGTTGTTGTTGTTGTTGTTGTTGTTGTATTGCTTTGAGAAAGAATTGTTGGTGTATAGTGTAGTTTGGTAGTTAGATTCTTTGATGCATTTCATCAAATAAGTGGTGAGCAACAACTAAGTTGAATAGTGTGCAAATAGTTTTAAATTACTCCAACTAAGTATAGATAAGTAAATAATTTTATCATTTTGAATAAATAGATATAATTTGCAAATGAGAAGTGTTATTAATTACTAAATGATAATCTTAGAGAACAAATTAGTTAGTAATATAAAAATAATTGACTTAGAAAATTATACAATTACTTAATCTTATGAAAATTGGTAGTGTATCAAAGAAATATTTGTTTAAATATTTGCAATTTAATATGCATCTCAAACGTGTAATTTTTGTGTAGATATGGTTAATGAAAGTCGTAGTTGGATGTATAATAGAAATAATCCCGGCCGGCGGGGGATGAGGGCAGAATTTGCAGTAGGTGTTGAAGATTTTATTGAAAAGGCGAAAACACTTGATGATTTTATACGGGAGAAGGCTAGGGGAAAAAGAAAGGTTCAAAGTACCTCGCCTGCTTCAGCTCATACTACTCCTCCTGGACATGTACCTCATATGCTTCCTACACATCCTCCGTCTGCATATGCTCCAGGTTTTTTCACTCCTCCTCCTGCCTTTCCCCCTGGCATGCCCTTTCCTGCATCGCCTGGTTATGCCGTTCGTCCTTATGGCATCGGTTCATCATCATCCATGCCTCATCCATCTTCCAGTCCGTCACCATCCCCTTCATCATCTACTCCTTCTGGATCTACACCTTCTGATGATCCGAGCTCGGTACCCGTGGACGCTTTTGTACCACCTACTATACGATTTTATGAGCCGAGCTCACCTTATTACATTGGTCCTGCAGGATCATATGATGATGACGGGAGGGTGAGGATTTATCCTGAGGGTAGCCGTGGGTAAGTATTATTTTTTGTTATTTTTTAAGTATTTAATTTTACTATGAAGTTTAATTTTTTAGTATATTTATTTTAACTATAAATTTTTATCTAGTTTTACTCCCTCAATGGTGGCTACTCCCATAATCACAAGATGCATTAAATCTAGATGGACTGAGCCATGGCCATCCTGGGGTCAGGTACCATTCCCTGTAAAGATGAGCATGTTTGACGATTTTCAGGTAATAACTATAATTTATTTTTTAATAATTTAGTTAAGTGTCACTTTTTTAGAAATCTAATATTCAATAATTATTTCAGACAAAGTGTATATGGCATCCTGCATTTAATAGCATTGCCAAAAGCAATTTCCTTGGAAAATGCCAAGATAGAGTGAAAGGTAGCATGTATGATTGTCGAAACAAAGGAAAGAAGCCCGAGTGGATATACGATCACGTTTGGGCACAAGTTCTACAATATTGGGATACTGAAGAATTTAAGAAGAAGAGCGCCCAAGGAAAAGCCGCACGAGCCTCCGAAAGGGGTGGATCGCTGCACACCGGGGGTTCGGTTAGCGCAGCGACTCAGCGGATGATATTGGTAATTTATTAATTAATTGTATGTATTATTTTATGCAACTCACATTAATTTTCCATCTAACTTGTCATCTTTTCAATTTTGTAGGAAAGGCAAGAAGGGCGGCCAGTTCGTGTGCCTGAAATCTTTAAGAAGAGGCATATGTACAGAAACAAAAAAGGAGAGGAAGTGTGGGTCGAAGACCGCGCTAAAGAGCTATATGTAAGTTATTAAATTCAATCTTTTAAAGTTATTAAATCCGTCAATATTTGTCAATCTAATTCTTGTTATTAAATTTTATTTCAGGAAAAGGCTACGGCGGTCTATGAAGAAAGGATGTCGACTCAGGCATCCGAGTGTGGTAGCAGTATCCCAGCTCAAATGACACTAGAAGAGGAAGCCGCACTATGTTGGAGGTGAATGGCGGAGTAAAGAAGGGAAGTGCTTACGGCCTTGGATCGCAGTATGCCTCAGAACGTCTAAATCCAGGTTTGTTTGGCACTTACACTCCTCCTGCTAGTTCAATTAATCCCTCGGTGGAAGCCGCTTTACGCAATGAAATCGAAGAGCTTAAGAAAAAGAGTGAAGAAGAACGTTTGCGCAATGAAGAAAATATGAGAGCCATGCGGGAAATGGTGCAGAACATTATGTGTGGTGGTGCAGACAAGGGAAAGAAGGGCAAGGGCAAGAGCAAGACCAAGAGCAAGAGCAAGAGCAAGAGCAAAAGCCGGGGGAAAGGCAAGAGCAAGCGTCAATACAGCTCTGAGTCGGGTTCTGAGTCTAGTTCTGAGGCAACGGAGTAGTGATAATGGATTGTTGATGTATTAGACTTGTTTTAGACATGTTTTAACTTGTTTGGATCACTATTCGGATTGGATATGTTATGTAAAATGTTAAACTTTCTATTTAAAGGCAATAAGCCTTATTTAGACTATTATTAAGGCTTGAGAAGCCTAATCTTCTTCTGGGTGCTGTTTTTTTCTGCTTTTTACAGGTGGTGTAGCTCTAATTGCAGGTTTTTTATTGTAGGTATTACACTGCCTACCGACCGCAGCGGTCCGAAATCGGTCCGAAAATTGGCAATTACCCAGCCCAGAAATAAACAATCTCCCACCGCAGCGGTCGCCTGGCCGACCGACGCGGTCGCCCAGTTTCCCATTTTTTTGCAATCTCCCACCGTGTCGGTCGCCCAGTTAAACATTATTTTTTCCACCTATAAACTAGGCGACCGCCGTCCGACCGTATTTCGGTCCGACGTCCGACCGCGGCGGTCGGAAAGCTGTGAGCGACCACCAATTAGCCGACCGCCTTGTTAGGTCGGACAACGGTCGGCTAGGCGACCGTTGTCCTACCGTATCGGCGGTCGGAAAAGCTCTGATTTTTAGTAGTGAGGAGAACCCTAGGTGTAAGGCACAACAGTGTAATGTAATTTTTTACAATACTTATTGCCATATACATTCCCCATACAGAAGTCATTGTAATAAAATTCCACCACAATTTCACAAACAATGCCTTTGAGACATCATGGACTGACTTGAAACTATCACCTCCCAACCCTGTCAGTTTTTCTCCATATTTCGAAAGAGAATATCGTTACTAAAAGACATTTCTTTTAAAGCTCTAACTCTTTTTACCTAACTTGAGACTTAAGGCATACTCCTTAGTTGACTAGGATTATATCATTCCACTCGCTTAGCTTCTCCTACTTCCATTAGTATTTTCGGTATGTTCCTCCACTCGTTTCTTTTTTCGAGTAATGACTCAACTTCTTTTCGACCAGCTGTGTCTTCTGCCAAGAATCAAGTCCACTACTAGGTTCTTTGTTTGTTATTCTTTAAAACTCAACTTCAACACCAAGGTAAAATATATCTTATTTTTATATATCAAGTGTTTCCTGTGGTATTATAATTTTAGTTAAGTTACAGATAAAACTTATAGGTTATTCTCTTGTTTTCTTTTCTAGTTGTACTTCAAGTTTATGTTTTTTTTGAGTCGTGGCCCTTGCAAGGAATATTTCAACCCAGGGGAGAGCTCTTGGCCTGATGGTCTTGACGAGGAAGCTTTAAACTATATTCCTAAAGATAAGTTCAGGCAATCTGCGGGAACCTTCTCCGTGTTCCGATGATGGGCTACATGTTCTAGGAATGGGGCAAACACTTAAACAACTTTATAATGTGGGCTAGAAATGTGACAATGGCAAAAAGTGTCCTTTTTTGTAAATATCCCATTAAAACTGAAAGAAATGTAAATATGGACTTTTGAAACTTATATACAATTGTACACCCTGTATTATAAAAAATAATAATATTATTCATATAACAATCCAGAGCAATATTTCTGTATACAATTCGTCAACTTAAAAAAAAATCATAGCTTCAATCTCCTAGCTTCCATTGCTGCCCCTTTTGCCACCGCAGTCTACCACCGCTGCAGCTATCAGTCGACAAATATAGCGTAGAAGCAGTCAAAAACAGCGCAAAAATAGTCACAAACAATGCAGGAAAGTGCAGAAATAGTGCGTAAATGTAAAAATAGTACAGAAACAGTAGAAACGGTGTAGAAATAATATAGATACAAGTATAAACAGTACTGAAAGAAATGCAAAAATTGGGCATAAATTGTGTAGAAAAAATGAAGAAAATACTTCACAAACGCAGAAATAATTCACTAACAGTGCATAAATAGTGCAGTAACAATGTATATACAAAATGAAGTACTATAAACATTGTAGATACATACAGAAATATTGTAGAAACAGTCGATACAATGCATAAATAATATAGATTCAGTGAAATGTAGTGATATACAGAGGAGATGCATTAAAACAAAAAAATAAAAAATAAAATACCAAATTTGACTGGAAATCATTAGATCTGGTCGGAAAAAATAAAATATGGCCAAAAAATACCAAATTTAGACAAACAATCCATATTTGAAGAAAATACAAAATAAAAACGAAAAACACTAAAAACAACTAATAATAAAACGTGCAATAGTACATGCTTTGTTGATTTAGGATCTTGAAGCTTTTTATTCTTAGAACTGAATTGCAAGTCTAGAGTCTAGTAGCAAATCTAATTAAGAAGACAAGAAGTTGTCTTACATCAATGCTGGCGAGGTATTACAGTGTGGGGAGGAGCTAGATTTGTGAGATGGGGTAGAAGAACATAGTAGGCCAGTGGTGGGTGCTGGCCGGAGCTCCAAGACGAAGCATGAAAGGCAGTGGCGGCGGTTAGGAGAGAGTAAAAAATGAGAGAAGGAGGTTAGGATTTTACTATGTCTAGGATTTTATATGTTTTCTATGTTTGATAACTAAAATTCTCAATTTCTCTTTATTTTGTAAAAAAAAGTTATCAAAATTATACTTTTATGTATTTTTCACTAATTTTCGAACAATAGAAAGCCAACTCTATCCACCATATCATCACGATATTACTGTCATTATATTTATGAAATTACTCTTCACCAAACAAATGACTTCTTATACAAATATAATCATCATAAATATTTGTACTTTATTTGAGCCTCTACCAACGTTCAATTATGCTGCTTACCATGTTTTGATCAACTTAGAAATATTATATATAAAATAAAACATTAGATTAATGTAAATCATGATGGGGACAAGATACCCTGTTTATTAACCGATTAAGATCAATATTGTTCATTTTATGTCTACACCAATATCGTTTTAACAACACTGGCATGACTATTTGTGATGTCAATCTATTTAACATTATTGGAATGACTGGTGATGATCTCACTTGATTTACTCAATCTTTTTTATTCAAGGTTTTAAATTATCTAATGAAAAGCACACTATCAATTGATGAAGATAATCTTACTTAGTATTTTAAAAGGCACGAGGCGAGGAATTTTATTTTGCATGGAACGAGGCATAGTTCTCGGGCATAGGTCTAAACCTCATGGATATTTAATAGTTAAATTATATTGAAATAAATATTTTATAAAACATAAATCATAAAATAAATGATGTAGAAATTCTAGAAAGAAATATAAAATAAGTGGGATAAAGAACAAACTCTTTATTTCACTCGGTAGAGCCGTAAAAGACAAAGCGAATAATTAAAATTAGGGCTAACAATACATAAATTTATTGGCAAGTCTTTTAGGCTTTCTCGTTTTTAATTTTGAGATTATAATAAATTGATATTTGAGTGCATACTTTAAATTAATGATTTCATGAACAATTTCCTTGCTAATTTGATTCTTTTTTTGGAGACTTACTATTCAAGGCTCACCCAAACACTTAAGTGTATGCCATAGTATGCCTTAGATTGTGGGCTATGCCTTTCGATATCTTCGCCCCTTAGGTGCTTTTGCTATCCCCCTCGAATCTTTCCCCGGGATTCGTTTGAAAACTGTCGCCTTTCAAAATACGTAATCTTACACAACAACAACTCATTTTAATTTTGATTAACTTGAGATTGACTTTATTATTTTGTATTGTATATAAAACTCCATTTAAACCAATCTCGATCTAATACTCTAAATAGATTATTTTGCTTATACCAGAAATCATGTTCTTTGTGTTTATGCCTAAAACTTGCACTCTAGGTTAAACAAATAAATTTATATAGGGTTATGAGTAATAATGTAATCAACGAAGAATACTAAAATAAAAGTAAGAAAGTAGGAGATGTATTCCGCGGATGAGAGGGGATTCTAGCCGAATATTGATATTAGATTACAATGAAGGAGAGGGGTATATATAGGCTTCGGTTTACCCCAATCCTAATTATGGTACTAACTCTGTAAACTTTTGGCCCATTATATGAGGCGTTTATACAAGGTAAAACCTAACTAGGAGACTAATATTCTTAAGGCTGCTAGGTATGTGCGTTTCAACTATAGGCACGTACCTGACGAATTGTCGTGGCTAATAGAGCGGGCGTATATCCTTAGCACCGGTTACCTTGTAGGGCAAATTTAGCCCCCGCTAGCTAGATTGGTATCCCCGTAATTATAGGTAGCATGTTTTGACTGAGTCAGTGCCCCCATTTTTTTAGTGTTACCGTAAGCAATCAGGAAGTGAAATGAAGTGTGAAAAAAGAGATGGAAAGACCTATGCAGTCGTAGTTCACGCCCCCTTACGCTCTAACTTCATTTCACATCATATCATGCTCAAGTATTCATGCGTGCCATTTTCTTAGTGGCAAGCTGGACCCGCATCTTCGCAACGCTACTATTCTTCTACCATAACCCATCATTACTGTGACATCCCACTTCTGCCATAATCATCACGTTCCCACATCTCCTAATTAATGATTGTACCTCTGCAAGTTCCTCCGTACTATATATACATACACTTTGTTACTCTTTATCTTAATCTTCATTTTTCATCACTCATTCACTTGTACTTGCTATTAACAATTTCCATTCTCTTTCTTAGATCCCATTTATTTGCAAAGGCTAATGCTTCAAAAATCCTTTCCAACAACTTCAGCGCTTAGGACTATATTCTATTGAACCCTAATTTCAATAATAATGAAAAAATGCTCTCACAAACAGATAACCAAGATAACACCAACAACTTGACCCATAGAGGCTTATCGTTGTATCATTCAGGCGGAAGACCTCCAACGGGTCAGATTGTAGCTGGAGCCCAGATGTTGAATTCAGCAATCATTCGGAAAGGATTTCCAGCCGTCGTGAAGGTTATTCCTTCATTCATACATATCTTTTTAATATTAGGCTAGGACATCCAGTGCATCCCATTATCGAACAGGTGTGCTGCCAATACAACCTCTGCCTGGGCCAAGTTGGCCCTTCTATATGGATTTTGATTGCCATCTTAGAAAATCAAGCCACCAGGGTGGGAAATGATTCACTTTCGAGGATCTTATGCTTTTTATTGCCTACGGCTGGTTAAGTTGAGCATTGTGAACTTCAAAAGGCGACGTGCGAAGGCTATTGTCTCTAAAAGCGAAGATGCCAATGACTGTGGATGTTGTTACCCCTCTGTTTCCCTCCATACTATTGATTTAGTTTCTTGTGTTCTTTTTGGACTTTTAGTAGAAAGCATAAGTTGCCTTCATAATTTGCTCTCTCTTATTGACAAGCTTCTTGTTGATCCATCATTTCTGAATTTTGCAGTGCTCTGCGTGAATTACCCACCTACTCCCGTAATGACATGAGCGAGTGGGTTAAGAGACCTTTTACCATCAACCCTCCAACTATGATAAAGTTCAGAGCTGTGGCCGCCATCAAGCAATGGCAAGCAAATGAGCATGGTAATATTTTTCTTTTCTTGTGATGACCATCTATACCTTTTGAGTTGTCTGATATCTTCTGACTCCTTCAGGTCTTCCCCATAATGTCACTTGGCCCGTTCTTTTAGAGATCAAGATTGTTGAACCTTAAGAAGAGGAGCTGCCTGATTTACAGGCTGCTGATAAGAGGATAGCTAAGCGGGTCAGCAATTTTCGATCCTCGAAAAAGAGGAGAAATACTGGTCCATCAAGGGCCACGTTCGCTACTCATGTTCCTATATTACGGGGTTTTTTAGTCCCCTAAATGCCCAAGTCGCAGGCACCAGATCAGCATCAATTTTTTCCCCCTCGATCTTGTTGGAACTCCATTTTCTGCTCCCGATTCGCTAAGGTGAACACATGTCATTGAGGTGATTTTCGAAACTGAAGAAGAAATTGGTGCGGATGATCCTACCGTTGATACCTTCGTTCCTCGGCCATGTTTTTCCTGTTTTCTTAATAGTTAATTTCCATATCTTAGAATTTTCCTTGCTAATTAATCATTCCTCTCGACAGAAAAAAACTCATGTCCATGTGGTTGAGACTCCTGCGCTATCCAACTATCCAATATGGCGTCTTCCTCGGAAGGAGGTTGTTGGGTCTAGCACCAGCGTTGCTAATATTGAGGTCGCCAAGGCGGACAATGGTGCTGCCATAGTAGAGGATGTTGTGCACGAGGGTACTCCAAAGATAGGGATTCCTATCCATGAGGGAGTGAACGTGTTTCAGTACCTTGATATCGTTGTTGGGAGTCTCAAGGGTTTAGTTTGGCCAACTCAGCAAAGGCACTTCACTGACTTCAACTTTTGAGAGTTGCAGGTTAATTTTGTCGACTTCTCTATGATGGTAAGCATCATCTCTTCCATGTGTCCCTTTTCCAATCCATATCACTGTAACTCATTCACTTATCTTCCCTCCTATATTTTCACAAGGGTTAGTTGCATATTTTGAAGCTCTTTTCCTTTTCGATCGGTGTGGGGCACCGGAGAAACACCTCCAAGAAGAAAATGCCACCTAGAAGAACACCATAGAGAGCCTGTGCCCCTTAAATGAGGAGGCACAACAACTGAGAAGCCTAAGGAAGACCCTAGAGGTCGATGCTCGTCAGAATTAGCTTCATAAAGAAAAGTTAGAGAATGCGACTAAGGATATGATCCAACATCATAGGGAGTGACGCGACTTGGATTTTCAGCCAAGCCGTGCGGGTACCTAAAATTCTCCCTTAGACCCGTCAGGCAAAGCCTTTCAACCGAATTGATAAAACAAACACAAAACTGACTTTATATGAACATATCATAGCTCAAAGGACGTGGCATATATACATCTATGTTTTCCATAAAGAAATACAACTGCTACCCTATAATTAGTTTTAGGCCTATCCAGACTAGACATCTAAGAGTACAAGAAAATGTGTACATCTCCCGAAGGAAACAAAATAGGCTAACATAATAGAACTAAAGTCGGTAGCCATCATATACGAAATTTGGCTCACCCGGACAGTTGAACAAGTCTTTGCTCCTCAATCGCATCTCGAACTCGGTCTTTAAGCAAAGCCTATCGAAATGAAATAGTTAAAAAAGAAACAAAGAGAGGGTGAGTTAGAAAGACTCAGTAACTATGGCTGGCTAGCCACCACGAAGACAAAGATAGATTAGGCGGGGAGATGATGGAAGCAGATAACGACTAGAAGCACAAATAACCAGAACACATAATGATTTAGAAGCACGTAAACTTCCAGAAACTTATACTATACACCCAGAATATAGAACAAATAGTTACACAATACTCAACAATCTATACTATGCCAGGTGCCGAATACATTATGATGTAATGGGGTCACTTGTGCCCAATGTATGGAGCATAATACTTCGACTCTTAGGGGAATACTTCCATACCATATGTAATGTGAAGCTGAGATAAAATACTCCCACCCTCAGATGATATGAAGATTATGTGGGCAAAAGTACGCCACCTAAGATTATGGGGATACAAGTCCAGCTGGCGAGACTAGGCTTAGTCTATAAGTCACCAACCACAGAGGATACACGCCTGCTTCTCAAGCCACGACCGCTCAGCCGGTACGAGCTGTAGGATGCAAGGTATACATCCCGCCATCTTAGGGTTAACATTCTCCAAGTTAGGATTTCGTATACAACACCCCCCTTGAGTAAATAGGTCCACGGTCTTATTAGTCTTTGTATTTTACCATAATTAAGACTAGGTAAATCATAGCTATAAATACCCCTCCTTACATTGTATTGTACAATCAAGCGATTTATACAGAATCCAGCTATTCTCAAAGAATAAGATTATTACTTTCTTGCTTATTACTTTTCCTGCATATTTACTGTATTGTTTGTGACAGTTTCTTAAATTTAATTATTTCACGTATACGAACAATTTTATGCATAAACAGTTTTGCACCCACAGTGGAGCCCAGGCAATTGTAGGTTTTTACAGAGAAAGAGGCACAGTCATGTTAGACGACAATGACAATATTCCAAACAACACTACTGCTACGGTAGACAACTACCCAAAGGATCCCCGCGATCCTGACGGAGAGCCGAAGGACCCTACCGGAGATCTATTCTTAGTAGGCAGTGACAGCAAAGATGATCAACCACATGGAAATAACTCCAAACTCAAAAATTTCCTTGCTGGTCTTTTCAAAACCCAAGCAGAACGAAGAGAGTGAATTTTGACCAACCTGGTCGAAAACATGGCTCAAAAGTTGGGAGCGATCTTCAATGGTTTGTCCCAGAGGCCTGTTTTCCCACGAGGACCCGTGTCCATTAACGAATCACTAGTTTACATTTTGAACCGAAGACTCAACATGGAGGCCATACCTAGAAGCTCGACTGCGGCCAGCAATCAAAGTATTGAAGCACATATGTCATTCAAGACATCCTAAAAGAGTTGAATGTCAACCACGACATGATCGATAATGCGCCGGGTGCTCAACCCTAGGCTACCGCCGTAGATAAATAAAATTTTTACAAGCGTACATACAAAGCGAGTGTTGTACCGGTCTGCTTACAAAAATATTTTGGCCTGCCGGATAACCTCAAGTACGACGGAACAACTGATCCAGATGAGCACATCGCTGCTTACTATACAACTGTTAAGAGCAACGAGATTTCAGAGAAAGAAACTCAATCCGCTCTGGTGAAGAGATTCGACTCGACCTTAACTAAAGGTGTCCTCGCATGGTACACCCAGCTACCATTGGGATAAATTGAGCCATTCACCCAGATGCAAGATCTATTCAAGAAGGCATATTCTGGAGCTCGAAGGTGTGAGAAGCGCATGGAAGATATCTTTGAAATCTGGCAATGCGACGACGAGTTGTGGAAGGACTAATGATGTTCGGCATTTTATGCCTACTTTTCCTTAATATTTCCGCACATTTGAGCTTGTTTTGCACTTGTTTGGTAGCTTGTGAATGTGGTTTTACACTGATGTTGTGTTGTGCGTGTGTAGGTTGTTACGCGATGCATTTGGAGCGTTTCAGAGCTTGATTTAGCATGAATTGGTTGAAGATTGGATTAAGCACACAAAGGCACGACACGAGCCGAGTTTTGGAGCGAAAGAAGAGCATTTTTGGCCTGGCGCCCTAGCCCATGCGCCGCGTGCTCTACCGCGCGCAGTGGCTAGGCGCGTTTGGCTTGCGCCGCAGGGCAAAAGCATGGAGTCTTGTGACGGGTTCTGACTGTTGGCACGTGTTATGAGGCGCGGGGCGCCCGTTATAGCGCCCCTTGTGCGCGTGTTTACTTCCTATTCCTTCTAGCATCGGGTCTAACTTATTACTAAGGGTTTGGAAACATTATATATAGTTTATTACTTAGTTTTTGTAGGGGGTTCTTGACTTTGGAGCAATATTGAGAGCTACACACTTCATTGAACAAGGGTTATTCCCAATCTTTCATCTATTACATCAATTATTTCATTATTACACCAAATCTTTGTCTTGTGATTATGAACATGTGTGGCTAATTTCCTAACGTTCTGGGGTTAGAGTTTACATGAAAGTTGATTGTTGAAGATTGATTCCCATTGATTGAATCCCATAACGGGTTATTTATTCTTTCTTGATTTAACTTGTAAAATTGTTAGAGCTCGATAATTATACATCATCCATTATTTTTGGGTTGAACTCGAAAGAGAGAATCTAATTACGTAATAAGAAAGAATAGAACTAGTTTGTGAACCAGGGCATCGGGGAACCAATTCGCGGGTAGGATAGACATATACTTGCTTGCCTAGTTTAACTCATTACATGAATCTTAATGCGTGCATGTGATTTAACCCATAGACATATAGGGATGCATAGACTGTGAAGAACTGAAGGGTTTTCACAGTTACATTTACTCTGTTAAGTTAGTAACTCGGGATTTAAAAAGTGGAATCAATTGGGTACATCAACTGGATTGTTCGTAACTCTGACCCTGGATCGCTCTCTTGATATTGTTAACAACCAAAGTTTTGCCCCATTGCTTGATTACATCTTTAGCACTTTATTTACTGCGTTTTAGTTATAAAAACTCTTACAACCATTGGAAAAAGACCCCTGGATAGTTTGTTCAGGAATTGTTTATTAAGCACTAGTCTGCGTAGTCCTCGTGGGAACGATACTCGACTTTGTCACTTTATTACTTGGCGACCGCGTATACTTGCGTGTGCATTTGGGAGCAACAAGTTTTTGGCGCCGTTGCCGGGGACTAATTACGGACTAATTACTTTTGAACAATTACTTAATTGCTATTCAGGTTTAATTTTTTGTTGAGTTTCTTGTGCTGTTTCAGGCAATAGGTTTTGAATGCAAAGGAACAAAAAGGACGATTCACTCGCACCTTTTGATCCCGAGCCTGAAAGAACCTTGAGAAAGACAAAGAAGGAAGCGAGAGATCGAGAAGCATTAGCAATCGTACTTGCTTCTTTACCTGTTGAAATGGCTGACGAACAAGCAGTAGCAGTGCGAGATGTGGCTCTTCCTAGTCTGAAAGGAGTATAGTCAAGTATTGTGAAGCCTGCTATTACTGGAAATTTTGAGATCAAGCCCGGCATGATTCAGTTGCTGCATGTGACGGGGCAATATGGTGGATTCCTGCATGAAGATCCGCAGCAACACTTGCAGAACTTTCTGGAGATCAGTGATACTTATACACCGGCAGGTGTGCCTACTGATTATGTGCGAATGACTTTGTTCCCATTTTCATTGATTGGGACAGCAAGGAAGTGGTTAAAGGCTGAAAAGCCTGGGTCTATCACTACTTGGGAGGATTTGGCTAAGAAATTCTTGGCTAAGTTTTATCCGTCTGCCAAGACGGCCAGGTTGAGGAGCGCAATTTTGTCCTTCGGGCAGTTTGAAGGCGAATCATTATATGCAGCCTGGGAGAGATTTAAAGCGTTATTGAGAGATTGTCCTCACCACAATCAATCTAATGAGGTTATTGCACACACTTTTGTTGAGGGGTTGAACCAACATACTAAGATTGTGGTTGATGCTGCTGCTGGAGGCCAAGTGTTGGCCTTAAATTTTGAACAGATTTATGACTTACTTGATAAGTTTTCACAGAGCAATCCTGATTGGCAGGGTGATGGCAGAGCTAATATACATAGTGAGGGGGCTAGCAGAGCTATTACGCAGAAAGCTACTGGGGTACTTCAACTAGATGGAATTACAGAGCTGCAAGCGAAGATGGATGCTATTTCTAATCAAATCAGCAAGCTGGCTCTCCAAGCAAAGCCACAGCCAGCTCCAGTGCAGCAAGTTCAGACCTTTTGTGAAGTATGTGGTGAGGATCATAGCACTGAGGTTTGTCCTTCTAACCCAGAGTCAGTGTATTTTGTGGGTAATCAGAACAGATCACAGGGTCAGAATCGAAATCAGTATGGTAATAATTATAGCACGGGTTGGCGTAATCACCCAAATTTTCTTGGAGGGATACCCGTGAGGATTTTCAGGGTAATGAGAGAGCCCAATTTACTCAAAACAATGCACCACAGCAGGGATCGCAGTCACAGGCTCAGCCACATCAGTCTAATACTATGGAGGATATGCTCAAGAAAATTCTTGCAGGGCAGCAAAAACTCATTGATGAGTCAGCATCTCAGGCACAAACAATTAAAGATTTGAGCAATGCGCAGAAAGATCTTGAAAGACAATTGGGGCAGCTTGCTGGAGCACAAAATAATAGACCTCGGGGTGCTTTACCGAGTGATACAGAGAAGAATCCTAGAGAATTTGTGCAAGTAGTGACTTTGAGGAATGGAAGAGCACTGGAAGAAGTTCCCCCAAAGCCAAAGAAGCCTGTTGGTGAGTTAGAGCCAAATGTTGATAGGGAAGTGGAAAAAGAAGCAGAAAAAGTAACTGAAAAGCAGCCCGAGTTTGCTATTATGAGACCACCACCACCTTTCCCGCAGAGACTTCAGAAGCAGAAAGTTGATGCAGCATGCAAGAAATTTTTGGAGATATTGAGTCAAATTCAGGTAAATATTCCTTTGGTGGAGCTTTTGCGGGATGTTCCCAAATATGCTAAATACATCAAGGATATTGTTGCTAACAAGAGAAGATTGACTGAGTTTGAGACAGTTGCACTTACTGAGGAGTGCAGTTCCAGAGTTAGAAGCAAGCTTCCGCAGAAATTGAAGGACCCGGGCAGTTTTACCATCCCTTTGAAAATTGGGGAACATGAGTTTGGTCGTGCTTTATGTGATTTGGGTGCTAGTGTTAATTTTATGCCTTCTTCAGTTTTTAGGAAGCTAGGCCTGGGTGAGCCACGACCCACTACTGTGACCCTGCAGCTTGCTGATAGATCTTTGACATGCCCCGAGGGGATTATTGAGGATGTGCTTGTACAAGTGGGTCAGTTCATATTACCCGTTGATTTTATTATTCTTGATTATGAAGCTGATCCTGAGGTTCCTCTCATCTTGGGAAGAGGATTTTTGGCTACTGCTGATGCTGTCATTCGAGTCAGAGCTGGAAAAATGATTATGAAGGTAAATGGGGAAGAAGCTGTGTTTAATGTGTTCAGAGCTACCCAGCTTCCTTCCAACTATGAAGAGTTGTCCATGGTAAAAGTGATAGATGATGAATTGACTGCTGATGAGAGGTCATTCTTGGCTTCTAATGTTGACTCTATAGAAAGGGCACTCTTATGTGATGATGATGATATCCTGAAGGATGAAGATACTGAAGAATATCTGGAGGTTCTTAATATGCAGAGTAGATTCATCCCAGGGTGGAAGAAATTTGAGGAGCTTGATAGACCGTTGACCTTAGCTCCTGCTAAACCGTCTATTGAGAGAGCTCCTAATCTTGAGCTCAAACCTTTACCCGCACATTTACGTTATGCTTATTTGGGTGAAGGTAATACTTTGCCCGTGATCCTTTCTTCTTTGTTGTCTGATGTGCAGGTTGAGAAGGTGTTGCAGGTATTGCGAGAGCGCAAGAGAGCTATTGGCTGGACTATTGCTGATATTAGAGGGATTAGTCCTTCTTTCTGCATGCATAAAATTCTCTTGGAGGAAGATCATAAGCCATCCATAGAGCAGCAGAGGAGGCTAAATCCAATCATGAAGGAGGTGGTGAAGAAAGAAGTTATCAAGTGGCTGGATGCTGGTATTATTTTTCCTATCTCTGACAGCAAGTGGGTGAGTCCAGTGCAATGTGTTCCTAAGAAGGGGGGCATGACAGTGGTGAAGAATGAGAACAATGAGTTGATTCCTACAAGAACTGTTACAGGGTGGCGAATTTGCATTGATTATAGGAAGCTCAACAAGGCCACCAGGAAAGATCACTTCCCACTCCCTTTTATTGATCAGATGTTGGATAGACTTGCAGGTCATGAGTATTACTGTTTCTTGGATGGGTATTCGGGCTACAATCAAATTGTGATAGCCCCTGAAGACCAAGAGAAGACCACTTTTACTTGTCCATATGGCACCTATGCATTTAGGAGGATGCCATTTGGGTTTTGTAATGCCCCTGGGACTTTTCAGCGATGCATGATGGCTATTTTCACTGATATGGTGGAAAAATTTGTGGAGGTATTTATGGATGATTTCTCAGTAGTTGGTGACTCTTTTGATGAATGTTTGAAAAATCTTGATGCTGTGCTGAGCCGTTGTGAAGAAACAAATCTCGTGCTGAATTGGGAAAAATGTCACTTTATGGTTCAAGAAGGCATAGTACTTGGGCACAAGGTGTCAAAGCAAGGAATTGAGGTTGATAAAGCAAAGATTGAGGCTATTGAGAAATTACCACCACCTATCTCTGTTAAGGGGGTGCGTAGTTTCTTGGGACATGCAGAGTTCTATAGACGTTTCATAAAGGACTTCTCTAAAATTTCCACTCCCTTGTGCAAATTGTTAGAGAAGGATGTGAAATATGTGTTTGATGATGCTTCTATCAAGGCGTTTGAAGAGTTGAAGAAAAGGTTGGTGACCGCACCAATCATCATTGCTCCTGACTGGTCTTTGCCATTTGAATTGATGTGTGATGCGAGTGATAATGCTATTGGGGCTGTTCTAGGCCAAAGAATTGGAAGAATCTTTCACTCCATCTATTATGCAAGCAAGACGCTTGATGCAGCCTAGTTTAATTATACTACCACTGAGAAGGAGTTGCTAGCCGTGGTTTATGCTTTTGATAAATTCAGATCTTATTTGGTTGGCACTCGAGTTGTTGTCTACAATGATCATGCCGCAATCCGATATTTGTTTGAAAAGAAGGACTCCAAGCCTAGACTCATTAGATGGGTTCTCTTATTGCAAGAGTTTGATGTTGAAATTCGAGATCGCAAGGAGACTGAGAATCAAGTTGCTGATCATTTGTCAAGGCTGGAGAATAGAGATCATGTAGATGAAGGGTCCGAGATTAAAGAGGTGTTTCCTGATGAGCAACTTTTTGCTCTTGATACAGCTGAGGTGCCATGGTATGCTAACATGGTAAATTTACTTGTGAGTAATGTGTACCCCCCTGTGGCAACTGCTGAGCAGAAGCGTAAACTCCTTCATGAGAGTAGATTTTATGTGTGGGATGAGCCCTATTTGTACAAGATAGGAGTTGATCAACTAGCTAGAAGATGTATTCCAAGGGAAGAAGTAGAGCCGGTTCTACATAGCTGCCATTCCTCTCCTTATGGTGGCCACCTTGGTGGAGATCGAACAGCTGCAAAGGTACTTCAATCTGGTTTCTTTTGGCCTACTTTATTTAAGGATGCTCATGCATTAGTGAAGCAATGTGATCGTTGCCAAAGAACGGGTACTATTACTAGGCGTCACGAGATGCCCTTGAACAATATCTTGGAGATTGAGCTGTTTGATTGTTGGGGTATTGATTTTATGGGTCCATTCCCACCTTCTATGGACAATAATACATCTTAGTAGCAGTTGATTATGTGTCGAAATGGGTGGAGGCTATTGCACTTCCAACGAATGATGCGAGTGTGGTGGTGAAGTTCGTGAAGAAGAATATTTTCACTCGTTTTGGGACACCGCGGGCTATCATTAGTGATGAAGGTACGCATTTTTGTAACCGGTTGTTCAATAAGTTATTGGCTAAGTATGGGGTTCGCCACAAGGTGGCTACTGCTTATCATCCCCAAACTAGTGGCCAAGTGGAAGTGTCCAACAGAGAGATCAAGCAAATCCTTGAGAAGACTGTGAATGCCTCGAGGAAGGATTGGGCTATGAAGTTAGATGATGCTCTCTGGGCCTATCGAACTGCATTCAAAACGCCTATTGGAACCTCTCCATATAGGCTTGTTTATGGTAAGGCCTGTCACTTGCCGGTTGAATTAGAGCATAAGGCGTATTGGGCTATTCAAAAGCTCAACCTTGATATGGCCTTAGCGGGTGAGAAGAGGATGCTCCAGTTGCATGAACTTGAAGAGTTCCGTTTCCATGCGTATGAAAATGCGAAATTATATAAGGAACGGATAAAGAAGCGGCATGATAAGCACATTGAGCATCGCTCTTTTGAGCCCGGGCAGCGTGTATTGTTGTTCAACTCGAGGTTGAAATTGTTTCCGGGCAAGTTGAAGTCGAGACGGTCGGGGCCTTTTGAAGTTGTTCGTGTTACCGCACAGGGTGCGATTGCATTGAGAGCCCCGGGTTCTGAGAGCACATTTTTGGTTAATAGTCAACGGGTGAAACATTATTGGGGAGGTGCGGTGAATCATCGCACTTCAATTACGTTGAGAGACCCTTGATTTATACCCGTCGTGCCACGACGTTAAATAAGGCGCTTCTCGGGAGGCAACCCGAGTTTGTACTTGTAATAGTTTAGATTTTTTTTGTTTTTATAGTGTCACGTAGTTGTTGTTTTTGTGTGTCGTTTTTGTAGGAATTGGGTGAACTAAACAAGGTGAAATTGATGCATGGAGGGGTATGGGACGTCTCGAGACATGTCCCACACTTGGGTTTGTACTTGGAATCGAAATTCGGTGTGAAAAAACGTGCTTAGGCGCGTTCGGGAGTGCCCCGCGCCTCCCAACGCGCGAGAAAAAGAGCTGAAGCAAGAAGCTTGGCGCGGTTGGGAGCACCCCGCGCCTCCCACCGCGCCGAGTTAGGCAGAAACTCGAAATTCTTGCCCGCGATGGGCATGCGGCGCGGACTTAAACGCGCAAGGCAATGAAATTTTTAAAAAACGGGTCAACGGGTTTTTACCCGAAATTCTTTAATCCCCCATGCCCTATAACCCGATTTCTAACACTTGTTCTTCATTACTTTCACTCCAAATTCTCTCTAATCACATCCTAATTCATCTCTAACAATTGAACTCATCCCAAATCTTGTGCAATCAACTCTAACACATTCAAGTAAGTACATTACTACTCTTCCTTCTCAATAACATGTAAGTTGTATTCATTATTGCTCATGGGTGATTCTCTTAGCTAGTCACAAGCTTTTGCATAAAAATTCAATCTTGATGTGCTTGATTTTCTATGATGCTTAGTATAGAACTTGTGACTTGTAAAAAGAGATCTCCCAACAATTTGGGAGGGTTGGCACATTACAAAATCCATTGAAATTGTTAGTTTGAAGTTGTGCACACTAGGTGTTTGTGAAAAAGCCTCAAAGATGAAATATCAATGACATTGTGAATTCTTGAGTAGCAATGCATTCCTTAGGCTTACTATGAACATTAGGTGTTGCATACACACTAGAATTGATCATGAGGCACCCACACTAGCTTGATTTTTAAAATTCAAAACGTGGCATATTTTGCCCAAGGCTAGTTTTGCTCAAGTGTGGGGTTGCTCGTGCCATTGAAACGAGTGATTGACACATAGAGTGTGTGATAAGTGTGGGGTGGTACCCTTGAGCTTGAATTGTATTTTTGGTGCTTAGCTATACATCTCACATTGATATTTGTGTTTGTGTAGGTACCATGGTAGCCACATCTTATAAGGAGAGTTCTTCATCCACCGCGGGCCCGAGGAGAGAACCTCAAGCCGGGCCTTCATCCACAACGCAAAAGGGCAAGGCACCGGCCAAGCCCAAGGCAAAAGCAAAGGCAAAGGCTAAGATACCAAAGGACGCGGTGCCGATACCACGTCCCGGAGGCAAGACTCGGTATGGCCTCCCTTTTGTGAAGAAGGGAGATTGCCAAACATGGTACAAAAATGTGCGGCTTGCGGGGTACATACCCGAGCAAGCCATTGATAAATGGCCGGTGCTACAAAAGTTTAGAAGTGTGGCCGAGAAGATCATTGCCCTAAAGTGGGACTCAGTGTTTGAGAGTCTGGGGCACGCCAACTTGGACATGGTCCAAGAATTGTATGCTAACTGGGAGCCCGATGAAGCGGGGAGAGATGATGATGTGGTGACGGTTCGGGGAGTGAAGGTGAAGTTGGATCCATCGGCATTGAATGCCTTCTTGGGGGTAGTTGACCCCGATTATGATGAGTTAAGAGAGTACATCAAGAAACCAGATTACACGGCCTTGCGGGAAACCTTGTGTGGCGAGGGCTCCACGCATAAATGGGGGCGAGGAGCGGCTGGGAGACACAAGTTTATGCATTTCTCACAGTTTCTCAAGCCGGCGCGTGTATGGATGAGGTTCATAAATGCACGGATATTATCATGTTCCCATTACTCCGAGGTCACTAAGACTCGGGCGTGCATGGTGTACTTTTTCATGACTGAGAGGCCGGTGAACATAGGATACTACATGCTGCGAGTGATGAAAGAGCAAAGAAAAGAAAAAACATGTAGTAGGTTGTACTTTGGGAACCTCTTGACCCGTTACTTAGAGAAGGCGGGCGTCCCCGTGGATGAGGTTGGGGATCGCATTATCCCTGATATAGGGAGGCCTTTTGACATTGCTTCGGTCAAGGGGGTGATCACCACGGCACCGGTGAAGCTGACGGCTGACGAGTGGCGGGAGGCAGGAGCCAACTTGGCCGCACGGCAGTACTTGATGATGGAGGCTATGGCCCGTCAGTCGGGCGTTGATTTGACTGCTATTGACCGCAAGGTCCCGCTGACGGAGACCTCGAAGGGTCTGCTGGACGAGGTTCAAGCTAGAACGGTGGATCCGCAGGAGGATGAGAACACGGATTCAGATGTTGTGGCCGATGACCCGGACAGTGAGTATGGGACTGATCATGAGGGCGGTGGCGCTGATGAGGAGGAGGCCTAGGTCCACACTCCTGCGCACCATCCAGATTTCAGGGCAGTTTTCTTGTACTTTTACTTTTGCACTTACTTCTTTGTCGCACTGGGACATTGCTTAGTTTAAGTGTGGGGTGGGGTACTGCCCTTTATCTATTTTTGAGGTTAGGATGCATGTACCTTAGGATTTTTTTCTTTTGTCACTTGACTTTGTTTTGATTTATTTCTTGCTTTCTTTTGTCACTTGACTTTGTTTTGATTTATTTCTTGCTTTAATATATGAAAAAAAAAATTAGAAAACCAATGAAAAATTCCAAAAAGATCTTCCTTTTAGTTTTATTAGTGGTACATGTCATCCGCCCCGTGGTTTTTCTTATGGCCACGGTTCTTTTCCACGGGGAGGCCTTTGAACCGGGTAGTTTTTATTTTAAGGATTAGGATAGTTAGTTGTAGATGACCCTAGATGTAGGAAAAATGGTAGAATGCTATGTGCCTTTGATTTGTTTGATACCGATGGATTTGGGCTTGATTGCATGTGCTATTTGTGGTGTCCTTGAGTTTTAATTTTGATGCATGCCTAGGAAAAATTGGAGCGACCCCCTTGAGATGCTTGAGTCCGCTTGCTTGACTTGATTGCTATCCTTTGTGCATGAGTGCTTAAATTTCCACAAGTTGCATTCTAGAAACTTAGTTGAGAGTTGTTGATGGAACCTCTTGTGTGAACCATGTGCGATGTGTGTGTGAGGCATATTCTTGTTTACTCCATGTTGCATGTTAATGTCTAGAACTTGCCCCGTGTGTGTGCAAAGCGAAATCCTAGGTTGACTCTAGTCGGGAAATGATACAAAGCCTTCTTTTGTTAGCCTACCCTTACATATATACCTTGAAAAAAAAATTTGTGTTGTGATTTCTTTGATCCTTTCTATTGGTACCCACACCCCGACCCTACCCATTCGTTCTTAATTGACTCTTTTGGCCCTTTACTCCTTAAGCACTTTATTGATATTGTGTAGATGATTGGAGTTGTGGTTGGATATTGGGAGGTTCTTGAGTGGAACTAATAAAGGGGAATACTTGTGAAAATTGTGAAGTAGTGAAAAACATTGGCAAGGATGGAAGTTAGTGAAATTGAAAAAAATGAAATGATAAGAAAAAGAGAAAAAAAAAAGAGCAAAGTTGAAAAGAAATTGTGGAAAAGTAAAAAGAGAGAAAGATGTCCATTCCTTGCTAGTGTATGCTTGAAAAGAAAAATGCTACTTGTTGGAAAGGTGTATGTGTGATACTTGTGATTGGGTGGTTTGATGAGAATTGTGCTTGAAATTAAGTGTGATGTATTAAAGTGCTTAGGGAGGTAGTCACTATTACCATATGTATCCTACCCGCCCCTTAGCCTACATTACGACCTTTCTAAAGTCCTAGTTAATCCCGATTGGAGTGAGCCTACATTAGTGGAGTCCTACACTACGGGCAAGCCTATGGTACGTTGTGTGTGACATGTGAGCCTTTCATGAGAGTGAGTGAATTCATTTGTTATTGCCCCCGTTCTATTCATGATAATTTATGTGTGTGTGATCTTTGGGGGGGCACTCTCTTTGATATTGGTGAGGGCACGTGGGATGCATGAAGTAGGTAAAGTTGATGGCTTTTGATTGAGTAGATAGGTGTGATTTTGTGGGAGCATGGTTGCATTAAGTTGAGTTTGTGCATTTGAGCTATTTTGGGGTGGTTGTTCTCATATTTTTGGTTTTGGTAAATTGTTGGCATGTTGTGGATCCATAGTAGTCATGTGTGCATTGTTTCAATGGTCGGTATCAACCATAGTCATAGGCAGACATGTTTTACCTAGGATGGGAAGTGATTCAAGTGTGGGGTGGTGATGTTCGGCATTTTATGCCTACTTTTCCTTAATATTTCCGCACATTTGAGCTTGTTTTGCACTTGTTTGGTAGCTTGTGAATGTGGTTTTACACTGATGTTGTGTTGTGCGTGTGTAGGTTGTTACGCGATGCATTTGGAGCGTTTCGGAGCTTGATTTAGCATGAATTGGTTGAAGATTGGATTGAGCACACAAAGGCACGACACGAGCCGAGTTTTGGAGCGAAAGAATAGCATTTTTGGCCTGGCGCCCTAGCCCATGCGCCGCGTGCTCTACCGCGCGCAGTGGCTAGGCGCGTTTGGCTTGCGCCGCAGGGCTAAAGCATGGAGTCTTGTGACGGTTCTGACTGTTGGCACGCGTTCCGAGCCGCGGGGCGCCCGTTATAGCGCCCCTTGTGCGCGTTTTTACTTCCTATTCTTTCTAGCATCGGGTCTAACTTATTACTAAGGGTTTGGAAACATTATAAATAGTTTATTACTCCCTCCGTCCCAATTTGTTTGTCGTAGTTTGACTTGGCACAAAGTTTAATAAAGTAAGGAAGACTTTTGAAACTTGTGGTCTAAAATAAGCCATGAATATTTGTGTGGTTATAAATGAGTCAAAAAGTAACTTTAGAGTTGAATTATTGCCAAATTTAGAAATATGACAATCTTTTTGGGACAGACAAATAAGGAAAGTATGACAAACAAAATGGGACAGAGGGAGTACTTAGTTTTTGTAGGGGGTTCTTGACTTTGGAGCAATATTGAGAGCTACACACTTCATTGAACAAGGGTTATTCCCAATCTTTCATCTATTACATCAATTATTTCATTATTACACCAAATCTTTGTCTTGTGATTATGAACATGTGTGGCTAATTTCCTAACGTTCTGGGGTTAGAGTTTACATGAAAGTTGATTGTTGAAGATTGATTCCCATTGATTGAATCCCATAACGGGTTATTTATTCTTTCTTGATTTAACTTGTAAAATTGTTAGAGCTCGATAATTATACATCATCCATGGTTTTTGGGTTGAACTCGAAAGAGAGAATCTAATTACGTAATAAGAAAGAATAGAACTAGTTTGTGAACCCGGGCATCGGGGAACCAATTCGCGGGTAGGATAGACATATACTTGCTTGCCTAGTTTAACTCATTACATGAATCTTAATGCGTGCATGTGATTTAACCCATAGACATATAGGGATTGAAGTAGCTTGCATAGACTGTGAAGAACTGAAGGGTTTTCACAGTTACATTTACTCTGTTAAGTTAGTAACTCGGGATTTAAAAAGTGGAATCAATTGGGTACATCAACTAGATTGTTCGTAACTCTGACTCTGGATCGCTCTCTTGATATTGTTAACAACCAAAGTTTTGCCCCATTGCTTGATTACATCTTTAGCACTTTATTTACTGCGTTTTAGTTATAAAAACTCTTACAACCATTGGAAAAAGACCCCTAGATAGTTTGTTCAGGAATTGTTTATTAAGCACTAGTCTGCGTAGTCCTCGTGGGAACGATACTCGACTTTGTCACTTTATTACTGTGCGACCGCGTATACTTGTGTGTGCGTTTGGGAGCAACAACTAACTTGAGAGATTTCAGAGGGAATACATGCAGCTCTCTCCAGTTCCAAACAATATTGTTGTCGTAGCTTTCAGCAAGATTCTAAACTCTAGAGGTTCACTAGCCACTCGAGAGTTACAATGGAGTCTTACCCAACACCCGGTGACAACATGGAACGCCCTACACTAGCGGTATAACGTGAAACTCAGTCTCGAACTAGAACCACCTCTAGAGCCCGGCAAAGACATGCATAGAAAGCGAGCTGGTAGCCCACATGTGGAAGGTGAAGGCAACAGAAGAAGAGTGAAAGGAAGGACTCAATATCAATCAGAGTCCGGAAAAGCATTTGAAAAGCAAAACAATTCCTGAGGAACTGGATCACGCGAGAAGAACTCAGAGTAACGTAGCTTCAAGAAATTCGGGCTACGGCTGTATGAAGTGGAACTAGTTACCAATCACTTTGGTAAACTAGGTTCCTGGGTGCATTGGCCACCTATCATTAAGAAAGTGACCGGAAAGAATTCAACGACCTACTACAATTATCATTGAAGCAACGACCATACTATGATCGACTGCAAACTTCTGATGCATTAGATCGAGCACCTGTTAAAGGAAGGACACCTAAAAGACCTGATCATAGAAGGGGAAAAATGGTCTAGAGAGCCCGATCCCAAGGACAAGTGTAGCATCAATGTGATCTTTGCAGAGGCAGATTTAACAAAACTTGGAAGACAGTAGTACCAGAACCACTAGTTGGCCCCATCATATTCAGTTCAAGAGACGAAAAGGGACCCCACCAAGAAGCACTCATCGTCTCAGTTAAGGTGCTCGATTCTAAGGTCGAGCAAGCTTGATTGATCTAAGGATTGACGTAAATATTATCCAATGGGAGAGAGTGCCGCAATGTGGGTCAGCATTGCCGGATAGTTCTAAGCTCTTGCAATGTAACCAGTTTCAAAAGCGTCTGTGAAAAGCCTATCGGGAAAATAGCTCGTCCAGTCCATATTTCGTGTTTAACAATCATAACGTTATTTCAGGTGGGTTAGACACCTCTCAAGCTCCACCAAATGTGGTTACCAGCCGTATTTTATAATTAGGATTCAAATTAGAACTAAACAATGTATAAGTTAGACATAAAAATTAAAGTGAATAAAAATAGTCTTTTCTACTAATTTTCTTCCTTAGAAAATTGCACCTAGCATAATAAAACAAATTAATTAGTATATCAAAATAAATTAATAATAATAAAATGAAGATTAATAAAGGTAGTGCGATTAAAAGACATTTTTGGAGCGTCGTCTTCAAAATTATACCTCACAAAAATAGATTAAGTTAAGTTAGTAAATAATAATGATAATAAAATAATAATAGTAATTTAAAATAAAGGGGAAAGGGATTTTTATAAAAGTGTAGGCTCAGGTATGTATGAATCAGCTAGAGGTTAGAGACGTCGGTACAGCTGCAAACACGCCGGCCGGCCGTGTCGTCATGCCAAGTGCCGGTCCCACCACGCCATCGCGGGCTCGTTTGCAATTACGGCTCATACTTGTCATCATAGCCTTTTTGTTTTAGGGACACGGGAATGAGACTGTTCAAGTGTAGTATCATATTCAAACTAGTCCCGACGCCTCAATATATGCAAATATATTTTTTCATTGGCCATAATCGGTATAGCGTCCGTCAAATCGTTATATATCCGTCAATTCAATGTGTGTAGTCCTCAAATTAAAATATTTTCAGAGGCCTACAATTCCAAACGTAGATATGAGCCAAGCTTCAGCAAAATTATCCAGTAGAGTAAATGGGCCACGCTGCAAAAGCAAAGCAATCCAACAACAATAAACAGAGAAAAATAACATAACAAAACAATTCGAGCAAGTAAATAATGGGTCAGTCAACAGATCAAAAACATCAGAAGCAACTCCTTTCCGCTACTGCTGCAAATCCCCAAAACAATCAGAAAACCCATTAATGATTTCAAGAGAGAACAGCCAGGAGAATAAATAACAGAAAATGATTTGTCAATTCCCAGCCACAACTACGCCAGCGATGATAAATTGGTGTGAAAAGTACTGGGAGAGACGGCGATAGCGGTGGAGAGGGCGAGACGAGGAGCGATAACTTGGCGGGTCTCGGCAAAAAACTCCGGTGACCTTACCGGCGTCACTGCTACCTGAATCTCGTTTTGCTTCCTTTTTTTTTTATGTCAATAATGCTCAAGAAACAGACATCAGATCGAAAGGGAGATCGAATAGGGATAGAGAAAAGGAGTCTTCGGTGTACGCCGCTGTCAACGGTGTCACACCACTACTGTTGTTTACCCGTATTTCTCCCTCAAAAACAAAGTATGCTAGAATTGCTACTATAATGGTCGGTAGTGGGTTGAACATAGTTACAAAAACTGGTCCCTTTTGCTCAGTGCACCATAGTTGAACGAACACCACGAAACCAGAGATCACTATCCCCTGTTTTAAATTACAATGATTCCAGTTAAAAGTTGTCACAGCCAAATTAAATTTCATTAGAGATACTATTGGACCCTTGTTACCCCATATATAATAGACCAAAAATCAATGTTGAGACCAATGGTCCAAGCAGCTCGTTTATGTTGTACAATGACTGTGTAGAAAGCTGATTGTGCTGCTCCAACAAAACTCATCCATGTAGTCAATGACAATTGTGCTGGATATCTTTTTAGTGTGTAAGCCTGCAAAATTTAAGGGTAAGCTAGTTAGCAAAAAAATCAGCAGTTATGAGTGTCACAATTCAAAATCCCCTTTTTTTTCTAGAGTTGGTCCCCATATTCGTTGAAATTTACTGATTCATTAAGAAGTTTATTTTAGTTTAGAGAAAATGCAATTTAATGAAAACTTCTCTTGAAATAGACCAGATATTGGTAGAAGGACCTGCATGATGTACCATATGGACCACGTAATGCAGCTAGAAATTGTCAAAATGGAGCCTTTCAACCAATTCTCATGCACAACATTGTTTCCTTTGTGAAGGTAGATGAGTGGATGCCAGAGGTTTCTCAAAACAGCTCCTTTGTACAATGTCATGGTCATAACCCCAGCCAAGGAAATCAAGGTTCCTAAGATCTTTGCTATTCCCCGAGGGTCTCGAACATTAACAACTTCCAACCTGCATTAAATATTAAGAATTTTTAATTAATATGAACTGGAACAATTAGCTGCTTTCATACATTGACTATTTCTGTATTTAATTCATGAAGTTAGTTATTGAGATGTACCTGAGTATTACAGCCAATAGAAAGGTCAGTGCAGCAATAGTGTTGACCATAGAAGATACGAAAGTTGGAGAAGTGAAATTCAAGCTCACGAAGTACATGTTTAAGGTCAAACTCACCCTGAAGAGGACCAACTGTTAGTATATTTTGCCTCAAAACTATATTTCAAAAGGATGATGTTCACTGAGCTTACCCAACAAGAGAAAGTACAAAGATCTCCAACAGCAAAGCCATGACGCTTGTAACCTCTCATATGGTGTCATCCTAGGACGATCATGGATACATGAAGTAAAGGAGGTACCCTCGAAACTTCACCAAGTCTTCAGATACCCAAACCCGAATGGGATCGACGACTTAATGAGTGAGAGGTTCGTGCCCGAGGAAGATCAAGCACCCTGTAAGAATATTAGCGCACGGTTGAAAGTGGAAGTGAACGTGGTCGAAATAAAGCCACTGTGGGATGCATCCATTGAGTGAGAAGCCAGAATAGCAATAAGGGAACTCAGAGAGCGGGTGTCAGATATTAGTATTTTGGTTCCACGATCCGCAAAATTGTGGTATAACCTCTCCGAAGTGCTAGTGAAACATGAAGATCCTCAATGGCCGTTACTCTATTGTCAAGCATTGACAGGAGTTAAAAAGAACCTCACAAGACCTCCGACGATATTTGAGTTGGTCCTGTTTAGGCCTAAAATTGGACGTCTAGGTTAAAAAATTGAATTTATAAGAGGCTAACAAGCAATAATATAAACTCGATCAAAAAAGTATGTAAATAGAGATAAAAATAATGAACAAGAAAATAAGTAATATTTTTTCTTGAAAATAGCCGGATTCGGTGTGGATTGCTTTATGTATAATACAATGTAAAGAGGGGTATTTATGGTAGAGATTTATCCAATCCTAATTATGGTAAAATACAAAGACTAATAAAGGCCATGGGTCTATAAACTCAAAACGGTGGTATATATGAAACCCTAATTATGAGACTGTAAACCCTAAGGCTGCGGGATGTATGCCTTGTGCCCTACGCCCATACTGCCTTGTAGGATAAGTCGAGGAGCAGGTGTATATCCTCTATGCCCAATGACTTGTAGGATATGTCTAGTCTCACCATGTGGACTCGTATCCTCGTAATATTAGGTGACATATTTTTGCACACATAGTCAGTCCCCCCACTTGCTGAGTACTGACGTAGGCAGTCAAGAAGTGAAACAGGTGTATAAGACAAATGTGAAAAGATATCTTACTGACTCGTTGAAACTCGCAGTCTCATTGACTAAGAATGATGTTGATTTTTTCGAGAACTCCGCATGCCTTCACCTGATTGGTTGATGTTGATTCCATGTACCTTTCCAAGAACACTTTTTGCTACGCCGAATTGTTTCATATCTCAAGCCATAATTATGCTTGACCGTTTCATACTCTTTCCTTATCTTCTCCAGCCTATAAATAGGGGCATCGTGATAGTGGTGGAATCACAAATCTTTCTTCTGAAAAATGCTTAATCTCTTCAAGGTTTCCTTATGAAAGCATAACTCTTCTATCTTCAGAGATGTTTGCCACGGATCCTGGTCTGATATTCCTAAAAAAACTCCTTTGTTCAGAATGGATGGTGTATGAGAAATCTGTAGGCAAAAAACCATCTGTAATTTTCTTCTTCTTTTTCTCCATCCCCGAGTGGAATGGAGTCCCCCGAGTCATATTATTTGCTCGGGCTTCTAATGATGTTCTTTGGAATGTATTCAATGTAGCATATGCACTAATTACGGTGCGCTCTTCTTCTAATACGCCGGTTGTTGTGATATTCCTCTTGTCATGTGGGGTCCTTAAACAGAGGAATGCCAACCCAACATGGATGTTGTGTCTTCCTATCTGCTGGTTGCATGGGGCAACAGTCTCGAAAGAAACTCCATTTGATCTAGGAGCGCGTCCCTGGATATCCTCTCCTTCTTCGGGCGGTTGATACCCGAGAATATTCTCCATACCCACAGAATTCAGAATGGTCGTATAGCTCTACCCTGTTCTTCAGTTTTAGAGATTGCATCTTATTCCAATCGTCTGGGGATGGGGGGGAACGTGGTGTTCCCACGGCCACTGAGGGTTCCTCATTGGAGTCCCTCCAAGTGATTCTAAGTGAAGCTCCCGGACCACGTTTTGCTTCCTCTGTCGTTCAACTGAGGGATTCCTCAATTGGACTGACTTTCCAACTCCTGTGGCACAGTGTTACAAAGATGTTGTTGCTTGGGGTGTCAAGTTTGAAATTTTTCCTTCCAAGAGCCGAAATAAATTTTGATGCAAGAGCTAACATCCAGACGAAGAGCCTCTTGCCGTGCAAATTCGATGGAACTTACAGTTTTTAGCCTTCCCTGTTTTTTTTTTTTTACAATTGTTATGAACAATGTTGCATTCACGAATAACTAATCGTATATTGTGAGCCTACGGGCTGGTTATTCATTAATGAAACGGACATTCAATAATATTTATATGTGTACTTGTGCAGTTAAGCAACATGTTTTGTGTGCCTTTCAGGGAACCTGTCTTTAAAAGACGGGCGTGTGCACCGAGGGGCGCTTCATTTGCATCAATAAGAGACGGCTTGTATTACACCCACAATGGGATGTCTTTAGCTTGTGTATGTATCAGGCCATTTTTGCGTTCCAAGTAAAATGTTGTGCTTGTATACTCGAGTATTTTAAAACTTTCTGGTACTATGCTGGTAGGCATCCCCACCGACATGTAGGTAAAAATTTGTTGAATTTACGAGTTCAACTTAGAAGTGATCTAGCTCTAAGCGGGTACTTTACCCTACTTTTTGTAGCGAAAAGTGGGTGCATTACTTCAGCTTATGTCTGGCCGGGGTTATGAATATTTGGATCGTAGATGGATCTTAATTGTAACACTGACTAAGTAAAATAGCACTTTTATTGATGAACAGGGCGTTGAGCCATTGAAACATAAAGAACGGGACTAAGTGACACGTCCCGGAATTCGGCTAGGCCGTGCAGGCATCCGACATCCTCCCCTAGACTTGTCGGGCGGACCCTTACTAATTAAATTAGGAAAATAAATATAATTCAATTCATAAATAAGAACAAGACTTAGGAAAAAGCACATACACACTGATACCTTTAAGCTGTACAAAATAAATTACAGCAGACCACCCAACATACCAGGTTTATGGCTATCCAGACTAGACATCTAAGCGTGCAAAAGAAGACAGATACCTCCTGAAGGGAGCAAAATGATACTAAAATAAAAAACATGAAACTGTGGCCACCCTAAATAAAAACTCGCTCAGCCTGACAGCTGAAGTCGTCTTCGCTCCTTCACAACGTGGCGAACTCAATCCTGGAGCGAACCTGCCAAAACGAAGTAGATAGACAAGGACAAATAGCAAACAAGGGTGAGTCAAAGGACTCAATAAGTGGGGCAGACTAGCCACCTCAAAGAATATGATAGCTAGCCAGAGAGAAGAAAAACAGATAAATCAAATTCCTCTTATTTATCAAATAATAACTGGAAACACGTATTGGATCATAAACTCATAAACAACCAGAGACATAAGATAGACAGAACATATAGATTTTTAAGTATCCCAAACATAATACTGTCACGGCGTGCAACTCGATCCATATGTTCATACTGTTGCGCCGTGCAACCCGATCCATATACTCATATTGTTGCGGCGTGCAACCCGATCCATATGTTCATTCTGTCGCGGCGTGCAACTCAATCCATATATTTATACTGCTGCGGTGTGCAACCCGATCCATATAACGAAAGCATATAAACCAATTAAGGACACTAAATAGCTAGAAATGTATAGGTAAACTGAAATATGTCCACAATATGGTATACATGCGGCATATATAAAACACAGCACAATAGTCACACACTAGTCAGTATGCAGTGCAATGAGATGGGATGAATGTGGTATGATGCAATGCAGTCACATGTGCCTGATACCTTCACCGGCTCGAGACTCTCATAGATTACCGGGAAGTATATGCAACAATGACCCTTCACCGGCTCGGGACTCTCATCGATTACCGGGAAGTATATGCAATAATGATCCTTAACCGGCTCGGGACTCTCATCGATTACCAAGAAGTATATACAATAACGACCCTTCACCGGCTCGGGACTCTCATCAATTACAGGGAAGTATATGCAATAATGACCCTTCGCCGGCTCGGAACCCTCATCGATAGCCAGGAAGTAGATTCTAACTCACAACCAGAGTACCATGCTCAGATCCTCAATGCAATACTAACAACAGGACATAACATATAATATGTAATGTAAATCCAAAGCTAAGGTGTAATGAGTATGCCTATCGGCAGCTACACACGTAAGGTACACGTGGTAGAAAATTCACGAGGCCAGGTGCCTCCAAGGAAATGGATATAAACACTTACCTTGTTGCAAGGTTAGCACAACCACTCAATAACCGCTTTGTCCTTTGGATTCATTTCCAAACGATCCCACTGTGTTCAATAAGCAGAAAAATATATCACATAAGACTAAAGGCTTCATTCCTTACGTCTTAGGGCAGTTCAGTTAGGAACCTAATATCCTATTCGCATACGCAATACGCAGGCCAGGCCTATGTACAGGGTTTAAGGTCACATAACCAAACCTTAAATAAATTACATTTATATGTTGCCCATAACTCACTGAGCACAGATATATAATCAATTCTATTATGGGGGTCGAATTGACCCTTTAAAATTTTAATTGAACTTATTAAAACGATGTCTAAGATCCCAATTTTTACCGTCAAAATATATTCAAACACAGGTAATAAACTAAAAGAATGTATTATGATCATTACCTGAATGTTTTGGGGGGTGAAAATACTATTTTTCTCCGGCTCTTTTCGCATTTTCTGGAATTTTTTTCTCTCACTTCGTTCTCTCTCTGTTACTTATTTCGTTTCTGTTTTTTGTAACTTCAAGCTAAGGACCCCCCACCGCCTAACTTTTCAATTTCTTTCTTTGCTTTCTTTTCTTTTGTCTATTCCTCTTCATTTTATATTTTCTTTTCTTAATCGAAAATTAAAACGGTACCCTATGATACTTGAAATAATTCCAACTTTTGCATACAAGTTATACCAAATTTATGTGACGTACTCGCTAAGGCGGATCTCAAATCGGCTTCCCGAAACTCAATATGCAAATTAAATGGAAAAAAGGTAAAATTATTGAGCTCGTGAGCCTGTGCATTGTAGTACGGCTCCACTCGTTGCTTCTGGGCTGCGAGGAGTATGGCTACTATCTCCAATCGTTTGTCCAAGGCGTCGAGTAAAGCTTTCAAAGCCTTGTTGTTCGATCCTTCCACAACAAATGACTGTCGCAAGTTGGACCGTCTTATTTCTAAGGGAATTATTGCTTCCATTCCGTATGCTAGTTAAAATGGAGTTTCCCCCGTGCTGGCGTTGGATGTAGTGCGGTAAGCACATAAAACTCCTTATAGTTCCTCTAGCCACTTCCCCTTGGCTTCCTTGAGTCGCTTCTTCAGGTTTCAAAATTGTCTTGTTTGAAGATTTGGCTTGGCCATTGGCCGAAGGGTGATATAGTGTTGAGGTTATACTCTTTATCTCCCATTCCTCTAGGAAAGCAGTGATCCTGTCGCCCACGAGTTGAGGTTCATTGTCGCAAGCGATTTCTGCTGAGATGCTGAAGCGGTAGATGATGTTCTTGTTGACACCTAATTTTGTTCCGGAGTTATTGAAATTGATAATTTACGATGGAAAGGATTTTAATTAAGGCTAAAATTTAAAATAAAAGAGATAAAGCAATTGATTTTGATCAAAAGAGGTTAAAAGCATAATTCATAGCCTAAATTCTATCCTATTTATGCAAACCCCTATATACATTATACACACGCGTGTTATTTCTCCCAATTCAGAATACCCAAAGTCCCGTTTTCAACTTTTAACCCGCGATCCCTCTTTGATTTCTCAGCCAAAATGCACGAATTCCTTAACGAAACGACAAGCCAACTTAAAATCCTTGTCTTCTTCTTCCGTAAATAGCTATGGTGGACTAATCCTGAGCGTTCGTTGATTCTGAATTGATCCAAGCCGTGAAAAAGATCCTAACGAGCTGATTCCTTGAAGATAAGGATGGATTTGGTACAATCCTTCAAGGATTTTACCAAAATCACCCTTATCTTAGAAAGGAAAAGACGAAATTAGGCCTGAATTCAAAATGTTTGGAGCCAAAATGAAAACCCTAGCGAGCAGGTATATAATGATTTTATTCTCATTTTTTTAGGGGGTTCTAGGTTTTTGGAGGATAAAAAAACGGCAGCAGCTAAAAGTTTCCTCTCTGCGATTTAAATCAAAATATAGAGATATAGACAGTATCGTTGCATTTTTCTGGGATTTTTGTTCTTGTTTTGGATACGAGCATCACTTGTTGTTAGTGTCGTCGCTAGTTCAAACGTCGATTCTTCAAGCTTATAGCCTAGTTCACTGCTTCCAGCAAGGTCAGTATTTTAGCGTATGTTTTTTGAGTTCATAATCAGTTTTCGTTTATAGAATATATGTTTATAAAATCTATATATTGGTAACTGCATAGTAGCTGATTCTTATAGGATGGTAAATGAAGTTGAATGATGGATTAACAATAAGAAAAGGAAAATAATGTGTAGATAATATGTCAATTTTATTTGGTAATGAGAAAGTTAGTTGGACTAATCGTATTCCATGATGTTGCTAGGGCATAAGCAAGTAGCACAGACTCTCTGTTTCAATTTCTTTTTGTATCTTATTATCTTTCTAGTGTTGCCCTATTTTGTTAGGTGCTGCAGAATGTTCATTGAATAGAGGGTGAAGGTGTTGGTGTGTAAAATGGCAATGGTGTGTTAAGGAGAAGTCAGGGGTATTTTTCAAGTTGTCTATGGTGTCTGAGGTGTGTAGGAAGTTGTCAGGTGGATAGAGTTGTCCCTGGTTGTTTCAGAAGGTTCAAAAGAGAAGGCAAATGTTTGATTCTGCTTCCAGGAGGTGCTGCAGTTATTAGCTTGAGTTTAGGGGGTCCAGTTGGTTGAAAGGTGTTAGAAGATTAGCTTAGTGTGTGCAGTGGGATATCCTGGTGGTTTGTTTGATGCTTAGAGAGGCTGCAGATGTGTGTGCACAGTTTGTTTAAATGCTGCATTTAAGTTAAGTAGGGTCTGGTGGTTCTGAAGTGAATAGGGTTTGTTCAGGCAGCAGTTAGATAGGAGATCTGTATGGATGTATAGATGTTAACAATGAAAAATTGTTCTGTGGAGCCAGTGAGTGTCCATGCTGTTTCCCAGGATTGAAAATGGTGTGGGAGCTGTGTGCAGGTTTATAGGAGTTGGTCTGAAGGGTTTGCAGTTAGTGTGCTTTGGGTTGGGGATGGTCAGGTGTTGTTCTGGATAGGTCCAGAGGTTCAGGGGCTAGTTGAGGGTGTTTCAAGGGGTTTGTAAAGGATAGATCAAGAGGTTGTTGTTAGTTTACTTATAGGTGCAGGGTTGATGAGCTGCAGGTCTTTAAAAGGGGTTAAGCAGGTAGTAGTAAAGGGTTGTTCTCAGGTGATTGTGAGTTTCCAGGTCTAGAGGATGGCATATAAGCTTGTTGTGGTTCAGTTTTGGTCCAAGATTTTGTGAAGGCTAATTCTGATAGTGCAAAGGTTCAGAGGTGTTTTCAATGGTCTGTTGTGGCTGTGTAAAGAATGAATCAGGGTAGTGTGTGTGTGGGAGCATGTGGCTTGTGTGTTTGTGAGGAGGCCAATCTGTGTGCGTACATTGAGAATGTTTCAGGTAGAGGATGCATTGGAGATGTTTTGAGGCTGCAGGCAAATGTGAAAATAGGTGATGGGAGGCAGGTGTGGTTGCGTCTGCAGGGAGGGTGTTGGAGTAAGGCTTTAGGGGGTGTGTGAGTGATTTTCTCTGGCCTGTAGTTATTTGCAGGTTTAGAGAATATCAGGGAGAAGTCTTTGGTCCTGTGATCTCATAAATGAAGTTTTAGTTCTTATCAGGTTGTTGCTTGTCTAAAGAAGGAAATGAGAGCTTACACATTTAACCTGGTAGCTTGTAGGCTTATCGCAACACTGATTCAGCCAAGAAATTCAATCCTTTAAAATGAAACATTAAAGCAATGCTAAAGAAGTTTTTTTGTCGCTGTGTGAAAATTCTAGTAAATTAAATCTCAATACCTACATGACTCTGAACACTTAACTGTTGGGGCCTAGTCTCCTTTTGAGGCTATTGTACTGTCTTAGGAAGTGGAGCTGGTGAAACTAAATTGCATGTGTAGAATTTGTCATCCGAGTTCGGTTAGTTCTGGTCCTGAATCTGATATCGCTACCGAATTGGGATGTTCTTGAGAAAATGATTTGGTTGCTGTTCATAGACATTATACTGAAGTATGGTTCAAAATCAAAAGGAAATAAGACCTGCGAATTGACATTGTTTAAATGAAAATAGTTATGTTCGCATTCAATAAATTCATGTTAGGTCGTTTTCTTCTCATAGAATTTCATGGGTTATGGAAATAATGTGACTTCATAAATTTTTTTTTTTTTTTTTAAAGATTGTGCTTTCTTCTTTACTTATGTGTCTGTTTGTCAATAAGTAACGCGCTAATCCTTATCTCTTCTATTTTTCTTTGCATGTACTCTTGGGAATGAGTTGATAAAACTCACAAATTGAAATGGCCTGCATTCGGAAGTTATTTGATCGGCTCCGCATTTTTGGGACATGATATCCCCAAAAATATAAAAGAAAAAGAAAAAATGAAAACCTTGTGAAATACATGGCTTGTGTTGAGCTTGCTATCCGGGTTCTACCTTCTAAACTCCTTCTCTCCCATCCCCTTTTAGAAAAATATGTTATAGGAGCCCTGAAAACCGGACTAGGACTTTGCATGATAGAAGCCTGGTAGGTTAGCCGCTTTATTTAAAAATTGTTATCTTATTGCATGTTTAGAATTGATTACATAATTTCTTATCCTGTTTCTTTGGGACGCGTCAATTAATGAGTGCAAATTAAAATTCAATTAAATTTGTATCTTTATTTTATCATTATTTATATTTAAATTATTCATTTATCAATTTACTCATTTTATTAAATATTCAGTTATTTATTTATTTATTTATTTATTATCTATTACTTATTTATTTACTTATTATTTACTTCTTTATTTATTTATCCTATATTTTTCTTAAAATCTCTAAGTTATTTATTTTATTAAAATTCGTGAAAACCGCCGGATTAACCGTTTTTAGCGGATTTTCGAAAGTGCTCCCGTAAAAGGGACCTTCTTTCGAATTTAAAAGAACCACTTCCCTAGAATCTCTGAAACTTATTTTACTTTTAAATAAGGAAGAATTTGCACTCTTTAATTAACTCTTGGTTCCTAATAATCCTTAAATTAGGTGGCGACTCCAAAGAAGCCCTTTGGAGTCCCATTTTGTTGAAATTACATTCTGATACATACTTGTGTGCATTTTTGGGAGGGTTCAACAGCGTGGTGACCCCACTGTAGAATATGCAAATTGTTCTAACCAAAAGATTTTCACGAATTTGCTTTATTTATATATGTGTTGATTGTATGTATGCGTAGCTTAATGTGTAGAATTTATTGTTGTGAATGAATGTATTGAAGCATGTTTTTATTTGTGCATAGTCCGCATTCCGTTCATATTTCCTCCCTCATGGAGCCTGTCAATTCTCTTTCACCTCCTCGATTTAATCACGGGGCACCCGCTTGACGGGTAGTACACAGGAAGGGCATTGCCCTTATCTCACTCTTTGAAACTTCTTTCGTGTCACCAAAAGTTAGTTAGGGATATTGAGATTGCCTGGTTTTGTCATGGCCAGTTCTACTGCGTTGTGAGGCAGAGGTCTATCCTGCATAGATCGAGTCAGCCTCAACCGTTAGCCCACTCTTAGAAGGTGATTTTAGGACATGCATGCATATACACCTTAGTTTGGACCCGGTCCTTGGTACCGTTTCCAGGAATTAAGAAACCTCCCTTTTGTCGATGGGTACCTGTGATAACCCAACGGTGTTTCATTTTATTTGGTATGTGGTGACCATAGACGGATCTATGCCGGTTTGCCTTTGCCAAATTTGGGAGTTTGTCTCACGGTTCCTTTTGTATGCAGGGAGATAGCCGTTTGTTCAATAAGGTAATGTTCACAGTTGTTTGCCAATGCGTTCAATATAGTTGAAGATTAGCAGTTGACAGATCTGGATCCGGCAAGGAGCAAACAATTGTGGTTTTAGTATTTTGGGACTGAGTTATTGTATTTTATTATTTATTTTATTTTCAAAAACAGTGTATTACCACGTTGTAGTGGTTTGTTGCTGGATTTCTGTTCAAGGCATTATATTATTGGAGACATTTTTCATAAAAATGGGCTTTTAAATTTTTATTGTTTATTGTATCGTTATCTCCCAAATTTACATTGGCAACGGTTTGGATCAATCTATTACCACCTCATCGGTGTGCAACTTGACGATTAGGCTTACCTCTAGCACGAAGAAGCACCTTACAGGGTAGGAAGCGTTCGCATTTTCATTTACGCTCAACTATTTGTGTTTGCCACATGTAAACTTGTTTAAAATGCAAAGCGCTACATGATGCGCGCTACGTGATTTGTGTGCAATTTTGCCAATGACATGCAAACTAACATGACTACTTTTGAAAATTTTCTTTTGATTTGTTTATACCCCAAGAAAGAGGTTTGATTTGTGCTGATTTAAGCTGGCTGATCACTCCTATTACACAAGGGCAAAGGACCAATCTGCATACTGGTACACATTTCCAAAACTGACAATGACTGGAATAGATGATGAACCTCGCAATACCGAGAAAAATCTTGTAACTCCTGAATCTTCAAGAGGAAATGTCATTATTGCTCAAGACGAATTGATTCTTGAAATGGCTAAGGAACTACAGATGCTAAAAGATGAACTGGCTGCGGTAAAAGGGCAAACTCCTAAAACACGCCGCTGCGTGGGCCCGATGCATCCCACTCTTTGGGTCAAATTGGGAAATCTCTGAACTCAATTGATGGGGTCGTCAATATGAACACACCTTTGAACACTCACAATTCTCTAAAAGCACCAGCCCACCAAAGCAACTTGCCACTTGCCCAAGCTCCACCTCCAAATAACACTCAATCTTGCCAAACAATCAACCGACCACCCATCTACCCATCACATCAACAATACCCACCATACACCCTGCCAATACTTATTATCAAACACATACTCTATATCCATACCAAACCTCCACTTACCAAAATGAACCCATCCCGCAAGCTTATATTGAAAATCCATCCACACCATTAGTTCAAGTGGCGGTATCTGGCGGGCAAGATGCTCCTATTGTGAAAATTGATGATTACACCAATCCTCCTTATGTGAAGTATCAAAATGGTGATGTAGGTGAGGATTTGGAGAAAAAGGTACAATGTTTGGTAATGAGTGCTCTTAGCAAAGCATCAATAGGCAAGGGCAAGGAAAGTCTGGAATATGAAGATTTGTGTGTTCATCCTCGAATTGAATACCCAGAAGGGTACAAAGTATCAAAGTTTGTTAATTTTAATGGCAAAGGCAACCCCGAGCCCATTTGAGAAGATACAGTGAAACCTTGGGAGTTGGGAAGAATGAAGAGCTCCGTATGAAATCATTCATTCATAGTCTTGAAGGCGAAGCTTTAGACTGGTACTCCGAGCAGGATCCCTCAAAATGGATAAACTGGAGGCGTATAGTTCACGGCTTCATGGAGCGTTTTGGTTTCCATGCTGAAATACCATTGGATCGGTTGGCTATTGCTGAAATGACCTTGGTCAGTCGTTTCGGAAGTTAGGACTCCGATTGGCGTGCCAATAATTTTAAAATATTCGTAATGTCCATTAGGACCTGTCTATAAAAATTGAGCTAAATCAGACCTCGTTTAGTAGGCATCGGAAGAAGATTTCAGTTTTTATTGTCGATAAATATTAAAAAGAGATTTTCGACCTCGGTTTTGGCGAATGAACTCCGATTCCAAATTCGAAAGTGCCGTTAGGTACGTATGATTTTTTATGATTTTTTTGAACTTTCGAAAGTGAATTTCGACGTTGTTCGGCTAGTTTCCGCTAAAATGCCAAAAGTTAAATAATTTGACTTTTTTCTTTTAAATTCGCATCTTGAGTTTCGAGAGTTCGATTTGAGATCCGCCTTTGCGAGTATGTTACATATATTTTGTATAGCTTGTATGCAATAGTTGGAAATATTTAAAATATCGTAGGGTACTATTTTAATTTTCGTTAAGAAAAGAAAATAAAATAAAAGAAAAAATGCCAAAAAATGAGAAAAGGGGCCGGAGAAAAGTAGAATTTTTACCCTGAAACATTCAGTTAATGATCCTAATACATTATTTGAGTTTATTACGTGTTTTTGAATATATATTTACGGTAAAAATTAGGATATTAGCCATCGTTTTAATAAGTTCAATTAATAGCTTAAAGGGTCAAATGGACCCCGATAATGGAATTGATTATATATTCGTACTCAGTGAGTTAAGGGCAACATATCAATATAATTTATTTAGGGTTTGTTCATGTGACGTTAAACCCTGTATATAGGCCTTGCCTGCGTATTGCGTATGCGAATAGGGTATCAGGTTCCAACCTGGATTGCCCTAAGATGTGAGGAATGAAGCCTTTAGCCTAATTTGATATATTTTTCTGCTTATTGAATAGAGTGGGATCGTTTGGCAATGAAACCAAAGGATAAAGCGGTTGTTGATGAGCGATGCTAACTTTTGGAAGAGATAAGTGTTTGTATCCATTTCTTTGGAGGCACCTGGCCTCGTGGATTTTCTACCACGTGTTCCTTACGTGTGTAGCTGCCGATAGGCGTACTCATTACGCCTTAGATTTGGATGTACATTGTATATTATATGTTATGCCCTGTAGTTGGTATAGCATTGAGGATCTGAGCATTGTATTCTGGCTGTGAGTTGGCATCTACCTCCCGGCTGTCGATGAGGGTCCCGCGCCGGTGAAGGGTTATTATTGCATCACATTGCATTCATATGCATTATTTGTCATTCATATGCATTACATTGCATATCAATGGGTGTAGGAGTATTCCGCTCCAGGAGCAGGAGGATTCCACTCCATTGTATCATATTGAGTGTAGGAAGATTCCGCGCCATTGCATCATATTGAGGGTAGGAGGATTTCCTCCTCAGAGCAGGAGGATTCCGCTCCATTGCATCATATTGAGGGTAGGAGGATTCCGCCCTCGGAGCAGGAGGATTCCGCTCCATTGCATCATATTAAGGGTAGGAGAATTCTACCCTCAGAGCAGGAGGATTCTGCTCCATTGCATCATATTGAGGGTATGGCACATGACCCTTTGCATCATATTTCATTTCATCTCATTTTATTTCGTTTCATTTCATTTCATACCATTGTGTAGACTTGTGGTACATAACTACTATTCTGCTTCTACGTGCATTGCGTATTTGCCTATATATTTCTGGCTCGTATTCTGGGTTGCGGGGATCGGGTCGCACGCCGCAACGTTATAAATATATGGATCGGGTTGCACGCCGCAACGGTATGAAAATATAGATCGGGTTGCACGCCGCATCAGGATGAATATATGGATCGGGTTGCATGCCGCAACAGGATGTATTTCTGATTGTTGATGGGTCGGGGATACCTATATGTTTCGGTTATCTTACGTTCCTGGTTATTGATGAGTTTGTCATTCCATACATGTTTGTAGTTATTATCTGGCTCTGCCTTTTTATAATTTAAATAAGAGGAATTTTATTTATCTGTTTCTTCTCTCTGGCTAGCTATCCTATTTTTTTGAGGTGGCTAGTCTGCCCCACTTATTGAGTCCTTTTGACTCACCCTTGTTTGTTGTTTATTTCTTATCTATCTATTTCATTTCGGCAGGTTCACTCCAGGATTGAGTTCGCCACGTTGTGAAGGAGCGAAGACGACTTCAATTGTCAGGGTGAGCCAGCTTTTATTCCGGATGGCCACAAGTTTATTGGTTATCATTTCAGTTGTATTTTGCTCCCATCAGGAGGTATCTGTCTTCTTTTGTACTCTTAGATGTCTAGTCTGGATAGCCCTAAACCTAGTATGTTGGGTAGTCAGCTGTAATTTCTTTTGTACAGCTTAGAGGTATCAGTATGTGTGTGTGTTTTGTTTTAAGTGTTGTCCTTATCTATGAATTGGTATATTTATGTTCCTAATTTAATTGGTAAGGGTTCGCCCGACGGGTCTTGGAGAATATATCGGGTGCCCGCACGACCTAACCGGATTTCGGGTATTATCATATTATCGAGATATATTTTATTCCAAGAGTTCGGTGTTCGTATTATAATTTTGATTTTGTAATTATACGAAAAATTCCGTGGGATAGTTCATGAAGGTCGTGCAAATTCTTTTGTTATCAGTGTGAATCTTGCTTTAGACTTAGGCTTGTTCGAGGACGAACGAGAGTTTAAGTGGAGGAGAATGAAATGACATCGGTCAGCCGTTTCGGAAGTTAGGACTTCGATTGGCGTGTCGATAATTTTAAAATATTCGTAATGTCCATAAGACCTGTCTATAAAATTTGAGCTAAATCAGACCTCGTTTAGTAGGCATCGGAAAAAGATTTCACTTTTTATTGTCGATAAATATTAAAAAGAGATTTTAGAGCTCGGTTTTAGCGAATGAACTCCGATTCAAAATCCGAAAGCGTCGTTATGTTCGTATGATTATTTGTGACTTTTGTGAACTTTCGAAAGTGAATTTCGATGTTGTTCGACTAATTTCCGCTAAAATGCCGAAAGTTAAATAATTTGACTTTTTTCATTTAAATTCGCATCTTGAGTTTCGAGAGTCCGATATGAGATCCGCCTTTGCGGGTATGTTACATATAATTTTTATTACTTGTATGCAAAAGTTGGAATTAATTCGAATATCGTAGGGTGCTATTTTAATTTTCGTTAAGAAAAGAAAAATAAAATAAAATTCAAGAAAAAAAAGGGAAAAGACAAAAGTATGAAATGGAATCGGTGCGGTGTCCTTAGCTTTTAAAAGCTAATGACGAAACGAAGAGCAACAAAAGAACAGAAAAACGAGAACGGACCAGAGGAATTGAGAAATGGAAAAAATGCAAAAAAATGAGAAAAGGGGCCGGAGAAAAGTAGAATTTTCACCCTGAAACATTCAGGTAATGATCCTAATACATTATTTGAGTATATTACGTGTGTTTGAATATATATTTATGGTAAAAATTGGGATATTAGCCATCATTTTAATAAGTTCAATTAATAGTTTAAAGGGTCAAATGGACCCCGATAATGGAATTTATTATACATTCGTACTCAATGAGTTAAGGGCAACATATAATATAATTTATTTAGGGTTTGTTCATGTAACGTTAAACCCTGTATATAGGCCTTGCCTGCGTATTGCGTATGCGAATAGGGTATCAGGTTCCAACCTGGATTGCCCTAAGATGTGAGGAATGAAGCCTTTAGCCTAATTTGATATATTTTTCTGCTTATTGAATAGAGTGGGATCGTTTGGCAATGAAACCAAAGGATAAAGCGGTTGTTGATGAGCGATGCTAACTTTTGGAAGAGATAAGTGTTTGTATCCATTTCTTTGGAGGCACCTGGCCTCGTGGATTTTCTACCACGTGTTCCTTACGTGTGTAGCTGCCGATAGGCGTACTCATTACGCCTTAGATTTGGATGTACATTGTATATTATATGTTATGCCCTGTAGTTGGTATAACATTGAGGATCTGAGCATTGTACTCTGGCTGTGAGTTGGCATCTACCTCCCGGCTGTCGATGAGGGTCCCGCGCCGGTGAAGGGTTATTATTGCATCACATTGCATTCATATACATTATTTGTCATTCATATGCATTACATTGCATATCAATGGGTGCAGAGTATTCCGCTCCAGGAGCAGGAGGATTCCGCTCCATTGTATCATATTGAGTGTAGGAAGATTCCGCGCCATTGCATCATATTGAGGGTAGGAGGATTTCCTCCTCAGAGCAGGAGGATTCCGCTCCATTGCATCATATTGAGGGTAGGAGGATTCCGCCCTCGGAGCAGGAGGATTCCGCTCCATTGCATCATATTAAGGGTAGGAGAATTCTACCCTCAGAGCAGGAGGATTCTGCTCCATTGCATCATATTGAGGGTATGGCACATGACCCTTTGCATCAAATTTCATTTCATCTCATTTTATTTCGTTTCGTTTCATTTCATTTCATACCATTGTGTAGACTTGTGGTACATAACTACTATTCTGCTTCTACGTGCATTGCGTATTTGCCTATATATTTCTGGCTCGTATTCTGGGTTGCGGGGATCGGGTCGCACGCCGCAACGTTATAAATATATGGATCGAGTTGCACGCCGCAACGGTATGAAAATATAGATCGGGTTGCACGCCGCATCAGGATGAATATATGGATCGGGTTGCATGCCGCAACAGGATGTATTTCTGATTGTTGATGGGTCGGGGATACCTATATGTTTTGGTTATCTTACGTTCCTGGTTATTGATGAGTTTGTCATTCCATACATGTTTGTAGTTATTATCTGGCTCTGCCTTTTTATAATTTAAATAAGAGGAATTTTATTTATCTGTTTCTTCTCTCATGCTAGCTATCCTATTTTTTTGAGGTGGCTAGTCTGCCCCACTTATTGAGTCCTTTTGACTCACCCTTGTTTGTTGTTTATTTCTTATCTATCTATTTCATTTCGGCAGGTTCACTCCAGGATTGAGTTCGCCACGTTGTGAAGGAGCGAAGACGACTTCAATTGTCAGGGTGAGCCAGCTTTTATTCCGGATGGCCACAAGTTTATTGGTTATCATTTCAGTTGCATTTTGCTCCCATCAGGAGGTATCTGTCTTCTTTTGTACTCTTAGATGTCTAGTCTGGATAGCCCTAAACCTAGTATGTTGGGTAGTCAGCTGTAATTTCTTTTGTACAGCTTAGAGGTATCAGTATGTGTGTGTTTTGTTTTAAGTGTTGTCCTTATCTATGAATTGGTATATTTATGTTCCTAATTTAATTGGTAAGGGTTCGCCCGATGGGTCTTGGAGAGTATATCGGGTGCCCGCACGACCTAACCGGATTTCGGGTATTATCATATTATCGAGATATATTTTATTCCAAGAGTTCGGTGTTCGTATTGTAATTTTGATTTTGTAATTATACGAAAAATTCCGTGGGATAGTTCATGAAGGTCGTGCAAATTCTTTTGTTATCAGTGTGAATCTTGCTTTAGACTTAGGCTTGTTCGAGGACGAACGAGAGTTTAAGTGGAGGAGAATGAAATGACATCGGTCAGCCGTTTCGGAAGTTAGGACTTCGATTGGCGTGTCGATAATTTTAAAATATTCGTAATGTCCATAAGACCTGTCTATAAAATTTGAGCTAAATCAGACCTCGTTTAGTAGGCATCGGAAAAAGATTTCACTTTTTATTGTCGATAAATATTAAAAAGAGATTTTAGAGCTCGGTTTTAGCGAATGAACTCCGATTCAAAATCCGAAAGCGTCGTTATGTTCGTATGATTATTTGTGACTTTTGTGAACTTTCGAAAGTGAATTTCGATGTTGTTCGACTAATTTCCGCTAAAATGCCGAAAGTTAAATAATTTGACTTTTTTCATTTAAATTCGCATCTTGAGTTTCGAGAGTCCGATTTGAGATCCGCCTTTGCGGGTATGTTACATATATTTTTTATTACTTGTATGCAAAAGTTGGAATTAATTCGAATATCGTAGGATGCTATTTTAATTTTCGTTAAGAAAAGAAAAATAAAATAAAATTCAAGAAAAAAAAGGGAAAAGACAAAAGTATGAAATGGAATCGGTGCGGTGTCCTTAGCTTTTAAAAGCTAATGACGAAACGAAGAGCAAAAAAAGAACAGAAAAACGAGAACGGACTAGCGGAATTGAGAAATGGAAAAAATGCCAAAAAATGAGAAAAGGGGCCGGAGAAAAGTAGAATTTTCACCATGAAACATTCAGGTAATGATCCTAATACATTATTTGAGTATATTACGTGTATTTGAATATATATTTACGGTAAAAATTGGGATATTAGCCATCATTTTAATAAGTTCAATTAATAGTTTAAAGGGTCAAATGGACCCCGATAATGGAATTTATTATATATTCGTACTCAATGAGTTAAGGGCAACATATAATATAATTTATTTAGGGTTTGTTCATGTGACGTTAAACCCTGTATATAGGCCTTGCCTGCGTATTGCGTATGCGAATAGGGTATCAGGTTCCAACCTGGATTGCCCTAAGATGTGAGGAATGAAGCCTTTAGCCTAATTTGATATATTTTTCTTCTTATTGAATAGAGTGGGATCGTTTGGCAATGAAACCAAAGGATAAAGCGGTTGTTGATGAGCGATGCTAACTTTTGGAAGAGATAAGTGTTTGTATCCATTTCTTTGGAGGCACCTGGCCTCGTGGATTTTCTACCACGTGTTCCTTACGTGTGTAGCTGCCGATAGGCGTACTAATTACGCCTTAGATTTGGATGTACATTGTATATTACTCCCTGCGTTTCAAAAAGGATGAACCTTTGCGGAGTACGAGGGTCAAATTGACTAATTTTGACCGGGAATTTGCACATCAAATTTTTAAATTTTGTGAAATAAAATTTACATATTTAGAAACTACATGAAAAATACTATAAGTCACAATAGTTAATAATTCAAAATAGTTAGAAAATATTCGTAAGACATGTAGTCAAACATAATCTTCTTTGACCCTTCAAATAGTAATAGGTTCATCCTTTTTGAAACGGAGGGAGTATATGTTATGCCCTGTAGTTGGTATAACATTGAGGATCTGAGCATTGTACTCTGGCTGTGAGTTGGCATCTACCTCCCGGCTGTCGATGAGGGTCCCGCGCCGGTGAAGGGTTATTATTGCATCACATTGCATTCATATGCATTATTTGTCATTCATATGCATTACATTGCATATCAATGGGTGCAGGAGTATTCCGCTCCAGGAGCAGGAGGATTCCGCTCCATTGTATCATATTGAGTGTAGGAAGATTCCGCGCCATTGCATCATATTGAGGGTAGGAGGATTTCCTCCTCAGAGCAGGAGGATTCCGCTCCTTTGCATCATATTGAGGGTAGGAGGATTCCGCCCTCGGAGCAGGAGGATTCCGCTCCATTGCATCATATTAAGGGTAGGAGAATTCTACCCTCAGAGCAGGAGGATTCTGCTCCATTGCATCATATTGAGGGTATGGCACATGACCCTTTGCATCATATTTCATTTCATCTCATTTTATTTCGTTTCATTTCATTTCATACCATTGTGTAGACTTGTGGTACATAACTACTATTCTGCTTCTACGTGCATTGCGTATTTGCCTATATATTTCTGGCTCGTATTCTGGGTTGCGGGGATCGGGTCACACGCCGCAACGTTATAAATATATGGATCGGGTTGCACGCCGCAACGGTATGAAAATATAGATCGGGTTGCACGCCGCATCAGGATGAATATATGGATCGGGTTGCATGCCGCAACAGGATGTATTTCTGATTGTTGATGGGTCGGGGATACCTATATGTTTCGGTTATCTTACGTTCCTGGTTATTGATGAGTTTGTCATTCCATACATGTTTGTAGTTATTATCTGGCTCTGCCTTTTTATAATTTAAATAAGAGGAATTTTATTTATCTGTTTCTTCTCTCTGGCTAGCTATCCTATTTTTTTGAGGTGGCTAGTCTGCCCCACTTATTGAGTCCTTTTGACTCACCCTTGTTTGTTGTTTATTTCTTATCTATCTATTTCATTTCGGCAGGTTCACTCCAGGATTGAGTTCGCCACGTTGTAAAGGAGCGAAGACGACTTCAATTGTCAGGGTGAGCCAGCTTTTATTCCGGATGGCCACAAGTTTATTGGTTATCATTTCAGTTGCATTTTGCTCCCATCAGGAGGTATCTGTCTTCTTTTGTACTCTTAGATGTCTAGTCTGGATAGCCCTAAACCTAGTATGTTGGGTAGTCAGCTGTAATTTCTTTTGTACAGCTTAGAGGTATCAGTATGTCTGTGTTTTGTTTTAAGTGTTGTCCTTATCTATGAATTGGTATATTTATGTTGCTAATTTAATTGGTAAGGGTTCGCCCGACGGGTCTTGGAGAATATATCGGGTGCCCGCACGACCTAACCGGATTTCGGGTATTATCATATTATCGAGATATATTTTATTCCAAGAGTTCGGTGTTCGTATTATAATTTTGATTTTGTAATTATACGAAAAATTCCGTGGGATAGTTCATGAAGGTCGTGCAAATTCTTTTGTTATCAGTGTGAATCTTGCTTTAGACTTAGGCTTGTTCGAGGACGAACGAGAGTTTAAGTGGAGGAGAATGAAATGACATCGGTCAGCCGTTTTGAAGTTAGGTCTTCGATTGGCGTGTCGATAATTTTAAAATATTTGTAATGTCCATAAGACCTGTCTATAAAATTTGAGCTAAATCAGACCTCGTTTAGTAGGCATCGGAAAAAGATTTCACTTTTTATTGTCGATAAATATTAAAAAGAGATTTTAGAGCTCGGTTTTAGCGAATGAACTCCGATTCAAAATCCGAAAGCGTCGTTATGTTCGTATGATTATTTGTGACTTTTGTGAACTTTCGAAAGTGAATTTCGATGTTGTTCGACTAATTTCCGCTAAAATGCCGAAAGTTAAATAATTTGACTTTTTTCATTTAAATTCGCATCTTGAGTTTCGAGAGTCCGATTTGAGATCCGCCTTTGCGGGTATGTTACATATATTTTTTATTACTTGTATGCAAAAGTTGGAATTAATTCGAATATCGTAGGATGCTATTTTAATTTTCGTTAAGAAAAGAAAAATAAAATAAAATTCAAGAAAAAAAAGGGAAAAGACAAAAGTATGAAATGGAATCGGTGCGGTGTCCTTAGCTTTTAAAATCAAATGACGAAACGAAGAGCAACAAAAGAACAGAAAAACGAGAACGGACCAGAGGAATTGAGAAATGGAAAAAATGCCAAAAAATGAGAAAAGGGGCCGGAGAAAAGTAGAATTTTCACCCTGAAACATTCAGGTAATGATCCTAATACATTATTTGAGTATATTACGTGTGTTTGAATATATATTTACGGTAAAAATTGGGATATTAGCCATCATTTTAATAAGTTCAATTAATAGTTTAAAGGGTCAAATGGACCCCGATAATGGAATTTATTATACATTCGTACTCAATGAGTTAAGGGCAACATATAATATAATTTATTTAGGGTTTGTTCATGTAACGTTAAACCCTGTATATAGGCCTTGCCTGCGTATTGCGTATGCGAATAGGGTATCAGGTTCCAACCTGGATTGCCCTAAGATGTGAGGAATGAAGCCTTTAGCCTAATTTGATATATTTTTCTGCTTATTGAATAGAGTGGGATCGTTTGGCAATGAAACCAAAGGATGAAGCGGTTGTTGATTAGCGATGCTAACTTTTGGAAGAGGTAAGTATTTGTATCCATTTCTTTGGAGGCACCTGGCCTCGTGGATTTTCTACCACGTGTTCCTTACGTGTGTAGCTGCCGATAGGCGTACTCATTACGCCTTAGATTTGGATGTACATTGTATATTATATGTTATGTCCTGTTGTTGGTATTGCATTGAGGATCTGAGCATAGTACTCTGGCTGTGAGTTGGCATTTACCTCCCGGCTATCGATGAGAGTCCCTCATCGGTGAAGGGTTATTATTGCATTACATTGCATTCATATGCATTATATGTCATTAATATGCATTACATTGCATATCAATGGGTGCAGGAGTATTCCGCCCCAGGAGCAGGAGGATTCTGCTCCATTGTATCATATTGAGGGTAGGAGGATTCCACTCCATTGCATCATATTGAGGGTAGGAGGATTCCGCCCTCAGAGCAGGAGGATTCCACTCTATTTCATCATATTGAGGGTAAGAGGATTCCGCCCTCGGAGCAGGAGGATTCCCCTTCATTGCATCATATTAAGAGTAGGAAAATTCTACCCTCGGAGCAGGAGGATTCTGCTCCATTGCATCATATTGAGGGTATGGCATATGACCCTTTGCATCATATTTCATTTCATCTCATTTTATTTCGTTTCATTTCATTTCATACCATTGTGTAGACTTGTGGTACATAACTACTATTCTGCTTCTACGTGCATTGCGTATTTGCCTATATATTTCTGGCTCGTATTCTGGGTTGCGGGGATCGGGTCGCACGCCGCAACGTTATAAATATATGGATCGGGTTGCACGCCGCAACGGTATGAAAATATAGATCGGGTTGCACGCCGCATCAGGATGAATATATGGATCGGGTTGCATGCTGCAACAGGATGTATTTCTGATTGTTGATGGGTCGGGGATACCTATATGTTTCGGTTATCTTACGTTCCTGGTTATTGATGAGTTTGTCATTCCATACATGTTTGTAGTTATTGTCTGGCTCTGCCTTTTTATAATTTAAATAAGAGGAATTTTGTTTATCTGTTTCTTCTCCCTGGCTAGCTATCTTATTTTTTGAGGTGGATAGTCTGCTCCACTTAGAGTCCTTTTGACTCACCTTTGTTTGTTGTTTGTTTCTTATCTATCTATTTCATTTCTGCAGGTTCAGTCCAGGATTGAGTTCGCCACGTTGTGAAAGAGCGAAGACGACTTCAGCTGTCAGGGTGAGCCAACTTTTATTCCGGATGGCCACCAGTTTATTGGTTATCATTTCAGTTGCATTTTTCTCCCATCAGGAGGTATCTGTCTTCTTTTGTACTCTTAGATGTCTAGTCTGGATAACCCTAAACCTAGTATGTTGGGTAGTCAGTTGTAATTTCTTTTATACAGCTTAGAGGTATCAGTATGTCTGTGTTTTGTTTTATGTTTTGTCCTTATCTATGAATTTTTATATTTATGTTCCTAATTTAATTAGTAAGGGTTCGCCCGACGGGTGTAGGGGAGGATATCGGGTGCCCGCACGACCTAACCAGATTTTGGGTCGTGTCAGTTGCAAGGTTTAGAATGAAGATGACCGAGACCTTTAGGGAATACGCGGTACGTTGGAGGAGTGAGGCTACCAAAGTTAAGCCTCCCATGAGTGAGGAAGAGTTTGTGGGACATTTGATCGAGACATTGGATGAATTCTACTATGATCGAATGGCATCCATGACTAACTCTACTTTTGCCAATCTAGTGAAAACTGGGGAGATGTATGAAGCTGGTTTGAAATCTGGAAGGATCATAAATTTGGCCGCTTTGCAAGCTACAAGTAACGCAATCCAGTCTGGGTCGGGTAATGGTTTTAACAAGAAGAAGAAAGAAGAAGTGGGAGCTGCTGTGGGAGACATTGAGTGTCGACCGGTCGGAAAGTTGGATTTTGGCAATCCGTCTGCCTTCCCCACCTACCAAAACACCTATTACCAAAACTACCCCACTCACTACATGATGCCACCTGTTCCTTATCCGGTTTACAATGCACAAGAAAATTACTACCAACCTAGAGCAGATCCACCTAATCAATACCCTCGTTAGCCAAATTTTCAAGCACCCCAGAATTACCAGCCTCGTCCTCCTGTTCGTCCCAATGTGCAAGGGTATAATCAGAATTACAAAAGGAGAGCAACCAAAACCTATACACCCCTAGCCGAGTCATATGGCCAGCATTTTGAGAGATTAAGAAATGCGGGAGTTGTGCAGCCTATCCCTGATAACACCCCAAACCCACCTCCAAAATGGTATGATGCAAATAAGCTATGCTTGTCACTCAGGGGCAGCAGGCCATGATATTGAGAGATGTTATACTTTCAAAGACAAGGTCGAGGTTTAATCAAAGCAGGCACCATTCAACTCACCAGCACTCAGCCAAATGTGCATGATAATCCTCTTCCCAATCATGGTAACAATGCAGTTAATGTGATTTCTCTTGAGGAAGAGCCAAATCTGAAGGGCACCATAGTCTCTATTGATGATGTGAAGGTTGATAATATTGCTTCTAAGGTACCTAAGCAAGCACTAACTCTATTGCCAAAGAATGAGGGAACTTTTGGCCTAGGTGGCAACCCCGTTGAAGGAAAGATTGAAAAGGCTAAGTCTGAGAAGAAGTCGACTAGTGTCATACCACAGCCTCTTTTACCATTGAACCAGTAATTTGTCCAAGCACCAGAAATATCCATGCAGAATTTGATTGAAGGTGTTGGCAGCCTATTCTTGAATGATGGATTGAAATGCAGTGCGACTATTGAAGATTCTGCGAAGGAGCCACATGTGCAGAATGTTGAAAGAAGTGATGTGATGGCTAATTGGACTTGTGGTCCAAAAGAGACTTGATGAATAATTCGCTATTTTTGTTTTGGCATCACAGTCAGCTTGAGGCCCTGAAATGTGTTTTGCACTTTGTTTATGTTTATGTCTTTAAAATAACTCTTTTAAATCCTGCATGTTTACTTTTATGTTGTATGCCTCCCTAAATTAGGTTTTGAATAAATAAATGCACTGCATTCCTACCTTATTATTTTGCTATATTTTAATTATTTATGTGCGTTATTATTTGCTTCTGATTAATATACTTACTACTGTTTCAAATTAAAATTAACAAAACCTGCTTAAACTTGGCTTGTGGCCTATAACGAAACAACTGAATAATTTAAGGATGATGCGCTGAAAAGTTACTCTTTGCACTCTTTGGAAATTATATTACCGTTAGAACTTCAAACTGGGGCAGCTTTATTTGCCGGCAATTGGAGCCGAAGTAGTTTATCTATACAAATGGAAGTCCTTTATTTGGGAAACTATTCAAGAAGATAAGTTGAAAGATGTTGAATGCACGAAGAGAAGATTTGAATAGTTTACTTCAAACCGGGGCAATTGGTGTTGAAGAAGCTCTTTCCTAATTAAGATGAAGCAACGGAAAAATTTTCTCCAAGTTGGCAATGTCTTTATGTGGAAGAACACTAATCCTGACAGATATTTATGATCAAGTTTGGCCAAAGGTGGTCAACAAAGATGTGGTCAAGAGATACTATGTATGAAGCAATCACAAGTTAGAATTGGTTCGAATGTAATCTTTGATGTAATGCGAACTATGCGTAACCTGATTCCCAGGGCTGGGAAACGTAAGCAACTCACATAGAGTTCGGTTACACTAGCATATGAATCCCCTATTTCCTATTTTATGTAAGTTCAAACTACTTCTGACCTGATTCCTGTAATGGCAACAGGATAAGTAGGCAATCCCCATCGGATTCGGTCAAAATATTGTAACACTTTAGGCTTGTTTATCTTTTATGATGTAATTCCGAAATATACATCTGGGCAGATGTGTATGTTTTCCAATTCGGATGTGGTTTCATACTTAGATTTTCGCGATAGGCAGATAAAGTGCTAGAAAGGAAAGGGAGAGCTATGAGGTGTTGTTGCAGAACTCCGGTCTCTAAGTTGCCTACATATCTCGAATTTCGCAAGAATCGGACCATGTATAGTTCTAGAATGATTCAAGAGCAAGGACGAGACAACATCAATAGATAAAGAGAGGCTTGCAACCATCCTAGTTATAAAGATGTGGTACATAACACAACCATAAAGAGGAGTTTACACAGACAACATCACTACATCTCGATACATGAGCCATCATTTCTTCAATATCGAATCTTTGAATTTCATGACTATGCTGAGGATATTGAGGAGTAAGCATGGTTAATAAACATGATTTAGATAGGCACGATTAAACATGCACGATTGTCACAGATAGGCAACGATTCAGTAAAACAAAGGCATTACTTAGGTTATCAAAATGTTGAATTGTGACCATTGATCTCGATTGTTAACCATAATTGTAGTCCTGCATACCATCATTAATTAATTGAAAAATTAGTTAGTGAAAGTTGTAATTATTGTATGGAAGTAAGTAGTTATGAACTTGGAGAAATTGTTCAATAGGAAGAAGCAAGTTGAATTCGTTAATGCATAATTCTAACACATGAGTAGGAGTTGGGTAGATCAATCCAAGGCTTTTAAACCTTTGAATTAATCTTATTCTTTATTACTTTTCTATTTACTTTATTGTTAATTAGTTGTTATATTGAAACCATCATAAAAAAAACTTTAAAAGTTAATTGATTAGATAAGTTAGTTAAATTAGCAAATAGATTCGAGTGTTCTCTGTGGTATTTGACCTCGGGACTTTAAATATCCAGCTATATTTTTCGCGACCGCTTAGTTCCTTTTATAGGGCGTAGTTGGAATCCTTTGTGACGTCATCTACTGTAAGGGCAACATTTACTGAAAGTCTGATGTTGTCTTGCGACATGGTCGATATGTCTCTTCGTAAAACCAAGAATTGTCTAGGCCTCACGGTAGGCGCCAAACTATTTATGCCTAAAATTTAAACTCTAAGTTAAACAGATAAATTTATATAGGGTCATATTTGTGCAAACTAACTTGGAGAAGCTTAGCAACCGAACAAGCACAACGAAAAAGGTAAAACGATAAAAGATAAAAATAGAAGCTAGATAAATCTAAGCTTCAATCCAAACGAACCCAAGGAACAAGTCATGGGGCCACTCGACTTGAAAGGCGAAGAATCACCTAAAACTAGGCAACAATCCTCAAGAAGTCAACAAGCTTCTGCAAATTGAATGATTGTCGCTCCAAACGCATACGCAAGTATACGCGGTCGATCAAGTAATAAAGTGATAAGAAAAGTATCGTTCCCACGAGGACTATTGATTAACTACTTACTAAATCAGATAATTCCTAATTATCTAAGTAAGAAGGTTTCAAGAGTCAAGAATTTATGTAACTAAAATTAACTAATCAAACCAAGAAAATAATAACAAGTAAAACACGATTTTGTATTCAAGAAGGGATAATAGCCTTGGGTCATGGGATATCTGCCAATCCTATTTATTTCTCCAGTTAATCTAACTAAATCAATTTATCTGGCTTACTAATCACAAGGTTAATATTACTCACAGGACTGGGATATCTGCCAATCCTATTGATTTCTCCATTTAATCTAACTAAATCAATTTATCTGGCTTACTAATCACAGAGTTAATATTACTCACAGGACTCTTTCGATACCCTCAAGCCAACCTAACGCCTATATATCTATGGAATTAGAGTTAACAAGAACGCATGTGCTACTCCTGTATAGTGACTAAGTATGATTGTTATGTATCTTTCTATCCTAACCGCGAAACTATTCCCCAATGCCCAGGTTCAGAAACACGCTCTATTCAATCCTATTGCAACCTGTGGTTCTCACTTTCGAGTTCAACCCTAGGTTCATAAATAGTATTCAATTAGTGATTAAGCAATCAAATAATGAGGCTCAGGATATGAATAAATAACCCAATATGATAAATTAAAAAAATAAAATCAACATTCATGGAGAATCCCACAACTTTAGACTAAAAAATTAAATTAAAGAAAAGAGAAGAAAACTCAATGTAGATGTTGAGCTCCAACCCATCTCTAGCGTTTCTATGCCTCCAAAGGTTCTTGCCTCCAAAAGTACATAATCCTCCTTAAAAATATGTTTAAAAGGGCTTAAATACGGAGTATAATAAGTGGGCCACGTTATTAGCTCCTCCAAACTCATCTGGGACTGCCTTTCAGTGCGTACAACTGAGCATGCCAACCATCCATGGCTGTGTGCGCTGTTTCTCCTTAGTTTCTTAAACTTTTCACTCTTCCCAGGCCATACAGCCAAGCATGCCAAGCATGGGAGGCTGTAAGCCCTGCTTCTTCCTCGTTCTTGTACAATTCAAGCTCCAATTTCCTTCATTTTGCTCCTAAAATATTCAAACACCTCAAGTTAGCATTTTACTTCAAATCAATTATTATTGGGCACATAATACCTTGAAAACAAAACAAAAGCCATAAGAAATCGACGACGAAAGATAAGACTTATGCCAACCATCAACACCCCGCACTTAAACCATTGCTCGTCCTCGAGCAATCAGAAAATCTAAACATCAAAGAATATTCAAGACACAATCAAAATTTCATTCCTATCAGAGCAACTCAACAAATTATACCTGTAACCGTGGTTGATACCAACAATCAAACCTTTTTACATGCATATTTTTCAAGCGCTTCCTCATATTTCACAGTGCCAAAAGATTCCAAACATTTAAAAGCAATCGAACAACCAAATTGTAACATCCTAACCTCAATAACAGACTCCGTGACACCAAGTTTCTCAAGCCCACTCACTTACCTCGACCGAGAGTCTAATAAAATTACCTATCCTTCATGAATCAAGTGCCCTCACAACAAATCAGAAGAAGTAGTCCAATACTCACAAGATATTGTAATTAATGTCAGGACTTTATAGATCGAAAGAATTCACTCAACTCTCACAAAGAAGTTCACACACCACATAAGAAGTAACTATAGGCTTGCCCTTTGTGTAAATCTCCAATAATGTAAGCTTGCTCAGTCTAAAATCAAATAGGACTTATTAAAGGTTGTAATGAAGGGTGCGGGACAGGTAGGATAGATATAGATAAAGTGACTAAGCCTCCCTAAGCACTTACAGAACATCAATTTTAGCACACTTCCTCCTTTCAAAAACTCCTCACTTTTCAATATCAAGAAACAACCAATCTTTCCCTTTTTATTTAAGCCATTGAATATTTTTCATCTCACAAAAAGTGCTCTTTTTTTTCAACTTCCAAAATTTTTTCTACTCACAAGTTGGCCAGGCCATCAAGTAAATTTTTTTTTCTTCCACTTTTTTCTTTTCACAAGCACTACTTTTACATGACAACTAGGTAATTCAATTTTGTAAGCTTTTGAGCCATTACATGAAGAGGTTATACGAGGTAAAACCTAACCAGGTGACTAATATACTCAATGGGGCTGGGTATGTTCCCTTCGGCTCTAGGCCCGTGCCTGATGAGTGGTTGTGACTAATGAAGTGGGTGTATATCCTTAGCACCTGTTATCTTGCAGCGTAAGTTTAGACCTCGTCAGCTAGACTCATATCCCCATCAATTAAAGGTGACATATTTTTATTCACACACTGTATTTTTCAATGATGCATATTACTCTCCAACAAGAATAAAATATTACTCCCTTCGTTTTAAAAAGGATGAACCTTTGCAGAGTACGAGGGTTAAATTGACTAATTTTCAACGAGAATTTGCACATCAAATTTTTTTTAACTTTTTTAAATAAAATTTACATATTTAGAAACTATATGAAAAATAGTATAAGTCACAACAGTTAATAATTCAAAATAGTTAGAAAATAATTATAAGATATGTGGTCAAACATAATCTTATTTGACCCTTCAAATAGTAATAGGTTCATCCTTTTTATAACGGATGGAGTACTAAATATCATTTGTGATCTAAAGTAAGGTAGCATGACTAAAACTTTACTTCAACTGATTCATATTAACTAAGAGATAATTTTATTTTATTGTAATATACTTTCAGCTAGGTTTGTATGGATGATAAGAGATCGGAGATCTTTCAAGCAAAAACTTCTTGCATATGATTTTAGGTCAACATCATCCCATTTTTATATCTCCACTTACCATGGTTCCACACCTATAAGCAACTACCTCCTGAGGTGAAAGACAAACTGATCTACCCATTTCAAGCAATCTTCATTCAATTGATCCTTTATGTGTACAACTTTATGGAAAGCAAAAATTTTCAATTGTACTAATTAAGTGATCACATGTATATTTTAGCAGTCGTATCTATTCGACACATATTGTGGATATGTTAAACCTAGAAGCGTAACATTCACTTGTAAATAATATTACGGGTCTGACGGCCATTACACGGAGCGTGCGTTTTGTTTAAGTATCCTTCTATAAAATAATATTTCGTTAACTGTTTTCTATTTAAACCATCCTATTTGGATTTTATGTGTAACATCTTTATATCATACCATTTTACTTATATTGAGGCTAGATGCCTAAACTTTTTGCGTTTAGGGAGCGTAACTTCTTGTATTCACATCAAATTTACTCTTCTTATACAAGTGAACATGCAATGAAAATATTCAATCTTACGTGTAGTTATCCTAAAATTCATCCCTTACTTTTCAGAGTGCTAGTTTTTTCATGTAATTCAATAAAATTGATTCGCATTGAGAATTAATCTATTTCTCAAGAAGGGTGAATAACCTTCTGGACAAGACTTAATGGTTGATATTTTATTCAAGAAGGGTGATATTAACGACACAATTTGCTATTTCAAAATATGCGTAACTTTCTATTGGAACTGACACGGCCCCAATTTCTAGCTAGGCCATGCGGGCACCCGACATCCTCCCCTATACTGGTCGAGCGAACCCTTGCAACCTGAATTAGAAAAATAAATATAAATCCAACTCATAAGTAAGAACAATACTTAGAAAAAAATATAAACATACTAATACCTCTAAACTGTACAAAAGAAATTACAGCTGACTACCAAATATACTAGGTTTAGGGCTATGCAGACTAGACATCTAAAAGTACAAAAGAAAACATACACTTCCTGAAGAGGGCAAAACTAGATTACGAAAACAAAACTAGCACTGGTGGCAGTTTTTGACAAGAGTTGGCTCACCCTAACAGTTGAAATCGCCTCCGCTCCTCAATCGAGCGACAAACTTGGTCCTGAAGTGGAACCTACCAAAACGAATAGATACAACAAGCAACAAACTAGGGTGAGACAAAATGACTCAGTAAGTGGGGCAAACTAGCATCCTCAAAGCATAGGATGGCTAGCCAGGGAGAAGAGCTGGGCAATTACAAACCTGAAACGCATACAACTAAAGCATATAAACAATTAGGGACACAAGATAGCCAGAAACATATAGGCCAACTAAAACATGTAAATAACTAAGTATACATATCACATACACAAAACACAACATAATAGTCACACATCAGTTAGCATCCGATGTAATGAAATGGGATGAATGCGGTATGATGTAATGCAATCGCATGTGCCTAATACCTATCTCTGGTGTGGGACTCTTATCGTCTACCAGGAGATATATGCAATAATAACCTTCACCGGTGCGGGACTCTCATCGACTGCCGGTAAGTATATGCAATAATGACCCTTCACCGGTGCGGGACTCTCATCGACTGCCAGGAAGTATAAGCAATAATAACCCTTCTTCAGCGCGGGACTCTCATCGACTGCCGGGAAGTATATGCAATAATAATCCTTCAATGATGCGGGACTCCCATCGACTGCCGGGAAGTATATGCAATAATAACCCTTCACAGGCGCGGGACTCTCATCGACTACCAGGAAGTATATGAAATAATAACCCTTCACCAGGAAGTATATGTCCAACCCATAACTGGAGTACAAAACTCTTATACTCAATGCTCAGCCATGATGATATAACATGCAATGCCACACAGTTTAAGTTATCAAACAATAAGTAAGCCTTGCGACCCTATAAGGATTTCCAACCTAGCAAGATAATTCTATCATCTAATTTATATTCATAACCATACCTAAACTTCCCTTCTCAATTCAACACTAGGCTTACAGTTCAAAAATAGATATTCCAAACTATAATGGAGCTTCTATCCGCAATATAACATTCAAACGACGAGGCCTGACAATTCCATTTCACATTTCCACAAAAAATTTCTATTATTGGATCAATACCGAGCCCGATATGATGCACGTATTATAAGGCCGCTTCTCACAAAACAATAAACACTTATTCATTCAATATCCATAGTCCAATCTAAACCTTTGCAATAATCTTTGGATTGTAAATCCCACAATTAGCACTCATAGTTAACATAACTCTCTATCCTTAACTAAACAATAAATACAGTACATTTAAAAACACATACCAGGCAAACAGAACATGTCATGCTCACAACTAAAGTATAGTACTCCATTATAAAGTAAACAATGAACAACACTTAACAACATAATAAGCAATGAGACATAAAGCTCCGGCGCAATAAGTACGCCTCATAGCTCGCGTTATTCTATTCATCCGGGCATTACGAAGATATACCAGGACCTCTGAGAGCTATATGGTGGAAGGGATGAAAAGAAACATGTCCGATTATGTGTCCCGTTGGTTGAACTGTCAGTAGGTTAAGTTTCAGCACCGGAGACGTGCAGGGTTAGCTTGGGCATTGCCCATTCCAGAGTGGAAGTAGGAACAGATCACGATAGATTTTGTGGTTGGTCTACCAAATCCCTGCGGCACCATGATTTAGTCTGGGTTATTGTTGATAAACAAACTAAATCAGTTTACTTTATCCCTGTGACCACTGATTCAGCTCAGAAGTTAGCTCGGGTTTTCATTGAGCAGGTGATTAGGTTGCATGGTACTCATATTTCTATTATCTTAGATCGGGGTTCCCAGTTTACTTCACAGTTCTGGCAGCCTTTTCAGAGGGAGTTGGGGATCTAGGTGTAGCTCAGTATGGAATTCCATCCTCAGACTGATGGTCAGTCCGAGCGGGTTATTCAGGTTCTGGAGGATATGCTGAGAGCTTGTGCATTAGACTTTGCAGGATCATTTGGACTTAGCAGAGTTTTCTCATAATAATAGCTATTAGTCTTCCATCCAGATGGCTCCATTTGAGGCCTTATATGGGCGTTGATCCATTCTCTGATTGGCTCGTTTGAGTCTTGAGATGTAGAGGTGATAAGTTCAGTGATTGTTCGTCAGACTTTGGACATGGTTTGTATTATTCAGGATTGTCTTCAGACCGCTCAAAGCAAGCAAATAACATACTCGAATCGGAGGAGCCGGGAGTTAGAGTTTGAGGTCGACGACATGGTATTTTTGAAAGTGTCGCCGATGCGTAGTGTTAAGAGATTTGGGAAGAAAGGGAAGCTTAGTCCCATATTTATTGGCCCTTTTCGTATCGAGAAACACATTGGTAAGGTTTCTTAGCAGCTCGATTTGCCAGCATTTATGCCAGTTGATCCAGTCTTTTATGCATCAATGCTTTGAAAGTGCATCCGAGATCCTTATGAGGTAATCGAGATAGATCCAGCTCAGCTAGATGTGAATCTAGATGAGGAGTCTCCAACTGCCATAGATTGTAGACACATCCGAAATTTGCGTTCTAAAGAAATTCGATGGAAAAGGTGCGATGCAACAACCGTGCTCACGAGGAGGATACTTGGGAGCTCGAGTCGAGCATGCGGGATAGATATCCTCACTTGTTTGAGGCATCAGGAATATAAATTTTTAAAGTCATTGCATTTAAATTTCATATAATAATTGCGAGATGTTGCATATTTTCACCTTTTCAAACTGTGTGTGATTTGTTAAAGCAGTTTCTCTCTTTGATGGAGTATGTTTGATTATTACCTCCTTGTCAGAGTAATAGTGATTATCTTAAGCTATGTTTGGGGCCTCTGTATGACTTATTATATAGATAGTGGTTGTTGGTATTTGAGACATGAATTTTCTTTTTGGATAGTCCAATTTTCAAAGGACTATGGCGAAATTGAGACTTAGGCAAATTTTGATCTTCTATGAAGTTTGATTGTGAGTTGAACCTTTGATATTGGATACATGTATTTAACTCGATTGTTCGTATTGGGTAGAACATGTTCGAGGACTAACTTGTATTTAAGTGGGGGAGAATGTTACAACCTCTATTTAAATATGTCTTATTATAATGGTAACATCCTATGTATGCTAGTTAAGTTTCATTCCATACAAGAAGCCAAGTGTCCAAAGAGAAGCCATGTATCGAAATGACTCCATGCATATAAAAGTGCATTAGTCTTCTCATTTACTTGTCATTATCTTCCAAGTTCCTTTGATGAAACTCTTCTTGTATTCTCTCAAACTATTCAACTATCTTGCATTAAGATCTTCTAATCTTCCATTAGATCATCAACATAGGCTTGCTTTGGGTTGATTCAATAGTGGGGACTTTGTTTCGTGGTAAGTTTTCTTTAAATTTTCGTTTTCATACTCTGCAGTATCGGTATTTTTAGCATAACATTTTACTTAAAAGTCCGATTTAGGTGGTCTAAATATTTGTAGAAAGATAATTTATAGATCTATAACTTTTATGTTTATAGAAAAATCTGATTCTAATACGTACGATGTCAAAAATGAGCTTCAAATCACTGCATATTTTATTCCATTTTCACACTGTATAACCCTTGGAATTTTTAACATAACTTTTGATTGGAAACTCCAATTTTACTAATCTGATATTATGTGAAAAGATAACCTGTAGATCTAGAACATTCATGTTTATTAGAAAGCCAGATTCTGCTTTTTACTATAATGAAAATGAGCTTTAATGCACTGCATGTTTTTAGTCCCTTTTTTACACTTTACATCCTTGGGATTTTTTAGCATAACTTTTGATGTGAAACTCTGATTGAGGTGATTAAAGATTTTCTAGAAACAAAATTTATAGATCTAAAATATTTAGTTTCTGAAAATCTGATTCTGCTGTCTACTTTACTAAAAAGGGGCTGTAAAATAGGGTATGGTGCTGCCTAAATTTTCCCTTTTAAAATTTTGGATGACTTTCACAAATTAGGTTCACTTTGAATATGTTTCATAGTTTCTTTTAAAAATATTAAGATTGAAGAGCTCAAATGGATACTTGATAATATATTTAGACTTGGGTGTTATTGGATAGTACAATTATGAGTTTGATTTTGGGGGTTGACCCCGTGAGCCCAGCGTAAACTTTTAAGTTGACTTCTAACCATTTTAGCTTAAGGTTGGAAATATTTAACCGATAGCTTTGGTATTAGTTGTATTCCGTTCCTTTAATAGAGAGCGAATATTTGGAGGAGATTCGGTAGGGAAAAGCGATTGTCGAGTAGTGGGCTGCTTCTTCAGATAGAGGTCAGTGATTATATCCATTTCTTTGGTGGCCTTTGGCCTTATTGATATTCTACCACGTATTCCTTACGTCTGTAGCTGCCGATAGGCGAACTTCTTACGCCTTAGCTTCGGGTTTATGTTGTACATCATATGTTGTGATATCGATTTTATATTTCATTGAAAGTAGGGGTATTATACTCCAGTTGTGACTCTGAAATATACTTCTCGGTAGATGATGAGAGTCCCGTGCCGGTGAAGAATTATTGTTGCATGTACTTCCCAGTAGACGATGAGAGTCCTGCGCCGGTGAAGGGTTATTATTGCATGTATCTCCTCGTACTCGATGAGAGTCCTGCGCTGGAGGTTGGTTTAGGGCATATATGACCTCATTGCATCATGACTCATTCATTTCATGTCTTTCTTGGTATGTTGCTGGTTATATACATTGTTGCATCGATAATTTGTGCTTGGCTTATCTGTTTGGTTGTTGTTATTTATGTTCACATGACCAGCTAATCTATCCTTCGAGATAACTTGTTACTCCTCACTTATTGAGTTCTTATGACTCACTTCCCTTTTGTTTCCTTGTTGTGTCTTTTCGTTTCGGTAAATTCTGCTCAGGACCCAGCCAGTATCGTGAGTGAGGAGCGGGGCTGTCCCACCAGTCTATAGTGAGCCAGCTTGATCATTAAGGCCACCAATTATAGGTGTTCTAGTTATGTAATATTTTGCTCCCTTCGGGAGATGTATATATTTTTTGATTTTTTTAGATGTCTGATCTGGAAACATCTAAACCTATGTTGGTGGGTAGTTAGCTGTGTTTATTTAGACGGCTTCTGTTTATACCCATTATATATATATATATATATATATATATATATATATATATATATATATATATATATATATATATATATATATATATATATATATATATCCGGTAGGTTATCTTGTGTTATTTTGAATTAGTCTTATATCATTCTTGTTAGCTTGGATAATTTTTGTATTGTTCTCAAGTAAATTTTATACTATTTGAATTGATTTAGTTGATAGGGTTTACCCGACAGGTCTAGGGAAGATAGTCGGATGCCCACACGGTCTAGCCAAAAATTCGGATCGTGTCAGGAACATACAATATGGAAAAAGCAGGCATGGCTAAGTTTATAATTATGAACAAGAAAAAATGCATTGACTAACTTTAGGAAAAAACAACTGATAAATCTGATTGATCGTTTAATTCGAATTAGTCGGGGCTCCAATAAAAATACTGAACACTGAATAGAAATCAAAAGAAAAAAAAATGATGAACTTATTGCTCATTTCAATATTTGTTGATCTCTTTTTTGGAGAGCTCAATTGTATTGGGAGAACCTCTATTTTTAGTTTCTGATTCAAGTGAGGATGCCCACTTCTTCATTTGATTTATTCTTTATTCGTCATAATATAATAAGTAAAGTTATCTTTCTGTGCCCTATAGGCCACAGGTTCAAGCCGTGGAAACGATCACTATTGCTTGCATTATGTTAGGCTACATACATCATACTTCTTAGGATATGACCCTTACATAGATCCTATATAATCAAGGCTAACGGACTGGACATTTAAATTGTGTTTAATTACAAACAAGTATTTTCTTAATAGCTGTGAGTTTGGCTAGGTTTAGAAGGTCGGAGTTTTTATTTTTTTGTCTGTATTTCTTTTTTCGTGTAATATCCAAACAAGAAGGTTCTTGGGTCTTTGAATCTTTCCCGAAACAAAGGTTAATCTGCAGATTTTAAAAGTACAATGAGTAATCAATATACGAGTTCTTAGTCATTGTGCTGAATCCTTGAAGGAGGAGTCGTGCATATATTATTATCTACTGACATGAACATTTAGATATTTAGTTAATTAGTCAAAAAGCGTCCATCTCCCAAAATACAAATTGCTTAAAGGACTGATTTTCGTAACTGGAAAAAAATATCCCACTATTCATATTCAGTAGGAAATTTATCATTGAGTGATTTTTCCTGTAATAAAAGGGAAGATAAAAGAGAAGGGATTCAACATTGCAAATTGCAATACCTCAAGCGGTTTACATTCTTTATTACCATTATAAGCAACACATATACATATTTTATTCAGTTCCATCACAAATAGTCCTTGTAAGATAGAATTTTGGGATAATACAAGTTTAACATTTATTATTAACACAACCAAAAGCTGACTTCATGGGCCTTCCTTATCCTCTTCCTTTGAAAACTCGATAAATATCTTGCCATCCATCGTTTTGGACATACCATATTTAATCAAGTCAAGAAATTTAACTTTTTTGTATATACTAAGACGCTGCTCATTTACCATTGTTTCAACTGGCTCCAATTCCATTTTGTCTGCTGGAAATATAGTCGTCGCAATAGATATTCTAACTTTTTCTTTGTTAGTCACAGCCCGATGCTCGATGCTCTTGTACATCCCATTGCTCCAAATCTATAAATCAAGTTATACCGCTCAATTATTGGAAGTAAGTAACTTACATAATTGTATTGATGAATTAACAGTTATTCTCTTGCGTCCTTTAGCTGTTAGTATAAACTATGGTTATAGTGATCAGTGCACATATCAATGAAGGTATGATTAACTAACAAAAAAATTAAGTACATTATTCTCTAACAGTTATAGTTAAATAATCGTTTTCATAATTTCACATTGTATTAAAACAAACAGAGATAAAGTTCTCATCAACACCCATGAAGAGTGACATGTTGAAATATTGTGAATAAAAATATATCCTCTTATATAATTTATGTTTTTTGATGAAGTTGTCACATAATTTAAACACAAACATATGTAATTTTGTGCCTCCACCAATAGTCAATAGCTGATCACTGAGTTATGAATCTATCATGTCTTTTCCTCATGGAATTGTTTCGGCGCTTTTATCCCAAAATTTTAGTGCAACATACATAGATATAAAATGTTTGTGACAATATATTTAACCTAAATTATTGGAGAAAACACCGAATCCTTCACTTAAACCGGACATATCAGTTCTTTTCGGAGTTCATCAATGAAATGGCAAAAGAAGAAACCTAAATTGGTCAATGCTTAAGAATGTCATACAAACTAAATGAAAAAATTAAAGGTCAAGAATTGAACGCGTAAAAGTGAAAACGTTCCTCTAAAAAATAAATAAAATAAAGACAAGGTTGCTAGTTACTATGCAACATACCTCAACGCAATCACCGAGGTTAACAACTATGGCGTTAGGAATTGGCTTGACAGGGACCCATTTGTGGTTGTGCTTTATCTGGAGTCCAGTTATGTCATCATTTTGAAGGAGTAAAGTAATGGAGGTGGCATCTGAATGCGGACCAAGACCTAGAACAAGATCAGGATTTGGACATGGCGGATAGTAATTCATTCTCACTGCATGCTTCATTTCCCCATGCTTCTCGTTTAGAGTCTCCCTTTCTAATCCCAACAACAATGAGATGTTCTCTAAGATCTCGTCACGTACCCTTTCCAAATCTTTAGAGTACTCTTCGACTGCTTCCCTGTGAGTGTAAATGGAAACTTCATCGTCCTTTTCTTTTTTCTTTAGTACATTTGGATCTTAGCAACTTAGTTCTCTTTATTCTTCATTTTATACTACACTTTTTTTTCTTTTAAATCTGTTAAAGGAAAGATGACTTTTCTTTTCTTAAAGCTCTTTATATTTGTAGCTGTACGAATAACCTGATAAGCTTAGAACTTACACTTTTATTCTATCCCAATAATGATTATACTACATGGTTTTAGGCTTCTTTTCTGGTAAAACACTGAGGTATAAATTGAGAGGGAAGAAGTACGTACTTGAAACCAGCAGGAGATGTTGGCCAGACCGTAATTTTCCTAGATTTGAGTGGATATATATTAAGAAACATTATGTCGGACCATTCTAGTGTTTGCTCTTCAGAGTGCACAAAAAGCTTGACCATATCCATGGAGATCATCTTCTTCCATTGCATATTTCTTTTTTTCAGTCAATGGAAGTTCAAAAAAGTCGGACACAACTGCCTTCATTTTCTGTATCACCTCATTGGTTATCCCGTGGTTTAATATCTGGAAATAAGAATAACCCTTTTTCTTCATACAATAATATACTAAACCTGCAAAAGTAAATAATTGGGAGATTTGATTTTGTACTTAATTAATTACAGATGTTCGTTTAGTTACATGATATTCTCCATAAAAGAAATCGGTTGAAAAAAATTAACACATGAAATGACAACAAAATACACAAGTTTTTTTGTAGGTCCATTTTTTCATTTCAAATTGTCCGTGGGCATTGAGATAATTTAATTATATATAAACACACCTTCTTTGCATGTATATATATTAAGATGTACATACCTGGAAGAAGCCCCATTCTTTGCATGCCAAGTGCAACTTCTTTCGTTCCTCACCGTCTGCTTCAGCAAGCAATGAAAAGTTAATGATTGGGATTTCAAGTGAATGATCTGGAGTTGGTTCGAAATAAATAATTGGCCTGTTCTCAATGTTCTGTACATATCTCCCGGGAACCTCTTTATGATCGTTTCTCACTAGTTCTTGAACACTAGGCACTGGCAAGGAAGTTCCCCAAGCAATTTTCTCATACTTCAGTTCATCGTTGTTTTCAATTTGTGTACCCATTTCCTATCCAGCCTCTTAGTCCCCCTCAAGAACCAGTTAATTAGTACCCCGTTGAGCTTTTTGTTTGATTCAATATGAAATCTACAAACTTATCATATTTATTGGCTAATCAATCTACTTAAAAAAATAGCCTGCCAAATGATAGACATAAGTTTTTGGCTCACTCGGCAAAGTGGTAGCGGTCAATATATTTTAAAAAGAATCGCATTAAATGCTGTACAATCTTCTTGTCATTTCATATGTAATAGACTTCCGCTGTTTTTTTTTTTCCAACAACAATATATAATTTTCAACAACTTTTCTTCTTGGAGAATAAGGCTAGAGAATAATAAGATGGATTTTGGGCCAAATGGATATTTATTTATGTTACTTGTACCAAAGAAATAATTAGACAATATATAAAGAGAGAAGTAACGGGCAAGACACATATTTCTTTTGCTAATCCATATTTCTAGGACATATATAAAGACTTTATCTTCATATTTAAGGTAAAAGGAAAAAAAGTTATATCTTAGAAGGGACTTATAAGCCGCGACGAAGGCCGAGCAAGCTAGAACATTTTCAGATTATTACTTTTCCTTCCTTACTTACTAATTATTTTATATTTATTATTTAATGATGGTGAAAATGACTAAGAAAGGAGAATGATTGGATTATAGTGGAATTAGTGGATTGTCATCATGGAAATGAATCATTGGGTTATGTATAGTAGGGAACATAATGATTTCAGCATAAATGATATTCATGAATAAAAATATAGAATTGTGGAACTATGCCGATATTTTTGTTAACTGTTGGTGCGTCGTCTTCGATTTAGTTTTTTTATTGATATGCCTAAAATCGATCGCCTAAAATAAATAATTAAGAATGAGAACACAAGCAATACAATAAATACGACGAAAAAGTAAGTAAGTTAAAGAAAGAAATAATAAGCAAGAAAGTAAAGTAGTCTTATTCCTTGAGAATAGCTGGACTCTGTGGTGAATGGCTTGATTGTACAATACAATGTAAGGAGGAGTATTTATAGTAGTGGGTACCTAGTCCTAATTAAGGTAAAAGACAAAGACTAATAAGGCTATGAGCCTATAACTCAAGGCGGTAATATATTCTAAACCCTAACTGGGAGACTGTAAGCCTAAAGCGGCAGGATGTGTGCCTTGTGTCCCACGTTCACACTTGTTGAATACTGACATAAGCAGACAGGAAGTGAAAGAAGCGTGATGGGAGACGTAAAGGTGTGACTGTAATGATACTCGTCCCCTACCTCTTCGCATGCATTGTATTAAATGAAAATTCTTTAGTATAATGACGTGTCCTTCTGCGATTGGAGGGGTTTTCCGCATATCTTCCCAATGCTGCCACTGCTCTGTTCATATCCCGTAATTATGGGGATACACATCACTTAAACCATAGTGATCATAATTACGATCCCACGTGATCGTGATCATTCGGCTTCTCATTCAAGAATCCCCATAAGCGTGTATATACGTCGTGAATGCTGAGACTTCTTCATCAATCCCTAAAGAGTTTGAAGAATTTCCTCCCAAAAGATAAGCAATCCTTCAACCCTAGTAATAATTCTATTCTATTTAGTTATGGCACAAGGACCAAATTTCCTCCCCGCATACTTCAGAGCCCTAGATTATCTTCCCGCTTCTTTCAACCTTGAAAGAGATGACTGAATGCAGGGTCAAACACCCAAACAAGAAGGAGAAAATAGCAATCTCTCCATTGAATATTATTAGTCTGTAGTTGTGAAAGAGGATTTAGCCCGCATCAGGCTTTATTGTAAGTGGCCTGAAGTGATTGGCATTATTGTCCCTTTTGCTGAAGAGAGAGTTTCTTTCCATCGCGCTGGTTATTCGATGGTCCATACGTACCCTTTCACTCTGTGTCTCAACAAGCGCGTTAACTTAATTTGATTGTTGAGGAAATTTGCCGCCAGTATAATATCTGCTTAGGCCAAGTTGGCCCCTCTGTATGGCGATTGGTGGCCGTATAAGATCACTTTGCGAACCATGCCAAGGTAAAGTTTTCCTTCTGGCATTTTTTTGCTTTCTATTCTCCTCGTCTCCACAAGGCGGGCATGCTGATGTTCATTAAAGGAGGAAAGAAAGGACTGGTTCCCAACAGTGAAAATTACAAATATCGCGGCTGGGTCTACCAATATATAGCGGTGAGGACGTCAAATATTGTTTCATCTCTTCCTTTTCTAGAGGTTTTAAACAGGAGATGTATGTTCCCCCATTATTACTCTGAGCTTTATACGTCCATTCCTTCTCTAAATTGACTCTATGTCCTCCTTGTCATACCCGATTTTGGACTCAACTCGAGGCGAGTCGGGTTTCGTATTTGACTGGGTGAACTCATTTGAGTTAAGATTTTGGAGACGCCACCTAATATAGTTCTAAGGCGTATGATGTCACCTAAGTGTCTAGAGTTAAGTTCAGGAGGATCTACTAGTCTATTTCAGAGATTCTATAGGGTAAGAAGTCCAAGTGACTCAAGGAAGAAGGTGTTAGGCACTTCCCCGAGTCCCACCAAAGGTGGTTGCCGTCTGACTCTTAGTTTTGGGATGTAAAATAGTATATGTCATCACGAATACTAACTTGGATTTAATTTAATTAAGGCATAATATATTTACATATGCAAACAAATAACTTTCAATATTCGACCTAAGTTTAAGCCTAATTGCGTCTACGGCCTCTAATGTCAAAGCCTAATCGTAAACAAGTGCTGCCATACAGATTTATCTTACAATTGTAATCATATTTTTTTAAAAGAGTATATAATTTGATAATTTTGGACTTAACAAAGGGCCAAAAGGAGTTAGTTTTAAAAATAATATGTCGGCTCATTTAGGGTCGGTGTGACTCGTCATTACTTGTCGAGCCCTAACCTTAATTTCCTTTTGGTATTGGGGTCAGATTTTAGAAACATATATATATGGATAAAAGGGGCTGTTTTCAAAAATGGGTTTCGCAAAAGCACACAGATACAAATAAGGGTTATCGCACATAAGAGTATATACATATAGATATAGGCATGCAGGTACATGATCTAGATTATGGTTATAGCTTGAAAAAATACTTTTAAGGTGTATAAATAACCCCCAAAACTTTATACACCCCTATACACTATTAGATTAGTATATAGGAGCGTTTAGAGTAGTTAAATGTTTACACACATAAGCAGGCCATGATTTAAAAGGGTTAATGGGCCTGGACCAACTGCGCAAAACAAGAAACGACTAAACACATAAAGAGGCCTGTTTTTCTAAAACGTTATGGGCCTGGACCATTTGTGCAAACAGAAACAACTTTATTTTAGCGTAACAAGTCCAGGTTTCAAACTTTCGTGAACAAGTTCAGTTTTCAAGATAAAGTTCTAATCGGAACGTATTTTGAATAGTTTAAAACCCGTGATTCACACCAGAATCAGTAACATTACCACTTAAGAAGCATGCAGGTATCTAAAGGGGTGACACAACTTAGTTTTCAAAGAAGAGAAGCTGGAGACATGGATGATGCCGCACACAAGGAGAGAAAGAGAGAGAGAGAGAGAGAGAGAGAGAGAGAGAGAGAGAGGGGACTCCTGTTTAGCCCTTTGTACACAGTCTAGTAACTGTGTACCCTATTTTAAACATATACAACAGGGGAACCTAATTAATATACACAATGAGGGGCAGTTCTTAAGGGCATGGTTCATCAGGTAAGGAATAAATCATGCTAAGCATAGTCAAGGTTCTCAGTTTGTCTACTAGGTGTAATATAACCAATGTCTGGATTATGGAGTCCAAGTTTAAGAGTTAGAAACCAGGTTGTCAAGGTTGCAGACAGCCAGAGTACCTTCACTGGGATCTATGTAAAGGCCAAAACCTGTAACAATTCTTTGGCCTCCCTTAGGAATACTGTCATATTTCCTGCATGAAAGAATTAGCACAAGAGGCAACCAGGACACTTTGAAAAGGTACTAACAAGAGCAAGAGTGTAGCCTTTCAATCAAGTATATACAGGCACAAGAGTATAACAAGGAAGCCCTGAATAAAACCGATCGGGCATAGCGTCAGTGTTATGCTCAAAGCTGTCAACAAAATCCCCAGCCATTGGTTCCCAGCTTGCCTACTTCTTGGTTTGTTACTTAGAGTACCATACAAGTGCATCTCCAATTACACTGCGGTTGAACAGCTCCATGCAAATCTTCTCGTCATGCCCAACTCCAAGCAGTTTGTCACAATAAGATCTTAAATGAGCCATTGGGTCTCCACTACCGTCGAACATGTTGAATTTTGGTGTTTTGTACCCTTCGGGTAGTTTCAAATCAGGAAACAAGCACGGATCCTCATACGCTAACCCTCAAATTCCATTGGCACCTTGGAGTTGTTTGAACTTCTCAACCAGCCATTGGACTTGTTCTTTTGTGATGTCTGGGTCGTCCTTGGTCCATGCATACATTTCATGGTCCTTGGTGGGTGATGCATGGTTTTTGTTTCAACAGTGAAGGCGGGTATGTTGTTTTGTGATCCTTTTGGTTGTGCAGTGTGGGTAGGGTAAGGAAGGTCTCTTTCGGGGTAAAGTGGGTCTTTTCTGTGAGGGCGAGCAGTTTGGTTCGGTTCGATGATCTCATCAGTATGGGCCAGAGGGATCCTACTTTCCAATTCGAGCAACCTCTGCTCCAGCTTAGTGTGTTTTTTATAAGCGGCCACACTTTGTTTCTCAGGAGTACAATCTTGTCGAACTCAACCATGATATTTCGTCTCGTCCTTGTCCATGTAGGTAAAGGGGGAGGTGTTGGGATCGATCCTTTGGACCTCAACCGGTATTGCGGCACGGCCAGAATGCACAAACCAAACTTTCGGGGACTTGAGAATTGACATATCAAAACAAGAAGATAAAATGTGAGTACATGTTAGCTTAAATAAAAATCGCATCCTATCATGCATGGGACCTCTTTTTGTGCCAGAGGTGGACCTATTGCGTATTCGAAGTAAACATTTGCACCTAACACATCATTTTGTTTGAATAAACATAATCATCACCAATCTAAAACCCAAAATAACGAAATTTTATTTAGTTTGCTTGGCTTTATTACAACCACTAATGACTTGATAAAGATGAAAAGGACAATAAAGAAACGACAAGACGGCTCGACTCGACACGACTAGACTAGGCGCTAAGCAAAAAGGACTTTAGGTTCAAACATCAGCTCCAGCGTCTCCCTTTTCCTTATCCTCTTTGGATTCCTCCTTGGGTTTGTGAACCAGACTAATGAGCGGAGTATCAGCGAATGTTTCCAACAAGTCTTTCCCATCCTCCATGTCACCCAGCGCCTTTACTAAGAAGTCATAAATTTCCAACCCTCTTGCTTCCTTCTCTTCCAGCGGTACTGACTTAAAGTATTCTCCCCATCTCTTGAGTAAATCTTGCAAATTTCCAGCAGCTTGCCTTGCAGTCATGACCTTGCCGATCCAGTACTTGAGTTCGTCTCCTTTGATCTTACCTTTATATTGTCTCGCCATCTCTCTTTCTTGCGTCACCCTTAACTCCTTCTTTCTTTGATTAAACTCTTGCTTCAACTTCTTGTATTTTTCAGCAGCATTTGGGGTTTTGGCTTTCCTTTTCAGTGTAGTCTTGGATCGATACTTTGCCTTGTCTTCGTCGAGCCATTGAGGGTAGGTCAGGGTAGCTGTGGGGTTCACCCTACTGTCACGACCACGGAAAAATTGCATAGTAAGTCTTTTCTCCCACATTGTCAGTATGGTGAGGGCCATCAGATGCTCGATGTCTTTCATGTCGACATTGAAACTTCTTCCTTCAGTTAACTGCGGAGTTTGTTGTGTCTTGCCCACTTGCCGAAGGATCCTTAGAGGAACATAATGATGAGTTCCTCGAAATCCAATCAATATCAAGAAAGTGATGTCTTGACCGTGTATGGAGACAACGAAACCAGCACAATGTTCAATCACCCATTGCACCTCTTGCAGTTCCTCGAGTCTAGTGTACCAAACTTCCATGTTTGCGGTGTATTCCCATGTCACTGTTCCAGATATGCGGGTGCCATGTGAGCGAATCCCTCCTTGCCAAGAGGGTTTTGGTGCCACTAGACTGACAGGGATGCTGTGCAAATGCTCTATCAACCAGATTTCCAACAACAGATTGCAACCTTCGAAGAAGTCTCCTCCCCTCCAACATTTAGTCAAAGCCCTTTAAACTTCTCCCAATATCTTCGGGACCAAACTCACTTGACGTTTGAAGGCACCTCTGCGCAAAACCTCTACTACTCTTCCAAGCCTTATGTCGATCTTCCCTCCCTTCTCAGGGAAAACTATGCTTCCCAGAAAAGCGATGATGAAAGCATTGGATTCGGTCCATTCCCAATCTTGAACTTCCCATGCCTCATTCCATTCGTGTCTAAGTGTCGGATCTCCAAACGTTGAATGCAAGTATTCTAACGTGACTTTTCCGTCAATCACTCCCTCGACATATGGATCATAAAGGGCTCTTAGAAAATCAATGAACTCCTTAGGCTCCATGTCTCGAGGATAAATCATAGTCTCGGGTCTAGGCTCTAACCCTGTTAATCCTCCAAATTCTTCCAACATCGGCGCCAAATTGAAACCCTTGAAATGAAACACAGCTCTTTTGTAGTCCCAGAAATGGGTAGCAGCCTCAACCAAACCAGTCATGGCCGTGTAGTTCTTGATGGCTATCAACTCTCCCAACATCTTTTGAACATGAGCCTTGCTGATAACGGCCAAATCCTCCCACTAAAGTCTGATCAAGTGGGGTGGACGAGAAAAAATCTCAAATTCCAGAGTACCTTTTGCAGCCATAGTTCGAAAACAAAACAAGAAAAGTTAAAGACCAAAACACTCTTATAGTTTTGATCATGTTCAAACAGACAATCAATGTTTTGTGCAAAAGTTTTTTCGAATCAATGCAATTTGTCATTCTTCGGGTTAAAAACCCTTTTTGACATTTGGTACAGGTTTACTAATGGACTATTACGTGCCAAGGACGTACAGCCTTCCTAGGTTTTTCATTATGCAAAAAGAATAAGTACGCATTTTGTAGTCAATTATTCTCATAAATTCCCCAAAATTTATAAATCAGTACATGACAATAGTTTTGGGAAGGTAAAAATACAAAGAAGAAATGAAAATGACACTTTGACTAGGAGACACACTCCTTTTACACCTTAGCTCTCTTTGCTTCTCATGTAATCTCCTTGATCTCTTCCATAGCCTTGACTAAGTACCCTTTGGCTGCTATCAAAGTAAGATGTCTACCTCTGTGCACTCTGAATTCCATTGCTCAAGCTTTGTTTCCAATGCCTCTATCTTTCCTTCTAGTTCCAATGTACACTTCTTCCATACTTCGATCTCTTCTTTGTTTTCCATATCCATCTTAACAGCCTTCAGCATGAACTCTCGGTACCGGATTTGAGCCTCCGCTTCACGATCTCTCACATTGTTCCCACGACTTGGTCCTATAACCACATTTCCCTTCATACTAGAGCGCAACCAAGTAATTGTAGTTTGGTTCGCATCCAGCGTTGTACCTATCAGGTGCTAGAGAGGCTTCTTCCATGACTTGTCTTCCTTCCCATGACTTACTAATTCTTTTGACCCTTGGAACGATATCTTCGGTGTAGTCAAACAGATAATCTTTCGTGTTTGGTAACAATGGTATGATTTGCTTCCTCCCCGCTTGGCTCATTACTCTTAGCGGTTGATAAGGTTGGAGGCCTCGTAACCCCATAAGTATCACAAAGGATGCCTTCTTAGAACTAATGATGAAATCTGATGAAGGAAACCAAGTGAACATCCACTGGATCGAGTCCTCTGTTATGTCTTCGTACAATTTCACCCACTTCTATATGCTGCTCGGCTGTTTGAATTTTGAGGTCCCATACCGTTCCCCAATCAAGTAGTTGTAACCAGCTGGTTTGGACAAGGCTTGCACACCTCTTGCTTTTCTTAAATGTTCTTTGAACCACGCTTGCAGTAGCAGATTATACCCTTGAAAGTATTTAGCTCCCCTTTTGCAACAACTCAAAGCTCGATAAATGTCTGCTACTATCATAGGCACTATGGTATAACGGTAACCATCAATTCTGTTGAACACTGCATCGGCAACCATGACAAGTCTTGAACATATGTCGTGACTTGAACTCTCGGGAAAAATCATCACTCCTAAGAAACCAATAGCAAATGCAAGTGGTCTAGCCCTCCTCCAATCGCCATAGGACTTAAACTCCTTCTTCTGACTATCATACCCTCAAATGCCCAAACCGAGTGTAAAAATAAGAAAAAAGGATCTTCTTTTGTTGTAAAAATCCCACGTCCACACTTGCTACCATCCCAAACTTCTTTCGAAACTCGTCAGCTGTGGGGACACTAGGTGCTAGTATGCGACCCCCCTTGCCAATGATGTTTGTCTAACCCCGAGTGCGACACAAAACCCCCTATTTCTTCCAACAAAGGTGTTAATTCAATGTCCCTAAACCTAAACACGTTCAATTCTTCATCCCAAAATGACACTGCTGCTTCGATCATCTCTCTACATGGTTCCATTTCTAGTAATAAAACCAAATGACCCAGCTATTGACATACTTCAGTTTGCTCTCCTAGTGAAAAATTGTTCCACCAATTGGTTAATAAGGAGGTGCGCCCATAATCATTCCAAAACGACGGAACTTTTGACTCATTGTGACCTAAAAGGAAAAAATAAAATTTAAAACCCCGTCCTCTTTTGAGAATAATTGAACAAATCAAAATGCGTTTCGATCTCGTCTCAATTTTTTTCCTCTCTTTTCTTCTTTTCTCTCAAATGCACATAATCATGTCCAAGCCTCCCTTTGGGGGTCGGAAACCTGTTTACGTAGTTTGGACAAGTTGAAAGCTAGTCGGCTCACGGGGAGCCCCTCCTACGGCATGATGCATGCTCATTACAATAGAAGAGTGGTGTAATTTCTAGACGCGGTTCCCCAAAGCGGACGACCAAGGAGTTGGATCACTTGAAATTGTTGGTTGTACCACGGACCAACTATATTTCAACATGTCCCTCTTACAAGGTGTTTTGGTGGTGAAGCGACCGTGGGATCCACATATTCGACGTGTGTGTGTGTGAAGTGTCGTTTCCCAGGAGTGGGGGAGTATGAGTGAAGTGTGCAAAATGTCATATAAAGAATTTAATACAATAAATAAAGTGCAAGAAAGAAAAACAAAAAAGGAAACCAAGTTAGTATAGTGATAATAATAGTGAATAACAACATATCAATTAAATAAATCCCAAAGCAAAGACATGTTGTGGTTAGGACTTTGAGTATCCCTAGCGGAGTCGCCATTCTGTCATACCTGATTTTGGACTCAACTCGAGGCGAGTCGAGTTTCGGATTTGACTGGGTGAACTCGTTTGAGTTAAGGTTTTGGAGTCGCCACCTAATATAGTTCTAAGGAGTTTTAGGTCACCTAAGTGTTTAGAGTTAAGTTCAGGAGGATCTACTAGTCTATTTCAGAGATTCTATAGGGTAAGAAGTCCAAGTGACTCTGGGAAGAAGGTGTTAGGCACTTTTCCGAGTCCCACCAAAGGTGGTTACCGTCGGAGTCTTAGTTTTGGGATGTAAAATAGTATATGTCATCACGAATACTAACTTGGTCTTAATTTAACTAAGGAATAATATATTTACATATGCAAACAAATAACTTTCAATATTCGACCTAAGTTTAAGCCTAACCGCGTCTATGGCCTCTAATGTTAAAGCCTAATCGTAAACTTGTGCTGCCATACAGATTTATCTTACAACTGTAACCATATTTTGAAAAGAGTATATAATTTGATAATTTTGGACTTAACAAAGGGCTAAAAGGAGTTTGTTTTAAAATAAAATATCGGCTCATTTAGGATCGGGGTGACTCGTCATTAGTTGTTGAGCCCTAACCTTAATGGCCTTTTGGTATTGCGGTCAGATTTTAGAAACATATATATATGGATAAAAGGAGCTGTTTTTGAAAACGGGTTTTGCAAAAGCACACAGATGCAAAAAAGGGTTATCACATGTACAAGTATATACATATAGATATAGTCATGCAGGTACATGATCTAGATTATGGTTATAACTTGAAAAAATACTTTTAAAGTGTATATATGACCCCCAAAACTTTATACACCCATTAGTGTATAGGAGCGTTTAGAGTAGTTAAAAATATTTTCACACATAAGCAGGCCATGATTTAGAAGGTTAATGGGCCTGGGCCAACTGCGCAAAACAAGGAACGACCAAACACATAAAGAGGCCTGTTTTTCTAAAACGTTATGGGCCTGGACCATTTGTGCAAACAGAAACATCTTTATTTTAGCGTAACAAGTCCAGGTTTCAAACTTTCGTGAACAAGTTCAGTTTTCAAGATAAAGTTCTAATCAAAACGTATTTTGAATAGTTTAAAACCTGTGATGCACACCAGAATCAGTAACATTACCACTTAAGACGCATACAGGTATCTAAAGGGGTGACACAACTTAGTTTTCAAAGAGGAGAAGCTGGAGACATGGATGATGCAGCACACAAGGAGATAAAGAGAGAGAGGGGACTCATGTTTAGCCCTTTGTACACAGTCTAGTAACTGTGTACCCTATTTTAAACATATACAATAGGGGAACCTAATGAATATACACAATAGGGGCAGTTCCTAAGGGCATGGTTCATCAGGTAAGGAATAAATCATGCTAAGCATAGTCAAGGTTCTCAGTTTGTCTACTAGGCGTAATATAACCAATGTCTAGATTAGGGAGTCCATGTTTAAGAGTCAGAAACCAGGTTGTCAAGGCCTAGGGCTTGCAGACAGCCAGAGTACCCTCACTAGGATCTAAGTAAAGGCCAAAACCTGTAACAATTCTTAGGCATCCCTTAGGAATACCCTCATATTTCCTGCATGAAAGAATTCGCACAAGAGGCAACCAGGACACTTTGAACAGGTATTAACAAGAGCAAGAGTGCAGCCTTTCAATCAAGTATATACAGGGCACAAGAGTATAACAAGGAATCCCTGAACAGGCACTAACAAGAACAAGTTACAGCCTTTTTGACAAGTATATACAGAGCATAAGAAGTAATCGCACAAGCAGTTCCAATCCAAGACAAATAGGAAGAGAAGACTAGTTTCTAATCAAAAGGCAATATGTAGTCAAAGAAGAAAGCGAAAAAGATGAGGAATACCTTCAGTGATGTGATAACAAACAAACAAAGCTGTGAGTACTGCTTAATACTTGCAATAAAGTTAGGCCAGAATAGTGAACCAAGCAAGAATCTCCAAGTGGATGCTAGATGCTACTGTGAGTGAAGAGAATTGCCAAGTTTTGTGTGAGTGCAGTGAGTATGCTAGGATTAGAGAACCCTGTGTGTAGAGAGTGCTATGTAGGATTCTGTGTGTAAGAGAATCAAAAAGACTGATTTATATAGGCATGGGTGAAAGGTCTAAGTTCTAACAGGAGAACACCAAAATGGCAAAAGAGTATTGACCCCCCAAAGTTGACAGGATTCAATTATGTACTATTTCCAAATATAAACCAATTAGTCTCCCAAATTTAAGGAAAACAGGATCCTAACCAAATATGACTCTATTCCCTTTACCCTAACAGTAGTCTAGGTTCAAATCATAGTGCATAACATGTTCTAGTTCGAATATCAAGCTGCAAACAAGTTGTAACCGCTACCGTATCCATTATCAGAATCATATAATCAAGATTCCTAATTTAAGAAAATCAAGGTCCTTCTAATCATGCTAAATCAAATCACCATTTCAAATTTAAGTATACAGTCGTGAAGATTATGTATTTCGACAGAATGTGAGACTAAATACATTGTATCAAACAAACTTAAACATAATCGACTATAGACTGCCATGGACTCTGAATTTTCAAATTGACAGAGGTGTTTAGTGAACTAAAAACATGCTAAGCTTTAAGACAGATAGGAATCAAATCAGTGTCTCAACCAGTAAAACAAGCATGGACTAATGATCATATAATTTCTTGACTAATTAATCAATCAATAAGTGAACATGTTATATCACAGAGATACTAAGCAATCTAGACACAGTGTCACATAGGCTCCAAGCATAGTAAAAGAGTAGGATTACCCCTTAGGAGTTCGAGTCGGCTCAACCTTGACCCGTTTTGACTTACGTAACATGAGGGTTTCCCCCTCCATTTAGTCTCATAAACCAGTTCTTACCACATTATCGCCGGAGTTCCGGCAACATCGATGAACCCGACGAAAGGTCAACTTCAAACCTTTGTCGAATAGCAACAAACCCACAGGGGGTTTTGTAGAGGAGAGTGAGGGGATCATCGTGGTACAGTTTATTCATCATTTCGCCGGTGGAGTTGACCGAAATCGGCCTTTGACAGTGGCGTTTCAACTGACCTAGCGTTAAGCTTCCCCTCACTCAAACCCCATATAAAGTGTGTGGGGTGTGTTGCGGACAACGAGGGGAGTCTAAAGACACCATTTTTCCCAATTTTCATCAGCTCAAACGGTCGAAAAATTCATCGACAGGAAGGGCGATTGAGATCGCCAAGGGAGAGAGAGAGTGTGTGTCTAGTCGAGGCTGTGGAAAAAATGAGAAGTGTTTTGGGGTTTTGGGGTGTAGAAACAAAGGGAATCAATTTGAGCCGTTGAATTGTCTACGTGGACGATTAGGATCGATCCACGTTGGCATGGCGTTATTAGCTGAGGTGTATGCTTTGTGTGTATATATGTGGAAAATATATATATATATATATATATATATATTTATATATTATATATATAGGTATAAAATGGGAATAAATGGTATAAAGTGGTATAAAATGGGTTTAAAAAGGTATAAAAATTGTAATCTTGAGGCTTAAAAAAATTTTGGATCATTTTTTCAAAAATAGAGGTAATTGTAGAAGATTGTAAAAATAGTTCTGGTTTAAATTGATGTTTTGAAAATAGCCTCAATTGTTAGGCCAGTGTGAGAAATCAATTTTGAAAAGAATAGATAAGATGGGAATGAGTACGCCAGTGCGTGTAAAATTCAAGAGCGGTTGATTTTGAAAATAGGAGGGACAAAATTGAGTGTCAACACCCCTCAGTGAATTCTATGACTAGGATACGATTAACCATTGACGAGTTAACTATGTGGGTTAGTACCATCTTTGTGAGAAACCCTCCTGATCAATGGACCATTGCATCATTGGCCAACGCGAATGGTTGGCATGCGAAAGATCATGGTGTGTTATTCTCTCCTAGATTCCTCCTTTTGTTGTCGGCTTCGACTATCTTCATTTATCTTCTTTTCAGGGTTCTCCCATCATGATATGCTCCCGTTGAATGAAATAAAGACTGTCGCTCCGTATATTGGTCCCTTGCCCTATTTGCGGGCGTCTGGAGGGAGAACCATTGAAAGGGTGAGTCATTTCGTTCTTCAAAAGAAAACGATCTTCCAAGCTTGATAGTGTTGTGGCTGCTAGTGAGCCCTTGCTGATATCAAATGGCGAGGGCGAAGTCCCCCGAGTGCGTGGGCTTGAGGCTGTTGAGACCTCTTCTTATGCTGCTGCTGAATCTGGCCCGTCTATGCAGAAGTGTAGGCACCTGATAAATGAATCTCCCGAGGTCGTTGAGGAAGCCGACGTGGAAGACGAAGTGGTTCTTCCTACTGTTCACCTTGAGCCTCCAGAAGGTTTTTCTTTCTTAATGCTTGTCCAGCACAGTTTCTCTTGCTTATCATAGGCTAATTTTCCCTTTTTGCATATGCAGAACCTACCGCTCTGATCCCGACACTTGAACCGACTGATTCCTTTCGACGCCGTCCTAGTAAGAAGGTGGTGGTGGGTACAAATACTGCAGCTCAGCCCATAGGTGGTGTCTGTGAGGTTGTTATTCCCATCGCTGCATGAGTTTAACCTATTCAAGACACCGAGGGTAGTGACAGACCATACCACCGAGCTGATTGGTCCCAATGAACAGAAATACCTTTTGTTGCTTATAGCGGTCAGAAGCTGCTTGCGATCGCCGCCAGTTGCTCTCTTCGGGTAAACTCTTCCTTTCCAATTTTATGCATCTTACGGGTCGAGTCCTTATTCTCCCTTCACTAAATATTTGTTTTGCAGTTTTTCCATGGAATGATGGTTTACCATAAGACACTCCACTGAGGAGGCTCGGATGAGAACCTAAGGGAGGAGAATGAGGCCTTGCGAGTTGCTTGCCTTCAGCCTTTTGTGGAAGCGGCTGAACGATTGAAAAGAGAGCTTCTCACTTTGCATAAAGCTTATCAACAGGAGTCCCTGAGAGGGAAAAATCACAATGAGGCCTTGAGCAATGAGATCCGCAAGCACAAAAAAACCGTGGAGACCCTTTAGTCTTTTCTTATAGAGGCCAAACTTGCTGAACAGCTTCAGCGTAAGAATGTAGCCCGCCTAGAAGCAGCTATGGAGGCCCTTCAATAGAACCTATCTGGGGTGGATGAGAGGATCAGAGTTACTGAAAAGTGTGTCCATAACGCTCGGGGCCTTTCAGCTTTCCTTCAAGATGAGAATGATAGGCTGAAAAGCGAAATCGCATCCCTAGAGAGGATCCGTGATGAACAAGTGAATGCCTTTAATGCTCGTTGCATGGCTGAAGTGGATCGTGCTAACATCACAGCCGCTCTTGCCACTTTCCTCTAGGTTCATGATGACCCTAACTTTGACCTTACTGCCCAGATTGCCTCGTACACTGAGCTTGTAGCTCAAGCAGAAGCTCAGCTTTGGTCTGAACTTGAGGAAGGTTCTGAGGAAGCCAATGGAGAAAAATGAGATGAAACACTAGTTGGGGATCCTGCAGCTGGAGTGTTGCAACCTCAGGACCTTCATGGAGTGTTGCCACCGAAAGAAGAGAAATCCCCCTCCCCGATGCTTACGACGTTTTTTTGCATATTTGTTTTGAACAATTGCCCCTTTTTTCGGGCATAATGGTATAATTTTGGCCCATTTTGAGGAATTTTTAACTTGAATTACTTGTTTTCTTGTTTGTGACGCTTTTTTATTTCCAGCGCAAACAATAAGTAAAAAGTTGAGTTGTACCTTTGTGGGCATATGCACCTAAAGATTAGATGGCTTCCGGAGATTCCGAATGTTCTGATGTATACAACATTTATAAGTGAGCCTCTTCGAGTAATTACGTCTGTTGTGTGCCAATGGTTGGCGGCTTAGGTTGCATCTTTAATAGATGGATGTCTGCGCCCACTATGGGACGAATTTAGCCTGTGTGGTAACAGGCACTTTTGCGTCCAACTTCGAACTTCTCTTCTTATTTACTTGAATATTTAAGACTTTCTGGCACTATGTGATGCGGGGCAAACTACCACAAGACCCTTTACTAGAAGTCAACCCAAGGCAATCCATGATGCTCACCTTCACTTGGTATGGAAAGGCTTGGACGTGGAAGATGAGAGCTCCGGAACCACCTTGAAGATCGTGCATTAGAGCACCATGGAAGGAGGACCTCTTAGGCTACAACGGGAGGCACCCCAAGCTCATTTTGAAACACCCCAACACATCCCAGGAGGAGGCGGAGCACCTCTTGAAGTAGGCGGAGTGCTTACCTGAAAAAAGGGCTTAAAATCGGCTAAGTGTCAAATTGCTTGCTCTCTTGATTTTGGTAGGGCGGAGCACCCCTCTGGAGAGGCGGGGAACCCACGCATAGCTTTAAGCCTAAGCACGGGCGCCCTGAGGGGGAGGGTGGAGCACCCCCTCTCTCTCTGTTGCAAGCCATCTGAATTTTCCTGTCATTTATTGTGTAATTCCAACTTTAGCCCTAACTTACTTTTATTGTTTTAACCCTCTTTAGGGGTATTTTAGACTTTTCATTTCATGTAGTAGAAGACTATAAGAGTCTTCATTATGTCTTGACTTTGAATACACAAAAACTCATGAGAATTCTCTCTAATGAAACCCTTGATTTTGGCTTGAAAATTGCAAAAAAAAAAAAAAAAAAAAAGCTAGATCTTGTTGGTTGTAGTGATTTTTTAGATGTTTGTTATCAAAGAATGTTCTATGATGTTAACCCGTTGTTTTGATACCCCCATTACGTCATTTGGTATTGCAGATTGAAAATCAAAATTTTAAAATTTCCAAAGTTCTTAAAACCCTTGAAAAGTTTTGCTCGAATCTTTAATCAAGATTGTTGTTGGTTGTTTATTATTAAAAATCATTGGGGTTTGTTTGTAGTAGTATAAAACATCTTTGGGTATCATTAGAATTTAAAATCACTTGAAAAACCATTAGAAAATCGGCTGCAAAAACCAAAGAACACGTTCTTGAAACTTGTTGAAGCACCCAGAGGGCGGAGCGCCTACCCTCTGAGACGACCGCCTCCCAAAACACCCAACTCTCTGAAGTTTGGGGCGGACCGCCCCCTGAGTCAGGGCGGGTGCCCATCCCTGTAAGGGGTTATCCGGGTAGTTTTTCGTAGGTTTTCTTGTTTCGTTTGTTTCCATTGCTTCTGGCTAGTACTTTTAGGGTAACACTCCTACTCGAATTAGTATTAGTTCATTGAGTGATTAGGATATTTGTGCTTAGAGGAGAGTAGAATTCAAAGAAGTCTCGTAGTACAATGAGACTCTATGGGCGTTTGACTTTATAAGTGAGCACTTGAAGCAAATTGTACTACGAGACTTCAAAGATGAGGGAGGTAACTCTAAAATTTAATTAAATACTCTTTCTTCTTCTTCTTTTCAATGTCACAAGTGTAAAGGTTATGGCCACTTTGCCAAAGAATGCCCTACCCGAAAAACAATGATAGTCATGGATGATGGGTTGGTGTATGAGGAGGAAAGTGAGCCCGAGGGTGAGGTTATTGAGGATAGTGAGGTAGTTGACGGAGAAGAGAGAGCGGCGGAGAGTGATGACCCTAACATGTTTCTAGTGGCACGTCGTAGTTTGAGTGCCATGGTGAGTGAAGAGGAAGTGGACATACAAAGGGAGAAATTGTTCCATGCTAGGTGTAGAGTGAGGGGACAAGTGTGTTCCATGATTATTGATTCGGGTAGTTGTGCAAATGTGGTGAGCCAATCCTTAATTTTACAATTGAAATTGCCTACCCTTAAACACCCAAGCCCCGACCGTTTGCAATGGTTGAGTGAGTGTGGGGAATTGAAGGTGGTGAAGCAAGTCTTGATAAAGTTTAAGATTGGGAACTATCAAGACGAGCACATATTTGATGTGGTGTCAATGCAAGCTTGCCACCTCTTGTTTGGTAGGCTTTGGCAATATGACAAAAATGTGGTTCATGATGGCCGAGCCAACACTTACACGATTAAACATAAGGGTAAGAGGTATGTGCTTACACCCTTGATGCCGAAGCAAGTGAGTGATGACTATAGGCACATGAGGGAGTTGAAGGAAGCGGCTAAAGCTAAGTCCCTGGTGGTGACTAAGTCTTTGGCCGAGACTACACCATCTTATACCGGTGGCATTTGTGCCATGATGCAATCGGGTGAGTACTTGAGAGGTAATGACGGCACCAAAATGCTCATTTGCCTAGTGCACAGAGGTATATTTCTAAACTCTTATTATGAATATTCTTCTAACCCTAACCCTTTTCCTAGTGTTATTGAGAATGTTTTGAAGGTATTTGAGGACATGTTCCCAGAAGATATGTCGAGTGGTCTTCCTCCATTGAGGAGGATTGAACATCAAATAGACTTTGTCCTGAGGTCCCAAATCCCAGACCAGCTGGCCTATAGGAGCAATACCAAGAATATAAAGGAGTTGCAAAAGCAAGTGGATGAGATGCTCAACAAAGACTTGGTTCATGAAAGCTTGAGTCTGTGTGCCGTACCGGTCATTCTTGTGCCAAATAAGGATGGGACATGGAGGATGTGTGTTGATTTCCGTGCGGTCAACAAGATAACGGTAAAGTATCATCATCCCATTCCTAGACTTGATGACATGCTGGATGAGTTGAGTGGTTCTAGTATCTTTTCTAAGATAGATCTTAGGTCCGACGCCACCATCAAATCCGGATGAAATCGAGTGATGAGTGGAAGAACGCATTCAAAAACAATTTTGGTCTCTATGAATAGTTGGCGATACCTTTTGGCCTCTCCAACGCACCTAGCACTTTCAAGAGGTTGATGAACCATGTCTTGAAATCGTTTATCAACAAATTTGTGGTTGTCTATTTTGATGATATCTTGATATATAGCAAATCAATAGATGACCATGTTGGCCACTTAGTCAAGTCCTTGAAGTGCTAAGAGCCGAAAAGCTCTATGCCAATTTTAAGAAGTGTGCCTTTTTTATTGAAAAGGTTGTCTTTTTGGGCTTTGTTGTTAGTGCAAATGGTGTAGAGGTTGATGAGTCCAAAGTTGAAGCCATTAGAGATTTGCCTACTCCTACCACCGTGTCTCATGTGAGGAGTTTCCATTGTCTTGCTAGTTTTTATACGCGCTTTGCTAGGGACTTTAGCTACATTGTCGCACCATTCACCGAGTTGGTAAAAAAGATAAGCCCTTTGTATGGGGAGAGCCTCAAGAGAAGGCTTTTCAAGAGTTGAAAAGTAGGTTGAGTACCGCCTCTTCGTTGCAATTTCCCGACTTCGGGAAGGCTTTTGAGGTTGAGTGTGATGCCTCGGAGGTGGGAATTGGGGGTGTTCTCATGCAAGAAGGGAAATCCATTGCCTACTTTAGTGAAACGTTGAAGGGTGCAACCTTGAATTACTCCACATATGAGAAGGAGTTGTATGCCCTTGTGATAGCTTTAGCTCATTGGAAACACTATTTATGGCCTAAGGAATTTGTGATCAAGAGTGACCAGGAGTCGCTCAAGCATCTTAGAGGCCAAGAGAAGTTGAATAAAAGGCATGCCAAATGGAGGATTTCATTGAGTCTTTTCCCTATGTAATTCATTACAAGAAGGGAAAGGACAATGTTGTAGCCGATGCACTTTCTATGAAGTTCGCCCTTACTACCACTCTTGCTTCTAGGCATATGGGTTTTGAAAGTGTAAAACCATTGTATGAACATGACCCAAAGCTCAAGAGCATTCATGATACTCTATTGAATGGGAAGAAAGTGGAGAAATACCAATGGGTAGATGGCTATATTTTCAAGAATGGGAGAGTGCGTTTCCCCGAGTCCTTTTGGTGAGAACTGCTAGTTCGTGAAGCACGTTGTGGAGGCTTGATGAGTCACTTAGGGAGGGATAAGACTTTGGCCATCCTTATGGAGTAATTCCATTGGCCTAAGATGGGGTTGCATGTTGAGCGACTATGCAATGCTTGTTTAGATTGCAAGCACGCCAAGTCTAAGTGGAATCCCTATGGCTTGTATACTCCTTTGCCTATTCCTACTAGCCCGTGGATGGATATTTCTATGGATTTCGTTATGGGATTGCCACGGTCTAGAGGAGGACAAGATAACATTTATGTTGTCATTGATCGGTTCTCCAAAATGGCTCACTTTATTCCTTGCAAAAATAGTAGTGATGCACACCATGTAGCTTCTTTGTTCATTGATAATATGTTAAAGTTACATGGAGTACCTCAAACCATTCTGAGTGATAGGGACACTATGTTCCTAAGCCATTTTTGGAGGTGCTTATGGGGTGCCCTTGGCACCAAATTGTTATTCTCTACGTCCCACCACCCTCAAACGGATGGTCAAACCGGGGTGATGAACCGAACCTTGGGGTCTCTTCTTAGAGCTATGACCCGAGGTAAGGCCGGGACTTGGGTGGAGAAATTTCCTCTCATGGAGTTTGCATATAATTATACTTTGCATAAAATGATAGGCATGACTCCATTTGAGTGCGTTTATGGTTTTAATCCTTTGATTATACTTGATCTTACCCGTTTGCTTAGGGAGATGGTTGTTAATTTTGAAGGTAAAAGCTGAGCTAAGGCTTTGATTGAACTCCATGCTAAGGTGAAGAAGAACTTTGAGAAAACTTATGAAAAGGTGTCCTCCAAGAAGAACAAGGGGAGAAAGAAGGTGGAACTCAAGAAGGGAGATTGGGCGTGGGTGTACTTCCAGAAGGAAAGATTTCCAAACTTTAAGAAGGGGAAGTTGGCAGCCCGAGGAGATGGACCATTCCAAGTGCTATCCATGATCAACAACAATGCCTATGTGATTGATTTACCGGGTGAGTACAATGTTTCAAATACTTTCAATGTTAGTGACTTGACTCTTTGTGATGTAGGTGATGATGCCGTGGAGGATCACGCCTTAATTTCGAGGACGAAATCTTCTCAAGAAGGGGAGGATGATGTGGGGAAAACCAACACAAGACCCTTTACCAGAAGACAAGCCAAGACAATCCGTGATGCTCACCTTCACTTGTGATGAAAATGCTTGGACGTTGAAGATGAGAGATCCGGAACCACCTTGAAGATCATGCATTGGAGCACCATGGAAGGATGACTACTTATGCTACAAGGGGAGGCACCCCAAGCTCATTTTTAAATCACCCCAAGACATCCCAGGAGGAGGCGGAGCGCCTCTTGAAGTGGGCAGAGCGCCTACCTAAAAAAGGGCAAAAAATCGGCTAAGTGTCAGATTGCTTGCTCTCTGGATTTTGGTAGGGTGAGCGCCCCTCTGCAGAGGCGGGCGCCCCAAGCATAGATTTAAGCCTAAGGGCGGGTGCCCTGAGGGGGAGGGTGAAACGCCCCTCCCCCCTGTTGCAATCCATCCGAATTTTCCTGTCTTTTGTTGTGTAATTCCAGCTTTAGCCCTAACTTACTTCTATCGTTTTATCCCACTTTAGGAATATTTTAGACCTTTCATTTCATATTGTAGAAGACTATAAGAGTCTTTGAAAACACAAAAACTCATGAGAATTCTCTCTAATAAAACCCTTGATTTTGGCTTGATTTTGATTGGACGATTCTAAGTTGAACTTCAATCCGCTCTGATCTTTCTCTTTGTAAGGACCTCATGATTCTTGAAGATAGTTGCATAGCGTAGGTGATTCTTGACCATCGTTCGGGGTATAACGAAACATCGTTCTTCGTTGCTACTTGAACAATCGTGTGAGTCTCGTCTAGTTTTTATCTTTGTATCGCTTCCGTAATTTACCCTACATCACTATGCGAACAAGCGTCACCGTTGGCATGTATGTGCAGTTTTTGAATGAACAAGTTTCACTTATGGATAATGCCTTGTGGCTGATCTAGACGTGATCTAGCTCTAAGAGATAGTGTGCCCTACTTTTGTCACGAAAAGTGAGTATATTACTTCAACTTGTAATTGGTCTGGACTATGAATATTTGGATTGTAGATGGATCTTAGTTTGTAGAAAAATGACTATATTAATATTTGTTTATTTATAGGGGCATGAAGCCGGAATGTTGTGGGTGAAAACCCATAACATGACATTAGAGCATGAATGTGCAGTAATTTAAGAATAAAACTAAGGATCTGAATAAAGAAAATACTAAAAAAGAAGAGTACTTCCAAATATTCCTACTCCTTCTCCCCCGAAAAACATCAATCAACCATACAATTAGAATCGTAGTCTTAGTTGATTGAGGTTCTGGGGTCTTCATTGACTTAAAAAATGTTGCTGGGGACAGATACTCCCAAGGTGGCCATTGTGTAGCACTCTCTTGCTGCCTCCTGGTCCCCGTTGACTTCTTTTATTCCCTACTTGGTAGGGTATTAGAGATTATGATGCCAAGTAGATAGTACTGCTTTGCCTTGATTGATCCATAGCCATCCTACAATCACATTGTAAGGGATACCTCCCTTGATTACCAGAAAAGATGAAATATAATTTGCTTCTGGGATGTGACCAGCAAGGTTAATTTTTCCAATAGCCTTTTCATAAGAATTGTTAATTTTTCCAATAGCCTAGACACTCGGAGCCATCTTGTCTTCGACTCCCATCACCTAGTATATCCCACTTGATGAGGTTGACGGCACTACTGGTGTGACCAAGACACGCTTGACGTCCGTATCCTCTATTTTGAGTGTTATAACCAAGGAATCTTGGTGAGGAGTATTGCAACTGGTGTTATCCTTGTCACTAAATAGGACCATCTCATCCCAGGCATGACCCTCACTAGGCACTACCCCGATGTGGTTTGAGTCTTTGAGCAACGTCGGACCACCGATATGATATTGATGACCTCTTTGGATCTGGTAGATCTAGTGGTCCATCTTGATTTTTGCTTTTGACATAAGTCTGATTTCCACTGTCGGTGAGAAAATCCTTGAGATAACCCTTATTTAGCAGACCCATGACTTCAGGGATTAGTGCTCTACATCCGGCCGTCTCGTGTCCATGATCCCTATGAAAATCACAATAAAAATTTTTGTTCCTTCTGCCCGGCTTGGCCCTCAAATTGCTAGGACAGTGTACTTGGGCATCCTTCATGTCATCCCTCACGAACTCTATGGCGTGGACGCGCAATCCCAACTCTTCAAACCTGGTAGGTACCCAATCTACGCCGAGTGCCCCCCTAGTTGATGGTGCTGAGGACTTCCCACTATCTTCTCGCTTTGGGAAATCATCTATGTGATCCCGCTTGCTTCCCTTCCCTTTGTCTACGGCCCGAGGTTCCTCCATGTATCCCTGTTTCTATCCTTGGCGAATGACATCTTGGATAATTGGGTGAACTTCCTAAGGGATGGATAATTCTGCTAGCTCCTTTTTTGGTATATCTCTAATGCAAGGCATTCCATGTTGTCACATGATGTTGACTCAAACTCTACTACAACTCTCTGGTGGCCAACGATCCCTTCGAGTTCAGACTTTTGCCGAAGGCTATAATAGCAATATTATCGGGGACTAGAGGGAGCTCCATGTGTACCCGCTGAAACCTATCAAGGTAGCACTTCAGAAATTCATCGTTACACTGATAGATTTCGAAGATGTCCTCCATGCGCTTCTCCTACTTGCGGGCATAAGAATGTGCTTTCTTGAACTCTGCATCTTAGTGAATGATTCCAGAAAGCCCATTGGTAGCTTGGTGTAGCAAGCAAGGGCGTTTGGTCAAAGTTGAGCGAAACCTCTTCACTAGAGTTGACTGAATTTCTTCATTGTTGATCTCGTTACTCTTTACAGCCGTGTAATATGTAGCAATATACTCATTCGAATCAGTTTTTCCATCATATTTCAAGTTATCCGGCAGGCGGAAGTGCTTCAGTATGCGGACCGGTGCAACGCTTGCTTTGTAAGCATGCTTGTAAAACTTTTGCTCATCAACCGTGGTAACTAGGGGTGGAGCACCCAACACATTACCAATCCGGTCGTGCATGGCCTTCATCTCCTTTATGAGATCCTGGATAACTGGCGCTCCCTTAAGGTCTTGATTGTTGATTGTTGATGATCCTCCAGGAGTGGCTTCCATGTTGAGCCTGTGGCGAGGAACAGATGTTGGCAAATTGTTCGTGGGCACTGGTCCTCGCGGGGATGCCGGCCTCTAAGACATCCCTTCGGCCATGTTGTTCGAGTTCAGCTCTACTTGTTTAGACGTAGTTTTCAGGAGATTAACAAGAAAACCTCTTAATTTTGAATTACCTTCCAGTGGTTGGTCACCTTCCCCATCGCTGGCAACATGGGTTGGCCCCTAGGAAGGCTCTTTCAGTTGTTCAACGGGATCTTTTAGTTGCACACTGAGATCACTGGAATCCTTGACGGATTCATCTACTGCGTCTGCAGTGTTCTTTGGGACGTTGCTACTATCATCAGACATAATTGTGCCTTTTCCTTCGTAGAACACCTACAATTTTCTGGCTCCCACGGTGGGCACCAAACTGTTTATGCCTAAAATCGATCACCTTGGTTAAACAATTAATTACGTATGAGGTAGTCTTAAGCAAGAAAAGTAAAGTAGTCTTATTCCTTGAGAATAACCAGATTTTGTGGTGAATCGCTTGATTGTACAATACAATGTAAGGAGGGGTGTTTATAGTAGTGGATACCCTGCCCTACTTAAGATAAAATATAAAGACTAATAAGGCTATGGGCCTATAACTCACGGCGGTGATATATACTAAACCCTAATTGGGAGGTTGTAAACTAAAAGCGGTAGGATGTATGCCTTGCGTCCTACGCCCGTACCTCCTGAGCGATCATAACTTGTAGATCGGGAACGTATCCAGTGTGCTGATGACTTGTAGGATGAGTCTAGTCTAGCCAGCTGGATTTGTATCGGTTGACACTCAATTTTGTCCCGAAAATTTCTTAAAAAGTTAATAAATTGTCGCAATATTTTATAAGTAATGTTAATTTGAAATAAAAATAAAATAATAATAATTAAAGAAAATCAATTGAAATTTCAAGAAAAAGGGGCTAATTTTGCAATGTATAACCCCAATTTCAGCCCACCAATGCAATCCCTTCATTTCCTAACTAAATCCAAATAAAAGGCTAAATTTGCTCTTAACCTAAATTCAGGCCTACTTACCCAAACATCATATATACATTACTCACACATGCGTACATTTCCCGTTGACCCGATACCCTTTCCCCAATTCCCCTAATCAGCCAACCCGTTTTCTCAAATTCGACCTGTTTCCACAACCCTAACCCCTAATCGATCTCCCAATTCCCTTTCCCCCCAAAAAATCCATCACCACAGTCCAAAAGAATCCGTACCATGCCCCCCCCCCCTTACGTTCCCTTATTCACCTTTTCCGTACGAGGCCCGTTAGCATCTAATCTCATCCATCTGTTTCAAACTTCGATCAAATCCGAGCCCTTGGATCATTTTCTGTGAAGATAAGGACGAGAAGGGTGTAATTTGTACCCTTCTCACCCTTATCTCACAAGAAATAGATCATAAAAGAGAAGGGTATTTGGGATTTTTCAAGAAGACGTAAAACCCTAATTTTTGCACTATATATTTATCATTTTTCAGGGTTTTTTGGTGGGAGGGGAGTTCAATTTTAGGAGAGGTTTTTGAATATCAAGAAAAGGGGCAGCAACATATACAAGGAAAAAGATTATTTTCCCCTCAATTTTTGTTTGAGTTCATAAAGACACTGCTACTGTTTCTGGTTTTCATTTTAGTTTTGCTTTATCGCTTCGTCGTTATTCGAGTCATCGACCTCATTTGAGTCGTCGACTTTGTTCGTGTCGTATTCTTCAGCTCGTCGCGTTAGTTCATTGCTCCGCAAGAGGTAATAACCTTACTTTAACTCATTTTCTATTTTTGAATCTAATCCGCTTGAAGTTATGTATTTGATGTTGATGTGTTCTTGAATAGATAATGCGGTTTCTGTGCTATGTTAGCACATAAACCCATTTTTTGCTTTTGTTTTCTTAGCCATTGCTTGAGATTCAATGCCTATTGAAGAAAAAGATCTATTGTAAAAAAAAGGGGTTTCTTCTTTATTTATAACTTTCTGGTTTTATTAATAAGAGTGTGAATGAAAGGTTAAAGTAAAAAGGCTGTGAGGTGATGAAGTTTGGTAGGTTGGATTTGGTTGAAGTGTGAAGCAGTTCAGAGCTGTTTCAGGGTTGTTTCTTTGGAAGTATAGGAGTAGTTTCAGGTGGCTGGTAGTACTGTAGGAAGTCATGGAGATATGCAGAGGTGTATGAGGGTGTGACGGATAGGAGCTTAGAGGTGTTGTTCAGTTAGTTGTTAGGAGCATAAGGAGCCTGGTAAAGTGGCTAACAGGCAGTATGAGGGTGTGTAGTTTTTGTAGAGTTGTTCCTGGCAGTTTCAAGAGTGTTAGAAGGCCTGTGAGATTTTCTGGTGTGTGTTCTACGAATCTAGGCAGTGTGTAGGTGAATGTGGAGTTTGGGATGAGGCTGCAGTGTCTATGTTGGTCTGCAAGTGCTGTAGGCAGTGAGTGCAGGTGAAGCTGAATAGTCCCAATAGTTTGCAGGTTTGTTTCATGGTCCTGAGTTGCTGCAAGTTAGTTAGAAATAGGTTGCTTTAGTTCTGTGAGGTTGCAGGTAAATGTAGGAGAGTTCTGGTGGAGTCATGTTGTGTGAGATGTAGAGGTTCAAGAGAAGTAGTAGTAAGGTCTGCCCTGGTCATGTGTAGAAGTTGTTAGGGGCTGGTTTGGCTTAATCTTGTTGCAAGGGTGTAGATTGAAATCTAAGGTCTGTTATGTTTGTTCCAGGTTTGCGAGGGTGTTTGCAGGTGGCTTTGGTGAGATGTTTTGGTGAGTTATAGTAGCATAGGTGCAGGGAGTTTGTTTCAGGTTGTTTCAGGTGAGTTGAGGGTGTCTGCTAGTTCCCTTTTAGTTCTGTTTGCAGATTATTGGAATAAGGGTTCAAGGGACTTGTTTTCTTTTTCTTGTAACTATGAAATGATCAAAATGAAGTGTCTAAAACCTGTTTATGAGTGTGTTCTGCAGCAGCTTCTGTGATTTGCAATCAGGGTCTTTAATCCTCTTTTTTGCTGTCTAGTTTGTGTATGTTATGATCATTGTTTCTATTTGTTGAGTGAGCTGGGATCTGTATCATGCTGTTAAAATGACTTAGTCAAGTTCTTACTAAAGTTCAATTTGTTTCAACCTTGGTTTTTGGGTTTAGTTTTAGACATCTTTCCTGTTTTCATAATAGAATTCATAGCAGTTGTCTGAGTTATAGCCTTGGAGTTGATGTGTGAGCTCAAGCTTAGGGCCTTAAGTTCTGGTCCTAGCCTATCCTGGTTCATCTTTGGTAGTCTGACAGTTGTAATAAAGCAGTAATGATAGATAGCAGATTCAAGTGAAAAGGAAATTATTTTGTCGCCGGATATACTGAAGCATGCCTAAGTTAATGTCTTAATAAATGTGAATGAGCTTTTGTTCTATTATGTGAAATTCTCGCTTGTTCTTTTTGGTTGGTTGCTTGAACATGGATGTATCATGGATGCGTGAGTAAACTTAGTTCAGATGGTTGATAGTCGTTTGTAGTTTAAAGATAATCCAATGTTTAACAAATCAAATATTTACTTGGTGGTTTTCAAAATCAATTCTCTAGTCTGTTTTATTTTCTTCCTCGTTAAGTCGCATGTGATAAGTTAAGTAACTGGAGTTGCTCTTTGCTTTAATTAGTTTACTGAATCGATGCAATTTAATGTGTTTACTTAGCTTATAAGGCTGTTCGGACATTTACTAATTCCTTTTCTCTTCTTTTCTTCTTGGCATGAACCATCTTGGGAACGAGTTGGGTGAAACTCATGAATTGGGACGACATGCATTTGGGAAGTTATTTGATGCGCTCCACATTTTCAGGACTTGATATCCCCGAAAATGTAAAAGAAAAAGAAAAAATGAAAACCTTGTGAAATACAGGGCTTGTATTGAGCTTGCTATCTGGGTTCCACCTTCTAAACTCCTTCTCTCCCGTCCCCTTTAGAAAGCCTGTTTTAGGATCCCCGTAAACTGGGTTAGGACTTTGCATGATTAGAAGCGTGGTAGGATAGCCGCTTTATTGAATTGTTATCTTATTGCATGTTTAGGATTGATTATAAATTGTTTATCCCGTTTCTTTGGGACGCGCCAATTAATTTAAGATTAAGAACCGTTTGTCAGTTAATGAGTGCAAATTCAAATTCAATTAAATTTATATATTTATTTTATCATTATTTATTTATAATCTACTTATTTTATTAAATATTCAGTTATTTATTTATTTAATTATTTATTATTTATCTATTATCTATTTACTTATTGATTTATTTATTTACTTAATTTTTACTTCTTTATTTATTTATCATATATTTTTTCTAAAATTCTAAATTATTTTATCTTTATTAAAATTCGTGAAAATCACCGGATTAACCGCTTTTAACGGATTTTCCAAAGTGCTCTTTTAATAAAAAGACCTTCTTTCAGAAATAAAAGAACCACTTACCTAAGAATCTCTAAAACCTATCTTCCTTTTAAAATAAGGAAGAAATGCACTCATTAATTAACAATTGGTTCCTAATAATCCTTAAATTAGGTGGCGACTCCAAAGAAGCCCTTTGGAGCCTCCATTTTGTTGAAAATACATCCCGATGCATACTTGTGTGCTTTTTTTGAGAGGGTTCAACAGTATCCCCGCAATAGGTGGCATATTTTTGCCACACATGCTTATCATAGCTAATTAATTATTAAGTGTATTCTTCCCCCAAAAAGTTAGGGTTTTTGAGGATTATAAAGTGATATTTAACCCTAAATTATATATTTAGAAAAGATTTAGATCATCAATTTATATTAAGGTTGGAACTTGATCATAGATTTAGGTTCGTGTGGTTATGGGTAATACGATAGTGAGTTAAATTTTAGAGTTTGGCCATGTGGGTAGGCTTGGCTTTTAGATTACTTCTTAAACCATTTAGCTTAAAAGAATATGGAATGTTTAACCGTTAGCTATGATATTGATTGTGTTCTGTTCCTTTAATTAGAGCGAAACTATTTCGAGGAGATTTGTTAAGTAAAATTCATTGTTGAGATGCAAGAGAGCTACAGATCAAGATAAGTTGTTCTTATCATCTTGTTTGGTGGCCTCATGCCACATGGATATCTATGCATGTGTTCGTTACATATATAACATCGGACATGGATAAAATTATAAACATAGATTGCCACCCAAGAAATGTCTAATTTATTGTCACAGTACGACGGAGATAACGAATCATGGGTTAGAAATTTTGAAATAGGCTGCATGTTGACCTTCATTCTCTTCATATAAATCCAAGTATAAAAAGTAATGATTCAAGCGATGTCCATTAACCCAAAAAGTTTCACCCTTTGAGTGTTCCAAATCTATCGCACCATAAGGAGACGCTTCAATTGCCTTGAATGGACTACTCCATTTAGATGAGTATGAGTCACGAATTGAAAAGAAACACCACATCTCTTTTCTTGATCTCTCAGTTCTAAAATTTCCTGTCGTGCACATGCGTCCTTCTCTCTTGGTATAAGCAATAACTCTCACAAGCATGGAATGCGACACCCTCAAGTTAGACGTGACATACCAATAAAGATTAAGCTTCTTTAGGGCCCACATAGCTCTATGCTCTAGGTCCAAAGGCAGATGAGATATGCCTTCCCGAAAACTCAGCAGTATGGTGACATACCGATGGGTCTTTTCAATGCGGTTCTATATGCTCAAAGAGCATCATTGATGTTTTGTACTAATCCGTCCTATTGCCATTTTTGTCTTCAAGAGAATTGTCTTGGTTTCACGGTATGAAATCTCTGATTGGTCACTTTTTTGGGGATGATAAGAATGTAACAAATGCTCTTGTAATGCCAAATCTGGTGGAATTGCTTTTCTTCAAGAAGGTAATGATACTCTTGGCTTTATTTTTTGGTAGAGATAGGCCAGTAAAAACCTACATTCAAGAACCTTTGCCGCCGTTCTTATGCCTCCATGGTGCCCTCCGTAGGGAGATGCGTGACATCCGGTAGAATTTCAATTTGTTCCACCTCCGACACACATCCCCAAATCATTCCATCAACATAAATACAGGACAAATATGACTCATCCCAATAGAAATGATGGCTTTCTTTGATCAATCACTTCTTTTAGTAGGAATAAAGGTCATTAGGAATGATCCACTTATAAGATAGTTTTCTAAGTCGGCATCTCATGGATTCATGTCCCAAGAACCCGCCAACACTTTTTTATCCAGAAAGTTATCATTAATCTCCAAGTTGCCTTTTAGCTTCATCTCTTCTTCTAACCTTGACAAGGGGTTGGCCACTTCATTTTCACTTCCTTTCCGATCTTTTATTTCAACATCAAATTCTTGAAGTAGTAAGGTAGCGAAGTGCTGTATGATTGGAGTACACCACAATTTTTGAACCCATCAAGTAAGACCGTTCAAATGTATATGGAATTGCGAACAACTCTATTTTGGTCACAGTGTAATTCAATTGAGCGACATTCATGATTTTGCTAGCATAATACACAGGATGAAAAAAAAATTCCACCCTTTCCGCCAACACCGCCCAGAGAGCGACGTCGCTAGCATCACATATAAGCTAAAATGGAACCTCTTAATTTGGTGCGGTCATGATAGGAGCGGTCAAAAGAATCTCCAACTACCGAGAGACTATCCATGAAGTATTTTGAGTAATATTCCACCATATCATGGAAAATTTCAAACATGCATCTTTGAAAGGTCACCGGTGCATTGCAGAAGCCAAATGGCATCTTTCTAAATGCAAAGCTGCCATATGGATAAGTGAATGTTGTGCTCTCCCGGTCATTGACTTCAATGTGGATTTTGTTGTAACTGAAATACCCATCCAAGAAGCAATAGTATGCTCTCCCTACCAATCAATCAACCATTTGATCAATGAATGGTAATGAAAAATGATCTTTTTTATAGCATTGTAGAGTTTCTGGTAATCCATGCAAACTCTCTTCCCGGTAACCGTTCTTGTGGGAATTATTACATTCTTCTCATTTGTGATGACAGTCATACCACCCTTTTTAGTCACACATTGCACGGGACTCACCCACTTGTTATTGGGAATAGGAAAGCTCACTCCCGTATCGAGACATTTTATAATCTCCTTCTTCACCACTTCTTGCATAGAAGGATTTAAATTCCTTTGGTGCTCCACCGATGGTTTACTATATTCCTCCATATTAATCTCGTGAGTGCGAATTCTTGGGCTTAAGCCCCTAATGTCAGCCAATGTCCATCCAATAGGTTTTCTTCTTTTTTAAGAATATCAAGAACAAGTTCTTCCTACACACTAGACAAGATGAGATAATAACGGGAAAATAGAGTTAGGGCCAAGATATGCATACCTCAAATGTGATAGCAGTGGCTTTAACTCCAATGTAGGTGGTTTTCAATTGATGGCTTTGTTAGGGGGACTATTCTCAAAATGAAGAGACAATTTATTGGAGTGTATGAATGAGAACCAAGCCCTTCAAAAGCAAATAAGCATTCCAGGACTACCTCCCTATCATTGTTTCTCAAGTTCATCAAGGTTGGGTCTAGAACATCATCAGAACCAATCATTTCTTCATGTTCAACATCTAACTGCACCATCTCCTCTACAAATAAGCAGGTGCCTTCATCAATCGCTTGCCTCATGAACTTGCAAATATGAGAAAATCACTTTCTCTCAAGTGAAATATAAAGTAAGTTCTCCTCCTTCCACATCACAAATATCCCTTTCCGTAGCTAGGAAAGGTCTTCAAAGTATTCTAAGCACTTCAAAATCAACAGTAATCTATAATCACAAAGTCAATCGAGAACATAAATTTGTCGACTTCCAGAAAAACATCGCCGACAACACCCATTGGTTTATTCACAGACCTATCTGATATTTGGAGCATAATAGAAGTAGGCCTCAGCTTTTCCAACGACTTTGTAAACCAAAAGTAGCATCATGTTTATTCTTGCTCCCAAATCGCAAAATGCTTTGTTGAATGTTCTATGCCTAATAGTGCAAGGAATTGTAAAGGCCTCTGGATCATCTAGGCTTTGAGCCACTGATATTGTGTTAGTAATATTCACGTTTTCAAAGCCTGAGTACTTCTTCATAGATGCCAATTGCTTCATGAATTTGGCTACATCCGGAATTTGTTAAATTGCATCTTCTAAGGTATATTGATTGAGTTGTTTGCAGTTTTACCCTATATCTCCCTTGCATGACTATCTTTTTGTTGTTTCAAAAGCTTTTAAGGGAATGGTTGAGGAGGCCTAAGAGGTGGTCCGTTAGCCTTTGGAATCTCCTTTGGAGCATTTTCTTTTATTGTAACTTCTTCCATATGTTCCCTTGATGAATTCACCTCATCTCTAATCTCTTCTTGTGTTTTATTGTCTTGTCCAACTTTATCATTTGAAAAGCTGCTATTTTCCGCTTCTTCACCATCACTATATTGCCTTTGTCTTTTCATCAAGTTGCCACTTCTTGTAGAAAAAACCATAATTTGAGCTTTTCTATTCACTCCCTTTATGTTGCTTACCGTATCCCTTGGTAAAACACCTTGAATTCATTGATTAAGCAAATTGCGCCGTTTGAGTCTCTAATCCCTTAATAGCGGATGAATTTGAAGCAATGGTAGCATTGTTGTTTGCATTTGTATCCAACATTTGTTTAAACATCTTTTCAAATCTATCCATCTCGCCACCTTGAGAAGTAGTAGCAAGTTTGTTTTGTGGTGCATATGGTGGATGATTTTGAGGTTGTTGGTAAGTTTTTCGTTTTGAAATAGGTACCAAACTTCTCTCTGCTTGGTTGTTCCAATATGCATTTTTTTGTTCCAATGGCTTCCATTGAGTTTGCATTGGCACTTGGCATTGGTACCTTCTTCGATTTGGATAACTTCCCACATAGCTTGCTTCCTCCTTTTGCATATTGTAGCATTGCTCTTGAAAAATCACTTCTTTCCATTGGTTTGGAAAGCCCATATGAGTATATGAAGAAGCATATCCCAAGGTTGCTGATTGATAAGCATATGTGTGTCCTCAAAAACCTCCATGGTTTGCATCAATATCATTCACTCTTTAATCTTTGGTCTTCGTCATATTCTAATTGTGTAAGAAGCTTTGCCATATTTTATTCTTCAGCTTCAAGTGCCTTTTGGATTACCACTTGATTGGGATCACTCATTGAGTTCAATGTAGCTCTAGTTTGCCAATCGTTGGAATTATTTGTCATTCTATTCAACATTTCACTTGCCTATGCAAATGTCCCTTCCATGATTTTTCATCCCGACACATTGTTCACCACTGATTGATTCAATATGCCAAGACCTATATAAATTTTTTTGCAAAAGCACCTTGTCCGGAAGGTTTCCTTGGACAATCTCTTGTCATTTGTTTGAATCTCTCCCAAATCTCATGCAATGGTTCATTATATACTTGTTGAAATGCAAAAATTGCAGCTCTCAACTCAACCATCTTTCCTGGTGGAAAATACTCATTCAAAAACACCTTCAACATATTATTCCAACTTCAAATTAAACTCCACGGAAAATTGTCTAACCAAATCAAAGCCTTCCATGTTAGAGATGAAGGGAAGGCTCTCAATCGAGAGCATCATCTGAAACATTGTTGGACTTGAAAAATGAACAAATCTCAAGAAGTGAGTTGAGATGCCAGTGTGGGATGTCAGGTTGACTCCCCGGGTATAACCCATTTTGTTGGAGACATTGGAGAATTGTATTTGTCAAGTTGAATATTGCATTATACCAAATGGGTGGTGGTACAATAGCACTAGCATAGGCATCATTTTCATCTACTTGATTTTGCTGGTTTTGATTTTTCGGAACATTTCTTTGTTGGGCTTCATTGAGGTTTTGTATGTTTACAAATGGATTGTCCTCTTTTTCGAACACTAGAGGATTGTTGTTGTTCCAATTGTTCCTTCATTCCATGTTAACCAGTAACATGAAAGAAACCAAAACCATAACTGAATATAGCTAAGGAATATAAACTAGGCTTCTAAATTTACAAATTTAATTTCTCAGTTAATACCGTATATCCTCTGCAACGGTGCCAAAATTTGACACATCCAAAGTCTACCCTCAAAAGAGAGTGACATAGTCGATGCAAAAATATTATATTATATGTACGAGTCGAATCCACGAAGAGCTAGCTTGATATTTTGAGATATGACTTCGCTAATTTGGTTCACTTAGTTTGGCAGTTCCTTGAATCAATTTTTTTTTAAAGTAATACTGCAAGTTATAGCCAAGAATATAAACTATTATAAACTATTAAAATTGATTAAAGACGATTATCAAATTGATAAAAGAACAAGAGTCAAATTCCTCACCTAGTCATGTACTCTATAGGATTGTCAACTAGCTAAAATTTACTTTGTTCTGTAGGTTGTTTTAGTGGTCACACTTTTGATTACCTACTAATAATTCTCGATTACTAGCAAGTCTAATCCTAAAGACTTTCTCGATTTCTCTGGGATTGCATGAAGAACAAGTTTAAAGACCCAAGCAAGAAGATTTCTATCTCTAGTTCACTTATTTTAGATAAGATTTGTAAATCTTTTTAGTACCCAAAATCCTGGCTGACTAGTTGTTACCCAACCTTAATACTGAATTCTCAAGTGAATAAAAATGGAAATTGGAGCGAGCTTAATATTTTCAACCACAACCCTAAAATTTTAGCATGAAACTAGTTAGAAAATCACAACCTACACTTAGACAATATTTTTATTAACAATCCGTCAAGCACACATTTAGGGTACATCTAGAACCCCAGTAAATAAACTTAGCCAATCATAATAATGAAGCACAAAACATATAAACGTGAAGCATTCGACATATTTTTCATAGATCTAAAAGAAATGGTTACCTAAAAGTTGTAGATCGTACAAAAGAATGCAATTACCCACCAAGCTCTTACTTTTTTGGCTAAATAAAATGTATGATAATGGTAAACCCTAATAATGATCTATTTATAGTTCTAGGATAAAGTACTCAAAACTTGTTCCTGACCAATTGTGTTGGGCCGCACAATTATGCTAGCCACAAAATTGCTTGCTCGCCTTAGCACTTTTGCCTCCTGCTGCATTGTGCTACCCTCAAATCTTCATATTTAGAAAATTGTATGGGGCGTACAAAATTGTGCATACCTTAACAAATCATTAAAAAAATCAAAACTTTCACCTGGATGATTGTGTTCGGGCGCACAATTTTTGTGCGCCCAATACTTTTTAATTTTCTGACACAATTGTGCGGTGGACACAAATATGTGTGCCCCTCACATTTTTTTCCTTTACTTGGCCCTTATTCTCTAGTTTCTTATTTGCCGAGGTCATTCATTGTTTGATTATGGGGTCCGCACAAAATTGTACGGCCTACTTTCTCCTGACACTCAACTCCTTTTGCGACAATTTGAACATTCAGTCTGATAGGATCCTTTTTGCGCTTTTCATGATCTTTTTAAATTCTTAAGCCACTTAATTAATTATAACATGCAATCAATAAATATTACATAAGATTTGGTTGTGACATTAGCTTAAAGCCACACAAATTTCTAATAAAGAGGTATCTAAGTTGGTAAAAACCCAATATGAATGTTCAAGTTGATCACGGATTCATAACAACACCACTACTTCTAGATACTATGTTAAGGATTTTGGGATTTGTACGAGCCCATGCACTACAGGGATCCCTAGTGAATTAGCCAGCTTCTCAGGTTTCCCCACCAACGGATGGTAGTTAAACATGTTGCTCCTGTAATGTAGACTCTAGCTATAGTAGTTATGGGTGCTTACCCCTAGTTGTTCAAGTTGGTCAGCAAGGCAGATCATGGTTCTAGTGGGGAACCCAGATAGAGTTCATCATTTCACTAGATCGCAGCCTCTAACTTTTAGGGGACTTTTATCCAAGGATCCACAAAAGTTTCTGAATCATTCCATCACATATTAGTTGCGTTAGGATATATTCAAGAGCATGGAGTTAAATATACTTCCTTCTAGTTTGCAGGTCCAGCTCTGACCTGGTGGACTACAGTTACTCTATTTAGGAGGGAGAAGCATAAATAGTTTGAGAGGTTGACACAAATTATATGGTTGTATCTGAGTATGAATTTCTATTCTCGAACATGTCTCGTCATGCTCTATATTTTGTTTGTGGTGTCAGAGAGAGCTAAAAGGTTCATTGATGGTCTTTCTACTACTTTGTCATCTAGCATGGCTCGTGAGATAGAAACTGGTATTTGATTTGATGTAGCAGTTGATATAGCTTGTCAGTATAAGGCTTATAAAGTTCTAGATCTAGAAGAGTTGGAGTGGAGAAGTAGAGGTCTTTGGACTTGGTGGACTTTATATTGCCTCATCGGGGGGAAAGGTGTTTTAAGGGAGGTATTCTGATATGCCAGCTCAGACTATGGCTAATAGCTCGAGGAGCACATTAGTAGCTCATCAAAAGCAGCCTCAGATTCCTTACCCTCTTCCAGTAATTCATTGCAGCGCTCTCAGCATTTGCTCATCGTAGATTTGATTCTGGATGTTTTCTCTGTCATAATCTTAGTCATCTTAAGAAAGATTGTCCCCGACATAAAGAAAGAGGTAGTCATTCTTTTCCCCAAACAAGGCATCTATGCAAACTAATTGTGGGGTAAAAATACACCACCTATGATTATGGGGATACGAGTCTAGCTGGTGAAGACTAGACTTACCTGCAAGTCACTAGGAGCAGAGGATACACGCGTGCTCCACAAGCCACGGTCGCTCAGCAATCACAAGCCATGGGACGCAAGGCATACATCCCGCCACATAGGATTTACGGTCACCTAGTTAGGGTTAATTTGTATCACCCGTTTGAGTAAACAGGCCCAGGACCTATAAGTCTTTGTATTTTACCATAATTAGGGCTGAAGTAAATCTATAGCTATAAATACCCCTCTTCACATTATATTAATGATCAAGTGATTCTCCAAGAATCTGGCTTTACTTAAGGAATACAACTACTTATTTTTCTATTTTATTACTTTTTCTTTGTATTTACCGTATTGCTTGTGACCCTCTTATAAATTCTATTTGTTTAACTTATTAAGAAAATTTTAGTCATAAATAATTTGGCGTCCAACGTAGCTGCATGGGCAAAAATACGCCACCTATTGTTATGGAGATACGAGTCCAGCGATGATATACGCCTTCTCTTAGAGCCAACGACTGTTTAGGTGATTTGGTCATAGGGCGCAGGGCACACATCCCGTCGTGTAAGGTTTACAGTCTCCTAGCTAGGGTTTAGTAAACCACCGCCTTGAGTTGGCTCATGGCCTTATTAGTACTTGTATTTTACCTTATTTAGGACTGGATATTACTACTATAAATACCCGTCCTTACATTATATTGTAGATAAGTGACACAAGACTCGATTCGCCACCGAACTCTACTACTCTCAAGGAATAAGAATCATTTTGCTTTCTCTATTATTTCTTGCTAAATTACTTGTCTTTACTTTTATCGTATTTACTTACTTTTTCTATCGTAATATACTGTATTGCTTGTGACCTCTTTCATAATTAATTGTTTAACCTAGACGTACAAATTTAGGCATAAACACTTTGGCGTCCACCGTGGGGCCCAGCTAATTGTAGGTATTCTATGAAGGAAAAGGTGCAATCATGTCTGATGACAGTAGCAGCATTCTAAAGAACACCACAGATGCAGTAGACGAGTCTGTGAAGGATCTCAGTGATCCCAGCGTTCAACAAAAGGATCCTATCGAGCAGCCGAAGGATTCCTCTCATGAATCAATCCCTATTGCTAACGATGGTGAAGGCGATCAACCTCCATGAGGTAATTCAGCATTCAAAGGCTTCCTCTAAGGCATTCTTAAAACTGCGTCCGAGAAGAACTTAAACAACATAGCTGAGGGGATATCCAAGAGATTGGGAGCAATGTTTGCTATTTCGTCTCATAGGCCATTATCCCTGCCAGGACGGACACCCACGAACAACTCGCCAGCATCAGTTCCCAATCGTAGGCTCAACCTGGATCAACAATCAAGATATTAAGGAAGCCCTAGGAAGTTCAGCATCAAGTAACAAACAAGATCTTAAGGGAGCCCCTGTCATTCAGGATCTCATAAAGGAGATGAAGGCCATCCACAACTGAATCGGTAACGTTCCGGGTGCTCCAGCCCAAATTACCAGGGTAGATGAGTAGAGGTTTTACAAGAATGCTCATACCAAAGCACTTCCGCTTGCCAGATAACTTAAAATATGACAGGACAACCAATCCAGACGAGCACATTGCTGCTTACTATATGGCTGTAAAGAGTAACGAGATTACTGAAGAACAAATCCAGTACGCTCTGGTGATGAGGTTTGGCTCAACTCTGACCAAAGGATCCTTTGCATGGTACACTCAACTACCAATTGTATCCATCGAATCATTCACTCAGATGCAAGACCTGTTCAAGAAAGCACATTCTGGTGCCCGCAAGCGGGAGAAGCGCATGGAAGACATCTTCGAGATACGACAATGTGATAACGAGTTGCTGAAGGATTACCTCGATAGATTTCAGAAGGAATGCATAGAGCTCCCTCCAGTCCAGTATAACATCATTGTGGTAGCCTTCAACCAAAGTTTGAATTCAAAAGAATCTTTAGCTACCCGAGAGTTGTAGTGGAGTTTGACTCAACACCTAGTGTCCACATGGAATGCGTTACATCAGAGGTATACTGAGAAACTCCATTTGGAACCGGATCATTCTCATAACTCCGAGGAAGAAAAAAAGAAAGAGACGAGGAAGCCCATCCCTAGAAGGTGAGGGGGATGGTAGAAAGGAGAAGCCAAAGGTTCAAAATCAAGTGGGCACCAGGTGGCAGAATAATTCTCGAGCATCCTGATACCAGAAGAAGCGGAGTGAACCTCAGAATTTTAGGGACTTTGGCCTTCGTGTCAACGCTATGGACCTAGTCGCCAATCACTTTGGTAAATTAGGCCCTAAGGTCCAATGGCCACATAACACAAAAGGATCTACAGGAAGAAATACAACGCCCTATTGCGATTTTCATTATAGCAGGGGTAACGCCGTTTTAAAGGTTCGGAGTCTGAGAACTTGAAGACCATCAAAACAACTTTCATTGACGAACAGCCGGACACAGCCTGAGGGACTACAATGCCCGGGATAACATTCAGGTCCATCCAATTAGACCTGGAGGAGCAAGCAGACCAACAAGGTGACCGCTTGGAAGTATCTGGCGTACATATCCAGCAGGCTCTTATCGATCCTGGGAGTAGTGCTAATATTATCTGGAGGGAAGTGTTGTATAAATTCAGCAATTGTCCTCAAATATCCTCGGGTACTCAAAACATAATGGGTTTCAATAGATACTGGGAAGCATCCACTGGAGAACTAGCTCTACCAATTCACATACCGGGCGTGACGAGTAAAACTACCTTCCAGGTGAGGAATTGTAATCTCCCGTACGATGTAATCCTAGGACGGCCATGGATACACGACGTCAGGGGATTGCCCTCAACACTTCATCAGGTCTTCAAGTACCCGACCCTGCATAGGGTCGCCGACCTACGAGGCGAGCAGCTTCTCCTAGAGAAATGTCGCATTACTTCAGGCAGGGTTACATCTGCCGAGTTAGAAGCTATTAAGGCCATAGAGCGAGAAGATAGAGAGGAAATAAACAAACTGGGGGATCGACTAGCGTTCAAAAGCAAACAGGACCCCTGTGGCTAATACAAAGTTATTTAACGATGGCTTGGACGAACATTCAACTCCTACAGATTCCAATGATAACTAAATTAGAGATAAGTGAGCACCTACTGTTATATGTTATAATATCTGAGATAACATTGAATGCGGTACTTGTACGAGAAAAGAACAGTCAGCAGTTTCCCGTGAAATATGCCAACAGGATGCCACAGCGCATAGACAAGTTCTTGTCCTTGTCGATTCAGTTCGTAGCAACCGTGGTAATGGCCACACGAGAGTTGCGGTCATACTTTCAGTAACACTCATTCAGTTTAGTCATGTCAACACCGGTACAAGCCATTTTGTCTAAACCCGGTCTATCGAAAGATATGGTAAAGTGGGCTGAAGAGCTATGAGAGTACGAAATCATCTGTCAACTGCATACAGATGTCAAGTCACAGGCGTTGGAAGGTTTTACCTCTGATTTTGTAGAAGAACTGGAATAGAAGGTTGAAGAGTCATTCAGAAATGAAGCAGTGATCAAGTACGGGCATTGGTATATTCGCACGAGAACGAATCCCAACAGGAGGAGGTTGATATGTGGATCAGGAAGTCGTCTGCAATGGTCTACCATCAGGCCATGAAAGCCGATGACATTGTAGCAGAGTGTGAAGCCATAATTCAAGCTCTTGGCTTAGCGTACACACTGGGGGCTAGGGAGATCAGCCTGGACAATAAATCTCGGCTAATAGTTAATCAACTAAGGGAAATCTTCGTAGCTGAGGACATCTGCGAGTCAGATCGAAAGAAGAAAATCAGGGTAATCTTGAAAAGAATTCATGCATGGGAATTAATCTACCAAGAAGAAATCTCAAGATATGTCGAAGCATCCGAGGATTCGTACGATTGGAAGGTGATAATTGAGCTAACCCCAGCAAGCCTGATGAACCTTGAAGTTCCAGATGTATGATCTTTTGCAGGGCAGCGTGATTTGCTGGTCAACTATCTGAACAAAGGAGATCTTCTTGAAGACAAGTTAGAAAGCATCTACTTGCGGAAACAGACAGTTCACTATTTCTTGATCGGCGAGAGATTGTATCACCGAGTCGTCAACGACCCTGGGGATAACTTTCAAGGCTTTGATCCCTTAAACAGGGAAGCCCGACCAAATACCCCCAAATATTTCAAGGATCAAACGTGAAGTACTTTTACTTGAGAAAACATTTACTTCACTTATGTTATTTCCTTTTAATTACGGTATTTATCAGACATGTTATGAGTTTTCACCCATAGCATCTCAGGCTTCGTGCCTCCTTCATCAATAAAACTACTATCTTACTTAGTCAGTTTTACTAATTTATTTAGATCCATATACGATCCAATTACTCATAGCCTCGGCAAGAACTAAGCTGAAGTAATACACTCACTTTTTGCTACGAAAAGTAGAGTATAATACTCGCTTAGAGCTAGAACACGTCTAGCTCAGCCACAAGGCATTAATCGAGCGTTGATCTCGTTAAATCAACAATTGCACCTACACGCTGATGGGGACGCCTGTCCGCATAGTGCCAGAAAGTCGTAAATACTCAAGTAACTAAGCGAAGACGTTCTATCTCAGAACATAAAAGGACCCTTTCCACACGGGCTAAAGTCGTCCCATTGTGGGCGCAAACAACCATCTACTATTGATGCAACCTAGCCATTGTCTATCGGTTCACAACAGACGAAATTGCTTAAGGTAGGCAAACTGTTGCACGTTCTTAAACAACTAGAATAGTCAGGACGACCGGAAGCCATTTAATATCTAAGTGCATAAACATACTGCTTGGTTACACATTACGAAACGCTTAATAACACAAGTACGTATGAAATATTGATGAACATTCATTTTGTTAATAACAAACAGCCCATAGGCCCATAATATATATTTGGTTTTTCCTGAATACAACATTTGTTTATAACAATTATAGAAATAAAAAGAAATAGAAGACTAAAACCAAAGAGCTCCTCAGGATTCACATGGATGAAGATCCTCTATCCGGATTGTAACTACAAGTCGTAAATAGTCCAGAGTTCTTATTACTGTTTTACAGCCTAAGATATGTTGGCCGAGCATTCCTTCAAAGCAAAAAGCCGGTAAAACAGCCAAAGCCCATCTGCTTGATCAAAGCAAGGGATCCCTGAAGCATCTGAGTGCAGACCTGACCTTCCTCCATCTCGTCTGTTGAACTTGAAGTGAAACTAGAAGACTAGTAGGGAAGCTTGACCATCCACCTCAACCTCAACTAGAAAAACCGGAGTGCATAGCCCCACAGGTCTTCAAGTACAAGCATGAGTTCACCGAGAGCAGCAAGGCTTGAGCTGGGAACCCATCACGAAGGAGCCTCTTCCCTCAAGTATCCCACTGTCCACGGCCGACGAGGCATTACAACGTTGACAAGATCGTACCAGTAGAACAATGAGGCGGCCTAGGACCGTAGGCGGAGTTAGGGCCTGGTTTTTTGTTAGTCCGCTCACGACCTAGAGCTCCATCTTCTTGCCTGCCAGATAAGAACCTTTAGAAATCCTTGCATAGAAGCCTCATGACAGCGAAAAGGGCTAAGCATCCTAAACCCGCATGACCAGAAGAATATCACAACAACCGTTGTGTTAGAAGATGAGTGCACCATAATCAGTGCACGTGAAACAATGAAGACATCTCGAAGGACATCGTTAGAATCCCTATCAAACTTCATGATTTGGGGGACTTCATCCATTTTCTCATGGACAAAGAAAGAAAAAGAAGTAATTGCAGGCGAGTTTCCTCCTTCATTCAACTTCCATTCTGAACGAAGAAGGTTTTTTGGGAATGTCAAACTACGATCAAAGGCGAACATTGTTTCTCTCTGTCATGAGAAATTGTTGAAGAAGCGAATTATTTTCTAAAGAAAAGTGTACAATTTTCCCGTTGTCATAAAGTCACTATTTATAGGAAGAAAGGCAAAATGATGAAGCAAAAAACGGTCAAAGCGTCATTATTACTTGAGATATGAAACAATTCGGAGTAGTTAATGGCATATCCTTAAAAAGTGTGTGAGATCAGTATCAGCAAATCAGAATGAAGCATGCAAAGTTTTTCAACAGATCAATATCATTCTTGGTCAAAGAGACTGCGAGTGTCGAGGAGTCAGTGAGATATTTTTTCACATCAGCAGCGCTTTCACTTCCTGACTGCTTGCATTAGCACTCAGCAAGTTGGGGAATTGACTGAGTGGGTAAAAATACGCCACCTATTATTATGGGGATACGAGTTCAGATGGCGAGACCAGACTTATCCTACAAGTCACCAGGCATTGAGGATATAGGCCCCCTCTTAGAGCCAACGATCGTTTAGGTGGTCTGGTTATAGGACTCAGGGCACACATCCTATCGCCTAGGATTTAAAGTCTCCTAGCTAGGGTTTAGTATACCACCGCCTTGAGTTGTAGGCCCATGGCCTTACTAGTACTTTTATTTTACCTTTTTTAGGACTGGGTATTACTACTATAAATACCCCTCCTTACATTTTATTTTAGATAAGTGACACAAGACTCGATTTGCCATCGAATTCGGCTACTCTCAAGGAATAAGAATTACTTTGTTTTCTCTATTATTTCTTGCTTAATTACTGGTCTTTACTTTTATCGTATGTATTTACTTTTTCCATTGTAATATACCGTATTGCTTGTGACCTCATTTATAATTTATTGTTTAACCTAGACGTACAATTTTAGGCATAAACAGTAGGGACCAGGCAATTGTAGGTTTTTTAAGAAAGAAAAGTATGACCATGTCGAACGGCAACGATGATGTCCTGAAGAATACCACTAATGTGGTTGATGACTCCACAAAGGATCCCAGCGATCCTAATGGATAGCCGAAGCACACTACCAGGGATTCGATCTCTGTGAACAGTGATGGTGACGATGATCAACCATACGAAAGCAACTTCACACTCGAAGGCTTTCTCACCAGTTTTCTTAAAGCTTAGGAGCAACGAGAAGAACAAAACTGATCCAACACGGTCGAAAGCTTGGCCAAGAAGCTAGAGGCGATCGTCGCTGGTTCTTCCCAAAGGCCAGCATCCTCACGAGGATCCGTGCTTGTGAATGATTCACATGCTTCAGTTCCCAGGCGAAGGATCGATATAGAGACCACCCAAGAAGCTCCACAACAGCTAGCAATCAAGGCATAGAAGGAAGACATATCACCCAGGACATCCTTATGGAACTAAAAGCCATCCATGATTTGATCGGTAACGTGTCGGGTTGTCAACCCAAAGTTACGATTGTAGATGAGCAAAAATTCTTCAAACATGCATATAAAACAGCATTGCACTGGTCCACATGCCTCGGCACTTTTGCCGGTTGGGCAACCTTAAGTACGAAGGAATCAACGAGTTCCTGCGTAGTGACCAGCTTCAACAACACGTGCGAGAATTCGGTCGGTGAAATAGCCTTGCCAAGTTTTGTCCTGGGCGTAAAGAGGGTAATATCTCTCCTAGTAATGGCCTACAACCTCTCGTACTAGGTGATTTTGATACATGGGGTGAGTAGAGTACCCTGAACAGTTCATCAAGTCCTTAGATATACGACCCCATACAGGATAAGTAAAGTTCGAGATGAGCAGTTCCTACTCGAGGAATGTTGTTAGCTTGGAGTTTGACTGATGACTAAGGAACAGATCAAAGGGCATGTTCCTTTGAATCACTGCATCTGAATAAAATTTGTGCAAAATCAATTGAGCCGGAAAAGTAATTATCCTAAAATCTAATGTTTATCTTGATATTTATGAATGCATGAGATAAAAAAGATTGCATAAGATTAGTATAAGACTAAAGGATCTCATCTATCCGAGAAAGGAGTTCAATTAGGACTCAAACTTTGGGAGGTTTTGGAGTTCTAATTGCACAAGACTTCTCAAGATTCCAAGTCTATAAATTGAGAAGCATTTCAGCTGTTGAAGACACGCACAAATATAGAGAGAGTCGAGCTATGAAATTGAAGCAGTCTAAATTATAATTGAGCATTCATTAAGCTACAAGGAACTAAGTGAAGAACCTTTTTCTTAAATTGAGTCTTGTCGTTCTCAGTCTTAGTTCATCTGTAGTAGGATCTATTGAGTTGTACTATTTTCTTTCTTAGAAATTCTGTAACAATACATCATTCAAGTCTTGCACATGGAGAAACTTTACTGATTATGAAAGAGGTCACTATAGGATTAGAGTTAGTCCTAGGTTAGTAAGAAAGAAGTCTTGTAACCAAGTGAGTCTTTCAAATAGTGAAGTTGAAATCCTACTTGAGAGCGTAGGTCGTGGTTTTTTGATCCCAAGTTGTCAGGGTTTTTCCATGCTAAAATTCAGTGTTCATTTACTTATTTTTTATTTCATTCTGCACTTAACAAAGTAAAGGAACATATCTGAGAAACTGGTCCTTAAAATAAAAGTGGCGCGTCTTGGAAAATATCAATTGGTATATGAGAAGGTTATCCTTGAAGAGGCTAACATCTTAGGATTAGAATGAGTGCACCACAGGGTAATGCTGAGGATCTAGTTGTGGAGGTTCCAGCTGTACGAGCTCGCGATGGGCAAAGGAGCAAGGCCTTGTGGTTCCCTTGGATCTCTATGATGCTTTTACGAGAATCTTGGCGACGCAGATACCGCAAGAGTCTATTATCTGCTAGGCAGCCTATCAGGTTGCTGCAGATGCAGACGTTCGGTCACAGGGAGCACCTATTCCACTTCTTAATATTGCTGCAGTAAATTATGTTCCGGAGAAAACATGTGTTGTGCCTCTAGTTATTCTAGCTGCTTAGTTAGCCTGAGTAATGGCTCGGTCCGAGTGTTCGAAGAGGTTGCATTATTTTATGCAGTTGAACCTCCCGGTATTCCCAAGCAATGCATTAGATAATCCCTTTGTTAGTTTTTCAAAAATAAAAAGATGTCAGCGTATCCTTCAGGCTCTTGATTATATCGAGCGGTATAGTGTTGATTATTCTTCTTTCCAGTTTTAGGGTCTAGTCTTGAATTAGTGGGCCACCCTCTTATTAGCTAACTTGGTTCAGTTTTTCTTCTAGATTCATGGAAAAGTTCCTTTCGAGTAGCCACCGAAATGAAAGGTGTTTCCAGTTTGAGTGGATTGGACAGGGTAGCCTGTCGGTTAGCCTGTTGGTTTTTTCAGAATATGAGATTGAATTCTATAAAATGGTTGAATATGCATTAGAACGAGTCCATGAACCTTTCGAGAATGTTTAAAGATTTATTGATGAAATTGAGGTTGGGACTTCATTTGATGTCGTCGTTTATATTGCTCAAAGGTATTACGCATTCCATAAATTAGAGGGGGAAGAGTTAGAGCGGGAGAGCAAGAGATCTCGTGGCCCTAGTGGGTAACTATGGTACCTCGTTTGGAGGTAAGAGTTCTGATTTTTTTTGGAGGTCACCTTCCAGGTTATCTCAGCTTGTGTTACGAGATTCTTAGAGTGCGCCAGTAGCTCGTCAAGATCAGAATCAGTCTTTTCTTTACAACTATCAACAATCTTTCCAGCTTCCACTTTTCAGCGAAAAAGTGGTATCATTGTCGTGAGTTTGGCCACTTTTCGAGGATTTTTCCTTACTCCGGCAAGTGGCAGTCATCCTTTCTCTCGTCATCTGGCACCTGTACGGTCGCAAGGATTTAATTTAGATCTCAATTAGCCAGAGAAACGCCACCATCCAGTAGAGGTCGAGAGTGTGGTGGCAGTGGTTCTTCAGGAGGTGATTATCAAGATAGTGGCTCAGCTCAGCTGCAGAGGCAGTTCTATGAACTGTCAGTCCACCAGGATGCTGAGGTATCCGATGTAGTAGACCCTGGGATTTCTTCTCTTAAATGTGAGTAAGATTTGATTCTTTCGATCGATCTAGAAATGGTGTGTCTTATCATGTTTTGATGGTTTCCTTTGATGTCGTTTCTATTAAGAATCGGTTGCGGTAGAGGAGTGAGCTTCTTGTATGATTTATTCCTGGCATTTCTGAGATCTTCCTAGTTGATCTGGTTTAAATGTGAGAGATTTGGCAGTAAGTGTCGGTATTGTCTGCCTGGCATCTTGTTGTTCCACCTTCTGTTATTATGTCAAATCAGTTTAGCTCTCTCTTCGGAATTCAATGTTGGTAGGATAATAGGATCCAAATTCGTCATCTTCAGAAAGTGTTATTGTTTCTTCCGGTGCAAAGTGATTAGCAAGTAACATTCGATCTACGTATCTCCTCTTGGTTAAAAACGCTAGTAAAGTCATGTTATCTGATGAGCTTGTCTGGGTTATAAAACTGTTTTTGATAAATTGTCAGAGTTTCCTTCTTATTGGGAGGTCAAATTGGCATGGATGTTGTTCTATAAAGCTCATTTAATATCTGTTTCTTCAATTGTGATTTTTGGGCTACTTTGACTCGTAAGTAGTCTAGCTTTGGTAGCCAAGCAAATAAGAAGAGGAGCTTTCTAAAGCTCTAATTATTTCTATCCTCGGTCCGTTTCCATTTCTTCTTCGTCCGGCACTAGTGAGCTTGTGATGTTCCCTGTGTTGAGCCAGAGTACGTGTTATTGTAGCCGGGTAAGCATATTATTGTTTTTCAAGTCTACTAAGGGTAATGAGAGGCGTCATTTGACCTTTGATTTTATCCATCAGGCGGTGATGCTTATAGAAAGTGTATGGAGTTATGACTCGAGAGTGGCAGCTGCTTGGCAAATCGAACGGGTAGTTGGTAGCTAAGGTCTGCCTACGTTCAGCTTTTAGCTAAATCTTCTTTAGTCCAGCAGACTGTGCGAGGATTATTATTCCTATTCAAATAGCTGCATGAGTTTGTGCTTTGAGTGGAGGAGTCTTCCTCCAAATACTGAATAGTAATACTAAATCTCTGAGGCGTTGATACCACTTTTGTCACGACCCAACCTAGGGCCACGACAGAAACCTATAATGAGTGTCGATCATTGCTAAACCACTAGTAATCTATTAATATTTGAGATAAGCTGGAAACTGATCATATATACGTATCTATCTGCTAAAAGTATAAAGTCTGGAAAGATGACACGACTTTAACTTGCTGGCAATTAGAACACTGAGCAACAAATTCTACTATGTCACACTTCATTCCATTCCATCAATAAATCTGCTTAAGATCATGGTACATCTTAGTCGAACCTGGATGAACAGTGTATTTGGAATAATGTGCCTCTATCATAATCTGTCCACGTAAATTTGTAACATCAGGGACACAAAGTCTATCTTTATACATGGGAACACCGTCAGTAGTAACCCTGTATGGTGACTCCATTTTTTTTCTGGCTATCTATCTGTATTTAACCAGAACTGGATCCTCATACTGACGTTGTTTTACTTTATGAAAATTTAGATTAAAGGTCTAGTGTAGCTTGTAGTCCATCCATCATATGCATATCACCTTCACACCTCAACTCTTTGAGAAGTTACTTTAGCGTTATAAGTGCTCATGCGATCAATGTTGTTGCTGGTATTCTGCCTCAGCTCATGGTCCAACTACATGTCTCTTTTATTTTCACTTTCTCAAGTCATAATATTTCCAATTCAAAGACAAAAGCCTGAAGTAGATGTTCAGTCTAGAGATCATTCCTGGTCTGCATCATACTATCCAGTAGTATTTGCATGATCCTTATCCTTATATGATAGACCCTGTTCAGATGAACCTTTGACATACATTAGGATATGAGTAACTACATTCCCACAAGGAACTTGCGGAACAACACTAACCTCAACTAAGATGTTGCCTAATGTGTTTGTAAAAATAATATAGCTTGCATCAAATCTTCTATAGCGTGTAGTGACAAGGTATTTCAAAAGCTCCCCCTATTGTATCAAGCGTGAGCTAATTCTTAGTTCCATCGACCTGTTCTATCTCGAAACATATATCGAAGAGGTGATTATTGGCAGAATCATGTTAACCCATTCAAAGTTTTATGTATCTTTGTTTCGAAAATGTAGAACTCTCCTCTCGTGATCGAGGAAGGGTCAGTTTAGTTAAAATAAGCTGGGCAATGGTGTTATCATATTATCCAGATATATTTTATTCCAAGAGTTTGGTATTCGTGATATAATTTTGATTCTGCAATCATGAGATAGTGTCTGTGGAGTAGCTTATGAAGGTCGTGCAAGTTCTTTTGTTATCTGTACGTATGTTTTTAGACTTAGGCTCGTTCGAGGACGAACGAGAGTATAAGTGGAGGAGAATGAAACGACCTTGGTCAGTCGTTTCGGAAGTTAAGACTTCGATTGGCGTGCCGATAATTTTAAAATATTTGTAATGTCCATTAGGACCTGTCTGTAAAATTTGAGCTAAATCATACCTCGTTTGGTAGGCATCGAAAGAAGGTTTCGGTTTTATTATCGATAAATATTAAAAAAAAAAAAGAGATTTTCGAGCTCGGTTTTGGCGAACGAGCTCCGATTCGCAATCCGAAAGCACCGTTAGGTACGTATGATGATTTGTGACTTTTATGAACTTTCGAAAGTGAATTTCGATGTTGTTCGGCTAGTTTTTGCTAAAATGTCGAAAGTTAAATAATTTGACTTTTTTTCCATTTAAATTCGCATCTTGAGTTTCGAGAGTCCGATTTGAGATCCGCTTTCGCTAGTATGTTACATATATTTTGTATAACTTATATGCAAAAATTGAAATTATTTCGAATATCGTAGGGTACCGTTTTAATATTTGTAAAATAAAAGAAAATGAAAAAGGAAAAAGGAAAAGACAAAAAATTAAAAGGTACGAGGCGGTGGACTTTTAGTCAAAAGTCCACCCTTTCTATAAGTAAGCAGCAACATAAACAGAGTATAGAAACAGGAAAGGAAAACGTAGAAGGAGAAATGAAAACGCAGAAATGAAAAAAATGCTAGAAAATGAGAAACGGGGTCGGAGAAAAGTAGAATTTTCACCCTGAAAGATTCAGGTAATGATCCTAATATATTGTTTGAGTTTATTACATGCGTTTGAATATACTTTAACAGTAAAAATTGGAATATTATACATCGTTTTAATAAGTTCAACTGATAGTTTAAAGGGTCAATTGGACCCCGATAGTGGAATTGATTATATATTCGTACTCAGTGAGCTATGGGCAACATATAAATGTAATTTATTTGGAGTTTGGTTATGTGGCTTTAAACCCTGTACATAGGCCTGGCCTGCGTATTGCGATATGCAAATAGGGTATCAGGTTCCTAACCGGATTGCCCTAAGATGTGAGAAATGAAGCCTTTAGCCTAAATTGATATATTTTTTTCTGCTTATTCAATAGAGTGGGATCGTTTGGCAAGGAAATCAAAGGATAAAGCGGTTGTTGATTAGCCGTACTAACTTTTGGAAGAGGTACGTGTTTATATCCATTTCTTTTGAGGCATCTGGCCTCGTGGATTTTCTACCACGTGTTCCTTAGCTTTGAATTTACATTGTATATTATATGTTATGTCCTGTTGTTGGTATTTCATTAAGGATTTGAGCATTGTACTCTGGCAGTGAGTTGACATATACTTCCCGGCAGTCGATGAGAGTCCTGCGTCGGTGAAGGGTTATCATCGCATCATATTGAGGAGCAGGAGGATTCCGCCCTCGGAGCAGGAAGATTCCGCTCCATTGCATCATATTGAGGGTAGGAGGATTCCGCCTTCGGAGCAGGAGGATTCCGCTCCATTGCATCATATTGAGGGTAGGAGGATTCCGCCCTTGGAGCAGGAGGATTCCGCTCCATTGCATCATATTGAGGGTAGGAGGATTCCGCCCCGGAGCAAGAGGATTCCGCTCCATCGCATTATATTGAGGGTAGGAGGATTCCGCCCTCGGAGCAGGAGGATTCCGCTCCATTCATTTGGCACATGTGACCCTTTGCATCATATTTCATTACATTTTATTTCATTCCATACCATTGTATAGATTTGTGGTACATAACTACTATTCTGCTTATACGTGCATTGCTTATTTGTCTATATATTTCTGGCTCGTATTCTGGGTTACGGGGATCGGGTTGCACACTGCAGCGGTATAAATATATGGATCGGGTTCTTTGAGGTGGCTAGTCTGCTCCACTTATTGAGTCCTTTTGACTCACCCTTGTTTGTTGTTTGTTTCTTGTCTACCTATTTCGTTTCGGCAGGTTCGCTCCAGGATTATGTTCGCCACGTTATGGAGGAGCGAAGACGACTTCAGCTGTCAGGGTGAGCCAGCTTTATTCCGGATGGCCACTAGTTTATTGTTAATTATTTCAGCTGCATTTTGCTCCCTTCAAGAGGTATCTGTCTTCTTTTGTACTCTTAGATGTCTTGTCTGGATAGCCCTTAACCTAGTATGTGAGTAGTCAGTTGTAATTTCTTTTTGTCAGCTTAGAAGAATCATTATGTTTGTACTTTATCTAAGTCTTGCTTTTATTTATAAATTGAATTATATTTGTTTTCCTAATTTAATTGATAAGGGTTCGCCCGACGGGTCTAGGGAAGGATGTTGGGTGCCCGCACGGCCTAACCGATTTCTGGGCTGTGTCATAATAATAAAGGGGAAATAGATTTTATAAAAGTATAGGCTCAAGTTTGAATGAATCGGGTAGAGATTAGGGACGTCGGTGCGGCTGCAAGCACGGGGTCCTCCGGTTGCCATGCCAAGTACCTGTCCTACCACTCCATCGCCGGCTCGTTTTTGCGATTGAAGCTCATACACATCATCATAGCCTATTTGTTTTAGGGACACGGGGACCGGATTGTTCAAGTGTAATATCGTTTTCATAAATCAGTCAAATCTACCAGTGTAGTATTTGTCCGAATCGCCAAGAACCTGTAAGGTAATGACTAGAAAATGCAAATTCTCGCAAAGAGAGTCATTAAACCAATGATAGAAGGAATTAATATATCAAGAAGTAAAAATAAAGCAACTTCAACCTTGGTCAAACATAAGCAGTATATGGATCACTGTAAAAGCATAGCAATAAACAGAGAAAATCAATGGCAGGGCGCCGATTCCAAGGCGAAATCCACAGCAAAAACGCAAGCTAGAATAATAATTCATCAGATATCAAGACAGTCGATGGAATGGAGGAGGAGCGACACCAGAGCGGTGTCACTACAATTCCACCATCCGTCTCACGCATTTTCTCTGTTACATCGCTGTGACCGGATTCAGAGCTAACAGCGACAGAAACTATGATGCAGCTGATCAAAATGTCACCACCGGCAAGTCTTCCAGTGGCGGTGACTAGCGGAGAGAACGACGAGCCCCCCCTTTAACACTAACCCAAAATCCGGTTGGGCCATGCGGGCACCCGACATCCTCCCCTAGACCCGTCGGGCGAACCCTTACCAATTAAACTAGGAAAATAAATATAACAATTCATAAATAAGGACAATACTTAGAAAAAAAAACACAGATACATTGATACCTCTAAGGTGTACATAAGAAATTAAAGCTGACTACCCAACATACTAGGTTTAGGACTATCCAAACTAGACATCTAAGAGTACAAAAGAAGACAGATACCTCCTGAAGGGAGCAAATTGCAACTGAAATAATAAACCATAAACTGGTGGCCATCTGGAATAAAAGCTGGCTCACCCTGACAGCTGAAGTCGTCTTCGCTCCTTCACAACGTGGCGAACTCAATCCTGAAGCGAACCTGCCGAAACGAAATAGATAGACAAGAAAAAAAAACAAACAAGGGTGAGTCAAAAGGACTCAATAAGTGGAGCAGACTAGCCACCTCAAAGAATAGGATAGCTAGCCAGGGAGAAAAGAATGGATAAACAAAATTCCTCGTATTTAAGTTATAAAAAGGCAGAACCAAATAATAACTAAAAATACGTATGGAATCACAAACTCATTAACAACTAGGAAAATAAGATAGCCAGAACATATAGGTATCCAGAACATATCAATAATCAGAAATACATCCTGTTGCGGCGTGCAACCCGATCCATATATTAATCCTGTTGGGGCGTTAAACCCAATCCATATATTCATACTGTCGCGGCGTGCAACCCGATCCATATATTCATACTGTCGCGGCGTGCGACCCGATCTATATATTTATACCCTTGCAGCGTGCAACCCGATCCGTATATTTATACCGTTGTGGTATGCAACCCGATCCCCGCAACCCAGAGTACGATCTAGAAATATATAGGCAAACTGAGATATGTCCACGACATAGTATACATACCGCATACAGAAAACACAACACAATAGTCAGTGTGCGGTGCAATGAGATATGATGAATGCGGTACAATGCAATGCAGTCACATATGCCTGATACCTATCTCCGGTGCGGGACTCTCATCGTCTACCAGGAGATATATGCAATAATGATCCTTCACCGGCTCGGGACTCTCAACGCCAACCGGGAAGTATATGCAATAACGATCTTTCACCGGCGCGGGACTCTCATCGCCAACCGGGAAGTATATGCAATAATGACCCTTCACCGGCTCGGGACTCACATCGATTACCGAGAAGTGTATGCAAAAATGACAGCCTGAGTACAATGCTCAGATACTCAATGCAATACCAATAACAGGACATAACATATAATATACAACATAAATTCAAAGCTAAGGCATAATAGTACCCCTATCGGCAGCTACACAAGTAAAGAACACGTGGTAGAAAATCCACGAGGCCAAGGGCCTCCAAAGAAATGGATATAAACACTTACCTCTTCCAAAAGTTAATATTGCTAATCAACAACCGCTTTATCCTTTGGTTTCATTGCCAAACGATCCCACTCTATTCAATAAGCAGAAAAAAAATATCAAATTAGGCTAAACGCTTCATTCCTCACATCTTAGGGCAATCCGGTTAGGAACTTGATACCCTATTCGGATACGTAATACGCAGACCAGGCCTATGTACAGGGTTTAAGGTCACATAACCAAATCCTAAATAAATTACTTTTATATGTTGCCCATAACTCACTGAGTACGAATATATAATCAATTCCATTATCGGGATCTATTTGACCCTTTAAACTATTAATTGAACTTATTAAAACGATGTCTAATATTCCCAGTTTTACCGTTAAAACATATTCAAACACAAGTAATAAACTCAAATAATGCATTAAGATTATTACCTGAATATTTCGGGGTAGAAATTCTACTATTTTCCCGACACTTTTCTCATTTTCTGGCGTTTTTCTCGCTGTGTCATTTCCATTTTTCGTGTTTCTCTGTTTCTGTTCATTCTCTCTATTTCAATTAATTTGAGCTCATAATTGAGCTTTATATAAGCTCACCCAGCCACCCATCAATTTTTGTCTTCTTTTCTTTTTTGTCTTTTCTCCTTTAAAATTTGCTGCTACGGTAAAAATTAAAACGGTACCCTACGATATTCGAAATAATTCCAAATTTTTCGTACATGTTATATAAAATATACATAGCATACTCACAAAGATCTCAAATCGGACTCCCGAAAATCAATATGCAAATTAAATGGAAAAAGTCAAATTTTTTAACTTTCGGCATTTTAGCGGAAACTAGCCGAACAACATCGAAATTCACTTTCAAAAAATCATAAAAGTCACAAATAATCATACAAAACTAATGGCGCTTTCGAATTTCGAATCGGAGCTCGTTCGCCAAAACCGAGCTCGAAAATCTCTTTTTAATATTTATCGACAATAAAAACTGAAACCTTCTTCCGATGCCTACCAAATGAGGTCTGATTTAGCTCAAATTTAACAGACATATCCTAATGAAAATTACCAATATTTTAAAATTATCGGTACGCCACTCGGAGTCCTAACTTCCGAAACGACTGACCGAGGTCGCTTCATTCTCCTCCACTTATACTCGCGTTCGTCCTCGAACGAGCCTAAGTCTAAAGCAAGATTCACGCAAATAACAAGAGAAATTGAACAACCTTCATAAACTACGCTACAGACATTATCTCATGATTACAGAATCAGAATTATAACATGCACAGTGAACTCTTGGAAATAAACATATCTGGATAATATCATAACGTCATTACCCAGCTTATTCTGACTAAGTTGATCCTTCCTTGATCACGAGAGGAGAGTTCTACATTTTCGAAACAAAGATACATGAAACTCTGGATGGATTAACATGATTCAGCCAATAATCACCTCTTCGATTTACCTTTCGATATAGAACAGGTCGATGAAACTAGAAATTAGCTCACACTTGATGCAATAGGGGGAGCTTTTGAAGTACCTTGTCACTACACACTATAGAAGATTTGATGCAAGCTATATTATTTTTACGAACGCACTATGCAACCTCTCAGTTGATGTTAGTGTTGTTCCGCAAGGTCCTTGTGGGAATGTAGTTACTCATATCCTAATGTATGTCAAAGGTTCATCTGAACAGGGTCTATCATATAAGGATAAGGATCATGCAATTACTACTGGACAATATGATGCAGACCAGGAATGATCTTCAGACTAAACATCCACTTCAGGGTATTGTCTTTGAATTGGAAGTAGTATGACATGAAAAATTAAAAATAAAGGAAACATGTAATTAGAGCATGAGCCGAGGCAGAATACCAGCAACAAAGTTGATTACATGTGCACTTATAACGCTAAAGTAACTTCTCAAAGAATTGAGGTGTGAAAGAGATATGCCAATGATGGATGGACGACAAGCTGCATTAGACTTTTAACTCTAAATTTTCATGAAGTAAAACAGCGTCAGTATGAGGATCCAGTTCTAGTTGAATACAGACAAATAGCCAGAAGAAAATCGGAGTCACGATACAGGGTTACTACTGACGGTGTTCTCATGTATAAAGATAGACTTTGTGTTCCTGATGTTGCAGATTTACGCGGACAGATTATGATAGAGGCACATTATTTCAAATACATTGTTCACCCAGGTTCGACTAAGATGTACCATGATCTTAAGCAGATTTATTGGTGGGACAGAATGAAGTGTGACATAGCAGAATTTGTAGCTCAGTGTTCTAATTTCCAGCAACTTAAAGTCGTGTCATCTTTCCAGATTTTATGCTTTCAGCAGATAGGTACGTATATATGATCAGGTTGCCATCTTATCTCTATCATTACTAGATTATTAGTGGGTTTAGCAATGATCGACACTCATTGTAGGTTTCTGTCGTGGCCCTAGGTTTGGTCGTGACAAAAGGGTATCATCGCCTTAGATATTTAGTAATATCATTCAGTATTTGGAGGAAGACTCCTCCACTTAAAGAACAAACTCATGCAGCTATTTGAATAGGAATAACCATCCTCGCACAGTCTGCTGGACTAAAGAAGACTTGCTAAAAGTTGAACGTAGGCAGACCTAAGCTACTAACTATACTTTTGAGTTGCCAAACAGCTGTAACTCTCGAGTCACAACTCCATACATTTCTATAAGCACCACCGCCTGATGGATCAAATCAAAGGTCAAATGATGCCTCTCATTACCCTTAGTAGCCTTGAAAATGACAATGTGCTTACCCGGCTACCTTGGCACGCACTCTGGCTCCACGCAGGGAACATCACAATAGGTTACTGAGTGCCTAAGCTCACCAGTTTCGAATAAAGAAGAGATGGCAACAGACTAAGGATAGAAATAATTAGGGCTTTAGAAAGCTCTTCTTTTTATTTGCTTGGCTACCAGAGCTAGACTACTTCCGAGTCAGGCTAACCCAAAAATCGCAATTGAAGAAATATACATTAAATGAGCTTTATGGAACAACATCTATGCCAATTTAATCTCCCCATAAGAAGGAAACTCTGACAATTTACCAGAAAACCTTTTTATAACCCAGATAAGCTCATGGGATAACGTGACTGTACTAGCATCTTGAACCAAGAGGAGACACATAGATCGAGTATTATTTATTAATAACTTTACATCGGAAGAAACAATGACATTTTCTGATGGTGATGAATAAGAATCCTATCATCCTACCAACACTGAATTCTAAAGAGCGGTAGACTAACTTAACATTATAACAGAATGAGGCACAACAAGATGCCAAGCAAACAATACTGATACTCACTCATAAATCTCTCACATTTAAACAAGATAAACTAGTAGGGTCATCACAAATGCCAGGAATAAATCATATCAGAAGCTCACCCCACTACCGCAAGCAATTCTTAATAGAAACGACATCCAAAGAAACCATCGAAACATGATAAGACACACCATTTCCAGATCGATCGAAAGAATCAAATCTTACGCACATTTAAGAGAAGAAGAAATCCCAGGGTCTACTATATCAGATACCTCAGCATCCTGCCAGACTGGCAATTCATAAAACTGCCTCTGCGGCTGAACTAAGCCACTACACTGATAATCACCTCCTGAAGAACCACTGCCACCACACTCTCGACCTCTACTAGATGGTGGCGTTTCTCTGGCTGATTGAGATCTAAATGAAATCCTTGCACTTGCCAGATGACGAGACCGCCTACTTTCCGGAGTAATGAAAAACTCCTCAAAGGATACCCAGACTCACGACAATGATAACACCTTTTCGCTGGGAACTGAAACTGGACAGATTATAGATAGCTACAAAAAGAAAACTGAGTCTATCTTGATGAACTACTAGCGCACTTTGAGAATTATGCTCTACAAGCTGAGATAACCTGGCAGGTGACCTCCCAAAATAATCAGAACTCTTACCTCCAAATGAGGTACCGTGGTTGCCCACTAGGGCCACGGGATCTCTTGCTCCCCGCTCTAACTCTTCCCGCTGGTATGCCACGTACCTCCGAGCAATATCAACAACAACATCAAATGAAGTCCCGACCTCAATCTCTCGAGCCATCTGGGATCTCAAGGAAAAAGAAAGGTCATCAATATATCTTTGAATTTCTCGAAAGGCTCATGGACTAGTTCTAATGCATATTCAGCCATTCTATAGAATTCAATCTCATATTCTAAAACACCAACAGGCTAACTGTTGCTCCCAACGCACACGCAAGTATGCGTGGTCGACAAGTAATAAAATGATAAGTAGAGTATCGTTCCCACGAGGACTATTCAGACTGGACTCCTAACAAACAATTTTTTAACAACTATTCAGGGATCTTTTTCGAATAGTGAGGATTTTATTAACTAAGAACAGTAATTAAAATGGTAGAAGTGAATTCAAACAATGGAGAAAAATTTGGTTGTTATCAGTAATAAGGAGACGGTCCAGGGTCAGAGCTACGAACAATCCAGTTGAGTTTTCCAGTTGATTCTACTTCTTAATTTCCTAGATTGCTAACTAACAGGTTAAATGTACCCGTGAAAACCTTTCGGTTCTTCTCGGTCTATGCAGGCTACTCCAATCCCTATATGTCTATGCACGCATTAACAAATTTTGTGATTAGTTAAGCTATGCGAGCAAGTATATGTCTATCCTACTTACAAATTGGTTCCCCGATGCCCAGGTTCACAATCAAGCCCTATTCTTTCTTATTGCGTTAATAAATTCCCTCGTTCAATCTAAAAACCATAGATAGTGTTCAATTATCAAGCCTCAATAATCAAAAAATTATGATCAAGAAAGAATAAACAATCCATAATGGTAAATCAATATATAGAAATCAACTTTCAAACATCAACCTTCATGTATTTACTCTAACCCTAGAATGAACAAACTATAGAATTAAGGAGAAGAATAAGAGAAAAAGAGAAAGAACTTGTTTAGAAGACATCTAGGGCTCCTCCCCTCTCCTCCAAAATATTCTCCAAAGTCTGAACCTCCATCAAAAACTAAGTAAAAGAGTATTTATAGGGTTTACACCTAAGCCTAGACGAAATAGGACTCCAAAACCCGCTCCAGGGGCGCTGTAGCTGGCGCCCCGCACCCCCGAACGCGCCAAGACAAGCAGAACCCGTCGAAATCTGGGCGCCTTTGGAGTGCCCCGCGCTGGGAAAAGCACCAGAAGCCAAGCGCCTTGGAAGGCGCGCCGCGTGGCTCACCGCGCCAGGCCAAATCCTGCTCCTCTAGCTCCGCAGCTCGTGTCGCGTTGTGCCTTCATATGTTCGATCCAATCCTCAATCAAAATGCAATCTTTTCTTACTCGATCATGCTCTTTAAAGCTCCAATTGCACTTCATAACGACCTACACACATACGACATGAAATCAGTGCAAAATCACATTCATTAACTAGAAAACGGGCGAATAAAATACTCAAACGTGAGGAAATATTAAGGAAATATAGGCATAAAATGCCAAACATCACCACCCCACACTTGAACCTTTGCTCACCCTCGAGCAATCACAAATAACTTCCCAACCTAGGTAGAACAGGTCTGCCTATGACTATGGTTGATACCGATCATTGAACAAATGCACACATGACTACTATGGGTCTACAAACATGCCAACAATTTAACAAACTCAAAAATATGAGAACAACCACCCCAAAATAGCTCAAATGCACAAACTTAACCCATTGCTACCATGCTCCCACAAAATCACACCTATCTACTCAACCAAGAAGCCATCAACTTCACCTATTTCATGCAAACCATGTGCCCTCACCAACATGAAGCAAAAGAGTGTCCCCCAAATATCACACACAAAAATGAATATCAAGAATAGAACGGGGACAATAACATAGAAGAAATTCACTCACTCTCATGAAAGTCTCACATGTCACACACAATATACCATAGGCTTGCCCGTAGTGTAGGATTCCACTAATGTAAGCTCACTCCAATCGGGATTAACTAGGACTTTAAAAAGGTTGTAATGTAGGCTAAGGGGCGGGTAGGATACATATGGGTAATAGTGACTACCTCCCTAAGCACTTTTAATACATAAAATTCAATTTAAGCACAAGTCTCATCAAAGCCACCAATTTCACCCAACCAACTCCGCAATAATATCACAATATCAACTAAAGTGCTTAAGGTGTAAAGGGCCAAAAAAAAGAATAATTTAAAACAAGTGGGTAGGCTTGGGGTGTGGGTGCCAACAACAAGGTCAAAGAATTAACAACAATCAAGTCAAGGTGTATATGTAAGGGTAGGCAAATCAAAAGAAGGCCTGTATCATTTCCCGACTAGAGCAAACCTAGGATTTCGCTTTGCACACACACGGGGCAAGTTGTAGACACCAATATGAAAATATGGAGCAAACAAGAATATGCCTCACCCACACATTGCACACGATCCACACAAAAAGGCTCCATCAACAACTCTCAATCAAGCATCTAGAGTGCAACTTGTGGAAAATTAAGCACTAATGCACAAAGGTTCACAACAAAGTACAGTGAGTGGACTCAAGCATCTCAAGGGGGTCATTCCGTTTTTTCTCTAGGCATGCATCACAATTTAAAGCCAAAGGACACCATAAATAGCACATGCAACAAGTTCAAGTCCACCGGTATCAAACAAATCAAAGGCACCTAGCATTCTACCTATTTCTTTCGTCTAGGGCCACCTATAACTAACTACTCTAATCCTAAAAATAAAAAACTACCCGGTTCAAAGGTCTCCCCGTGGAAAAGAACCGAGGCCATAAGAAAAATCACGGGGTGGATAACATGTACCACTAATTAAGACTAAAAAGAAAATCTTTTGGAATTTTTCATTGGTTTTCTAATTTTTTTCATTTTTTCATATATTAAAGCAAGAAACAAATAAAAATAAAGTCAAGTGACAAAAGAAAAATCCTAACGGTACATGCATCCCTAACCTCAAAAATAAAGGAGAGTTCCCCACCCCACACTTAAAACTAAGCAATGTCCTCAGTGCTAAAAATAAAGTACAAGAGTTAAGGAAATTCCCTGAAGGCCAAAAGATCTAGCCTTTGGCGCTAGCAGTAACGCCATCTCTATCACGAACCCACCAAGCGTCCGTATAACATGAGGTACTCAGACTTCCCCCAACAGGTCATCAATATTAGGCAGGGGCGAGGACACCCAACACTTAAACTTGACATTACATGAACCTGCAATCCAAAGAATCACCCAAAGTAATATACAACTATAAAAATAATAAAATAAATAAATAAAAGTAAAGCAAGCAAATTGGGTTGCCTCCCAAGAAGCGCTTGATTTAACGTCGCGGCACGACGAAGACAACTTCATCGCTTTTGTCTCCACCTTGAACTAATGAATTGAATCCCAACTTTGCCTCAAACTTATGACTATGGTATTGAGGTGGTGGCAAAAATACAAAAGGACCAAGTAACCAATGTTGCATTTTGCACTTCTTGGCCTTTACATGAGGGATGTCGTTTTGTCTCCTAGGCATCACAAACTTTAAAATATAAGCACATTGTTCCTCCTCCTTTGGTTTCTTCATAGGCTCGGGTGGCACAATTTTCATGTCACCATCCAAACACAATGTTGAAAAATGATTGGAATGAGGTCCAATGCGCTGTAATTCTAATATTGCATCACTTTTGACACCCTAACTTGCACAAACACTAGAGTCCTCAAATATGATATTTTCTATTTCCTCACTTGACTCTAATGTAATTTTTTCAACCTTGGCATCATCAACTAATATTGGGTCAAATGGTAGGAATTCCACTTTTTGCTCCTCAAATTGGCTTCGAAGCTCTTCTATCTCAAATCTGCTATTCACGACAACTGATAATTGGGCTTCAGACACCTCAATCATATCACTCAAATTTTCCTTTAGAGCGTGAATAGCTATGCCAAATTGATCAATTTCTTGTGTGAGCTCCACTCTTTCTTCCATAAATTGTCTTGTCATATTTGTAAGGTCGCTCTTGAAATCCCCATAAGCTTCTAAGAGTTTGGCTTGCTCCACTAGCCAAGTTTGGCTTACAACCTGCACTTCATCGCTCTTGTCAAACTCACAAACATCATTAGAATCATCATAAAAATTATTGGGGGAAGGGGCACGACACTTAGGACAATCATTCCATCGACCACCACACAATTTACAAAAGTTCCAATAAAAGGTGGTAGAAAATTCACATAACCAATCTCGTAGGGTTGAAAGAGTTGGACTATTTTCCTACAAGTGGGTTCCTCCACAAAGTAGACAGAGATTATCAAAATATGAGCAATCATCATTCGACAAATTTTCATTAATAGATGCCATGATAAGACAAGTAACACAATACTAAACTAAACAAAAATTAAACCTGAATAGAAAATAATAAATTGTTCAAAAGAAAACAGTCAATTATTTAGTCCTCCGCAACGGAGCCAAAAACTTGCTGCTCCCAACGCACACGCAAGTATACGTGGTCGACAAGTAATAAAATGATAATTAGAGTATCATTCTCATGAGGACTATTCAGACTAGACTCCTAACAAGCAATTTCTTAACAACTATTCAGGGATCTTTTTCCAATAGTAACGATTTTATTAACTAAGAACAGTAATTAAAATGGTAGAAGTGAATTCAAACAATGGAGCAAAACTTGGTTGTTATCAGTAATAAGGAGATGGTCCAGGGTCAGAGCTATGAACAATCCAGTTGAGTTTTCCAGTTAATTCTACTTCTTAATTTCCTAGATTGCTAACTAACAGGTTAAATGTACCCGTGAAAACCTTTCGGTTCTTCACGGTCTATGCAGGCTACTCCAATCCCTTTATGTCTATAGGTTGAATCACATGCACGCATTAACGAATTTTGTGATTAGTTAAGCTAGACGAGCAAGTATATGTCTATCCTACTCACAAATTGGTTCCCCGATGCCCCGGTTCACAATTAAGCCCTATTCTTTCTTATTGCGTTAATAAATTCCCTCTTTCGAGTTCAATCTAAAAACCATAGATAGTGTTCAATTATCAGGCCTCAATAATCAAACAATTATGATCAAGAAAGAATAAAAAATCCATAATAGTAAATCAATATATAGAAATCAACTTTCAAACATCAACCTTCATGTATTTACTCTAATCCTAGAACGAACAAACTATAGAATTAAGGAGAAAAATAAGAGAAAAAGAGAAAGAACTTGTTTGGAAGACATCTAGGGCTCCTCCCCTCTCCTCCAAAACTTGCTCCAAAGTCTGAACCTCCATCAAAAACTAAGTAAAAGAGTATTTATAGGGTTTACAAAGGCCTAGTAATAAGTTACACCTAAGCCTAGACGAAATAGGACTCCAAAGCCCGCTCCAGGGGCGCTGTAGCTGGCGCCCCGCGCCCCCGAACGCGCCAAGACAAGAAGAACCCGTCGAAATCCGGGCGCCTTTGGAGCGCCCCGCGCTGGGAAAAGCGCCAGAAGTCAAGCACCTTGGATGGCGCGCCGCATGGCTCACCGCGCCAGGCCAAATCCTGCTCCTCTAGCTCCGCAGCTCGCGTCGCGTTGTGCCTTCGTATGTTCGATCCAATCCTCAATCAAAATCCAATCTTTTTTTGCTCGATCATGCTCTTTAAAGCTCCAATTGCACTTCATAACGACCTACACACATACGACATAAAATCAGTGAAAAATCACATTCATTAACTAGAAAACGGGTGAATAAAATACTCAAACGTGAGGAAATATTAAGGAAATATAGGCATAAAATGCCAAACATCACTAACCGACACGTTACCCTGTCCGGTCCACTTAAACTAGTGATGCTTTTTTTTCATTTCGCTCGCTGTGCGAAAGGAACTTTTCCCCGAATCTAGAAGAAAGATCAAACCAAGTTAGCTAATAAGATAGCGGTCCACCAATTCAAGGCTGGACCCCTGAAACTGGAAAGAAGAATAATCAACACCATACCGCTCGATACAATAAAGAGCCTGAATGATACGCTCACATTATTTTATTTTAAAAAAATCACGAGGTTTATCTGATGCATTGCTTAAAAATATAGGAAGGTTCAACCGTGTAAAATAATGCAACCTCTTTGGACACTTGGACCGAGCCATTACTCAGGCTAACTAACCAGCCAGAACAACTGGAGGCACGACACATGTAGCCTCCAGAACATATTTTACTGCGGTAATATTAAGAACTGGAATAGGAGCTCCTTGAGACCGAACATCTGCATCTGCGGAAACCTGATAGGCTGCCTAGCGAATAATAGACTGTTGCGGTATCTGCGTTGCCAAGATTCTCATAAAAGCATCATAGAGAGCCAAAGGAACCACAAGGCCCTGCTCCCTTGCCCATCGTGAGCTCGTACAGCTGGGACCTCCGTAACTAGATCGTCAGCATGATCAAAAACTCTCGAGGCTTCGTCAGCACTATCCTCAGGCTAGACTGCTTCGTCTTAACCTCATACTGTTTGCTGATTTATCGCACGAGGGTTCACAATTACCACGAAGGAATTAACGAAAATACTTTTGCATCCTAAACCGACGCACGATTAGAAAAGAAGGAAGTGAAACTTCCTAGATGCCATCATAGCCTCTCGTAGATAAGTACGGACGTCTACGTACCTATCAGCGATACTCTAATAGACACTTTCTTAGTCTGGATAGACTCTAAATCGGGCTCTGATACCAACTGACACGACCCAAAATCCGGTTGGGCCGTGCGGGCACCCGACATCCTCCCCTAGACCCGTCGGGAGAACCCTTACTAATTAAACTAGGAAAATAAATATAACAATTCATAAATAAGGACAATACTTAGAGAAAAAAACACAGACACATTGATACCTCTAAGCTGTACAAAAGAAATTACATCTGACTACCCAACATACTAGGTTTAAGGCTCTCTAGACTAGACATCCAAGCGTAAAAAAGAAAACAGATACCTCCTGAAGGGAACAAAATGTAACTGAAATAATAAACCATAAACTGGTTGCCAACCGGAATAAAAGCTGGCTCACCCTGACAGCTAAAGTCGTCTTCGCTCCTTCACAACATGGCGAACTCAATCCTGGAGCGAACCTGCCGAAATGAAATAAATAGACAAGAAACAAACAACAAACAAGGGTGAGTCAAAAGGACTCAATAAGTGGGCCAGACTAGCCACCTCAAAGAATAGGATAGCTAGCCAAGGGGAAAAGAACGGATAAACCAAATTCTTCTTATTTAAATTATAAAAAGGCAGAACCAGATAATAACTAGAAGCACGTATGGAATTACAAACTCATTGACAACTAGGAACGTAAGATAGCCAGAACATATAGGTATCCCGAACATATCAACAATCAGAAATACATCCTGTTGCAGCGTGCAACCCGATCCATATATTAATCCTGTTGCGGCGTGCAATCCGATTCATATATTCAAACTGTCGCGGCGTGCAACCCGATCCATATATTCATATTGTCGTGGCGTGCGACCCGATCTATATATTTATACCCTTGCAGCGTGCAACCCGATTCATATATTTACACCGTCGTGGTATGCAACCCGATCCCCGCAACCCAGATTACGAGCCAAAAATATATAGGCAAACTGAGATAGGTCCACGACATAGCATACATACCGCATACATAAAATACAACACAATATACACAATAGTCAGTATGCGGTGCAATGAGATAGGATAAATGCGGTACACTGCAATGTAGTCACATATACCTGATACCTATCTCCGGCGCAGGACTCTCATCGTCTACCAGGAGATATATGCAATAATGATCCTTCACCAGCTCGGGACTCTCATCGATTACTGGGAAGTATATGTAATAATGACCCTTCACCGGTGCGGGACTCTCATCGTCAACCGGGAAGTATATGCGATAATGACCCTTCATCAGTGTGGGACTCTCAACACCAACCGGGAAGTATATGCAATAATGACCCTTCACCGGTGCGGGACTCTCATCGCCAACCGGGAAGTATATTCAATAATGACCCTTCACCGGCTCGGGACTCTCATCGATTACCGGGAAGTGTATGCAATAATGACAGCCAGAGTACAATTCTCAGATACTCAATGCAATACCAATAACAGGACATAACATATAATATACAACGTAAATTCAAAGCTAAGGCGTAGTGAGTACGCCTATCGGCAGCTACACATGTAAAGAACACGTGGTAGAAAATCTACGAGGCCAAGGGCCTCCAAAGAAATGGATATAAACTCTTGCCTCTTCCAAAAGTTAGCATTGCTAATCAACAACCGCTTTATCCTTTGGTTTCATTGCCAAACGATCCCACTGTATTTAATAAGCAGAAAAATATATCAAATTAGGCTAAAGGCTTCATTCCTCACATCTTAGGGCAATCCGGTTAGGAACCTGATACCCTATTCGCGTACGCAATATGCAGGCCAGGCCTATGTACAGGGTTTAAGTTCACATAACCAAACCCTAAATAAATTATATTTATATGTTGCCCATAACTCACTGAGTACGAATATATAATCAATTCCATTATCGGGGTCCATTTGACCCATTAAACTAATAATTGAACTTATTAAAACGATGTCTAATATTTCCAGTTTTACCGTTAAAACATATTCAAACACACGTAATAAACTCAAATAATGCATTAAGATCATTAACTGAATGTTTCGGGGGTAGAAATTCTACTATTTTCCCGGCTCTTTTCTCATTTTCTGGCATTTTTCCCGCTGTGTCATTTCTGTTTTTCGTGTTTCTATGTTTCTGTTCATTCTCTCTGTTTCTATCAATTTGAGCTCATAATTGAGCTTTATATAAGCTCATCCAGCTGCCCATCAACTTTTGTCTTCTTTTCTTTTTTGTCTTTTCTCTTTTTTTTTCTTTTTCCTTTAAAATTTGTTGCTACGGTAAAAATTAAAACAGTACCCTACGATATACGAAATAATTCTTACTTTTGCATACAAGTTATATAAAATATATATAGCATACTCGCGAAGGCGGATCTCAAATCGGACTCCCGAAAATCAATATGCAAATTAAATGGAAAAAGTCAAATTATTTAACTTTCAGCATTTTAGCGGAAACTAGTCGAACAACATCGAAATTCACTTTCGAAAAATCACAAAAGTAAAAAATAATCATACGAACCTAACGACGCTTTCGGATTTCGAATCGGAGCTCGTTCACCAAAACCGAGCTCGAAAATCTCTTTTTAATATTTATCGACAATAAAAACTGAAACCTTCTTCCGATGCCTACCAAACGAGGTCTGATTTAGCTCAAATTTTACAGAAAAGTCCTAATAGACATTACGAATATTTTAAAATTATCGGTACTTCCGAAACGACTGACCGAGGTCGTTTCACCATTCCTTTTTACTCTTTTTCTGTTCGATTGAGTGTGTGTGTGTGTGTGTGTGTTATATGTATTTTTGTGAAGGCTGTAAAGGTGTGTATGTATATATACTTGAATCAATCTATTGGTGTGGGTAACAGGGGATTAATGGTGACATCATGTGGGTGTGGTGGTTTCTAGGTATTGTGATGGAAAGGAGAGGATGCAGAGGATGCACTGTGATGTCTGGTTTGTGAGCTGTGCGTGTGTGTAATTGTGAGTGAAAGAGGGAAAATAACAAGTCTGTATGTGTGTATGTGGTCTTGTGTATGTGCAAAGGAAGGAGAAGGGAAATGAGGGGGTGTGATGTTCTGTTTTGTGTACTGTATGTGTTGAAGAAATCAACGTGTATACAAATGAGATTGAAAAAAGGGAGGAAGACGAAAGGGGCCTCTCCCATGTACTGTCATTGTTTCTAATTCATATATTGTGTGTGTAAATGATGGATTTTTCGGAAGACGAGAGGTGTAGTGCAGTTGTGTATTGTGTTTGTGGGGACTGAAAGAGGAAGATGGGTATCCGTGTGGTCTTGCGTAGTGATGTTGATCATGGAGTGGAGAGAAAAAACCAATAATAATGAAGAGTTGAAAAAAGTAGTTGTTGGGGATTGGAGGTAATTGTGGATATTTTGAGGGAAAATTTGGGAATTAGGAGATAGGAAATCAATTTGAGAAGTGAGGAGAGACTTTGGAAATTTTGCTAAATGATAATATTCACTTTTAAAATTCAAATAAAAGGAATGTATTTGGTTAAATATTGGTTCTATGTTCAAAGAGGAATGTTATTTAATAAATTAAAATAAATATAAATAAATAAAGAATTTTGATCGGAATTTTGAAATATGGAGGAATTAATAAAAAAGGAATTTGGACATTTTCTTTTTAATTGGCCAATATTCAACTTAAAGGTGCAAAAAATAAAATATAGATAAACATATTGTATAAAATGCACAAATAATCATTAAATAAACTCAAATAAAATTATTTAAATATAAATAATCATAGATAATTACTAATTTTGACAAATGATCACAAATTAATACAAATTTGATATGTAGCCTAAAGGATGAAAATATATGATATAGCCACGAATATTATAAATATACTAATTTGCAAAAACAGTTACAATTTTGACAAATAGGCTAAATAATGCAAAATTACGTAACATATCCCCAATTAAGTATATATAATGTATAAGTAGAGATAACGCATGTAAATGCATGCTTTCTAATTCCCATTTTGCACAAATACTCGAATTTCACCTTTAAGTTAAATTATAGACAATTTTAGAAAAAATGAGGGTCAAAATTGGGTGTCAACAGCTGCCCCTCTTTGCCCGAGGATGATGAAAGAGTCTTCGGGCATGGATAGTTAACAAAGTAGCCAATTTTGTTACGATTGATAGGCAAATTGATTAAAAAGGGAAAATAAGAGTTTTTGGGGGGTTTTTTTGGCCGAACCCGGGTCTTCGAGTTGCCTACATATCTCGGGTTTCACGAGAATTAAGCCATGTATAGTTCTAGAATGGCATTTTGCCTGTGTGAGAGATTTATGATGCACGATTTTAAATGTAAAGACTAAACTTATCCAAGTATGTAAAGTTTAAACTCGTGTATGTTTTGCCTTTTGGCGAGATAAATGAAAAATGAAGCAAAGGCACTAGCGAAAATGAGATAACATCAATAGATCTGGAGTGGGAAAAGAGCCTTATAATCATCCTAGTTATGAAGATGTGGCGCGCTACACACCCATAAAGAGGAGTTTATATGTACGTAGTTTCCACTCCATCTCGCGAAACGAGTAATCTCATCTTCAATATTGCCTTGAATGAGCTGGGAAGAATTGGGGGGTGAATTTTATAAATGCACACGACTCAAACAGATGGGCATGATTAAGCACGAAGACACGCACGATTGATGCAGATAGGTTTGAATAGACAAAGTAGGCATTCATTGGAAGAAAATGCAAAATGACATCCTAATTTGTGATGAAGGATTAGGCAGATTACTTGTGAGGGCACGAAATGATCTTCTTTGGGCGTGTCAGAATTCGACAGAGTAGGTATTTTGCAGGTAGGACAAAGGCATTGTCGAAAATGAGGTGACATCGATAAATTGAGTGTGGAAAAAGAGGCTTGTAATCATCCTATTTATGAAGATGTGGTGCACGACTCACCCATAAAGAGGAGTTTACATGGGCATATTTTCCACTATAACTCGATAGATGAGTCATCTTGGCTTCAACATTTTCTTGATTGAACTGAGGAGCATTGAGGAGTAAAGCGCGATAAGTATGCACAATTCAAACAAATAGGCACGAATAGGAAGGAATACAGAACTGACACCCAATCTGCAGGGAAGGATTAGGTAGACTACTGGTGCAAGTATTGAACTGTAGCTTTGAGCGCTTTGGAACTCGGCAAAATATGTAGCTTGTGGGTGTAGCAAAAGCATTGTCTGTAGGATTAAGCTTTTGAATTGGATTTTGGGATGATGCTTTGGTATGTATTTGAGGTTTTGTGGTTGCACAATTGGTAGTGATTTTGGGAGTGGGTATGAGAGTACACCGCAGGAGTTTGTCGAGAGATCGGGAAGATAAAGTAAACTTTCCTATTGAGTTGAGCTCTCCTTTGTCAAGAAGTTGCCTAGTCTGCCTTTAGGTGCTCGGTTCTCGGGAATGTGTGCCTCTTCTCTGGGGGATATTCATTTGCTAAGTGCTTCTCATAAGGAGGTAATTGCGTCGTTGTTCCAAGCTGTCGTTGGATCATCTTGCCAATGCAACGCCGAATTGTATGTCCTGCGATAAAAATGAATTTGCAAAAAAGTATGTATGTAAATGCGTAAAGAGACTTCCTTGTCGTTGGATCGTCTTGCCATTGCTCTTCGTCCTTTAAATGTGTGCTTGTCACGTCGGGTTGTATACCTCTTTTGGTATTGAGCTGTGTGTCTTTTTATGCACGGTTGCCTATCATTCTTCCATTTTTGTTGCACACCCTTTGTCATGCCATCCTTTCACCGGGTTGTCTACCTTCCATGCTGTCTACCCTTTGTCATGTTGTCCTTTCACCAGGCTGTCTACCCTCTAGGTTGTCTTCCTGTTACATTGCCAAACTTTGCATCGGCCTGTATACCCCTCGCTATGTCAAACTCGATATCGAATTGGGTACCCTCAGTCGATGAATTGGGCTGTGTACCCTCTGCTATGCTAAACTCGACATCGAGTTGTGTAGCCTCATTCGATGCATTAGACTGTGTACCCTCTGTTGTGTAGACTCGATGTCGGGTTGTATAGCCTCAGTCAATGCATTGGGTTGCGTACCCTCTGTTGTACTAAACTCGACATCGGGTTCTGTACCCTCAGTCAATGCATCAGGCTGTGTACCCTTTGCTATGCTAAGTGCTAAATTCGATACCGGGCTGTGTACCCTCAGTCGGTGCATTGGGTTGTGTACCCTTAGTTATGCCCTCCGCTGTGCTAAGTGCTAAATTTGACATCGGGCTGGGTATCCTCAGTCGGTGCATTGGGCTGTGTACCCTCCGCTGTGTTAAATTCGACATCTAGCTATGTACCCTAAGTCAGTGCATTGGGTTGCGTACCATCCGCTGACAAAAGTAAACTGCAACAAGTAGAATGCTATTGTTATGTCATGCGATGTACTAAGGAGGCTATCGTATTGCTGTTGTAAGGACTTTCTTGAAATTTAGAGGGGATCTAAAAAATTTCTGCCCCGGTGTCAAATTTGCGTCTTTTGGATTTTTTGAGGGGATCCTCAAAAATTCTGCCCCAACTTATTGTTTATGACAGTTCACCGATGATGTAGGGAAACGCGGAAAAAGTAAACAACATAAAAACGAGACATAACTCGATCAATAATCTCAAGTAGCAACAAAGAACTCGTTCCGTTACACCCCGAGAGAATATCAAGAACACCTAGGCTAGGCAGCTACCCTCGAGCTAACATGAGCATGCAAGTAGAATGGTCGAGGGGGACTGGAAATCATCTAGATTCACTAGAGGAAGAACAAGTCCCATCAAAAGGTTGTTTCATTCAACAAAGAGTTCAACTCATAACAAAGGTTATTTAATCATCAAAGTTAGCTAATGAAAGAAATAAGCTATCTAGCTATTTATAGATGTTTTTACTCACGAATTAAAATTTCTAGAGTGCCCACACTTAGGCTTAGAGATAAAAGACCATGTAGGGTCAAAATAGACAAAACGCACTTGAAATCCACGTGCTTCAGCAATTGGGGCGGAGCGCCCAAGTCTCGGGCGAAGTGCCTGAGAAAATGATTAGTGGGGTGGCCCGGGCGGGGCGCCCCAAAGTTGGGCAGAGCGCCTCAGCCATGCCTACTCTGGGTGGAGCGCCTAGAATGCTGGGCGGGGCGCCTAGTTCACTGGGCTGCTCCTCTTGCGCTTTGATCACCCAGAATGGCTTCCAATCGCTTCCTTTTTCTAGACCTCTCCTCACCAAGTGTAAGTGTACTCCTTGGATCTCTTTAGCTTTGCTCCGGGTGAAGGGTCTTGTGGGGGTTTGCCCGGCATCATCCTCCCCTTCTTGAGAAGATTTTGTCCTCGAAATTGAGGCATCATCATCCACGACCTCTCCATCTCCTACATCCAAAGGAACCAAGTCACAATCATTAAATGTATTAGAAACTTGATACTCACTTGGCAAGTCGACCACATAGGCGTTGTTGTTTATCTTGGAAAGTACTTGGAATAGGCCATCTCCTCTGGATGCCAACTTTCTTTTCCTAAGGTTTGGAAACCTTTCTTTCCGGAAGTGCACCCACGCATAGTCACCCTTCTTGAGTTCCAACTTCTTGCGTCCGTTGTTTTTCTTAGAGGCATCCTTTGCATAAGCTTCCTCCAAGTTCTTCTTCGCCTTAGCATGTAGTTCCACCAAAGCCTTGGCTCTAGTTTTTCTTTCAAAATTAACAACCATTTCCCTTGGAAAATGGGTTAGATCAAGGGGTTAAAACCATAAAAACACTCGAATGGAGTCATTCCAATCATTCTATGCACGGTACGATTGTAGGAAAACTCCATAAGAAGTAACTTGTCAATCCAAGTCCCACCCTTACCTCGGGTCATGGCTCTAAGAAGAGCACCTAAAGTACGGTTCACCACCTCAGTTTGCCCATCGGTGTGAGGGTGGTGGGACGTAGAAAACAAAATCTTGGTGCCAAGGGCACCCCATAAACTCTTCCAAAAATGGCTTAGGAACTTGGTGTCCTTATCACTCACTATGGTTTGAGGCACACCATGCAACTTTAAAACATTATCAATGAACAAAGAAGCTACATGTTGTGCATCATCACATTTTCTACATAGAATGAAGTGAGCCATTTTGGAGAACCTATCCACAACAACATAAATGCTATCGGGGTTCGATTTGGACTTAGCAAACTTGCACTCAAGACACGAGTTGCAAAGTCTCTCAATTTGAGTCCCTGTTTTAGGCCAATGGAATTGCTCCCTTAGGATGGCCAAAGTTTTATCCCCACCAAAGTGACCCATGAGCTTAGAGGTGACAGTAGTGGCCAGGGAAAACTTCCTAGAAAGCGCATCCGCCACAACATTGTCTTTCCGCTTTTTGTATTGAACAACATAGGGAAAAGACTCAATGAACTCAACCCACTTGGCATGCCTCTTGTTTAGCTTCTCTTGGCCCCTAATATGTTTGAGTAACTCATGGTCACTCTTAATCACAAACTCCCTAGGCCATAGGTAATGTTGTCAATGAGCAAGAGCTCTCACTAGGGCATACAACTCGTTGTCATACGTAGAGTAATTCAAGGAGGCCCCTTTCAATTTCTCACTAAAGTAGGCTATGGGTTTGCCATCTTGCATTAAAACACCTCCAATTCCCACCCCCGAGGCATTACATTCAACCTCAAATGCCTTTCAGAAGTCGGGCAATTGCAATAGAGCGGTGGTACTCAGCCTACTTTTCAATTCTTGGAAGGCCTTCTCTTGAGGCTCTCCCCACACAAATAGTTGGTCCTTCTTCACCAATTCGGTGAGCGGAGCGGCAATGGAGCTAAAGTGTTTCACAAATCGTCTACAAAAACTAGCAACACCATGAAAGCTCCTCACTTGAGTCACGGTGGTAGGAGTAGGCCAATCACGAATGGCCTCCACCTTGGACTCATCCACTTCCACTCCTTGGGCACTCACAACAAACCCAACGAAGACAACCTTCTCCACACAGAAGGCACACTTTTTCAAATGGGCATAGAGCTTTTTTACTCTTAGCACTTCAAGCACTTGACTCAAGTGGCCAACATGATCATCTATTGACTTACTATAAATCAAGATCTCATCAAAATAGACAACCACAAATTTATTGATGAATGGTTTCAACACATGGTTTATTAGTCTCATAAGATTACTAGGTGTGTTGGAGAGCCCAAAGGGCATCACCAACCATTCATAGAGACCAAACTTGGTCTTGAATGCGGTTTTCCATTCGTCCCCGGGTTTCATCCGGATTTGATGATAACCGGACCTAAGGTCAATTTTGGTAAAGACACATGAACCACTCAATTCATCTAACATATCATCAAGTCGGGGAATGGGATGACGGTACTTTACAGTTATTTTGTTCACGGCCGACAATCAACACACATCCTCCAAGTGCCATCCTTTTTGGGAACAAGGATCACGGGTACGGCATAAGGACTCAAGCTTTCCCTCACCAAGCCTTTAGTAAGCAATTCATCAACTTGCTTTTGCAATTCTCTTGTGTCATCCAGATTGCTCCTATAAGCCGGTTTGTTAGGAATTTGAGACCCCGGGATAAAGTCAATTTGATGCTCTATCCCTCTCAATGGAGGAAGACCACTCAGCATCTTTTCCGGGAACACGTCTTCAAATACCTTCAAAACATTCTCAATTGCACTAGGTGAAGGGTTAGTTAAAGAATCAACATCGGATGTAAGAATCATACCTTTATGCACTAGGAAAAGGAGTAGCTTGTTGCCATCATTTCCTTTCAAGAGTTCACCCGGTTGCATCATGGCACATATGCTACCAGTAGAAGATGGTGGGATCGCCACCAAGCTTTCGGCTAAAGGACTAGTCTCTACAACCGACTTAGCCTTTGCCGCCTCTCTTAACTCCCTCATTCGCTTGTAGTCATCACTTACTTGCTTGGGAGTTAAGGGCTTTAGCACAAATTTCCTTCCTTCATATTTGACCGTGTAAGTGTTGACACGACCATTATGAACCGCATGTCTATCAAATTGCCAAGGCCTTCCAAAGAGAAGGTGGCATGCTTGCATAGGCACCACATCGAACAAGTGTTCATCCACATAGCTACCCATTTTGAACTTGATCATTGCTTGCTTCACCACCTTTAGCTCCCCACACTCACTAAGCCATTTCAATCGATATGGTTTGGGGTGTTTCAAGGTAGGCAATTTCAATTGGGTAATTAGTGATTGACTCATAACATTAGCACAACTTGCCGAGTCAATGATCATAGAGCAAACAACACCCATGACTCGGCATCTAGCATGAAAGAGATTTTCCCTTTGCAAAGTCTCACTATCCTCCATAATCATGGCACCTAAACTCCTCCTAACAACTAGAAAGTATGAGGTTCATCATCTTCCACTGTATCATCTTGCCCATCAACCACCTCATCCTCCTCTACTCCCTCATCCTCCGGTTCACTCTCTTGTTCATAAGCACTATCACCAACAACAATCATGGTCCTTTTCGTAGGACACTCTTTAGCAAAGTAACCATACCCCTTGCACTTGTGGCATTGAATAGAAGAGGACGCATGAGTATTTAATTGGGTTTTAGAGTTACCTCCCACATTAGGCGTGTAATTATCATATGGCTTCTTCACATCTTTGCTAGCACTTGCACCACTTGTGCCACTTGCATTTGGGAATGTTGCACTAGGAGTAGGAGTATTCCATTCCTTTGGTTTGTTCATGGAAGTGTTACTCTTGTAACGGTTGGACTTTTCATCTTTAAGCCATTGCTCGGCTTGAAAAGCGGTATCAAGGACTTCTTGAAGTGAAAGATAAGCATGCAATCTCAATTGTGAAGCTATACCATAGCTCAAACCATTCTTGAAGTGGATCACGGCTTGCTCCTTATCTTCGGTGTCCAAATCCAAGGCCATCCGAGTCTTCTCAAACTCATCATAATACTCATGCACCGTCTTAACACCTTGCTTTAGTTCATAAAGCTTCTTGAGTAGCTCTTGACAATATCTAGGAGTGATGTACTTGATACTCATAAGACCCTTTAAATCATTCCAACCCACATTCACGGGGATTCCCGCTCTTCTCCTTGATCTATTCACGGATTCCCACCAAGTAGATGCATAGGACTCAAAGGACGAAATAGCATAAGTACCTTTCTTATCATCGGTCATCTCATTTGTGTCAAACATACTTTCCATGAGTAGTACCCATTCAATGTAGGCTTCCGGATCACAATTCCCTTTAAAGATGGGAAGATTAAGCTTCACACTATTGAGGTTGGTGTTGTCACAACCTCCACGGAAAGGCTCCGGTTGGCCTCCATAGTGTTCTTCATAACCACTATACTCCCTTCTAGCATTCCCACCAACATACCCCAAGGCTGGCCCTCGACCTCGGCCTCTACCCCTATCCACATTTTCGCCCCAATTCATGCCTCGCCTCGGTTGATAATGATCATCATAGCCATAAGCCTCATTACCATACTCGGCTTCCTCCCCTTCTTGAGCTTCATCGGCTTGCTCAAGAGGTTGAACATTTCGAATGGGTCTTGGAAGTGGAATGTTTCTTTGGGGGTTGTCCAAAATATAGGGATGCCCGTTCGTTGGGTATTGCCCAACAATTGATCAATTCTCTCTCGATCTTTCTTTACCCGTTGTTGATTAAGCAACTCAACAACTTGTTCCGGGGTAAAGGTAGGACTACTTGAGCCTTCACCGGCTTCAACTTGGACACTTGGGGTCCCATCCCCAACTCGGACACTCGGGGTCCCTTTCTAAACTAGGACACTTGAGGTCCCTTGCCCCACTTGGAGACTTGAAGTCACCTTTTCAAGAGTTTCAATATTTTGGCCCATGATGTCCATCTTGGCAAGAATGTTAGCCAAGGCATCCTTGATAATATCTTGACTTTCGTTAGCCAGTGTACCTACAAGAAGAACAAACGTTAGTGAAATCAGATCGATAATCTCTTTCTTTTTCTCCAAATGTTGGGAGGCAGTTTTGCTGATGCATTCCTTTTGAGAATGAAGAAGAAGAGAGATCTTGTAGTTCAATCGGTCAGAGCACCGCCCTGTCAAGGCGGAAGCTGCGGGTTCGAGCCCCGTCAGTCCCATCACCTCACACACTCCCTCACTTGTGTTTCACTCGGTTCACTCGTTTAGTGGTGGTGGATATTTCACTAGACTTGTAGTTCCAAAGCTTCACGTAGATGAGTAACAATCCCTCAACTCAACCAAACTATTCACGTGTCAAGCACACTCCGGGGTGAGTGGAGTTAGTAGGACTCAATGAACGCTAGGGACTTTGAAGTGAGGACTTGAGTCAAAAGGATCTACGAATCTTCTTGGAGTTCTACTCTCCAACTTATGCACGAATCACCTAAAAGCAATGAAGGATTAGTGCTAATTAAGTAGGAAGAGTACTTAGATAAACACTAACTAGAAGTTAGGGAACAAAGAAACAAGAAAACCTAGAAGAAACTACCCAATTTCCAACCTTCAGTGGTCAGGCGGAGCGCCCTGTAGAGTGGGGCGGAGCGCCTGCCAAAAACCACCAGTGAGGGTGGTCAGGCGGAGCGCCTGGACGAAGAACACCTGGGTTTTCAACTCCGTGTTCTTCGTTATCAATCCAAATTTTGGGTTGATTCCAATGTGTTTTGCTCAAATCCAAAGTACCCAAAATTGAATATTGATATAACCTTCAAACCCCAATGATTTTAACACCCAAACAGCCAACAAACAAGGAACAATCATGATTCAAAGTTTCAAGTTGGGGTTTCAACAAGGGTTTCAAAAAGGTTCAAAGTGGATTTCTATTCCTCAAACTTGGTGTTACCTAACTCCAAATCACACGAAATTTTTTTCAAATTGTTCTTTTTGCAAAGTAGAACAAACCCCGATAATTGAATCAACAATCAACAACCAACAAACCCATGAATCGATCCATAATCATCAAGAACAAGGGTTTAACAAGGGTTTATCAATTTTGGGGTTTTCAAAATTTCAAATCTCGTAAATCCATTCCAAACCTTGTGTTTTTGGTATCAAAATGACGGGGTTTCAACAAGGATCAATAATATATAACACCCATAGTAAGAATCGATCACACCAAAAAGTTACGACAATTTTTGTATTTTTCACTTTTTCTATTTTTTTTTGTATTTTTCTTCTTCCAATAACTTCAACAACAAGAAATCTAAAGAAACTAACGTAGGCACGAAGAATCAAGGGTCGGGGGTTTGTAGAAACAAAACCCGAGCCTCGCTCTGATACCAAATGATGTAGGGAAACAAAGAAAATGTAAACAAGATAAAAACGAGACGTAACTCGATCAATAATCTCAAGTAGCAACGAAGAACTCGTTCCGTTACACCCCGAGAGAATGTCAAGAACACCTACGCTAGGCAAATACCCTCGAGCTAACGTGAGCATGCAAGTAGAATGGTCGAAGGGGATTGGAAATCATCTAGATTCACTAGAGGAAGAACAAGTTCATCAAAAGGTTGTTTCATTCAACAAAGAGTTCAACTCTTAGCAAAGGTTCTTTAATCATCAAAGTTAGCTAATGAAAGAAATAAGCTATCTAGCTATTTATAGATGTTTTTAGGAACTAAGTAAAATGTCTAGAGTGCCCACACTTAGGCTTAGAGATAAAAGACCACGTAGGGTCAAAATACACAAAGCACACTTGAAATCCACGTGCTTCAGCAATTGGGGCGAAGCGCCCCAGTCTCGGGCGGAGCGCCTGAGAAAATGATCAGTGGGGTGGCCTGGGCGGGGCACCCCAAAGTTGGGCGGAGCGCCTCAGCCATGCCTACTCAGGGCGGAGTGCCTGGAATGCTAGGCGGGGCGCCTAGTTCACTGGGCTGCTCCTCTTGCGCTTTAATCACCTGGAACGGCTTCCGATCGCTTCCTTCTTCTAGACCTCTCTTCACCAAGTGTAAGTGTACTCCTTGGATCTCCTTAGGTTGGCTCCGTGTAAAGGGTCTTGTGGGGGTTTGCCCGACATCAACCGAGAGGGGTGGTTGCATTGCACCAAACACCAATGTATTGGCCAGAATCTGTATTCTTCGTTTAGTGTGACAATTGAGTGTATCGATGACTATGAGTATGTGGATATTTGCATACTCAGACTGAGGTTCGATTTGGATTTTTCCAGATTTGAAGGTTGTTCAAAATTGTAATTATCTTAGATTGTGATGGGATGTCTTCATGTTTCATGTTTTTCTTTTCGAAAATCATGGAGCTAACTTTGATGGATTGGCCTTTGTAGAAAGCGTGTTTGTGGTTTGGGAGTTAGAGTTTCATTTTGTTGGTTCTTGTTTTACCATTGTCTTGCTTTGGTTAATCAGACTCTGAATTTTGTGTTTCAGTTCTGGATGTCTTGCGGTGTCATGGTATGGAATGTGAGTGTAGATCTTATTGGATCGAATTTAGAAGTGAGTATTTAGAGAGTAGATTGTTTGTTGGGTGCGATATCTTTTGACTGAGTTAAAGGAGTAAAGGTGCGAGGTTTTGTCTTTTTGTATATCCTTGATCGTGTTGAGCCTGATAAAGTTGTTGTTTAAAGTCTTGACGGGGGAGGGTTATTTATTGTTTGAATTGGGTGCAGTGTGAGGTTGTGAGTTTTGCCAGCTTCGGTTGTATAGTGATCGGATTTCTTTGTTGTGACTCTCGTGTGAGTATAATGCAGGTTGTACAGTATTGGGATTGTCTGAATACTCTTGTTGTCATATGCTGATGGTTCGAAGGACTTTGTTGTAGAAGAGAGTATTTTCAACCCGGCTTGTTGTTTCGGCTTTTCTGAATGCAGATTCTTGACCAATTTCAGCGTCCAAACGCAAAGCAACCGTAACAAAGTGGTGAAATGCACAAAATAATATTGGCATATCAGCAAAGACGAAGTAAAAATGACACGTAAGCTTAAGAGAATGCCTGAGTGCTTTATGTAGCAATCAAGGCAAGGATTATGGTTAAACGACCGATGCTTGTTCAAGCGGGAGATGAGGAGTTGAATGTCTATGAAAAGTGGTAAACATGTTGTATAAGGAATAGACTGTGTTGTGCAACAGAAAAGGAGTTTGGCTTTTTTCGAACGCCAAGACCTTGAGTGCACTTGTCATTTTTCTGTCATGATAGTTATGTGTCTTCGAAAGAGATCCTCAATGTCTTTCATACTTGGCAACCAATTTCTGTGGTTCAAACTTCGCACCAATTTTCCATATTGAATAATATCTCATTGTTGGGCCGTCGAACTCGATGTAGGTTGCCTATGTATCAGGTGTACTCTTAGATTGTTGTGTCCTATTGTAGTGGTCATAAAAAGACTTCATATCAATCCAAAAGCCTTTGATCAAAATTGTTCCAAGAAGTCTATTTGCATGTGCTTTTTTATTAAATCGACCCTTGCTCTTGTAAGTGTCTCAAATAATTTCATCGCCTTTCTTTATCTTTGCTAGTGGATAGAGACATGCTTCCAAAACACTCAAGGGTTTTCCAAGTTTGTCATATAATGATGGCTTTGTCATTGTGTCTTTGCCTCTCCTTTTCAAGTTGAATTGACTTGCCTGTTTTGGTTGTGCACAAGTCTTGAATGCCGTTTCGATCATGACAGGAGCAAGTTCAGGAATTGCCTTGGATCACAGTCATGTATTGCAAGTGGTATGACAGTGTAGACTAGAGCAACAATATGATCTTTGGGTGTTGTGTCAAAAGGTATTGGGATGAGTCATGCGCGCCTTTGACCAACATTTTCTTGCTTTGTCAATTTCTCTCCATGTGCATAGTGCTTTCTAGAATAGTTGAGGTACCAGGACAATAAACCCAGCAATTTTCAATCTCTCGAACACTTGAGTGTGGTATTCAGCTAGTAGAGTGTAGTTTCTTTTCGGTCTTTGATTGGCATCAGGGCGAGACCTAGGAGGGTATGGTGGTACATTTTGGTAATCGGGTTGGTTTTTTTGCTGGTATGTGGACGATTTGGTGCTGGGATGTGGAATATATGTCGAGTGGGCTGAGTATTGTAAATGACAAAAATCAGGTGGTATGTGTGGGTAGGGATAAAATGATGACGGCGTTTGATAATAGTGCTTGGAAGTATGGTTTTGAATTTTTGCTGCAAAAGAGATTCATCTTTCTTCTTTTGAAAAGGCCCACATTTCTAGACTGGATAGCCTTATTAGTAGCTTGTAGTGTAGCGGTGATATTGTAGAGAGAGGAGATGGCTGGTGGAGAATTGCAAAATTCCTTATTTTGGAAAATCCCTGACAAGTGCACTTGCTTAACCATATCTTTTGCTTTGGTATTCAACTCGAGCCAACCTTTTCGATAATAGATTTTCGAGTTTGCTAGTGAGTTAGAGACAGTTTGGACATGCGAAAGGTTTTAGATATCAGGATTTGGGCATAGAGTAGGGAGAAGAGGTGCCTTGGTAGGAGATTGAATTGGAGAAAGGATTCCTTTAAAGACCTAGAGCAATAGAAAAATTCATGCAACGCACACATATAAAATAAGAAATGCATCCTATAATGCGGAGGAACGTTTTAGGCACGATGATTTAAAAAGTGCTTTATGCCACATGCATCATTTCGTTTTCTAACAAAATGCGGAGCCTAAAAGATAATATTGTATTTATTGAACTTTTGTTACATTGGCTGATGCTGAAATAGAGCAAAAGGTGGGAAACATTGCTAGAAGGTTAGATAATGGCTAGGTGAATGTCTGTCATGCTGATCCATCCTCAGAAGATTCTTCTTCTTCTTTTTCGGACGAGTCTTCCTCGGACAAGCTTGCCTCTGATGAGCATCCTTGGAAGATGATATTTTCTACTTCAGTTAAGAGCCAGGATATGCCAAACATGATGTTCTTCAACATTTCCCAAGTCTTTCTTCCTTTCTCCTCTATTCCTTTGTCAGCCACAACGTTAATTCCTTCACTAGCCCATACACCGATAGACTCTATGCATTTTGTCAGGAGTTCTGCATTACTGCGCTACTTGCCCTTTTCTTTGACCAACTTTGCTTCTTTGCTATTTTCCCTCATGCCCTTGCCAGTTGTTTACGTAGCCTCTTGCACTCAGTTTCTAACTCATCAGCATTTTTTTCCTTTTTGTTTTTGCTCTTAGTTGAACTGCCCTCGCTATGTCTTTCCTAAGCTAGTCTGGATAGTCTTAATCATAGCCAGCGTCAAACCTGTCTCGTCCAATAGTCTCGATTCCCATTCGTTGCCTTTCTTTCAAAAGTTCTATTATCTTGTCATTGAATGTTATCACTCCTCCGAAAATATCTGCTTTGAAACTTCTAATGTCTGCAATTTGGGGTATAGTCTGCTTTCTCCTTGCTTGTCTAAGTGCCCTTAAAGGAGTGTATGGATAAACTCCTCTAAAGCCAACTAAGACAAGAAAAGAAACTCCTTCAGATCTTGTGATTACTGTTGTGCTGGGAAGGTAATCAAACATCTATTGTATGTTTTCAGGTGCCAACTGAGAAAACATGTGGTGCCAGCCTTTGGCAGTTGTTGGCTGGTCCCACTTTCCAAAAGCATTGTCCATGCGGGCGGTATGAGTCAAGATTTAGTTTTCTCTTAGTATGTAATGGAAAGCTTGCTCTGTGCTATCCACCTTTTGCAAATGCTCCATCAGTCAAATTTGTAAAAGCAAATTGCAACCTTCGAATAAACTAGCGCCCTTCTTGCATCTTTCTAAAGCACGGTTCATCTCTGCGATGATCATAGGTCTCAGTGTTTATTTTTTGTTAATGTCTTTGAGTAAGGCATCAACAATTGAAACCATGCAGACATCAACTTGTCCTTTGTGTTTTGGAAATACGACGGTCCCTAAAAAACTGATGAAAAAAGCAAGTACCCTCTGCTCCTGCCAATCTGTCTGTTTAATGATGAAATAGTCTTCGGATTCTTCAAATGCATCTTCATACCCAAAGTTTATGTAGACGGAAGTCAAAGAAATTCCTGATTGTCTCACACTGTCTGTGCATAATTCAGGCTTAAGTCCAATCATTTCGAAGAACTCCTCGGTTGTAATGTTTTTAGGCATCAAGACTTCTTCACTTTCAAATGGTAATTGAGTTAACACACCTATTTCCTCCAGTAATGGTGTCAACTCTACACTCTCAAAGTGAAAAACTGCTCGGTCTGTATCTTAGTAGTGTACTGCTGCTTCTATCATCCCTTCCACTGTAGTGTACTCCATTAGTGAAATCATATTCCCCAACACAATTTTGACTTGGTCTTTTTGATCTATGCTTAGGTTTCCTTACCAATCTCTGAGCAACTACGGGATTTCAACAATCATGTCAAATGTTCCAGTGGCCATGATCTTTTGAAAAAGGTGAAGGATGATAGGAAAAGTGAGAAGAAAAATGCCTAAGATTCACATTTTTGTGAGCAAAATGATCAACGTGTGGCACAAGCTAATGCAATATGAAGAGATGTGTCATTGTGGGTTGAGAACCTTTTAGACGGAAGTTGCTAATGGACTTTTGACATGCCAAGGATGCCAAGTCTTTATATAATGCTCAAAGGACAAATGTGCGTTATGTGTCATCCTATCTATCAAGCGGTCGTTTCTGCTTCAAATTGGGCTTTTGATGCCTCTTCAGTTACCATTTATGCCTTTGAATAGCATTGAATAAAGAATGATTCAAATCCTTTGGGAATAAACGGTCGTTTCTGATTCAATTTAGGATTTTAATGCCCCTTAAGTTACCTTCGTTCCTTTGAATGGCATTGAATACAGAATAATTCCGACTGTTTATGAATAAATAATCATTTTTGATTCAATTTTGGGCTTCTGACGCCTATTAGGTAACCTTTGTGCCCTTAAATGACACTGAATGTAGAACAATGCCAACAAATGGTCTACATTTGCATGTTCGATCCTTTAAGCAAATGCAAATAAATCATGTTCAACGCTCCTTGGGGTTAAACAACCGTTCAGATTGTTTGAACACGTTAGCCTATCAGACTTGAGAACAAGTTGATTAATGATATGTCATGATGCATGATTCCTAACGTTGCTACTAAGAATGGAGTTAGCTAGACCAGGTTTTATTATCCTCCTAAGCAGACGGCTCGGGAGTGGGAACGTCATGGACCAAATAGATTCCAAGTCGCTCCCTACAGGAATTTTTGTGAGGGAAGAGGTGGTCGTAACCACCGTGTTTTCAACGCATGATTTAGAAAGTTGCCAGGAGTGGCGGAAGATATTCATGATATGCACAAGTTTAAAAATGTACAAGTTTTGAAAGAATTTTTAATGTTTTCTAAAAATGCTTAAGTATTGTAAATATGCACATATTGAAATATCTCACAAAATAAGTTCTAGAAAAGATAATAAAAAAGAAAAAATAAAACAAGCACATTAGTCTTGAAAAATAGGATTTATAGAAACTAGACAATGTTAAAAATGAAAAAAGAATCATTAAGTAAAATTGTTTTAAAGAAAAAGATTTAGCAATTTTTATGGAAAGGATACACATATTGAAATATTTCACAAAAAAATAATTTTAAAAAGGAGGAGTAAAAAGAAAAATTAAACAAACAAGTTAGTTTCAAAAAATAGGATAATAAAAACTAGACAATAAAGAAAATATAAAAGGAATTGTGACGTCAAATTGTTTTAAAAAAAAAACGATTTAACAAATTTATGGAAGATTTGAAAATAGTTAAAGTGGGACATGTTGTACTATCCTAAAGAACATTCCAAGAGTTGGGTAATCTATACAAGGATATGGTTCCCCCAGACGGACAACCAAGGGGTGAGAACGTTTGAAATTGTTGGCTGTACCACGGAACAACTATACCCCAAACTGTTCTCCCTAATGGGATTTTTTTAGAGTGAAACGGACGTGAGATCCACGTTAAAATAAGTAAATCGAGCAATTAAAGAATAAAGCACCAAAATTTAAAATTTCAAAAATAAACCTCAATCCTGCAAAAAAAAAAAAGGAAAGGAAGAAAAGTTAGTATGGCAAGAAAAATAAAACAAGTAAAGAATCTCAATTCAGAGTCCGTTGTGGTTTGAATCTTCATATCCTCAGAGGAGTCGCCATTCTGTCGCATCATATTTTTCCCCGAACCGATTAAAGTTCGAAATAGAGATCGACTTATTGTGTAACTCACGGGTAAAGAGTTGGAGTCGCCACCTAACATATATTTTAACTAGGCGTATTAGGGAACCTACTTTGTTTCTATCCAATTTTACAATTAACTCCGAAACTTAGTCTATGAACCAGAAATTCTAGGTGAGGGTTCAAGTTAACCCGAGAGGAAGGGGTTAGGCACCTCTTAGGCTCCATCAAATGTGGTTACCGGCCAGACAAAATAATTACAATTCTAAAATTAAATAATTAAACTTACTAAGAGCCTGTTTCTATCCAATTTTACAATAAACCAATGATAGAAGGAATTAATATATCAAGAAGTAAAAATAAAGAAACTTGAAACTCGTTCAAACATAAGAAACATGGTCAAACATAAAGAGTATATGGATCATTGTAAAAGCATAGCAATAAACAGAGAGAATCAACGGCGGGGCGCCGATTCCCTGGCGAAATCCATAGCAAAACACAAGCCAGAATAATAATTCATCAGAGATCGAGACAGCCGATGGAATGGAGGAGGAGCGACACCGGAGCAGCGTCACTACAACTCCACCATCCATCTTACCCATTTCCTCTGTTACACCACCGTGACCGGATTCAGATCCAACATCAACAGAAACTATGATGCATCCGATCAAAATGTCACTGGTGGCGAGTCTTCCAGTGACGGTGACTAGCGGCAAGAACGACGAGGACCCCCTCTTTCCTTTTTACTCTTTTTCTGTTCGATTGGGGGGGTGTGTGTGTTATATGTATTTTTTTTTTAAGGCTGTAAAGATGTGTATGTATATATACTTGAATCCGTTTGTTGGTGTGGGTAATGGGGGGATTAATAGTGACGTCCTGTCGGTGTGGTGGTTTCTGTGTATGGTGATGGAAAGGAGAGGATATGGATGATGCATTGTGATGTCTGGTTTGTGTGTTTTGGGTGTGTGTAATTTTGAGTGAAAGAGGGAAAAGACCAAGTTTGTATGTGTGTATATGGTCTTGTATATGTGCAAACGAAGAAGAAGGCAACGGAGGGGGTGTGATGTTCTGTTTTGTGTATTGTATGTGCTGAAGAAATTAACACGTATACAAATGAGATTGATAAATGGAGGAAGACTAAAAGGGGGTCCCCCATGTACCGTCACTGTTTCTAATTCATATATTGTGTGTGTGCATATGATGGATTTTTGTGAAGACGAGAGGTGTAGTGCAGTACTGTATATTGTGTTTGTGGGGATGAAAGAGGAAGAGGGGTATCCGTGTGGTCTTGTGTACTTATGTTGATCATGGAATGGAGAGAAAAAACCAATTATAATAAAGAGTTGAAAAAAGTAGTTGTTGGGGATTGGAGGTAATTATGGAATTTTTTGAGAGAAATTTTGGGAATTAGGAGATAGAAAATCAATTTGAGAAGTGAGGAGAGATTTTGGAAAATTTTCTAAAAGATAATATTCACTTTTAAAATTCAAATAAAAGGAATGTATTTGGTTAAATATTGTGTCTAGGTTCAAAGAGGAATTCAATTTAATAAATATAAATAATAAAGAATTTTGGTAGGAATTTTGAAGTATGGAGGAATTAATAAAAAGGAATTTTCAAATTTTCTTTTTAATTGGCCAATATTCAACCTAAAGATGCAAAAAATAAAATATAGATATACATATTATATAAAATGCACAAATAATCATTAAATAAACTCAAATAAAATTATTTAAATATAAATAATAAAAGATAATTACTAATTTGCACAAATGATCACAAACTGATAAAAATTTGACATGTATTCTAAATGATGCAATTATATGATATAGCCACGAATATTATAAATGTACTAGTTTGCACAAACAGTCACAATTTTTACAACTAACCTAAATGATGTAAAATTATGTAATATATCCACAATTAAGTATATATAATGTATAAGTAGATATAACGCACGTAAATGCATGATTTCTAATGCACATTTTGCACAAATAGTCAAATTGCACCTTCAAGTTAAATTATAGCCAATTTAGAAAAAAGGAGGGACAAAATTGGGTGTCAACACATGTTTAGTACTTAATATCTAGAACTTGCCTGGTTTGTATGCAAAGCAAAATGAGAAATTTACTCAATTAGGAAGTGATATTGGCATTCCTTTCATAGCCAATTTATTTGAAGCCTCAGAGTTAGATGCTTACCAGTGAAATTTGACCTTAGCTAATGGTTTTGAGCCTGTAGCCTTTTCTTTGATAGTAATATGGATTCTTGTTTCTTGTGCTAAACAACTATGATTTTTCTAGTACTGTTATGAGCCTAAGAGGTTGTTTGGTTTAAGGGAGTATTAAAAGTGGGATATCCCATGAATTTGGGATAAGCTTTAACATGGGACTAAAAGTGGGACTAAACCTTGGGATTACTTATCCCATCCTCTATATGGGATAAGTTAATCTCATAATTGTGGGATAAGTTTTATCCAATATGTCTAGTCCCTCAAACCAAACATGGGATCAACTAATCCCGAAACTAGTCCCGGGATTATAATCCCTTATCCCTCAAACCAAACAACACCTAAAAAGGCTAGTGAGTGAAGTGGGAAATTTGTGGTTTATTGAGGAAGACCAATGGTGCTTTAGGAGGATGTTATTGGAGGGATTTGCTAGGAAAAAAGGTAGCTTTGAATTTTGTGCAATAATTGAAATATGTATGAAAGAAAAAGTTTTATTTGAAAGAGAAAAAAAGAAAACAAGTATTCCCTATCATTAGCTCCTACTATTTCTTAAAGAAGAAGATTTGCGAAAGTTGAATATTTGATGATAAAACAAAGATGGTTGGGAGGAAAACTGCTTGAATTATTTGTGGTGTACAAAATTGATTGAGGTAGTTAGTCACTATTACTTAAATATGCCCTACCCATCTCATTGCCTACATTACATGATGCGGGCATACTACCTCAAGGCCGTTCCCTAGGAGTCAAGCTAAGTTGATTCAAAACACGCATCTTCACTTGACTTGGAGGGACATGGAAGGACGCGCCGAGAGTAGCTTGAAGATCATGCTTTTGAGTGCCATGGATGGAGGATCACCTAGGCCATTTGGAGAGGCATCCGAGGCACGTTTGGGAGCATTTCAGGAACCCCTAGCAACGGGCGGACCGCCTACTCAACTAGGCGGACCGCCTACGTTTTGACAGCTCTCAGGACTTTGGCCCGCCTACTAAGTGGGCGGACCGCCTAGTTGGGGCGCCTGTTTTCCTCCTTCAGTATTGAACAACTAGGTGGGGCGCCTAGTGCAAGGGGGCGGACCGCCCAGTCCCCTGAAACCCTTTTGGTTGGCTTGAATTCACTAGCGGATCCTAGTTGAGTCTCGAACCGACACCCGATCATTCTACTTGCGAGTCCCGGATGCGACTCGATGGTGGTTGCATAGTGTAGGTCCTTCTATACGCCGATACGAGGGTATTACGGAACGAGTTCTCCGTAGTTACCTCGTAGGGAGTTCGAGACGTGTCTCACTCTCCTATCTTTTTCATTCGTCTTATTTTGATCCTTATTATCTTGGTATCAGAGCAAGGCTCGGGTTTTATTTCTACAAACCCCCGACCCTTGATTCTTCGTGCCTAGGTTAGTTTCTACGTTAGGTTCTTGTTTGTTGTTAAAGAAAAAGAAGAAAAACACAAAAAAAAAATAGAAAAAGTTGAAAAACACAAAAATATTTGATCATGGATTCTTGGATTGTTGGACCGGTTGTGTGATTGTTATTGGGGTTTGTTCCTTATTGGAAACCCATTCTTTTGGTACCCTAAACACTAGATTTGATGTTGAAACACAAGATTTTAAAATTTGAAACCCTTTGAAAATTTAAAAGTTTGAAACTCTAGCTTGAAATTGATGAACATGGTGGATTACTTGTTTTTTATTGGGGTTTGATAAAAGTTGTTGGGTTTTGATCTTTGTGGTTGAAACAACATTGTGGTACCTTTGAATTGCTAAAAAAACATGAGAATTGTTGAATTTTTGGGTGCAAAACTAAGAAAATCGAGTTCGAACTGTGCTGGAACTTGCAGTAGGCGCGGACCGCCCATTTTTGGCTCAGTCTCTGGATTTTGGGGCCGCCTGTTTTTCAGGCGGACCGCCCACTGTGCCTAAACTCCACCAGGCGGACCGCCCAGTCCAAGTAGGTGGGGCGCCTGTTTTGCTGGTTTGTGGGAACCGGTAGTTTTTCGTAGAATCTCTTGTTTCTTTGATTGCTTAGCATCTGGCTAGTACTTCTTTGAGTAATCTTACCTACTTGAATTGTACTAGCCCTTCTAAGCTATTAGGAAACTCAAGCCTAGACCGGAGAGTAGAATTCGAAGAAGACTCGGCTCAAGTCCGCACTTAAAGAGCTTGTCGTTCCAATAGAGTCATATCAACTCCACTCACCCCGGAGTGCATTTGGCTTTTGAGTTGAGTGATTAAGTTGAGGTTTGCTATTCAACTTAGTGAAGCTTTGGATTCAAGCTAGGTGAAATATCCACCACCACTAAATGATAAGACCCAAACCCCCACAAGACCCTTCACTCGGAGCCAAGCTAAGGACATCCAAGGAGTACACCTACACATGATGAGGAAGGACCTAGAAGAAGGAAGCGATTGGAAGCCGTTTCGAGTGCTTAAAGTGCAAGGGGAGCAGCCTAGCCATCCAGGCGCTCCGCCTGAAGGAGCCTAGGCCTGGGCACTCCGCCCAAACTCTGGGCGCCCCGCCTAGGCCACCCCACTGATCAAGATGTTGGGCGCTCCGCCCCAAATCCGGGCGCCCCGCCCAAAACGCTGAACGGTGAATTCCTAGCTAGTGTTAAGACTATTTTGACCCTACGTGGTCCTATGTTTCTAAGCCTAAGTGTGGGCATATTAGACCTTTCATATGGTGTCTAAAAACACCTATAAATAGCTAGGAGTCTTATTATTTTCATTAGTTTACCTTTTTATGAAAAACAAACACTTGTGTTGAAGAGTTGAACTCTTATTGAATGAAAAACCTCGAATTGGGACTTGTTCTTCCTCTAGCGGATCTAGATGAATTCCAATCCCCCCCCCCCCGACCATTCTACTTGCGTGCACACGTTAGCTCGAGGGTAGTTGCCTAGCGTAGGTGTTCTTGACCTCCTCTCGGGGTGTAACGGAACAAGTTCTCCGTTGCTACTTGAGATTTGTGATCGAGATACGTCTCGTTCTTATCCTTTTTATTTTCCGCGTTTGATTCTTATCAGTTTGGTATCAGAGCAAGGTTCGGGTATCGTTCCTATGAACCCCGACCCTTGATTCTTCGTGCTTAGGTTAGTTTGTTTAGATTTCTTGTTGTTGAAGTTATTGAAAAAAGAAAATTACAAAAAAATTGAAAAATTCAAAAATTGGTGTAACTTTTTGGTGTTTGTGATTCTTGAAGTGGGTGTTATAGATTATTAATCCTTGTTGAAAACTTGACGATTGGGTACCAAATTTGTTGGGATTGGATTGAATTGAAAATTGAAAACCCCAATTGTTGATAGACCCTACCAAACCCTTGTTCTTGAGGAATTTGAATGATTTTGGGTTGTGTGTTTGTGGGGTTTTGGATTTGATTATTGGGGATTGATCTCTATTGAAAACCGAACAATTTGCAACAAGAATCGTGTGATTCGGAGTTCGGTAACATAGTTTTTGAAGAATCAAAACCTACTTTTGAACCTTGAAACCCATGTTGAAACCCCAAACTTGAAAACTTTGAATCTTAATTGAGCATTATTTGTTGGTTTTTTGGGTGTGAAATTGATTGGGGATTGTAGGTTGTATCAAGGAGCAACTTTGGGTACTTTGGATTTGGTCAAAACACCTTGGAATCGGCCTAGAAATTGGATTGAAAACGAAGAACACGGAGTAGAAAACCCAGGTGTTCTTCGTCCAGGCGCTCCGCCTAGACCTTTGGGCGCCCCGCCTGAACTACCCTTGCTCCAGGCGCTCCGCCTAACATCTGGGCGCCCCGCCTGCCCGACCTCACTGACCAATTTGTCAGGCGCTCCGCCCCAAGCCTTGGGCGCTCCGCCTAACATCCTGAAGGGTTGTTTTTGGGTAGTTTCTTCTAGGATTGCTTGTTCTTTGTTGCTCAATCTCTTATTAGTGCCTATCTAAGTAATGTTTCTACTTAATTAGCACTAATCTTTCATTGCTTTTAGGTTGATTCATGCATTAGTTGGAGAGTAGAATTCCAAGAAGATTCCTAGACTCTTTTTGATTCAAGCCCTCACTTCAAAGTGCCTAGCTTTCATTGAGTCCTATTAACTCCACTCACCCCGGAGTGTGCTTGACTCGTGAATAGTTTGGTTGAGTTGAGGAATTGCTACTCATCTACGTGAAGCTTTGGAACCACAAGTCGAGTGAAATACCCACCGTCACTAAACGAGAGAGCCGAGTGATCTCAAGTGAGGGAGTGTGTGAGGTTGTTTTGCTAACGTTTGTTACTTGTGTAGGTACAATGTCTACCGAAGGAGATGATTTTGCTAAGAGTGCCCTTGCTACTATCCTTGCCAAATTGGATAGTATGAACTTGAGGATTGAAAGCCTCGAGAGGGTGAACTCTAGTGCTCTAGTTGAGCAAGGGACTTCTAATGTCCAATCGGAGAAAGGGACCCCGAGTGTCCAAGTTGAGAAAGGGACCCCGAGTGTCCAAGTTGAAGTCTCAAGTACTCCTAACTTTACCCCGGAGCAAGTTAGCCATGTCATTGAATTGCTCAATCAACAACGGGTAAAGGATGATCGAGAGAGACTTGATCAAGTGTTGGGCAATACCCAACGAACGGGCATTCCCCGTATCTTGGATAACCCCCCAAGAAACATTCCACTACCGAGACCCATCCGAAATGTGCAACCTCTTGAGCAAGCCGATGAAGCTCAAGAAGGGGAGGAAGCCGATTATGGAGATGATATGTATGGGTTTGATGATCACTTTCAACCAAGGCGAGGTATGAATTGGGGTCGAAATGTGGATAGAGGTAGGGGCCGAGGTCGAGGGCCACCTATGGGGTATGTTGGAGGGAATGCTAGAAGGGAGTATGGTGTGAATGAAGATCACTATGGGGGCCAACCGGAGCCTTTCCGTGGAGGTCGTGACAACACCAACATCAATAGTGTGAAGCTTAATCTCCCAACCTTTAAGGGGAATTGTGATCCGGCGGCTTACATTGAATGGGTGCTACACATGGAAAGATTGTTCGGCACAAATGAGATGACCGATGAGAAGAAAGGTACCTATGCTATTTCATCCTTTGAATCTTATGCATCTACTTGGTGGGAATCCGTCAAGAGATCAACGAGGAGAGCGGGGGTTCCCGTGAATGTGGGTTGGAATGACTTTGGGTATCATGAGTATCAAGTACATCACTCCAAGATATCGTCAAGAGCAACTCAAGAAGCTTTATGAGTTGAAGCAAGGTGTCAAAACGGTGCATGAATATTATGATGAGTTTGAAAGAACTCGAATGGCCTTAGATATGGACACCGAAGATGAAGAGCAAGCCGTGATCCGTTTCATGAATGGTTTGAGCTATGGTATAGCTTCACAATTGAGATTGCATGCTTATCTTTCACTCCAAGAAGTTCTTGATGCCGCTATTCAAGCCGAGCAATGGCTTGAGAAAGAGAAGTCCAACCATTACAAGAGCAACACTTCTACTTCCATGAACAAACCAAAGGATTGGAAAAATCCTACTCCCAATGCAAAATTCACAAATGCAAGTGGCCCTAGTGGAGCAAGTGCTAGCAAAGATGTGAAGAAGCCGTTTGAGAAGTACACACCCAATGTGGGAGGTAATTCTAAAACCCAATTGAATACTCCTACTTCTTCTTCCATTCAATGTCACAAATGCAAGGGGTATGGACACTTTGCTAAGGAGTGTCCTACGAAGAGGACCATGGTTCTTGTTGGTGAAAATGCATATGAACAAGAGAGTGAACCGGAGGAAGATGAGGGAGTAGAGGGAGATGAGGGAGTAGAGGAGGATGATCAAGATGACACGGTGGAGGATGAGGAACCTCATACTTTTCTAGTTATTAGGAGGAGCTTAGGAGCTATGATTGTGGAGGATGGTGAAACCTTGCAAAGAGAAAACCTTTTCCATGCTAGGTGTCGTGTTAAGGGTGTTGTATGCTCTATGATCATTGACTCCGGGAGTTGTGCTAATGTTGTGAGTCAATCTCTTATAACCCAATTGAAGTTGCCTACCGTGAAGCATCCCAAGCCATATCGATTGCAATGGCTTAGTGAATGTCGGGAGCTAAAGGTAGTGAAGCAAGCAATGATCAAGTTCAAAATGGGTAGTTATGTTGATGAACACTTGTTCGACGTGGTGCCCATGCAAGCTTGCCACCTTCTCTTTGGAAGGCCTTGGCAATTTGATCAACAAGTGGTTCATGAGGGGCGTGTCAACACTTACACGCTCCAACATGAAGGAAGGAAATTTGTGTTGAAGCCCCTAACTCCCAAACAAGTGAGTGATGACTACAATAGGATGAGGGAGTTGAGGGAGGTGGCAAAGGCCAAGTCAATCATTGAGACTAGCCCTTTGTCCAAAAGCATGGTGGCAATCCCACCTTCTTCTTCTACCGGTGGCATTTGTGCCATGATGCAACCGGGCGAGATCCTAAAAGGAAATGATGGCACCAAGTTTCTCCTATGCCTAGTGCACAAAGGTATGATCCTAAACTCTAATTGTGATTTTTCTTCTAACCCTTTGCCTAGTGTGTTTGAGAATGTCTTGAAGGATTTTGGGGACATGTTCCCGGATGAGATGCCGGATGGATTACCTACTTTGAGGGGTATTGAACATCAAATAGACTTTGTTCCGGGATCTCAAATCCCAAACAAGCTGGCCTATAGGAGCAATCCGGAAGATACAAGAGAATTGCAAAAGCAAGTTGATGAATTGCTCACTAAGGGCTTGGTGAGGGAGAGCTTGAGTCCTTGTGCCGTGCCCGTGATCCTTGTTCTCAAAAAGGACGGCACTTGGAGGATGTGCGTTGATTGTCGGGCCGTGAACAAAATAACGGTAAAGTACCGTCATCCCATTCCCCGACTTGATGATATGTTAGATGAATTGAGTGCTTCATATGTGTTTAGCAAAATTGACCTTAGGTCCGGCTACCATCAAATTCGGATGAAACCCGGGGATGAATGGAAAACCGCATTCAAGACCAAATTTGGTCTCTATGAATGGTTGGTGATGCCCTTTGGGCTCTCCAATGCACCTAGCACTTTCATGAGGCTAATGAACCATGTTCTAAAGCCATTCATCAACAAGTTTGTGGTCGTCTACTTTGACGATATATTGATCTATATTAAATCAATAGACGACCATGTTGATCACCTTAGGCAAGTGCTTGAAAAGTTGAGAGCCAAAAATCTCTATGCTAATTTTAAAAAGTGTGCCTTTGGTGTTGAGAAGGTAGTCTTCCTTGGGTTTGTCGTGAGTGCCCAAGGAGTGGAGGTGGATGAGTTTAAGGTAGAGGCCATACGTGATTGGCCTACTCCTACTACCGTGACTCAAGTGAGGAGCTTTCATGGTCTTGCTAGCTTTCATAGGTGATTTGTGAAAGACTTTAGCTCCATTGCCGCTCCACTCACCGAATTGGTGAAGAAGGACCAACCATTTGTTTGGGGAGAGCCTCAAGAAAAGGCCTTCCATGAGTTGAAAAGTAGGTTGAGTACCGCCCCTCTATTGCAATTGCCCGACTTCGGAAAGGCATTTGAGGTTGAATGTGATGCCTCGGGGGTGGGAATTGGTGGTGTTTTAATGCAAGATAGCAAACCCATCGCCTACTTTAGTGAAAAATTGAAAGGGGCCTCCTTGAACTATTCTACATATGACAAGGAGTTGTATGCCCTTGTGAGAGCCCTTGCCCATTGGCAACACTACCTTTGGCCTCGTGAGTTTGTAATCAAGAGTGACCATGAGTCACTTAAGCAGTTGAGAGGCCAAGAGAAGCTCAATAAGAGACATGCCAAGTGGGTTGAATTCATTGAGTCTTTTCCCTATGTGATCCAATACAAGAAAGGGAAAGACAATGTTGTGGCGGATGCTCTTTCGAGAAAGTTTGCTCTAGCCACCACTCTCACCTCTAAGCTCATGGGTTTTGAGAGCGTTAAATTGATGTATGCTCATGACCCAAAGCTAAAGAGTGTCCATGACGCTCTAGAGAAAGGGGAGAGAGTTGATAAATACCAATGGGTTAGTGGTTATATCTTCAAAAATGGTAAGGTGTGCATACCCGAGTCCTCTTGGAGGGAGTTGCTTGTGGATGAGGCACATTGCGGGGGACTCATGGGTCATTTTGGCACAAGAAAGACTTTGGCTATTCTTAAAGAACAATTTCATTGGCCAAAGATGGGGGTGCAAGTGGAAAAGTTTTGCAACAATTGCCTTGAGTGCAAGCGTGCTAAATCCAAAGCCCACCCCCATGGGTTGTATACCCCTCTCCCCGTACCTACTAGTCCATGGTTGGATATCTCAATGGATTTTGTGATGGGATTACCAAGGACTAGGGGGGGCCATGATAGCATTTATGTTGTTGTGGATAGGTTCTCCAAAATGGCTCATTTCATTCCATGTAAGAAATGTGATGATGCACAACATGTTGCAACTTTGTTTATTGAAAATGTTTTGAAGTTGCATGGTGTGCCTCAAACCATAGTGAGTGATAGGGACACTAAGTTCCTAAGTCATTTTTGGAGGTGTTTATGGGGTGCTTTAGGCACCAAGCTCTTGTTCTCCACGTCCCACCACCCACAAACTGATGGGCAAACGGAAGTGGTAAACCGAACCTTGGGTGCTCTTCTTAGAGCCATGACCCGAGGTAAGGCCGGGACTTGGAATGATCGTCTACCTCTTATGGAGTTTGCCTACAATCGGACATTACATAGCATGATAGGCATGACTCCCTTTGAGTGTGTCTATGGTTTTAACCCCCTTGATTCCCCTTGATCTAACCTCTTTGCCAAGGGAAATGGTTGTTAATTTTGAAGGTAAAGCTAGAGCCAAGGCTTTGATGGAGCTACATGCTAAGGCGAAGAAGAACTTGGAGGAAGCTTATGCAAAGGTAGCCTCAAAGAAAAACAAGGGACGCAAGAAGGTGGAACTCAAGAAGGGTGACTATGCGTGGGTGCACTTCCGGAAAGAAAGGTTTCCAAACCTTAGAAAAGGGAAGTTGGCATCCCGTGGAGATGGCCCATTCCAAGTGCTTTCCAAGATAAAAAACAATGCCTATGTGGTCGACTTGCCAAGTGAGTATCAAGTTTCTAATACTTTCAATGTTTGTGACTTGGTTCCTTTGGATGTAGGTAATGAAGAGGTCGTGAATGATGATGAAGAGGTCGTGAATGATGCTCCAATTTCGAGGACGAAATCCTCTCAAGAAGGGGAGGATGATAAGACCCAAACCCCCACAAGACCCTTCACTCGGAGCCAAGCTAAGGACATCCAAGGAGTACACCTACACTTGATGAGGAAGGGCCTAGAAGAAGGAAGCGATTGGAAGCCGTTTCGAGTGCTTAAAGTGCAAGGGGAGCAGCCCAGTCATCCAGGCGCTCCGCCTGAAGAACCGGGCGCTCCACCTGATGGAGCCTAGGCCTGGGCGCTCCGCCCAAACTGTGGGCGCCCCGCCTAGGCCACCCCACTGATCAAGATGTTGGGCGCTCCGCCCCAAATCCGGGCGCCCCGCCCAAAACGCTGAAGGGTGAATTCCTAGCTAGTGTTAAGACTATTTTGACCCTACGTGGTCCTATGTTTCTAAGCCTAAGTGTGGGCATATTAGACCTTTCATATGGTGTCTAAAAACACCTATAAATAGCTAGGAGTCTTATTATTTTCATTAGCTTACCTTTTGATGAAAAACAAACACTTGTGTTGAAGAGTTGAACTCTTATTGAATGAAAAACCTCGAATTGGGACTTGTTCTTCCTCTAGCGGATCTAGATGAATTCCAATCCCCCCCCCCCCGACCATTCTACTTGCGTGCTCACGTTAGCTCGAGGGTAGTTGCCTAGCGTAGGTGTTCTTGACCTCCTCTCGGGGTGTAACGGAACAAGTTCTCCGTTGCTACTTGAGATTTGTGATCGAGATACGTCTCGTTCTTATCCTTTTTATTTTCTGCGTTTGATTCTTATCACTAAACGAGTGATCCGAGTGAAACACTTGTGAGGGAGTGAGTGAGGTTGTTTTGCTAACGTTTGTTTCTTGTGTAGGTGCAAAGTCCACCGAAGGAGAAGATTTTGCTAAGAGTGCCCTTGCTACTATCCTTGCCAAATTGGATAGTATGAACTTGAGGATTGAAAGCCTTGAGAGGGTGATATCAAGTGCCCTAGTTGAGCAAGGGACTTCCAATGTCCAATCGGAAAAGGGGACCCGGAGTGTCCAAGTTGAGAAAGGGGCCCCGAGTGCCCAAATAGAAGCCGTTGAGGGCACAAGTAGTCCGACCTTTACCCCGAAACAAGTTTTTGAGTTGCTTCATCGACAACAACAGGTAAGGGAGGATCGTGATCGAATTGACCAATTGTTGGGCAATACCCAGCGAGTGACTATTCCTAACTTTATGGGCAATCTCCAAAGGAATGCTCCACTTCCTGGACCAATCCGAAATGTTCAACCTCTTGAGCAAGTTGCACAAGCTCAAGAAGGGGAGGAGGATGATTATGGTGATGGTGGGTAGGATGCTCACTATCGATTTAGGGGTCGGAATGTGGATAGGGGTCGAGGCCGAGGTCGAGGGCCACCCAATGGGTACTTTGGAGGGAATGCTAGAAGGGATCTTGGTGGATATGGAGATCACTTTGGAGGCAAACCGGAGCCTTTCCAAGGGGGTCGTGACAACAACAACAATCTTAATAGTGTGAAGCTCACTATTCCTTCTTTCAAAGGAAGTAGTGACCCGGTGGAGTATATTGATTGGAAGTTGTCCATGGAGCAAATATTTGACACCAATGATATGCCCGAAGTGAAGAAGACTAAGTATGCAATATCTTCCTTTGAATCCTTTACTTCTACTTGGTGGGAGTCGGTGAAGAGGAATAGAAGGAGGACGGGAATGGCTATCAATCTTACTTGGGAAGAGTTGATCCGTGTGATGGATGAGTAGTACTTGACTAACCAATACCGAGTGGAACAACAAAAACGTCTCTATGAGTTGAAGCAAGGTTACAAATCAGTTGGGGAGTACTTCAATGAATTTGAGCAAGTCCGGATGAACCTAGACTTAGATGAAGAAGATAATGAGACGGCCATGATCCGTTTCAAAGGAGGCTTGAACCGAGACATAGCTTCGCTATTGAAGTTTCACAAGTACAATTATCACTACAAGCTATGTGACGATGCGGTTGAAGCCGAGAAATGGCTCAAAGAGGAGAAATCCCTTCGCTACAAGAGAAGTAATACTACTCCCTTGAGCAAGCCAAAGGAGTGGAAGGCTCCTACAACAAATGCCAAATTCCCAAATGCAAGTGGTGCAATTGCTAGCAAGGATGTGAAGAAGCCTTATGAGAAGTCTACACAATATGTGGGAGGTAACTCTAAAACTCACTTGAGTAATCCTATCTCTACTTCTACTCAATGCTATAAGTGTAAGGGTTATGGACATATCTCCAAAGATTGCCCTACCCGGAAAACTATGGTTCTTGTGGGTGACTTGGTGTATGAACAAGATAGTGAACCCGAGGATGAAGAGGGAGTAGAGGATGATGAGGAGGTTGATGATGGGGAGGTTGCAATGGAGGATGATGATGATGCCCATGCCTTCCTTGTTGTGAGGAGGAGGTTAGGAGCCATGTTTGTGGAGGATAGTGAGACTTTGCAAAGAGAGAACCTCTTCCATTCTAAATGCCGAGTCATGGGTCTCCTTTGTTCCATGATTATTGACTCGGGAAGTTGTGCCAATGTCATTAGCCAAACACTAGTTTCCCAATTGAAGATACCCACCTTGAAACACCCAAATCCTTATCGTTTGCAATGGCTTAGTGAGTGTGGTGAATTGAAGGTGGTCAAACAATGCATGATCAAGTTCAAGATAGGGAACTATGTGGATGAACACATGTTTGATGTTGTGCCTATGCAAGTATGCCACCTTCTATTTGGAAGGCCATGGCAATTTGATAGACATGTGGTTCATGATGGCCGTGCTAACACCTATACGGTTAAGCATGAGGGAAAGAAGTTTGTGCTTAAACCCTTAACTCCCAAACAAGTGAGTGATGATTACAAGCGGATGAGGGAGTTAAGAGAGGCTGCAAAGGCTAAGTTGGTTGTTGAGACTAGCCCTTTGTCCGAAAGCTTGGTGGCAATCCCACCATCTTATGGCGGTAGCATATGTGCCATGATGCCACCGGGCGAGATCTTGAAAGGAAATGATGGCAACAAACTACTCATATGCCTAGTGCACAAAGGTATGATTCTTACATCCGATCTTGATTTTTCCACTAACCCTTTGCCTAGTGTGTTTGAGAATGTTTTGAAGGATTTTGGGGACATGTTTCTGGATGAGATGCCGGATGGATTACCTCCTTTGAGGGGTATTGAACACCAAATCGACTTTGTCGCGGGATCACAAATCTCAAACAAACCGGCTTATAGGAGAAATCCGGAGGACACAAGAGAATTGCAAAAGCAAGTTGATGACTTGCTCACTAAAGGCTTGGTGAGGGAAAGCTTGAGTCTTTGTGCCGTACCCGTGATCCTTGTACCCAAAAAGGATGGCACTTGGAGGATGTGCGTTGATTGTCGGGCCGTGAACAAAACAATGGTAAATTACCGTCATCCCATACCCCGACTTGATGATATGTTAGATGAATTGAGTGGTTCATGTGTGTTTAGAAAAATAGACCTTAGGTCCGGTAACCATCAAATCGGGATGAAACCCGGGGATGAATGGAAAAACCGTATTCAAGACCAAGTTTGGTCTCTATGAATGGTTGGTGATGCCCTTTGGGCTCTCCAACACACCTAGTACTTTCATGAGGCTAATGAACCATGTTTAAAAGCCATTCATCAACAAGTTTGTGGTCGTCTACTGTGACGATATATTGATCTATAGTAAATCAATAGACGACCATGTTGATCACCTTAGGCAAGTTCTTGAAGTGTTGAGAGCCGAAAAGCTCTATGATAATTTTAAAAAGTGTGCCTTTGGTGTTAAGAAGGTAGTCTCCACTGGGTTTGTTGTGAGTGCCCAAGTAGTGGAGGTGGATGAGTCTAAGGTAGAGGCCATACGTGATTGGCCTACTCCTACTACCGTGACTCAAGTGAGAAGCTTTCATGGTCTTGCTAGTTTTTATAGACGATTTGGGAAAGGCTTTAGCTCCATTGACGCTCCACTCACCTAATTGTTGAAGAAGGACAAACTTTTTGTTTGGGGAGAGCCTCAAAAGAAGGCCTTCCAAGAATTGAAAAGTAGGTTCAGTACCGCCCCTCTATTGCAATTGCCCGACTTCGGAAAGTCATTTGAGGTTACATGTGATGACTCGGGGGTGGGAATTGGTGGTGTTTTAATGTAAGATGGAAAACCCATGGCCTACTTTAGTGAGAAATTGAGGGTGCATCTTTGAACTACTCTACGTATGACAAGGAGATGTACGCCTTGGTGAGAGCTCTTGCTCATTGGAAACACTACCTTTGGCCTAGAGAATTTGTGATTAAGAGTGACCATGAGTCACTCAAACATCTTAGGGGCCTAGAAAAATTGAACAAGCGTCATGCCAAGTGGGTAGAGGTCATTGAGTCCTTTCCCTATGTTATCCAATACAAGAAAGGGAAAGACAGTGTTGTGGCGGATGCACTTTCTCGGAAGTTTGCTCTAGCCACAACCCTTGCCTCCAAGCTCATGGGTTTTGAGAGCATTAAGTTGATGTATGCTCAAGACCCTAACCTAAAGAGCATTCACGAAGCTCTTGAAAAGGGAGAAAGGGTTGAAAAATACCAATGGGTTAATGGTTACATCTTCAAAAATTGTAAAGTGTGTGTTCCCGAGTCCTCTTGGAGGGAATTGTTGATTCGTGAAGCTCATTGTGGGGGCTTTATGGGACACTTTGGGAGGAACAAGACCTTGGCCATCCTAATGGAGCAATTCCATTAGCCAAAGATGGGGGTTCAAGTTGAAAATCTTTGCAAAAATTGCCTTGAGTGCAAGCATGCGAAATCTAAAGCTAACCCCCATGGTTTGTATACTCCTCTCCCCGTGCCTACTAGTCCGTGGGTCGATATATCAATAGATTTTGTGATGGGCTTGCCACGGTCTAGGGGGGCCATGATAGCATTTATGTTGTCGTGGATAGGTTCTCCAAAATGGCTCACTTCATTCCATGTAAGAAGTGTGGTGATGCACAACATGTTGCTTCTTTGTTCATTGATAATGTATTAAAGTTGCATGGTGTGCCTCAAACCATTGTAAGTGATAGGGACACCAAGTTCCTAAGCCATTTTTGGAGGAGCTTGTGGGGTGCTCTTGGCACCAAGCTCTTGTTTTCTACGTCCCACCACCCACAAACGGATGGACAAACCAAGGTGGTAAACTGGACTTTGGGTGCTCTTCTTAGAGCTATGACCCGAGGTAAGGCCGGGACGTGGATTGATACATTTCCTCTTATGGAGTTTGCCTATAATCATACTTCGCATAGCTTGATTGGTATGACTCCATTTGAATGCGTTTATGGTTTTGATCCCTTGATTCCCCTTGATCTAACCCCTTTGCCAAGGGAAATGGTTGCTAATTTTGAAGGGAAAAGCCGAGCAAAGGCTATGATGGAGCTCCATGCTAAAGCCAAGAAGAACTTGGAGGAAGCCTACGCCAAGGTTGCTTCCAAGAAGAACAAGGGAAGGAAGAAGCTTGAGCTCAAAAAGGGAGATTGGGTGTGGGTGCACTTCCGCAAAGAAAGGTTTCCGAACCTTAGGAAAGGGAAGTTGGCACCTCGTGGAGATGGACAGTTTCAAGTGCTTTCCAAGATCAACAACAACGCCAATGTGATGGATCTACCCGGTAAGTACAATGTGTCAAATACTTTTAATGTGACTGACTTGACCTCTTTTGATGTAGGGGATGGTGATGCTGGAGAGGAGGAAGCCATGGTTTCGAGGACGAAACCCTCCCAAGAAGGGGAGGATGATGCGGGGCATACTACCTCAAGGCCATTCACTAGGAGTCAAGCTAAGTTGATTCAAGACACCCATCTTCACTTGACTTGGAGGGACATGGAAGGAGGCTCCGAGAGTAGCTTGAAGATCATGCTTTTGAGTGCCATGGATGGAGGATCACCTAGGCCACTTGGAGAGGCATCCGGGGCACGTTTGGGAGCATTTCAAGAACCCCCAGGAACGGGCGGACCGCCTACTTTTTGACAGCTCTCTGGATTTTGGTCCGCCTACTAAGTGGGCAGACCGCCTAGTTGGGGCGCCTGTTTTCCTCTTTCTGCATTGAACAACTAGGCGGGGCGCCTAGTGCAAGGGGGAGGACCGCCCAAGCCCCTGAAGCATTGCGGGATTTCTAATTTTATTGCTATGCTTTGACTATTATAGCCCTACGTGGCCTTTATTATTTTAACCCACTTTGGGGGTATTTTAGGGCTTTCAATATGCATTAGTGCAGTCTATAAATACTTCACATAGCTTCATCAAACCTTAGCTTACCTTGAACATTGTTGAATGATGAATAGAGTTTATCTCTTGTTTATGAAGAAACCCTTTTGGTTGGCTTGAATTCACTAGCAGATCCTAGTTGAGTCTCGAACCGACACCCGATCATTCTACTTGCGAGTCCCGGGAGCGACTCGAAGGTGGTTGTATAGTGTAGGTCCATCTAGACGCCGATACGAGGGTATTACGGAACGAGTTCTCCGTAGTTACCTCGTAGGGAGTTCGAGAAGTGTCACGCTCTCCTATCTTTTTCATTCTCGCTCTCCTATCTTTTTCATTCATGTTATTTTGATCCTTATCATTACAACCATAAGACATCCTAATTGATCTTAGCAAGTAGATGGACATTAGTTGAATCCTACACTAAAGGTAAGCCTGTGGTACATCGTATATTGCATGTGAGTTCTTTTTTGAGAGTGAGTATTCCATCTATATGTGAACTTTTTGTTCATGTTCATTCTCTTTTGTGAATTCCTTCTCTAAACTTTGATTTGATTGTGAGGGCACATGATTTACGAGAAGCGAACTCTTTTACTAGTCTCTTGAATAGGGCGAGTACTTGCATGACTTGGGTGAGTGTGGAGTCGATTTGGGATTGGAAGGTTCATTTGATGCACCTGGTTATTTTTAAGTATTATTGGCATGGAAATTACTGTGAATAACTCATGGTTAGTGCATATGCAACTTGGTAAGTATTTGTATAAACCCAAGTCATTGTTGTGAATTGTTTTGGTGTATCTTTAATTCAAAGTACATGTTGCTCGAGGACAAGCAAAGTTTTAAGTTTTGGGTGTTTATACAAGGATAGATATCGTTATATTTACTATACTTTTGATATTTGCTAGTACCTTTAACTTAATCTCTCTCATTTAGTGTGTTTTATATTGTAGGGATTACATTGATGATATGATGCGTTCATGGAGCAAAACTATGGAAATCAAGCGTATTGATGTCTCAGTAGGAGCCCGAGGGTCTTGCGAATGAAGAAGAAATTAACAAGACAAAAGGACCAGCTGTAACAATCTCCCACAGTTTATTACACGTCGTGTGGGCATGCCATCTGCCCTAGTTTGTTGACACGACCCGGAATCTGGCTAGGCCGTACAGGCACCCGACACCCTTCCCTAGACCTGTCGGGCGAACCCTTACCAATTAAATTAGGAAAATAAATATAATTCAATTCATAAATAAGAACAAGACTTAGAAAAAAAAAACACTGACATACTGATACTCTAAGCTGTACAAAGAAATTACAGCTAACTACCCAGCATACTAGGTTTAGAGCTATCCAGACTAGACATCTAAGAGTAGGAAAGAAAACAGATACCTCCTGAAGGGAGCAAAATGCAACTGAAATAATAAACAATAAATTGGTGGCCATCCGGAATAAAAGTTGGCTCACACTGACAGTTGAAGTCGTCTTCGCTTCTGAACAATGTGGTGTACTCGATCCTAGAGTTAACCTGCCGAAGCGAAATAGATAGACAAGAACAAAAACCAAACAAGGGTGAGTCAAAAGGACTCAATAAGTGGGGCAGACTAGCCACCTCAAAGAATAGGATAGCTAGCCAGGGAGGAGAAACAGATAAACAAAACTCCACTTATTTAAATTATAAAAAGGCAGAGCCAGATGATAACTAGAAATACGTATGGAATGACAAACTCATCAACAACGAGGAACGTAAGATAACCAAAACATATAGCTATCCCGAACTCATCAACAATCAGAAATGCATCCTGTTGCGGCGTGCAACCCGATCCATATATTCATCATGTTGCGGCGTGAAAACCGATCCATATATTTATACTGTTGCAGTGTGCAACCCAATCCATATATTTATAACGTTGCGGGATGAAAACCGGTCCCCGCAACCCAGAATACGGGCCAGAAATATATAGGCAAACTGAGATATGTCCACGACATAGTATACATACCGCATACATAAAACACAACACAATACACACAATAGTCAGTATGCGGTGCAATGAGATGGGATGAATGCGGTACGATGCAATTCAGTCACATATGCCTGATATCTATCTCAGGCGCGGGTCTCTCATCGTCTACCAGGAGATATATGCAATAATGATCCTTCACCGGCTCGGTACTCTCATCGATTACCGGGAAGTATATGCAATAATGACCCTTCACCGGCTCGGGACTTTCATCGATTACCGGGAAGTATATGCAATAATGACCCTTCACCGGTGCAGGACTCTCATCGCCAACCAGGAAGTATATGCAATAATGACCCTTCACCGGTGCGGGACTCTCATCGCCAACCGGGAAGTATATGCAATGCTCAAAACCAGAGTGCAATGCTTATATTCTCAATGCAATACCAACAACGGGGCATAACATATAATATACAATGTAAATTCAAAGCTAAGGCGTAATGAGTACGCCTATCGGCAGCTACGCACGCAAGGAACACATGGTAAAAAAAATCTACGAGGCCAAGTGCCTCCAAAGAAATGGATATAAACATTTACCTCTTCTAAAAGTTAGTACGGCTAATCAACAACCGCTTTATCCCTTGGTTTCCTTGCCAAACGATCCCACTCTATTCAATAAGCAGAAAAATATATCAATTTAGACTAAAGGCTTCATTTCTCAAATTTTAGGGCAATCCGGTTAGGAACCTGATACCCTATTCGCATACGCAATACGCAGGCCAGGCCTAAGTATAGGGTTCAAAGTCACATAACCAAACCCAAAATAAATTACATTTATATGTTGTCCACAACTCACTGAGTACGAATATATAATCAATTCCATTATCGGGGTCCATTTGACCATTTAGACTATTAATTGAACTTATTAAAATGATGTCTAATATTCTAAGTTTTACCATTAAAATATATTCAAACACACGTAATAAACTCAAATAATATATTAGGATCATTACCTGAATGTTTCAGGATGAAAATACTATTTTTCTCCGTCTCTTTTCGCATTTTCTGGCATTTTTTTCCTACTGTGTCATTTCATTTTCTCTGCATCGTTTCTATTCTAATGTTTCTGTTTTTCTCCTAAGCTTCGAAAAGCTTTAGGATATATACTCCTTCCACCGCCCTTTTCATTTCAATATTTGTCCTTTTCCCTTTTTTTTGTTTTCTTTTATTTTATTTTCTTTTCTTACAAAAATTAAAATAGTACCCTCTGATATTTGAAATAATCCCAACTTTTGCATCCAAGTTGTACAAAATATATGTTGCATATTTGCTAAGGCGGATCTCGAATCGGGTTCTCGAAACTCAACATGCGAATTTAAATGAAAAAATGTCAAATTATTTAACTTTCGGCATTTTAGCGGAAACTAGCCGAACAACATCGAAATTCACTTTCGAAAAATCACAAAAGTCACAAATAATCATACGAACCGTAACGGCGCTTTCGGATTTTGAATCAGAGCTCATTCGCCAAAACCGAGTTCAAAAATCTCTTTTTAATATTTATTGACAAAAAAAACTGAAACCTTCTTCCGATGCCTACCAAACGAGGTATGATTTAGCTCAAATTTTACAGATATGTCCTAATGGACATTTCAAATATTTTAAATTATCGGCACGCCAATCGGAATCCTAAATTCTGAAACGACTGACCGAGGTCGTTTCATTCTCCTCCACTTAAACTCTCGTTCGTCCTCGAACGAGCCTAAATCTAAAGCAAGATTCACGCTGATAAGAAAAGAACTTGCACGACCTTCATAAACTATCCCACGGAATTTTTCTCATGATTACAGAATCAAAATTATAACACGAACACCGAACTCTTGGAATAAAACATATCTGGATAATATGATAACACCATTGCCCAACTTATTTCGACTAAAATGACCCTTCCTCGATCACGAGAGGAGAGTTCTACATTTTATAAGAAAAGATACACGGAACTTTGAATGGGTTAACATGATTCAGCCGATAATCCCTCTTCGATATACCTTTCGATATAGAACAGGTCGATGGAACTAAAAATTAGCTCACGCTTGATGCAATACGGGAGCTTTTGAAGTATCTTGTCACTACTCACTATAGAAGATTTGATGCAAGCTATATTATTTTTACGAACGCACCATGCAACATCTCAGTTGATGTAACTGTTGTTTCGCAAGCTCTCTGTGGGAATGTAGTTACTCATATCCTAATGTGTGTCAAATGTTTATCTGAACAAGGTCTATCATATAAGGATAATGATCATGCAAATACTACTGGATAGTATGACGCAGACCAGGAATGATCTTCAGACTGAACATCTACTTCAGGGTATTGTCTTTGAATTGGAAATATTATGACTTGAAAAGGTGAAAATAAAAGAGACATGTAATTGGATCATGAGCTGAGGCAGAATACCAGAAATAAAATTGATTACATGTGCACTTATTACGCTAAAGTAACTTCTCAAAGAGTTGAGGTGTGAAGGAGATATGCCAATGATGGATGGACGACAAGCTGCACTAGACCTTTGACTCTAAATTTTCATGAAGTAAAACAACGTCAGTATGAGGATCCAGTTCTATTTGAATATAGACAGATAGCCAGAAGAAAATCGAAATCACCATACAGGGTTACTACTGACGGTGTTCTCATGTATAAAAGATAGACTTTGTATTTCTGATGTTGCAGATTGGACAGATTATGATAGAGGCACATTATTCCAAATACACTGTTCATCCAGGTTCGATTAAGATGTACCATGATCTTAAGCAGATTTATTGGTGGGACGGAATAAAGTGTGACATAGCAGAATTTGTGGCTCAGTGTTCTAATTGCCACCAAGTTAAAGTCGTGTCATCTTTCCAGACTTTATACTTTCAGCCGATAGGTACATATATATGATCCAGTCACCAGCTTATCTCTGTCACTAATAGATTATTAGTGGGTCTAGCAATGTTCGACACTCATTGTAGGTTTCTGTCGTGGCCTTACTTTGGGTCGTGAGAAAAGTGGTATCAACACCATAGAGATTTAATATTGCCATTCTGTATTTGGAGGAAGACTCCTCCACTTAAAGCACAAACTCATGTAGCCATTTGAATAGGAATAAGCACCCTCGCACAGTCTATTGGACTAAAGAAGATTTGGCTAAAAGCTGAACGTAGGCAAACCTAAGCTACCAACTACCCTTTCGAGTTGCCAAACAGCTGCAACTCTCAAGTTCACAACTCCATACCTTTTCCGTAAACACCACCGCCTGATGGATGGTACTTCTATATAAAAAGTTCGGCAGAGTTTCCCCTAAAACTAGATGATCCGCAAAAACAGAACCAGCACTATACTGTACATGGGAATGGATACCCGGATAAACTGATATCCAAAACAATAATATGCTTACCCGGCTACAATAACACGTACTCTAGCTCAACACAGGGAACGTCACAAGCGGCTACCAATCGCCCAAGCTCACTAGTGCCAGAAGAAGAAGAAATGGAAATAGATCGAGGATAGAAATAATTAGAGCTTCAGGAAATTCATCTTCTTCTTTGCTTGGCTACCAAAGCTAGACTACTTCTGAGTCAGGCGAGCCAAAGAATCGCAATTGAAGAGATAGATATTAAATAAGCTTTATGGAAAAACATCCATACCAATTTAACCTCCCAATAAGAAGGAAACTCTGACAATTTACCAGAATACCCTTTTATAACTAAGACAAGCTCATAGATTAACATGACTCTACTAGAATCTCGAACCAAGAGGGGACACATAGATTGAGCATTACTTACTAGCCACTTTACACCGGAAGAAACAACGACACTTCCTGATGGTGACGAATAAGAATCCCATCATCCAACCAACACGGAATTCCGAGAAGAGAGGTAAACTGACTTGACATAACAACAGAAGGTGGCACAGCAAGATGCCAAGCAGACAATGCCGCCACTCACTCCCAAATCTCTCACATTTATACCAGAAAAACTAGTAGGGTCTCATAAATGCCAGGAATACATACCAGAAGCTCACCCCTCTACCGCAACCGATTCTTAATTGAAACAACATCCAATGAAACCATGGTAAGATAAACGAAGTCCAGACCGATTGGAAGAATCAAATCTTACTCACATATAATGGAAGAAGAAATACATGGGTGTGCTACATCGGATATCTCAGCATCCTACCAGACTGGCAGTTCATAGGACTGCCTCTGCAGCTGAACTGAGCCACTACCCTAATAATCACCTTCTGAAGAACCATTTCTCCGGCTGATTGAGATCTAAATGAAATCGCATGCGACTGCGCAAGCACCTGATGACAAGAGAAAAGACGACTGCCTACTTGCCAGAGTAAGGGAGAACTCCACCAAAGATGACAGGTTCGCGACAATGATAATACTTTTTTAGTTAAAATGTAAGCTGGACAGATTGTTGATAGCTACAAAGAGAAAAACTGGGTCTGATATTGACGAACTACTGCCGTACTCTGAGAATCACGCTCTACAAGCTGAGATATCTTGGAAGATGACCTCCCAAAATGATCTAAACTCTTACCTCCAAATGAGGTACCATGGTTGCCCACTAGGGCCACGGGATCTCTTGCTCTCCCGCTCTAACTCTTCCCGCTCTAACTTATGGTATGCCTCATACCTTCGGGCAATATCAACAACAATATCAAATGAAATCCCGACCTCAATCTCTCGAGCCATCTGGGATCTCAAGGAAAAAGAAAGGTCATCAATAAATCTTTGAATCTCTCGAAAGGCTCATGGACTAGTTCAAATGCATATTCAGCCATTTTATAGAGTTCAATCTCATATTCTGAAACACCAATAGCCTATCCGACAGGCTACCCTGTCCAATCCACTCAAACTGGCAACAATTTTCATCTCGCTCGCTACTCGAAAGGAACTTTTCCACGAATCTAGAAGAAAAACCAAACCAAGTTAGCTAATAAGAGAGCGGTCCACCACTCCAGGGCTGGACCTTGAAACTGGAAAGCAGAATAATCAACACTATACCGCTCGATATAACCAAGAGCCTGAAGGATATGCTGACATCATTGTATTTTAAAAATTTACGCAAGGATTATCTGATGCATGGCTTAAGAACATCAGAAGGTTCAACCGCGTAAAATAATACAACCTATTCGGACACTCGGACCGAGCCATTACTCAGGCTAACTAACCAGCCAGAATAACTAGAGGCACAACACATGCTGTCTCCGGAACATAATTCACTGCAGCAATATTGAGAACCGAAAAAGGAGCTCCCTCAGATCGAACGTCTGCACATGCGGCAACCTGATAGGCTGTCCAACGAATAATAGGTTTTTGCGGTATCTGCGTCACCAAGATTCTCGTGAAAGCATCGTAGAGAGCCAAGGGAACCACAAGGCCCTGCTCCCTTACCCATCGCGAGCTCGTACATCCGAAAGTAGATCATCAGCACGATAAAAAACTCTCGGGGCTTCGTCAGTACTAGCCCTAGACTAGACTGCTTCGTCTTGAACTCATACCGTTTGTTGATTCGTCGCACGTAGGTTCACAATTTCCATAAAGGAATTAATGAATTAACGAAAATACTTTTGAATCCTAGAACGACGCACGATCATAAATGAAGGAAGTGAAACTTCCTAAAAGCCATCATAGCCTCTCGTAGATAAGTACGGACATTTATGTACCCATCAGCGAGACTCTACTAGATACTGTCTTAGTCTGGATACACTCTAAGCCAGGCTCTGATACCAACTGACACGACCCAGAATCCGGCTTGGCCGTGCGGGCACCCGACATCCTCCCCTAGACCTGTCGGGCGAACCCTTACCAATTAAATTAGTAAAATAAATATAATTCAATTCATAAATAAGAACAGGACTTAGAAAAAAAACACTGACATACTGATACCTCTAAGCTGTACAAAAGAAATTACAGCTAACTACCCAGCATACTAGGTTTAGAGCTATCTAGACTAGACATATAAGAGTACGAAAGAAAACAGATACCTCCTGAAGAGAGCAAAATGCAACTGAAATAATAAAAAATAAATTGGTGGCCATCCGGAATAAAAGCTGGCTCACACTGACAGCTGAAGTCATCTTCGCTCCTCAACAATGTGGTGAACTCGATCCTTGAGTGAACCTGCCGAAACAAAATAGATAGACAAGAACAAACAACAAACAAGGGTGAGTCAAAAGGACTGAATAAGTGGGGCAGACTAGCCACCTCAAGAATAGGATAGCTAGCCAGGGAGGAGAAACAGATAAACAAAATTTCATTTATTTAAATTATAAAAAGGCAGATCCAGATGATAACTAGAAACACGTATGGAATGACAAACTCATCAACAACGAGGAATGTAGGATAACCAAAACATATAGGTATCCCGAACTCATCAACAATCAGAAATACATCTTGTTGCGGCGTGCAACCCGATCCATATATTCATCATGTTGCGGCGTGCAACCCAATCCATATATTTATACCGTTGCGGCGTGCAACCCGATCCATATATTTATAACGTTACGGCGTGCAACCCGGTCCCCGCAACCCAGAATATGGGCCAGAAATATATAGGCAAACTGAGATATGTCCACGACATAGTATACATACTGCATACATAAAACACAACACAATACACACAATAGTCAGTATGCGGTGCAATGAGATGGGATGAATGCGGTACGATGCAATGCAGTCGCATATGCCTGATACCTATCTCTGGCGCGGGTCTCTCATTGTCTACCAGGAGATATATGCAATAATGATCCTTCACCGGCTCGGGACTCTCATCGATTACCGGAAAGTATATGCAATGATGACCTTTCACCGGCTCGGGACTCTCATCGATTACCGGGAAGTATATGCAATGATGACCCTTCATCGGCACGGGACTCTCATCGATTACCGGGAAGTATTTGCAATGATGACCCTTCACCGGCTCGGGACTCTCATCGATTACCGGGAAGTATATGCAATAATGACCCTTCACCGGTGCGGGACTCTCATCGCTAACCGGGAAGTATTTGCAATAATGACCTTTCACCTGTGCGGGACTCTCATCGCCAACCGGGAAGTATACGCAAAGCTCAAAACCAGAGTGCAATGCTCATATTCTCAATGCAATACCAACAACGGGGCATAACATATAATATACAATGTAAATTCAATGCTAAGGCATAATGAGTGCGCCTATCGGCAGATACGCACGCAAGGAACACATGGTAAAAAAAATCCACGAGGCCAAGTGCCTCCAAAGAAATGGATATAAACACTTAACTCTTCCAAAAGTTAGTACGGCTAATCAACAACCGCTTTATCCCTTGGTTTCCTTGTCAAACGATCCCACTCTATTGAATAAGCAGAAAAATATATGAATTTAGACTAAAGGCTACATTTCTCACATCTTAGGGCAATCCGGTTAGGAACCTGATACCCTATTCACATACGCAATACGCAGGCCAGGCCTATGTATAGGGTTCAAAGCCACATAACCAAACCCAAAATAAATTACATTTATATGTTGCGCACAACTCACTGAGTACGAATATATAATCAATTCCATTATCGGGGTCCATTTGACCCTTTAAACTATTAATTGAACTTATTAAAACGATGTCTAATATTTCAAGTTTTACCATTGAAATATATTCAAACATACGTAGTAAACTCAAATAATATATTAGGATCATTACCTGAATGTTTCAGGATGAAAATACTATTTTTCTCCGGCTCTTTTTGCATTTTCTGGCATTTTTTTTCCTACTGCGTCATTTCATTTTCTCTGCATCGTTTCTATTCTAATGTTTCTGTTTTTCTCCTAAGCTTCGAAAAGCTTTAGGATATATACTCCTTCCATCGCCCTTTTCATTTCTATATTTGTCCTTTTCCCTTTTTTTTATTTTCTTTTATTTTATTTTCTTTTCTTAACGAAAATTAAAATAGTACCCTCTGATATTCGAAATAATTCCAACTTTTGCATACAAGTTGTACAAAATATATGTTGCATACTTGCTAAGGCGGATCTCGAATCGGGTTCTCGAAACTCAACATGCGAATTTAAATGAAAAAAGGTCAAATTATTTAACTTTCGGCATTTTAGCGGAAACTAGCCGAACAACATCGAAATTCACTTTCGAAAAATCACAAAAGTAACAAATAATCATACGAACCGTAACGGCGCTTTCGGATTTTGAATCGGAGCTCATTCGCCAAAACCGAGCTTCGAAATATCTTTTTAATATTTATTGACAATAAAAACTGAAACCTTTTTCCGATGCCTACCAAACGAGGTCTGATTTAGCTCAAATTTTACAGACAGGTCCTAATGGATATTTCAAATATTCTAAAATTATCGGCACGCCAATCGGAGTCCTAACTTCCGAAACGACTGACCGAGGTCATTTCATTTGTAGAGTCCTACGGTTTGTTTGCTAATCAAAATAGCAGACAATGGGCTTCACGTTTTTGCTGATCGGCATACAGCCTTATCATGCTTCACGTTTTGTTGCATGGTGTTCAGCCCCATCATGCTAAACTTCTGCACAGAGCGAGCTTTAGATGGCTATTCCAAGGGCAGTTTCATCCTATATGAAATCCTATGCTATAAATGCATCTTGGAACCCAATTGGATGAGACTTTTTGCCAATATTACACCCAAAGGAGGAAATGGAGAGAGAAGAACAAGATTCGAGGCTTTTTCTCATCCAACCGTCGCCTTTTTTGTAGATTTACATGCTTATAATTTATTGTTGTCTTAGAATACTTCCATGTGGCTAAATCACTCATTATAGGATTGATTGAACCACTTTAATACTTGTATGTTAAGAATTGTTATTTTAATAAATAAAATTTCAATTCTTCCTATTTAAGTATTTACGTTTTGTTAGCTATTGATTAGAAAGGTCCCAAATTGATTGTCCCTATTAGTCTTGTATCTCTAGGGATAGAATCATTAGTTAGGATTAAACACTTAGCAATATTTCAACCTAAAACAAAGGCATTACTTAGGTTGTTAAAAAGGTGATTTGTGATCATTGATCCCTGTATGAACAATAATTGTAGTCCTACATATTTTCATTAAGTAAATAGAAAATTTGTCAGTGAAAGTTGCAATTATTATACGAAAGGGAGTAGTTTTGTATTTGGAGCGAGGGTTCAATAGGAAGAAGAAAGTTGAATTCGTTAAAGCATTATTCTAACACAACAATAGGAGCTGGGTAGATCAATCCTAGGTTTTACATCCCTTGAATAGTATCTATTTCTTTGACGGCCTTTAGCCTATGAATATTATATTCACATGTTCTTTACGTGAATAGCTTCCGACAAAGCATACTTACTATGACGAAGCCTTAATATGCACTTCTGTTTTTATTCTCTAATAGTGGGTTGCGATGTCATTTAGGGGTAGGAGGATTCCGCCCTAGAAGCAGGAGGAGTTCGCTCCATACATGCATCCTATATCATATTAAGAGTAGGAGAATTCTGTCCTAGAGTAGAAGGATTACACTCCATTCATTTTGGCACATTGACCTCATTGCATCATATTTCATTCATTCAATTCCATAACATGAGTTTGCTAATTATATGTGACTATATATATTGACTTATATGTACATTAGTTATTTGTTCTACTTGTTATTTGTTTCTAATTCCCTAGCTAGTCTATCTATTCTTTGAGGTAGATAGCTAGCCCCTACGCATTTAGTCCTTTTAACTCACTTCCTATCTGTTTCTATTTTGGTTTTTGTTGTTGCACCGTATTTTTCTGAATTGCTAGGTTTGAAGGTCGGGTTCGACTAGGTAACTCGTTTAAGTTTGTTTTAGAGTTGCCACCTAATGAATTAGCTAGGCATATTAGGGCACTTACTTTGTGTCTAAGTTTGCTAGATAACTATGGGTAAGTCTACTTAACATGAGATTCTAGGTTAGAGGTTCTAATATCCCGAAAAGAAGGTGTTAGGCACTTTTAGAGACCCACGAAAAGCGGTCCCGACCGGACTAAACAATTGGGATTCAAAAATTATTTAAAGCAAACAAACAATTTCCACTATCATTTTACAATACAAGATGATTTGCATATAAAATAAAATAAGTATTTGTCTTCTTCTCGGACGATGTCTTCCTTGTTTCGTCTGAATGTACCTTGCATGTGAAACAAAGGAATAGTATGAATTATACGCAAAAGAATTAATAGTAAATGATATAATAAATTGAAATAAAATTAATAATCTTGAAATGTTTTTTCCTCCCCAAACGTGTCGTCTCGTAACGAGTTTTGTCAAGAAGTACCTCGCAAAAAGCATTGTCTTTTAATGGACTTCATCCAAGTGTACATCGCCTATAATATAAAAATAGTTAGTACAATAATAATTAAATTTAATGAGAGAGAAAATAGAAAACTAATAAAATAAACCAGAGTAAAATAAAAAGAAAACAATAAAATTTTGAAAATGTTTAGGCTCATATTTGTAGTGGATTGGATAGGGGTTGGCGATAGGGATGGCAGGTGGGGCGGGGCGGGTGCGGGGCGTGGCGGGTTTGGACCTATGTGGGTATGTGCAGGTGCGGGTTTATGCGGGTGCGGTGCGGTGCGGGGCGGGTTTCAAACCAATATTTTAAAACTTAATGCGGTGCGGGATGGGTTTCGGATTTTTGCGGGTTTATGCGGGTTTTACATCAAATATTATTCAAATACATAATAATATCAAATACTATCCAAATGAAAGTTCTTTTGGTCCAAAGAAGTACAAATTGTTAATGTAAATTTAGGTTGTTCCAACTTCCAACTACAAAAATAATGACTTATAATATGTTGATGATAAAGTGGTTGTTTTGTACTTTTCTTTGGTGAATAGTTGTATCAAAAAACATGTTTGAGGCTTTTATATTAGTACTAATGTTGGTTGTCGTATTAGAGCCCTTAATTAAAAAAATATATAAAACAAACAAAAAAATTGAAAAAAAAGTTAGCGAGCTGCGGGGCAGGGCGGGTATGCACGGGTCTTCGCGGGTGCGGGTCTGTGCGGGTATAAATTATATGCGGGGCGGGGCGGATTTAAATTTAGTGGGTTTAAAGAAACCCCGCCCCGCACCCGCACCGCCCTGCACCATTTTCCATTCCTAGTTGGCGATACCGCTACGGCTACAAACACGTTAGTCGATCGTGTTGTCATGCCAATTATGGATCCCGTTGCCTATCCCGCTTTTTTTGCAATAAAATTTATATTTATATTGTCATCGCCTATTTTGTGTTTGGAGGGGTAAAAATCATAAGAGACTATGTTGTTGCAATCATGACGCAACTCTACTTGTCTACAAATTGTCATTGGGTGTGCAGTGTCATGTTCAAATCAGTCTATAGGCTTCAAATTGATTATTTTTTATTTGCCAGCAAATAATGTACTCCCTCCGTCCCAATTTATGTGGCACCATTTCCTTTTTTGTTTGTCCCAAAATAAGTGGCATCTTTCTTTATTTGACAACTATTTAATGCATCATCTCTATTTTACCCTTGTTGGGCCCTACATGCTTTTAAACCTACCAATAACTTTTTTATTACTCAAATCTTCTCTCTCTTACTTTTTTAAGGGTAAAATTGATACTTAACAAGGTCAATCTCTATTTTCTTAAACTCCGTGCCCGATCAAATGGTGCCACATAAATTGAGACGGAGGGAGTAATATTTGCTCGAAAAGTCCCGCGGAGTGTAGTGTCTATTCCAAACATCAGTCTATGTTAAAAATTCCACAAAGGGTCTCAAGAAGTGTAAGGGTGTCTATTGACCCGGTCCGGTCCGGTCCCGGTTCGGCTTGTCCGGTCCGGTCCGGTCCGGTGTTTTGTTGGCAAAAAAAAATCTGTCACCGGCCCGGTTCCGGTCCGGTGCACCGGTGCAATTGCACCAATGCCGGATCGGAACCGGAACCGGCAGCCGGATATTGTACCGGTCCCGATCCGGTTTGATCCGGTTCGGTTCGGTTCGTTAATTATTATTTTTTTTGTTTTAAATTAAATTTTTTATTTTTTAAAATACTAAAATCTAAATAAACAACACAAAACACATATAATATATTCAACAATACACACATTACATTATGTTGGAAAATGAAAATGCATAATTAGAAAATAAAAACATGAAAATAGACTAGAAATTAGAAAAATACATAAATTTTCAAGTTCATCGACTCAACACTGACCCAACTCAATCATCAGTCATCAGTCATCACGTGGTTGCAGATATTTGCCACCAGCACGAGCTGCCCATTCGGGGTCATGATGGTTTTCCAAGTGGGTCTTAAACCTCATTGTCCCTCCAGTATTTGTTCCATCTTCCCAATTCCAAACTTTCTGACAAAGAGTACATTGAGCTTTGCCGGTATCATTATTTTTTGTGATAAATTCCCAAACTTCGGATCATTTAGTTCTTTTTGGAGCAGCAGACGGACCTACGTTAGTAACACCTTGAACTTGATTTGCATTATTTGCATTTGCAGCCATGTTGATAGAAAATTTAATAAAATAGCTTTTTTTTTTAAGAGAAATGAATAGAAAATATTGAATTGTTATTAATTTGATGAAATATGGGAGTATTTATAGGCAAAATAGGTAGGGGAGGGTTGTAGGGGCGTTTATGGGTGTGGGGGTGGGAAAAATAGCCGTTGCCAACGGCTATTTTTCAAAATGGAGCGGATTTGGACATAAATTTGAAGTGGGCCGGTCCGGTCCGGTTCCGGTCCGGTCCGGTCCTGATGTAGGAAATCAAACGCGGAAAGTAAAAGATAAAGAACGAGACGTAACTCGATCTCTAATCCCAAGTAGCAACGGAGAACTTGTTCCGATACACCCCGAGAGAAGGACAAGAACACCTACGCTATGCAACTACCCTCGAGCTAACGCGAGCACGCAAGTAGAATGGTCGGAGAGGAAGAGTATTCATCTAGATCCGCTAGAAGACATACAAGTCCAAGATCAAAGGGTTTCATTCAATACCAAGAGCCATGCTCATGTTCAATGTTCAACATTCATCAATATCAATAATAAGCTAACTGTAAAATAAGCTAGGCTTGGGTATTTATAGTGTTTTCCCAAGCTTACACAAAGACTTAATTACCCTTACTAATAAGGTTCACCAAATAAGCCACGTAGGGCAAAACAGTCAAAGAAACATAAATTCAGTAGCTAGGAGGGGCGCCTGGGGCTGGGAGGGGCGCCTGGAATATGCTGAAGCCAGGCGGGGCGCCTGGAGCTAGGCGGGGCGCCTGGCTTGGCCTTCAGCTAGGCTGGGCGCCTGAAACTAGGCGGGGCGCCTGGGCCTTAGGCAGTGAGCTCCCTAGGCGGGGCGCCTGGGCTAGGCGGGGCGCCTAGCTCTGCTGGGCTCTCTTCTTCCTTAGGCGTGAGGCCTAGTTTGAGCACCCGGAATGGCTTCCAATCGCTTCCTTCTTCAAGGCCCTTCCTCACCAAGTGTAAATGCGCTTCTTGGACATCCTTGGCTTGGCTCCGAGTGAATGGTCGTCTTGTGGTGGATTGCCCGGCATCATCCTCCCCCTCTTGAGAAGATTTCGTCCTCGAAATCGAGGCATCATCATCCACGACCCCTTCATTACCTACATCCAAAGGAACCAAGTCACAAACATTGAAAGTATTAGAAACTTGATACTCACTTGGCAAGTCGATCACGTAGGCGTTGTTGTTTATCTTTGAGAGCACTTGGAATGGACCATCACCACGGGGTGCTAACTTCCCTTTTCTAAGGTTTGGAAACCTTTCTTTCCGGAAGTGCACCCACACATAGTCACCCTTCTTGAGTTCCACCTTCTTGCGTCCTTTGTTTTTCTTGGAAGCAACCTTAGCATAGGCTTCCTCCAAATTCTTCTTCGCCTTGGCATGGAGTTCCATCATTGCTTTTGCTCTAGCTTTACCTTCAAAATTAACAACCATTTCCCTTGGCAAAGGGGTTAGATCAAGGGGAATCAAGGGGTTAAAACCATACACACACTCGAATGGAGTCATGCCAATCATTCTATGCACGGTTCGATTGTAGGCAAACTCCATAAGAGGTAGCTTATCTATCCAAGTCCCACCCTTACCTCGGGTCATGGCTCTAAGAAGAGCACCCAAGGTTCGGTTCACCACTTCGGTTTGCCCATCGGTTTGGGGGTGGTGGGACGAAGAAAACAAGAGTTTGGTGCCAAGGGCACCCCATAAACTCCTCCAAAAATGACTTAGGAACTTAGTGTCCCTATCACTCACTATGGTTTGAGGCACACCATGCAATTTCAAGATATTATCAATAAACAAGGTTGCAACATGTTGTGCATCATCACATTTACGACATGGAATGAAATGAGCCATTTTGGAGAACCTATCCACAACAACATAAATGCTATCATGGCCCCCCCTAGTCCTCGGTAATCCCATCACAAAATCCATCGAGATATCCAACCATGGACTAGTAGGTACGGGGAGTGGGGTATACAAACCATGGGAGTTCGACTTGGACTTAGCAACCTTGCATTCAAGACAAGAGTTGCAAAGTTTTTCAACATGAGTCCCCATTTTTGGCCAATGGAATTGTTCCCGAAGGATGGCCAAGGTCTTGTCCCGACCAAAATGACCCATGAGTCCTCCACAATGTGCCTCTCGCACAAGCAATTCTCTCCATGAGGACTCGGGTATGCACACTTTACCATTCTTAAAGATATATCCATTAACCCATTGGTATTTCTCAACTCTCTCCCCCTTCTCTAGAGTGTCAAGGACACTCTTTAGCTTTGGGTCATGAGCATACATCAATTTAATGCTCTCAAACCCCATGAGCTTAGAGGTGAGAATGGTGGCTAGAGTAAACTTTCTCGAAAGCGCATCCGCCACCACATTGTCCTTCCCTTTCTTATATTGAATCACATAGGGAAAGGACTCAATGAATTCAACCCACTTGGCATGTCTCTTATTGAGCTTCTCTTGGCCTCTCAAATGCTTGAGTGACTCATGGTCACTCTTGATTACAAACTCACGAGGCCAAAGATAGTGTTGCCAATGGGCAAGGGCTCTCACAAGGGCATACAACTCCTTGTCATATGTCGAATAATTCAAGGAGGCCCCCTTCAACTTCTCACTAAAGTAGGCGATGGGTTTGCTATCTTGCATTAATACACCACCAATTCCCACCCCCGAGGCATCACATTCAACCTTAAATGCCTTTCCGAAGTCGGGCAATTGCAACAGAGGGGCGGTACTCAACCTACTTTTCAATTCATGGAAGGCCTTCTCTTGAGGCTCTCCCCAAACAAACGGTTGGTCTTTCTTCACCAATTCGGTGAGTGGAGCGGCAATGGAGCTAAAGTCCCTCACAAATCGCCTATAAAAGCTTGCGAGACCATGAAAGCTCCTCACTTGAGTCACGGTAGTAGGAGTAGGCCAATCACGTATGGCCTCTACCTTAGACTCATCCACCTCCACTCCTTGGGCACTCACAACAAACCCAAGAAAGACAACCTTACCCACACCAAAGGCACACTTTTTGAAATTAGCATAGAGCTTTTCGGCTCTCAAAGCATCAAGCACTTGCCTAAGGTGGTCAACATGTTCATCCATTGTCTTACTATAAATCAAGATATCATCAAAATAGACAACAACAAACTTGTTGATAAAAGACTTCAAAACATGATTCATGAGTCGCATGAAAGTGCTAGGTGCGTTGGAAAGCCCGAAGGGCATTACCAACCATTCATAGAGACCGAATTTGGTCTTGAATGCGGTTTTCCATTCATCCCCGGGTTTCATCCGGATTTGATGGTAACCGGACCTAAGGTCGATTTTGGAAAAGACACACGACCCACTCAATTCATCCAACATATCATCAAGCCGCGGAATAGGGTGACGGTACTTGACCGTTATCTTATTCACGGCTCGGCAATCTACACACATTCTCCAAGTGCCGTCTTTCTTTGGGACAAGAATGACCGGTACGGCACAAGGACTCAAACTCTCCCTTACCAAGCCTTTGGAAAGCAAGTCATCAACTTGTTTTTGCAACTCCCTTGTATCCTCGGGATTGCTTCTATAGGCCGGCTTGTTCGGGATTTGAGAGCCCGGAATAAAGTCAATTTGATGTTCAATACCTCTCAAGGGAGGTAAGCCATCGGGCATCTCATCCGGGAACATGTCCCCAAAGTTTTCCAAGACATTTTTCAAAGCACTAGGCATAGGGCTAGAAGAAAAATCACAATTAGAGTTAAGGATCATACCTTTGTGCACTAGGCATAGGAGAAACTTGGTGCCATCATTACCTTTCAAGAGCTCGCCCGGTTGCATCATGGCACACATGCCACCGGTAGATGAAGTAGGTGGGATTGCCACCATGCTTTTGGACAAAGGGCTAGTCTCAATGAGTGACTTAGCCTTTGCCACCTCCCTCAACTCCTTCATTTTCTTGTAGTCATCACTTACTTGCTTAGGAGTGAGAGGTTTAAGCACAAATCTCTTCCCTTCATGTTTGACCGTGTAAGTGTTGACACGACCATCATGCACCACTTGCCTATCGAATTGCCATGGCCTCCCTAAGAGTAGGTGGCATGCTTGCATAGGCACAACGTCAAACAAATGCTCATCAACATAACTACCCATTCTAAACTTGATCATGGCTTGTTTCATCACCTTAAGCTCTCCACATTCACTAAGCCATTGTAACCGGTAAGGTTTAGGATGCTTCATGGTAGTCAACTTCAATTGAGCCACTAGTGATTGACTCACTACATTTGCACAACTTCCGGAATCAATTATCATAGAGCAAACAACATCTTTGACCCGGCACCTAGCATGGAAAAGATTTTCCCTTTGCAAGGTTTCACTATCTTCCACAATCATAGCTCCTAGGCTCCGTCTCACAACCAAGAAAGTATGAGGATCCTCCTCCTCCATCGTATCATCAAGCAAATCATTCTCCTCTACTCCCTCATCTCCCTCTACTCCCTCTACTCCCTCATCCTCCGATTCACTCTCTTTCTCATATGCATCATTGCCCACAACAATCATGGTCCTCTTTGTAGGACACTCCCTAGCAAAGTGACCATACCCCTTGCACTTGTGGCATTGTATTGAAGAAGAAGTAGGAGCATGTAGTTGAGTCTTAGAGTTACCTCTCACATTAGATGTGTTCTTCTCATACGGCCTTTTCACATCCTTGGTGGCATTTGCACCACTTGTTCCACTTGCACTTGGGAACCTTGCATTTGTAGTAGGAGGCTTCCAATCCTTCGGTTTGCTTGTTGGAGTAGTAGTGCTACTCTTGTAGCGAAGGAATTTCTCCTCTTTGAGCCATTTCTCGGCCTCAACCGCATCTTCACATAGCTTGTAATGATCATCATATTTGTGGAACTTCAATTGTGAAGCTATGTCTCGGTTCAAGCCTCCTTTGAAACGGATCATGGCCGTCTCATTGTCTTCATCATCCAAGTCTAGAGTCATCCGGACTTGTTCAAACTCATTGAAGTACTCCCCAACCGACTTGGAACCTTGTTTCAATTCATAGAGACGCTTTTGTTGGTCCACTCGGTATTGGTTAGTCAAGTACTTTTCATCCATCACACGGATCAACTCATCCCAAGTAAGATTAAGAACCATCCCCATCCTCCTTCTATTCCTCTTTACCGACTCCCACCATGTAGAAGCAAAGGACTCAAAGGTAGAGATAGCATACTTAGTCTTCTTCAATTCGGGCATGTCATTGGTGTCAAATATACGTTCCATGGACAACTTCCAATCAAGGTACTCCACCGGATCACTACTCCCTTTGAAAGGAGGAATAGTAATCTTCACACTATTAAGATTGTTGTTGTTGTCACGACCCCCACGGAATGGCTCCGGTTGGCCCCCATAGTGGTCTTCATTCACACCATACTCCCTTCGCGCATTCCCTCCAACAAATCCCATAGGTGGCCCTCGACCTCGGCCCCTACCTCGATCCACATTACGACCCCAATTCATACCACGTCTCGGTTGAAAGTGGTCATCAAGCCCATACATATCATCACCATACTCGGCTTCCTCCCCTTCTTGAGCTTCTTCGACTTGCTCAAGAGGTTGCACATTTCGGATGGGCCTTGGTAATGGGATGTTTCTTGGAGGATTATCCAAGATACGGGGAATGCCCGCTCGTTCAATTCTCTCTCGATCTTCCTTTACCCGTTGTTGATTGAGCAATTCAACAACTTGCTCCGGGGTAAAGGTAGGGCTACTCGAGCCTTCTCCGGCCTCAATTTGGACACTCGGGGTCCCCTTTTCAATTGGGACACTCGGGGTCCCTTGGTCACCTTGGGTACTCGAAGCACCCTTTTCAAGTGACTCAATCCGTTGAGTCATAACATCCATCTTGGCAAGAAGGCTAGCCAAGGCCTCCTTGATGAAATCTTGACCCTCGTTGGCCATTGTACCTACAAAGAAAAGAAACAAGCGTTAGTTAAAACACCTCACTCGCTCCCTCACTTGTGTTCACTCGGATCACTCTTTTGGGTGGCGGTGGATATTTCACTCAACTTGTAGTCCCAAAGCTTCACGTAGATGATTAGCAACTCCTCAACTCAACTAAACTATTCACGAGTCACGCACACTCCGGGGTGAGTGGAGTGAATGGGACTCAATGAACGCTAGGCACTTTGAAGTGAAGGACTTGAGTTAAAAGAGTCTACGCTTTTCCTTAGAAATCTACTCTCCTTGCTAGGCACGAATCACTTAAGAGCAATCAAAGGGTTAGCACTATTCAAGTAGATCGGTTACTCAAATTAGTACTAACTAGATGTTATGTTATCAAACAAAGGGAAATACCTACGAAAATCTACCCGAAACAATGCGTTCAGCACTCAGGAGGGGCGCCTGAAACTCAGGTGGGGCGCCTGGGTTGTGCTGTGTTCCAGGCGGGGCGCCTGGGTCTAGGCGGGGCGCCTGGGACTTAGGCAGTAGTCAAGTCAGGCGGGGCGCCTGGCTTAGGCGGGGCGCCTAGCCTGAAGCTTTTTCCAACTCGTTCCAAACTCGTTTCAAGTCGATTTTCAAGCCTCAAATCCGATGTTTTCAACTTGTTTTCACAATCCAATGATACCCAAAGTTGTGTTTGATCTTCCTTAACAAAACCCAATCAAATTTTCAATCAAACAATCAATCAAATCAGGATTCAATCTCAAGAACTCAAGAACACAAGGGTTTATCAAAAGGGTTTCAACAAGGATTGTGATTCATCAAAGTAGGTGTTAATCATGTTCAAATCCCACAAAATTGGTACCGAATTGTTTGTCTTTCAATGAAGTTCAATCCCCAATAACAAGTTTCCAATCAAACATCAATCCAACCCAAGAATCAAGCCAAAATTCATCAAGAACAAGTTCTTCAAGGGTTTAAGGGGTTTTGGGGTTTCAATTTTTCAAACTTCACCAATTCCAACAATTTTGGTACCCAAGTAACGGGAAATCAATCACGATCAAGAATCCATAACACCCATATCACAAATCATCCAATTCAACAAGTTACACCAAATTTTTGTATTTTTCAATTTTTCAATTTTTTTGTAATTTTCTCCTTTCTAATAACTTCAACAACAAGAAAAACTAAAAGAAGATACTAGGCACGAAGAATCAAGGGTCGGGGGTTTGTAGAAACAAAACCCGAGCCTTGCTCTGATACCAAATGATGTAGGAAATCAAACGCGGAAAGTAAAAGATAAAGAACGAGACGTAACTCGATCTCTAATCCCAAGTAGCAACGGAGAACTTGTTCCGATACACCCCGAGAGAAGGACAAGAACACCTACGCTATGCAACTACCCTCGAGCTAACGCGAGCACGCAAGTAGAATGGTCGGAGAGGAAGAGTATTCATCTAGATCCGCTAGAAGACATACAAGTCCAAGATCAAAGGGTTTCATTCAATACCAAGAGCCATGCTCATGTTCAATGTTCAACATTCATCAATATCAATAATAAGCTAACTGTAAAATAAGCTAGGCTTGGGTATTTATAGTGTTTTCCCAAGCTTACACAAAGACTTAATTACCCTTACTAATAAGGTTCACCAAATAAGCCACGTAGGGCAAAACAGTCAAAGAAACATAAATTCAGTAGCTAGGAGGGGCGCCTGGGGCTGGGAGGGGCGCCTGGAATATGCTGAAGCCAGGCGGGGCGCCTGGAGCTAGGCGGGGCGCCTGGCTTGGCCTTCAGCTAGGCTGGGCGCCTGAAACTAGGCGGGGCGCCTGGGCCTTAGGCAGTGAGCTCCCTAGGCGGGGCGCCTGGGCTAGGCGGGGCGCCTAGCTCTGCTGGGCTCTCTTCTTCCTTAGGCGTGAGGCCTAGTTTGAGCACCCGGAATGGCTTCCAATCGCTTCCTTCTTCAAGGCCCTTCCTCACCAAGTGTAAATGCGCTTCTTGGACATCCTTGGCTTGGCTCCGAGTGAATGGTCGTCTTGTGGTGGATTGCCCGGCATCAGGTCCGGTCCGGTCCGGCCCGGTTTTGTCGGTTTCTGTTTTTTTTTTTTTGTTTTTTGTTTTTTGGTTATTTGTTTTGTTTAAATTTTAGTTTTATTTAATAACTTTTATATAATACTAGTAATCTAGTATTAAAATATTAACTATTATGTAATGTAGTATTTTAGTATTATAAAAGTATAATTGAGTAGTTTTTTATAAAACTTAGTAATCTAGTATAACTTAATAAATTGTTATTTTTTCAAACTTAATACTAAGTTAGTAGTATAATAGTATTTAGTATTTTAGTATTTTAGTTTTTAGTATTTAGTATTTAGTTTTTAGTTTTTAGTATTTTAGTATTTAGTATTTTAGTATTTAGTATTTTAGTATTGAATTGCAAAGAGGTAACTTAATAGCAAAGGATACTTGAGAATATAACAAAGGATTTACTTAATAGCAAGGCGTAACGCATTTTATTGAATAATGGATAATGGTTGATTTTTTGCAAAGTACATAGATATTAAATTGCAAAAACTACATATTAATAAAAAAACTTCTCATTTTCTGAATAATTTCGTCTGGCACCTCTGGAGGAACCGGTGGCAAAGAGTCATCTTGTTCATATTCAGTTTCATTGTCCAAACTTCCATCGCCTGATAAAATTTCTGATGATGCTTCTGAATCGGCTACTTTATCTTCTGCAAATCCAAAATTTCTTCGCTCCGATCTAATCCAATCTCTGAATAATACGGCCGTCTCCATTGCTTCTTCCTTCAATGAATGTCTATGATCTCCAATTTGTAATCTTCCTTGGCTAAACGCGCTTTCTGAAGCAACAGATGATGCTTGAATAGTTAGAATATCCCGCGCCATTTTTGCTAAAACTGGAAACTGTGCTTGTTGATCCTTCCAAAATGGCAGTAGTTGATCGCTTCCAAAATACTCAATTTCCTTGCAACCATGAAGTAAATAAACATCCAGCTCGTTGAACCCTCCGCTGCTACTCGACTGCCTGCTAGAAAGCCTTTGATTAAGGCTGGAAAAACTTCCCAATCCGGTTGCAGGTCTTTTGGGAGCCTGCGTTGAACTTGATCCAGCTCCACTTGGAACACTTGGAACAACATTATCAGCTGCACTCCTATACCTTTCATAAATCCGTTGGCAATCTACAATTACCTGCGCACAAACTGTTTCTACACTTGGTGTTTCTTCATCAGTAATTCTCAAATTCCCATAAATTTCTCTAATGAGCATTTCCGTATTAAAACGTTTAAAACATGGATGTAATACAGATGCAATGTAATAAAGTGGTGGAATCGGAAAAAAATATTTTTTAAATTTTTCAAGCATTGCTTCTACCGCAACTTCATAACCAGGCACTACTCTATAATCGTTAAGTAATTCTGCTATTCCAGCTATAAAATACAACATGGTAGTGATTGTAGGATAATATTGACCGGAAAATTCTTTAGTAGCATAAAAAAACTTTGCTAAAAATTGAAGAAGACGCTCAACATCTTGCCAATCTGTTTCTTCTAGGTGATACACGTCAGCTACTTTGCGATTAAAATAATTAGTAATAGGCACTCGTAAAGTGTAAGCAACATTCAAAGAGTCATATACAGTGTTCCACCTAGTTGAAACTTCCTTTGGAACTTTTCTAGGAGCTATACCTTCTTTCAGACAATCTACTTGAAAGTCCCTCCATCTATCCGGTTTTTTAGATTTAAAAATATAACTAATTGCGAGTTTAACCTTCATAATAGTAGGATCAAATAACTTAAGTCCATCTTTTACAACTAAATTATATATATGACATGCACATCTAACATGAAACAATTCTTCAAAAGGGGGATGCAATGCGGGTATTAACTTAGTAATAGCATAATCATTGTTAGTTGCATTATCAAGAGTTATACTTAAAACTTTATCACTAAGATAATACGCCTTACAAATATCCGAAACTTCTCCCTTAATAAAATTTCCCGTGTGTGGTTCATCGACAGCAGAATATGCTAAAATTCTTTTTTGCATTACCCAGTTAAGATCTATCCAATGATAAGTAACTGTTAAATACTCATACCCATTAACACCACGACCCAAATCAGAAGTAAGACAAACTCTACAATCAAAGTGATAAAATATATATCGTAAATATTGTCTATATTCATTTTTAAATTTTATAATATCAGTTCTAACCGTAGTTTTTGGAAAACCTTGAAAAGATGGATTATATACGGTTTGAATATAACGAATAAAACCTTGACAAGAAGCAAATGTAAAAGGTAAGCACTCTACCGCAATCATTTTTGCCATTTGTTCCCTATCTTTCTTTTTATCATAATGCAAAAGCCCCCCCGTCACTGGGTTAATTTCCTGTTGGATTCCACTACCTTGCGATGGAGCCATTCTATTCCCTGAACGAGGGCCACCCGCCCTTGCTTCCCATTTTTCCTTATGATGGTTTTCTAAGTGTGTTCTCAACTTTCCCGTCCCACTATTATGGCTGCCGGTTTTAAATTCCCAAACTTTTTTACAAATATTACATTTAGCTTTCTGAGCCGGAATATCTTTAGTCATAAATTGCCACACATCCGATCTTTCGGGTCGTGCATATCGTTCTCTACTAGGAGGCATAGGTGGTAATTCAGTTTCTTCATGTTGTTCGCCTTGAAATTGACTAGTGGGTGTTTCATCTAAATTAGCCCCTTCGGTAAACTCTTCATATTGTGTCTCTAACATATCATTATCTAGTGGTGCACCAACATTTATATCATGCAAAAATTGCGAGTCATCTTCCTGAGTAAAATCATCTAGAAGAGAAGGAGCGCTAGAAGTACCAACTGGTCTTTTACCTAAAGCACGACTACGTCTATCATCCCCCCCCCCCCCCGGTTAGAAGCACTTGATCTAAGACCGCTACCCGTACGCCCAGTAATTGATCTCCAAATTCCAGACATTTTTTATAATTACTAAAATATGCTTCAAACAAATTACTAAAATATGCTACAAACAATAATATTGCACAAAAATAAAATAGATAATAAAAAGTAAGAGCGAGTTTACTTGATATCGTGAACTTAGAATGTAGAACTTAGGAAGTGAAAGTTGAAACTTGACCGGAACCGCACCGAACAATATTTCCACTTTACTCCAAATATTTTTTTAGTATGCAATTTAGCAAATAGCCTTTTGTAGAAATAAGAGAGATTGATAGAGATTTAGAGAGAATATTAGAGAAATTGTGAATAAATTGATGAAAAATGATGGTATTTATAGAAAAAATAGATAGGGGGGGTATGGGGGCGCCCTAGGGGGGTGGGGGGGCCAAAATAGCCGTTTTTGGCCGTTGGGGCAACGGCCAAAAGTGAAATAGTCGTTGCCCAACGGCTAGTTTTCGCAAGCCCATCAGGTCAGCCGGTCCGGTCCGGTTCCGGTCCGGTCCGGTCCGGTTCCGGTCCATTTTGGTCCGGTTCGTCCGGTCCATTTTGGACGTGCCGGATCGAAACCGGGTCGAATTTTTTTTTTTTATATTTGGCCCGATTTGAGCCGGTCCGGACCGGTTTCCGGTCTGGTCCGGTTCGGCCCGGCCCAAACCGGGCTATTAGACAGCCTTAAAGAAGTGTTAATAGTGTCACTGTACAGTAAGGTCCAAATTTGGAGCAAAGCCAACGTCAATTAGGTAATATCTGTCCAAGGAACATCAAGCTTCACAAAGAAAATGAATGTTAGGCAGAAAGTTTCATTAAACCATTAACCCAATTAGTCGAACAAAAGAAACGACAGTAGCATGAACGAGAGAGGAGCGACTGCCGCTGACTGCTTTTACGGTGAGGAAGCCGCGGTGTCGCTGCCAGTGCCCCCTTTTTTGAACTTTTGGTTCTCCACTACTAACGATGTTGTGTCTTTTTCCTCACTGTACCATTTTTCGATCTCCCTTTTTTACTTCAATAACCAACGAACAAGGTGAAATTGAACCAAAAAAAAAAAAAGATGACTCGCAACGTTGCTACTCCACTTTTCGATCTATGATATCAATTTGGAAAAGAAGAATTGGGATCGGGACCCCTCTGGTTTTGTATGATTGTGTGTATTGTATTTTCTGGTGTCTCCACCACAATAATGGTGGTGGTTTGGTTTCTCCATCATGTTTTTACTGTTGTCCCGTTCTATCATCACTTTTCTCCTGTTTTTGTTTGGTGTGTGTATATGAGGTTATGTATCAGAGATGTGGAGGTGTGTGTCTTTGTACTCTTCCCGATCTGTATATATGTGTGTAATGGTGTGTATGTCTGATCTTTGTATGTATTTTTCGGTGGTAGTGGTGGCTTTATCACTGCCCCTGTTTTTCGATCTTTGGTACTGCCACTCCCCTCGTTTTTCCCTCACTAGTGTCTGTCAATTGTGTTAAGTGGTGGTGTTAAATAGTTGATTTTGGCTAATTGTCCAACGGTCAAAAAGTCAAAAATGGAGAAGATTAAGGGCAAATATTTAGGGAGATTAGGGAGTGATTTGGGAGATATGTCTGATGAATTTAGTCAAAAAAGGGAAAAGAAGGGGTGTGTGTCTAATAAAGGGAGGGGGATAAAAGGGATTCTCTTCCTTTCCTATTTTTTTGCTTCAAATGTTTAAAAATGTATAGGAAAAGAAATGAGGAAGGATGAAAAGAAATTTTTTCTTTCAAACAAGAAAAATTAAATAAAGGGAACATATTTGGTCATGAATTTGGTCCGAGTTCAAGATAAAAGAGGATTTTAATAAAAAAGTAGGAAAAGAGATACTTTTTGATGCCGGGCAACCCGTCACTAGACCCTTTACTCGGAGTCAAGCTAAAAAGGTTCAAGAGGTGCATTTATACTTGGAGAGGAAGGGCCTCGAAGATGGAAGCGATTGGAAGCCATACCGGATGATCAAGGCACAAGAGCCAAGCATGGAAAAGCCGGGCGCCCCGCCTCAACCACCAGGCGCTCCGCCCTTAGTAGGCGGCCACCAGGCGCTCCGCCCAGACCACCTCACTGGTCATTTGGATGGGCGCTCCGCCCGATTTGCTGAAGGACGGGATTTTAAGTTCGTAAAGACCATTTTGACCCTACGTGGTCTTTTAACTTAAAGGCTAATGTGTGGGCACTATAGACCTTTTACTTAGTGCTTGAAAACCTCTATAAATAGCTAGATAACTTATTTCATTCCGTAGCTTATTATTGATGATTAAAGGACCTTGTTGAGAGTTGAACTCTTGTGAATGAATGAAACAACCTTATTTGAGAATTGTTTTTCTTCTAGCGGATCCAGATGAATACCATTCCCTCCCCGATCATTCTACTTGCGGGTTCTAGTTACCTCGAGGGTAGTTGCCTAGTATAGGTGTTCCTTGACAATCTCCCAGGGTATATCGAAACAAGTTCTTCGCTGCTACTTGGGTTATTTGTTCGAGCCACGTCTCGCTTTTATCTTGTTTTATCTTTTCCGCATTTTCCCTACATCATTTGGTATCAGAGCAAGGCTCGGGCTTTATTTCTACAAACCCCGACCCTTGATTCTTCATGCCTACATTAGTTTCTTGTTGTTGAAGTTATTGAAAGATGAAAAATACAAAAAAAAATGAAAAAGTGAAAATCAAAAATTGATCATAACTTTTTGGTGTGCTCGATTCTTGTTATAGGTGTTATGGAATATTGATCCTTGTTGAAAACCCGATGTTTTGATTCCAAAAGCACGTGGTTTGGATTGGAATTACGAAATTTGAAATTTGAAAACCCCAAAAAAATTGTTAAACCCTTTTAAACCCTTGTTCTTGATGATTTGTGGTTGATTCATGGGTTGGATGATTGTTGATTTGGTTATAGGGGTTTGTTCTACTTTGAAAAACAAACAATTTGAAACAAATATCGTGTGATTTGGAGTTGTATAACATCATGTTTGAAGAATCGAAATCCACTTTGAAACCCTTGTTGAAACCCCAACTTGAAACTTTGAATCATGATTGTGCTTTGGTTGTTGGTTGTTTGGGGGTGAAAACCATTGGGGTTTGAAGATTATAGCAATATACAACTTTGGATACCTTGGATTTGTGCAAAACACATTGAAATCGACCCAAAAATTGGATTGAAATTGAAGAAAATGGAGTTGGAAACCCAGGTGTTCGTCGCCCAGGCGCTCCGCCCACTCACTGGGCGCTCCGCCTGACCACCCTCACTGGTGGTTTCGTCAGGCGCTCCGCCTGCTTGCACTGGGCGTTCCGCCTAGTGTCTGAAGGATTGGAATTTGGCAGTTTTTCCTAGGTTTTGTTGCTTCTTTGTTTGACTAACTTCGAACTAGTGTTTATCTAAGTAATCTTCCTACTTAATTTGCACTAGTCCATTGAGCTTTTAGGTGATTCGTGCATTAGTTGGAGAGTAGAACTCCAAGAATATTCGTAGATCCTTTTGACTCAAGTCCTCCCATCAAAGTGCTTAGCGTTCATTGAGTCACATTAACTCCACTCACCCCGGAGTGCACTTGACTCGTGGATAGCTTTATTGAGTTAAGGGATTGTTATTCATCTACGTGAAGCTTTTGGACTACAAGTCGAGTGAAATATCAACCACCACTAAATGAGTGAACCGAGTGAAACACAAGTGAGTGAGTGTGTGAGGTGATTGCACTAACGTTTGTTCTTCTTGTAGGTACAATGGCCAACGAAGGTGAAGATTTTATAAAGAATGCTTTGGCTAGTCTCCTTGCTAAGATGGATATCATGAAACAAAGGATTGAATCTCTTGAAAAGGGGGCTTCAAGTACCCAGGGTGATTAATGGACGCCGAGTGTCCACGATGATAAAGGGACCCCGAGTGTCCAAGTTGAGAAAGGGACCCCGAATGTCCAAGTTGAAGCCGGCGAAGGCTTAAGTAGTCCTACCTTTACCCCGGAACAAGTTGTTGAGTTGCTTAATCAACAGCGGGTAAAGGAAGATCGTGAGAGATATGAGCAAATGCTGGGCAATACCCAACGAGTGGGCATTCCCCACCTAGGGATCAACCCTAACCTTATGGACAATCCCCAAAGGAATGTTCCTCTTCCAATGGCCATTCGAAATGTGCAACCTCTTGATCAAGTTGGAGAAGATCAAGAAGTGGAGGAGGAAGAGTATGTTGGAGGTGACTATGGAGCTCCTAATCCGAATGCGAGAGCCATGAATTGGGGACGTAATGTTGATAGGGGTAGAGGCCGAGATCGAGGGCCACCCATAGGGGTTGATAGAGATGTTGGAGGGAATGTTAGAAGGGTTTGGTGGTTATGGAGGCAACTTTGGAGGCCAACCGGAGCCTTACCAAGGGGGTCATGATAACAACAATCTTAATAGTGTGAAGCTCACTATTCCTTCCTTCAAGGGGAGTAGTGACCCGGTGGAGTACATTGATTGGAAATTGGCTATGGAGAGAATATTTGACACCAATGATATGCCCGAAGAGAAGAAGGCCAAGTATGCAATATATTCTTTTGAATCATTTGCTTCTACTTGGTGGGAATCAGACAAGAGAAATAGAAGAAGGAATGCTATGGCAATCAATTTGACTTGGGGTGAATTGATTCGTGTGATGGATGAGAAGTATTTGACTCACCAATACCATATAGACCAATACAAGCGTCTCTATGAGTTGAAGAAAGGTTACAAGACGGTTGGGGAGTACTTCAATGAATTTGAGAAAGTCCGAATGACCCTAGACTTGGATGGGGAAGAGGATGAGCAAGCCATGATTAGATTTCGAAGTGGTTTGAATTGGGACATAGCTTCACAATTGAAGTTTCACAAGTATGAAGACCACTATGAGCTATGCAAAGATGCGGTTGAAGCCGACAAGAGTAGCACTCCTACTCCCATGAGTAAGCCAAAAGAGTGGAAGACTCCTACTCCAAATACAAAATTCCCAAATGCAAGTGGTACAAGTGGTGCAAGTGCAAGCAAAGATGTGAAGAAGCCTTATGAGAAGTACACACCAAATGTGGGAGGTAACTCTAAAACTCAATTGAACACTCCTACTTCTTCTTCTAATCAATGCCACAAATGCAAGGGGTATGGTCATCTTGCTAGGGAGTGTCCTTCCAAAAAGACTATGATGTTAGTGGATGATGGTGCTATTGAGCAAGATAGTGAACTGGAGGATGAGGGAGTAGAGGGAGATGAGGTGGATGATGTGAAGGAGGATACAGTGGAGGATGATGATCTTCATGCTTTCCTAGTTGTGAAGAGGAGTTTAGGAGCTATGCTTGTGGAGGATAGTGAGACCTTGCAAAGGAAAAACCTCTTCTATGCTAGATGCCGAGTAATGGGTGTTGTTTGTTCCATGATCATTGACTCGGGAAGTCGTGCTAATGTTGTTAGTCAAACACTAGTTTCCCAATTGAAATTACCCACTTTGAAACACCCCAAAACTTATCGTTTGCAATGGCTTAGTGAGTGTGGGGAGCTAAAGGTGGTGAAGCAAGTAATGATTAAGTTCAAAATGGGGAACTATGTGGATGAACACATGTTTGATGTGGTGCCTATGCAAACATGCCACCTTCTATTTGGAAGGCCATGGTAATTTGATAGACATGTGGTTCATGATGGCCGTGTCAATACTTATACGGTCAAGCATGAGGGAAAGAAATTTGTGCTTAAACCCTTAACTCCCAAGCAAGTAAGTGAAGATTACAAGCGAATGAGGAAGTTAAGAGAGGCGGTAAAGGCTAAGTCAGTTGTTGACACTAGTCCTTTGGCCGAGAGCTTGGTGGTGACTCCACCATCTTCTACCGGTAGCATATGTGCCATGATGCAACCGGGTGAAATTTTGAGAGGAAATGATGGCAACAATCTACTCATTTGCCTAGTGCACAAAGGTATGATTCTTACTTCCGAATTTGATTATTTTTCTAACCCTTTGCCTAGTGCCTTTGAAAATGTGTTGAAGGATTTTGGTAACATGTTCCCGAATGAGATGTCGTATGGTGTACCTCCCTTGAGGAGAATTGAACATCAAATTGACTTTATCCCGGGATCTCAAATCCCAAACAAGCCGGCCTATAGAAGCAATCCCGAGGATACAAAGGAGTTGTAAAGGCAAGTGGATGAATTGCTTACCAAAGGCTTGATGAGAGAGAGCTTGAGTCTGTGTGTCGTGCCCGTCATTCTTATCCCAAAGAAAGATGGCACATAGAGGATGTCTGTGGATTGTCGTGCTGTCAACAAAATCACGGTAAAGTATCGACATCCCATACCTCGTTTAGATGATATGTTAGATGAACTTAGTGGTTCTAGCATCTTTTCGAATATAGACCTTAGGTCCGGTTACCATCAAATCCGGATGAAACCCGGGGATGAATGGAAAACCGCATTCAAGACCAAGTTTGATCTATATGAATGGTTGGTAATGCCCTTTGGCCTCTCCAACGCACCTAGTACTTTCATTAGGTTAATGAACCATGTGATAAAACCATTCATCAATAAATTTGTAGTCGTCTACTTTGATGATATATTGATCTATAGCAAATCAATAGACAACCATGTTGATCATTTAAGGCAAGTGCTTGAAGTGTTGAGAGCCGAAAAGCTCTATGCTAATTTTAAGAAATGTGCCTTTGGTGTTGAAACGGTAGTCTTTCTTGGGTTTGTTGTGAGTGCCCAAGGAGTGGAAGTGGATGAGTCCAAGGTAGAGTCATACGTGATTTGCCTACTCATACCACCGTGACTCAAGTGAGGAGCTTTCATGGTCTTGCTAGTTTCTATAGACGATTTGTGAATGACTTTAGCTCCATTGCCGCTCAACTCACCGAATTGGTGAAGAAGGACAAACCTTTTGTGTGGGGAGAGCCTCAAGAAAAGGCCATCCAAGAATTGAAAAGTAGGTTGAGTACCGCCTCTCTATTGCAATTGCCCGACTTCGGAAAGGCATTTGAGGTTGAATGTGATGCCTCGGGGGTGGGAATTGGTAGTGTTTTAATGCAAGATGCACCCATAGCCTACTTTAGTGAAAAATTGAAGGGTGCCTCCTTGAATTACTCTGCGTATGACAAGGAGTTGTATGCCTAGTGAGAGCTCTTGTTCATTGGCAACATTACCTTTGGCCTAGAGAATTTTTTATTAAGAGTGATCATGAGTCACTCAAACATCTTAAGGGCCAAGAGAAGTTGAACAAGAGGGATGCCAAGTGGGTAGAGTTCACTGAGTCTTTTCCCTATGTCATTCAATATAAGAAAGGGAAAGACAATGTCGTGGCGGATGCACTTTCTAAGAAGTTTTCTCTTGCCAGTACTCTTGCCTCCAAGCTCATGGGTTTTGAGAGTATCAAGTTGATGTATGCTCATGACCCTAAGCTAAAGAGCATTCATGAAGCTCTTGAGAAAGGAGAAAGAGTTGAGAAATGCCAATGGGTTAATGGCTATATCTTTAAAAATGGTAAAGTTTGCATTCCCGAGTCCTTATGGAGAGAATTTCTTGTGTAAGAAGCATATTGTGGAGGACTCATGGGTCACTTTGGTAGGGATAGAACCTTGGCCATTCTCATGGAGCAATTCCATTGGCCGAAAATGGGGACACAAGTTGAGAGACTTTGCAATTCGTGTCTTGAGTGCAAGTATGCTAAGTCCAAGTCGAATCCCCATGGTTTGTATACCCCTCTCCTCGTACCTACTAGCCCGTGGATGGATATATCTATGGATTTTGTCATGGGATTACCACGGACTAGGGGGGACATGATAGCATTTATGTTGTTATATATAGGTTCTCCAAGATGGCTCACTTCATACCATGTGAAAAGTGTGATGATGCACAACATGTTGCTTTCTTGTTCATTGACAATGTGTTAAAGTTGCATGGTATGCCTCAAACCATTGCAAGTGATAGGGATACTAAGTTCCTTAGCCATTTTTGGAGGAGTTTATGGGGGTGCCCGTGGCACCAAGCTCTTGTTCTCTATGTCCCACCACCCTCAAACCGATGGCCAAACCGAGGTGGTAAACCGAACTTTAGGTGCTCTTCTTAGAGCCATCACCTGAGGTAAGGGTGGGACTTGGATAGACAAGTTACCTCTTATGGAGTTTGCCTACAATCGCACCGTGCATAGAATGATTGGCATGACCCCATTCGAGTGGGTGTATGGTTTTAACCCCTTGATTCCCCTTGAGCTAACCCCTTTTCCAAGGGAAATGGTTGTTAATTTTGAAGGTAAAGCTAGAGCCAAGGCTTTGGTGGAGCTACATGCTAAGGCGAAGAGGAACTTGAAGGAAGCTTTTGAGAAGATTGCCTCCAAGAAAAACAAGGGACGCAAGAAGGTGGAACTCAAGAAGGGTGACTATGTGTGGGTGCACTTCTGAAAAGAAAGGTTTCCGAACCATAGGAAAGGAAAGTTGGCACCCCGTGGAGATGGACCCTTCCAAGTGCTTTCAAAGATCAAAAACAATGCATATGTGGTCGACTTGCCAAGTGAGTATAATGTATCTAACACTTTTAATGTGGCTGACTTGACTCCTCTTGTTGTAGGAGATGATGGACCCGAGGGCGATGATGCTTGGATTTCGAGGATGAAATCTTCCAAAGAAGGGGATGATGATGCCGGGCAACCCATCACTAGACCTTTTACTCGGAGTCAAGCTAAGAAGGTTCAAGTGGTGCATTTAAACTTGGAGAGGAAGGGCCTCGAAGATGGAAGCGATTGGAAGCCATACCGGATGATCAAGGCACAAGCGCCAAGCATGGAACAGCTGGGCGCCCTGTCCTAACAACCAGGCGCTCCGCCCTGAGTAGGCAGCCACCAGGCGCTCTGCCCAGCTGTGGGGTGCTCTGCCCGGACCACCTCACTGGTCATTTAGGTGGGCGCTCTGCCCGATTTGCTGAAGGACGGGATTTTAAGTGCTTAAAGACTATTTTGACCCTGCGCAGTCTTTTAACTTAAAGCCTAATGTGTGGGAACTATAGACCTTTTACTTAGTGCTTGAAAGCCTCTATAAATAGCTAGATAGCTTATTTCATTTCTTAGCTTATTATTGATGATTAAAGAACCTTGTTGAGAGTTGAACTCTAGTGAATGAATGAAACAACCTTTTTTGGGAATTATTTTTCTTCTAGCGGATCTAGATGAATTCCATTCCCTCCCCGATCATTCTACTTGCGGGTTCTAGTTAGCTCGATGGTAGTTGCCTAGTGTAGGTGTTCCTTGACGATCTCCCGGGGTGTATCAAAACAAGTTTTTCGTTGCTACTTGGATTATTTGTTCGAGCCACGTCTCGCTTTTATCTTGTTTTATCTTTTCCGCGTTTTCCCTACATCACTTTTGAAATGTAAATGATTATAATAAGATAAGGATATTTAAGTGCAAAATATTTCAAATTAAATGATAGGTGGTGAATAAAACTCAGACTGGACATTTAACTAGACTGATATCTTAACTTAAAGGTGCTGAATAATTAAGATATGTCGACGCCCTTTTTTTCCGAACCGGTTAGAGTTCAAAAAAGGGGCTCGATTTATTGGAACTCGCGGGTAAGCCTTGGAGTCGCCACCTAACATATTTTTTAACTAGACGTATTAGGGCACCTACTTTGTTTCTAGCCTATTTTTATATTAACTCCGAAATTTGATCTACGAACCGAAAATTTTGAGTAAGGGTTCAAATTAACCCAAGAGAAAGGTCTTAGGCACCTCTCAAATTCCACCAAGTGTGGTTCACGACAGGACTAAATAATTGGGATTAAAATAATAAATTAAAGTAAAACAAACAAGAAATTTCCACTAATATTCTATAATACAAATAATTTGCATGAAAAATACATATTCATCTTCTCAAATGTCTTCATTCTTAGCAAATTCTATCTTAAATATTCCTTGAAAAGAAAACGAATAATTAGTCCGAATGTACCTCGCAAAAAATATAAAACGAATTAGTGTTAAAATTAAATAAGTAAAAAAAATAGAATAAAGTAATAAAAAAAATAATAATAATATATAAAATAAATAAATAATAATAATAATAATAATATATAGAATAATAATAATAATAATAATAATAATAATAATAATAATAAAAAGAGAATAGATTTTTTAAAGGTTTTAGTCTCAGATTTCGTCGTATCGGGTAGAGGTTTAAGGACGTCGATACGGCTTCAAACAACGGTGGTCGGCCGTGTTGCCATGCCAGGTACCGATCCTACACACTCTGTGCTCATTTTGCAAAGCGTATACGTAGCATCATCGCCTATTCTTTTTGGGGATATGGGACGGTATAAACGTAACGGGACTGCTTAGGCCTCCAAACGTCATTGGCCATATAGTATCTATTTCAAATCAGTCCTAAGCCTCACAATTAGTATTTTTCATAGGCATGTACAGTACGTATTATGTCTACCGGGGGCAATGTATAGTATCAGATCATATAGAAGAGACCCCCCTTTTATGTCGCTGATTATTTTTTGCCAAGATGGGAGAGATGAGATTAACAGATGGAGACGTTAGGTGCTGATTTTCCCCAATAAAACGGTTCTTTAAAGAGAGATTGAGTAATATGGGGTGAGGAGATTAGGAGATAATAGTTTGATTTTGTGGGAATCTGTAAGGCACGAAATGCATTGTATATTTAAAATAAAAGAGAACGTATTTGGCAAGAATTGTGGCCAGGTGCAAAGAAATTTGCATTCAAATTAACATGTCAATATTATGAAATGAAAATGAGTGGTATGACATTTTTACCGAACGTTTTATAGACTTCTATTTAATTTAAAAGTGCAAGATAAAAGATTAGAAATAAAATGTGCATAAATTATATATACAATAGAAGAGAAATATGCACACATAAAACAATTGAGGTCAACTTAAGTTAAATACGTATAAATAGTCACACATAATTATAAAACGCTATTTATGCAGTAAATTATGCGAATAGCCATAGTTTCACAAATAGACAAAATGATGCAAATTATATAATATAATCATAGTTAAAAATATATAATGTATAAATAGGAGATAACACATGCAAATGCATGCTTTCTAATACGAATATCACTCAAACAGTCAATATTTCACCTTTAAATTAAATATAGCTAATTATAGAAAAAGGAGGGATAAAATTGGGTGTCAATAGCTGCCCCTCTTTGCCCGGGAATGCTGAGAAGAATCTTCAGGCAAAAATAGTTGACAGAGTAGCCAATTTTGTCACGACGAGCAGGCAAAAAAAATACTTGAAAGGAGAATAGGAGTTTCGGGGGGGTATTTTTGGCCGAACCCCGGTCTCTGAGTTGCCTACATATCTCAGGTCTCATGAGAATTAGGCCGTGTGTAGTTCTAGAATGACATGTTGCCTGTGTGAGATGTTTATGACGCATGATTGAGGTGTCAAGAATGAACTTGTCCAAGTATGCGAAGTTCAAATTTTTGTATGCTTTGCCTCTTGGCGAGATAAATGATTGAAGAATAAAGCAGAGGCACTATCGAAGATGAGATATCGTCAATAGATCGAGCGTGGGAATACAGCTTGTAATCACCCTAGTTATGAAGATTTGGTGCACGACAACCCCATAAAGAGGAGTTTACACGGACATAGTTTCCACTTCATCTCGATAAATGAGTCATCTTGCCTTCAATATTGTCTTGAATGAGCTGGGGAATATTGAGGAGTAAAGCACAATAAGTATGCACGATTCAAACCGATGGGCCCGATTAAGCACGGAAACACGCACGATCGACAAAGATAGGGTTGAATAGGAAGGAACACAAACTGGAATCCAATCAGGAATGAAAGATTAGGTGGATCACTTGTGCAAGTATGGAAATAAAGATATGAGTGTTTTGGAACTTGGTAAAATAGAGAGTTCGCGGGTATAGCAAAAACATTGTCTGTGAGATTAAGCTTCTTGAATGGTATTCGAGAATGGTGCATAGTATGCATTTGGGGTTTTTCGGTTGCACAAATTCATGTGCGATAGTGATTTTCTGGGGAGCAAGTGTAAGGGTATGTGAAATTGAGTAGAGGTTTTGTCAAGGGGTTTGTCAAGAGATCGGAGATTTCCCTGCAGTAAAATAGAGATAAGTGCAAATAGAGATAAAGATAAAAAAAACTCCCCTGTTGAGCTGAGTAGTTGTCTTGTCTGTTTTCAGGTGTTTTGAGTGCTAGGAAATATATGCTTCTCCTCTGGGTATACTCATTTAGGTGCTTGTCAGGAGATAATTGTTTTTCATGTCGGGTTGTATACTCTAGGACACTGTCACGCTGTTTCCTTTCGTCGGGAGAAATTTGTCTGCTCGTCGGGAGCTATTTACCTGCTCGTCAGGAGCTACTAAGTGCCTCACGTTAGGAGATATTGTCTGCTCTTCAGGAGCTAATTGTCTGTTGCGTTGGGCTGTGTACCCTGCAAACAAAAAATAAAGTGCATGTCGCAGAGCTGTGTACCCTGCGAACAAAAAGTAAAGTACCTGTCGCCGGGCTTTGTACCCTGCGAACAAAAAGTAAAGGGCCTATCGCGCCAGGCTGTGTACCCTGCAAACAAAAAGTAAAGTGAAGTGCTAAAAATAAAATGTCATTATCATATCTGCAACGCTGCTAGGAAAGTCGCCGTTTTTCTACTTTTATAGTGATTTCATGAATGTTGGGCCTTGGTCAAGCTTTCTTCGATGAACTCCCAGTTTTTGTACTTCGCCTCTCTTGAAATTTTTTAAGGAATCTCAAAAATTTCTGTCCCAGTGTCACCTTGCGTCTTTTCGGAATTTTTGAGGGGATCCTCAAAAAGTCTGCCCCAGTTTATTGCCTTTGATAGATCATCATATTATGGTAGTGCCTGCAAAATAAATAAAAAATATGTGTGTATGTCCAATTCTAAGGCGGACGAAGCTATTGTAGTGGTGCCTGCAAAATAAAGTATGTGAGTTTGTCCTATTTTAAGCCGGACAGAGATGATTGTCATATTCTAAGCCTGACGAGGCTTGTCGTCATACTATAAGCCCGACGAGGCTAATCGTCATATTCTAAGTCTGACGTGGCTAATCGTCATATTTTAAGCCTGACGTGGCTGAAGTGCTATCATGTCTGTTGTGATTGTCTGTGAATCTTGTGTTTGTGTTGAAAAGTCTGCTCTCAAAGAAAGATTCGTTAGTCGAAACAAGGTGATTGCATTGCATTGAACACCAATGCATTAGTTTGAATCTGCATTCGCCCTTTAGTGTGATGATTAGGTATCTCGATGACTCTGATTGTGTGGATACTTGCATCCTCAGGCTGAGGTTGGATTTGTCGGATTTGGAGGCTGTCCAAAATTATATTTGTCTTGGGTTGTGCTTGGGTATTTTCATGTTTCGTGCTTTTTCTTTTCAAAAAGTCATGGAGCTAAATTTGATGGATAGGTGTGTATAGAAAATGTATTCGTGGTTAAGGAGTTGCAAGTTCTATTCGTTGGTTCTAATCATTATCTCGCCTTTGTCAATCAGACTCTGAATTTTGTGTTTCAGTGTTGAGTATTTTGCAATGTCATGGTATTGAATGTTTGAGTGATGAGTGTAGATCTTTTTCGAAATGGGTATCTAGTGAGTAGTTCGTTTGTTGGTTGCAATATCTTTTGATTGAGCTAAAGTAGTACAAGTGTGAGGTTTTGTCTTTTCATTTGTCCTTGATTTTGTGGATCCTGATAAGGTTATTGCTGAAAGTCTTGACAAAGGGGAGGTTGTTTATTGTATAAGTTGGGTGTAGTGTGGGGTTGTAGGTTTTGCGGGTTCTAGTTGTGTAGTGATTGGATCACTTTCTTGTAACACTTGTGTGGGTATACCGCTGACTAATCTTGTTTGTCTATCACAAAGAACTTGCATAGTGGTAGGATTGTTTGAATCTCGGTGTCATGTGCTCATGGTTCGAAAGACTTTGTTCCAAAAGCAAATATTTTTGGCTCGGTTTTCCATTTCGGCTTCTTCTTAATGAAGATTCTTGACTAATTTTGATGTACGAGTGCAAAGCAACCGTAACTGTGCAAAACTGCGTTAGCACATTAGCAAAGATTTGAAGCAAGAACAACACATAAAGCTTAAGAGTATGCCTATACCGCGGATGATCATAGCACTTGAATTTGGAGATTATGACAAATTGTATAGAGATTTCAAAAGATTGCTTGAGTGCTTTATGTGGCAGTCAAGACAAGGCTTTTTGTTAAATGACTGATGCTTGCTTAAGGAGCAGATGGGTCTGGTTAGATCTCAATCAAAAGTTGACAAAGATTCCGAGTAAGGGATATGTATATGACTGAAAAAGAAGTTGGATTTTGTCGAACACCAAGACCTATTGTCGTCCTTTATTGCAAATTTGTGTGTCATGATGCCCGTGTGTGTTTAAGAGAGATACTCACTGTCTCTCATAGTTATCAACCAGCTGTTGCAATTCAATCTTTGCCTCAACTTTTGCTTGTCAGGTAGGTTTTGATGCCAAGAGACCTATCCGGTATATCATGTATATTCTTAGATCGCTGCTTCAGTCAAGACCGTTTTAGAGGTTGACCATATTGTATTCCTTGCTCAATGCAGTTGTTGTCATGAAAATTTATTCAAATAAGACTTTTGACCAAAATTGCTCCAAGAAATCTGTTTGCCCCTGTTTTTTATCAAATTAATTCATGGTCTTGTAAGTGTCTAACATAGCTTCATCTTGAGTTCATCGTCTCGTCCCACACTTGCTAGTTGGTAGGGATATGCTTTCAATATTCGGCAAGAGTTTCTAGCTCCGTCATATAATGGAATTTTTGTCACTGCGCCTTCGAATTCTTTTTCAAATTGAATCAGCCTGCTAATTTTGGTTGTTATGCATAAACCTTTGTATCATCAAGCGGGTTCCGATCATTTCCCACTTTCTTATTGCCTTGTGATAACCCTTTGAACGTCTTTTTGGCCATGAATAGGTGCAAGTTTGGAAATATTTTGGATTTCCTTAAATGTATTACAATATGGACTAGACCGACAAAATGATCCTCAGACATTGTCTAAACGAAGTATTTCGGTAAGTCATGTCTGCCTTTGAGTTTGATCAACAAATCTCTTGCACTGTCAATTTTCAGCTTTGTGTGTATAGTGCCTGCTATTACAAACCCTTCTTGTTTTGAAAGATCCCTGATAAGTGCACTTTGCTTAACCAAATCTTCTGCCTTGTTATTCAACTTAAGCAAACATTTTGGATAATAGGTTTTAAGTTCGTAAGGGACAGGGAATTATCAAGACATGCGAAAGATTTTTGATATCAGGATTTTAGCATATAGTAGGAAGATAAGGTGCCTTGGTAGGTGATTGGATTTGGGAAGGGATTGATTTAGGTATAAAGAGATATAGAGCAATCAAGCAAATTCACGTAATGCACACCTTGCAAATAAAAATGTATCCTATGATGCAAATGACTGCTTTATGCATGATGATTTGGAAATCATTTTATGCCACATATATCATTTCATTTGCTACAAAATGCGGTGTTTAATAGAGAATATTGCATTTATTGAATATTGGCCTTTATTACATTGGCTGATATTGAAACAGTGTAGGAGAAGGAAAAGACTAAACACTACTAGGAAATTAGATCATGGCCAAGTAAACATCTTTCATGCTGATTTATCCTCAAAAGATTCTTCTTCTTCTTCAGATGAGTCTTCCTCGACCGAACTTGCCCCTGATGAATCCCCTTGGAAGACGATATTGTCTGCGTCAGTTAAGAGCCGGGATATGTCGAATGTGAAGTTTTTCAACATTTACCAAGCCTTCCTTCCTTTCTCCTCTATTCCTTTGTCAGCCACGGAGTTCATTCTTTCGCTAGCCCATACACCGATAGACTCTATGCGTTTTTTCAAGAGTTCTGCCTTATTTTGCCATTTGTCTTTTTCTTTGTTCTTTGCTTTGACCAAACTTTGCTTTTTTGCTATTTTCTCTTGTGACTTTTCCAGTTGTTTGTGTAGCCTCTTCCACTCAGATTCTAATTCATCAGCATTTCTTTTCCTTTTTCTTGTTGCTCTTGGTTGAACTGTCTTTGCTATGTCTTTCCTAAGGCAGTCTGAGTAATCTTCATCATAGCCTGCATCAAATCTGTCTCGTCCAATAGTCTCAAATCCCATTTTTTGCCTTTCTTTCCAAAGTACTAATATCTTGTATTTGAACGGTATCAATCCTCCGAAGATATCTGCTTTGAAACTTCTGATGTCGGCAATTTGGGGTACAGTCTGCTTTCTTCCTTCTTGTCTAAGTACCCTTAAAAGAGTGTATGGGTAAACTCCTCTAAAGCCCACTAAGACAAGAAAAGAAGCTCTTTCGAATTTTGTGATTACTGTTGTGCCAGGAAAGTAATCAAACATCCATTGTATGTTTTCAGATGTCAACTGAGAAAGCATGTAGTGCCAGCCTTTGGCAGTCGTTGGCTGATCCCATTTCTCGAGAGCGTTGTTCATGCGGGTGGCATGAGTCAAGATATAGTTTTCTCTTGGTATGGAGTGGAAGGCTTGGTCTATGCTGTTCATCCTGTGCAAATGTTCAATCAACCAAATTTGTAGGAGTAAATTACAACCTTCGAACAAGCTAGCACCTTTCTTGCATCTTTCTAAAACTCGGTACATTTCTGCAACAATCATCGATACCAAAGTGTATTTCTTGTTGAAGTCCTTGAGTAAGGTATCGGCAATTGATACCATGCAAATGTCGACTCTTTCTTTGTGTTGTGGAAACACGACAATCCCTAAGAAGCTAGTAACAAAAGCGAGCACTCTCCGCTCTTGCCAATCTACTTGGTTAATGCTGAAATACTCTTCGGATTCTTGAAATGCTTCCCTATATCCAAATTTGATGTAGAGGGAAGTCAAAAAGATTCCCGACTGCCTCCACTGTCTGTGCGTAATTCAGGTTTAAACCCTATCATTTCGAAGAACTCCTCGAGTGTAATGTTTTCAGGCATCAATACCTCATCACTATCAAATGGGAGTTGAGTCAATCCGCCTAGTTCTTCAAGCAACGGTTTCAACTCTACACTTCCAAAGTGGAAAACTGCTCGATCCGCATCCTAATAGTGTACTGCTGCTTCTACTATTCCTTTTACTACAGTGTGCTCCATTAGTGAAATTAGATTCCCCAACACCATTTTAACTTAATTTTGTTGATCTATTCTTAGGTTTTACCACCAATCTCTTAGCAACTGAAGGACTTCAACAACTATGTCAACTATTCTAGTGGTCATGATCTTTTGGAAAAGGTGACGAACAATAGGAAAAGGGAGAAGAAAAAGCCTAAAATTTGCTTTATTGCAAGCAAAGGATCAACGTGTGGCACAAGCTTTTGAAAACAATGCAACAGAGAATATGAAGAGATGTGTCGTAGTGGATTGAGAACTCTTTAGACAGTTTAGACGAAAGTTGCTAATGGACTTTTGACAAACCACAGATGGCAGGTCTTTATATAATGCCTAAAGGATAAATGCGAATTATGCGTCATCCCGTCTATCAAGCGGTCACTTCTGCTTAAAATTGGGCCTTTAATGCCTTTTCGGTTACCGTTTGTGCATTTGAATAGCATTGAATACAGAATGATTCCAACCGCTTAGGAATAAATAGTCGTTTCTGATTCAATTTGGGATTTGATGCTGTTTCGGTTACAATTTGTGCCTTTGATGGCATTGAATGCAGAATAATTCCAATAAACGGTCTACATCTGCATGTTCAATCCTTTAAGTGTATGCCAATAAACCATGTTTAACGCTCTTTGGGGGCGAAAAACCCGTTAAGATTGTTTGAACATGTTGGTCTATCAGACTTGAGAACAAGTCGACTAATGATATGTCATGATGCATGGTCCAAGAGTTACCACTAAGAGCTGTGTTGACTTAGACCGGGTTTTATTATCCTCTCGAGTGGACAACTCGGGAGCAGGAACGTCTTGGACCAACTAGATTCCAAGTCGTTCCCCCTAAAAGGAAATTTTGTGAGGAAAGAGGCGGTTGTAACTACCGTGTTTTCAACGCACGATTTTGAAGTTGCCAAGAGTGGCCGGCGTATGAGCAAAATGCACAAGTTTAAAAATGTACCAACTTTAAAAGGAAATGCACAGGTTTTCTAAAAATGTGTAAGACTTTTCTTTTAAAAAAAGATGCACATGTTCAAGTAATCCACAAAATAAATTTAATAAAGAGATAATATAAAGAAAAACAAAAGAAACAAGTTAGTTTTGAGAAATAGGATAATTGAAGGAAAATTAAAATGTAAAATGAATCATTAAGTGAAACCGTTTTAGAAAAAGATTTAATAAAAACCAGTGGAGGATTTGAAAAATTGTTGAAGTAAATGACGTGATGTATTTTCCTAATCGAAGATAGGGTTTTTCTAGATAAGGTTTCTCCCAAGCGAACAACTTGAAAGTTCAAAGCTTGCAAACTACCAAAAGCTTCGCTATTTGACTAATTTTTCGAACTTTCCCTAAAGGGGACTTTGAGGGTGGAACGACCGCAAGATCCGCGTAATCGTTCTTGGTGTGTGCAAGTGTAAAAATTCCAGGAGTGAAGGAAGTAAAATAACTATTACACATAATAAATTAAAAGAAAGCGCCAAGAAACTAGAAAGCTAAACTCCAAACCTGCAAAAGGAAAAGAAAGAAATATTAGTCCTCAGAATTAACAAAATGAAGAATCTCAATTAAAAGTCCGTTATGGTTAGAATCTTGATGTCCCCAGCGGAGTCGTCATTCTGTCGACACCCATTTTTCCCCGAACCGGTTAGAGTTCAGAAAATGGGATTGACTTATAGGAACTCGTGGGTAAGACTTGGAGTCGCCACCTAACATATTTTTTAACTAGGCGTATTAGGGCATCTACTTTGTTTCTAGCCAATTTTTATGTTAACTCGGGAATTTGATGTACGAACCGGAAATTCTGAGTAAGGGTTCAAATTAACCCAAGAGGAAGGTGTTAGGCACCTCTCAGATTCCACCAAGTGTGGTTCCCGACCGGACTAAATAATTGAGATTTAAATAATAATTAAAGTAAAACAAAAAAGGAATTTCTACTAATATTCTACGATACAAATAATTTGCATAAAAAATAAATATTCATCTTCTCAAATATCTTCATCCTTAGCAAATTCTGTCTTAATTATTCCTTGAAAAGAAAACGAATAATTAATCTGAATAAAATGAAGTGTAAAATAAAATGAGATAAAAGTAATAAAATACTATCCACTCTAAATGCGTCGTCCTTCAATAGACTCATCCAAATGTACCTCACAAAAAATATAAAACGAATTAGTGTTAAAATTAATGAAGTAAAAAAATAAAGTAGAATAAAGTAATAATAATAATAATAATAGAGATAATAATAATTTATAATATAAATAATAATAATAATAAAATAATAATAATAATAACAATAATAATATATAAAATAACAATAATAATATTAATAATAATAATAATAAAGGAGAATAGATTTTTTAAAGGTTTTAGGCTCAGATTTTGTCGTATCGGGTAGAGGTTTAAGGACGTCGATACGGCTTCAAACAACGGTGGTCGGCCGTGTTGCCATGCCAGGTACCGATCCTACACACTCTATGCTCATTTTGCAAAGCGTATACTTAGCATCATCGCCTATTCTTTTTGGGGTTATGGGACGGTATAAACGTAACGGGACTGTTTAGGCCTCCAAACGTCATTGGCCATATAGTATCTGTTTCAAATCAGTCTAAGCCTCAAAATTAGTATTTTTCATAGGCATGTACAGTACGTATTATGTCTACCGGGGGCAATGTATAGTATCAGATCAGTGTTAAACTGAAACAACCAGATAGGACCCTTTATTAGGATCACTGCAATGACCATATTCTCAGTAGTAAGCAAGCCAATACATTCAATTAAAAGATCCAACCAGAATAAATCAACACCACACATCAAATGATAGACCAGTGAAAGAAATCAAGCTATATCACCAAGTACACAGCAACTGAACTAACGAAAGACCACCGCCGTTCAAAAGATCCAAGCGGATTCGATATCAGCAACTGTATCAACCTGACCCAACAGCCCAAATGCAGTGGAGATCCAATTGTTTCACAGGTGATCGCTAGAACCAAACGCTACTCTGAAAGCATCTCCGGTCAAATCAAATCGAAATGCGGCGAGTCACTGACAGCAATGAGGCAGCGATAGAGCGGAGGATTGACCACCAGCGAGCGAAGAGCGGCGTCACTTCTACTCCGGTGACGATTACACAGAGAGGAGGCGGAGGAGCGATAACCAAACAGCGTCGCTACCACCCCACCTCGTTTTATTCTTTATTCAACAATTGGTAACCAAAACAGAGAAAAAAGACCCAGCTCACCCCACTGTCTCTAGTGTCGTGTCGTTCCCCTATGTGTGTATGTATTGAATTGCACTACTCCCCCATTGTGTATGTGTGGTGGTTCCTGATTTCGTCTGGGTATGGTGAAGACAAAAAAAACTAAGGGGGTGTGTGTATGTATTGTATTATGGTGGTATCCACCATCGGTGGTGGTGTGGTATTTCTGATAGGGTCTATAATTGAGGAAGAAGGCGAAGGGATTTTTTTCCAATCCTGCCTCGATCTGCGTGTTTATTGATCTGTTCTTCTAGTCACTGTTGATAAGTGTGTGTTTGTATGGTGTGTATATTCTCCTCCCTAAGAGTGAAGAAGATGGGTTTTTAAATAGATGGTTAGAATCTCAAAAACTCCAACGGCATGACACCAAAAATGGAAGAGATCCCCCTTTTATGTCGGTGATTATTTTTTGCTAAGATGGGAGAGATGAGATTAACAGATGGATAGTTAGGTGCTGATTTTCCCCCAAAAAAATGGTGCTTTAAAGAGAGATTGAGTGACATGGGGAGAGGAGATTAGGAGATAATAGTTTGATTTTGTGGGAATGTGTAAGGTATGAAATGCATTGTATATTTAAAATAAAAGAGAATGTATTTGGCAAGAATTGTGGCCAGGTGAAAAGAAATTTGCATTCAAATTAACATGTCAATATTATGAATGAAAATGAGTAGTACGAAATTTTGACCGAACATTTTAATTAGAATGCTATTTAATTTAAAGGTGCAAGATAAAAGATTTACAAATAAAATATGCATAAATTATATATTCAAAAGAAGAGAAATATGCACACATAAAACAATTGGGGTCAACTTAAGTTAAATACGTATAAATAGTCACACATAATTATAAAATGCTATTTATGCAGTAAATTACGCGAATAGCCACTGTTTCATAAATAGTCTAAATGATGCAAATAACAGAATATAATCACAGTTAAAAAATATAATGTATAAATAGGAGATAACACACGTAAATGCATGTTTTCTAATGCGAATTTCACTCAAACAGTCAATATTGCACCTTTAAGTTAAATATAGCTACTTACAGAAAAAGGAGGGACAAAATTGGGTGTCAACAAGATATAGCCACACACATATATATATATATACACACACACACACACACACACACACACATATATATATATTTATATAAAATAATTGAAACGCACATACAACATTAAATAAAATTATAAATAATCGTAAATAATTACTAAATTGTTGTAAATGCCGGAATTTGCACAAATAACCATAACATGACACATACCAAACAAATAAACTAAATAATACAAATTATATAATATACCCACAATTAAATATATAATTTATAAGTAGGTAATAACACAAATAAATGCATATTTTTCAAATGCATATTTTGTTCAAATTGTTAAATTGCACCTTTAAGTTAAATATAGTCAAATATCTTTAAAGGAAGGACAAAATTGGGTGTCAACATTTGTTTCATCAAATTATGCTCCAGGAACCAGCACACAACATGATTAAGGAGTGAAGGCATTCCAGCTGGCTGTAGTGTGCCCGTTTTTATTTGCAGAGGCCCCCAACTATAGTTATTTCTTGTAGATTTATTTTTCTCCCTTCAAAAGATGTATATGTATTAATTTTATTGATTCATAGATATCTGATCTGTATGGCTGTAAACCTTATATGTTGGGTAGACGGCTGTGTTTCGTTCAGGCTTTTTTTTTTTTTTTTTTTTTTTTGTGTGTGCGCGCGCGTGTCATATCACTTTTGAGCTTCCTTATTGCTTAATCTGAGTTATATTTCATTTCATTTATGTTAATTTAGTCGATTGGGTTTGCCCGGCAGATATAGGAAAGGCCGTCGGGGGCCGGCACGACCTAGCTGGAAATCTAGGTCGTGTCAAATAGTATTAAAGCTCGGTTTGGAGTCTTTACAAATCATGATAGAGTCTAATAGAGTCCCGCTGATCGGGGAGAAGTGTCTATACCTATCTATGAGAGGCTACGATGGAATTTAGGCAGTTTTTTTTCCTTCCGATCATGCATGGGTCTTCTTCTTTAATGTTAAATTTTTTTTAACTCACTCCCATAAAAGGGTGAGGACTCGTGCGACCGCTCAACAAGAAGCAAGGAGCCAGAGGTAGTACCATCTATGCTAACTGCTCCACGTGGGGAGGTGTTGGCCGTGGTATAGGCTGAGATAGAGGTCATGGTCAAGGTAGAGGTATAGTTATGCAGGTCGTGAGAGTTGTGGATCGTGCTGATGATCCAATTATTAAGGCCCAACCAAAGTCCCTAGTAGTAGTAGTTCCTGAAAAGGCAGGGTGACCCAGAATTTATTGTCATTCCATCTCTCCAGGAAGACTTTATAAGGTTTTTGGCGACTCGGTTGTCAAAGGGACCTCTTATGCCTCTGGTAACTCCACATGTTGCTGCTATGATGATGTTCCGGCTTAGGGAGCTTTTATTGTAGCTCAGAATATTTCTCCAGCAGATCGTGTTCTAGAGGCAGTGGGTGTTGTGCCTCGGGTTGTTCGGGCTGGTCAGCCAGGCTAGATGGTGATTCTGTCCAAGAACCCATAGAGATTATATCATTTCACTAGGATTAAGCTTTGACCTTTTCAAGTCGTTCGTCAGAGAATCCTTGGGAATTCTTAGATTTTTGCTAGTGTATTTTGGAGGTTCTCGGTTATTTGGAGAAGTATGGTGTTGATTATACTTTATTTCAGATAGAGGGTCCAGCCCTTGAATGGTGGACTACCCTTCTATTAGCTAGGCAAGGCTTGCCTAAGCTGACCTAGAGCAAGTTCTCTTGCTTATTTATGGAGAAATTTCTTCTTCTTAGCGAGCTGCATGAGAACTGTAAATAAGTTCGAGAGGATAGGGTAGGGTAACCTGCCAATTTCTGTGTATGAGATTCTATATTCGGATATTTCCATATATCCTCCAGACTTGGTTCGTGAGCCTTCAGAGTGAGTCAGGAGATTTATTGATGGGCTTTCCCCTTCCTTGAGGTCCAGCATGGCTTGAGAGATTTAGGTTGGTACTTCATTTGATATTGTTGTTGATATTGGTCGTAGATATGAAGCTTATCATAAATAGGAGCAAGAAGTATTAGAGGAAGATAGTAAGAGATCTCGTTGTTCAGATGGGCATCATAGTACCATATCTGGAGGTAAAGGTCAGCATTATCATGGCAGGCCACCTGTTAGGCCAGTTCAGCCTCTTGTGCGTGGTTTTTAGAACGCGAATGTACCTACTCATAGTCGATTTCAGTCTCGCCCTCGTGATCAACTATAGTTTAAGGAGCATATATATATTTTTGTAGGTGTTTTACCTGTCAGGATCCAGGGCATTATAAGAAGGATTGTCCCCTACTTTAGCAGGGAGGCAATCATTTTTTTCTTCGCCCTTAGGCACCTATGCAGCCTTCGGGTATTTCATTTTGACCTCAGCTAGCTAGAGGTACACCACCACTAGGTATGGGTCGTGGGCATGGTACTAGTTGTCCCTGCAGAGGCGATCATCAGGGTAGCGGCTCAACTCACCACAGAGGCAGATATATTTATTGCCAGCCACACAGGATGTTGAGGCATCCAATGCAGTTGTTACAGGTATCTTATCTTTTGGTGGACACGAGGCATACTCTCTAATTGATCCAGGATCCACATATTCTTATGTATCTTCCTATTTTGCTGCGGGCTTTCATGTTGATTATATACATCTCCACAATCGTTTCTATGTTCCTACTCTTGTTAGAGATTCCACTGTGGTGAATCAAGCCTATCTAGCATGTATTGCGTCCTTTGACGATCGTGAGACCTTGATGGACCTTCTGATTTTGGATATGGTAGATTTCGATATTATTATCGGCATGGACTGGTTAGCGTTGGTTGTCGTGTTATGCCACTTTTGATTGCCACGCTAAGTCAGTCTGGCTTTCTCTTCTTGATCAGAGCTGGTGGTGTTGCAAGGTTCTCATTTTCCACCCACAAGCCGTATTATTTCCTTCCTAACGGTGAAGTGGATGATGGAGAAAGGGGGCTCACCATATCTTGCCTTGGTCCAAGATACCAGTATAGAGATTTCATCCCTTGACTTTGTTCCTATTATGATGGAGTTTCTCGATATGTTTCCAGATGATCTGTGGGGACATCCTCCTGTTTGGGAGACCGAGTTTGACATTGATGTTGTGCCAGGGACTCATCTGACATCTATCCCTCCTTATCGCATGGCTCTATCATAGTTGAAGTAACTGAAGGAGCAGTTGCAAGCTTTACTGGATAAAGGATTCATTAGGCCAAATGTTTTTCATTGGGAGCTCCTATATTATTCGCAAAGAATAAAGATGGGACTAGGTGGATATGTATTGACTACCAGCAGTTGAGTAAAGTTACCATCAATATAAAATATCTTTTGCCTCATCTCAATGATTTATTTGATCAGTTGCCGTTGGCTAAATTCTTTTCTTAGATCGATTTGCGATCTGGTTATTATCAGCGGAAGATTTAGGAGTTGGATATCCCAAAGACTGCTTTTAGGACTCATTACAGCCATTACAAGTTCTTAGTTATGTCTATCGGGCTTACCAATGCCCCAACAGCTTTCCTGGATCTTCTGAATAAAATATTCAAGTTGTCCCTTGATTCTTTTGTCATTATCTTCATCGATAACAGTCCGATGTATTCTTGGAGTCGTGAGGAGCATGAGTATTACATAGGAGTAGTCCTCCCGACACTGCAGGATGAGAAGCTTTATGCCAACTTCTCAAAATCTGAATTTTGGCTTGATTCTATAGCTTTCTTAGGGCACGTGGTCTCCAATGAGGGTATTAAGGTTGATCCGAAGAAGATTGAGGCAGTTTGGAATTTGCCTCGTCCTAACACTCTGAGGGAGATCCGTAGCTTTCTTGGATTTGGAGGATATTATCGGTGTTTCATGGAGAAGTTCTCTTCTATTGCAGCTATTCTAACCTACTTAACTCAGAAGGAAAACAAATTTTGGTGGTCTGATAAGTGTAAGGCAAGTTTTCAGAAGCTCAACTCCTTATTGACCTTAGGTCTAGTATTATCTCTTTCTTCCAACACTGGTGGGTTCGTCGTCTATTGTGATGCTGCCCGTGTTGGCTTGGGATATGTTTTGATGCAGCAGAGTAAGGTTATCGCTTATACTTCAATGCAACTGGAGGTGAATGAGAAGAATTATCCAACTCATGATTTAGAGTTGGCAGTTGTGTTTTTGCTATAAAGATTTGGAGGCATTATATATATTGTGAGACTTGTGAGGTTTATACCGTTCACAAGAGCTTGCAGCACATTCAATTGAGACTTCTCGAGACCAGACCGGAAATCAAGACGACAACGAATACTCAGAGGAAAAAATTAAGAAGCAGCAAATTGAGACAATTTGAATTTTAATCAGGCCTCAGACAATATGCTTGTTGCGATGCGCTTCGCGTCGCGTGGAAAGCGTGCCATGTGGTAGGCCAAAAATCCTGCTATTTTAACTTTGAGTTTATTTTTTATTCTTGGGATATGTCGGTCTATGGGGACTATATAAAAGCCCTTAAACACATCCAAAAAGAGACTTTTGAGCTGGAAAGGGGAAAGGAGGCTACAGCTTTGGAGACGTCAAGAACACAAGAGTTTTTCTTATTGAATTATTCAAGTCTTCTTGTAATTTATGCATTCATGAATATTCTTGAGATAAATGTTATGAACATGAGCGGGTAAGTTACCCTATCTAGGGTCTGACGAAACCATTATTGGATGATGTGCTCAGTATTTTGTGATTAAATCTTGTTTGAATTCTTATTCCTATTCATTCAAGTACATTTTGTATTGCTTTTAATTGAAGAACTCTTAATTGAATGTGCCTTCTTATTTTGGAGATAAATTGGAAAGTATTTCGAGATAAGATTAGTTGAATGACAATACAACGGCTTAAACTAAGAAATTATTTAGGTTGATTTACAGAGTGGCATAGGAATAATTTGCTCTAGTGGTGATATTTGTTAATAGTCCATATAATCATCTTTGACTAATTTGGAAGAGTAATTTGAGATAGTTGTTGCTTGTGATTGGAAACTACTAGCGACAAACTAGGAGCTCATGTCAACAGGAATAAACAAGCGAGATTGATAACGAGATAATCAGTACATCATCCCAATAATTGGGGAAGTCATTGCCCTAGATCTTTTACTCTTGAATTCTACTCTAGCTATTTACTATTTGTCATTAATTATGTGTTGTTCTTTTTTAATTTTTTCTATACAAAAATCATTATGAATTGCTCTTGACATTTTTTGAAAGAAAACTTGGTGAAAATAAGGTTACAAATTAACATTTTCTCCCTATGAGATTTCGACCACAGACTTTTTAAACTGAGTATTTTTGCAGTGACTTTAGTCCTTTTTAAAAGGCACAGTTGAGCGTGATCAACGCCCAGATCTCCATGTTTAGCCCTTAGTTTTACAGTATTTATAAAGACTTTTTCATCATATTTAGGGTAAAAGAAGGGGCGACAGAAGTCGCGAAAGCTTGCACCTGATGTTAACGATTTTATGTTGGGTCACTCTAGGTTAGTTAGTGTGTGCCTTTTTATGGTATTTGAGGAGTACAAAGTGATATTAAATCATAATTTATGTATTTAGAAAAATTTAGATATAGATCCATCAATTTGTATCCAAGTTGGGATTTGATCGTAGATTTAGACTAGTGTGGTTATGGATAACATGATAGTAAGTTATAAAAAAAAATTGAAATATTATCTGTTAGCTTTGATATTAATTGAATTATGTTCCTTTATTTGGAGGAGACCGTTTGGAAGAAATTTGGAAGGAAAAACCATTGTTGAAGAAAAACCATTATAAATTAGCTAGTGAGCTATGGATCGAGGTAAGCAGTTCTTTTCCACTTGTTTGGTGGCCTCATGCCACATGGATATCTATGCATGTTCTGGTTACATGTATAGCTTCCAAAATGGGCTACTTCTTATGCCGAGTAGTTTAAAACTCATGTTTACACTTTATATTTTATTGTATAAATTTACTTGATTGATCACGTTCTATGGACATGCACGCCGTCATCTGTATCGGTGAAGTATGGTGAGCAATGGTCGGGATTGTATCCGCTAGGTAATGCCCGAAGGTTTTGGATCGATTATTGATTCGATATTTTTTAGCACATATGACCTAGGTTGTATTGCCTATGCATCGGATGTTCATGCATCTTGATAACTTACTCGGTAATTGGTGATCTGATGCTTGATATTACTCCTTGTTTGAATATTGGGTATTGTTTATTTCTATACTTGTCTTAATTAAATTATTTGTATTCTTTTTGTGGTTAATTGACACTAATATATTGAGTTCTTATGACTCACTATGTTTGTGGCTCGTCCGTGATAACTTCTTCGGAGACAGTTCGGTTCTCTAGACCCATCTGCCGCCCTGGAGTCGGCGTGGCGTAAAGTGAAGATTGGGGGGCAAAAAGAAGTAGGAATGAGAAACGGAAATGGGGGCGAAAGGCCTCCAGCTCATTATGATATGCCCCACCTATACTAATATTGGAGGATTTTTTCTTATTTAGTAGATTTAGACGAATCGAGGGTTCGGAGGAGAATTGGTCATTCAATCTTGTGAACTTATTGATTTCCTCCTTTCACTTGATGAATTTTCGGTAAATTCTACACCAGAGACTAATAAGAGTCGAGGTTGACTTTAGCGGTATTTCGTATCATCAGTGGTGAGCTAACCCTTCATCAGTGGTGGTATATTAAGTTTATTATATCGTTTAAATGTATCTTTCTTTTCATGAAATTATATAAACTTGTTCTAAACCTCTTAGATGTTTGTGATTTGGAAAATATAAATAAACTTTTTCTTATTGGGATTTTAAATTGTATTTATTTATTTATTTTTTGGTAAAATTGTGAATACCATTAACAAACAACAAACATTACACAGAAAGAGCACCTAAAGTGACATTGCGTCACCTTAGGCCTCCGACCAAAACTCTAATTACATAACATACTAATATATCTACTTTATTTCCTAGCTCTCCTAAAGTTCTGTAGCATTACTATTCTATAACTTATACTATGTTTAATTTGATCCATTACTAACTCACTAGAGAAGGTATACTTTCTAAACAACTTCAGGATTATATCTTGCCAGGTGTAATATATGAGTGCTCCTGATGCGGGGCAAATTGGAGCCTAAGCGCCAACCATCAAGAGCCAAGCTTGAGAGCACAAAGAGTACCGTCAAGGCCTCCGGAAGCAACTTGAAGATCATGCAATGGAGCGCCAAGGATTGAGGAGCACATAGGCACCAAAGGAGAGGCTCGGGGGACACATTTTCAGCCATTCCAAGAACCCCCAGGAAGGGGCGGACCGCCTACTCAAAGGGGCGGACCGCCTAATCAAAGGGGCGGACCGCCTACTCAAAGGGGCGGACCGCCTAGTTGATTTCAAGCCTCAGGAGTTTGGGGCGCCTGTTTAATGGGCGGACCGCCTACTCTGGCCGCCCACTTTTAGGCTGGGGTGCCTACTATTCAGGCAGGGTGCCTAGTTGCTGAAGTGTCAAGACCGGACTCCTGCTACTTTTTGGTGTAATTCCAACTATAGCCCTAAGTGACTTGTATTATTTTGACTAGACTTAGGGGTTATTTAGACATTTCATTTAGAAGTGTGGTGAACCTATAAATACCACACTTAGTCATTTTATTTAGAAGTTAGTTTTGAAGATAGAATTGAGAAGATAGAATAGGCTTGGCCATTCTTGTTGAAGCTTGAGCTTTATCTATCTCTTATGTTGAATCCATGGTGGATCACCGCTAGTGTGACTCCCGTTTAATGGTTCAAGTCTCTTCTCCCTTTTGAATCAATCTAATTGTTTAGTTTGATTCGTTCTTTCTTCTATTTCTATTCTCCCCCATCCCTATTTTCCTTCTATCGTGTTTACTTTGTTGCTTCCGTTACTCGTTATTTGCTTCCGTGATTTGACCCGTATCATCTTGGTATCAGAGCAAGGCTCAAGATTTGTTCTTACAAACCCTCGATCCTTGTTCTTCCTATCTTTAGTTTATTGTTATTGTTGTTTATGTTCTTGTGAAAAGAAGAAAAAACAAAAAAAAAAAGTGAAAATTACAAAAAATTCATGTTGTGGATTGGATTCGATTACCCATTGATTTTTTGATATCGGGTATTGATCTATGATGTTTACCCGTTGATTTGGTACCCTTGTTTCATGATTTGGTGTTGAGAATCAAAAGTTGAAAAATAAAAAACCCCCAAAAATTGAAAACCCTAGAACTTGATTGAAATTTCTTGATTTGGATTCGTTATGGATTGGGTGTTGATATAAATCATTGGAGATTGATTGTGGTATTTGAAAACACCATTGGTACCTGCGGATTGGGAAAAAACACCTTGGAACATCGAAATTTGGGTGCAAAAGGGCCAGAAACCCATTTTCGGACTGTGCTGAAAATCCCAGTAGGCGGGGCACCCAAAAAACCGGCGGGGTGCCTAGTAAACTCTCTGAAGTTAGGTAGGCGGACCCGCCACTTACAGAGGCGGACCGCCCACTCCTGGGGTGACTCCGTTTGGCTTCTTTTCGTGTCTTTTTGTGTTCCGATTGCTTCCATACCTCTTGGTTAGCGTTTCTAGGGTAGTAGTCCTACTTTATTAACACTAATCGTTGATTCCTTAGGGTGTTGTGTGTCTTGGAGTCTTTACTTAAAGGCGTAGATCTTTCTTGCTTCAAGTGCGCATTAAACTAGCTTCCGTACATCAAGTCACTTAAACTCCGTTCCGAACCATTACTTGGGTGCATTAGTTGATTGATCTTGCCATTTTGATTACTAAGAGATAAAAAGGTCTTGAGTGGAAAAAGGCTTGAGTGGTGAGAACAATAGAGTGTGGTCACAAAAGCCAACGACCTTGAGTGTATATACAAGTGGAAAGAAAATTGAGTGATATCTTTTGAGTGATATACGTGAGGGAGTGAATTTGTGAGGTCCTTTACTCTTTTGTTACAACTATGGCATCGGATGACGATTGTGGAGGGTATGACTCATGCGGAGATGATGGAAACTATAGTTCCTATGATGGTGATGATGGGTATTGCTATGACGATTCGAGGAACCAAGGCTCATATGATGATGAAGCGGGTCACTATGTTGATTATGTAGATGAAGAAGACTATGCGGTTTGCGAAAACGAATGTGAAGAATCTTATGCTCCAATTCAAGAATATGAAGATAGTGATGCTTCAAGGTATGATGATCCTACTTACTGTTCTTGTGATGAATTTGAACATGATGATAGTGACGTAGAGAGAATTGATGATGAGGTTGATTATGAGAATTGTTCATTTTCATCTTCTCTTGATGTTGCTTGTGGTGTGCAAGGGAGTAGTAGAGGTCCTTCCATTAGTATGGAAGGAGGTGGTGGTTGTTCCATCAGAAGGGAGAAGCTTGCCTATTCCACTTATGCTAAACGGCTTGATGCTTCTAACTCCCATGTGAAGGGTGGAATGAGAAGTGTTGCTCTTACCGTTACGGGGGTGCATTGCTCTAGTAGTGGTGGTAGGAGTGGTGCTATGGGCTATGGAACCAAGGCGAGAAAAAATTATGGGTTCCATAGTGGTACTCCTTCCTCGACTTTCAACAACACTTCTAATGTTGGAAGAGTGACGGGAAGTGGAAGTTATCCTAGTGGTGATGCTAGGGGAGGAGGGATGAGGAAGAGTCAAATTGAGGGTGATGTTTTTCTTGAACTTCCAAGTTCTTACTTGGATGATCCTATACGGAACTTGGGTCTAAGGAGGTTCCTTGTTGAGGTGGAAGGTAATGAAGGGTACTTGCTCAAGATTGGTAACACCGATGCCAATTGCATTAGTACCTCGGTGGTTGATAAGTTAAGGCTACCTCGCTATGCCCTAGAGCATCCTTATCAGTACCACAGAGTGTGGGTTTCCAAGCAAGTTCGAGTGTGCATATCTCATAAGAGTCGTTGGGGTTATGTGAGGTGCGATGTGTATCCCATAAAGCATTGTCATGTGTGGCTAGGTGAGTCATGGTTGCAAGGCAAGAAGGTGCAATATGGTATTGAGTGTGATAGGTATTATGTGAGCAAGGGCCAAAGGACTTTTGACTTTGAGCCTCTTAGGGCAAAGATCAAGTCACCTCCTAGTATACCTTCTAGGTCTATGCAAAAGGAAAAGGAGCAAGAACCTCATCCTATTTGAAAGAGAGCAAACAAGAAGTACTATGATCACAAGCAATGTTGGGACTAGTGCAAGAAAAGAGTTGACAATTGTCAACAAGGTGAACCCCAACCCACAAGCTCCAAAGCAAAGTGGTTCACCTACAAAGAAGAAAGATACATCAAGTGATGAGTCTCTTAGTCCTAGATTCTGGGTTTATGTTAAGAGTCCACCTACTCCGGCTATGGGTATTCTTGGGCCTCGTCCCAATTCACCCGAATTTGAGAGAAAAAAGATTGAGAGGAGTAAGGGAGTGACCGGTGACATTCCTCGAGTGGAAAAAGGAGAGGATGTGTTGAGTGATGTGAGCGGGATGTCACCACCCGAGTCTACACCAAACCTTGAAAAGAAAATGAGGGAAAAGAAAGAGGAAAAAAGAATCATTGAGAGTGAGGACACCCCTTATTCCAACCTTAACCCTTTATCTTTTTCTTCTACTTGTGTTAGCTCTTGTGTAGGTACTCTTGGAGGCAAACCAATGGAGCCTCAACCATGTCCCAAGAAGGATGGACAAGGTGAAGACAATCTTCAATGTGAGCTTCAAGGTGAAGAAACAATTCAAGACACTTCAAGTGCATTGAGTGAGCAAGATGTCCACTCAAGGGTATGTGAAAGTTCTTCCCTTGAACATGTTACTTCCTTGTCTTATGATAGTGTTGGTAAAAACTCTATACTAGTTGATGAATTGTGTGATTACAATGTATTTGCAACTAGTGTAGAGTCGGTTGGTCAACTTGTGTGTGATTGTGAACCACTAGTTGAGAGGGATGATAAGCCACATCATGATGTGAGCTCAGTTTCCATTGAACCTCTCATTAGTGAAGAATGTGTAGTTGACCCTATTTGTGATCCTTGTTATGACACTCCACCTATATTTGATAAAGGGGAAGATGAGTTGAATGAATACCCTATCCTTTCCCTTGATGAATTGCTTGATAATGGTGGGCCTATGAGTTGTAGTGAGGTTGGTAGTGACCTTGAGGAGTCCCTAGTGAATGAGATGGATCGAATTGTTTTCAATGACTCCTCGGGTGAGAGTGAAGAACCTAGTCTTGATACCATGTTTTTGGGTGACCATGAATTTGAGGTGCATGCTTTTACTTTTTCATTGTGTGAAAATGATCTCATTTATGGTAGCGAATTGTATCGGACTAGGATTGCTAACAGACTAGAACCTCCATGGTTTGAAAGGTTAGACTCTATGGACGATCCATTGTTTGGAACTCCAAGTAGGATGAGTGGTCTTGATATTGGTTGTGTTGAACCATCTTCTAGTAGTCCTAACCTTCATTGTGTGGACTATAATGATGAAGGACCTAGTTTGGAGACCTTCCTTTGGAGTTTGCCTAGTGAGGAAGATTGTCTTGGAGTTGGATTATGAGGTGAGGAAGTCACTCTTGATTTGTGTAAGAGTGCTTCCAAGAAGGGGAGTGGAGTATTTGATATTAGTTGTCAATTGAACTATTTTGTTCACTCCACTCCACATGTTGATCACACCTTCGGTGTTGAGCATGCCAAAGCCAATGTGTCACATTGTGATAGTCTTGATTTGAAGGCTTGGTGTGATGGTCGTAAGCTTAGGGATCATAGGAATTTTGATGGCTTGATCTTGCATATTCCATATCCTATTGATCTCGTCAATGAATCTTGTATTGAGTACACCCATTGGGGAAGCCAAGTACTTATTGTTTTCTTTGGAAACATGCACTTTATCATTGTTATTGATGCTTGGCTATACCATAAGAGTGTGTTTTCCCATACTTTTGGCACTAACCTACTCTTGTAGTGGGAAGCTTTGTTTGTGCTTGTTTTGAATGTAGGCTTGATGGTTTGATTTCGAGGACGAAATCCTTTCAAGAAGGGGAGGATGATGCGGGGCAAATTGGAGCCTAAGCACCAACCATCAAGAGCCAAGCTTGAGAGCACAAAGAATACCGTCAAGGCCTCCGGAAGCAACTTGAAGATCATGCAATGGAGCGTCAAGGATGGAGGAGCACGTAGGCACCAAAGGAGAGGCTCGGGGGACACATTTTGAGCCATTCCAAGAACCCCCAGGAAGGGGCGGATCGCCTCGTTGATTTCAAGCCTCAGGAGTTTGGGGTGCCTGTTGAATGGGCGGACCGCCTACTTTTTAGGCGGACCGCCTACTCTGGCCGCCCACTTTTAGGCTGGGGTGCCTACTCTGGTGGCCTACTATTAAGGCGGGGCGCCTTGTTGCTGAAGTGTCAAGACGGGATTCCTACTACTTTTTGGTGTAATACCAACTATAGCCCTAAGTGACTTGTATTGTTTTGACTAGACTTATGGGTTATTTAGACATTTCATTTAGAAGTGTGATGAACCTATAAATACCACAGCTAGTCATTTTATTTAGAAGCTAGTTTTGAAGATAGAATTGAGAAGATAGAATAGGCTTGGCCATTCTTGTTGAAGCTTGAGCTTCATGTATCTCTTATGTTGAATCCATGGCGGATCACCGCTAGTGTGACTCCCGTTTAATGGTTCAAGTCTCTTCTCCCTTTTGAATCAATCTAATCGTTTAGTTTGATTCGTTCTTTCTTCTATTTCTATTCTCCCCCATCCCTATTTTCCTTCTATCGTGTTTACTTTGTTGCTTCCGTTACTCATTATTTGCTTCCGTGATTTGACCTGTATCAGCTCCCAATCCAGCTGCTATCACCTCCTTCCTCAATTTGCGCCATTTCCTTTCCTTGATTTATTCCAGGTTACCCATGATATCCAGATGTCTGTAATTGTGTCTCAACCATTCCAGCATTTCAGTTCTTAGGTGAATGAACAAGTGACATTCCTTGAATATATGATGATGAGTTTCCTGAGTAGAGCCTAGGCATAAGCAGCATTCATCATTTTGATAGTGCACCTGCATCTTTACTAGTCTATCATTTGTTAACAGTCTACCCTACATTGCTAACTAGGTAATGAACATGATTCTTGGTACTGAAATTGTATTCCATATTAGCTAATAACATTTCATTTCCTGTCTTCCTCCCATTAGCTTATTGTACCCTGCTGATGCTGAATATCGTCTAGAAGAAGTGAGAACACATCTACCATTGATATACCAGTCCAACATTAGTTGCTTAATTTTGTTCAATTTCCTCCAATACTAACTACAATTACTAGGAGGAGTATGCTCCCAAAAATCACCATTCCTTCTCATATACACCTGTGTAGAAAAAATACGCCACATATTATTACGGCGATACATGTCCAGCCGGCAAGACTAGACTTATCCTACAAGTCACCAGTCACTGAGAATATACGCCCGGTCCTACACCCAACGACCGTTCAGGCGGCTTGGCCATAAGGCGCAGGGCACACATCCCGCCGCTTAGGGTTTACAGTCTCCGAGTTAGGGTTTATTATACCACCGCCTTGAGTTGTAGGCACATGACCTTATTAGTGCTTGTATTTTACCTTATTTAGGACTAGGTATCACTACTATAAGTACCCCTCCTTACATTGTATTATACACAACATACGATTCGCCACATAACTCGGCTACTGTCAAGGAATAAGAATTACTTATTTACTTGTCTTTATTTTCATCGTATTTACTTATTTTTCCATCGTAATTTACCGTATTGCTTGTGACCTCATTCAGAATTAATTATTTAACCTAGACGTACAAATTTAGGCATAAAAAGTTTGGAAGCAATTGTATGTATCCTACGAAGAAAAAGGCGCAATCATGTCTGACGATAATAGCAGCGTTCCAAAGAACACCGCGGATACAGTAGATGAGTCTTCGAAGAATCTCATCGATCCCAGCGTCCAACAAAAGGATTCTATCGGGCAGCCAAAAGATTCTTCTCATGAACCAATCCTTATTACTAGCGATGGTGAGGGCGATCAACCGCTAGGATTTAATTCAGAGTTCAGAGGCTTCCACTTAGACATCCTCAAAACTGCGTCCGAGCAGAACTTGAACAACAAAGTTGAAGGGATATTCCAAAGATTGGGAGCAAGGTTTACTGGTTCGTCTAAGAGGCCATTGTCCCCTCAAGGACCGGCACCCAAGAACAACTCACCACCATCAGCTCCCAATCAAAGGCTTAACATGAATGCTACTCCAGGAGGCTCAGCAACACCAACCAAGATCTTAAGGGAGTCCCTGTCATTTAGGATCTCATAAGGAGATGAAGGCCATCCATGATCGAATCGGTAGCGTACCGGGTGCTCCACCCCAGGTTACTATGGTACATGAGCACAAGTTCTACAAACATTCTTACAAAGCAGGCATTGCACCGCTCCGCATACCAGAGCAGTTCTGACTGCCGGATAACTTGAAGTATGGCGGAACAACCGATTCGGACGAGCACATCCCTGATTACTATATAGCTGTGAAGAATAACGAGATTACCGAAGAAGAAATCCAGTCTGCTTTGGTGAAGAGATTTAGCTCACCTTTAACCAAAGGAGCCCTTGCTTGGTCCACTCAGCTACCAATGGGATCCATCGAATCATTTACTCAGATGCAAGACATGTTCAAGAAAGCGCATTCTGGCGCCTGCAAGTGGGAGAAGCGCATGGAAGACATCTTCGAGATATGATAATGTGATAACGAGTTTCTAAAGGATTACCTCGATAGATTCAGAAGGAATGCATGGAGCTCCCTCCAGTCCCAGATAACATCATTATGGTAGCCTTCGGCAAAAGTTTGAATTCAAAAAGATCTTTAGCTACCCGAGATTGCAGTGGAGTTTGACTCAACACCCAATGTCCACATGGAATGCGTTAAATCATAGGTATACTGAGAAACTTCGTATAGAACCGAATCATTCTCATAACCCCAAGGACGAGCGAAGGAAGAGATTGGGAAACCGCTCCTAGAAGGTGAGGGGGATGGTAGAAGAGCGAAGCCAAAGGTTCAAAATCAAGCGGGCGCCCGGCGGCAGTATAATTCTCGAGAGTCCGGATCCCAACAGAAGCAGACTGAACCCCGGAATTTTAGGGACTTTGGTCTTCGTGTATATGCCGTGGACCTAGTCGCCAATCACGCCCAGAGTCCGATGGCCACCTAATGCGAAAGGGTCTACAGGACGAAACACAACGCCCTATTGTGATTTTCATTATAGCGGGGGCCATGCAACGGTCGATTGCAACGCCTTGATGGTCGATTGAGCACTCAGTATGATATGCAATGTAATGCATCTGAATGCAATGTGATGCAATAATAACCCTTCACCAAGGCGGGACTCTCATCGACAACCGGGAAGTAGATGCCAACTCAAAGCCAAATTACAATACTCAGATTCTCAATGCAATACCAATAACAAGACATAACATATAATATAGAATATAATCCAAAGCTAAGGTGTAGTGAGTACGCCTATCGGCACCTACACACGTAAGGAACACGTGGTAGAAAATCTATGAGACCAAGTGCCTCCAAAGAAATGGATATAAACACTTACCGTATTCCAAAGCTAGCCCTGTTATTCAACAATTGTTTTTTTCCTTTGGATTAACTGCCAAACGCCGCTCTATTCAATAAGCAAAAAAAGTATATCAAATAAAGCTAAAGGCTTCATTCCTTATGTTTTAGGGCAATCCAGTTAGGAACCTGATACCCTATTCGCATACACAATACGCAGGTCAAAGTCCCATAACCAAATCCTCAATAAATTGCATTTATATGTTGCCCATAACTCACTGACTATGAATATATAATCATTTCCATCATCGGGGTCCAATTGACCCGTTAAACTATCAATTTAAGTCATTAGTGCGAAGTCTAATATTCCTATTTTTACCGTAAAAATATATTCAAATGCATATAATAAACTAAGATAATGAGTTAACAACATTACCTGAAGATTTGGGGTAGAAATTCCACTATTTTTCCACGTCTTTTTCCCGTTTTTTCCTCTCTCTTTTCTAATTTTTCCTTTCTCTATTTCGTTGAATGTTTCTTCCTAAAATCGTGACTACGTACTGCTAAGGGATTAAATCCCTTAGCAACCGACCTCATCAATTTATTTATTTTTTTATAATAAAATCGCTACGACGATTAAAATTAAAATAGAACCCTAGAGAAGTCGAAATAATCCCAAATTTTTCAAGTAAGTTATACAAAATATATGTAACATACTCGCGAAGAAGGATCTCAAATTGGACTCCCGAAACTCAAGATGCGAATTTAAAGGAAAAAGGTCAAATTATTTAACTTTCGGTATTTTAGCGGAAACTAGCCGAACAACATCGAAATTCACTTTCGAAAAATCACAAAAGTCACAAATAATCATACGAACCTAACGGCGCTTTCGGATTTCGAATCAGAGCTCATTCGCCAAAACCGAGTTCAAAAATCTCTTTTTAATATTAATCGACAATAAAAACTGAAACCTTCTTCTGATGCCTACCAAACGAGGTCTGATTTAGCTCAAATTTTACAGACAGGTCCTAATGAACCTTACAAATATTTTAAAATTATCGGCACGCCAATCGGAGTCTTAAATTCCGAAACGACTGACCGAGGTCATTTCAGCAAGACCAAAAAAAGGGCCCAAAACTACGTAGTTTAGCCACAGTGTGGAAAAATCCAAACCCGGGAGACCGTATTTTCGCTCCCTCCTTATTTTTTTATCTCCCAAAATATAGAAAGTTCCCTCTCTATCTATGAACTTCCTCGCTTTTTCTGTCACCCGAGTTCATCAATCTTTTGGAGTTCATTAAATTTAAGGAGCAAAAATCTGAGTTCCTTTTGAGGTTCGCTTTTCCTTCCGTTAGTTATTCAGCAATGATTTCATATTTTCTTTATTCTAAATTTTATACGATCTAGGGTTTGTTGTCATGATTGTCATACACTTTCTGATTCTCTAGATAAAGTGGGTTAGACACCTAGACTAAGTGCTATGAAGTAAAGATTAAGGCTTTGTAATGTGTTTAATTAGAAAGTTGGTTTCTTGGCTCAATAAGTTGGGATCTCAATAAGTCGCTTTTCCTATCTGTTTTTCTTTTTTCATTTGCTTGTGGAATATTATGTTTTCATTCTTCTTTTTTTTATTCTTAGTGATTTATTTCCCGTCTGCGATGACGTTCTATGAGTTGAAGAGAATTCAAGCTAGTGCAGCTTAAGTAAGTTTTATTTCAGCTAATTGAGAGCTAATATTATTCACTACTTTTTGGATCTTATTCAGTATCACATTATCAGTGTTTAGATTTATTTTCATCATCTCTCAATAGTTTTAGTTTACCTGAAAGTAACAGCTCAAGCATAGGAAGCCCATGGTGACTCCTATAAAAGGATAAGTTTCTACTTCAAAGTGTAGTTGAAGTCTTGGTACAACTCTGAAAGACACCACAGTGCCAAATAAATGGTAATGGTTCAATAACTAGAGCTTTTTCTTTCTCTTGTTGATTTTAGTTTGTAAGACTAGAAATGTTATACCGAATTATCTGATATAATCATTAAGTTAAAATGAACAATAAAATAGGGATCACAGTCTGTGGCTGGTATTGTTACCCAATTATTTAAATTTGGTGAAGTGTGTTCATCTCTTTGACGGAGAATGGCCATCAAAGTGGTTCCGAGATTATTTATTGAATCGCTTCATTCTTATTTGTGGCCTTTAATTATCTTTTTGCGCAGTTTACCTTACATTAGAGAATGTAGCATGTATGTTTGACTTAAGTCTAGCACGTTTTCTTGTAATTTTTAGATGTCTCTGAATTACCTTATGTTATCATAATATTTATTTTCTAGAGAGGTGTAAGTGAAATAGATGTTAGGTATGTAGCCGGAAAGCAAGTCGAGCTAGTATCCAGGCTTTTAAAGTTAGGGAGATGGAGGCTGGAAGGTCTTCAGAAGGCTGGAGTCATTTGTTCAACCAAGTCCAAACTTGAGTGAAGAACAGAGGAAATTGCACTTGCAGCGGAGAAGTCATTTCATCTTTGACCTCTTCTCATTGCGTTATGTTTTAATTTTTTTTGGAGCTAAACGCTAATCTCAACTTGGATGACATTGAGATACAATCTGTTGGTTTGGTAGGGCGACTCAAGTTTGTTTTGTGAACTTACACGCGAGTATTTTCTTTCAAGTGATTATTGATCCTTTTGAGATAAAGAAATACTTGAAATATTTGATATTTCATTACTAGACACCCTTTGATTAGGTACAAAATTAGTTACCCTGGCTTTTCACTCAATGTGAGAATCTTCAATTTATTACAGTACGTGCTATTTTAGGTTTCTTTCTTATCGTGCTGATTGTTGCTACAGTTATCTTGATTTCTCTAGTGAATGAAATAAATTTTTCCATAGTTGGATATTATAAGATTTTTCATAGTTAGATGAGGACCAAGGAGTTGGTTTTCTTAATACCCATTTACCATTTAACTGAGAGGTATTGAATGATCTAAGTTCTTCGCAGTGCTGCTGAAGTATTTCATGCCACTTGCTATACATGGACCTTGCTTTAGTTAGGTTCTAGTGGATCTGTGGAATTAGAGCTTGTTGATTATTTAACATTTTGCACATTCAATGTGAAGGAACTAATTTTTGTTCCTTTATGTCTACTGTGTGTTTGCACTCTAATACTTGTGATTGTTTCAGGTTTACAGATGTTAGGAATTCATTGAGTAAGAATTCATGGATAATCCATAAAGAGTGCCTCTGTGGTTGGTAGGGTATGTGTCATTTCATTCTCTACAAATGGGATTGTTCATAACCTTCAGTTCCCATGATTGAATTGTTGATATGTATTGTCTCTTCGAGTTCTTGTAGATATTGTTTGTCTGCTATATATTATGTATATAGCATCACTCCCTTATCTATCTTTCTCTTTTCTATTTCATGATAGATAGAAAATTGGTAGTCCTTGTTAATCCTTGAATATTTGAATTGGTTGTTCGGCATAAATCCGGATAAAGACAAGAAAAAACCTACTGTAAATTGATAAATAGACATAGTAGTAAAAAGTATGGTGGCTTGCTCAATTTGCATAGAAGCATGCTTTTCTGCATATATCGATGAGTATAATTAGACCCTTTACCCTAAACTTTATAGACGTAAAGATTACCTAAAGTCCAAGTGTGTTAGATCAGTTGTTCTGTTAGCTGTTTGTTAGAAGTTTGAAACAACCTTAGGTAGTCGTTTCGGAAATTAGGGTCTCGATTTGTGTGCTGATAATTTTAAAATCTTTATAAGGTCCATTAGGACATGTCTGTAAAATTTGAGCTAAATCAGACCTCGTTTGATACGTATCGGAAGAAGATTTTAGTTTTTATTGTCGATAAATATTAAAAAGCGATTTTAGAGCTCGGTTTTGGCGAATGAGCTTCGTTTCGAAAGCGTTGTTAGGTTCTTATGATTATTTTTGACCTGTATGAACTTTCGAAAGTGAATTTCGAGGTTGTTCGGCTAGTTTCTGCTAAAATGCCGAAAGTTAAATAATTTGACATTTTTCCATTTAATTTGCATATTGAGTTTTCGAGGTTGCACGCTGTGACAATATTATGTTCGGGATACATAAAAACCTATGCGTTCTGCCTATCTTATGTCCCTGGTTGTTTTTGAGTTTATGATCTCATATGTGTTTCCAGTTATTATATGGCTCTGCCTTTTTATAATTTAAATAAGAGGAATTTGGTTTATTTATTTTTTTTCTCTCTGGCTAGCTATCCTATTCTTTGAGGTGGCTAGTCTGCCCCACTTATTGAGTCTTTTTGACTCACCCTTGTTTGTTGTTTGTTCTTGTCTATTTATTTCGTTCCGTCAGGTTCGCTTCAGGATTGAGTTCGTCGCGTTGTTCAAGAGCGAAGATGACTTCAGCTGTCAGGGTGAGCTAGCTTGTATTCCGGATGGCCACCGATTTATTGTTTATTATTTCAGCTGCATTTTGCTCCCTTCATGAGGTATCTGTCTTCTTTTGTACTCTTAAATGTCTAGTCTGGATAGCCCTATACCTAGTATGTTGTGTATTCAACTGTAATTTTCTTTGTACAGCTTAGAGGTATCAGTATGTCTGTGCCTTTTCTATGTCTTTTTCTTATTTATGAATTGAATTATATTTATTTTTCTAATTTAAATGGTAAGGGTTCGCCTGAAGGGTCTAGGGGAGGATGTCGGGCACCCGCACGGCCAAGCCGGATTTTGGGTCGTGTCAAAGTTGTTAAAGTTTAGAGGCTTGAGGGTATCATGTGCTGATTGTAGTAGCAGAGCGAAACAATGGTTTTATCTATCAATTAGAATCTGAGTTCAACTCATCAAAAAGAGTGATTGTCTCATTTTATGATCCAAATTCCGAAGATCCTATAGTTTGAGCAGAAGCAAATTTTTATGATATACTCCTTTCTATTTATTGTGCTGGGATACAAAGAATTTCATTGGCATAGATGTAGCACACTGATTATTGATTATGCATCTAGTGGTTTCAGTATGAACAAATCATTAATTCTCAAGAAAACAAAGAATGATTATGCAAGGTCTTGTTTAAAATTTTATCTTGTATTTGACATGTCTTGTAAATTGGTAATAGAAATTGCCAGATAGGGTAGCAAAGGCCAGGGATCGTTATGATGAGATTATAAAGATTCACGAGGAGATAGTGGACTTCCATGGGGAGATGGTTTTGTTGGAAAATTACAGTGCCCTATACTGGTAAAAATCCCATTTCTTTCTTTAAATCTATTTGAAGTTTAGTGATCTCTTTAAAGGCAGCTCATAGAAGTCTTTGTAAATGCGTTAAGAGTTGCTGACTGATTTTTCCCTGTATATTTGTATTTGCACTCATTGTCTGACGGTTGTGCACAAACACTGGTGTCTGGAAAAGTAAAAATGATGTAGGAACAACTTTTACTCTCATTCGTCTTCAATCTTTGCGAAAGATCATTAATCTTTTCTACAATTGCAAAGATGTACGAACAAAGACGCATAAGCTTAGTCCAATCACATTTGATTTTTATAATGTAATAGGTGCTTATATTTTATATTTGTAGTTGGTATAGCCCACCTTTATGGTTATTGAATATTTGAAGTCTCGTTTCACAATAGAATCTCTATTGAGATGTTGATTATTATTAGTAAATAGTTTGTCCAATTGGGATCTCATTGTGTTATGACATTTAGCAAATAATAAACATTTTCAGTAAATACAAATAAACATATTAGCCACGGTTTTGATGTGCCAAATGTAAAATTGGGGAATAATTTTACTTCTCCTCAGCAATAAATAGCATGGCTGTCCGTAGCTAAACTGGAACATAATTCGTGGCTAACAAAATGTTACCACGGATAATAAAACCATGGCAAAAAAGATTGCGACGCCCCGTTCTACTATGGTTCTAACCGTGTAAGCCACGGTTTTTGGGCTCTTTAGCTACGTTTTACACTGGCTAAAACCCATTTTTTTGGTAGTGAATATTTTGAATAGATTTTCATCATATTGTATAATTGTTTAGTAAAAGTATGTGACATTGCAGATATGCAGTGACTTTGCATAGTAAATATGATAATGAAAGATATAAAACAATAGTAGTGATGTACAAAGACATAAATATTGAAATTGAAAAGATATGAAATAATTTGTCTCCTTATAGTTGCATTCTTCAAACAGTTTTTCGAAAGAATTGTGTCAACAATGCAAATATTCACTTAGAATAATCTGACTATTAATTATCTGAAATATAATTCAATGAGAAGACAAAAAAAATGTAAAGTTAGAAACTCAAACTATTTGACTTTCTAACCAGTTATCGTAGTAAGATTGCAAATGGTATTGTTGCACTTCCTTTTCTCTAGCATTAAAACATCTAAATTTTCTTCTCTCTTCTTAATTATTAAGTCTTCAAGTAGTTCAAGAATAGAACTAGTGATGATCTGCAAGTGTTTTCCATAAGTAGGAGATATATGCACCGAGCTGTGGGACTCCTAATGTTCATCAAATTTTGTTGGACTTGTAGAATATTTCAGTTCAGGGCCAAAGAAGAAATGAGCCCATGTGATTCTATTTTAAGTTATGTGTAGATGTCCATGTATAGCTAGTCCAGATAGTAGTATAGTCTGTAATGTAGTAGACGAGCTAGGCCCATTATATATATACTTGTAAATCAGATATTGTTGGTTCAATCAGAATAAAATTTCCTAAACTTTTCGTCCGTAGAGCTTTCCACCACCTCTTCCTATTCTAAATAAACCTTAATAAAATTCATGGATTTAAATCGATTCCTCAACTTTGACATGGTATCAGAGCTTCAATTCGAGTAGATCATAGTATTCTCTTTCGATTAGTATTACCCTTGACGGCGTCGGTGCATTTTTCCGATGATTTTTTTACTGATTTGCAGTTTCGTTTTCTCTATTTCCAGTGAAATCATTGCGTTCACATTTTTGGATAAATCCTTTTCAGTTGAGGAATTACCACGCCTAAGGTTTCTAATCACGATCTTATTCGTTGATATTTTCTAATTCCGGCGAGTGTTCCGACCATTATTTGGTGGCTGCTTCAGTAATTCTCAAGGTCGTGTCCCTAGATTACAAAGAACTCCAGTAACTTCGTTCCTTTATTTTACTGCTTTGCGGTGTTGATAATTTCTATGATTGATAGTTGTAGTGAGCATTCATTGAGTGTATATTCATTCATAAATTTGTGCTATGGCTACTAATACAACAAATATAGTCAACAATCAAAACCCTAACCCTACTGATACTACTTCTACCTTTACTCCTGATCCATCTAGTCCCTTGCATATCCATTCGCCTGAGAACCCTGGGATGTCATTGGTTAGTGTCCCATTTTCTGGATCTAGTTTTGGAGGCTCGAAAAGAAGTGTCATAGGTTCTTTTTCAGCTAGGAATAATACTGACCTCAGTTGAGATAGGGGAACAGGTGCAAAAATATGGTAATTTCATGGTTGACCAGTTCACTATCTTCCAAAATAGCTGAGAATGTTCAACATTTGGACACTGCTGGGAGCATTTGGAATCAACTCCTTAATAGGTATAGAGTTAAATGGGACAAAATCCATGAGATAAAGAAGAAATTAGCTTCTGCTCACCAGGGTTCAATGGACATAGCTTCATACTTCAATCAACTAAAGAAGCTATGGGATGAGCTAGAAGTTATGTCTAATAATCATATCGACCAGTGTGTATGTGCTGCGAAGGCTGGTCTTCAAAAGAAAACTGAGGAAGATAAGCTCCATCAATTTCTGCTGGGTCTAAATGATGTTTATGTGAGTGTAAGAAGCACTCTCCTAATGATGCACCCTATACCATCTTTAGATTGTGCTTATAGCATTCATCTATAAGATTAACAACAAAGAAAAATTCTTCCCTCTAGTCAATTTGGGGGTGAGTCTGCATCCATCAATGCCAACTATTAAAGACCTTTATTTCCACGCACTCAGAACCAATTCAGGCCTTCTGCTATCAACCAATTAAGACCTCCTAGTAATGATTTACCATCTCAAGCCACGCTTAGATTACCTCCTAAGTAGTTTAACTAAAGGATGAACGTTAACCACCCAAGGGCAAGCAGGCACAAAATAGGATAGTTTTTTTATTTTTTATTTTTTTGTGTGCAGATATTGTAATAAGGAGTGCCATTATATTGATAATTGTCGCAAGATTGGGAAGAACACAACTGTAACTGTTACCACTGACTCAGGGTCTAATTCTGATTATTCATCAGCCAATTCTGCTTGTGACCTTAAACTCAGTCATAAATATTCTAATGCTCCTTCAACTTCCAACTCTTCTTTATTTTTAATGTTCTTGATTTGACAAGGCAACATTATTCACCATTGATTTCCTTTGTTGGTGGTATATTGTTGCCTGAACCTTCTGTGTTTACTGTTAGCACATGCATGTTGAGTAACTCTACTAGTACTGCTTAGATAATAAACTCTGGTGCATCAAATCACATGACGCACGATAGAGACATTCTTTCTAACATTTGCCCTTTGTCTATCCCTGTTCTTGTATCTTTGCCTAATGGCTATAAGGTCAAAGTAACCAGAACTAGGCCTTTTCCTTTGACTTCAATAATTACTCTTCACAATATTCTTTCGATCCCTTCTTTTCAGCATAGTCTCATTTTTGTTAATAAGCTGGTACAACAACTAAATTCCACAATCTGTTTTACCTCTCACTCATGTATCTTACAGGGCCATTCTCTGAAGAAGCCACTGGAGATTGGTAAACTGGATCAACGATTGTACAAGATTTATATGGAAAAGACCGCAATTTCTTGATATGCCTGCTGCAGTTACATCAGTCACTCCTTTTTAATGCAATTCTAATTTTGTAGTTGATTTCAATTGTAGTAATGTTTCTAGTGTTGTTTTTAATGTTTGTCCTAGTTTTGTAAATACGACACTCATTTCTGTAGGGTCTTGTAATGATATTTCAATCAACAGAAGGGACATTCTTTGCCACAATAGACTTGCTCAAATTCCATTTGTAAAGATTAAAGGTATACCATCTTTGTCTAATAAGTTATCATCCAAGCAATCCTTCCCTTGCAATATTTGTCAAATAGCAAGACAAACCAGACTTCCTTTCCTAGATAGCACAACACACAGGTCCAAACCTTTTGAATTAATTTATATAGGCACTTGGGGACCCTACCATACACCAACTTCTTCTAGTTGTAGATACTTTCTTATTAATGTGGATGATTACTCAAGAGCCACTCGGACGCACTTAATGGCTTCTAAGAGTAATGCCTTTCCCTTAATTAGGGAATTTTTTGCTATCATGAAGACCCAATTCCACGCTTCCATTCATAAAATAAGAAGTGATAATGTTCTAGACTTTGGGTCTTTTACATATGGTATATCATTCTTCTCAGAAAATGGCATCATGCACCAAACTACTTGTCCTCATACTCCTCAACAAAATAGAATAGTCGAAAGAAAACATAGGACCTTGCTTGAATCTTGTAAAACATTACTATTTCAGTCCAAATTGCCAACTAAATTTAGGGATGATTTCTTGTTGAATCACACATACTTATTGAATAGAGTACCTTCGACGGTACTTCACAAAAAGTCACCCTATGAACTCTTGTATTACACAATACCCTCCTACACTCATTTGAGGAGATTTGGTTTTATGTGCTCCTCTGCAGTTCCTATTTCCCCTTAGACACAAGCTGCTACCATGAGCTATCCCTGGTGTCTTCATTGGTTACCCATTTGCAAAGAAAGGTTACAAATTATACAATTTACAAACCAAACATTCTTTTGTGTCCAGAGATGTCATTTTTTGTGAGGATTAAATCTTCTTCCTTTATTCAAACTTCTGCTTCTTTTCCTTATGTCCCGCTATCTTCATTCTATTAGCCTGAGCCTGATCCTTCAGTTTCCCCTATGCCCATCCAACATTCATCTGTTCCTGTCCCCACTCATTCTGCTGCTCTAATTCCGCATATTCCCACCACTGCACCCATCATTCAACATGTTCCTGAAATCAGGAAGTCTACTAGATCTTACATCAGGATTATGTCACTAAGAGCTTCACTGACTTGCACCAGTTCTGTTCCTCAACTTGCATGTGTAGAACCTTCCACTTATGCTCAGGCAACCACTATTCCAACATGGCAAAAGGCCATAAGGAAGGAGTTTAATGCCCTAAAAGCTAATCATACATGGGATATTGTGGAACTACCAAAAGATAAGAACCCCATTGGATATAAATGGGTTTACAAAATTAAATATAAGGTTGATGGCACCATAGAAAGATACAAAGCTAGGCTTGTCATTAGAGCTGATACTCAAATAGAGGGAGTGGACTTTAATGATACTTTTTCACCAGTTGTCAGGCTCTCTATTGTGAAATGCCTAACTGTTGTTGTTGTTGTTCAGAATCACTTGTCACTTTTCATCTTGATGTTAACAATGACTTCATCCACGGTGATTTAGAGGAGATGCCTATATGAGGCTGCCACCTGGTTTGTCCATTCAATCCCATTCTACCTCTGCTCGTTTGGCCTGTAAGCTTAACAAGTCCCTTTATAACTTGAGACACACATCTGGATAGTGCTATGCCACGTTGTCTCATGACCAGTGCTCTAGAGGTTATATACATTCCCTCAATGATCACTCCCTTTTCATGAAAGGGTCTCCTGGTTCTTTTTTTTTTCTCCTTACTGTATATGTAGTTGATATTATTTTTATTGGTAATGATACTGAAAATCAGCACCTCAAGAAGTTTCTTGATAATGAATTCAAGATAAAAGTTTGGGTGTTCTTCACTATTTTCTAGATTTTGAGGTCTCTTATTTCCCAGATGGATTGTTGCTTAATCAAAGAAAAATTGTAATACATTTTCTCAAAGCTTTTAATTGTGAAGATGTGACCCCAGTTGTCTCTCCACTTGAATTGAACACCAAACTTAGAGCTGGTTCTGGTGATATCCTTCCTCTAGCAGACAAATTCATGGGTTTAATTAGGAAGTTATTCTTTCTCACAAATACAAGGCCTGACATAACCTTTGCTTTGTAGCACCTTAGCCAGTTCATGTAGTTTCCCAGTGTCCCCCATATGATTGCTGCTTTGCATGTGCTTCGATAGCTCAAGGGCACCCCTAACTTGGGACTATTTTATACCGCATATGATAATCTTTATATCACTACATATTCAAACAGTGACATGGAAGCATGTCCAGATACCAGACAATCTGTTACTGGGTTTTGCATATGATTGTTTAGTTGGCTGGAAATGTAAGAAGCATCCTGTTGTTTCCCTCTCTTCCAATGAAGCAGAGTATAGTGCCCTTAGCAAAGTGGTGGCTGAGCTCACTTGGCTTTTTAGATCTTACCTGACTTCTCTTTATCTGTGGACTTACCTATTTCTGTGTATTGTAACAATCAGGTTGTGATACATATTGTAAAAAATTTAGTCTTTCACGAGAGGACCAAACACAGATATGGCCTGTCACTTTATACGTGAGAAGTCGCTTTCTTGTCTAATTGGTGTTTCTCATGTCTCTACTACTCAGCAGTTGGCTGATTTGCAGACCAAGCCACTTCTAGAAGTGCTTCATCATCAACTTTTTTCCAAGATAAATGAGGTATCCCCCTCCACCTTTAAAGGGGTTGTGGACTTGTACACTATTTCAGTTCAGGGCCAAAAAAAAAAAAGAGCCCTGGTGATTGTTTTTATGTTATTGACATGAGCTAGATTTTCGACAAGGCCGTGCGGCCATCTGACATCCTCCCCTAGACCCGTCAGGTGAACCCGTATACTGAGTGAATGAAATGGACACCAACTAGCTTGAGACAAATATCAAATAATCCAAAGGACGCGCTGATATATATAGATATACTGAATAGCTGTTCAGAAAGAGGTACAACTGCCTACCTAGGTTTAGACCTATCCATACCAAATATTAAGAATACAAGGAAAAATGTACGTCTCCCGAAGGGAGAAAAAATACAACTGATATAATAGAACCTAAACTGGTGGCTATCCTAAAATAAAGGTCCGCTCACCCTGACAGCTGAGGTCGTCTTCGCTCCTCAATCATGTTGGCAAACTCAATCCTGGAGCGAACCCGCCGAAATAAAATAAATAGACAAGAAACAAACAGAGGGTGAGTCAAAAGGACTCTGTAAGTGGGGGCTGACTAGCCACCTTGAAGAAGCAGATATGCTAGCCAGGGAGAAGAAAAGCGGATAAATCAAATTCACCTTGTTTCAACTATAAAAAGGTAGAGCCAGATAATAACTGTTGACACCCAATTTTGTCCCTCATTTTTCTAAAATTGGCCATAATTCAACTTAAGGGTGCAATGTGACTATTTGTGCAAAATGTGCATTAGAAATTATGCATTTACGTGCGTTATCCTCTATTTATATATTATATACTTAAGTGTGGCTATATTATGTAACTTTTGCATCATTTAGGCTATTTGTCAAAATTGTGACTATTTGTGAAATTAGTACATTCATAATATTAGTGGCTATATTATATAATTACGTCATTTAGGCTACATGTCAAGTTTATTTTAATTTGTGATTATTTGTGCAAATTAGTAATTATTTGTGATTATATATATTTAAATAATTTAATTTGAGTTTATTTAATATTTATTTGTGCATTTTATAATATATGTATATCTATATTTCATTTTTACACCTTTAAGTTAAATATTGGCCAATTGAAGTGTCAAAATTCCTTTTTATTATTAATTCTTCCATATTTCAAAATTACTACCCAAAATTCTTTATTTATCTTTATTTATTTTTATTTATTTAGATTTTACTCTGAACCTAGCCAAATTTCCTAACCAAATACATCCTTATTATTTGAATTTTTAAATCTCAAACCTTCTTCCTAATTCTACCTTGAATCTAGACCAAATAATAGTCTAGATACGTCTTCCCGTCCAAGTTCATCCCCCCAAATCTTCTCCTAAATATATCCTGATCTTATTCTTAAAAATTCCCCAATGTCCCTACCCCACTTTTAGTACCAGGTTCATTTCCCAAATCTAATCCCCAATTTTTCTCCAATCTCCCTAAATCTCTCCCTTGATTCACTCCCATTCACAATCTCCCTAATTCCTCTTCTTCCTAATTTTAGGTCACCCTTTTCCCCACTTTCAAGTCTACATACATTATTGAGGAAAATCAGTCAAATCCCCCTCAAATCATTCCCCTTAATCTTATCCAATCAAATCTCTCCCATTAATCCTAAATTCCCCAATCACCTCCCATTTTCCTTAACCACTCTTTTTCAAAAATACTATAAATACACCTACTTCTCACATTCATTCATCACTTACTCTCATCTTCTCCTACAAACATCTCCTAACATATTGATTCATCATCACTTGCAATTACATCTTCTATACACATTCCAACATTCTCACTTCTCACAACTTAACCACATATTTCTCTACACTTCTTTTATCCTTTAACACACCACTCTATTTTTCATTATTTTACTGGGAGCCACATTAAAGACTTGTCCAGAAGCTCGTATTGACAAAAGTTATCCATTCAATGGAAGGTAACTTGTATTGTACTTTTCTTAGTATTTTGTGCTAACGTTGCAGGTACAACTACAACTATATATAAGTTACTGCTATGTAATGTGAATATTTGGTTAAGCAGGGGCCACCTTCTACCCTCTATTTATTTATTGTGTGTTGAAACGAGTGAAATCATAAGATATGTTAAGAATGTGAAGTGCTACTTGAAAACTGAATTGTTTTGCGTGAATCTGGAAATCTGAGTTTTACTTAGTTAATGCATGACAGGTTTTTTTTTTTTTTTTTTTTTTAGATTAAATTAGTGCGGGGAGTTGGCTTATTTCTGCAAAAATTGAGTATACTGAAAATTTAACAGTAGCATGAAGGCTTTGCATCTTTATTACAACTTAGTTGTTTTAATTTGGAAGCCTACTTTTAAAGCTTTTAAAATTATTTTGCTTACATGATATTATTTGACTTGTGTGATTTGCATGACCGTACTCTTTATGTGATGACTAGGAGAGTCTAGATTGGGGCATTAACACAATTAGGGAGCCTAGACATTTTACATTTATATTAGTAGTCTCAATGACCTCCGAGACATTAAGTGGGACATTAGTAAACCTTTAGGACGTTTAAAATATTAGCTAGCGCTTTAATTAAATACTTAAAGAGGGTATGGGGGTTAAAGGGAACTAAGCGCCTCGAAAATGATGGAAATTACCCGAGCTACATTTGATAGTGGATTCTGAAACTATCGTCCCCTTCCAAAAGCCGGGTTCTGATCCGAATAGGATAACTAAACCTAGGGTCATTTATTTAAACGTTTAATTGGTTATTTATTATTTCGTGGCTATTTGTGCAACACAACTATTATTTCAAATTATTTATGCAAATATATTAAATTACCTATTTTACTTTGCATCTTATATCTCCTTTGTTTATTTATTTAGTTTCTATCCTTTTTTATAAGCAATATAGTAAACCCAATATAAAAATCGGCCGGGAACCACGCTTAGTGGAACCTAGGAGATGCCTAACCCCTTTGTTCTAGGTTATTTCGAACACTTACCCGAATCTCTGACTCGTAGACCAATCCGGAGTTATTTCTTTAATTTGAATTAGAAATACTTTTAGGTGACCTAATACACCTTAGGAAATATATTAGGTGGCGACTCCAAAACTCTAACTCCAAACGAGTTTACCCAGTCAAATCCGAAACCCGACTCGCCTCGAGTCGAGTCAAAAATCGTGTATGACAGAATGGCGACTCCACTGGGGATTAAATGTTCTAACCATTACAATTTTATATTGGGTTTATTATTGCTTTTATTATTTTTTATTCAATACTAACTTTTTCTCTTTGCAGGTGGGTAGTCTTTTATATTTTTGCAATTTTTGATAACATGATGTTTAGTATACTATCGAATTTTTTGTTGCATCTCACTCACACTTCCCCCACTCTTGGGAAACGACACTTTACACGCACACGGCGATTACGTGGATCCCACGGTCGCTTCACCACAGAAAACCTTTTAGGAGGACATTTTGGAATATAGTTGGTCCGTGGTACAACCAACGATTTCAAATGGTCCCACTCCTTGGCCGTCCGCGTTGGGATACCATGTCTAGAATTACCCAACTCTTAGCGGACATTCTTGTCTAGGAACCATGCATCATGTTATGATTAGGAAATTTTGACTTCGGCTCATGTCTAAGTCTATTAGTTCACCATATTTGAATTAACCAAACGGGTTTTTTACCCTAAGGGACATTTAAATGTGTTACGTGTGCATCTATTTAACGTTGAACGTGTCTAGTGTAGACCATTTATTCTCAAAAGTGTGGATCATCCAATTATTTATTTTTGTTGGAGGATGTCACAAGTCGCGAAGACTTGGAAGATCAAATAAAACAGACTTTAAATTGATTTTTCCACTTTTGTGTAACAAAATCAATTATTTATTTCTATAAATGGAAATTATTATAGAAATCAGTTATTTATTTCTATTTACGTATGAAATTTTTTTTACATTCATACAAAACCAATTATTTTATAAAACTATTTTTGGGTTATGAAGGAAATTAATTTTTCTATTTTTGAAAACCAAATCATAGACTTTAAATTAATTTCTTCTACTTTTAATGTAGCAAGATGAATTAGTATTCCTATTTACCGAAAAGATGTTATTCTACATTTATACACTAAAATTGATTATTTTATAAAATTATTTTTTCTACTAATTTTAGGTTATGAGAACAAACGGGATGACACACGATACACGTTCAATTTTAAATATCATACTCCAACTTAGGAAGACTTAGCATCCTTGGCATGTTAAAGTCCATTAGCCAACTACGTCCAAATGACGCCTATCATGCATCTTATATGTATTGGTCTTGTTAGGCCTACCTCCAATACAAGAGAGGTCCCTTGCATTATAAGGAGTCATATATTTTTTATTTGATAATTATTACCTCGACACTAACTTATTGTTTTCGTGTTTAAGTTTTACTCCCACTCCTGAGGTTGACTTGTGCATTCTGGCCGAGCATCAGTACCGGACGAGAACCAAGGGACCAGTTACAAATCCTCCCCCCTCACAAACTAGAAGAAGAGGAAAGCGAAACATCATGTCTGAGTTGAATAATGCTGCTCTTGGTGATGATAACCTTGAGAATAATGGGATACCCCACAAACCTGCTTTGGTTGAGTATGATGAACATGTTGCTACTTTAGAGCAAAGAATTAAAAAACTTGAAGAGAAACTGACAATGGCCAGTTTACCCGTTGGTAACTCCGCCCATTCAAGGGAATCAGTCGATCCAAGTGGGTCAGCCCGCCCTAATGGAAAGGATCCTATGCACCCAACTGATCTCTCTGTTGTTTACCAAACAACGGAACCAGCTCCTTACCAAACAACACCACCTGCTACCTACCAAAGCGCACCAACCGCCACATATCAAGCACTGCCTCCCTATCCAGCACCACCAGCTACTTATCAAGCACCACCTCCTGCATACCGTACTTACCCAAACACAAGCCTACCTCACACCAACACCACATATCCGCAGCCTTACAATCCCATGTTCACTGCTGAAACCAAACAACTTACTTCGCCAGTCCAAAACCATGAAAATTATGAATGGGCGGGGATGAAGCCAATGATGATGGGACAAAAGAGAAAGTTCGTAAGCTGGAGGCAGCCTTTAAGAAGTTTGAGTTAGGCAAGACCACTAAAGGTTTAGCTTATGAAGACTTGTGCATCTATCCTACTTTGAAACTGCCAGACGGATACAAGATACCAAAGTTCGATCTGTTCAATGGCACTGGAGACCCTATGGCACATCTGAGAGCATATTGTGACAAGTTGATTGGAGCAGGGGAAGACGAGAAAGTACGAGTAAAGCTATTCAGTCGGAGCTTGACCGGAGAGGCTTTGAGTTGGCTCTCTAAGCAGAAGCCTGGCACATGGCTCGATTGGGAAGACATGGCAGCAGATTTCGTAGAACGATTTGGGTACAACACTGAAATGGTACCAGATCGTTTCTACCTGGAAAAGTTGAAAAATAAACCCACTGAAACATCTAGAGAATATGCTACTAGGTGGAGAGCAGAAGCTGCCAAGGTACAACCCGCTATGGATGAAAAAGAAATAGTGAACATATTCATCCGCATTCAAGAGGACGTCTATTACGATAAGCTGTTGCGTATGAAAAATCAGAAGTTTGCTGATGTAGTTTTGATGGGAGATGACGTAGAAGAAGGACTGAAAAGTGGAAAGATTATTAGCCTAGCTGCACTACAAGCTACTAATAAGGCTATCCAGTCAGGAAATGTGAGTCTCTCCAAAAAGAAGAAAGACGAAGTCTCTTTTGCTGCAACCATTCAAGACCCTGCTTTAACCCACTATTACCAAACACCAGCACCATACCATCACATAACCACCTGAATATCCCGTTTACAACACTCAACCCACTCGGCCTATATTCCACACCCCAGCACCAAACCGTCCACAATACCAGCAAAATACTCAACCCACCTACCGAAATGCGCCATCATACCCTCCTAGGTCTCGCCCTAATGCAAACAAAAGACCCAAAAGAAACTACACTGCATTAGCTGAATCTCGCGCCCCAATTGTTCGAGAGATTGAGAGCTGCTGCGCTTATTGTCCCAATCCCTCAAAAGGTGCCAGACAATCGTTCACCAAACTTTGATTACAGCAAAAGATGTGCATACTACTCAGGTGGACCGGGGCATGAGACGGAGAGATGTTTTGCATTGAAAGATAAGATTCAAGGCCTAATAGATGAAAAGGTCATTCACTTGAAGACACCAAATGTGCACAATAATCCATTACCTAATCATGGAGATGAGAAGGTGAATATGATTGACTTCGGCGAAGAGTGCAATCTGGAAGGCACGATTATAAAAGCAAAAACAGTGTTTGATAAACACGAGTTTGGCATGGGGTACGTCTTGGTTCGCAAAGGAAAAAGTATTACAAAAGATACAAGAGGTTATCATTCACTAGAGCAGTTTGTTCCAACTCTGAAACAAGCATCCATCTTTTCAAGCTGCATGAAAACTCTCAAGGGAGAAGGACTTGCCGAAGGTGTTCACGGTATAGAAGATGAGCTGACCGGTCTAAAGGAGCTATTCATGGAAGAATGTTATTCAGTTCTTGAGAAGGATACTGAGGATTCGAACATCGAGAAAGCTGAATATGAAATTATGCCAAACAACTGAACCTGCAATACATTTCGAGCATGCCGAGAATCTTAGTGAAGCTGGGGCATTAGTTGTTTTCTTAAATAAAACACGACTCCGAGTCGTTAGCTTTTATTTTCTTTGTTTTTCAACTTTGTTGTGTCGCTGTTTCCTTTCGAAGACTTTTTCTCAAGTCTGATAATGAAATCATTTCCATTTCTATTTTAAGCATGCATCATTCACTTTCAGCAAAATTATTTTAGTTCCATTGAATCTGCGGCTGCGATGTGAGGAAGCAGTCCAAAACGACGAGTACAAACCAGGCTATGGTGATTTGACAAAAGACATTTGAGGAACTTCATGAAAATCTTATAGCAGACAATTGAAGCAAGAGCATCAAGAAGATATTGAGAATATGACTTAAAGTGACACAGTAGAAATACATATAAGGAGCAGAATTGGACAGTCCCAAATGGGCCAAAAACATACTGGAGCAAGTGACGGATAAAACAAGAAATATAAAGGCAAAGGAATTTAACAAGGAGTTTAGAAAATTATAGTTGGCCGCTGAAGTAGAATTCTCTAAATCGAGAAAAATGAACAAGATCCTTTAAGATACAATCAAGAGATACTACAAATCAAGCAACATTCATCTTTATTGGATTTGAACTACGTAGCGACCTGATTCCCAAAAGGGGATACGTAGGCAGCCTACCCAAGGCACGGTCACATCGTAAGAGAATTTTATTGGACACTGGGGCAGAATTTTTTAAGTTTCCCTCAAAAAATTCAAAGAGTACATTATAACACACTGGGGCAGAATTTTTGAGGGACCTCAAAAATTCTAGAGAATACAAGCAGCACACTGGGGCAGAAATTTTGAGCTTCCCTCAAAATTTCAAGATGAAAGATCTTTGAATAGCAAATGGACATAGAGGAGATTATGTTCAAACAACACGTCGCAGTCTATGATTCAATGGAACAAATTTGCGTTACTCTTTAAAAAATATCTTTCTCAAAACACATGCATATCCCCTTCTGTTCTCCTTTTTTGCCCACCGCTCGACTAATGTTTGATGCTCGAAAAGAGAGATATTACAAGGAGGTCATGCAAGATGCAACAACAGAGTACAACACAACAAATGCGCAAGTCAACCTCCCCCCAAAATACTCACAGATTTTCTTTGATTACAAGATTACACAGGTACCGAGTATACCTGACAACTCTTGCAAAGCAACATCATCTTGACAAGCATAGAATCCATGTCGGTGGATATACAGGGGCCGCAGCGGTGGACATGACATCAATTTGAAAAGAATAGGATCCATGTCGGTGGATGTATAAGGTCTGCATCGGTGGATATGACAAGCATAGGATCCATGTCGGTAGATATATAAGGTCCGCGTTTGTGGACAATTCAGCAATTGAAGGTATAGGATCCGCGTTTGTGGGCATAGTTCAGCGATCTGAAGCAATGAAAGAATATGCGATTGTGGATGATGGGGTCCGCATTTGTAGGCAGTTCAAAACAGGATCCGTGCCTGTGGATACAGTTCAACATTTAAAGCACCTTAAGTATCAAAGAGACATATGATCTGTGTCAGTGGATAGAAAGTTTGGAGTCCATGTTTGTGGACGAGATATCAATCAAACAAGTGTAGGGTCCGCGTTTGTGGGTTCAACAATTTGCAGCAGAGCAAGGTCCGCATCGGTGGGCATAGCATTGGAAAGACATTTGGATGACACATAAATCAAACAAGTGTAAGACAATACAACCACTCGGCTCAACAGGGAAGTTTACCTTACTCTATCTTTATATCTACTGCATTTATCATAATTTTGCTGTAGGGTACTCCCCGATCTCTCGACAAACCCCTGTGCCATACTCTCACGCCTGTTCTCACATCACCACTCATTATACAACCGCAAAACCTCTAACACATACAAAGCAAAGCCTAACCCTACAGACAATTCCTTTTGCAACACCCGCCAGCTACCTATTTTGCCGAGTTCCAAGCTACAATTCCATACTCACACCAGTGGTCTACCTAATCCTTCCTTGTCGATTGGGTGTCAGTTTCGTATTACTTCCTATTCGTATCCATCTGTGTCAATCGTGCGTATTTTTTCGTTTTTAATCGTGCCCGTCTGCTTGAATCGTGCGCATTCATAAAACTCGCTCCCCAAATGTTCCTAGCTTGATCAAGGCAATATTGAAGACAAGATGACCCATTTATCGAGATGAAGTGGAAACTATGCCTGTGTAAACTCCTCTTTATGGGTGTGTCGTGCACCACATCTTCATGACTAGGATGATTATAAGCCTCTTTTCCCACGCTCGATCTATCGATGTCATTTCATATCCGACAATACCTTTGCTTTATTCTTCACTCATCTTGCCAAAAAGCAAAGCATACACGAATCTAAACTTTACATACTTGGATAAGTTTAGTCTTTACATCCAAATCGTGCGTCATAAATATCTCACACAGGCAACATGCCATTCTAGAACTACACACGGCCTGATTCTCGTGAAACCCGAGATATGTAGGCAACTCAGAGACTGGGGTTCGGCCAAAAACACCCCAAAACTCCCATTCTTCCCCTTTCAATCTTCTGCCTACCGGTCGTGACAAAATTGGCTGTTCCGTCAATTATCTTTGCCCGAAGACTCTTTCATCATCCCCGGGCAAAGAGGGGCAGCTGTTGACACCCAATTTTGTCCCTCATTTTTCTAAAATTGGCCATAATTCAACTTAAGGGTGCAATGTGAATATTTGTGCAAAATGTGCATTAGAAATCATGCATTTACGTGCGTTATCCTCTATTTATATATTATATACTTAAGTGTGGCTATATTATGTAACTTTTGCATCATTTAGGCTATTTATCAAAATTATGACTATTTGTGAAATTAGTACATTCATAATATTAGTGGCTATATTATATAATTATTTGTGATTATATATATTTAAATAATTTAATTTGAGTTTATTTAATATTTATTTATGCATTTTATAATATATGTATATCTATATTTCGTTTTTACACCTTTAAGTTAAATATTGGCCAATTGAAGTGTCAAAATTCCTTTTTATTATTAATTCTTCCATATTTCAAAATTACTACCCAAAATTCTTTATTTATCTTTATTTATTTTTATTTATTTAGATTTTACTCTGAACCTAGCCAAATTTCCTAACCAAATACATCCTTATTATTTGAATTTTTAAATCTCAAACCTTCTTCCTAATTCTACCTTGAATCTAGACCAAATAATAGTCTAGATACGTCTTCCCGTCCAAGTTCACCCCCCCATATCTTCTCCTAAATATATCCTGATCTTATTCTTAAAAATTCCCCAATGTCCCTACCCCACTTTTAGTACCAGGTTCATTTCCCAAATCTAATCCCCAATTTTTCTCCAATCTCCCTAAATCTCTCCTTTGATTCACTCCCATTCACAATCTCCCTAATTCCTCTTCTTCCTAATTTTAGGTCACCCTTTTCCCCACTTTCAAGTCTACAAACATTATTGAGGAAAATCATTCAAATCCCCCTCAAATCATTCCCCTTAATCTTATCCAATCAAATCTCTCCCATTAAGCCCAAATTCCCCAATCACCTCCCATTTTCCTTAACCACTCTTTTTCAAAAATACTATAAATACACCTACTTCTCACATTCATTCATCACTTACTCTCATCTTCTCCTACACACATATCCTAACATATTGATTCATCATCACTTGCAATTACATCTTCTATACACATTCCAACATTCTCACTTCTCACAACTTAACCACATATTTCTCTACACTTCTTTTATCCTTTAACACACCACTCTATTTTTCATTATTTTATTGGGAGCCACATTAAAGACTTGTCCAGAAGCTCGTATTGACAAAAGTTATCCATTCATTGGAAGGTAACTTGTATTGAACTTTTCTTAGTATTTTGTGCTAACGTTGCTGGTACAACTACAACTATATATAAGTTACTGCTATGTAATGTGAATATTTGGTTAAGCAGGGGCCACCTTCTACCCTCTATTTATTTTTTGTGTGTTGAAATGAGCGAAATCATAAGATATGTTGAGAATGTGAAGTGCTACTTGAAAACTGAAATGTTTTGCGTGAATCTGGAAATCTGAGTTTTACTAAGTTAATGCATGACAGGTTTTTTTTTTAAGATTAAAATAGTGCAGGGAGCTGGCATATTTCTGCAAAAATTGAGTATTCTGAAAATTTAACAGTAGCATGAAGGCTTTGTATCTTTATTACAACTTAGTTGTTTTAATTTGGAGGCCCACTTTTAAAGTTTTTAAATTATTTTGCTTACATGATATTATTTGACTTGTGTGATTTGCATGACCGTACTCTTTATGTAACGACTAGGAGAGTCTAGATTTGGGCATTAACACAATTAGGGAGCCTAGACATTTTACATTTATATTAGTAGTCTCAATGGCCTCCGACACATTAAGTGGGACATTAGTAAATCTTTATGACGTTTAAAATATTAGCTAGCGCTTTAGTTAAATACTTAAAGAGGGTATGGGGGTTAAAGGGAACTAAGCGCCTCGAAAATGATGGAAATTACCCGAGCTACATTTGATAGTGGATTCTGAAACTATCGTCCCCTTCCAAAAGCCGGGTTCAGATCCGAATATAACTAAACCTAGGGTCATTTATTCAAACGTTTAATTGGTTATTTATTATTCCGTGGCTATTTGTGCAACACAACTATTATTTCAAATTATTTATGCAAATATATTAAATTACCTATTTTACTTTGCATCTTATATCTCCTTTGTTTATTTATTTAGTTTCTATCCTTTTTTATAAGCAATATAGTAAACCCAATATAAAAATCGGCCGGGAACCACGCTTAGTGGAACCTAGGAGATGCCTAACCCCTTTGTTCTAGGTTATTTCGAACACTTACCCGAATTTCTGACCCGTAGATCAACCCGGAGTTATTTCTTTAATTTGAATTAGAAATACTTTTAGGTGACCTAATACACCTTAGGAAATATATTAGGTGGCGACTCCAAAACTCTAACTCTAAACGAGTTTACCCAGTCAAATCCGAAACCCGACTCGCCTCGAGTCGAGTCAAAAATCGAATATGACAATAACTGGAAATACGTAAGAAATCATAAACTCATAAACAACCAAGGATACAAGCCTGAAACATATCAACAACAAGAAATACATGACACATACACAAAATATCACGCTAAGTCATACAATATACAACAGCCGGTGCAATGGAATGAAACGAATGCAGTATGATGCAATGGGGTCACATATGTCCAAATGTCTGATAACCCTCGTCGGTGCGGCACTCTCATCACCACCGTGAGATACGGAACTAAACATTAACCTACCCCGGCTCTGGACACTCATCGATTCCGGGTGTGTAAAATATAATCTAAGCGAAATACTTTTGTACCTGGAGCAGAATACTCCTGCTCCTGAGACGGAATACACTTCTCCCACACAATGCTCAGCCATGACGATATGATATGTAATGTCACACAATTCGAACTATCATAAAATGAATCAGCCTGCCTTACGACCTTATAAGGATTCGCAACCTAGAGAGATACTGTATTGGGTAAAAATGGACATACTCGGACAACACTTTGGTGTGATAAATCGAGGCCAGTCGAACTGATATTCCGAAGGAGAAAGATCGAAGCAAACAATAGAACCACCGAAGTGGAGTACCGAGGTCAATACCGAAGGCGAGTCATGAGCTATGCTTTGACAATATTCCCTTCAACCGAGCAGCAAGGGCGTACCACTGAAGTTATGTATTTGGGCTTCGATAGAACACCACGGTTCTAGCAGCTCAACAGCCCACTACTGCAGCCCACTAACTCCACTAATGGATATGCTGAACGTGGATATAGGCATGATCAGTCATGGGAAACATGGGCAGGGCTCCTTGTACCTATAAATAGCATTAGTTTTCATATTGTAATCATTCAGAAATAGTTACAGAAACTCTGGAAAATTTTTTACTCATTGACATATATTGAAATCTCGTTCATTGTAGTCTATATTTCGAATTTGATACTTAGATTTGCTTGTATTCATGAACCAAATTCTATTTGTGATCCTAAATCAGTTTAGGCCTATACAAATTGGCGTCGTATGTGGGGATACAAGCATAAACGCTTTGTTCCCATTGAACCGCAGTTAACTCTCGATAGACAGACTAGTGTTCAATCGACTCCAAACTCTTCATCTTCGATGACAGCCGAAGCCTTTCAGGCTTATGTTGTTTCCACACTGAAAGTTCTCCAAGAGCAACAAGCCGAGCAGGCTAATATTAATGCTAAATTTCGTACCTCGTTAGAGGCGAAGAACAGCTCAATTCCAAATAGAGTCCCACCTGTGGTTCCAAGTGGAGGCATCCAACTCTTCGTTCCTACGGGTGCCATAACAGGGGGACCTCAAAATAGGGCCTCATTGGGGGTTTGGGTACATTACTAAGCACTACGCCACACTTCAGGACGATTCCTATTGTGGCCGAAACTACCTCCTCGATAGATGTTGAAAAGCTGAACAAGGAGATGAAGCCCGAGTAGAGGCTCGCGTCGAGGCGCGCATGGAAAAACGACTCAAATGCATCCCCGGGGTGACTAAGGCTCAAGATGTTCTCGATATTGACCAATATAGGCAGTTGCCATTTAAGCCGAGTCTGCACCAGCACCAACTCCAAAAAATATCAAGATTTTCTTTTTGAAAAAATATGATGGTACCACAGACCCTAAAGAACATGTGACCGAATATATGTCAATGGTGTTGAGTAATGACTTAACAGAGATAGAGAAGGAGTCGATGTTCTTGAAAAAATTCGGCGAATCTCTGAAGAAAGGAGCATTATGCTAGTACATGCGTCTACAATCGGGGTCGATTTCCACTTTTAAGGAGCTGGTTAACGCATTCGTTAAAGCTCATACAGGGGCGCAGAAGATCCTCCAAAGGAAGGATGATATATTCGAAGTCAAACAACGTCCCGGTGAGCCACTCAAGGACTTCCTCGAGCGCTTTCACGCTGAGCGCATGGAATTACCTCCCATGGATGATTCTCTAGCCATCATGGCATTTGAAAATGTATAAATGTTCGAAACTCTGAGGCCGCTGCTGAGTTTCAGAAAGATCTCCAACAATATCAAACCTTGAAATGGGATGATTTGCACAACAGGGCATACACCAAGGTAAGATTTGAGGAAGCCGAGTGGAAAAATAATGGTCGAAGTCACAACTACAAGAACCGAAATGAGTCCTCATATCGCACTGAGGCGCTGTGAGGAAAATCGAAGGGAAGGTATGAACCATACACCTCATCGAGACAGCCTATTAGTCAAAGGCTTGGAAACACGCTCAGAAATTCGCATGTGAGCCAACGGCTTAGTGGAAATGTTTTCCCTAGCACGAGCGAAAGGAACTCTTCAAGCGCAGCTCTGGTCTCAAAGAATAAAGAATTTCCCCGTATCCCCGATTACAACTTCAACATATCGACCTCGGAGCTGGTCAATGTAGTGAAAGGGATGCCCGGGGTTAGGGTACCGAAGGATATGAGGACCCCAGCTGACAAAAGGGATCAAAAACTACACTGCGAATCTCATGCAGACTATGGTCATCGCACCGAGGACTGCAAAGCTTTGCCCCTCGAGGTGGCGCACTTATTAAAGAGTGGGTGTGCTGGCTGAATTCCTCATTGATAAGGGGAAGGAAAACTACATAAAGAACCGAGGTGATGGACATCCACCTCGGGCACCACCCCCTAAGAGAGTTTTGAATGTGATCACCGGGGGGTCTGAGGTGAATGGAGTGAATTTTGCAGCCACTATGAAGTTTTCAAAGCTGTCGATCATTATGGAGAAAAGAACTCGAGTTGGAGGCTCGGGGAAAGAATTGTGTTTAATGATGACGATTGTGATGGGATGATGTTCCCTCATCATGACGCTTTGGTCATCATGGTGAGAATAAATTACTCGGATATAAAATGAGTCCTGATTGATCCCGGTAGCTCGGTCAATATAATCAGCTACGGGTCCATAAAAAAGATGTGGTTGAAGGGAGAGGTTATCCCTAAGGCAACTGTGTTGACTGGCTTCAACAACTCCACCGAGAAGACATTTGGTGAAATTACACTCAAAACATTCGCCAAAGGAGTTTGCAAGGAAACACTGTTTCAAGTTCTACCTGAGGACATGGTGTATAATGTGATCCTCGGTGGACCATCGATTCATTCCACTCTTCACCAAGTGATCAAATTCCCTGCCCTATGGGGAGTTCGGTTGATTAAAGGAGAGCAATGAGTAGCGAGAGAGTGCTATTCGGTTGTGTTGAAGAGTGGATTCGTCCCGACCCGACCAAACAAATAGCAACAAATGCAATTGGAGTCAAACGAAGAGGACCCCCGAGGAGAAATAGAGAAGATCCTGGTATGCATTCAAGAACCTCGGAAACAAAAAGCCAAGGACTCAACTATTGAAGAATTGGAATCTTTCACGTTATCGAAAGATTTTCCTGTGAGAAAAGTGTTTATCGGCTCGGAGTTGGACCCAGAGTCGAAGAAAGCTATAATCGAAGTCTTAAAGTCCAACAACGATTACTTTGCTTTGTCCTATTCAGATATGGTCGGTATCGATCCGGAGATCATGACCCATAAGTTGAATGTGGATCCCCGTTTTACCCCGGTAAAACAAAAGAAGAGGCCGCACGCCGGTGTTGAAAGAAAAGCAATCGAAGATGAAACTATGAAGTTGCAAGAAAATGGCTTCATAAGAGAGGTAAAGTACCCCGAGTGGCTGGCTAATATCGTCGTCGTTCCCAAAAAGAATGGCAAATGGAGAATGTGTGTAGATTACGCAGATTTAAACAAAGCCTGCCCCAAGGACTCCTATCCATTGACATAGATAGACGGGTTAATAGACTCCACGGCTGGGCACCAACTATTAACCTTCTTGGATGCCTATTCGGGGTATAACAAAATTCTCATGGATCCGAAGGATGAAGAAAAGACCTCGTTCATCACTGACTGAGGCACCTTCTGCTACAAGGTAATGCCCTTCGATTTGAAGAACGCTGGGGCGACATACCAAATACTGGTGTGCCGCATGTTCAAAGATTACATTGGAAAGTCTATGGAGGTTTAGATAGACGATATGCTGATCAAGTCTATTCGGATGGAAGATCATTTAAACTATTTGAGAGAAGCTTTCGCTGTTCTGAGGCAGCATGAAGTTAAATCCCGAAAAGTGTGCCTTCGATGTGAGTTCGGGAAAATTTTTGGGATATGTAGTCTCTGAACGGGGGATCAAAGCCAATCCAGAAAAGATCAAAGCCATCGAAGAAATCCCCACGGGGTTAGTCGGGGTGAAGGAAATTCAGCGGTTGACTGGCTGAGTGGCTGCCTTGAGTAGATTTATCTCAAGGTATTCAGAGCGATGCCACAAATTCTTCTACGTCTTGAGGAAGAATAATCCCTTCGAGTTGACACCGGAGTGTAAACAAGCGCTAAGGGAATTGAAACGCTATCTGGCTAACGCGTCATTGCTCACCAAGCCAAAAGATGGTGAAACGTTTCTAGTTTACCTACCGGTGTTCGAGGTGTCAGTCAGTGCTGTGTTGGTTCGGGAAGAGGATGGCAAGCAACATCTCATCTGCTATGTGAGCAAGACACTCCTCGATGCTGAAACCAGGTACCCTCATTTGGAAAAACTAGCACTTGCTTTGATTGTTACTGCTCAGAAACTACAACCCTATTTTCAATGTCATCAAATAGCGGTAGTTACCACCTTCTCTCTACGAAGTATATTGCATAAATCAAAGTTGTCGGGGAGGTTATCTAAATGGACAGTAGAATTGAGTGAATATGATATCACCGATCAACCCCTAACGGCCATTAAATCCCAAGTCTTGGCTGACTTCATGGATGATTTTAGTGTTGGGACCCGAGGCTGAAAAGAAGAACTCGATGTCGAAAGGTCCGACCTCGGGACTGCGGGTACTTTACGCCGATAGGGCAACTAATTCTAAGGGTTCGAGATTAGGCATAGTGTTGATAGCACCCACCGGGGAGAGAATCAGGAATTGGTTCGGAAAAAAAGTGACCAAAATTGAGGCCAAATACGAAGCAGCTTTCGCAGGCTTGGAGCTGGCCCAAGAGATGGGGGTAGAAAGAGTTGAATTAAGGTGTGATTCAGAACTGGTGGTAAACCAAGTGCTCGGTGAATATACGGCTTGTGAGCCCAGGATGCAGCAATTTTTGATTCGAGCGCAAAGAATCTTGGCTCAATTTCAAGAATGGAAGATTAAACAGGTACTTCGGGAGGAGAATACCGAAGCCGATGCCCTAGCAAACTTAGGTTCGGCGGTAGAAGAAGGAACTCGGGGACTGATTAAGTGGTTAGGTTGCTTTCTGCACAAATAAGGGAAATGAAATTGGAAGTCAACTCGACGGGCCACAAATGGGATGTGTGGAGTAAGTTTATCTCTTACTTCGACTCGGGGACTCTCCCCCAAGACAAGAAAGAGGCAAAGAAGTTAAGGACTTAAGCGGCTTCATACTCAATGATTGGGGGAAATCTATATAGGAGATTGTACAGCGGCCTGATGGCCAAGTGCTTGGGTCCAGATGAAGCTAAATATGTGATGGAAGAAATACACAAGGGCGAGTGTGGCAATCACTCGGGGGTAATGTCTTTAGTGGGCAAACTACTTCCGGCTGGATACTATTGGCCCACCATCAGTGTAGACGCAAAGGCCTTCGTGAAATAATGTGACAAGTGTCAATGCCACGCCCACATAATTCATCTGCAAGCCGAACCTTATACATTCAGTCGTGTCACCATGGCCCTTCATGAAATGGGGGATGAATATCATTGGCCCCTTACCGAAGGGAAAATGGGGGGTTCGATTTATTCTTGCCTTAATCGATTACTTCAAAAAATGGGTAGAAGCAGGAGCTCTCACCGAGGTTAAACAAAATGAGGTAATCGATTTTATCAGGAAGAACATCATCTACAGGTTCGGTGTCCCAAAGGAGATCACTTGTGACAACAGTCCACAATTCATGGGGGCAGCTATCACTGATTTCCTTAAGCAGTAAGGAATAAAAACAATAATGTCAACTCCTTACCACCCAAGGGCCAATGGGCAAGCTGAATCTTCGAACAGAGTGATAATTTGAAAATTTCAAAAAGAGACTTGACGAGAAAAAAGATCCTTGGCCCGAAGAGTTACCCGGGGTATTGTGGGCAATGCGATCAACGGAGAAGAACAGCACTGGTGAAACCATCTTCGGTATGCTCACACCACCGAGGATGCCAATCAGTAAGCCGTTCGCATGGATTTAGACTTGCTCAAGGAGAAAAGAGAGTTGGCTTTGGTTCGGTTAGCAGCACCAAAAAGGCAAATCGAGGCATATCTCTACAGGAAGGCCAAACTTAGGGATTTTAAAGTTGGCGATTATGTGCTGAAGGCTTCGATTCAATCAACAAAGGAAAACAATGGGGGAAAACTCATTGCAAACTGGGAAGGACCTTACAGAGTCAAAGCATTTGTTGGAAAGGGATCTTATCAGATCGAAGATTTACAAGGCAAACCCGAACCTTTGAATTGGAACATCTCCAATTTGAAGCGGTACTACATTTAAAATTTACCCACAACCTCGAGCCGAAAAATGCTCCTAGGGCTTCGGTCGAAATGTACTAACTTGCCCCTCATTTCATTTTGCTTCACCTTTTCCAGAAGCGGATAAAACGATTTCCAGTGCTCGGATCTTCATAAAGATTCAAACCCGTACACTGGGAGGAAGTAAGAGGCGGGTTGCAACCGAGGTCGACATCGAGCCTCCCAACCAAAGTCTATCTATTCAGAAACCGGGGACTGACGCCCAGGAAATAGATTAGTGCTTTGTAATAACGCCCGATAGTGGCATGTCATTAACTTGTTTTGATGCCGGGCAAACTAGCTCGAGACCGTTCACTCGAAGTCAAGCCAAGGATATACAAGACGCTCACCTACACTTGGTTTGGAGGGGCGTGGATGATATGAGCTTGGGAGAGGACTTAAAGACAATACATTGGAGCTCAATCCATGTGGAAACAGGGCAGGAAACAGTGCAGGAAGCAGGGGAGCAAAATAGAGCAAAAACAGGGGACACCTGCTGAGCTTACTGCCTGACGAAGAGGATTTCCTCTTTGCGATCGCGTGAAGACCTTCGCGATCGCAAAGAGTATTTATTTTGTCTTCGCCTTCGCATCACCTTGGGCGCGATCGCGACCCTCAGCTTTTAAGTGCCCTGCGCGATCGCATATACTCTAGCGCGATCGCGAAGGGAACTTGAGTGGCAGCGGACCAGAATCTTGTAAACATTGTATTGGGGTGTTATAAATACACCCCTACTTCATTTATTGCTTTCTTACATTACCTTGAACATAAAACACATTAAATGAGCTTTGCTCTTGACATTGTAACCCTTTTGGCTTGAATCAATTGGATGAATCCAAGTTGCTCTTCAATCCGTCTTCGATCATTCTATTTGCTAGAGCCTCGTGTCTCTTGAGGATAGTTGCTTAGCGTAGGTGATTCTTTCCAATCGTTTGGGGTGTAACGGAACAAGTTCTTCGTTGCTACTCGAACTTTAGTGTAAGTCTCGTCTCGTTTTTATCTCTTTATCGCTTTCGTAGGTTTACCCTGCATCAGTTGGTATCAGAGGAAGGCTAGAGTTGCGTTCTTACGAACCCTCGTCCTACTCTTCGTGCTTGTCATCTTAGTTCCGTGTTTATTTTCTTGTTCTTGTTCTTGTTCTTGTTATATTGAAAAAGAAGAAAAAAATTCAAAAATTTGAAAACCCAAAAAAATTTGGTAGAAATCGCTTGTTGTTACGATTTTGTTGGTGTTGATTATCGGGGATTGATTGTTTATGTAATCTCGACAATTGGGAACCAACAGAAAACGTTTTGGAGTTGAAAATCAAAAGTTGGAAAATTTGAACCCTAGGTTGAAAATTTGCCAAAATTTGCTAGAACTCAATTGATGTTATGAATTCTTGTGTGTTTAGTATCGGGGTTTACTCCTTATAGTTTTCCCGTTGTTTTGATATCACAATAACATTATTTGGAGTCTTGGAGTGAAAATCGAAATTTTGAACTTTGAAGGTTTGAAAGTTTTTGAAGAACTTGTCAAAATATATTGAAAACAAGTTGTTTGTTGGTTGTTTGTTTGATAAGACCAGTGGGGATTGTTTACTACAGTTGTGAACACCATTTGGAAGCTTGAAAACTGAAACAAATTGAACTTGGGTTGTTTGTGTGCCAAAACTGCAGTTTTTCTGTCGAGTTTCTGGTTCTGCTGAACAAACCTTCGCGATCGCGCAAGGTCTCACGCGAACGCGCCAATCCTGCATTTTGTTCATCGCGATCGCGCAACTCTGCACGCGATCGCGAAGGGTTGGAATTTCCAGAATTTCCTGAACTGGGACAGAACGTTCGCAAAGCTATCGTAACAGTTTCCAACCACTGAAACTCCCATAGCATCATCAAATATGGTGAGTTTCTAGATCACAAACCAAAATTCATCCAATTCCGAATCTGTTTAGTGACGATTCGATCTTTGAACATTTGATCGCGTCACTTCCGATTAGTACTTTGAGGGTAACACTTCTACCTAATTAGTACTAATCCATTGTGCGAATAGGATCCTCGTGCCTAGAAGGAGAGTAGAATTCAAAGAAGATTCGTAGTTAATTGTTTGGTTCAAGTGCGCACCAAATAGCTTAGCGTTTATCGAGTCCCATTGAATCCACTCTTCCCGAAGAGCATTTGGTTCTTGTATTTTGGTTTGATCATTGAGGAGGTTGCGCAACTACGAGGAGGCCGTTGATCTCAAGCTTGTGTGAACCTAACCCCAACTTGAGTGAACCCGAGCGACAAACAAAAGTGAGGGAGTGAGTGAGGACTTTTACTCTAATCTCTTTTCTTGTTTTTGATTGTTGTAGGTACATGGCGGAGGAGAAAGCAAAGAGTACCGTTGAGGTTCCAACCGATGTCTTGGCTAGTTTGCTAGCCGAGGTGAAGGCCTTAAACCTTAAGATGGAAACTTTTGAAAAGGAGAGGACCCCGAGTGTCCCAAAAGATACCGGTGAAGGTACTAGTGATGATTCAATCATGAAACCGGATCAATATGCGGAGCTAGTTTGTCGACAACGGTTGAGGGATGAGGCTCTTGCTAGAGAAAGATTGTTGGGCAATCCCCAACCCTTGGGCAATCCCAAAGGAGATGTTACATTCCTAAGGCCTCGGAGAAACATTGCACCTCTTGAGCAAGTTGATGAAGCTCAAGAAGGGGAGGGCCTCAGACTTGATGATGATTACTTTGATGCTCCCTATCCAAATAGGAGAGCAATGAATGGAGGCCGAGGTGTAAATAGAGGTCGTGGGCGAGGTCAAGGACCTCCAAGAGCTTACATGGGAAGAAACTTGGGAAGGGAATATGATGATGTTGATGACAACTATGGGGTTCAACCGGAACCGAACCGAGGGGGTCGTGACACTAATCTCAATAGTGTCAAGATCACTATCCCTCCTTTCATAGGGGCTAGCGATCCGGAAGCATTTCTTGAATGGAAGGTCCAATTGGAGCGGGTCTTTGACACAAATGATATGACCGAGGAGAAGAAGGCCACTTATGCTATATCATCATTTGAGTCCTATGCCTCTACTTGGTGGGAATCCATCAAGCGATCAAGGAGAAGACTTGGGTTGCGGATGAACATCACTTGGGAAGAGTTGAAAGAGATTATGAACAACAAGTATGTGACTCCCAAGTATCGACAAGAGCAACTCAAAAGGCTCTATGAATTGAAGCAAGGTTACAAGTCCGTTGATGAATATTTCAACGACTTTGAGAAAAACCGGATGGCTCTTGATATGGAAATGGAGGATGAGGAACAAGCTATCATCCGTTTCAAAAGTGGTTTGAGTAGGGAGATTGCCTCCCAATTGAGACTTCATATCTTCCACTCCTTACAAGATGTTTGTGATGCCGCGGTTGAAGCCGAGAAATGGCTCAAAGAAGAGAAGGCTCCTCGCTATAGGGGTACCACCAATACCACTCCATCAACCCGCACCAAAGAATGGAAAAGTCCATATGCTAGTGGAGCAAGTGGGAGTCGAGAAGTGCAGAAGCCTTTTGAAAAGGCCACCCCGAGAAGCGACCACAAAGAGGTTGGAGGTATTTCTAAAACTACTTTAAATACTCCTTCTTCTTCTTACTTCCAATGTCATAAATGTAAAGGTTACAGACACTTTGCCAAAGAGTGCCCTACCCGGAAAACAATGATTGTGATGGATGATGGGTTGGTTTATGAGGGTGAAAGTGAGTCCGAGGGAGAAGTTGAAGAGGAGAGTGAGGAAGTTTAGGGTGAGGAGAGAGCGACAGAGGGGGATGATCCTAATATGTTCCTTGTGGTGCGCTGCATTTTGGGAACCATGTTGAGTGAGGAGAGGGAAGATGAGCAAAGGGAGAACTTGTTCCATGCCCGTTGTAGAGTGAAGGGGCAAGTTTGTTCCATGATTATTGACTCGGGTAGTTGTGCAAATGTGGTGAACCAATCCTTGGTCTCACAATTGAAATTGACTACCATTAAGCACCCTAACCCCTACCGTTTGCAATGGCTAAGTGAGTGTGGGGAATTGTGGGTAGTGAAGCAAGTCTTGATTAGGTTCAAGATTGGGAACTATCAAGATGAACACATGTTTGACGTGGTGCCAATGCAAGCTTTCCACCTTTTGTTGGAAGGCCTTGGCAATACGACAAACAAGTGGTTCATGATGGCCGGGCCAACACTTACACGGTTAAGCATGAGGGGAAGAGGTTTGTGCTTACACCTTTGACCCCAAAACAAGTAAGTGAAGACTATCGGTGCATGAAGGAGTTGAGGGAAGCGGCTAAGGCCAAGTCCCTGGTTGTGGCCAAACCTTTGGCCGAGACTCCACCATCTTCCACCGGTCGCATGTGCGCCATGATGCAACCGGGTGAATATTTGAGAGGTAATGATGGCACCAAGATGCTCATATGCCTAGTGCACAAAGGTATGGTTTTAAATTCCGAAAGTGATTATTTATCTAACCCTAACCCTTTGCCTAGTGCCATTGACAATGTTTTGAAGGTCTATGAGGACATGTTCCCGGAAGAGATGCCGGATGGATTACCTCCCTTGAGAGGTATTGAACATCAAATTGACTTTGTCCCGGGATCTCAAATCCCCAACAAGCCGGCATATAGAAGCAATCCCGAGGACACAAGGGAGTTGTAAAAGCAAATTGATGAATTGCTTACAAAGGGCTTGGTGAGGGAAAGCTTGAGTCCTTGTGCTGTGCCCGTGATCCTCGTTCCAAAGAAGGATGGCACTTGGAGGATGTGTGTGGATTGTCGAGCGGTCAACAAGATCACGGTAAAGTATCGACATCCCATACCTCGTTTGGATGATATGTTGGATGAGCTTAGTGGTTCTAGTGTCTTTTCTAAAATAGACCTTAGGTCCGGCTACCATCAAATCCGGATGAAACCCGGGGATGAATGGAAAACCGCATTCAAGACCAAGTTTGGTCTATATGAATGGTTGGTGATGCCCTTCGGCCTCTCCAACGCACCTAGCACTTTCATGAGATTAATGAACCACGTGCTTAAGCCATTCATCGACAAATTCGTGGTCGTCTACTTTGATGACACATTGATTTATAGCAAGTCAATAGACGACCATGTGGGCCACTTGAGTCCAGTGCTTGAAGTGCTACGAGCCGAAAAGCTCTATGCCAATTTTAAGAAGTGTGCCTTTTGTGTTGAAAAGGTTGTCTTTTTGGGCTTTGTTGTTAGTGTCAATGGTGTGGAAGTTGATGAGTCCAAAGTTGAAGCCATTAGAGATTGGCCTACTCCTACCACCGTTTCTCATGTGAGGAGTTTCCATGGCCTTGCTAGTTTCTATCGGCGCTTTGTTAGAGACTTTAGCACCATTGCCGCACCACTCACCGAGTTGGTGAAGAAAGATAGACCCTTTGTGTGGGGAGAGCCTCAAGAGAGAGCTTTCCAAGAATTAAAAGGTAGGTTGTGTACCGCTCCCTTGCTACAATTTCCCGACTTCGGGAAGGCTTTTGAGGTTGAATGTGATGCCTCGGGGGTGGGAATTGGGGGTGTTCTCATGCAAGAAGGGAAACCCGTTGCCTACTTTAGTGAGAAGTTGAAGGGCACAACCTTGAATTACTCCACGTATGATAAGGAGTTGTATGCCCTAGTGAGAGCTTTGGCCCATTGGCAACACTATCTATGGCCTCGGGAATTTGTGATCAAGAGTGACCACGAGTCACTCAAGTATCTAAGAGGCCAAGAGAAGTTGAACAAAAGACATGCCAAGTGGGTGGAGTTCACTGAGTCTTTTCCCTATGTAATTCATTACAAGAAGGGCAAGGACAATGTTGTAGCCGATGCGCTTTCTAGGAAGTTCGCCCTTGCTACCACTCTTGCTTCTAGACTTCTGGGTTTTGAGAGTATAAAATCTTTGTATGAACATGACCCAAAGTTCAAGAGCATTCATGATGCTATAGTGAGTGGGAAGCGAGTGGAGAAATACCAATGGGTAGATGGCTACATTTTCAAGAAAGGAAGAGTATGTGTCCCCGAGTCCTCTTGGCGAGAATTGCTAGTGCGTGAAGCACATTGTGGAGGCTTGATGGGTCACTTTGGGAGGGATAAGACTTTGGCTATTCTTATGGAGCAATTCCATTGGCCTAAGATGGGGTTGCATGTTGAGCGGCTATGCAATGCTTGTTTAGATTGCAAGCACGCCAAGTCTAAGTCGAATTCCCATGGCTTGTATACTCCTTTGCCTATTCCTACTAGCCCGTGGATGGACATTTCTATGGATTTTGTTATGGGATTGCCACGGTCTAGAGGGGGACATGATAGCATTTATGTTGTCGTGGATAGGTTCTCCAAAATGGCTCACTTCATTCCTTGTAAAAAGAGTAGTGACGCACACCATGTAGCTTCTTTGTTTATTGATAATGTGCTAAAATTGCATGGCGTGCCTCAAACCATTGTGAGTGATAGGGACACTAAGTTGCTAAGCCATTTTTGGAGATGCTTGTGGGGTGCCCTTGGCACCAAATTGTTGTTCTCTACGTCCCACCACCCTCAAACGGATGGTCAAACCGAGGTGGTGAACCGAACCTTGGGGTCTCTTCTTAGAGCTATGACCCGAGGTAAGGCCGGGACTTGGGTGGAGAAGTTACCACTCATGGAGTTTGCATATAATCGCACCTTGCATAGAATAATTGGCATGACTCCATTTGAGTGCGTTTATGGTTTTAATCCTTTGATTCCACTTGATCTTACCCCTTTGCCAAGGGAAATGGTTGTTAATGTTGAAGGTACAAGCCGAGCTAAGGCCTTGATGGAACTCCATGCCAAAGCAAAGAAGAACTTGGAGGAAGCTTATGAAAAGCTAGCAACCAAGAAGAACAAAGGGAGGAAGAAGGTGGAATTCAAGAAAGGAGATTGGGTGTGGGTGCACTTCCGGAAAGAAAGATTTCCAATGATTCGAAAAGGGAAGTTGGCACCCCGAGGAGATGGCCCGTTCCAAGTGATATCCAAGATCAACAACAATGCCTATGTGATTGATCTACTCGGTGCGTATAATGTTTCAAATACTTTCAATGTTAGTGACTTGGCTCCTTGTGATGTAGGTGATGCCGTGGAGGATGACGCCTTAATTTCGAGGATGAAATCTTCTCAAGAAGGGGAGGATGATGCCGGGAAAAATAGCTCGAGACCGTTCACTCGAAGTCAAGCCAAGGATATACAAGACGCTCACCTACACTTGGTTTGGAGGGGCGTGGATGATACGAGCTCGGGAGAGGACTTAAAGACAATACATTGGAGCCTAATCTATGTGGAAACAGGGCAGGAAACAGTGCAGGAAGCAGGGGAGCAAAACAAAGCAAAAACAGGGGACACCTGCTGAGCTTACTGCCTGACGAAGAGGATATCCTCTTCGCGATCGCGTGAAGACCTTCGCGATCGCGAAGAGTATTTATTTTGTCTTCGCCTTCGCGTCACCTTGGGCGCGATCACGACCCTCAGCTTTTAAGTGCCCTGCGCGATCGCATATACTCTAGCTCAATCGCGAAGGGAACTTGAGTGGCAGCGGACCAGAATCTTGTAAACATTGTATTGGGGTGTTATAAATACACCCCTACTTCATTTATTGCTTTCTTACATTACCTTGAACAAAAAACACATTAAATGAGCTTTGCTCTTGACATTGTAACCCTTTTGGCTTGAATCAATTGGATGAATCCAAGTTGCTCTTCAATCCGTCTTCGATCATTCTATTTGCTAGAGCCTCGTGTCTCTTGAGGATAGTTGCTTAGCGTAGGTGATTCTTTCCAATCTTTTGGGGTGTAACGGAACAAGTTCATCGTTGCTACTCGAACTTTAGTGTAAGTCTCGTGTCGTTTTTATCTCTTTATCGCTTTCGTAGGTTTACCCTGCATCATGTTTTTGCGCCTAAGTTCTACTTAGACTAGGCCATATGTAAAAAGCCGATTGCGGGCCGTTTTGATATCATCAATGAAATAAACTTGATTCAATATCTCTTTATTTCTATGACCTTACATCCCGATGTCATATTTTAAATGCATTAACTCGAGAACGAGACGTCGTTCTAAGTTCGCATCGGTTTTATACGATTAAAAGTCTTGCAAGCAAATTATTCTAAGTGTTTGGCTCGGAGTCATTCAAGAGGCAAAACAAAGCTAACACTTGGAACATAAAACACAAGTTCATTCATTGAAAAGCCCGAAGGCTATAAAGTTATGTACATCAAAAGGCCCGAAGGCCTAAACAAAAAAAAAAAATTTACAGAGGACAAACAAGCATGAAGAGAAAATCAAGATTGGGAACTATCTTCCCCTAAGGGTTTCCTTCTTCGGCGTCTTCGTCCTCCTCTTCGGCGCTCCCTCGCCTTCTTTATCGTTCTCGGATTCACCATCATCCAAACCCTCAATCGACGGAAGATCATCTACTATTTTTTGGGCCTCGGCAGCGTCGTGCCTAGCCTTGACTATCTCCTCTTCGAGCACAATCTGCCCAGCTTTGACTTGTTCGAGCGCAGCAAGCCTAGTCTTAACAATAGCCCAGGCCTCTTCAAACTTTGCCCTCATTGCTTTAACTTCGACCTGTTGATTGAGGTAGGCAATTATTCTCTAAAGCATTGAAACTTTTCCCTGAAGGGCAGGCACTTGATCTACCTGGCTTTGCAACCCACTAAACTTGGCGTTGTATTCCTCTAACTTGCCACGGTATTTTTCACCTACCTCTAACACCTTGGCTTTAGCGCGGAAAAGTTCAGCATCGAGCCGTTCGGCTTCCAAACTAAGCCTCGAACGTTCGCTCACGAACTCGCTTGTCAAGGCCTGAACCCTCGCCTCGGCAAACTCCCGAACCCCTTGTGAGTCTGCCTCAGCCTTAGCTGCACCTTCATTAGCATGCCCCAAGTCTTCATTCAAAGCAACAAATTGAGCTTCCAAGTCGGCGATCCTGTCTATAAAACCTCTCTTTTGTTCTCCCCAGGAGACCGTCGCCGCTTGAACTTGCTCTGCTCGGTCACGTTCTAGGTGAATAGCCTGCAACGCGAGGACCAAACACTGCACAAGACCAAAATGTTAGCATCAGGAACAAGAAAATGGTAAGTTGCACGAACAGGAATGCGGGGAAACATACACGAAGATTAGAGGAGGCTGAAACTCCCATCAAGCTCATAGGACTAAGATTGCAAAGGGCATGAGCTTCAGTGGACCCGAGCAAAACATCGAGGGCGGCGATGTCCTCTTTGGCAGGATCCAATAGATTGGTCTTGGGAATAATTTCCAAAGCTCGAGGTGCAGCGTCCGATGTCTTAGGCGAGCTTCGGGAAGCTTTGACCATGCTTTTAATTAAGCCTTCGTTCGCTTTAGCTTTTCCTTTCCGCTTGGCGGCTTCTTGGTCAGACTCTTCAACATTTATCACCTCGGTCTCCCTAGGGACTGGTCCTGGAGCTACCTCCGGAGCAGCTACATGGACATCATCATTAGGACCGTCGACAATACCCCGGTGCCTTTCAACTACCGCCTTGGAAGCGGGGGTAACACTCTCCACAATTCTAGGACCTTTCCCCTTAGTAGCCCTCTTCGAATCAGCTCTTTTCCTCTTCAAGCCTGGGGAGGGGAGGGGAGCAATCTCGCAAATATGAGATAAAGTAGAAGTTTGAATACATGAAAACCGACCCAGAAAGATATCAGCACCTTGTGAAGTCCGTTGGCCTGACGAGCCCTTGGATTTCCTCTCTTCGGCGCATTGCCTCGCCAAACTTGCCATCTGGCTGACGCCCTCTGTGGCGTCAAGAACTTTCTTCTCCTTCTTTTTCTTCGTCTCTTTCTTCTCTTCTCCTTCTTTGTCTCCCTTCTATTCGGTTTCCTCTTTCTCCTCTTCGGTGTCCTTAACAGCCTTGTTGGAAAAACCTAAGTAGGAAAGGAAAAAGAAAACATCAAGAAGCAACCATTCAAGACAAACACTAGGGAATTTTAAACATTGTCGAATAGCTCACCATGCCTCTTGCATGACAATCGGTTTTCCTCCAGGGCAGCTAGGATCATCCACTGCCGACGAGGACGTTCCTTTTGTTTCATCACCTCGGTCATCCACTCGAGTAAATCCCTGGGTGGATTAACTGGAACCTTTTCGGCAGCATGTCACCAATATGAAAGTAGGTAAGGACGAGTTACGATGACCAAAAACAAAAATCGAAGTAAGAATACTTACGTTGGGCATTCCACTCTTCTGATAACCGTGGTCAGCTGATAATAGCCTCGTTGGGATGAGCACATAACGGTCATTCCAACCTCGGTCATCGTGGTCTTCAATCTTGCTCAAAACAGTGTAAGATCCACGAGGTAAGAGAGCCACCACCCCGGCTTTGTGAAAATATGGATAGTAGAGGGAGATCAGATGCTGGAAAGTGAAAGGCAACCCAGCTAATCTACTCAAGTATTCGAGGGCATGCACAACTTTCCAAACCCCGGGGCCCAACTGAGCCAAACATAAGTTGTAAGATCGAAAAAGCGTATCAATTATGGGGTGAACTGGAAAACTAAAACCTATGGTGAAGGGATATGTGAAAACCGAAGAATATCCTAGAACATGAGTTGAAGCAGCCGCGTCTGAGGTTGTAACCCTTATTTCTACCTCGGGCCCCCAATGGTAGTCTGCCCGAATAGTCTCAATCAAATCCTCGGTTATCACACTCGGGGTGACATGCACAGGTATGTTTCTTTTCTTACTTTTTGGGCATCAGACTGAGTTTGGACTTTGAGGTCCTTATCATTATTGAAGTTCGAAGGGATGACTAACCGAGGGTCTATCTCCATCTCGAGAGGAATTTTCTTCCTAGATTTCTTTGAGGTACCAGCTTTGGTCTGGGACCCCTCTTTGCTGGCCTCGGCTTCACCCACTTGGCCACTTGCCTCTTTACTAGCCTCGGCTTCGCCCGCTTGGCCACCCACCTCTTTGGTACCGATGACGTCGTCGCCTTCAATGTCATCCCTATCATTGTCGTGGTCGTCACCACCAGCGTCAGCATTGAAGCTAACCTCTGCCTTGTTGCGCCCAGCCCTCACTTTGCGCCGCCTAGAACCACTAGCTACTGATGTCGCTTCCCCACCGCCTTCTTCCTCAATGACTTACAGCGTCGACACAGTGGCAATGAAGTCGCCGCTAGCAATCGCGGCGGCAAAGCGCATAACTCGCTTGCCAGAGTCGCTGGAACCTTGTCCAGAATTTGTAGCAGACATGATATGGGATTTGAAGGAAAGATTTTCTCACAAGAAGAAGGATTAAAATCAAGGTCAAGTAGATAGAGAAATTATCTGAAAAGGAGGTTTCTCTCTCTTTCTTCACTGTTTACAGCTGGTTGTCAAATGGAGAAGAAAGACTCCAAATGGTGTATTTATAGGTAACACACACATGAAAGTGGGAAATTAATGATGATTTGAAACGTTGTGAATGCAAATAATTCGGCGTGACCGTTCTGTAGCCAATAAACGGTCACCACGTAATGCGGAACGATAATATGAAAAGACTTGTGACGTTTTGAAACTCTTGGATAGGGTTGAGCCACGTCGTCTTACCGCTTAGATTTATTCCACTCCTCAGGGACCCTGGAACTCACCCGAAGAGTGGGGGGACTATCTGTATTGGGTAAAAATCGACATGCTCGGACAGCACTTCGGTGTGATAAATCGAGGTCAGTCGAACTGATGTTCCAAAAGAGAAAGATCGAAGCAAACAATAGAACCACCGAAGTGGAGTACCGAGGTCAACACAGAAGAATAGTCATGAGCTATGCTTCGACGATATTCCCTTCAACCAAGCAGTAAGGTCGTACCATCGAAGTTATATATTTGGGCTTCGATGGAACACCTCGGTTCTAGCAGCTCAGCAGCCCACTACTGCAGCCCACTAACTCCACTAATGGATATGCTGAACATGGATTTAGGCATGATCAGTCATGGGTAACATGGGCAAGGCCCTTTGTACCTATAAATATCATTAGTTTTCATATTCTAATCATTTAGAAATACAAACAGAAACTCTGGTAAATTTTGTACTCAATTGCATATATTGAAATCTCGTTCTTTTACTTATATTCACGTTCATTGTTGTCTATATTTCAGCTTTGATACTTAGATTTCCTTGTATTGACAACCCAAATTCGATATGAGATCCTAAATCAGTTTAGGCTCATACAGATACTTTATCTCCCAATTCATACTCACAATCATACCCGAACTACCATTTCTAAATTTTATATTAAGCTTACAGTTTAATCAATAAGTATTCCTAACTATAATGGAGCTTATTTCCTCATTATAACATCAAGACATCGTAGCTTAACAATTATAAGTTCATATGTCGAACAAAATAATTCTATTAATAGCTCAACACCAAGCCCAATATAAAACACCTACCATAAGGCTGCACATCTCAAACGATAGACATTTTATTCAATCAATATCCACAAATCCACCTAAACCTTCACATTTTATTCATAACCTTGGGTTAGAGCTCCTCAATTAACATTCATAGCAGCATAACTCTCCCATCCTTAACCCGAAAATAAATACAGTACATCCTAACACACATACCAGGCAAACAGAACACGTCACGCTCACAGCCGGAGTATCATACTCTCTAGTACACATTAAACACACAACAACATTTAAAAATATAATAAACAATTGTTCACGAATCTCTTGCATAGTAAGTACGCCTCTTCGGCAGCTACACACGTGAAGAATACGTGCGTACAACATCCATAAAGGCCGAAGGCCGTCAAAGAAAGGATGAAACCACTTACCTTTCAGTCTTTGGTCGAATCGGCTATTGGACGACTCTTTTACTTCCCAACGCCTCTTGGAATCACCTTCCTCTAAGCCAAAGAAGATAAATTGCATATATGAGCGCACACAGACTGAATATTTAGCTATTGGTCGAAGATGGGAGAAAATTATGAAAAAGCCCTTGGGCTGGGCTTAGCTGAACACCGATAAATTTTATATTTTTGGACTCCTCCTACTCTCACGAGTACAAATATACTGTTAGATTACATTTCCGAGTTCAATCTGACCACTTTATACAATTTCAAAAGTTTAGAGTTCTAACCTCAATTCCCTTAAACCCAATTCATGAATCTCTCACTTTAACCCTTGAATTAGCATTAAGAATTAATTGGAATCGGTACCTGAATAATTGGGATGAATTGGTACCCAAAATTTAGCGCAGAACCACTTGAAAACACTTTGAATTGGATAAGGAAAATAATCGGCTGACATGGTCTTTTTATACCGACATATCAGAGCGTTCGCGCAACCCTGGCCGCCCACGTGCCTTGCCTTCTTTTTGACCATGCTTAAAAGAGCTTAGTCGCACTTTAGAGCTGAAAAAATAAGCTCTCACACGCCTCACACACGCAATCGCGCAGCACTGCCTAGAAGGTGCATAATTCTGCACTAGCACCTGTTGGTGCTGCAATTTGGGTCCGAATATGACCCTACAAGGCTCGGAATGACCTCAAATTCTGTTACCAAGCAATACAATACTTGTGTGATATGCTCGCGAAGACAGATCCTAAATTGGATCTACAGAACTCAAGCTATGTGTCCCACATGAAGAGGTCGATTTCTTGACTTTCTGAGATTTTGGGAAAACTCTCTGAGCAACCTCGGATTTCACTTTTGAAAGTTCCCACAGGTCATAAATGACCATACAAACATAACGCAACCTTTAAAATTTGAATCGGAGCTCATACTCAAATCGAGCTCTAAAACCTCTTTTACGCTTTACCGACAACCTAAACGTAAACCTTCTCAGGAAACCTACCAAACGAGGTCTGAATGAGCTCAAATTTTTGCAGACACCTAATGAATCTTATGTAGCTTTTAGGACTGTCGGCACAATCGCAGTCCTAACTCCCGAAACGACTGACTGAGGTCGTTTCAGATGTGAAATTGACTTGCCCTGAGTTTGAGATAAGAATTTTGTGTATGTTAGTTGTTCCCTTTTTTCCCTTGTTATGTTAGGTTGGATAAGTGTTTTAAAGTATAGTTATAAAATATTTATTTATATTTTATTTTAAGTTTTACTTTGTTTAATATTTCATTAAATAGGAGTAATATTTATGTAATTAGCATTTAGTTGAATTATATATTTGATATATTAAAAACAGATCAATTATTGACATTCAGATACTAAAAAATACAAACAGTCTAAATGATTCAGTATTCAGATTCAAACACAACATCTTAATATTCAGATATGCATCCAGATTCAGACGTCTTGATCTTAATAAAAATAAATGGCCCCTAAGTTGTCTTTCACCTAAAATGAATGGGTTAGAGGCGTGAAAACGACATTGATGCTTGCATTAATTTAGGCTGCATACGGTCATTTTTCGAGCCTTACGTGAATGGAAGATGCTTTGTACACCAAACTACCATTTTCTTAAGTATATTCAAAAATATTTTACCTTTCCATCTTTTAGAGATTATCGTTAATACCACTAGGGGTGTCAATGGTTCGGTTCGTTGGTCTTTTTGAAAATTTTTTACCATGCTAAATTTTCGGTTATTCCAGTACATATAACCAAAATTTAAATTTTTGAAACCGTCTAACGGTTTCGGTACGGTTCAGTTAATTTTTGGTAATTTTTTTAGAACATCATCTAAAACTATACCACATCAACAAAATTGTACCACATCAACAACCTTGTAAAATATGCCACTTTCATTGCAAAACTCGTACGAATCTAGTGACTAAACCAAAATATAAATGTCATCTGGGTTAAATAAATGATATTAGAGACAAAAATGATAACACATTCAATTGAATATTTAGCAAAGGGCTTAAATGGATTTATTGCATTATAAACTCAAAACAACATTATGAGAGAGTGGGTAAGAATGAACAAACAAAAAGCTAGACAATCATTTACGTTATTTCGACTGTTATACTCACATTCGCTCACTTTTTTAAAAAGTATAATTAATTTAATTTACTGTTGTATATTAAATCAAAGTTAAAAAAGAACATAAGTCGGCATGAATTTAAAACGAGATTAAATCTTCACCTAAAGTGAACAAAATCTGCAAGACGAACATAAATGGTTCGTGAAGATCTTCTACAATAAATTATGTCACTTATACCGAAACTAGATTTAAGAGAGTTAGGAATCTAAATCTGGCGAAAGCACTACATTATTGAAGCATGTTAGTTTCAATTTTTAGCAGCAGTACTAGTAATATTGGAGTAGGTTGGCACGTTGTTCATATTGATTTCACCACAAGGATTAAGGGTAAAAAAAAATTATGCTTTTTTTAGACTTAATTAAATTATATATAGTTATTTTTATAAGTTTCATATATAAAATATATTTTATGCATATAAATTTATTCGATTCGGTTCGGTATTTTTTCGGTTTTCTTTTATAAAATAAAAAACCTAACCTAATGATTTGTACGGTTATTGACTTTGCATAAGAACCTGCAGTTTTATTATAAAGAACCTAAAATTTGGTTCGGTACGGTTCGGTTGATTATGTCGGTTTTTGAAAAATTATTGATACTCCTAAATCCCACCACTAGCTTGATATCCACAAAACTTTGAATTGTGAACATTGAATATATTAAAATTATGTGTGAAAATTTAATTAAACATAATTATATGTGCAACATAAAATGAATAATAAAAAAATATGTTTAGGCAGAAGTGTATTTCCTAAAAATGTACTTAGGTATTACAATTAAATTTATATTTAGTTGAGTCTAAGGCGACCGTTTTATATCTCAATTCGATCGATTGACAGACAATTTACGTTGACAAGCAGTCGATTTTTAGGGGCCTCAATTCGAAGACAGTACAAATATCGATTTTGAAGATGCAAATACGATGTCAAGTCCGAATGAACGATTCGAAGGCAAATGTAAACAAACAAACTAGAAAAAATGATGAACTAACAATTTACGATGCCGTGATTTCAATCGAATTTCTTATCGAGGACAAATTACGGGTTAATTCCGTTCAAGGCTGAATGCTTAATTTAACCCGATTCGATGACAAAGTTCGATACGATGATGAATAAATGTGATTGATAGAAATTTATTCAATCAGGCAATACGATCACAAGCAATACTGATAATTTACTCGATATGATCAGTAAGTTGAACGATAGATTATCTTATGTAATCAAAGTAACGATAATAAATTAACGAGATCGAATGCAGTCAATCAAAGTACTGAATAATGTGAGTAACAAGCAGACAACCAAACAAGCAACGACAGATAAGTGAATAAATAAGTAAATAAAGCGATTAAAGCTTATTGTATTGAAGTATCGGAGGATGGTACTTTGATGAAAGAGATGAATCTTCTTTCACGCTTGAACCAAGCCACGACAGAAGTTTAAATACAATGATTGCTTTGAACAACAATAAATTGATGGTGGTATGATGAGAAAGTAACAATAATGTAGTGAGAAAATGTATAGCTTGGAGATTTAGAGAATAGTGTTCAGATGAACGTGCCTCCAAATGAAGGAATAAGGTCCTATTTATAGGTTGAAAATGACAAGAATTTCCAACCCTAGAAGAACTTCACTTCTTCACGTCTCTCTTTCGGCAGTTGCTGTCTTTATCCACTTCCGCCGAATCTGCTAAGTTTGTTCCGATAAATTTGGGATGAGGACAAGCTAAGTTATCCGTTAGAACATTGCCTTCGAAATTATCCGATCACAATATCGCATAATCGATCACACAGTCGAACAAAGCTGCTTCTTTTCGATCACAACGTCTGCGAAATCAATTAAAGCCTTGCCCTATAAACGAATCCGTCCTTCTTGTGATCGAACAGAATTTCGACCAATACAAGAAGCACATATATCTCGCTTTTTTTAAGAAGAGTTAATTTCCATGTTGACCAGTTCAACAATCATTCTCTTAATTTGTCGATACAACATTGTATGACTCGAACAAACTTTAGATTAGTTGTTTGTGCAAAGCTCAACAAAGAAAAATGCTTTCTTCAACGAACAAAATGAAACTCTCTATGTAGAGACTCTGTCGGAGAGTTAGAACACGTTCTTCTCACAACCTTTATTTTTCACAATACTAAACTCATTTTAACTATCACACTACCTTTTTTTTCGCATTCCATTAAAAGGTAGAATAGCTAATATTGGAATGCGTAACTCAGAGTTCTTCCAAATTGTACATCAGTAGTTGGTAATAAAGTTGTGAGAACATGAAGGTCATGGGTTAGTGGCTAGTATATGGGGTATATAGTTGTAGATGATGGGATAATGGCCAAGTATGAGTTATAACTACCTTCTCTACTTAATAGCCACTAATTAAATGATATAGTTTAATATTATTATTTTGATATTAAAATAAATTTTTTCCGATAGTTTGTTACCTACTCCATATATATTACAGTTCTATTTTTTCTCAACAATAACAATTATGACAAAAAACATAACAACCATGATAATATCAAAAATAATTATGTTGGAGAATAGGGAACAAGTCCTCATTTGTCAACTGGAAGCAGGCATTGTGATTTTGTTGTTATGTGAATTGTGTAATTGCCCTACTCTCATTGATTTATTCAAACAAGAATTGTCGTCATAAAGAAACGTTCTGGCTAGTTTCTTGATTTTTGAAATAGTGACAATCAGTTAAGCAATTCGTTTTCTTTTTCTTCTTTTCTATTTTCAAACAAGAACAACTATTATTTAACCTACAATGGATGGACAACCTTTTTCTTTTGAGAACTCCTACGTCCCTTAATAGGAGTAGTATTTTATCTATCACTATATCTATTTATATTTATACCTATAGGTATATCTATTTATTTATATCTGTATCTGTAATCTATTATCTCATTTTAGTGAAAACTTGATTGAATATTTTACCCATTCAAACAGAATTTGTATTTGACAAGGTTGTCAATTAACTAGATTTCACACATTTAGGATATAAATTGAAATTAATTAATTAAAGTTTTGGCTATTGAAGGTTTCCTTATTTGAGTTATCTAGGAACTCCTAATATTTAAGAATTCATAACCACATATGATTTTAGATATTTGCCTTGAAATCCTATATATGTTTAGGCAGATTAGAATCGAGCATGTCGTTCTCTACCTTTGTTAGTTGATAAGAGAAGCGGGTTTATGTAACGATTGACCCATCTTTTTGAAATTCAGGACTCCATTTTGTATGCCAAAAGTATCAGTAGTTCTTAAATATCATTTATAACTTAGCTTGCAAAATTTTAAGTCTTCCAGTAGTCATTTGGTCGAGTTATAGATAAGATTTCATTTTCAATACCGTTTGTAACAAGTAAATTTGCGTCAAGAAAATAAATATCGAAACATGAAAATATTGTAATAAGTGTAGTATTTGATTTCAATATATGAGTAGTACAATCTCTATAATTCCTCTGATTCGCCTTTTCAAATACAAATTTTAAGTAATGATCCAAGAGCTTTTGAGCTTGATCTTGAACCTTCCTTTTAATGCTTGAATCTTTCTTTTAATGTTTGAATCCTTAGAACTTGTTCTTTCTTTTAATGTTTGAATCCTTAGAACTTGTAGAAATTCCTTGCAGCTTTTAAGAAACTTGTAGCGTTTGATCCACGATCTGCTTGTTGCTTCTTGTTATGAATTCCTCTTGCACTTGATTTATGATCCCCTCAAATGAGAGGTATGACTCCTTTATATAGATATGGGATGGAGTTGGCTCCAAGAAGACCTAACGGGCCTTGGCCCGTAGACCGGCCAATCAGATTTAAGTAGTGACAAGGCCGCATTTGATTGGCCAGAACATGTTACTTGTACACATGGCACATTTTTATTGGCCATTTGGATTTGACTAGGATTGTCATGTCATTGGCATATGGAATAATCCTATTGGCTTCTTGATTTGACTTGGCGCCATTTCGCTTGCACATGTGGCACTGATTTGGGCTTTTATGATAGGATGACATTCATTAGTTTTGGACTAATAAAGTGGGCTTATCATTTATAACCCAATAGATTTGGACTTTTATTAAACCCTTGGATATTGGACCTATATAATTAGGGGGATTTGCAAAAATATGACACGGGAAACATTGGTTTGCCAAAATGCCCTCACTAATAGATGTTTAGCAAAAATGCCCTCATTAGTTTAATAAAAAAATTTTCGGACTATAATACCCCTACAAATCAGTAAAAAGACGCGCCTCAGTCCCTCCTCTTCCTTTTCTCCATTCACGCTATCAATAAAACCATAAAACCCCATTCCTTTTACAGATTGCTTTGTTCAAGAGAAGATTCAACGTAAGATTTCTTCAAGTTGCAAGGGTAAAGTTCTCTACAACTATTGCCAATAGTTTATGTTCTGCTGCAAAGACTGAAAAATCTCTAAAGTATTGGCAATAGCCAAGACTTTAAACTCTACTGCAATGGGAGGCTGTGTAGAGACTTCTTGCCTATTGCAAGACTTTAAGCCCTGTTGCCATAGTCTCTACAACTACAGAAAAAGTCTCTACAACTATTGCCAATAGCCAACACTTTAAATTTCAGTGGAATGGGGAACTTGTACAAATCGTCTCTGCAAATATTGATAATTGCCAGAACTTTAAACTCTAGTGGAAGGAGCAACTTGTACAAATAGTCTCTGCAAGTATTGACAATTGCCAAGACTTTTACCTATATTGCTATGCAAAACTTGCAGAGAAAGTCTCTGCAACTCTTGGCAATAGCCAAGACTTTATGTTCTGGTAAGGAGGACCTTACACTAAAAATATCTAAGAGTATTGGCAATTGCCAAGACTTCTACCTTTGCTGCAGTGAACAAGTTGGAGACAAAGTCTCTGCAACTCTTGGCAATAGCCAAGACTTTAAGTTCTGGCAAGGGAGACCTTACACTAAAAGACTCTAAGAGTATTGGCAATTGCCAAGATTTCTACCTCTACTGCAGTGAACAAGTTGGAGACAGACAAAGTCCCTGCAACTCTTGGCAATAGACAAGACTCTAAGTTCAAATGGAAGCGACAACTTACACAGAACATCTCTGTAAGTATTGGCAATAGCCAATACTTTAAACTCTACTACAATAAGCAACTTGTAGAGAAAGTCAATGCAAATTTTGACCATGGTCAAGATTTTAAGCTCTATGCAAAACATGAATATCTAATAGCCATAGGCAATAAAAACTTTCAAATCACTGGATTCAAGCAAAACACAGGAAAAAAATCTCAAATTTCTAGGAATCTTTCAGTGTGAATTAAACAAGTTGGGGCCACACAAAGAAGAAAGAAGGAGGCCAGGAATGGGGAAAGAGAGAAGGAAACCTTCAGCGTGAATTAACACAAGTTGGAGGGGCAAAATAGTCCTTTCATAAGAGGGAGCATGATGTGGAGGGCATTTACTTTAAACATTTGTAAGTGGGGGCAATTAGATAAGACCATGTCTTATTGAAGGCACTAGGTGAAATTTTTTGATATAATTAATCCAATTATACTAGCCCATTTAATTTATTTGGACCAATACGTCTTTAATATTACATATAGCCAATTAATTTATGGATTTAGATCCAGCAAAATTTAATTGTCTATAAATGGCCCCTACTTCAAGGCTTGTCGATATCGAATTTATAGACACTTGAAGACTAGGCTTGAAGTAACTTCTTTGTTCTCGTGGGTTATTTCCCATTGACACCCAGAAAGTGGCTACTTGATTTAGTTTGCGCCAACATCTGCTATGTTTTAGTTAATGGCCCTGAAAGTGGCTACTTGGCAGCAAGGAGTATCAATTAGTTATGCTTCAGTCCGCAGCCAAGAAAGTGGTTATTAGCAAAAAGGCCAACCTCCCTCCTATTTCCATCGTAGCATGTTATATGAAGAAGCTGCCTACATTTCAGTTACTAGCTATAAAAGTGGCCACCTATTAAAATCTCAAAGTTGCAATTCTTAAAGTTGGCGCTGATCTTCATTGTTCGAGTAGGATTCCAACTTCCGTTTTCTAGAGTCCTATTAGGATAAAATTTATATCTCCATGTCAAAGTTAAATTGGTTTAAACTAGCACTATATAAAGGGGCTCTACCTCAATATTTTGCACATAATTTTTCAGCTTCACAAGGAGAACGAGAATCCCATAGTACCTTCATCATGTGAGTATCCAGTCTTCATACCACATCTCTTTATTTTAATTAGCTTGCAGCTAGTCAAAATAAATTAGTTCTGGATCATTACATATAATTCATGCGTCTGAGTAATAATCCTGGATCATTATAGCTTGCACATGAGTAATAACTTTTTTTTTTGCACATCTCCTCGTTTGTTTTTTTTTTTTTTGGTTGCTGCTGATATACCAACATTTGGTTATTAGCATTAAAACATGTAGAAATTCCTTTCTTGGCTGCAACAAGTTCCAAAATTGAAGATTAGAAGACTGGCTTTCTTCTTTACCTCAGTCTTACCTCTGAATGATAAGACTTATAATATCTTGCTTCATATAATCTCTACACTTCGCTAGTCTTTAATCATAGCATGTTTTAAATGGGCTAGTTTTATGAATGGGCTAGTTTTAAATGGACCTCCGGTTTCCATCGTAGTCCAAATTAAATGGGCTAGTTTTATATAAATTATATAGGTCCATTTAATCCAATATTCAAGTAAAATACGAAACTTTATAACAAGGTTTTTTTTTTTTTTTTTAATTTATACTTTAATCCCCTCTTTTCTTGGTTGCACCAGGCAAGACAAAATTCAACTACCCCGGTTATCATCGGTCCTCGTTTGCAAACTTGGCAGGTAACACCTCTATTTTTCATGTGTTGCATTTGTTTTCGTCCTCCTTTTTTTTTTTTTTTTTGGTTTCGAGCAATCAGCTCGTGAAGGGAGCCCTTTAAAATTCACAATGGAAGTCATTAAAAGTACGGAGTGGAAGCTCTTAAAAGTTGGAGATGGACACCTTTAAAAATTCGCGATGAAGGCCTTTTAAAATTTACCATGGAAGCTTTTAAAATTTCGACGAAGAAGCTCTTAAAAGTTGGAGATGGACGCCTTTAATATTTTGCGATGAAGGTCTCTTAAAATTTACCATTGAAGCGTTTTAAAAGTTTGGCAAGGAAGCTCTCAAAAGTTCGAGATGGATACCTTTAAAAGTTCGCGATGAAGGCCTTTTAAAATTTACCATGGAAGCTTTTTAAAAGTTCGGCAAGGAAGCTCTCAAAAAAGTTCGAGATGGACACCTTTAAAAGTTCGCGATGAAGGCCTTTAAAATTAGTCGTGGAAGCTTTTTAAAAGTTCGGCATGGAAGCTCTCAAAAGTTCGAGATGGGCACCTTTAAAAGTTCGCGATGAAGGCCTTTAAAATTAGCCATGGAAGCATTTTAAAAGTTCAGCAAGAAAGCTCTCAAAAGTTCGAGATGGACACCTTTAAAAGTTCGTGATGAAGACCTTTAAAATTCACCATGGAAGCTCTTAAAATTTCGAGAAGGAGAACTTTAAAAGTTCGTGATGAAGGCCTTTTAAAATTTACCATTGGAAGCTTTTAAAAAGTTCGAGGGGGAAGCTCTTAAAAGTTCCAAGTAAACACCCTTAAAGTTTGCGACGAAGACCTTTAAAACTCGCAATGGATGCTTTTAAAAGTTCAAGAAAAAGGCTCAAAATGTATTTTTCCGTATTTCTTCTCATGACCCTTGCCCCCATTTTTTTACGAGTTGCGTACTAATTATATTCACTTCACTTTTACAGATTCAACATGGTTTACTTCAGAGATTCAAACTCTTCCTCCGCATGCAAGTATCTTGTAATTTCATATCACAAGGATAGCAAGGCAGAGATAAGGCTATTAGTTGACACGCCAATAAGTGGTTTATACGCTTCTTCAACATGGCCATTCATGAGAAATCCGTATAAGTTTGAAACTTGGACCTACGAGCAAACTAGCCGTACCTCTAAGATGCTGAGCCTTCTTTCTGCTACTCACAGAGTCACGAATACTGCAAGTTCCCTCCCCTATCTTGGAAAGCGGATCATAAATAAAGAAGTCCATTGGGGTGATACTATGACATTTGGTGGCGAATGTCACTATAATCGCAGCTATTGGGAGTGGGCTGAAGACATCCTTAGCAGGGGCGAGCAGACCTTGAGAGCCACTAGGATTTATGATTTCGTATTTTCTTCGTTGTTCACCTATGATTGCAGCATTAGCCTTATGAAATCCTTTTGTGAGGGCTGGTGTTCTATCACAAACACACTGCTCACCTCAGTTGGAGAGTTATCTATGTCCCTTTGGGATGTATGCATGATCGGTGGTCTGTCTATTGCGGGGTCTCCTTATGAAGAAGTTGTTCCAACTGCTCGAGAACGCACTGGCAATCTTGAAAACAATAAAAGGTTCCTCCCACAAAGCTGCGAGTATTTATTTGACGCATTTCATCAGCTTCGAGAGGGAAATAACCCAAGTGTCTCTTTAAGAAGATGGATAGAGTTTTGGTGCAAAAGGGCCATGACGTATGAGCAGCCTCTAGAGAGAGAAGAAAAGAAGTCAACTCGAGGTCGTCCTAAATTTACATATAATCCTAAAGGAGTCATCTGCAAGGCGGTTGCTTGGTCGAATGTGGAAAAGGCTTTGTTTCACAAACTTAGTATCAAAGGCTACACGAAGGATGACACTTACCTTGCTGCTTTCCTATCATGTTGGTTATGTGCTTTCGTGCTCCAAAGGAAGGTGACTTCATTCGGCCTGAGATTTTCAAGATTGCAAGCCTACTAGCTCGTGGGCAAAAGTTTAGCCTTGTTGTCCCTGTTCTGGCATCCATCTATAGGGGTTTAAATAAAATTTCGAATTGATCAGAACTTGACCCTTCTAGGGTGTACTTTCCAGTCCATTATGTGTATGGTTGGTTAGCATGTTATTTCAAGACATATTACCGTTTAGAGGAAAGGCCAGTTGGTCCATTAATGACTGTGTATTCTGGAGAGGGAGCTGCTAAAAACTTTGGGGCGGAAGAGGCAAGGAAGCGTGTACACAATGGAGAGAGCTTTGTTTGGACTGCGACGACGCCAGAGAGAGAAAAGCCCTATGATTATATTGACAATGGTACTGCACCATCGTTCGAGACAAACTTTTTTATGAGTCTTCGCTCGCACTACCTTCCCTTGAGAGATGGAGCTACCTTTATCATTGAGCCTTATAGTCCACATCGTTTCAGCCGCCAGTTAGGCTTTTACCAAGACGTCCCAGGTTGTTTAGAGCTAGATTTTCATAAAGCATCATTTGATGATGGGCTCCGATTTGCATGGGTTTGTGTGTTAGCCTATTCCAGGGTAAAGGCGACATTTCCCCCTTTCATATCTACAATAAAGAATTCTTGCTTGCCTGGCTACAAGTGTTGGTGGGAAAAAGTACATGGGAGCATCCTTGAGGATCATATTCAGTCATAAGTGAATGTTGTTAGGCCCGCCAGAAATATGCACCAAGAGAATGGTGAGGATGTTCCTGTAGTTGACGAGCCTAATGCTGCAAAGGTCAAACCAACCAAACGAAGTAAAAGTAAGGGCAAGGGCCTTAAATTGCCGATAAAGATACCTAGTGAGGAAATCCATGTTCAAAATTCTCAAGGTGATAATGGAACCACTTTCTTGAATGATCATGATGAAGTTGTTGTGGTTGATAAACCCCATGTTGTGAAGGTTAAACCGTCCAAACAAACCAAAGGTAAGGTCAAGAGACTTAAACCGCCTACGGAGGAACCTAGCGGGGTGATTCATGTTCAAAATTCCCAAGGTGACAGTAAAACGCTCTTATTGCATGATAATGATGAAATTGTTATGGTTGACGAACCCCATTCTGTGAAGGTTAAAGTATCCAAACAAGGCAAAGTTAAGGTCAAGAGACTTAAACCACCTGCGGAGGAACCTAGCGAGGCGATTCATGTTCAAAATCCTCAAGGTGACAACGAAACCCCTTTATTGAACGATTATGAGGGAGCTGTTATGGTGGACGAGCCCCATGCTGTGAAGGTCAAACCATCCAAACCAAGCAAAGGTAAGGTCAAGAGACTTAAACCGCCTGTGGAGGTGCCTACTGAGACAAACCATGTTCAAGATTTTCAAGATGACAATGGGACACCCTTATTGAATGATCATAATAGAATTTTCAATTCTTCTAAAAAACGTCTTTAGCAGGAACACGGTGGGAGCACTAATGAAGATTGTTGCTGGAAACGCAAGAAAGTACCATCAGAGGAATTTCTCCAAAAAGAAACCTCAATCGAAAAGCTTGCGCAGGAAGTTGAGGTTCACAGCATTGAGAGTTCTGAAAAGACATTGACGGCCTGCATGGTGATGCTTTTAAACTCCTCATTTTATCATCATTGACGGCTGACTAGGTTGATGCCCCCTTTTTATTTACTTACTATTAATTAATTTTTTTTATTTGCAGAATAATGATATCAAGCAGGAGCAAGAATTATCCTCTGTTCGCCATGACAAAGAGACCCCTCGCATACCAAATGATGTCATTTCTATTTTTGAGGAAAAAAGTGTCGTTTTTAAGCACAAAAAGATGTTAGTTTCCGGCCTTTGGGAGGACATATGCGGAAAACATTATAAAATTGAGTTAGACGCTATTCCGGAGCTTAGGGAAGAATTCGAGGTCATTTTTGAGGAGATGCAAGGATAAAAAATTATCGATTTTTCACCTTTGAAGGACTTTATGGATTCCCTCTTCGAGCTTGCTACTTCGTATGACCAAGAACGATCCCATTTGGCTGACAGGACGAGTGAAGCTAAAAAGCTGGAACAACTTTCAAAAGCCAATGAGCGTATTCAATCATTCCAGTTAGAAGAAACTGAGAAGGTTGAGCTAATTTCGTCTAAACAAGAGCTGCTAAGGACCACCAAGGCTAAATTGAAGAAGCTGCAGCAAGAGAAGAAGGATCTTGCAGCCACTGTCGAAGCTGCCAAGAAAGAGCTTGAGGAGATACAATTGAAGGTTTCAGTTATTGAGAACGAAATCTCTTCGTATGACGGTATGGATTTGGCGACTGATGATGATTCCGCTCATCTGGAAGAAAAGCGGCAACGCCTAGCAGCTAGCCGTCAAGACTTGCTCAATTACAAGTTATGTTTAGATTAGGCTACATATATTGACATGTTTTCCTTCTTTATTTCTGGAACTTGAACGAGTAGTGGATTCCATCATTAATAAAATTTCTCTTAGTGCTTTGGCTTATATTGTGTCCCTTTCGTTGCGTCTTCAATTCTGACACTGCATTTTACAGCACAACCCACTTGTCGAAGAAAATTCATATCTTTTTGCTTGAATATCCAAATCAAGGAAAATTTAACTTTCCAAAAACTAAACTCCAAATCCTAAAATATATCCAAAATTTAGATACAAATAACTTCAGAATGGCTCTAGGTAAATTTTTTAAATTCAACCTTCAAATTTTGTCACGTTTTGGCTCACAGACTAGCGCGGCTTCACCAAAATATTTGTAACATAATGAATATGCATCCGAATTGCTATCCGTCTGAACTTCCAGAGAACTAGACTTCAAATTCTAGAACATATCTAAAATTTGGAACTAAATAACTTCAGAATTTGTCTAGGTGAATTTTTGAATTCAACCTTTAAATTCTGTCACGTTCTGGCTTGCAGACCAGCATGGCTTCACGAAAATATTTGTAATTTAATGAATATACATCCGAATTGCAATCCATTTGAACTTTCAGAAACTAGACTTCAAATTCTAGAATATATCTAAAATTTGGATCTAAATAGCTTCAGAATGGCTCTAGGTAAATTTTTTTAATTCAACCTTTAAATTCTGTCACGTTCTGGCTCGTAGACCAGCGCGGGTTCATCAAAATATTTGTAACTTAATGAATATATGTCCGAATTGCGATCCGTTTGAACTTCTAGAAACTAGACTTCAAATCCTAAAACATATCTAAAATTTGGAACCAAATAGCTTCATAATTGCTCTAGATGAACTTTTTTTAAAAATCAACCTTTAAATTTTACCACGTCCAGATTTTCTACTTTATTGGCAAGACGTACTCAAGTTGCATCATTTTCATCACCCGGAGGAATTTTCCTTTGAATATTTATTTGGCACTTAACTTCGCAATTTAAAGCGAGCTGCTGAATATCCGCCTTTCTCCTTGGGGTTGTAAGTTTCAATTACAAAATGTTGGTATTAAAGTAGAGTTGTGGAGAAAGAGAAAGAAAGCACTCTCATGCTTCTCCTTTTATCACATCGTGCCAAACCCACCATTTTTATTTTATGCGACTGAACTTAGAATGAAACTCTAAGCTGCCTACGTACATCGGTGAAGAGGATCAAGTCATTACGTAGTTCGGTACAGGTGATTTTTTTTTTTAATTTTTTTTTGGTGTCCTAACTTTTGCCTAGGCCGCCTCTTTCGAGGTTTTCAACCTAGCGGACTTTTTTTGTTTCCTAAAGTTTGCCTAGGCCGCCTTTTCCGAGGTTTTCAACGTAGCGGACTTTTTTTTTTTTTTGGTGCCATGCACATTTTGTACTCTTGTGGGCTAGGAGTAACTTGTAGTTTATGCTCGTACATCAAGGAGCGATCTTCTTCAAGGATAGTACTTCTTCAAAAATTTCCCGTTAATGGGACCGATTCTTTTTCGTTTAGCATCAACAAGCTTATAACCACCACTTGAATAGGCTTCTTGCACAACATACGGCCCATCCCATTTTGCAGCGAACTTGCCCCCAAATTTGTGGGAGGTAATGGTGGGTCTTGTTAATGCAAGAACTTTATCACCAACTTGGAAGGACCTTTGGCAAACCTTTTTATTGAAGGCACGAGATAACCGAGCTTGGTAACATTCGAGACTTTTCTGAGCTTCAAGTCTTTTTCCATCAAGAGCCTCCAATTGTTCAAGGCGCAAGCGAGCATTTTCTTCATCAGTGAGTGATGTTTGGCATTCTATGCCTATATTTCCTTAATATTTCCTCACATTTTAGTACCTTATTCGCTCGTTTTATGGTTTATGAATGTGGTTTTGCACTAATTTTATGTCGTGTGTATGTAAGTTGTTATGCAGTGTAATTGGGGCTTTTAAGAGCATGATTGAGCAAGAAAAGATTTGATTTTGATTGAGGATTGGATCGAGCACACAAAGGCACGACACGAGCGAGCAAAGGAGCGAACGAAACAGGAAAATGGCTGGGCGCTGTGGGCCATGCGCCGCGCGCCCCAGCGCGCGCCACCCCCAGCGCGGTTTCTTGTGCGACGCGCCCCAAAAGCGGAGGAGTTTCGACGTCTTCTGGTTAGAGTCACGCGTTCCGGAGCGCGGGGCGCCCGTTATAGCGCCCCGTATGCGGTTTTTTACTTTCTATTTCATCTAGGATTGGGTCTAACTTATTACTAGGTGTTTGTAAACACTATAAATACTCTTTTACTTAGTTTTTCATAGGAGTTCAGACTTTGGAGCAAATTGGAGAGCTCATAACATCAAGAACAAGGGTTTTTCTTCCTTCCATTAATTTATTTCATCATTATTTCATTATTACATCAATTCATTGTGTTGTTATTATGAGTATGCGTGGCTAAATATATCGTTCTAGGGTTAGAGTATTACATGAAAGTTGATGTTTGAAGATTGATTCCCATTGATTGAATCCCATTACGGGTTGCTTATTCTTTCTTGATTTCACTTGTGTAATTGTCAGGGCCCGATTATTACGCATTATCTATGGTTTTTAGATTGAACTCGAAAGAGGGAATTTAATTACGTAATAAGAAAGAATAGGACTAGTTTGTGAACCCGGGCATCGGGGAACCAATTTGTGAGTAGGATAGACATATACTTGCTCGCCTAGTTTAACTAATTACAGAATTCGTTAATGCGTGCACGTGATTCAACCCATAGACATATAGGGATTGGAGTAGCCTGCATAGACTGTGAAGAATCGAAAGGTTTTCACAGGTACATTTAATCTGTCAGTTAGTAACCCAGGATTTAAGAAGTGGAATCAATTGAATAACTCATCTGGATTGTTCGTAACTCTGACCCTGGACCGTCTCCTTATTATTGATAACAACCAAGTCTTGCTCCATTGTTTGAATTCACTTCTACCATTTTAGTTACTGCTCTTTAGTTAATAAAACTCATCACTATTGGAAAAGATCCCTGAATAGTTTATATAAATTGTTTGCTAGAATTCAGTCTGAATAGTCCTCGTGGGAACGATACTCATCTTATCACTTTATTACTTGTCGACCACGTATACTTGCGTGTGCGTTTGGGAGCAACAAGTTTTTGGCGCCGTTGCCGGGGACTAATTATTGACTGATTTCTTTTTTAACAGTTTATTAATTGCTATTCAGGTTTAATTTTTGTTTTGAGTTTTGTGCTGTTTCAGGTATTAGGTCCTGCTTGATCTTTACCTACAGGAATGGCAGAAGACCAAGCTTTAGCTGTGCGAGATGTTGCTCTCCCCAGCCTGGAGGGAGTAGCATCGAGCATAGTTAAGCCCGCTATCACCGGGGGCTTTGAGATTAAGTCCAGCATGATTCAGTTGCTGCATGTGACTGGACAATATGGTGGATTACTTCATGAGGATCCGCAGCAACACATTCAGAACTTTCTGGAGATCAGTGATACTTATACATCAGCGGGTGTTCCTACTGATTATGTTCGCTTGACGTTGTTCCCGTTTTCACTGATTGGGGCAGCAAGGAAGTGGTTAAAGGCTGAAAAGTCTGGGTCTATCACTACTTGGGAGGATTTGGCTAAGAAGTTCTTGGCTAAATTTTATCCGTCTGCCAAGACAGCCCGGCTGAGGAGCGAAATTATGTCCTTCAGACAGTTAGAAGGAGAATCCTTGTATTCAGCTTGGGAGCGATTCAAAGCTTTATTGTGAGATTGTCCACACCACAACCAATCCAATGAGGTTGTTGCACACACTTTTGTTGAGGGGCTGAACCAACACACTAAGATCGTGGTTGATGCTGCTGCTGGAGGCCAAGTACTGGCCCTAAATTTTGATCAAATTTATGATTTGCTAGATAAATTTTCGCAGAGAAATCCTGATTGGCAGGGAGATGGTAGAGCTATTACGCAAAAACCTGCAGGGGTACTTCAGTTAGATGCAGTTTCAGAGCTAAGGGCGAGGATGGATGCTATTTCCAATCAAATTAGCAAGTTAGCCCTGCAAAAGGCTCAGCAACCAGTGGCTCCAGTGCAACAACTCCAGAGCTTTTGTGAGGTTTGTGGTCAAGACCATGCTACAGAGGTTTGCTCCTCTAATCCAGAGTCAGTTTATTACGTGGGTAATCAAAATAGGCTGCAGGGTCAAAATCAGTTTGGTAATGGTTATTATCAAGGTAATACGAGAGCCCCGAATAATTACCACCCACTTCCACCTCCACCACAGCAGGTTAGCAGTTCAGTTAAAGATATGCTAAAGCAGATAATGGCAGGCCAGCAGAGAATGATAGCTGACACTGCAGCCCATGCACAAGCCATACAAGATCTTACCAATGCTCACAAGAACCTAGAGCACCAGTTGGGGCAGTTGGTGGGAGAAATAAGCACTATGAAAAAAGAGCCTGAACAATGTCTTGCAGTGACTTTAATAGAAGGTGGAGAGCTGATGGCCAAGTCCGAAGAGAGAGCTGAAATAGAAAAAGTTGAAAAGTGGAGAAGGTAAAGAAGAAAGAAGAGAGAAAGGAGGCACCTCTGCCACCTCCACCATTCCCGCAGAGACTATTACCATCGAAGGATCTGGCCCAGTATCAAAAATTTGTGAGTATGTTGAAAGAACTTCAAGTTAATATTCCTTTGACTGATGTGTTTGAATTGATGCCATCCTTTGTGAAGTTCTTAAAAGAAATTTTAGTCAAGAAGAAAAAGCCTCAAGAGATAGATACAGTTGAGTTAGTTGAGGAGTGTCGCACAATCTTGAGCAAGCTACCTCCAAAACTTCAAGATCCTGGGAGGTTTACTATTCCTTGTACCATTGGAGGGCATAATATCACTGGTGCCTTGTGTGATTTGGGTGCGAGCATAAATCTCATGCCTCTGTCTGTTTGCAAAAGGTTAGGGCTAGGAGCAATCAAGCCCTCTTCAATTACTCTTAAGATGGCAGATGGATCTCTCACTCACCCTGATGGTAAGTTGGAGGATGTGTTGCTAAAAGTTGGTAAGTTTACATTCTCTGCTGATTTTGTAGTCCTAGATTATGAAGAGGACCGAGAAGCTCCAATCATTTTGGGGAGACCATTCTTAGTCACCTCGAAGGCAATTATTGACATGGAGCTGGGTGAGATGACTGTTAGAGCGCATGGAGAAAAGGTTACTTTCAAGGTTTATAATGAGAAGGAGCACATAGCTAAGGTGGAAGAGTGCTCTATGATTGAATGTGTCAAACAAGAAGATGGAAGTAAACCACATGTGAAGTTGAAGATGGGTTCTCTAAAAGAAGGAAAGAAAGTAAAAGTTCGGCGTAAGAAGAGAAGACATAAAGGCTGGAAGTGAGCTAAAAGTGTCGTCGTGCCACGACGTGAACTAAGGCGCTTCTCGGGAGGCAACCCGAGTTTGTACTCGTATTATTTTATTTATAGTGTCACGTAGTTTTTGTTTTTCCTTGGATTGCAGGTTCATGTAATGTCGAGGCTAAGTGTGGGATGTCCTCACCCTTGCCTAATGTTGATGATCTGTTGGGGGAAGTCTGAGTACCTCATACTATATGGAAGCTTGGAGGATGCTAGCATCAAGGACTAGAATCTTCAGGGAAGTTTTCTTTACCTTGCACTTGCTTATTTTTAGCACTGAGGACAGTGCTTAGTTTAAGTGTGGGGTGGGGAACTACCCTTTATTTATTTTTGAGGTTAGGGATGCATGTACCGTAGGATTTTCTTTTGTTACTTGACTTTATTTTTATTTGTTTCTTGCTTTAATATATGAAAAAAAAAGAAAATAGAAAACTAATGAAAAATTCCAAAAAGATTTTCCTTTTAGTTTTATTAGTGGTACATGTCATCCACCCCGTGGTTTTTCTTATGGCCTCGGTTCTTTTCCACGGGGAGGCCTTTGAACCGGGTAGTATTTTTATTTTTAGGATTAGGATAGTTAGTTGTGGATGACCCTAGACGAAAGGAATAGGTGGAATGCTAGGTGCCTTTGATGTGTTTGATACCGATGGATTTGGACTTGATTGCATGTGCTATTTGTGGTGTCCTTGGGTTTTAATTTGAAGCATGCCTAAAAAAAAAATGGAACGACCCCCTTGAGATGCTTGAGTCCACTTGCTTGATTTTTTTTTTGTGAACCTTTGTGCATTAGTGCTTAAATTTCCACAAGTTGCATTCTAGATGCTTAGTTGAGAGTTGTTGATGGAATCTTTTTGTGTGGACCATGTGTGATGTGTGTGTGAGGCATGTTCTTGTTTACTTCATGATTGCATATTAATGTCTAGAACTTGCCCCGTGTGTGTGCAAAGTGAAATCCTAGGTTCGCTCTAGTCGGGAAATGATACAAGGCCTTCTTTTACTTGCCTACCCTTACATATATACCTTGAAAAAAATTGTTGTTGTGATTTTTTTGACCCTTTTTGTTGGCACCCACACCCCGAGCCTACCCATTTGTTCTAAATTGTCTCTTTTGGCCCTTTACTCCTTAAGCACTTTAGTTGATATTGTGTAGTTGATTGGAGTTGTGGTTGGAATTGGGAGGTTTTTGAGTGGAGCTAATGAAGGGGAATAATTGAAAATTTGTGAAGTAGTGAAAGGCATTGGCAAGGTTGGATGAAATTGAAATAAGAAAAGAAAAAAAAATAGCAAAGTTGAAAAGAAAAGGAAAAAAAATTGTGGAAAAAGAAATAAAAAGAGAAAAGATATCCATTCCTTGCTAGTGTGTGCTTAAATGAAAAAATGCTACTTGTTGAGAAGGTGTATGTGTAGAAGTTGTTGATTTGGGTGGTTTGATGAGATTTGTGCTTAATTTAATTGTGATGTATTAAAGTGCTTAGGGAGGTAGTCACTATTACCCATATGTATCCTACCAACCCCTTAGCCTACATTACGACCTTTCTAAAGTCCTAGTTAATCCCGATTAGAATGAGCTTACATTAGTGGAGTCCTACACTACGGGCAAGCCTATGGTACATCGTGTGTGACATGTGAGCTTTTCATGAGAGTGAGTGAATTCGTTTGTTATTGTCCCCATTCTATTCTTGATATTCATGGTTGTGTGTGATACTTGGGGGACACTCTCTTGCTTCATTTTGGTGAGGGCACATGGTTTGCATGAAATAGGTGAAGTTGGTGGCTTCTTGGTTGAGTAGATAGGTGTGATTTTGTGGGAGCATGGTTGCATTATGTTGAGTTTGTGCATTTGAGTTATTTTGGGGTGGTTGTTCTCATATTTTTGAGTTTGGTAAATTGTTGGCATGTTTGTGGATCCATAGTAGTGATGTGTGCATTGGTTCAATGGTCGGTATCAACCATGGTCATAGGCAGACCTGTTTTACCTAGGTTGGAAGTTATTTGTGATTGCTCGAGGGCGAGCAAAGGTTCAAGTGTGGGGTGGTGATGTTTGGCATTTTATGCCTATATTTCCTTAATATTTCCTCACGTTTTAGTACCTTATTCGCTCGTTTTATGGTTTACGAATGTGGTTTTGCACTAATTTTATGTCGTGTGTATGTAGGTTGTTATGCAGTGTAATTGGGGCTTTTAAGAGCATGATTGAGCAAGAAAAGATTTGATTTTGATTGAGGATTGGATCGAGCACACGAAGGCACGACACGAGCGAGCAAAGGAGCGAATGAAACAGGAAAATGGCTGGGCGCTGTGGGCCATGCGCCGCGCGCCCCAGCGCGCGCCACCCCCAGCGCGGTTTCTTGTGCGACGCGCCCCAGAGGCGGAGGAGTTTCGACGTCTTCTGGTTGGAGTCACGCATTCCGGAGCGCGGGGCGCCCGTTATAGCGCCCCGTATGCGGTTTTTTACTTCCTATTTCGTCTAGGATTGGGTCTAACTTATTACTAGGTGTTTGTAAACACTATAAATACTCTTTTACTTAGTTTTTCATAGGAGTTCAGACTTTGGAGCAAATTGGAGAGCTCATAATATCAAGAACAAGGGTTTTTCTTCCTTCCATTAATTTATTTCATCATTATTTCATTATTACATCAATTCATTGTGTTGTTATTATGAGTATGCGTGGCTAAATATATCGTTCTAGGGTTAGAGTATTACATGAAAGTTGATGTTTGAAGATTGATTCCCATTGATTGAATCCCATTACGGGTTGCTTATTCTTTCTTGATTTCACTTGTGTAATTGTCAGGGCCCGATTATTACGCATTATCTATGGTTTTTAGATTGAACTCGAAAGAGGGAATTTAATTACGTAATAAGAAAGAATAGGACTAGTTTGTGAACCCGGGCATCGGGGAACCAATTTGTGAGTAGGATAGACATATACTTGCTCGCCTAGTTTAACTAATTACAGAATTCGTTAATGCGTGCACGTGATTCAACCCATAGACATATAGGGATTGGAGTAGCCTGCATAGACTGTGAAGAATCGAAAGGTTTTCACAGGTACATTTAATCTGTCAGTTAGTAACCCGGGATTTAAGAAGTGGAATCAATTGGATAACTCAACTGGATTGTTCGTAACTCTGACCCTGGACCGTCTCCTTATTACTGATAACAACCAAGTCTTGCTCCATTGTTTGAATTCACTTCTACCATTTTAGTTACTGCTCTTTAGTTAATAAAACTCATCACTATTGGAAAAGATCCCTGAATAGTTTATATAAATTGTTTGCTAGAATTCAGTCTGAATAGTCCTCGTGGGAACGATACTCATCTTATCACTTTATTACTTGTCGACCACGTATACTTGCGTGTGCGTTTGGGAGCAACAGGTTTTTGGCGCCGTTGCCCTTCTTGGATAGCAAGTCGCATCGATGGTATTTGACGCTCCAGTGGTAGGACTGCTTCAACCCCATAAATGAGTGAGTAAGGAGCTGCCTGCGTTGGCGTACGATGAGTCGTCATAAAGCTTCTTCCATCCTATTATGCCAATCTCGCTTGGACTTAGAGACAACTTTACTCAGCAAGTTGCACAAAGTTTTGTTGAATGCTTCAGCTAGACCATTAGCGGCAACATTGTACATAGAAGACTTACGCTGTTTGAAGCCAAAGAGATCACAAATACTATTCTTCAACTTATTGTCGAATGGCTTGCCATTATCCGTTATTATATAACGAGGAATACCAAAACGGTGGATGATGTTTGCAACCTTCTCCTTCTTCACTTCCTTAAGAGCGACAACTTCTACCCATTTTGAGAAGTAATCAGTTGCAGCCAAAATGAACAAGTGTCCTTCTGAAGACTTTGACAATGGTCCGACAATGTCTAGCCCCCAAGCGTCAAATGGCCAAGATGCGACGGTCGGGTGTAACACTTCCGATGGTTGATGTATAATGTTTTCATGGAGCTGGCAAGGTTTGAATCTTCGAGCATAGCAATCCTTTGCCATCGTCGGCCAATAATATCCCATCCTTTTTATGTGAAAATGAAGTTTCGGCCTAGATTGATGTGATCTACATACTCCATTATGCGCCTCTTGCATAGCTTGAAGTGTTTCATCGTCTCCTAAACATCGCAGGAGCACTCCTTCAAATGATCGTCTATATAGAGTATCCTTGTAGTAAAGGAAGCGCGGAGCTCGGCGACGAATTTCAGTTCTCTTTCTTGGATTGTCCGGCAGTATCCCATGACTCAAGTAGTTAATGATAGGTTTCCGCCAGTCTTCCTCATCGACTTTAGAAACAACAACAAGATGTTGGACGTCATTCATTTCAACCTCAGCATTATCTAAAGGTGGCACTACCCATTTTCGGCAGATAGTAACTTTCGTCTGATCAGGCAGGGTAAGTGTTGAAGCTAGAGTAGCCAAGGCATCAGCTTTTTTATTTTCCCCTCTCGACACATGCTGAAGAGTTACATCACCAAGACATCCTATCAATTTCTATGCATAGTCGTGGTACGGATGCAACTCAGGTTTCTTTACTTCATAGCTACCTAAAAGCTGATTAAACACCAACTTAGAGTCCCCATAGACTTGCAACTGCAATTGCTTCATGTCGACGGCCATTTCGAGCCCAAGTATGAGCGCTTGGGATTCAGCGACATTATTGGAGCAATGTTGAGTCAAGTTGAAAGAATATGGCAATATCTCTCCTTGGGGAGTTACAAAAACTACTCATGCACCAGCTCCATCGCGATGTGCAGCACCATCAAAGTACATCTTCCAAGACGGTTGAACTTCGACGAGCATTGCATCTTCATCAGGTAACTCGTCGGTTAGCTCCCAACCATCAGGTATCGGGTGATCTACCAGAAAATCTGCCAGTGCTTGTCCTTTGAATGCCTTTTGAGGGATGTATATGATCTCAAATTGTTGAAACTGGAGATACCATCTCGCCAATCGATCGCTGAGGACTGGTTTTGACATTACGAACTTGATAGGATTTGCTTGAGAAACCAGCCGTACAACATGAGCTTGAAAGTAATGTTTCAACTTTTGAATGGAGAAGACTAGTGCCTAACACAACTTTTCAATTGGCGAGTACTTAAACTCATTTTGCGTCATCATTCTACTCAAATAGTAAAGTGAATTTTCTTTTCCTTCACTATTTTCTTAAGCCAAAAGTGCCCCAACTGATTTTTCTTGTGCCGCAATATATAATATCAGCGGCTTTCCAGGGATTGGAGCTGCCAAAACAGGAGGATTCATCAAATAGGATTTGATGCTCTCGAAGGCATTGCTGCAAGCTTGATCCCATTCAAAAAGAGTGCCATTTTTCATGAGATGGCTGAACGGCTGACACCTCCCAGCTAGATTTGAGATGAATCTCCTAAGGTAGGCGAACTTTCCTTGCAGACTTTTCAATTCATGGAGATTTCTGGGTTCAGGCATCTTTAAAATTGCACCTACTTTTGCTTGATCAATTTCAATGCGTCGATGTCGAACAATAAAATCGAGGAATTTCCCAGAAGTAACTCCAAATGCACGCTTCAAAGGGTTCATTCGAAGCTGGTACCTTCGCAGCAATTCGAACACCGTTCTCAAGACACGCAAGTGGTCCTATCTTCTCTTGGATTTTACCACCAAGTCATCAACATAGCACTCTATATTCTTGTGAAGCAAGTTGTCAAAGATATTTTGTATGGTCTTTGGTATGTTGCACCAGCATTTTTCAAACCAAACGACATCACCTTGTAGAAATAAATACCTTAGGAGTTCGGAATGCTGTGAATTCTTCATCCTTAGGCGACATGCGAATTTGATTATAGCCAGAGGAACCATCCATGAAAGACATAGCCTCGTAACCATTAGTGGCATCAATCATAAGTTTTGGAATGGGAAGCGGGAACTCATCTTTAGGACATTCATTATTGAGATCCCTAAAAATCAACACAAACTCGAATTTGACCATTCTTCTTCCTTACAGGCACTATGCTTGAGATCCATGTGGGGGTACTTGACTTCATGGATAAAACCAGCCTCGATGAGTTTGTTGACTTGCACTTCAATCAAGGGGACCAAATCTGGCCTAATGTGACGTTGGGCTTGTTTTACAGGACGAGTACCACTCTTGACTGCCAAATGATGAACCGCCACTTTCAGGTCTAAGCCAGGCATCTCTTTGTAACTCCAAGCGAAGACATCCTTGTACTCTTTTATTAGATCTACATAAGCCCCTTCTTCATCCACTGCTAGCAGAGCACTAATATACGTAGTCCTTGGATCTTCGTTCGTTCCAAGGTTGATCTCTTTCAATGCATCAACTATTGCCTTCACACCTTCTTCTAGTTTTGGTCGAGCATCTGTAGCATCTTCTTCTTCATGAGGATTGTCATTGTTGAAAAATATGTGGTGACAACCAGAAATATCATCTACCTCACTTACAATCCCATTTGGAGATAAAGTATTTTCCTCTTCTTGTGCAATGATGTGATAAGAAGATTCCATGATTTCTTCATCTTCATCACGCTCCTTCGTGTGGACTATAATGTGAGTCTTGGCCTTTAACAAATCTTCACATGAGACTATCAATTTTTCTTCGTGCCTCATTCTTGAAGGGATAAGACTTTGACCATAATTAGAAGGAGCATGCACCTTCACACTTTTGGATTTTCTCGGAGGCTTGTTTTTCTTAATCAATGGTCCCAACCTATCAAAGACAAAAGTTCTTGAAGATGGTTTTCCGAACCGATCAAAGACAGAAGTTCTTAGAGATGTTTCTCCCAGCCGATCAAATACAGAAGTTCTTGGAGATGGTTCTCCCAGCCGATCAAATACAGAAGACCTCTTGCTTGAAGCCTCAAAGTCGTCTTCAGCAGTGATGTAGTTGTTGCTTGCCCTTCTTATAGAGATACGAACCGGTGGAGGTTTCTCATAACCCAAGTCTTCGCGTGATTTCTTCATGGTACCTTCAGGTAAGAGCTTCCCTAGTGTAGATGGTTCATTGGGGTCATATCCGGCCTTTCTCAAACAACTTGTAAGCATTCGGATTAAATCCCTCATTCGTGCGCTTCGTAGGGAGTTGTTTATTCAGTGGTATATTTTTAGCCACAAAACTACCAAGTAACTTCGAGGTCAGCTTCATTGCATCAATTCGCTTGACGGGGAGAGTTAATCCCTTGAGTCGATCACTTTGAAGATTAGAAGACGGGCTTTCTACTTTCTTCTATTTTGGAACGTACCGAAGTGTAAGACTTATTTTCTTGCTCGACGCTGCAATATTTTCCTTGTGTACGTTACTTTGATTAAAGAGAACTTGACCTCCATCAGCTATAACTTTTGCTTTACTAGTTGCCACCTCAGCCCTTTTGGCTGCAAGCTCGGCATCTTTGGTTGTTGCTTTATTATCAGCTTTTACTCCCCCCACGACATTCTTCAAGTATAATTTTGCATCGGCGAAGTATGCCTCTACTTCAGTTAATGGCTTGTCATCAGCAATAACCATCTTTTCGACTCCATCCTCATGATATTTTAGGCATTGGTGGTAAGTGGATAGAACCACTTTGTTCTCGTGTATCCAAGGCCTACCAAGCAAGATATTATATGAAGTCCTTGCGTCGATCACATGCATCCATGCACTTGAAGTCATCTCTCCAATGGTGATATCCATTTTTAAGGCACCTATAGCCCTTTGCCCCCCTTGGTTGAACCTTGAATCAACAAGCGACTTTGCGTTAGTTCTTCAGTAGAGATGCCAAGTTCCTTCAGCGTGCGGATAGGCAAGATGTTGACTCCAGATCCTCCATCAATCAAGATTCTATTTCTTTGCTCATTAACATAACCAACCACTAATAAAGGACGATTATGAGGAGTCTCCCCAAGTAGAATGTCATCATTTGTGAAGGTGATCTTTGCTTCGCAAGTATTCGCTTCTTGGGAGATAGGCTCAATGAGTTTTTCTGATTGTGTCGGTGGCAACAACTCTGATGTTCCACTCTTCTCTTCTTCTTTATCAGCACTACAACATGAAGTCTTAATATCACCCTTAGGAATCTCCGTGTGAAACCAACTTGGAAAGAACTCTTCCATAGTAACTGGATGGCGTGGTTTTTTATAGTGGTAAACCTCAACCCTTGCCTTTTGTGGATTTCGAAAGGCGTTTTTCTGTGTTGCCTTTTTCACCACCTTTTGCCTTATTGGTTGCTTAGCTGATTCATTTCGCGACTTTATTTTGTAACGTCTATGCCGAGTCACTAGTATCCAACCTTCATCATCTCCTTGATCAGTTTGAGCTTCACCTTCTTCCGATGATGCTTGCTCCAACTTCTGCACATTTAGTTTGGCGAGATGTAGCGATTGATCTATTAAGATAGGTTCGAAGTCGCCAAACTTGATCATGACGTCGTTCTCTTCAAACCTTCAACGAAGTTGCAGATCACCACAGGGTCGTGCGAGTCAAACATGATGGAAACCTAGTTTGCCTCTTCCTTTTCAACTTGCAGTACAATCTTTCCTTCATTGGCCAATTCCATTATTTTGTCTTTGAAGACGAAATATTTCTCATGCGAGTGCCCCGCAAGTCGATGATACTTGCAATAATTTGGATCATTCATCTTTCCAGCTTCATTGGGCCGCTTCATCTCTGGCAGCTCAATGAACTTTAACTCCAGAAATTCATCAAAAATTGCAGGAACATCAGAATCTAGGAATGGATATTCTCTTTTTTGTATCTCTTTTAAAGTAAACTTCCGAATTGGCTTGTCCTTAAATGAAGTCGTCTTCACAGTTTGCTTCTTGCTTACCTTTGTAGTAAACTTCTAAGGTGCAGTATCAACATTTATAGATTCTTTATTTTCAGCCTTGGGCGCCAGCTTGCTCTATTTCTTGACTTCTTGCATGTCTTTTCCTCTGCGAGACTCATAGACAGGCGGTCTTTCACTTCCACTGGAAGCAATGCTTAACTCATTATCATGAGTGCGTGTGGCCAACTCTTCAAAAGTCCTAGGTTTTATTCCTTGCAGGATGTAGCGAAGCCCCCAATGCATTCCTTGAATGGACTCCTCTATTCCCAACGCTTTCACTTAGCCTATCTTTACAATTAAGACTTGCATTCCTCCATCGATTAATAAAATCAATAACTGGTTCTTCTTTTCGTTGGCGAGTGTTTGTGAGCTCTATCATGCTCACAGTACGCCTTGTGCTATAAAAGCGATTGAGAAACTCGTACTCCAGATCCTCCCAACTATCAATGGAACCAGACTCGAGGTCCGTATACCAATCAAAGGCATTTTCCTTAAGTGAGCGAATGAACTGCTTGACAAGATAATCTTCATATATTCCAGCATTGTTGCATGTTTCAACGAAGTGTGCCAGATGTTGCTTTGGATTTCCCTTGCCGTCAAACTGTTGGAATTTTGGGGGTTGATAACCAGCGGGCATCTTTAAGCTATCAATCCTTGCAGTGTACGGCTTCGCTTATGCGAGAGAAGACTTGGAGGCGACCTCGTACTTATCCTTAATAGTCCTCATAATAATCTCCTTTAGCTGATCAATTGGAATCACTCCATCAGCAGAAACTTGGATTTCCTTAGCAGGTGTTGCTTGCTTCGCTGGAGTATTAATCATCTCTTGTACTTCTGGACGCTTCCCTGGCGCATGGCTAGATTCTCTCTCCATCATGCTTTCCATCTTGTGGATGCGAGCGTCTTGATCCTTGACATAGTTTGTTAAGCCATCAATCGCCTTTGTCAAGTTTGCAAGTTGTTCCTCCACCGTTAAAGTATTAGTCGTCATCGCTTGCATGGTTGTTGGAGATGATGGAGAGTAACATGAATTTTTCCACAGATTAATCCTTGACTTGCCTATGTCCGGCGATGTGGTTGGGGATGATCCAGCACTCGAATCATCGTTTCCTCCTTTCATGGTTTTCTTCTTAGATCCAGAAACGCTAAGCCGAGCTAAAGTTCTTTCAACGATTTCAGCAGTGTTGCTTCCTTCCTCCAGTCCATCAGTATAGGATCTAGCTCCTTTCGAAGATGAAGAACCAAAAACTGCAGTTGATGCGGACGGCGCTTGGAGTGCTTGTTGTCCCATAAAATTTGCTTTGTTCCTTGTAACTGGTCCAAAGCTTCCTTTAGTAGCCTTCATATAACTTTCAACCTCAGAAAAGAACTTGGAGTTGGCATCATGATCGTGAGGCCAAACCGATTTCGCAGCAGCAACAGATTTTGAGGTTGTTTTCTTTGAAGCCATCTCAATGTTGTTGATTTTTTTTTTGTGACTTGAAAAGTTGAGATGAGAGGTAGAGATGGTCCCACTGAGCGTGCCAAAATTTGTAACAAGTAAATTCGCGTCAAGAAAATAAATATCGAGACAGGAAAAATATTGTAACAAATATAGTATTTGATTCAAATATATGAGTAGTATAATCTCTATAATTCCTCTGATTCGCCTTTTCAAATAAAAGTTTTAAGTAATGATCCAAGGGCTTTTGAGCTTGATCTTCAACCTTCCTTTTAATGTTTGAATCTTCCTTTTAATGTTTGAATCCTTAGAACTTGTAGAAATTCCTTGCAGCTTTTAAGAAACTTGTAGTATTTGATCAACGAGCTCCTTGTTGCTTCTTGTTATGAATTCCTCTTGCTCTTGATTTCTGATCCCCCTCAAATGAGAGGTTTGACCCCTTTATATAGATATCGGATGGAGTGGGCTCCAAGAAGACCTAACGGGCCTTGGCCCGTAGACCGACCAATCAGATTTAAGTAGTGACAAGGCCGCATTTGATTGGATAGAACATGTCACTTGTACACATGGCACATTTTTATTGGCCATTTGAATTTGACTAGGATTGTCATGTCATTGGTATATGGCATAATCCTATTGGCTCCTTGATTTGACTTGGCGCCACGTCGCTTGCACATATGGCACTGATTTGGGCTTTTATGATAGGATGACATCCATTAGCTTTGGGCTAATAAAGTGGACTTATCATTTATGGCCCAATAGATTTAGACTTTTTTTAAACCCATGGATATTGGACCTATATAATTAAACCAATTATACTAGCCCATTTAATTTATTTGGACCAATAAGTCTTTAATTTTACATAGAACCAATTAATTTGTGGATTTAGATCCAACAAAATTTAATTGTCTACACCGTTCATGAGTAAATATGGACTTAATATCTCATTTTGGGCATACTGTGCTCGGAATTTTTTTTATTTCGATTGGCTTGTATGATCATTTTCAACTTGTAACAACTTTTGAAAGTCATTTCTGAGCTCGTTTGCTCACCTTTGTTAAAACGGACATAATTAGAAATTTAGATACTGACCCCCTCATTTTTGTATTATGGTGATTGAAATTGAGATTTGAAATTATTTATAAATGTTTCTCGTCATTATGTCACACATGATCTGATATCGTCAAATTCTGAGGCCGTCTTAGGTGTTTCAGTTCCTGGGAGGAGTTTTGAAATGGAAGAATGGAAGGTTTTTCACTGCAGTGCAGCAAGAGAATTCTCCCATAACCAAAAATCCTAAAGGGTGTAGGGGCACCCAAACCCAACCCATCTAGCGAACCCTTAGTAATAAATGCTTAACCTACACATAAAATAAAAAGAAATATGAATAAGAACAATAAAATATTAATAAAATAAACTAAATACAAAACATAAGCTTCTTACCACCATGTTTTAAGTCCTATCATGAATCTTTGACATCTAAATTGTCAAATGAAGTTGCGCATCTGAATATTAGGATATACAATAACGTAATTAGTAACAAAGTAAAACAGGCGATTAGAAAAATCAATAGGAATGAAAGATTTACTCGATTAGGTATAAGATAAGTATGATTTGTGATCTACTTATTAAGTTAAAAAAAAAATTAAATCGAAAAAGTATTTTTGTTCTAAAGTATACCCTTCGGGTTACTTGTTATATGTTTGTGTTAAGATATGCCCAGCGGATGATTTGACACAATTTTTGGTTAAAAGATTAAAGTGTATTTTTTTTAACGGCAACAATACTACAACTATATTTAAACAAAATACGGAAAAAAAAGAAACTATGCTTGGCACACGACTCGAGTGTGACGTTCCCCAAAATTTCTAAGTTTTAGGACACTTATTGGCGTAAAAAAATTATTTACGTAAAGTCGTTTCATATATTATGGCGAGTTCCGAATATAAAGTGTATGGTGAAGATAAGTTAAATATTTATCATGAAGGATGTGTAAATATTTAAATGTATGTAAAGTGGAGGAAGAAATTGTAAGAGGTGCCAAAAGTTAAAGCGGACTTAATATAGGTAGAGTTACATTAAGATGGCTAATTAGCCAAGTTGACCAATATATAGACTATCCTAAACAAAATCTAATGGCCAAATAATATTAAAATAATAGAGTAAAGATAGCAAAACATATGCATCAGTGGGTTTTAGGCGTGAACAGAAGTAGTACTCCCCGAGTCCTCGTAACTTTTCCTTACGAAACTGAAGCAGGAACCGTATCACCTTCAATTCAGCCTTCAAGTTAACATCAAGGTAAGTTTTTCCTGTGGATTAGTGAAATTATATTATGATTATACAAGAATCTAGCATCTTAATAGATTATATTCATTGGGGAATTTCTTTAAACCTAGAAAGTTAAGGGTTGAACCTAAGTTCTTAAATTGGGGTAAAGATGAGAACTTTGGGATTGATTACGTAAATTGATTGTTGTAGTTGGTTGGTAACGTGAAGTACGTCGAGTTGCACTTGCAATTAGATTCAAGGAGGAAATTGAGGTGAGTTGAGACATACCCTTCCTAAGGTGCTTTTCTCACAAAGTGCATGTATTTAAGGTGTTTGATAAATTGCTTTAGAGAAGTTAATATACGTTTGATTGGAGCGGGCAAACGTTCATTATCCATTAATGTTTCCAAGTCGTTCTTTAGTATCAAGTATCTAGAAATATGTTTCATAGCTTCCTTTACATCCAGATCATATATCTTTACTTGAGTACAATTTCATGAGATTATTTATGTTATTCTATGATTATTATTAAATAATTCAAGATTTAATTGTGTTTGAAAGCTAATGAAGCTATGATGAGATTTTAAATGAAAGCTTAAGTTCAAATTGAGGCCTTTGGTGCCAAGCAATATTTTAGATATTTTTGGGAGCTATCTTAAATTCTGAGAAGGGTAAACTTGTTCGTAGCCATAGTCAGGCTGCGGAGCGTGACCATAGTCGGGTTGCGTTTTACCCCGAAACTACCATGACAGGGTAGGTATGTGCCATAGTCGGGCACTATATTATATTGCCATGGTCGGGCAATGAATGCTAGCGTGTCAGACACTTTGAACTGTGGGACGCCACGGGGATTAGAAAGAGAAAGAAAGAAAAGATGTCATATTTGAGTGGTAGTCCCTAGAAAGAAAATATAAGCTATTTTGCAATATTTAAAGAATTTATTTTGATCTAATGTTTCAGTTGCCTTAAAGTAAAGTTTACGCATTCATGTTTTATTAACTCTCTTTCCGGCCTTAGTGACGGAGTCGATGATACTCATTGGGTGACGAGCGATTCGTTACTCACGTTCCTTTTTCTTGGAACCTGCGTTGGCTTCGTCAGCGTAGACGCAGGTCACCGAGGCGATCAGACTACAGGCTAGGACTCTCCCTGACATCCTCAGTTATTGGTGAGCTCCGCTTTGCTTTCAGTGGAGACATATCAGTTTTCCTTACCAGTTCCTTCATTTATTTTATTTATTTAGTTGAGTATTGCCGAGGGTTTCATGTCTCGTGCAATATGACAGTCTTCCAGTTTTAGAGGCTTCATAGACAATGAGTTAGAAGGGTTATGGCGCACATTTTAAGATTTAACGTTTAAGGTATTTTAAAGTTATATTGACTATTTATTATAAGATGCAGAGTTATTATTTATTTGAATTATTATGAGTTTTTGAAAGATGTATGAAAAGTTTAGCAGGTCTGGTTCACCTGGCCCCCAGGTGCCGTGTCATAACTCGTTCAGAAAACGGGTCGTGACAAACTTGGTATCAGAGCAACAGGTTTAGAGAGTCCTAGGGGTCTATGAAGCCGTGTCAGTAGAGTCTTGTTTATGGGTATGAAGCGCGCCATACTTATGAACAGGAGGCTGCAGACATTTAGAAAAAGTCTCGCTTTCTTTCATACTCTAGATCGTGCAATAGAGCTTAACTTTAAGAATCCTTCTAATCTATTCATTCTTTTGAATTCATAGAAATGGTTGGTACTCGAAATTCTAACACCAGAGCTCAAGCAGCTGATCGAGAAACGCTTGCGGCTATGGTGGCTCAGCGTAAATCTAAGAAAAATAAGAAGGGAAAGCCAACTAAGAAGACTCCAATGCCCCAGGTTGAACCAGAGGAGCAGGTTGATCAGGTTGAGATAGATGAGCAAGCTAACCAGAACCAAGTGCCAACCCCACCTGTTGTTCCAGCTCAAGTTGTCTTGCCACCAGAGATGGGTGAGGCTTTTAATGCAATGAGAGGGGCTATGGAGATGTTTACTACAGTCATAGCTACTCAGGGTCATAGGGAGAATGAGGCACCACCTCAGGGCAACAGACATGAAAGTTCTATAACCTCCAGGGCACACGAGTTTCTCAAGTTGAGACCACCAGAGTTCTACAGTACCAAGGTTGGTGAAGATGCAATGTTATGGCTTGAGGAAGTTAAAAGGGCACTCCGGTTGATGAAAGCAGTCGATAATGAGGCTGTTGAATTAGCTGCCTACCAGCTGAAGGGTACGGCAGGCACTTGGTTCGAGATATGGGAAAGAGAGAGAGATGAGGATTATGGTCCACCTACTTGGGAGGAATTTGAGGAGGCATTCACAATGAACTTTATACCAGAAAAAGATAAGGCAGCCAAGGCTACCCAGTTTGAGCAACTTAAGAAGGGATCAATGAGTGTAGGAGAATACCAGATGGAGTTTATCAAGTTGGCTAAGTACGCTCCCCATATGATTCCAACAGAAAGGGCAAAGATTGATAGATTCGTTAATGGATTGGGTATTCACATTGAGGACACTACAGCGGCAGCAGCAGCAGGTATGTCAGTTTTATCCTCTGTTGTGGGATTTGCTAAGCACATGGAAAGGAAGAAACATCAAAGAAGAGATGAAAAGGAAAGTTACCATAACAAGAGGGCCCGATCATCCAGCGGTTACAATGGTTCAATGGGAGGAGGAAAGAGCTCATTTAACAGGGCTACAACTGCACCAGCTCAGTCCTCTTACCGGTCAGGTGGTGGGTCATACTTCAAGAAGAACCAGAACTATGGGAATCAATCTCGTCAGAATCAGAACCTTGGTGGCAGGTCCAATCAAAATCAGAGTTTTCAATCTCCAGCTATTCAGAGTCAAGGCAGTGTCAACCAGCAGCTACAGTGTGGTGATGTTTGTGGTAATTGTAAAAAGAGCCATTCAGGGCCGTGCAAGTTGGATTTTCGAGGTTGTTACAATTGTCTTGAAGAGGGACACTACAAATTTAATTGCCCAAAGTTGCAGCGAGCCTATGATAGGGGAGCAGCACATCCAGCAGGTTCTTCAGCTACTGCAGTTGCACCACCCCAAGCTCGTGGCCCTCAGAACCAGGCTGCGCGTGGGGCGGGTAGAGGTTCAGGCTCAATCCACCAGGGAGGGGGACAACCCCGCTTATATGCTACACTTGACCGTCAGAGTGCAGAGGCATCTCCAGCAGTTGTTACAGGTATACTTCAACTTTACTCACAGAATGCATATGTCTTGATTGATCCAGGTTCTACATATTCTTATGTCACTCCATATTTTGCTACGAGTCTCGGGTTAGACCCTGAACATCTAAGTGAGTCCTTCTTAGTATCTACTCCAGTTGGAGAGCCAGTGAAAGCAACGAGAGTTTATAGGGGTTGCACAATCTCAGTGCAAGGCCGCAATACTATAGCTGATCTTATAGAGCTAGAAATGGTGGACTTTGATGCAATCATGGGTATGGATTGGCTTTCTTCTTGCCATGCCACATTAGATTGTCGTGCTAAGATAGTCAGGTTTCAATTCCCAAATGAAGAGGTCCTTGAATGGAAGGGTAGTTCAGTGTCACCAGTGGGCAAATTTATTTCCTATCTTAAGGCACAGAAGATGATAAGTAAAGGTTGTGTTGCCTACTTGGCTCATATCATTAATGCAGAATCAGAGGCGCCTACTCTTCAGTCTGTGCCAGTTGTTAGAGATTTTGCAGAAGTTTTTCCAGATGACCTTCCCGGACTTCCTCCAGAAAGAATCATAGACTTCGGTATTGACCTCGTACCAGGCACTCAGCCCATATCTATTCCTCCCTATAGAATGACCCCAGCAGAACTTAAAGAATTGAAAGAACAGTTGAAAGATCTTCTTGACAAGGGCTTCATCAGGCCGAGTGTGTCACCATGGGATGCTCCGGTCCTGTTTGTCAAGAAGAAAGATGGGTCTCTCAGAATGTGTATTGATTATCGGCAGTTGAACAAAGTCACGGTTAAAAGCAACTATCCATTACCTATAATTGATGACTTATTTGACCAACTTCAGGGTGCAAAGTACTTCTCAAAGATAGACTTGAGGTCGGGGTATCACCAGTTGAGAATCAGAGAAGAAGACATCCCAAAGACAGCCTTCAGGACTCGCTACGGGCATTATGAATTTTTAGTGATGTCCTTTGGGTTGACCAATGCACCCGCAGCATTCATGGACCTAATGAACAGGGTCTTCAAGCCATACTTAGACACCTTTATTATTGTGTTTATAGACGATATTTTGGTGTATTCTAAAAGCAAGGAAGAACATGCAGAGCACCTCAGGATAACATTGCAGACTTTGAAAGAGAATCAACTTTATGCCAAGTTTTCTAAATGTGAATTTTGGCTCCAGTCAGTGGCATTCTTAGGCCATGTGGTATCTAGCGAAGGCATTAAAGTAGACCTCAGAAGGTTGAAGCGGTTAAGAATTGGCCAAGGCTAACAACACCGACCGAAATTCGAAGTTTCTTGGGTTTGGCAGGCTGCTATAAGAGATTTGTAGAGGGCTTTTCTTCACTTGCAGCACCATTAACCAAGCTGACTCAGAAAGCAGTTAAATTTCAGTGGTCAGACGCATGCGAGCAGAGCTTTCAAGAATTGAAAAAGAGGTTGACCACCGCACCTGTGTTAACCTTGCCGACAGGTTGGGGTGGATTCACAGTCTATTGCGATGCCTCCAGAGTAGGGCTTGGTTGCGTTCTCATGCAAGAAGGAAAGGTTGTTGCCTATGCTTCCAGGCAGTTGAAAAACCACGAGAAGAACTACCCCACACATGACTTAGAGCTTGCAGCGGTAGTATTTGCTTTAAAAATATGGAGGCACTACTTGTATGGTGAGCATTCTGATATATATACAGACCATAAGAGTCTCCAGTACATTTTCAAGCAAAAGGAGTTAAATTTGAGGCAGAGAAGGTGGCTCGAGCTGTTGAAGGATTATGACATCAATATCCTTTACCATCCGGGCAAAGCTAATGTGGTAGCAGACGCACTCAGCAGAAAGTCAATGGGTGTCTTAGCTCATTTATCAGTTCAGAGGAGACCGTTAGGCCGAGAAGTGCAAAAGCTGGCAAATGACGGGATTAGACTGGATGAGACGGAAGGAGGAGATATGGTTGCTTATGCCTTAGCACGTTCATCACTTATTGCACATGTTAAGGCTAAGCAAGATGAGGATCCGTATTTGGTGAAAATAAAAGATGGAGTCAGAAATAAAGAAATCACCGCTTTCACTCTTGGAAGCGATGGAGCTTTGAAGCTAAATGACAGGTTATGTGTACCAGATGTAGATGACCTCAGAAAAGCCATCATGGAAGAAGCTCACAACTCGAGATACTCTATTCACCTAGGTGCTACTAAAATGTATCAAGATTTGAAGGATTTGTATTGGTGGAAAGGTATGAAGAAGCAAGTAGCAGAGTATGCGGCTAAATGTTTGAATTGTCAGCAAGTCAAGGCAGAGCATCAACGACCAGGTGGTCTACTTCAGGATATAGAGATACCACAGTGGAAATGGGAAGCGATAAATATGGATTTTGTGGTAGGCTTGCCTCGCACATATCGTAAACATGATTCAATTTGGGTCATTGTAGATAGACTCACAAAGTCAGCTCATTTTCTACCAGTTAAGACTACAGACACTACCGAACAGTATGCTCCGTTGTACATCAAGAAAATTGTTAGGTTGCATGGCACCCCAGTCTCGATTATCTCTGACAGAGGTCCGCAGTTCACCGCTCATTTTTGGCAAGCTTTCCAGAAAAGGTTGGGAACCAAGGTCAACTTGAGCACCGCTTTCCATCCGCAGACTGATGGCCAGGCAGAAAGGACAATTAAGACCCTCGAGGATATGCTGCGAGCTTGTGTTATAGATTTTGGAGGTAATTGGGACGATCACCTACCACTCATTGAGTTTGCTTACAATAACAGCTATCAGGCTAGTATTGGGATGGCTCCGTATGAGGCGCTTTATGGGCGTAGATGTAGATCTCCAGTGGGCTGGTTCGAACCAGTAGAGGTGCCTCTACTTGGCCCAGAGTTTGTCTACGAGGCTTTAGAGAAAGTCCAGCTAATTAGAGAAAGGCTCAAAACGGCTCAGAGTCGTCAAAAGTCTTATTCTGATAAGAGGCATAGAGACTTAGAGTTTAATGTAGGCGATATGGTATTCTTAAAAGTGTCACCAATGAAGGGAGTTATGAGGTCCGGTAAGAAGGGAAAACTTACTCCTAGATTTATCGGACCTTATGAGATTTTAAGCAAGAAAGGTAATGTGGCTTATGAGTTAGCCTTGCCAGTTGAGTTATCTTCGGTCCGTCCTGTTTTTCACGTGTCTATGTTAAGAAAGTACATCCATGATGAGTCGCATGTTATTCCTTCCAACACTATAGAAATTAATACAGAGTTGAGTTACGAAGAGGTACCAATCCAGATTCTGGATAGGCAAGTTAGAAAGTTAAGGACAAAAGATATAGCTTCGGTGAAAGTATTGTGGCGTGGTCAAAATTCAAAAGAGGCTACCTGGGAGGTTGAGGAAGACATGAAGAAAAGGTATCCCCATCTATTTGAAGAACAAGGTATGTGAACTATAAAGATTTAGATTGTATTTAAATTTTTCTAGTCAATTATGAGATATTATGTGGTTTAGCTCCTTGCCAGAGTATATTAATTCCTTAGTGTTATTTAGCTCCTTGCCGGAGTATGTTTGATTTATTATTGAGATTCAGCTCCTTGCCGGAGCATGTTTTTTTTTTTAATGTGGGGATTTACCTCCTTGCCGGAGTAGTAGTGGTTATTTGGAGCTATTGTTGGTGCCTACTGATGGCCTATTATAGTGTATTGGTTGTTGTTGTGGTATTTCTGACAGGGGTATTTTTTCGGATAGTCCAGTTACAGGGGAGACTCTGCCGAAATTTTTAAGAAATCTAACACTTGGCAAGCTGGTGGAATGGAAAAGTGGCCTAGGAGTGAGGAATAAAAATAATTCGAGGACGAATGATCTTAAGGGGGGAAGAATGTGACGTGCCCCAAAATTTCTAAGTTTTAGGACACTTATTGGCGTAAAAAAATTACTTACGTAAAGTCGTTTCATATATTATGGCGAGGTCCGAATATAAAGTGTATGGTGAAGATAAGTTAAATATTTATCATGAAGGATGTGTAAATATTTAAATGTATGTAAAGTGGAGGAAGAAATTGTAAGAGGTGCCAAAAGTTAAAACCGACTTAATATAGGTAGAGTTACATTAAGATGGCTAATTAGCCAAGTTGACCAATATATAGACTATCCTAAACAAAATCTAATGGCCAAATAATATTAAAATAATAGAGTAAAGATAGCAAAACATATGCATCAGTGGGTTTTAGGCGTGAACAGAAGTAGTACTCCCCGAGTCCTCGTAACTTTTCCTTACGAAACTGAAGCAGGAACCGTATCACCTTCAATTCAGCCTTCAAGTTAACATCAAGGTAAGTTTTTCCTGTGGATTAGTGAAATTATATTATGATTATACAAGAATCTAGCATCTTAATAGATTATATTCATTGGGGAATTTCTTTAAACCTAGAAAGTTAAGGGTTGAACCTAAGTTCTTAAATTGGGGTAAAGATGAGAACTTTGGGATTGATTACGTAAATTGATTGTTGTAGTTGGTTGGTAACGTGAAGTACGTCGAGTTGCACTTGCAATTAGATTCAAGGAGGAAATTGAGGTGAGTTGAGACATACCCTTCCTAAGGTGCTTTTCTCACAAAGTGCATGTATTTAAGGTGTTTGATAAATTGCTTTAGAGAAGTTAATGTACGTTTGATTGAAGCGGGCAAACGTTCATTATCCATTAATGTTTCCAAGTCGTTCTTTAGTATCAAGTATCTAGAAATATGTTTCATAGCTTCCTTTACATCCCGATCATATATCTTTACTTGAGTACAATTTCATGAGATTATTTATGTTATTCTATGATTATTATTAAATGATTCAAGATTTAATTGTGCTTGAAAGCTAATGAAGCTATGATGAGATTTTAAATGAAAGCTTAAGTTCAAATTGAGGCCTTTGGTGCCAAGCAATATTTTAGATATTTTTGGGAGCTATCTTAAATTCTGAGAAGGGTAAACTTGTTCCTAGCCATAGTCGGGCTGCGGAGCGTGACCATAGTCGGGTTGTGTTTTACCCCAAAACTACCATGACAGGGTAGGTATGTGCCATAGTCGGGCACTATATTATATTGCCATGGTCGGGCAATGAATGCTAGCGTGTCAGACACTTTGAACTGTGGGACGCCACGGGGATTAGAAAGAGAAAGAAAGAAAAGATGTCAGATTTGAGTGGTACTCCCTAGAAAGAAAATATAAGCTATTTTGCAATATTTAAAGAGTTTATTTTGATCTAATGTTTCAGTTGCCTTAAAGTAAAGTTTACGCATTCATGTTTTATTAACTCTCGTTCCGGCCTTAGTGAGGGAGTCGATGATACTCACTGGGTGACGAGCGATTCGTTACTCACGTTCCTTTTTCTTGGAATCTACGTTGGCTTCGTCAACGTAGACGCAGGTCACCGAGGCGATCAGACTACAGGCTAGGACTCTCCCTCACATCCTCAGTTGTTGGTGAGCTCCGCTTTGCTTTCAGTGGAGACATATCAGTTTTCCTCCAGTTCCTTCATTTATTTTATTTATTCAGTTGAGTATTGCCGAGGGTTTCATGTCTCGTGCAATATGACAGTCTTCCAGTTTTAGCGGCTTCATAGACAATGAGTTAGAAGGGTTATGATGCACATTTTAAGATTTAACGTTTAAGGTATTTTAAAGTTATATTGACTATTTATTATAAGATGCAGAGTTATTATTTATTTGAATTATTATGAGTTTTTGAAAGATGTATGAAAAGTTTAGCAGGTCTGGTTCACCTGGCCCCCAGGTGCCGTGTCATAACTCGTTCAGAAAACGGGTCGTGACATCGAGGGTGCCTAATACCTTCCTGAGAGTCAACTGAGAACCTTACGGGAAATCTCTTAAGCAGACAATTTAACTAGTCAAAGGTGTTCTAAAGGTACACCAACTGGTGCTTGACACACCTTTGAACTTTTCAAGTGGCGACTCCGAATAGTTTTGATATATTTTGTACCTTGAACACCAGTCACAACCTTTAAATTAGAAACACTCTTTAATCAGAGAATTCTTCTTTTTTTATAAAGAGGGCATGACACTCCTAGTTTTAACTGTGCAGAGGATATGCAAATAGTGATTGTCTCAAATGTTAAATTTTTATTGCTCTATAAAGTGTTGATACTATCTTTCCATGTGTGTTGTTTATTTAAATATGTTTTAGTATACCACTCAAGACTATTCTAGAGAGACTTTGAATGAGCAATGGCATTCAAATTGCCTCATCGTGCCCAATTCCTTTGCTATAATAATATTTCAAATGAGCAATCGGATCTCCTTTCTCCATTAAAGGTATTGAATTTTAGGATCTTGTACCCCGATGGTAATTCAAGTTTTGTATGTAGAAAAAAAAATCCTCATACCATTTGGTAATTCTTGAGTTCATTTTTATTTTCACTGTTTTCTCCAAATTATGAATTTTCTTGTCTATATGTTACAATCGTCTGACTTGATTTCTACTAGCTGGTTTTGCTAGTTCTTGTTAAAAAATATTGTGATTACTGTGTGTTACATGTTGGTATTACAAGGGTTGATATATAATTTGCATTGATAGTACTTGACAATGGCATTTAAGGAGGAATTATAAGGTTAAGGCTTGGTTGCCGTGATATGGTTAAGTAAATGTTTCGGGTGGGATTAAAAGTGATGTTTCCGTTTGGTAAAGGATTGAGGGTTCTTTCATGGTCGTCCTTTCGTGCTTGTACAAACTTGATACCTGAGTTCGATACCTCAAAATGATCTATTACAAATTGTCGGCCAATTTTAGTGTTTGAGTCCTAGGTAGCTTTTAAGAAACTAACAAAAATAAATAAATAACAAAGTACAAAATAAGGCTAGCACATTACAAAATTAAAAGCAAAACATCATGTAAATGCTATAACTAAAATAAACACACAGGCCAAAGCACGAGGAGTGCATTTAGATTTAAAGCGAGTGATATAGTGAAAAAATAGGTCAACGCTTGAAAACGAGACTGTTGACACCCAATTTTGTCTCGAAAATTTTAATTAAAGTATAATTATTTAAAATTAAAATCAATTTTGAAAAGTCAAAAGTAATTGGTTTAAATTCAAAGAGAAAGGCTAAAATGTGTAAAATACAGCTTTAATTTAAGCCTACGTGTGCAATTATTCTATTTCCCTAACTTATTCTAAAAAAAGAGATAAATTTTCTCCCAGTCTTTAAAATCAGCCTATTTGCGCAAAATACATATACACACACCCATATTAGTTTCTCGAACCCGTTTTTCCCTTCCCCAGTCCAATCCCTAAACCCGTAAACCCCAAGACCCGCGACCCATTTCAATTTCCCCAAAATTTGAAATCAAATCCTCCAAAAATGGTCCCCTCTCTCGAGCCCATCATCAGAACGACACTACTCCCCAAAATGACTTCTTTCTTAACTTTAAAATTCAAATTAATTCTTATCCATTAAAGACCATTAAGGGGCATTTAGGTATTTAAATATGAGAGGGAAAAATCAAATGAATTTTTTTTTTTGGGGGAGGGGGGGAGGCAGCAGTTATAGGAGATTTTATAGAGCAGCTTTAGGAATTAAAGAATTGTGTTGAGAGCTCTTGGGAGATTTTTGCAGAGAATATAGGAGCTTTAAGTTTTTCAATCTGAGAGTTTCATTCTAAAATTGAAAAGGGAAACTTTGCTCATTTCTTGATTTCGCTTACTTCCTTGTTCGGGTGTGTGGATACTCGTCGGATCCCTCGCTCTTTTCACTGCGCCGCAAGAGGTAATAAACCCCACTTTACTATTATTATTGTTATTTTTAGCTTGCTTGAAAATATAGCCTACTTGTGGTGTTTATCTAAGTTTGTGTAAATATTATTTATCAAATAGTACTCAATTTTCTGGATATATGTTTGTGGTAGGTGGAGTTGGTTTACTGGCTTGATATGATTTTGTTATAGTCAAAGCACATCTTTGTTGTTATGGAGATAAAATGAGGAAATGAGTCTTAATTCTTCTAGTTTTATGGTTAAAAAAGGGTATCATGCTAAAGGTGTAATCTTTCAAATTTCTTCATTGTTTAAGCTAAAATCAGGTTGAATGTCATAAAGGTTCAATCATTTTTAAGTTAAAATCATTCCATTAGTCTTCCTTTACATGCATTATTCTCTGCATAAAGATTATCCTTTTTAAAATCTATTCTTGTCCTCATTTCAATCTATGAGCATTAATATAAAAGAAAGTAAAATACTTTGTGTCTACCCCATGTTTACTAAGTGGCTTGTTCATAAAACTAGATTGTCTGATTACTTTGATATGCTCGGTTACCAGTCAATGTGTTAAATGAACTTTAACTCGGCCATTTAGTTTGTAATTATCCATTAATACTAAGGACTTAAGGTGGTCTTCTTCGGTAGACATTTATTGGTTTAACACCGTTAGCTCTCTTTAATTTATTGAAAATGAATATTTACATCAAGTTTAGCATGATAAGTTTCCTCTCCCATAGAAGGTTCAAAGCAGAAAGTCGAGTCCCTTGCGTTTATTTTTAAATCTAGCATGTTTACGGTTATGCTTTAGTTTTTGTGCTTCAAGTTTTGGTTTGATACTTGAAAGTATTCAAGTTTGGCACGTAAGGAAATAAATGATGATTATGGCGTAAATTTTGTTAATTTTCTTGGCTAGACGTTCAATTGACCATTCTGCTTGTGTTCTGGATTTGATTTGCAGCTTATTATATTTGACTTGCTTGAGTACTAGTATAAACGTCATGTCTTCATTTAATTTGTAAAGTCATGTTTAACAATTACTAATCCTTATCTTTTCTATTTTCTTTGCATGAACACTCCTTGGAATGAGTTCGGCTAAAAACTCGTAAATTGGGGTGGCTTATATTGCATTGGCTCTTAGTCATTTTGGGATCGAGTTCGGGTCTCAAGTTAAAATGCATTGCTATCAAGGCTCAAATTATGAGTTGTATTCCCGGGTTCTATCTTTAACTTTGGGGCTAAGTGCACGAAAGGCCACTTTTGTCACTGGTCTTTGGGCACAGGCCACTAATACCAAAACATTTAGTTTGTGGCCACTTTTGCTTAAAGAGATAGAACTTCAGTCCAGAGGCCGGATTGAAGTTCAGTCCTTAAAGATTGAACTTCAATCCACGGCCATATGGACTGAAATTCAGTCCAGTCCTTAAGATGGAAGTTCAGTCCATGGCCATGGACTGAAGTTCAGTCCATAGCCATGTTATGGACTGAAGTTCAGTCCATGGCCATATAGACTGAAAGTTCAGTCCTTAAGAGATGGAACTTCAGTCCAGGGGCCGTATGGACTGAACTTCAGTCAACTATTAGAACTTAAGTCAACATTTATTTAGTAAAGGCCCAAAAGTGGCCTCTAGTGTAAGACCAAAGAAAATAGTGGCCTCAAACTAAATACCAGTATTAAAAGTGGCTGCTGGGCGAAATTTTTACTTAACTTTGTCTCCCTTTTCTTGAGAATATTTATATATATAAATTTATAAAATATTTTATTTATTAATAATATTTGGATGTTTGTATATTTGATACGCTTTATGTTCATTATCTTTTATTGTTGAGTTGTTATTTAATTTACTGGAAATCAGGCCAATTAGGCAAATGTGTGCAAATTTCATAAATTTTCAAAACTACGCTTAATAAATCACTATAAGAAAGGACATCTATCTTATTGATACGAAGTAGTTTCTTTTAAAAAGTCCAAAATCATAAAGAAGTTTAAATTAACTTCTAAATATCCCGAAACAACTTTGCAAAAAGCGACTTGAAATCTAAGTTCCATCTTATGGTGAGATACTCAGATTTTAAAGTTGAAATTAAGCAAGTGCCATTTATGCGCTATCACATATGAGTTGGCAAAGAAATTAGGACGATCAAATCGTTCATTTTTCAAAAGAAAATGCGCTTTTATTTTATTTTATTTTGAAAATAATGAAAGCTTTTAAATAAAAATTGTAAATCTTTTGAAAACTTGCTAAATTTAATTAGTTGAATTAATTAATGGTTCAATTAATTATTTTTAGAAAAGCGCATAAATAACACTTGTAAATATTTGGAAACCTGTCGGATTAACCTTTGTTAACGGAATTTCGAAAGTGCCTTAAAAACCTTCTTTCGAAATTAACAAAACCTCTTACCTTTGGAATCTCTGAAAGAAAGACCGCCTTTTTATAAAAATGGAGTTTTGCACGCATTTGTTTTTTTGGTTCCCTGTTTTTCCTTAAATTGGGTGGCGACTCTAAAAACTCCAAAAGATTTAGTCCATCCTGGTTATATTCCTAAATTTAGCCTTTCTTGGTTATTATTTTTTGGGGGTTCAACAGCATGGCGACTCCGCTGGGGAGCAATAAAGGTTTTGACCATAAAGGTTTCCAATTATTTGCAACTAGTATGCTTAATTTATTTTGCTTTATTATATCTGTTTGTTTGTGTGTCACGAAAGCATGTCACGACACCCTTATTTGTGAACATATATAAATTGGGATTCCGTTCATATTTCCTTCTACTCCTGGGAACCTCTTGCATTCTCACTCAAAATATCCGCGAGGTGTGTGCATACGCACCCGCACTTTCTTCCACTAAAGAACCCTTTGACGAGTTGGTGTACCAGCGGATTGTCGTGGGAGTAATTCGACCACGAAGCCGCCTGCCACTCACCTGTTAGCCTCAACTGTTAACCCACTCTTAGAATGAGCTTTAGGAGCATACATGCATTTACACCTTAGTCTGGACCCGGTCCTTGGTACCGCCTCCATAGTTAGGAAACTGCCCTTACGTCAGCGGGTTCTTGAAACCCAACGACAATGCATATTATGTGCTATGTGATAACGAATCCTCAGTCCTAGCCATGTTTTGAGCAAAATTAGATTTAGAATTTTGTCTCTTATTTTGTCTTTTAGGTTAGAAAATGGAAGAATTTAGCAGAATCTATGTGGTCATAGCAGTCCACGGAGAATTTGACGTCATAGTGCAGAATTTTGTGAACAAGACAGAATTGTAGTCCGGGGAAAGTTTGGTAGATTTGGTTGGTTTGTGTTTTGGAGATGGCCTGGTGTATTGAGATCTAAGAGGCGAAGCCCCTGGTGTCTTTAAAAGGATCAGTGGGGTCCCTCTCGTGAATGGCTTTGCGTGTGTGCAGATCTATATTGATTGTCTAGCTGCATTCATGATAATTGAAGTATGCTTGTCGCATACTAGGAGAGTGAAGCCCCTATGTCTATAAACGACCAACGGGGTCCCTCCTTGAAGACGAATGCGGTCTTGGCTACCTAGGAAACTGAGAGGCTTGATTAAAGACGAGGACCAGTGAGGAGCCCTATGAACAAGGTCTGTGAGCCTTGCAAAACCTAGGAAGCTGAGAGGTTTGTCCAAAGTCAAGGACCAGTGAGGTTTTATTTGTAAAAGGTCAATTGGAACCTTTTATGATTTGTAGTCTGGCATTGTGAAGGCAGTTCGAAATTTCACCCCTGGATGTTGTAAATAATTGGGAGTTGTGCTTGGAGGAGTGTGGATGTTCACAAAAGGTGTATGGCGATTGTTTCAGGTTTTAGGCATTTGGGTTTAGAATTTTGTGCAAATGTTGTGAAGAGCACGAGCTATGTTGGAATTTCGAGTTGATACCAACTTTTGGAAGGCAGTTGGGATAATGGAATTGTAGTGCCAAGGCGGAGAGATGATTGTTATCAATTGTTATTATTGTTGCTTACCCTAAATCTGAATTGCTCAGAACTGGCACGAACTATTTTTCGTTACCACTTATTTGCGCGATTAGGCTTACCTCTAGCACAAAGAGGTACCTTACAGGGTAGGACACACTCGCATTTTCATTTACGCTCAACTAATTGTGATAGCCACATGTCAAACTTGTTTAAAATGCAAAGCGTTACGTGACGCGCGATTGTGTGCAACATAGTTACCTTTAGAATTTTTCCTTTTGTTTTGATTATCTCCCAAAGAGAGAGTTTGATTCGTGTTGACTCTCGAGTTGGTTAAGCGTCTAATCCAAAGTGAAGTAAAAAATGACTGATTTGACCTGTAATCAGACAGGTATCCCTAAGTCTTCAAATGAGCAACCGGTCGTTGTTCCTGACGAACAAATTACTAGAATGGGTAAGCAGATTGAATGTATGCGAGCCGAACTAGAAAGAATGAAAGGGTCGAGCCACAGAAACGTGTCAGCCGTGCTGTCAACTCTGAATCCCAATGTTAAAACTGCCAATCAGAACATGTCTTTAAATTCCAGCATCATTCATATGCTTGCACCAGTTAACAACATTCCAAATGCATCCATTAACCAGAATAACTTGCCTCACTATCAATTTACCAGCCAAAGATACTCCTCGTCCTCCACAATCCAAAGCACCCATTTCTCTGGTTGTTGTTCCTCAAAATGCCAATGACCCAAGACAAGGATATCCCAAAGCCCAGTACCATGAGCATGACCCTAATGGTAAGAACGTGTATTTCACTAACTATGTGTCACAAACTGAAGTGCACGTAATTCTGGAAAAGCAGGAAAAGACAGTTGAGCAAAGGGAGATAATCCAAACGATGAAAATCATGCAGCAATCCATCAAGGATTTGCAAGTGTCTAGAGGACGTCAAAGCATCTCCTACCGCAATCTTTATCTATACCCTGACGTTACTCTTCCTCCCGGGTTTAATGTGCCAAAATTTGATATGTATGATGGTCATAGTGACCCATTTGCTCATTTGACCAAGTATCTCAACCGAATGAGGGTTGCGGGAGGTAAAGAAGAACTTCTGATGGTCTTCTTCAGTCATAGTCTGGAAGGTATTGCTGCTGAATGGTTTGCAAGACAGGATATAAGCAAGTGGCGTGAGTTTGATGACATAGCCAATGATTTCACAAAGCAGTTTGAGTACAATGTTGAGATGGTTCCTCACCTTATAACCTTGGCCAATCTGAAGAAGAAACCAACAGAAACCTTTAGGGATTATGCACTGAGATGGCGTGAACAGGCTGCAAGGATGCAACCACCAATGACTGAGGAAGACATGGTAAAGTACTTTATCCGAGCCCAAGATGATTCTTATTTCCTGCACTTGCTCCCTATGATGGGTAAACCCTATTCTGAACTTCTTGTGATGGGAGAAATGGTTGAAGAAGGTGTTAAAACTGAGTGAATTATAAGCTTTGCCGCGATAAAGGCAACTGCAAAAAATACTCAAGCTGGCACAAGTAATTTTGAGAATTTGGAATTGATATGGCCGATATCGACCAAAGGCCAAATAAGAAACCAACCTTCAGAAACTCACCAAACCAGCCCACTCACCAAAACACACTATACTCAAGTTACCCAAGTCAATATCAAATTCCACATGCTCTATATCCCGTCTAGAATACTCAACCAAATTACCATCAATTTGCAGCAACCGCTTATCAGCCTTATTCAATACCGCAAGCATATAATTATCCGCAACAACATCTGCCACCTGTGGCCCGCCAATCTAAACCATCAGGATCGCATCCCAAGTATGAGAAGAAGCAGCGTCGAAAATTCACATCTTTAGGTGAACCACAGGCTCAATTGTATGAAAGATTAAAAGATGTGGGAATGCTAGAACCATTATCAGGAAATGGTACATTTGACCCTCCCCCACAATGGGTTGATTGAACCAAATATTGTGCTTACTATGCAGAATTTTTCAAGCACGGCACTAACGAATGTGTTGCTCTTAAACACAAGATCCAAGATTCAATCAAAGATGGATCAATCCAGATGAGAGAACAATGCCCGCAGATTTAGTAGCATGACTGTTGTTGAAATTATCTTATTTGCAACAAGGCTCACCCTTACAGTCTAGCCAAAAAGTTATCAACCCAAGTACAATCAAGATAAGCTTACAAGCGGTGCAAGCAAGTGTTTTTCTCATTTTATGTAATTTTAATTGTAATGCTAACTACGCGTAACCTGATTCTCAAGGCGGGATACGTAAGCAACTCACATAGAGCTCGGTTACACTAGCGTAGGATTCCCCTATTTCCTCTTTTATGTAATTTTGAACTACTTTTGGTCTGATTCCTGGAATGGCAACAGGATAAGTAAGCAATCCACATCGGACTCGATCAGATTATTGTAATGTTTTAGGTTTGTTTATTTTTGATGATGTAATTCCGAACTACGCATCTGGGCAGATGTGTAGGCATTCCAATTCGGATTCGGCTTCGTACTTAGATTGCCATATTCCCCAAAAATCAATGTAAGCAGAACTACGCACAGTCTGATTCCCGTGGAGGGATACGTAGGCGCTCTTAACGGGCTCGACTCTATAATATTAAAATTTCCAGTCTCCCCTAAGGCAAGCAACAGGGGCAAATTTTGCAAGGCAAGTTGAAGATTTGAAAGATCATAACTGGGGTAAATTTTGCAAGGCAAGTTAAAGATTTGAAAGATCATAACTTGGGCGGATTTTGCAAAAAGCCGTATTGCTTGACAAAGATAAGCTGGCCAAGTCTCAAATGACAGATCACAAATCTAGACAAAGGGAGAAGAAGCAAGCAGTTGAAGGATGAAGGCTCGAGTCAGCATGAATCAAACGCTTCCCCCCTTCCTCCCCAAAACTAACAATTATTCTTTGAGAGCAGGGACATTAAGACCCGCAACGGAAGATATACATCTTAGCAAGTCAATCTCCAAGATTCTCACTGCTAGGATTGCAATGATATTTGGATAAAGCTCGTGCTTCATGACCCGACGCTTTGTCAATTTTCCGAAAGGCGGCATTTCTATTTCCCATAACTCTTGCAAATTATTAAGAATATCTGTTCATTTCACTTTCGCTTTATGAGAACGCTTACTAACATTCCATTTTTTATGATTTACAAATATTGCCAATCCTGTGGGCTCACTTTGTTTTGTAGTTAAGACCATTCCTCCATGGAAGAGTTCAGAAAGAATAACGTATTTACATGTTCATGCTTTCGAAAAGCGTATTTATATTTCAGGCTTTCTAAAAACATCTTTATGTTCACGCTTTCGATAAGCGTATTTATGTCACCTCGAAGGTGTAATTATTTGAATGCCTCTAAGGCGTAATTTTTTTGCCCCGAAGGCGTATTTGTGTCACCTCGAATGTGCTAGTTAAATTTTGTTGCCCCGGAGGCGTATTTGTGTTACCTCAAAGGTGTTAGTTATTTGAATGACTCTAAGGTGAAATTTTGTTGCCCCAGAGGCGTATTTGTGTCACCTCGAAGGTGTTAATTATTTGAATGCCTCTAAGGCGAAATTTTATTGCCCCGGAGGCGTATTTGTGTCACCTCAAAGGTGTTATTTATTTGAATGTCTCTAAGGCAGAATTTGTTGCCTCGAAGGCGTATTTATGTCACCTCAAAGATGTTAATCATTTGAATACCTCTAAGGCGGAATTTTGTTGCCCCGGAGGCATATTTGTGTCACCTCGAAGGTGTTAATTATTTGAATGCCTCTAAGGCCAAATTTGTTGCTCCGGAGGCGTATTTATATCACCTCGAAGGTGTTAGTTATTTGAATGCCTCTAAGGCGTTAATTTTGTTGCCCCGGAGGCATATTTATGTCACCTCGAAGGTGTTAGTTATTTGAATGCCTCTAACGCGTAATTTTATTGCCTCAAAGGCGTATGTCACCTCGAAGGTGGTAATTATTTAAATTCCTCTAAGGAGTAATCTTTTATGGTCTCGATAGACGTTTAATATTAGCACACTTTTTTGAGCACATTTTGTAGCCTCCTGAGGCGTTTATACATTTTCTATATATATTTTTATAGCCTTATATTGCTCATAAGTTTGTTAAGACATGCAAAATAACGTGAATACTTTGGACGTATTCTTACTTTTGGTTGGAGTACAATCCAAGATTGGATTCAAATTGACTCCTTATTATTATTCTTTATCATGGATTATTGCCGAAAAGGCAGCTTTTTTTTTTTACCCTTATGATTATATTTGAAGTTCACTTTATGTTCTTATTAATTGAAGCTTTTTATTGCTTTATTTTCAGTCTACCAACGGCCCCAAAGTCATCTTACCTCACAAAGCCGGATTTCTTTATCAGTTGATTGGAGACAAGCTTATCATTGATATTGCAACCAACATCTACATGTTTTTTTTATCATTATTTATTTATTACTCTATTTATCAAGTCTTGTTTGCAGTTACTTGCATACTGTTTGTCAAGTTTATTACAGGATTTTAGCGGCACCGCAACAATATTTGGAGCATAACGTGGAACTCTTTCTTAGCAGTGAACTGGGGCAATCGTTGATATGAGCTAGACTCGTCAATGAGGATCTGAAGAATCGCATTCGAACAAGCAAATCTATCCTAATCTTTCATTTCAGATAAGGGTGTCAGTTTGGTTTTTTTTCTATTCGTGCGTCTTTTCTATTAATCGTGCGAGTCTTCGTGTCTAAGTGTCGTCGAACTACATATGCCCAAATTCTCTTTTAGCCCGAGATATGTAGGCAACTCGGAAACCGGAGTTCGGCTATGTCCATAAGCCTCGCATTTTGGACCTTGGAATCAAAATCTTTGCTTTATCGTGACAAAATTGGCTTCTCGTCAACGTCTTTACCCTGAAAACTCTTTCATCCTTTTCAGGTAAAGAGGGGCAGCTGTTGTCACCCAATTTTGTCCCGAAAATTTTCATTAAAGTATAATTATATTAAAATTAAAATCTATTTTGAAAAGTCAAAAGTAATTGGTTTCGAATCAAAGGGAAAGGCTAAAATGTGTAAAATACAGCTTTAATTTAAGCCTACGCGTGCAATTATTCTATTTCCCTAACTTATTCTAAAAAAGGGGATAAATTTTCTCCCAGTCTTTAAAATCAGCCTATTTGCGCAAAATACATACACACACACACATATTAGTTTCTCCAACCCGTTTTCCCCTTCCCCAGTCCAAATCCCTAAACCCGAAAACCCCAAGACCCGTGACCTATTTCAATTTCCCCAAAATTTGAAATCAAATCCTCCAAAAGTGTCCCCTCTCTCCAGCCCATCATCCAAACGACACTACTCCCCAAAATGACTTCTTTCTTAACTTTAAAATTCAAATTAATTCTTATCCATTAAAGACCATTAAGGGGCATTTAGGTATTTTTGGTTCAAATTCACTCATCCTAAAACCCTAGGATTCATCTATAAATATGAGAGGGAAAAAATCAAATGAGTGTTTTTTTTTTAGGGGGAGGGGGGGGGGGGGGCAGCAATTATAGTGGATATTATAGAGCAGCTTTAGGAATTAAAGAATTGTGTTGAGAGTTCTTGGGAGATTTTTGCAGAGAATATAGAAGCTTTAAGTTTTTCAATCTGAGAGTTTCATTCTAAAATTGAAAAGGGAAACTTTTCACATTTCTTGATTTCTCTTACTTCCTTGTTCGGGTGTGTGAGTACTCGACGGATCTCTCGCTCTTTTCACTGTGCCGCAAGAGGTAATAAACCCCACTTTACTATTATTATTGTTATTTTTAGCTTGCTTGAAAATGTAGCCTACTTGTGGTGTTTATCTAAGTTTGTGTAAATATTATTTATCAAATACTCCCTCCGTCCCAATTTGTTTGTCGTAGTTTGACTTGGCACAAAGTTTAATAAAGAGTGGAAGACTTTTGAAACTTGTGGTGTTAAATAAGTCATGGATGTTTGTGTGGCTATAAATGAGTCAAAAAGTAACTGTAGAGTTGAATTTTTGCCAAATTTAGAAATATGACAATCTTTTTGGGACAGACTAATAAGGAAAGTATGACAAACAAAGTGGGACAGAGGGAGTAGTACTCAATTTTCTGCATATATGTTGGTGATAGGTGGAGTTGGTTTACTTGCTTGATATGATTTTGTTATAGTCAAAGCACATCTTTGTTGTTCTGGAGATAAAATGAGGAAATGAGTCTTAATTCTTCTAGTTTTACGGTTAAAAAAAGGTATCATGCTAAAGGTGTAATCTTTCAAATTTGTTCATTGTTTAAGCTAAAATCAGGTTGAATGTCATAAAGGTTCAATCATTTTTAAGTTAAAATCATTCCATTAGTCTTCTTTACATGTATTATTCTTTGCATAAAGATTATCCTTTTTAAAATCTATTCTTGTCCTCATTTCAATCTATGAGTATTAATGTAAAAGAAAGTAAAATACTTTGTGTCTACTCCATGTTTACTAAGTGGCTTGTTCATAAAACTACATTGTCTGATTACTTTGATATGCTCGGTTACCAGTCAATGTGTTAAATGAACTTTAACTCGGCCTTTTAGTTTGTAATTATCCATTAATACTAAGGACTTAAGGTGGTCTTCTTCGGTAGACATTTATTGGTTTAACACCGTTAGCTCTCTTTAATTTGTTGAAAATGAATATTTACATCAAGTTTAGCATGATAAGTTTCCTCTACCATAGAAGGTTCAAAGCACAAAGTCGGGTCCCTTGCATTTATTTTTAAATCTAGCATGTTTACGGTTATGCTATAGTTATTGTGCTTCATGTTTTGTTTTGATACTTGAAAGTATTCAATTTGGCATGTAAGGAAATAAATGATGATGATGGGGTAAATTTTGTTAATTTTCTTGGCTAGATGTTCAATTGACCATTCTGTTTGTTTTCTGGCTTTGATTTGCAGCTTATTATATTTGATTTGCTTGATTACTAGTATTAACGTCATGTCTTCATTTAATTTGTAAAGTCATGTTTAACAATTATAAATCCTTACCCTTTCTATTTTCTTTGCATGAACACTCCTTGGAAATGAGTTCGGCTAAAAACTCGTAAATTGTGGTGGCTTATATTGCATTGGCTTGGAGTCATTTTGGGATCGAGTTCAGGTCTCAAGTTAAAATGCATTGCTATCAAGGCTCAAATTATGAGTTGCATTCCCGGGTTCTATCTTTAACTTTGTCTCTTTTTTCTTGAGAATATTTATATATATAAATTTATAAAATATTTTATTTATTAATAATATTTGGATGTTTGTATATTTGATACACTTTATGTTCATTATCTCTTATTTTTGAGTTGTTATTTTATTTATTGCAAATCAAGCCATTTAGCAAATGCGTGCAAATTTCATAAATTTTCAAAACTACGCTTAATAAATGACTATAAGAATGGACTTCTATCTTATTGATACGAAGTAGTTTCTTTTAAAAAGTCCAAATTCATAAAGAAGTTTAAATTAACTTCTAAATATCCCGAAACAACTTTGCAAAAAGCGACTTGAAATCTAAGTTCCATCTTATGGTGAGATACTCAGATTTTAAAGTTGAAATTAAGCAAGTGCCATTTATGCGCTATCACATACGAGTTGGCAAAGAAATTAGGACGATCAAATCGTTCATTTGTCAAAAGAAAATGCGCTTTTATTTTATTTTATTTTGAAAATAATGAAAGCTTTTAAATAAATTGTAAATCTTTTGAAAATTTGCTAAATTTAATTAGTTGAATTAATTAATGGTTCAATTAATTATTTTTAGAAAAGCGCATTAATTGCACTTGTCAATATTTGAAAACCTGTCGGATTAACCGTTGTTAACGGAATTTCGAAAGTGCCTTAAAAACCTTCTTTCGAAATTAAAAAAACTCTTACCTTTGGAATCTCTTAAAGAAAGACCGCCTTTTTATGAAAATGGAGTTTTGCACGCATTTGTTTATCTGGTTCCCTGTTTTTCCTTAAGTTGGGTGGCGACTCTAAAAATTCCAAAAGAGTTAGTCCATCCTGTTGATATTCCTAAATTTAGCCTTTCGGGATTATTATTTTTTGGGGGTTCAACAGAGACTACGAGTGATCACTTTGAGTGCCTTTGTAGCAAATAAGACGAATATTTTAGACGTATGGTCGTTGTCTGCTCATGCTTATGGAAGTTAATAATCTCGAGTATCAAACTCATCATGATACAATCAAGAAGAAATTGAACTTTGTCATACGTAAGGGAAGGCCGGCTCTTGTCGACCATTAAGATATCGGGTACAGTAATTGTCCCTTTGCAAATTCATCTGTCACAGTTCTTGTACATCCTCTTAAAAGATACTTATCAATGTCTCCCATTCTTTATATTAAACAACTGTTCATTTTAAACTTCATATTAACTTCCATACTCAGGGGACATTAAAAATTTTATTATGAAGGGACCAAACCAAGGGTGAGCTACCTACATAGCGTCTATTGACTGGAATCATGTCAAGCATAGTTCAAATACATAAAAGATATCTTAAAGGGTATGTGCCAATAAGCTTCTAGAAAGTAAAAATGATCGCTACAACTTGAAAGCTTTCTCTTGTACTCGAGGTGCTGCTTCTCTAAAGTACTCTTTGGTTGTCATGACAACTCGGTTATCAGCACCTTCGATCTTGATCCGCCCAAACTTTATTAAATCTTCGACCTTCTCTTTAAAGGCTAGAAATTCTTTGATGTTGTGTCCTAGCAAACCTCTCAAAGAGACTTGTTTATAATCCTGCAATTAGAGTAAATTCATGAGTAAACGTCCTGCATAATTTAGGGATTTGATTTGGCGATTTTTAATGAGGAGTTGGGTTAACCGACCGCAAGTAAATTTATTTATGGGACGACGGTCAAATGTTGGCACCATACAAGTTGAGCGAAACGACCTTGGCTATTTTTTTGGGGGTTATGACTCTGAATTGCAATCCGATAGTTTTAAGATCTCTGTAAGGTCTATTAACACCAATCTGTAAATTTTGAGTTCAACTAAACCTCGTTTGGTAGGTGTTGGAAGATGTTTTCAGTTTTTAGTATCCGTAAAGCTGAAAAGAGATGTTCGAGCTCGATTTGAGTAACTAAGGTCCGGTTTGAAATCTAAAAGTGTCGCTAGGTTCGTATGGCCATTTGTGACATGTGTGAGCTTTTGGAAGTGAAATCCAAAGTCGTTTGGATAGTTTTTGCAATTGTTCGTTGATTAGAAGTTATCCTATTTCCTTTTGACCCTCGTCTTATGTTTTAGGGATCCGGTTCTAGGTCCGTCTTTGCGAGTAGGTCATATAGATGATTTATAACTTTCATGAAATGTGTGGGGTACGAGCTTCATAGGGCTCCGTTCAGACCAAAATGAAGCACCAGCTGATGCTGGTAGGTTGCTTGGGAAAGTCCTTTTGGGATCGCGACAGGTAGGGCGCTATAGCGCTTTTTATTTATTTTTTATGCTTGAAAGCACTGGGGTAGATTCCATCATGCGCACCAGGTCGTGGAGGCGATAGTGCAGGTGCAAAAGTGCTGCCCAGGGGTGTTAAAAAGACCCCTGTGTCGACTACGTTTATTTTTAATCAAATTCTATCAATTTGGGGTCGGTTTAAGATGATCCGAGTGTACCAAATCATATAATATGATCAGGTAATGATCATATGCTTTTCAATTACGTTAATTTAAGGATTTGTAGGTTGAATTCCAGAAATATAACTCGGGGGTGTTGGGGTTTGAACCCTAGACTTGTTGAATCAGTGAATTTAGTTGATTTGAACTCAATTATGCAGTCTAATGGTATAATTGGATTCATGGGACTGTTAGGAGTCTGAAAATATATCGTTTATGGTGTTTTGGCTAAACTAGGCCCATAGGTAATTTCACAATTTCCTTATTTTTCCGACTAATAGTTGGATATATCTTTTGTGGGCACTTTTATGAGTGGCTACTCTTCTTTGGCTCAGAAAGGGATAGTTCTGAAAGGCTCTAGAGAGGAAAAGTGATCCTTCAGTAGTTGTATTTACCCTATACTTAAGGTAAGTGGTTTCATCATACTCTTTGACATCCTTCAGTCTATGAATGTACTACCCACGTGTTTCTTACGTGTTTAGGTGTCGTTGTGTCTACTTAATACAACATAGCTTTGATTGTTGCATGATTGAATTGTATTTTGTGTGTGTTTCTTTAGGCTCATCTTAAAGATATTATTAAGATATTCTATTGTTGATATGAGCCGCTAGGCCTTAATCGAAAGTATTATATAGAGGACAAGGATTCCAGTTGTAATGGAAACAAATTGGGGAAATAGAAGTATTCTGATAAAGTTGCTGATGTTAGTTATTAGGCTTTAAGCTTAGCGTACAGAAATAAAAGGTTTTGAGGTGATTATAGATATCAATATAGGAACTACTTGTTTGTATGCATATATGTTCGTTCTTTAATTGGTTGATGATATTGTTGACCAAGATATTGAAGGAAAAGCTATTTGTTGTGTATACATGTGTGCTGTTTTGTATTCTGGTTGTTGAACCTATTGTTTGGATATGATAGTCGAGTCGCACACTGCAACACTATGACTTTGGGATCGGGTTGTATGCCACAACTGCGTGGGCAAAATACGCCACCTATAATTATAGGGATACGAGTCCAGCTACGAGACAAGGCTTATCTTACAAGTCACCGAGCACAAAGAATACATGTCTATTCTACGATGTACAACCGTTCAGGCGGTACGGGCGTAGTACAGAAGGCATACATCCTGTCGCCTTAGGGTTACAATCTCCTAGTTAGAATTCTATATATACCACCGCCTTGAGTTATAGGCCCATAGCCTTATTATTCTTTATATTTTACCTTAATTAGGACGGGGTATCTTCTACTATAAATATCCCTCCTTACATTGTATTGTACAACGGACTGATTCACCACAGAGTCTGACTATGCTCAAGAAATAAGATTATTTTACTTTTCCTGCTCATTATTTCTCTCTTTATTTACTTACTTTTCCATCGTATTTACTATATTTCTTGTGACCTCATTCTAAATTAATTTTTTAACCTAGGCGACTGAATTTAGGTATAAACAGTTTGACGCCCACCGTTGAGTATTTTACAAAGGAAAATATGCAATCATGTCTGATGATAGTAGCAACGTTTCGAAGAACACTACAGACGCAGTAGATGAATTTGTGAAGGATCCTAGTGATCCCAGCGTGCAGCCTAAGGGATGGCGACCAACCTGGAAGATAATAGTGAATTCAGAGGTTTTCTTGTTAATCTCTTCAACACTATATCTGAACAAGCAGAGTGGAACTCGAATAACATGGTCGAAGGGATATCTCAGAAATTAGGAGTGATATTTCCCGGATCGTCTCAGCGGCCAACATCCCCGCGAGGACCAGCGCCCACGAACCGTACACCAGCATCCGTCCCTAACCGCAGGCTAAATATGGATGCTGCCCCTAAAGGATCATCAACAGTCAACTATCAAGACCTTAAGGGAGCGCCTGTTATTCAGGACCTCATAAAGGAGATGAAGGCCATCCACGACCAAATTGTCAATGTGCAGGGTGCTCCATCCCAAGTTACCATGGTGGATGAATAGAAATTATATAAGCATGCCTACAAATCAAGCATTAAACCGATTCGCATACCAAAGCATTTTCGTCTGCTGAATAACTTGAAGTATGACAGCACAACCGATCTGGATGAGCTTATTGCTGCGTATTACATGGCTGTATAGAGTAATGAGATCACCGAGGAAGAGATTCAGTCCGCTCTGGTGAAAAGGTTTGGCTCAAATCTGACAAAATGTGCCCTTGCTTGGTACGCCCAGCTACCAATAGGCTCCATTAAATCATTCACTTAGATGTAGGACCTATTCAAGAAAGTGCATTCTGGTGCTCGTAAGTGGGAGAAGCGCATGGAGGACATCTTCAAGATCTGTCAGCGTGATGATGAATTGCTGAAGGACTACCTTGACGGGTTTCAGCAGGAGCGCATGGAGCTTCGTCCAGTCCCCGATAATACTCTTGTAGTAGCCTTTGGAGCTAGACCATTCCCAAAACCCCGAAGCTGAATGAAGGAAGAGAGCGGGGAGTCCCTCTCTAGATAGTGAGGGGGCCGAAAAAATAAAAAAAGCAAAAGTACCGAACCAGGCGGGAATCGAGAAGAAGAGCAGTTCCCAAGGATCTGGATCCCAAGAAAAGCGGACTGAGTCACGTAGCTTCAGAGATTTTGGTTTGCGAGTCAATGCTGTAGATTCAGTTACAAATAACTTTCGGAAACTAGGTTCGAGGGTCTGATGGTTGCCTACCATAAAAGGCGCAATGGGGAGAAACGCAACGCCCTATTGTGAGTATCATCGAAGTGGTGGCCATGCGACGGTTGATTGCAAGGATTTAATGATCGAAATCGAGCATCTATTGAAAGAGGGACACCTCAAAGACTTGATTGAAGAAGGACCACGGTGTTCGAGAGTGCCAGATTCTGAAAAATCGAGGACCAACAATGCAATCTTCACGATTCTGAAACCAGCCACAGCCTGGAGGACTATAGAGTCAGGGAAATAGCTAAGTCCAATCCCATTCAGCATGGAGGAAGAAGGAGAACGCTAGAGCTACCTTTTTATTTCTGTAGGCATGTCCGACGTAGGCATCTAGCAAGCTCTGATCGATCCAAGGAGTGGCCTGAATATTATTCAGATGGAGATGCTGCAGAATATACGTCAACGCCACCAAGTAACTGCAAGTCCTCAGAATATAGTTAGCTTCAATGACTGTCGAGAAGAACCTGTCGGGGAACTAGCTCTACCAGTCCATATAACGGACATGACGAGCATTACTCCCTTCCAGGTGTTGAATTGCAACTTTTCTTATGACATCATTTTGGGACGGCCTTGGATTCATAGCATTAAGAGAATACCCTCAACACTCCATCAAGTTTTCAGATACCCGACTTATCGCAAGGTTAATGACTTACAGGGTGAGCGTTCTTCACTTGGAGAATATTATCCTACTTATGACGGGGATCTTAGCATTCAGACAATAGCCAAGGTAAACATGATCGAAGAAGAGTCCATCGAGTTCGAGGCCAAGGAACGGGAGGCCATAGAAGAGATTTGCGAACTGCGGGATCGATTGGCGATGATGGATCAGCTAATCCCCAAAGTGATAGAATTGGTATGTCAGCTCTCTCAGGTGCCGTGGAACAAGGAGGACCCGATGGCTGATACAGAGTTACCTGAAAATAACTCAGGAAAATATACGAGTCCTACAGCTTCTAGCAATAGTCGAGCCAGAGCCAGGTGAGCATCTATTGTTATATGTTTCAATCTTAGAGATAGCATGGAATCCAGTCCTGGTACGAGAAGAGAATAGGAGGAAATTTCCCATGACGTAGTCCAGCAAAAGATGATGCAGTGCAAATCGAGCCAATATACCAACCATCAAGAGCCAAGCAAGAAGGGTGCGAGGATGCAAGGGCAAGAGCCTCGGAGATGACCCGAAGGACCAAAGAAGCGAGGAGGAGCACCCAAGACCCTTCCCAAGCTGAGGAGGAGCGCCCAGCTTCTAGGAGGAGCGCCCAGACTCTTCATGTTCTAGGCGGAGCGCCTGAGTTCTAGGAGGAGCGCCCAGACTCTTCATGTTCCAGGCGGAGCGCCTGAGTTCTAGGCGGAGCGCCCAGCTTCAAGGCAACCAGGGTGGAGCGCCCAGCTTCAAGACAATCTAGGCGGAGCGCCCAGATTCCAGGCACAGCGCCCAACGCTGAAGGTTTCTTGATTTTTGGAGTGAAGTTCCTATTTTGCCCTTAAGTGGCTTGTATGTATTAATTAGCTTTGGGGGCATTTTAGACATTTCAGCTAGCCTTATGAAATATCTCGTATCTTGTTTTATCGCTTCCGCACCATTGTATTGTGTTTAGCTTCCGCGTATTTTCTATTGCATCAGTTGGTATCAGAGCAAGGCTCGGGTTATGTTCATACAAACCCCCGTTCCTTGTTCATCGTGTTAGTATCGTTGTTATTGTTGTGTTTGTTCTTGAAAATTTGAAGAAAAACAAAAAAATTGAAAAACTAGAAAACTCAAGAAAATTTGGTAGATCGGGTTGGAATCGAATCCCCAAGTGTTAAAAAGTATTGGGGTTTGTTCCTTATTGTATTCCCGTCATTTTGATACCCATATATCACAATTTGGGGTTACGAATCAAAATTTCCAAAATCAAAATCCAAAAAGTTTGAAATTTCTTGAAAATGCTTCAATCTTCAATCGAAGCTTGTTGTTGTTTGTTTGGATTTGAAAACCATTGGGGATTGGTTAATATAGTTGTATACACCTTTTGGTATCATTAGTTTTTTGTATCGGGTTGAAATCGAACCAAAAAGTTGGCCAAAATCACCAAAAACCCGTTGGGAAAAATGCTGAAATCGCGCCCCAGGCGGAGCGCCTAAGCTTGGGCAGACCGCCCACTTGTTTGGGCAGTGGGGAGAGGCAGGCGGAGCGCCTAGCCATGGGGCGGAGCGCCCACCTTCACTGGGCGGAGCGCCTCCCATTCTGGGCGGAGCGCCCACCCCTGTTTGGGTGCGGAATTGTTCCGTTTCGCTTGTTTTTGTGTTCCATTTGTTTCCTAACTTCTTGGTTAGTGTTTCTAGGGTAATTGGTGAAGAGTCGTAGAACTCCTTTTTGCCTCAAGTGCGCACTTAAATAGCCGTCCGTACATAGAGTCTCATTAACTCCATTCCGAACTTTAACTTGGACATACTAGTTGTGATCACCTTGGTTCCCAAGTTGTTAAGGCCTCGCTCTTGAGTGTTCATAAATTGAGTGATACACGTGAGGGAGTGACTTTTGGGAGGTTAATCTTGTGGTGTTGCAACAATGTCGGATGATGAATGTGGAGGTTATGGCTCATGTGAAGACGAAGGAGACTACGGTTCCTACGATGGTGATGATGGATATTGCTATGATGACTCGGGGAACCAAGGCTCGTATCAAGATGAAGCGGGTTACTATGATGATCATGAGATGCAAGGAGACAATGGAGCTTGTGAGGATGAGTTTGATGAATCTAATGCTTCAAGTCAAGAAATCGAAGATGGTAACGCTTCAAGGTACATTGATCCTACTTACTCTACTTGTGATGAATATGAGCATGATAGTGACATAGAGGGAATTGATGATGAAATTGATTATACGCATTATTCATTTGCATCTTCTCTTGGTGTTGCTAGTGGTGTACAAGGGGGTAGTAGAGGTCCTTCCATTAGTATGGGAGGAGGTGGTGGTTGTTCCATGGAAAAGAAGAAGCTTGCATCCTCTAGGTACGCTAAGCGACCTAATTCTTCTAATTCCCTTGTGGAGGTTGGTTTGAGAGATGGTGTTGTTTTTGCTACAAAGGAGTTATATGGCGTGAGGGGCGTGGATGGTTGTAGTAGGAGTAGTACTATGGGCTATGGAACCAAGGCAAGAGGCACTTATGGGTTCCATGGCAATGGTCCTTCATCGACTTCCAACAACATTTCTAATGTTGGAAGAGTGATGGGAAGCGGGAGTTACACTAGCAATCTTGCTAGTAGTGGAGAGATAAGGAAGACCCAAGTTGTCGGTGTTGACACTCATGGGCGTTCAAGTTCTCACTTGGATACCACGCTACAACACTTGGGTAGGAGAAGGTTTGTTGTTGAGGTAAATGGTATTGGAGGGTACTTGCTCAAAATTGATGAGACCGATGCCAATTGTATTACGCCTTTTTGGTTGAAAAATTGAGGATACCATGCCGTAAGCTAGAGGATCCTTATGAGGATGAGGGAGTGTGGGTTTCCGAGGAAGCTCGGGTACTTCTATCTCATAGGAATTATAGATGCTATGTGTGGTGTGATGTGTATCCAATGCAACATGTTGACATTTGGCTAGGTGAGCCATGGTTGCAGGGTAAGAGGGTGAAATATAGTATGATGAAGGATGGCGTATCTTGTGAGCATAGGGCAAAGGGTTTATAACCTTGTGCCTCATCGGGCAAGGGGCCAAGTGCCTACTAGTGCACCTTCTTTGGCTAAGCAAAGGAGCAAGGATCGAGAACTCCATTCCATGGGCAACAATGTGCAATCAAGGAGTCCTACAATTACAAGAAGTGGTGGGACTAGTTCAAGTGAAGGGTTGATAGACATTAACAAGGTGAACCCGAAATCACAAGCTTCAATACCAATTGGTTCACCAACGAAGAAGAAGGAGACGTCAAGTGATGAGTCTCAAAGTCCTAGATTCCGGGTTGATGTAAAAAGTCCACTTACTCCGGCTATGGGTATTCTTGGGCCTCGTCCCGACTCACTCGAATATGAGAGACAAAAGATTGAGAGGAGTAAGGGAGTGACCGGTGACATTCCTCGAGTGGAAAAATGAGAGGAAGTGATGAATAATGTGAGTGGGATGTCACCACCCGAATCTACACCCCACCTTGGAAAAAAAATGAGGGAAAAGGAAGAGGGAAAAAGAAAAATTGAGAGTGAGGACACCCCTTATTCTAACCTTAACCCTTTATCTTTTTCTTCTATTTGTTTGAATTCTTGTGTAGGGATTCTTAGAGGCAAACCAATGGAGCCTCAACCATGTTCCAAGATGGAAAGAAAAGGTGAAGGAGATGCTGAATGTGAGCTACAAGGTGGAGACATTGATGACACCTCAAGTGCATTGAGTGAGCAAAATGGCCACACAAAGGTATGTGTTAATTCTTCCTCCCTTGAGCATGAAACTTCCTTGTCTTGTAATGTTGCTTGTGAAGACTCTAGGCTAGTTGATGATTTGTATGATTACAATGTGTTTGCAACTAGTGTAGAGTCGTTGGGTCAACTTGTGTGAGAAAATGAACCACTAGTTAAGAGGGTTGAAAATCCACATCAAGATGTGAGCTCGGTTTTCATTGAACCTCTCATTAGTGAAAATATTGAAGTTGACCTTATTTGTGAACCTTGTTATGACACCCCACAAATATTTGATAGAGAAGATGAATTGCATGATTATGCTATTCTTTCCTTTGATTTTTTACTTGCTAGTGGTGGTCTCTTGTGTCATAGTGAGGATAGTTGTGATCTTGAGGAGTCTCTAGAGTGTGAGATGGATCGATTCATTTTCGATGACTCCTCGAGTGAGAGTGAAGGACCTAGTCTTGATACTATGCTTTTGTGTAACCATGAATTTGAGGTGCATACCTTTACATTTCCATTGTTGGAAGGCAATCTCATTTGTGGTAGTGAATTGTATCGGACTACGGTTGGTAGTAAAATAGAACCTCCATGATTTGAAAAGTTAGACTCTTCGGACGATCCTTTGTTTGGAACTCCAAGTGAGAAGAGTGGTCTTGATATTAGTCTTATTGACCTATCTTCTAGTAGTCCTAGCCTTCGTTGTGTGGACTATAATGATGAAGAACCTATTTTGGAGACCTTCCTTTGGAGTTTGTTTAGTGGGGAGGATTGTCTTGGAGGTGACTTAGGAGGTGAGGAGGTACCTCTCAGTGTGTGTAAGAGTTCTTCTAAGCAGGGAAGTGGAGTAGTCGATGTTAGTTGTGAATTGAACTATTTTACTTACTCCATCCCATATGTTGCGCACACCTTGAGTGTTGAACATGCCAAAGCCGATGTGTCACCTTGTGATAAAATTGATTTGAAGGCTTGGTGTGCTGGTCATAAGCTTAGGGGTTGTGGGGAATTTGATTGCTATGTCTTGCATGTTCCTTACCCTATTGATCCCTTTGTTTGTCTTTGTGTTAGACACACTTTCTTGTCGAGTCAAGTACGTGTTGTCTCCATGGGAGACATAAACTTTTAAATTTGTTATTGACGCTTGGCTCTATCACAAGAGTGTGTTTTCCACACTTTTTGAGCACTAACCTACTCTTGGAGTAGAAAGTTTTTTGTTTGTATTTGTATTTTGGACGTAGGCTTGATGGATTAATTTCGACGACGAAATCCTTTCAAGAAGGGGAGGATGATGTAGTGCAAATCGAGCCAACGTACCAACCATCAAGAGCCAAGCAAGAAGGGTGCGAGGATGCAAGGGCAAGAGCCTCAGAGATGACCCGAAGGACCAAAGAAGCGAGGAGGAGCGCCCAAGACCCTTCCCAAGCTGAGGAGGAGCGCCCAGCTTCTAGGAGGAGCACCCAGCTTCAAGGCGGAGCGCCCAGCTTCAAGGCAATCTAGGCAGAGCGCTGAAGCCTTCTTGATTTTTGGAGTGAAGTTCCTATTTTGCCCTTAAGTGGCTTGTATGTATTACTTAGCTTTGGGGGTATTTTAGACATTTAACCGAGCCTTATGAAAAACTATAAATAGGAACACTTAGCCATTTCTTCCATTAGCTATCATTGAACATAGAATTGAGAGAAGAGAGAATTGAGAGAAGGCCGAGCCTTTCTTATTGAAGCCCGAGGCTTGATGTATCTCGTTGACTTGGAACCTATGGAGATTCATCGCTAGTGTGAAATCCTTGTAAGGTTCGAGTTTCACTTTCTCCCTTTGGATAGTTAAATTCTTGTTTGAATTTTTTATCCGTTCTTTCTTCTAATTATTGCCTTCCTAGTCTTGAACTTCTCGATATCTTTTAGATATCTCGTATCTTATTTTATCGCTTCCGCATCATTGTATCGTGTTTAGCTTCCGCATATTTTCTATTGCATCAGATGATGAAATAGGGCCGCCCAGCGTGGGGCCCACATCCTTGGGAGCCGCCCGTCGTGGGGTCCGCCCCCTGGAGAAGTTGCGTTGCTCCGGGTGGTCATGGTGGTGTCGAGGACAGACCTCGATTTGGGGTTGATCCGGCGATATAAGATGTGAGTTGCACCTCTACCATCAGCTATGGCTTTTGGTAGAAATGGTTGCAGTTCACTCTTAAAGTTTGGTATCAGAGCCAACCCGGGTTCCATTCTCGGCTACACCATGTGAAGTTCAGGGACGAACTTGCTTTAAAGAAAGGGGGGATGATGAAACAGGGCCGCCCAACGTAGGGCCCACATCCTCGGGAGCCGCCTGTCGTGGGGTCCGCCCCCCGGAGAAGTTGCGTTGCTCGGGGTGGTCATGGTGGAGTCGAGGACGGACCTCGATGGTAGCTGATGGTAGAGGCGGAACACACATCTTATACCGCCGGATCAACCCAAAATCGAGGTCCGTCCTCGACACCACCATGACCACCCCGAGCAATGCAACTCCTCCAGGGGGCGGACCCCACGACGGGCGGCTCCTGAGGATGTGGGCCCCATGCTGGGCGGCCCTATTGCATCAAAAGACCTTTGCGCAAAGAAAGGTTTCTGCCTTTACTCTTTTAGTTTATTGTGGCTATGATCATGGCAACCCAAGAGATGCGCTCGTATTTTCTTGGCCATACGGTTAGCATGATCTCCTCAACACTGGTATAGACCATATTGTCTAAAACTCGCACTCTCAGAGGAGATGGAAGAATGGGCTGAGAAACTAGGAGAGTATGACATTATCTACCAACCTGGAATAGCCATCGAGTCACAGAAACTGGAAGGTTTAACCTCAGACTTCATGGAGAAACTGGAGTTAAGGAAGAGGTGTCAATCAAGAGTGAAGAAACAATAGAGCCCAGGCGTCGGGAGATCAGCATTGACGTGGATCTAAAAGGGGAAGAAGCCGACATCGATATGTGGGTCAAGACCCACTAGGATGGTCTTCTGAGAGAGCTCGGAGCGATGAAGCTGAGTATGAAGCCATAATTAAGGCTCTTGACTTAGCCTACATACTGGGGGCCAGAGAGGTCAGCCTCTTCATTAGCTCCTAGCTGGTGGTCAATCGAGTAAAAGAAGTTCTTATGGCTAAAGGAATTTGTACGCCGTATCGGCAGAAAAGAATGAAAGCGCTCTTGAAAAAATTCAGACATGGGTGTTTGTCTATCGGGAAGAAAGCTCAAGTAGTGGTTAAGCGTCTAAGGATTCATGCGACCAACAGATAGTGGTTGATTTAACCCCCCGTGGACCTAATGAACCTTGAAGTTCTAGGCATGGGATCCGTCCCAGGGCGACGTCAAGCACTGGTCAACTACCTAAGAAAAGGAATGCTCCCCAAAGACAAATCCGAAAGCATACAGCTGCGAAAGCAAGCAGTTCATTATTTTTTGATTGGCACAGAGTTGTACCATTGGGTCATTAGCGGCTCCAAGGTAACATCTCCAGGCTCACCACCCTCGACCAGGGAAGCCCAAGTACACGCCCCTGAATCTTCCAGGGATCAAGCGTAAAGTATCTTTCGCTTTTTAAAGCATTTATTTTATGTTGAGTTCTTTTTAACTTTGATCGCAGTATTTTCATACTCATCAATCATGTTACGGATTCTCACCCACAACATCTCAGGCCTAGCGCCCCTTTATCAATAAAACTACTATTTTTACTTAGTCGGCTTTATCTATTTATTCAGATCCATCTGCGATCCAACTATTTATAGCCCGGCTAGACCTAAGTTGAAGTAATATACTCACTTGTTCACTACAAAAAGTAGCGTACACTGCTCGCTTAGAGCTAGACCACGTCTAGCTCGGCCACATGACATTACTCGTACGTTGAACTCGTTAATTCAACAACTGTACTTACATGCTGACGGGGACGCCTGTTCATATAGTGCCAGAAAGTCTTAAATACTTGAGTCACTAAGCAGAGACGTTCGAAGTCGGACGCAAAAGTACCTGTTTCTGCACGGCCTAAAGTCATCCCATTGTGGGCACAAGTTAAGCCATCACCCATTGAATCAAATGAAGCGTCCTTCAGTGCGCACACCCGTCTCTTGAAGACACTAGCCCAGAAAAGGAACACAAAACATATTGCTTGAGTACACATTACACAACATGTAATAACACAAGTACGTATAAAATTATTTATGAACGACCATTTCGTTAATAACAAACAGCTTGTAGGCTAATAATATACAATTAATCATCCTGAAACCAACATTTATCCATAACAATTGTTTAAAAAAAAGGGAAACGGAAGACTAAAAATAAAGAGCTCCTAAGGATTAACATGGCTGAAGATCCTTCATCTGGATTGTAGCTACAAGCCGTAAAATAGTCCAGAGTTCTTCTTTTCTTCTGGCAGCCCGATTATTCCTTCAAGCTACGCGGTCGTTGGTACAACCAAAGCCCATCTGCTTGATCAAAGCAAGGGACCTCGAAAGCGTCTAAGTACAGGCCTAACCTCCTCCATCTTGCCCACTGAACTCAAAGAGAAACTTGAAGACTCATCGCAGAGCTTAGAAAGAAAACTTGACCATCCGCGTCAACCTCAATTGGTCAAACCAGACTGTACAGCCCTGCAGATCTTCAAGCGGGAACAGGAGCTCACCAGGGACGGTGATGCCGGGCAAATTGGAGCTAAAGCGCCAACCATCAAGATCTAAGCTCAAGAGCACAATGAGTACACATCAGGGGCTCCCGAGGAGGATTCGAGAGTTATTTGAAGTCATGAACTTGATCACCAATGAGGGAGGACAAACTACGGACCAAGCGGGGACACTTAGAGTCCATTTTGATCCATCTAGAGACTTCCCAGGATGAGGCGGAGCGCCTACACAAAGAGGCAGACCGCCTACACAAGTTCAAGCCTCATGATCCAAGGAGGCGGACCGCCCAAAGGCACTAGGCGGACCGCCCACTTTGCGGACAGCCTCGGGAAGCTGAAGACAGGCGGAGCACCTAGAGGGGGAGGCGCACCGCCTACCCCTGTGTTAGCATGACACGATTTTCCTTCATTTTGATGTGTATTTCCAACTATAGCCCTACGTGGCTTATATTGTTTTAACCCACTTTGGGGGTATTTTGGACATTACATTAGGCATAGAAGAAGACTATAAAAGTCTTCCTCAGGCTTTCATTTCATTTACATCACCTTGAATATTGAAGAAACTTGAGCTATGCTCTCTTTAAACCCTTGTTGGGAACTTGAATTCAATTGGTGGATTCCAATTTGAAATTCATCCGTCTTTGATCATCCTATTTGGAAGAGTCGGGTATCTCTTGAGGATAGTTGCATAGTGTAGGTGATTCCTTGACATTCACTTGAGGTGTAGCGAGACAAGTTCCTCGTTGCTACTTAGGTAATCGTTCGAGTCTCGTCTCATTTTTATCTTTATCTTTATCGCTTCCGCATTTTCATTTCGTTTCTAGCTTCCGCGTGTTTCACCCTGCATCAGTTGGTATCAGAGCACAGATTGGGTGTTGTTTCTACAAACCCTCGTTCCTTGTTCATCGTATCTGTTATCCTTGTTATTGTGTTCTTGTTGTTTGTTCTTGAAAATTTGAAGAAAAACAAAAATTGGTGAATCTTGTTGTATTGGAACACCCAAATATTAAAATTCATTGGGTTTTGTTCTACATCTTATTCCCGTTCTTTTGGTACCAAAATATCTTGATTTGGTGTTGTGATTCGAAATTTGAAGAATCAAATCTCAAAATTTTCAAAACCCTAGAAACTTTGCTTCAAGAATCGAAACCGATCTATTGTTGTTTGATTGGGGTTAAAAAATATTGGGGTTTATTTGTAATCATCCTAAACACCTTTGGGTACCATTAGATTTGAAAAACAACGTATTTTTGTCGGAAATTTGGGTGCTAAAGAATCAAAATCGCGAGTAAAACGCTGCAGGAAAACCAAGTAGGCAGACCGCCTATATTTTGAGGCGGATCGACTCCCTCTGTGCAGCTCTGTGGAACTCCTTGGGCGGACCGCCCACTTGGTGAGGCGGAGCACCTCTTCTGGAAGCTATCTGGATAGTTTTTTTTTCGTAGGTTTTTACTTTTTGTTGGCTTGTATCCCTTCCGGCTAGTACTTTTCAAGTAACACTCCTACTTTACTAGTACTAGTTCATTAAGCGTATAGGGTTCTCGTGCTTAGAGGAGAGTAGACCTCGAAGAAGACTCGTAGTTTAATTTTGCTTAAAGTGCGCACCTAAAAAGCCTAGCGTTCATCGAGTCCCATCAACTCAACTCTTCCCGAAGAGTATATGGTTCTTGTGAATTTGATTGGTTATCGAGGAGGTTATTCAACTACGAGGAAGCCATTGGATCAAGTTTGAGTGATAAATTCCACACCACTAAACGAGTGTATCTGAGTGACATTCAGAAGTGAGGGAGCGAGTGACGTTTTACTCTAACCTCTTTGTCTTGTCTTTGATTTTTGTAGGTACATGGCCGGAGACGTATACGATACCATTAAGGTCCCGGTAAGTATTTAGGCCTACCTCTTGGTCGAGGTGAGATCCATAAGCTCGAGGTTTGATAGCCTCAAAGAGGAATGGATCCCGAGTGTCCAAAAAGATGCCAGAGAAGGCATTAGTGAAGGAAAGTTGGGCATTCCCCAACCGTTGGGCATTCTTCAACAAGTGGGCATTTCCCAAAACTTGGGCATTCCCCAAGATGGTGTAGTTACTCACTCTAGGAGTAAGTATACTACTCCTATGAGCCACCCAATGGCAAACGAGGGAGTTGGGGGAGGTGAGCAAGGTGATAACATTCTTAGACCTAATCCCCATGCACTTGCACATGAGAGCGAATTAAAAGAAAGAAGAGGTGGGGAAAAACAAATTGAGAGTGAGGGCACCCTTTGTCCTAACGATATGTTATCTTCTTCTTCTTGCTATAGCTTTTGTGTAGGTACTCTTGGAGGCGAGCTATTGGAGCCTCAACCATTTGCCTTGGAAGGAAGACAAGAGGATGGAGATCATCATTGTGAGCTTTGTGACGGAGGGATTGAAGGCGACACTACAAGCTATGTGAGTGCTCATGGGAGCGACTCCAATGTAGGTGTTACTTCACCCTTTCATGAATATGTTAATCTCTTGCCTTGTGAAGTCTCAATGCTAGTTGGTACTTGTAATGCATTTAATGAAATTGCAACTAGCGTAGAGTCGATTAGTCAACTTGTGTGTGCGTGTGAACCACTAGTTGAGAGGATTTATAAGCCACATCATGAGGTGAGCTCGATATTCAATGAACCTCTCTTTAGTGAGAAAATGGTAGGTGACTATACTTGTGAGCCTTGTCACGACACACCACCAATTTTTGATAAAGGGGAAGATGAGTTATTTGATCATGCCCTTATTGATATAATTGCCTTTGATGGGCCAATGTGTTATGATGACGATAGTAGTGACCTTGAGGAGTCCAAATAGCATGAATTGAACAAGGTTGTCTATGATGACTCCTCAAGTGAGAATGAAGAACCTAGTCTTGATACTATGACTTTATGTGACCATGAAACTGAGGTGCATGCCTTTATATTTCAATTTTTTGAAGACAATTTCCTTGGTTGTAGTGAGTTGTATCGAGCTAGAGTTGGAAATGAGTTGGAACCTCCTTGGTGTGAGGGATTTGATCCATAGACAACCCTTTGTTTGAAGCTTCGAGTGAGGTAGATGATTCTTCTAGTGATCCTACTCTTGTTGGTTCGGGTTATGATGATGAAGAGGCCATTAATAATGCATTCCTTGAGAGCTTACCGTGTGAGAGGGGTTGTCTTGAGGATGAAATTGAAGGTGAGGAGATAACTCTTAGTGTGAATATGAGAACTTTTAAAAAAGGGGAGTGGGGGTAATTGATGCTAATTGTGAATTGACTTACTTTGTCTATCCCATCCCACATGTTAACCACACTTTGAGGATTGACCATGCCAAAACCATTATGCCACATTGTGAAAGTATTGCATTGAAGGTTTGGTATGTTGATCATGGGCTTAGGGGTCATAGGAAATTTGATTGTCTAGTCTTGATTGTTCTATGTCCTAATGGTCTCTTTGCTTGTTATGGTTGTGAGTGTTTGTCACTATTGAGCCAAGAACTTGTTGTTTCCTTTGGAGACATAAGCTTTTTGATTCGTATTGATACTTGGCTCTATCACAAGAGTGAATTTTCCACATCACTTGCACTCACCCTTGTTGGACTTGCCTACTCGTGTAGTGGAAAGTCTTGGTGTGCTAATCTTGAACTTAGAGATCGTAGGGATTTTGATAGCTTAATCTTGCATATATCATGCACTATTGATCTCTTTGTTTGCTCTTGTGTTTGGTGCACTTCTTGTTGAACCAAGTAATTGTTATTTCCCTTGGGAACATGAACTTCTTTATTACTACTGATACTTGGTTATACCATAAGAGTGTGTTTTCCCACACTTTTGGGAACTAACCTACTCTTGTAGTAGGAACCTTTTGTTCTGTTTGTCTTTAGATGTAGGCTTTGATGGTTTGATTTCGAGGATGAAATCCTTTCAAGAAGGGGAGGATGATGCCGGGCAAATTGGAGCCAAAGCGCTAACCATCAAGAGCCGAGATCAAGAGCGCAAGGAGTATACATCAAGGGCTCCCGAGGAGGATTCGAGAGTGATTTGAAGTCATGTCTTTAGATGTAGGCTTTCATTTCATTTACATCACCTTGAATATTGAAGGAACTTGAGCTATGCTCTCTTTAAACCCTTGTTGGGAACTTGAATTCAATTGGTGGATTCCAATTTGAACTTCATCCGTCTTTGATCATTCTATTTGGAAGAGTCGGGTATCTCTTGAGGATAGTTGCATAGCGTAGGTGATTCCTTGACATTCACTTGAGGAGTTGCGAGACAAGTTCCTCGTTGCTACTTAGGTAATTGTTTGAGTCTCGTTTCGTTTTTATCTTTATCTTTATCGCTTCCGTATTTTCATACCATTTCTAGCTTCCGCGTGATTTACCCTGCAGCAGACGGAGAGGCTTGAGGTGGGAACCTACCATAAAGGAGCCTCTTCCCTCGGGTATCCCACAGCCAACGACCGATGAAGCATTGCAATAGCGGTTCAGCTGAAGCAGATAACCAAGGTGAAAGCCATGAATCACAAGGGGATCCAAAGCTTGGTAACACCTTAGCAACCCAATGGTGTGAAGCTAAATCCTCTTGCCCAGCATAAAATTGAGCCATGCAATGGAACATCAGCCCAGTACTATTAAAAGAACGGCCCGAGCACATAAAGTCTCCTGGCAGAGAAGCCCTATGGCAGTTGACAAGGTTACGCCTCCTGACCCCGCATGACGAGAGGAATATCATAATAAATTTCGTGTTAGAAGATGAGTGCACTGTAATTAGTGCACATGACACAATGAAAACATCCCAAAGGACGTCGTTAGAATCCCGATCAAACTTCATGACTTGGGTGACTTCGTTCGTTCCTTCACAGATGAAGAAAGAAAATGAGATAACTGTAGAAGAGGTTTCCTTCTACAGTTCCCTCATGCATCATCCATTCGGAACAAATAATATTTTTTGGGAATATCAAACCAGGATCGAAGGTAAACAGTTTTTAGGAAAGAAAAGTTTCTCACTGTCATTAGAAATTATTGAACAAGAGAAGTATTTTCTGAAGAGGAGTTTCTGATTTCTCTATTCTCACGAAGTCTCAATTTGTAGGAAGAAAAGAGATAAGGATGATACATGAAATGGTCAAGCGTCATTATTGCTGGAGATATTAAACGATTCGGAATAGTTAATGGCAGTCATGGAAAGGTGCACAGAATCGGCATCAGCCAATCAGATGAAAGCACCCGGAGTTCTCGAAGAAATTAGCATCAGTTTTGGTCAAAGAGACTGTGAGTCTCAAGGAGTCAGAGAGATATCTTTTCCATTCCATCTTGTACGCTGCTTTCACTTCCCGACTGCTTGTGTCAGCACTCAGTAAGTGGGGGGACTGATGGTGTGGGAAAAAATACGTCACTTACTATTACGGGGATACGAGTCCAGCTGGCGAGACTAGGCTTATCTTATAAGTCATCGGACATAAAGGATACATGCCTATTCTACGAGTTACAACCGTTCAGGCGGTACGGGTGTAGGACAAAAGGCATACATCCTGCCATCTTAAGGTTACAGTCTCCTAGTTAGGATTTCGTATATACCACCACCTTGAGTTATAGGCCCATAGCCTTGTTAGTCTTTGTATTTTACCTTTATTAGGACTGGGTATCCACTACTATAAATACCCCTCCTTATATTGTATTTTACAACAGAGCGATTCACCATGGAATCCGGCTACTCTCAAGGAATAAGACTACATTACTTTTCTTGCTCATTATTTTTCTCTTTATTTACTTAGTTTTCCGTCGTATTTATTGTATTTCTTGTGACCTTATTCTAAATTAATTGTTTAACCTAGGCGACCAATTTTACGCATAAACAACAACAATCATAGTTAATTAAGGATTAGGCTGGACACTGCAACAGTATGATTATCTGGATTGGGTTGTTCGCTGCAACATCATAGTTAATTAGATTAGTTTGTGTGTTAGAAGGATATGTACATATGGTTGTGATATTTTTTTTTCTTCGTATATTGCTTCAAAATGTGTGGTTGAGTGATATAGGCATGCATTATGTATTTACTGCTGGTTAGTTGTTTATCTATTTCTTATTTCTCCCTAGTTAGCTTACTTGTTTGTGTGAGGTAGCTAGTGAGACCCCACTTACGGAGCCCTTTGAACTCACACACTATTTGTTTCTTTCCTGTCTATTTCGTTTCAACAGGTTTCTCTCCAGGTTCAGGTACGACACGAGATTAAGGAGCAAAGACATGTAAGCTATCAGGGGTGAGCCAACTTTGTTCATGATGACCACTAGCTTGAGTCCTATTTGGATAGTCTAGTTTTGCTCTCTTTGGGAGGTGTGTGTATTTACTTTTGCACTCTTAGATGCCTGGTATGTATAGCTACGAACCTTATGTATTAGGTTGATTGCTGTATTTCTTTATGTATATATCTTATATACATAAGTTTCATTAATTTTTCTTTTGAACGGACGAGTCTAGGGGAGGTTAGCGGGTTCCCCCATGGTCTAGCTGGAATCTGGGTTGTGCCAGTAAGGCTCTTCCTTCACCCTCTCGACTATCTTACCGCATTCCAACAATCTATGAATTTCTTGTCTTACATTGGTGCACTCATCCGTAGTGTGACCAGGTGGTATATTGGAATTAAAGGCGCAATATTTGGTTGAATCAAAGTAAGGTGCTACAATTTTCCGTGTTGTGGTTGCAGTATCCTAATTGATTTTAGTTTCTCAAATTCGATAGAGGGTACTTCATGCAATGGAATGAGATCTTGAGTATTTAGAGGTTAGGGGATATTGTTTGGTTCTTCAACAATGGTAGCTTTTGTTTATTTGAAGCATATATATCTTTAGATTTTACTACAGTCGAAATGTTTCCTAAAACCTTCTAGGATGCTTCGCATGCCTATTGAGAGTCTAAAGGCTCGATTAGACCAAACTCCAAGATTTCATCGCTTCTTTTGTGCCAGCTGCAAATGTTCTGAATTCATGCCTGAATGACTTGCCTTTGTTTGATTGATATTTTCATTCTTCTTGAAATGAAGTCTGATGAAGCATTCTTTGTTTTTCCATGAAAGGACTTTCACACTTTTTCATGAAATATTTGTGAGATTCAGCACATGGATTCTCCACAAGTTGTTGTTCAATCTCCTTGATCTGCTCGTCATCTATAATCTGGAATAATCTTGGGATTTCTTAATAGGGCTTGAACTGTCTTTTTGAATATTATCACATTTTCTCTGATTTGGAGTTGATCTTTCAGTTGTCTGAAGATATCAAAACCTACAATAAGGTCTTTTCCGGGTATATTAGACCCTATTATTTTGGTTCTAATCTTTACCTTAGGAAGAACTCAATTGTGATGGGGTACTTGTTGATGACTATAGTGGTTACGACTCCATTTGATGTTGTTTATGTCTAAAATTGTACGTCTAGGTTAAACCATTAATTATGGTTGGGGTCACAAGCAATACAGTAATCACGACGGAAAAGTAAGTAAATATGATGAAAACAGTAATAAGTAAAGCAAGACGAAATAAGTAAGAAAAGGTAAAATAATTCTTATTCCTTGAGAATTAGCCAGATTCTGTTGTGAATCACTTGATGTACAATACAATGTAAGGAGGAGAATTTATAGTCGTGATACCCAGTACTAAATAAGATAAAATACAAAGACTAATAAGGCTATAGGCCTATAACTCAAGGCGGTGGTATATGCAAAACCCTAACTAGGAGACTATGAACCCTAGACGGCGGGATGTATACCCTGTGTCGTATGGCCGCGCCGCCGAAATGGTCGTTGACTTCAAGAGCGGGTGACTTGTAAGATAAGCCTAGTCTCACCAGCTTGAGTCGTATCCCTGTAATAGTAGGTAGCGTATTTTTGCCCCCTCATTCAGTCACCCAACTTGCTGAGTTCTGATGCAAGCAGTCAGGAAGTGAAAGCAGTGTGGATGTGAAAAGATATCTCCGTGACTACTTGAGACTCGCAGTCTCTTTGACCAAGAATGATATTTATTTCTTCGAGAACTTCGCATGCTTCCTTTCGATTGGTTGATATTGGTTCCCTGCACCTTTCCAAGAACTACTATTAACTACTCCGAATCGTTTCAATTCTCCACCAATAATAATGTATGTTCATTTCACACATCATTCTTATCTCTTTCTCTCCTATAAATTGAGACTTCATGACAGTGGAAAGATCACAAACTCCTCTTCGAAGAAATACTCCTCTTCCTCAACAATTTCTTATGATAGTTAGGAACTTCTTTTTCTTGAAAAATGTTTGCCTTCGATCCTAGTTTGATATTCCCAGAGAGTTTCTTCCTTCTGAATGGTTGATGCATGAGAAAACAGTAGGAGGAAACTCATCTATAGTCACCTTTTTTTCTTTCTTCATCCGTAAAGGAGCGAATGAAGTCCCCCAAGTAATGAGATTTGACCAGGATTCTGATGATGATGTTCTTTGGAATATCCTCATTGTGGCAGACACGTTGATTTAGGTATATTCATCTTCACGCATGATGATTGCTGTGATATTCTTCTTGTCTTGTGGCGCACGGAAGCAGAGGAATACCATCCCATTCGGGCTTTTTGTAGTCATTCATCTTCTAGTTGCATGGGATCATATCTCAGAAGCAGCTTCTTTTACACGAGGAGTGCATCCCTGGTATATCTTCTCCTTCTTCAAACGGTTAACACCCAAGAGCATTCTCCATACCAACAGCATTTCAGATAGCTGTATAACCCTGGCCTGTTCCTCAGTTTTGGAGTTTGCATAAGCTTTTAATCATTCGGGGAAGAGGGAGTATAAGGAATTTTTGAGATTCACGGGGGTTCCTAATTGGAGTCTCTCCAAATGAATCCAAGTGAAGTCTTCGGTGCCTATTCCGCTGCCTCGGCCTTTCTACTGAGAGATTCCTCAGTTAGGTTGATTTTTCCAATTTCCGTGGTGCAGCGTCAGAAAGATATTGCTGCTTGGGTATCAACTTGGGAATTTTTCCTTCTTATTGCAGGGAGAGACTTCGATGCAAGAGCTACAATCCAGATGAAGAGTCTTCGGCCGTGCAAATTCGAAGGAACCTGCAAATCTTGTCTTCCCTTTCCTTTTTTTCTACAATTGTTATAAACAAATATTATATTCAGGAAGAAGTAATTGTATATTATGAGCCTACATTCTGTGTGTTATTAATTAAACAATCGTTCATTAATAATTTTATACGTACTTGTGTAATTACATCTTGTGTAAACAGTAACAAAGTAGTATGTTTCAAGCACCTAAAGATTAGATAGCTTCCAGTCGTCCTGAATGTCCTATCGTTTAGAACGTTTATCAATGAGCCTGCTTTAGGCAATTACATCTGTGGTGCACCAATATTTGGTGGCTTATGTTGCATCCGTTGTAGATGGTTGTTTGCACCCATAATGGGACGACTTTAACCCGTGTGATAACAGGTATTTTTGCATCCGACTTCAAATGTCTCTGCTTAGTTATTCAAGTATTTAAGACCTTTTGGTACTACACGGATAGACGTCCCCATCGGCGTGTAGGTGCAGTTTTTTAATTAATTAGTTTAACTCACGAATAATGCCTGGTGGCTGAGCTAGATTCTAAGCGAGTTGTGTATTACTTCAACTTAGGTCTGGCCGGGGCTATGAATAGTTGGATTGTAAATGGATCTGAATAAATAAGTAAAACTAAGTAAGTAAAAATAGTAGTTTTATTGATGAATAAGGCATGGAGCCTAGCCAAGTATTCTTGCATGCGGGCATCCTTGGCGGTGTAAGCCCCAGTTACCTTATTGACAGCGAGCTGGGAGTCGCAATTGATACTGATCTCCCTGGCCCACAATATGTAAGCTAATCCTAAAGCTTGAATTACTGCTTCATATTCTACCTCGTTGTTCGTCATCCAGGAAAAGCTGACAGCTTTCCTGAACACGTTCTTCACTTGGGATTTGATCACTAGACTAAGCCCGGCCCCTTTTACGTTTGAGGTCCCATCATTGCGGATCACCCATTCTCTAGATAAAATCGGTACTGAAGGTGGCGACAAAGTCCGCTAATACTTGTAACTTGATAGTTGTACGTGGCTGATAAATGATGTCATATTTTCCAAGTTCGACAGCCTATTTTTCCAGCCTGCCTGATAGCTCAGGTTTGTGCAGAATAGTGCATAAAGGAAAGGAGGAAACCATGACAGTAGTGTGACTCTGAAAATAAGGCCGCAACTTCCTCGCTGCTATGACTAAGGCAAGTGTGATTTTCTCTAGGTGTCGATACCTAATTTCCACGTCCAAAAGAGACTTGCTGACATAATAGACTGGGGGCTGCACCCCCTTTTCTTCTCGTACCAGGACAACGCTAACGGCAACCTCGCACACTGCTAGGTACAAAAATAACGATTCTCCCTCGCGTTGCTTGGTAAGTAACGGGGGATTTGCCATATACTGCTTTAGTTCCCGCAACGCCTCACTGCACTGCTTCGTCCATTCGAAGCTTTTATCCTTTTTCAGGACATTGAAAGCTGATGTCACTTCTCTGACGATCGTGAGATGAACTAGCTGAGTGCTGCAATTTGGTCGTTAAGCCTTTTAACTTCAACTTCACTTTTCTGGACTTCTGGTATTGCCTCGATTGCTTCAATCTTCACAGGATTTGCTTCTATGCCCCTTTTGGAAACAATAAACCCAAGGAACATCTCCGAGGATACGCTAAAGGCACATTTCGCGGGGTTGAGCTTCATTCCAAATTTTTTCAAGATGTCAAATCCAGATGGCTGACGTGATCTTTTGTGAATTCTGATTAGACCAACATGTCATCGATGTAAATTTTCATAGTCTTGCCGATCTGCTCCTTGAACATCAGGTTCACCAACCTCTGATAAGTCGCTCCTGCATTTTTATTTCCAAAAGTCATTACCCTGTAACAATAAGTCCCCCTGTCTATGATGAAAGAGGTCTTTTCAAGATCATCCGGGTTCATAAGGATCTGATTGTACCCTAAGTATGCGTCTAGGAAACTCAAGGCTTCGTGGCCTGCCGTCGAATCGATAAGTTGATTGATGTTGGGCAGCGGGAACGAATCCTTCGAGCATACTTTGTTCACATCTGTGAAATCAATGCACATCTTCCACTTACCATTTTCTTTGGGACTACCATAACATTGGATAACCAATCGGGGTATTGAACCTCGCGAACGAAACCGTTGTTTAGTAGTTTTGTGACCTCTTAATGGACCGCATAGCCTTTTTCGCGACTGATCGGTCGTTTCTTCTGCTTGACTGGCTTGAAGTTCGAATCAACGTTCAGATTATGTGTGATGACGCTAGTTGATATCCCTGGCATGTCCAGGCGAATGAAGTTAGCATATTTTGCTTGGCCTTGCCTGAGAGCTTAGCCCTACATAAAATTTCTTATCCGGAACCTACTCGTCGAAGATCACCAGGTCAAGATCATCGACTGTGGTTTTAGCTGGCTTGTCTTCTTCCTTCAGGTCAAAGGACGTAATGGCCAACTCTCGAGACCCGGTCACCTCATGGACCCCGTGATCGACAGGTACGTTGGTGATCATATCAGGGCCAAGCATCTTATCTAACTTCCTCATCTGATTTTTTGTCTCCTTTTTTGTGGCATCTATCACTACAGTTATGTAACAACTCCGGGATAACTTCTGCTCCCCCTAAGTTTCTTTCACCCCGCAAGAAATCAGGTACTTCAGTATTAGATGAAGCATAGAAGGCACTACGGGTACTTCATGAATCCAGGGCCTCTCCAGAATAATGTTATACGAGAGGTCGCATGTCATTACTTGGAAGACGTCACTCGTGGTACTCCTGGTAGGTGTACCTGAAGGAGTATCTCTCCTACAGACTTCTCGTTGGAGTTGTTAAAGCTTGTTATAGTGTACGGGCTGGGGATTACATGATTCTTAGTCTCCATCTGGCAAACAACCTTCCAATTAATGATGTTGATTGTGCTGCCAGGATCCACCAATACACGCTTGACTCGATCGTCATGTACCTGCAAGGTGATTATTAGAGCATCATATTGAGGGTGACGGGCTCGTCGTGAGTCCTCGACGTTGAACTCGATGGTGTTGATGCATGGCTTCTTGGTCATCAGCTGGTGAGCCTCGCATACCATAATGGCTTTTGTCTCAATGCTTCCGACCCCGGGCACCCAGAAGATTGTAATGATGAGCCTTCTGACCGCTGACATTGTTTTATAATGAGGGGTGATATTCTAGTAACATCCTAGCCATGACGATGGGTAACTGGGTTCTTATCTTAGATAGTAGTTCATATTTTTAGTCGTGCTGATCGAGTTATGAATTATCTGTTTGATCTCGTTACTAACACCTGGTATGGCGTTGTTGTCATGACTTGACATGATTGTGTCTTCTTCTTTGTAGAATACCTACAATTTCATGGGCCCTACGATGGACGCCAAACTATTTATTCCTAAAATTGTATGTCTAGGTTAAATAATTAAGTATTGTTGGGGTCACAAGAAATACAGTAATCACAATGATGAAGTAAGTAAATATGATGAAAACAGTAATAAGTAAAGCGAGATGAAATAAGTAAGAGAAGGTAATGTTATTCTTATTCCTTGAGAATAGCTGGATTCTGTGGTGAATCTCTTGGTGTACAATACAATGTATGGAGGCGTATTTATAGTAGTGGATACCTAGTCCTAACTAAGGTAAAATACAAAGACTAATAAGGCTATGGGTCTATAACTCAAGGCGGTGGTATATGATAAACCCTAACTAGTAGACTATAAACCTCAGGCGGTGGGATGTATACCCTGCGTTGTATGCCCGTGCCGCCTAAATATTCGTTGGCTTCAGGAGCGAGCAACTATCCTCGTACGATAAGGGGGAAACTACGGAAGCGATAAAGAGATAAAAACAAGGCGAGACTCACACGAATGTCCAAGTAGCAACGAAGAACGATGTTTCGTTACACCCCGAATGATTGTCAAGAATCACCTACGCTATGCAACTATCCTCAAGAATCTCGAGGTTCTTGCAAATAGAATAATCGGAAAGGTTTGAAGTTCAACTTGGAATCGTCCAATTGAAATCAAGCAAAAATCAAGGGTTTCAATAGAGAGAATTCTCATATGTTTTGTGTATTCAAAGTAAGGTGAATGAATTCAAGATAAAACGAAGACTCTTATATTCTTCTACAACATGGAATGAAATTTCTAAATTACCCCTAAAGTGGGTTAAAACAACAGAAGCAAGTTAGGGCTTAAGTTGGAATTACACAACAAAAAGTGGGTAAATTCAGATGGCTTCCAACAAGGGGGGAGGGGGGCTCCACCCTCCCCTTCAGGACGCCCGCCCTTAGCCTTTGGGGCAAAGCACCCGCCCACCCCTGCACAAGGGTGCTCCACCCTTCCAAAATCCAGAGAGCAAGCATTCCATACTTAGCCGATTTCAACCCCCTTTTTATGTAGGCGCTCCGCCCTCTTCATGGGGCGCTCCGCCTCCTCCTGGGATGTGTTAGGGTGCTTCAAAATGAGCTTGGGGTGGCTCCCTTGGAGCCTAAGCGGTCCTCCTTTCATGGCGATCCAATGCATGACCTTCAAGGTGGTTCCGGAGTGCTCATCTCCCACGTCCAAGCCTTTCTATACCAAGTGAAGGTGAGCATCATGAAGTGCTTTGGCTTGGCTTCTAGTAAAGGGCCTTGTGGTTGTTTGCCCCCTTATCATCCTTCCCTTCTTGAGAAGATTTCGTCCTCGAAATTAAGGTATCATCCTCCACGGCATCAACATCCACATCAAGAGGAGCCAAGTCACTAACATTGAAAGTATTTGACACATTGTACTCACCGGGTAGATGAATCACATAGGCATTGTTGTTGATTTTGGAAAGCACTTGGAACGGTCCATCTCCTCGGGGTGCCAACTTCTCTTTTCTAAGGTTTGAAAACCTCTGTTTGCAGAAGTGCACGCACACCCAATCTCCTTTCTTGAGTTCCAACTTTTTCCTCCCCTTGTTCTTCTTGAGGGTCACCTTTGCATAGGCTTCCTCCAAGCTCTTTCTTGCCTTGGCGTGGATCTCGATCATTACTTTAGCTCGGGTTTTACCTTTAAAAAAAACAACCATATGCTTGGATAAAGGGGTTAGATCAAGTGGAATCAAAGGATTAAAACCATAAACGCACTCAAATGGAGTCATGCCAATCATGCTATGAAATGTACGGTTATATGCAAACTCCTTAAAAGGTAAGTTTTAAACCCATGTCCCGGCCTTACCCCGAGTCATACCTCTAAGTAGAGAACCCAAAGTTCGGTTCACTACCTCGGTTTGACCATCTGCTTGAGGGTGGTGGAATGTGGAAAACAACAACTTGGTGCCAAGAGCACCCCAAAGACTCCTCCAAAAATGACTAAGGAACTTAGAGTCCCTATCACTCACAATGGTTTGAGGCACACCATGCAATTTTAACACATTATCAATGAACAAAGAAGCTACATATTGTGCATCATGACTCTTTCTACAAGGGATGAAGTGAGCTATTTTGGAGAACCTATCCACGACAACATAAATGCTATCATGTCCCTCTTTAGACAGTGGCAACCCCATAACAAAATCCATCGAAATATCCATCCACGGACTAGTAGGAATAGGGAGGGGAGTGTACAAACCATGAGGATTGGACTTGGACTTAGCATGCTTGCAATGTAAGCAATTTTTGCAAAGTCGGTGAACTTGCAACTCCATTTTTGGCAAATTGAATTGCTCCTTGAGGATAGCGAGGGTTTTGTTCCTCCCAAAGTGACCCATCAAGCCCCCACAATGTGCTTCATGCATAAGAAATTCTCTCTATGAGAACTCGGGCACACAAACTCTACCATTTTTTAAAATGTAGCCATCTACCCATTGCTATTTCTCAACCCTCTCCCCACTCACTAGAGCATCATGAATGCTCTTGAGCTTTGGGTCATGTTCATGCATCAACTTTATACTTTCAAAACCCATAAGCCTAGAAGCAAGAGTAGTAGCAACGGCGAACTTTCTAGAAAGTGCATCGGCTACAACATTGTCCTTTCCCTTCTTGTAATGAATTACATAGGGAAAAGACTCAATGAAGTCCACCCATTTGGCATGCCTTTTGATCAACTTCTCTTGGCCTCTAAGATGCTTAAGTGACTGATGATCACTCTTCATCACAAATTCTCTAGGCCATAGATAGTGTTGCCACTGAGCAAGAGCTCTCACAAGGGCATACAACTCCTTGTCATACGTGGAGTAATTCAAGGTTGCACCTTTCAACTTTTCAGTAAAAGTAGGCAACGGTTTTCCCTTCTTGCATGAGAACACCCCCAATACCCACCCCCGAGGCATCACAGTCAACCTCAAAAGCCTTCCCAAATTCGGGAAATTGTAACAAAGGGGCGGTACTCAACCTACTTTTTAACTCTTGGAAAGCCTTCTCTTGAGGCTCTCCCCACACAAAGGGCTTGTCTTTCTTCACTATATCGAATGGTGCGGCAATGGTGCTAAAGTCCCTAACAAAGCACCTATAGAAACTAGCAAGGCCATGGAAACTCCTAACATGACAAACGGTAGTAGGAGTAGGCCAATCTTTAATGGCTTCAACTTTGGACTCATCAACCTCTACACCATTTGCACTAACAACAAAGCCCAAAAAGACAACCTTTTCAACACAAAAGGCATACTTCTTAAAATTGTCATAGAGTTTTTCGGTCTTAGCACTTTAAGAACTTGACTCAAGTGGCCAACATGGTCATCTATTGATTTGCTATATATCAAGATATCATCAAAATAGACGATGACAAACTTGTTGATAAACAGTTTTAAGACATGGTTCATTAACCGCATGAAATCTCTAGGTGCGTTGGAGAGGCCAAAAGGTATCACCAACTATTCATAAAGACCAAACTTGGTCTTGAATGCGGTTTTCAACTCATCACCCGGTTTCATCCGGATTTGGTGGTAGCCGGACCTAAGATCTATCTTAGTAAAGACACTTGAACCACTCAATTCATCAAGCATGTCATCAAGTCTAGGAATGGGATGACGATACTTTACCCTTATCTTGTTGACCGCACAGCAATCAACACACATCCTCCATGTCCCGTCCTTCTTTGGCACAAGAATGATCGGTACGGCACACGGACTCAAGCTTTCTCGAACCAAGCCCTTGGTGAGCAACTCATCCACATGCCTTTACAATTCCTTTGTATCCTCCGGGTTGCTCCTATAGGCTGGTTTGTTTGGGATATGGGACCCCGGGATAAAATCAATTTGATGTTCAATCCCCCTCAACGGAGGAAGACCACTCGGCATCTCTTCCGGGAACATGTCCTCAAATACCTTCATAACATTCTCAATAGCACTAGGCAAAGGATTAGGGTTAGAAGAATAATCATAATCGAAGTTAGAACCATACCTTTGTGCACTAGGAAAATGAGCATTTTGGTGCCATCATTACCTCTCAAGTACTCACCCGGTTGCATCATGGTAAAAATGCGACCGGTAGAAGATGGTGGAGTCTCGGCCAAAGTTTGGCCACAACGGGGGACTTAGCTTTAGCTGCTTCTCTTAACTCCCTCATGCGCCAATAGTCATCACTTGCTTGCTTTGGCGTCAAGGGCGTAAGCACATACTTCTTGCCCTCATGTTTGACCGTGTGCAAGCTTGCATTGGCACTACATCAAACATGTGCTCATCTTGGTAGTTCCTAATCTTGAACTTAATCAAGAATTGCTTCACTACCTTCAACTCCCCACATTCACTCAACCTTTGCAAACGGTAGGGGTTTTGGTGTTTAAGGGTAGGCTATTTCAATTGTGAGACAAAAGATTGGCTCACCACATTCGCCCAACTACCCGAGTCAATAATCATGGAGCACACTTGTCCCTTCACTCTGCAACTAGCATGTAATAAGTTCTCCCTTTGCTCATCCTCCCTTTCTTCACTCATCATGGCACTCAAACTACGACGCACCACTAGGAACATATTAGGATCATCCCCCTCCGCCGCTCTCTCTTCACCCTCAACTACCTCACTATCCTCAACAACATAACCCTCGGGCTCACTTTCCTCCTCATACACCATCCCATCATCCATCTCAATCATTGTTTTCCGGGTGAGGCAATCTTTGGCAAAGTGGCCATAACCCTTGCACTTGTGGCATAGGAAAGAAGAAGAAGAAGGAGTATTTAATTGAGTTTTAGAGTTACCTCCCATTTCTTTGAAGTCGCTGTGGTAGCCTTTTCAAAAGGCTTCTTCACATCACGACTCCTACTTGCACCACTTGTGTTTGGGCTCTTTCATTCTTTGGGTAGAGTCATTGGAGTAGAAGTAGTACTCCTATAGCGAGGAGCTTTCTCTTCCTTGAGCCATTTCTCGGCTTCAACCGCAGCATCACAAACATCTTGAAGATAATGAAAGATGTGTAGCCTCAATTGAGAAGCAATCTCCCGGCTCAAACCATTCTTGTAGCGGATGATAGCTTGCTCCTCATCCTCCATTTACATGTCAAGGGCTATTCGTTTCTTTTCAAATTCTTGAAATATTCATCAACGGACTTGTAGCCTTGTTTCAACTCATAGAGCCTCTTGAGTTGCTCTTGCCTATACTTGGGTGTCACATATTTGGTGCTCGTCACCTCTTTCAACTCCTCCCAAGTAATGTTCATTCGCATCCCAACTCTTTTTCTTGACCGCTTGATGGATTCCCACCATGTGGAAGCATATAACTCAAATGAAGAGATGGCATAAGTAGCTTTCTTCTCCTCGGACATATCATTTGTGCCATAGACCCGCTCCAATTGAACCTTCCACTCTAAGAATGCTTCCGGATCACTAGTCCCTTTGAAAGGTGGGATAGTGATTTTCACACTATTTAGGTTGTTGTCACGACCTCCACGGTTCGGCTCCGGTTGGCCCCCATAGTAGTCATCAACATCCTCATATTTCTTTCCCAAGTTCCTCCCAACATAAGCCCTTGGCGGTCCTCGACCTCGCCCACGACTCCATCTATACCCCGACCTCCATTCATTGCCCTACTATTTGGATAGGGAGCATCAAATTCATCATTAATTCCAAGACCTTCCCCTTCTTAAGCTTCATCAACTTGCTCAAGGGGCACAACATTCCTTCGGGACCGCATGAGCGGAACTTCACCTTGGGAATTGCCCAACGGTTGGGGATTGCCCAACAATCTTTCTCTAGCAAGAGCCTCATCCCTCAATCGTTGTCGACGAACTAGCTCTGTATTTTGATCCGGTTTCATGATTGAATCATCACTTGTGCCTTCTCCGGCATCTTTGTGGACACTCGAGGTACTTTCCTTTTAAAAAACTTCCATTTTGAGATTAAGACCCTTCACCTCGGCCAATAAGTTAGCCAAGACGTCGGTTGGAACCTCAATGGTACTCTTTGCCTTCTCTTCCGCCATGTACCTACAACAATCAAAAACAAGAAAAAGAGATTAGAGTAAAAGTCCTCACACACTCCCTCACTTTTGATTGTCGTTCGAGTTCACTCAAGTTTGGGGTAGGTTCACTCTTTCTTGATTCTAAAAGTCTTCCTCGGAGTTGAACAACCTCCTCAACGACCAAACAATTAACAAGTTCCCAATGCTCTTCGTGAAGAGTGGAAGTAATGGGACTCTATGGACGTTCGGCCTTTTAAGTGAGCACTTGAGCCAAAGAAATTCTACAAGTCTTCTTGGAATTTATCAACCACCAACACACACGAATATCCTAAGCGCTCAATGAATTAGTACTAATTGAGTAGGGGAATTACTCTCAAAGTACTAACCGGAAGTAACAAAAGCAAACAAAACACGAAAACCTACGAATTTCAACTACCTGGTACCCCTTTTAGGCAAGGGCGCCTGCCCCTATGTCAGGGTGGTCCACCCTCAAACTTCAGAGAGTGGAGGAAGTATGGGGGCGGTCAGTACAAATGGAGGGTGCTCCGCCCTACTGGGAATTTCTCCAAACTTCAAGAATGTGTTCTTGGTTCTTGACACCCAATTTTCCAATGTTTTCAAGGTTTTTTTCCAATCTAATGGTGCCCCAATTGATGCAACCCGATGCTCATCCAAGCCCTTCACAAGGAGCCAAGCTAGGGAGTTTCAACAGCTACAGGAAATGTTCACATAGCTGGAGCTAATTGGGCAAGTATTGGAGGTTCCAGGGCAGTTTTGTATGCTTCTGCCTCTAGAACTGAAAATGTTCATCGCGATCGCACGTGCACAGACACGATCGCGGAAGGCAAAGGAGAAGACCTACGCGATCGCGAGAGCCAGACGCGATCGCGGGGGATTGAAAATGTAGAGCTGTGCGATCGCGCGTCCACAGATGCGATCGTGCAAGAGGCGAGTGGAAGGCTTGCCTGTGCGATCGCGTGACCATAGCCGCGATCGCGTGGACATGAATTAAAGCTAAGCACGATTGCGCTGAGACGAGGATCAGAAAGCCCATCAGTGACTAACGACATGAAGGCCCGTTGTTAAGGGTTAATTAAGGCATTTGTGCCATGTATAAATACTCCTAAAGTCATTAGCCAACCTAGTTTTGATTAATATTGATAATTGTGAGGATTTGGCTAAGCTTGTTTGCTTGAGCTCATTAATTTCCTTGATTTGCAATTAGCTTAGCTAATTGAGGATCAAATAGTAGTGGTTCTTTTGTTTTGGTGATTATGGGGTAATTAGGTTAATCTTTCACTAGTGACTTCCTTAATTCTTCTCTAAATCAATTGAGTCTTACTTTTAATTCTTGTCTTTCCATTTGTGTCTTTATTTTTCATATTATTTGATATCAGAGCTAGATTAGTGTTTGTTTTAACAATCACTAAGCCAATTCTTATTCATCAAGTCAAAAAAAAAAAAAGTCAAAAACCCAAAAAATATGAGTCTCTATTGAGTGAAATTTTTGGTACTATTTGAAGATTGTGATGCCTAGAAACTAATTCCAAAAGCAATTAGACAAACAACAACATATTGGTGCTGAATTGAAGAAATCAAAAGTTAGGGTTCTTCATCAAGAATTTGGAGTTTTTGGAATTGGTTATTGAAATCGAAGAATCAATTACTAGGGTTTGTTCACGGATCAACAAGGAATATACATCTCAAATTTGGAGCAAAAACACGGAGATTTGTAAAGATTCAAGTTGCAAAGTGAGCTTCAAAATCGGGTTCTGCTTCAAACCCAGAGCTTACGCGATCGCGACCGTCACATATCGCTCCAGTACCACCAGCAAAGCTTCGCGAACGCGACCCAAGCTCACGATCGCGCTGAACCATAATTTCCCAGAAAAATAGATTCTTAGACAGATTGTTCGCAACAGCCCCATAACAGTTTCTAATCACCCGGAACTCAATCTCAGCATCAAGAACAGTGAGTTTCTAGATCACAAACCAAATTTCATCCAACTCCGAATTTGATTCATGCCAATTCGATTCATGCCTTTCTTTCTTCCCTTTCTTTAAACTTTCCTAAAGTGCTTTCGTCAGTTTCAATTATTCGTGTCTTGTCATAACAATTCCTTCCAATCCCGAATTGGTTGAGTTTGATTGTCAAGCTGGATTTAGTAAGCGAAGAACAAACTTGCAATAGCCAAAGAGTGGAAAAAGGCAAGTGAGGAGAGAGCATTAGAGTGAGTAAAAGCCGAACGTTGAGTGCAAACACGAGTGAATTGAGTGACATCAATTTGAGTTTAAATACTTAGGGATCGACTCGGTGAGGACTCTTTCTACTAACATTGTTTGTTTAATTGTTTGTAGGTACGATGGCACAAAAGGAAGTAGAGACGAACATGGAAGTTAAAACCATGATCCAAGTCTTGGCGGCAACCATTAACTCATTGAGGGATTCAGTTGATGAGCTAACTCAGAAAGACAAGCAACGGGAAATGGGTAAGCAAGTGGATGGCACACCTCCAACTGTGGGGGTGCGGGGTGATGGACCAAGCCAAATCTCTCGGGCCAATGACTACTACTCTCAAATGGTGGTCCAAGATACCTATTCGCTGAATGTCACTCCACAAGCAAGGAATCCTACTCATGACCTCCCAAGAAATGAAAAACCAAGGAATGACACTCCAAGGCCACTTGACGAAGAGAGTCTTCATGAGGATGAGAACTATGATAATGGACCATTTCGCTATCCGGGTGAATCCCAACGAGGAGGAATTCCTTTGGGGGGAGCTAGGGGTCGAGGTGGTCGATTTGGGGGAGGTTACCAAGGGAGAGTGGATCGTGATGGATACTACTATGACCACGGGGGTTAATGTGGGCAACGGAGGTATCATGATGAAGATAGGGGGTTGAACATTATCAAGGTCAACTTACCTACCTTCCTAGGTGAAAGTGATCCGGATAAGTATATGGAGTGGGTGGTCTAGATGGAGAGAATCTTTCAAATCAACAATATCCAAGATGCTACAAGGGTGAAGTATGCTATCTCCCAATTTGAAAGCTATGCTTCTACGTGGTGTGAGTCGAAGAGAAGACAAAGGGAAACACAAGTGCTCATTGCCAATGCGGGTTGGACGGCTTTGAAAGCCATGATGGAGGCTCGGTTTCTACCTCCATACTATGAGGATGAATTACTCAAAAGGTTCTACAATTTGAGGCAAGGAACCAAGAGCGTGGCGGAATATTTTGATGAATTTGAGAGGACTAGGATAAGGGCTAACGTGCTAGATGATGACCGGTCTCTCATACCAAATTTTCATGGCGGTTTGAATAGGGAGATCTCCTCCCCAATGGAATTGCTCCGGTTTGAAAGCTTGATTGAGGCATTCTAAGCGGCTCAAAAGGTGGAGAACGGGATCAAGCTAGACAAGTCTTACAAAGCCAAACACATTCAATCTACTTGGAACAAAGGAAAGGATAATGTGAAGGCTTATACCCCATGGGATAAAGCTAAGGAGCCCAAGCGTGACTTCAAAGGAAACTTTGAAAGAACCAAGCCCAAGGAGGAGCCCAAGGTGGGAGGTAATAAAGCTAAACTTGTAAAATTATCTAACATTCAATTCTACAAGTTTAATGGTCGTGGCCACATGATGAGAGATTGTCCCAATAGGAGGACTATCGTTGCTTTGGGTTATGGGGGCTATGAAATGGGTGGTAGTGACGATGATGAGATAGATAGGGGTATGCCATGTGACGATGATTTTGATGTGGAGGCGATGGGAGATGGGCAACTAGAGGAAAACTATCTTACTCTTGTGGTAAGAAGAATAATGGGGGCACAAGTAAAGGAGGAGTTGGAGTCGAATCAAAAGGAGAGTTTATTCCATGCCTATTGTAAGGTTCTAGGTGCTACTTGTTCTTTGATTATTGATAGTGGTAGTTGCGTTAATGTGGTGAGCACCACCTTGATTGAACAACTTAAACTACCCACTAGAAAGCGCCCACAATCTTACAAACTCCAAGGGTTGAACGAGTGTGGTGAACTTAAGGTGACCAAGTAAGCCTTGATTAACGTGGTCCCTATGCAAGCTTCTCATATCTTGCTTGGTAGGCCTTGGCAATATGACCGCTTGGCAAAGCATGATGGCAAGACCAATAGGTCTGCCTTGGAAGGTCTGCCTTGGTAGGCCTTGGAAATAACCCGACGCTCATCCAAGCCTTTCACAAGGAGCCAAGCTAGGGAGTTGCAACAGCTACAGGCAATGTTCACACAGCTGGAGCTAATTGGGCAAGTATTGGAGGTTCTAGGGCAGTTTTGCATGCTTACTGCCTCTGGAACTGAAAATGTTCATCGCGATCGCGCGTGCACAAACGCGATCGCCGAAGGCAAAGAAGAAGACCTACGTGATCGCGAGTGTCAGACGCGATCGTGGGGGATTGAAAATGTAGAGCTACACAATCGCGCGTCCACAGACGTGATCGCACAACAGGCGGGTTGAAGGCTTTCATGTGCGATCGTGTGATCATAGCCGCGATCGCGTGGACATGAATTAAAGCTCAGCGCGATAGCGACCATCACTGCGCGATCGCACTGAGACGAGGATCAGAAAGACCATCGGTGACTAATGACTCGAAGGCTCATTGTTAAGGGTTAATTAAGGCATTTGTGCCATGTATAAATACTCCTAAAGTCATTACCCAACCTAGTTTTTATTAATATTGATAATTGTGAGGATTTGGCTAAGCTTGCTTGCTTGAGCTCATTAATTTTCTTGATTTTCAATTAGCTTAGCTAATTGAGGATCAAATAGTAGTGGTTCTTTTGTTTAGGTGATTAAGGGGGTAATTAGGTTAATCTTTCTCTAATTAACTTCCTTAATTCTTCTCTAAATCAATTCGGTCTTACTTTTAATTCTTGTCTTTCCATTTGTGTCTTTAATTTTCATATCACCAATGTATTTTCAACCACTACAAACAAACCCCAATGATTTATATCAACAAACTTGATTCAAGATTTTGAGCAACTTTTTCAAGGGTTTCAAGAAATTTTGAGTTTCAAAAATTTCGATTTTCAATTCACAACTCCAATCGACGTAATGGGGATATCAAAACAACGGGTTAACATCATAGAACATTCCCCGATAACAAACAACCAATAAATCACTACAACAAGCAAGATCTAGTAATGTTTTTGCAATTTTTGAATTTTTGTATTTTTTTGTTTTTTCTTCAACTAAGAGCAAGGACATGAAAAACAACAAGAAACAAAGATACAAAGCATGAAGAGCAGGACGAGGGTTCGTAGGAACGTAACCCTAGCCTTTCTCTGATACCAACTGATAAGGGGGAAACTACGGAAGCGATAAAGAGATAAAAACGAGACGAGACTTACATCAATATCCACGTAGCAACGAAGAACGATATTTCGTTACACCCCGAACGATTGTCAAAAATCACCTACGCTATGCAACTATGCTCAAGAATCACGAGGTTCTTGCAAATAGAATGATCGGAAAGGTTTGAAGTTCAACTTGGAATCGTCCAATTGAAATCAAGCCAAAATCAAGGGGTTCAATAGAGAGAATTCTCATATGTTTTGTGAATTCAAAGTAAGGTGAATGAATTCAAGATACAATGAAGACTCTTATAGTCTTCTACAACATTTAATGAAATTTCTAAATTACCCCTAAAGTGGGTTAAAATAATAGAAGTAAGTTAGGGCTTAAGTTGGAATTACACAACAAAAAGTGGGCAAATTCGGATAGCTTCCAACAGGAGGGGGGCGCTTCACCCTCCCCCTCAGGACGCCCGCCCTTAGCCTTTGGGGTGAAGCACCCGCCCACCCCTGCACAGGGGTGCTCCGCCCTTCCAAAATCCAGAGAGCAAGCATTCCATACTTAGCCGATTTCAACCCCCTTTTCATGTAGGCGCTCCGCCCTCTTCATGGGGTGCTCCACTCCTCCTGGGATGTTTTGGGGTGCTTCAAAATGAGCTTGGGGTGGCTCCCCTTGGAGCCTAAGCAGTCCTACTTCCATGGCACTCCAGTGCATGATCTTCAAGGTGGTTCCGGAGGGCTCATCTTCCACATCGAAGCCTTTCCATACCAAGTGAAGGTGAGCATCATGAAGTTCTTTGGCTTGGCTTCTAGTAAAGGGCCTTGTGGTGGTTTTCCCCTTATCATCGTATCCCCGTAATAGTAGGTAGTATATTTTTTCCACCACAGATGCAGTGTTGAAGTCTTTGAAATACGGAACCTATTTATCATCAGGAAGAACGTCTGGGTTCATCAGGGAACAAGCACTTCGGTGTCTATGAAAGCAATGTCCTGAGTTGGTTTATCCCATTTGGATGTGTAAATTTTGAGTTCCACCTGAGGAATAATCATGATGGCATCAATTTCTTCTTGGGCTTTTGTTGCTGGTTCTAAAATTTGATAGAGATCATCACCGTAATCTTCATATATATTCAGGGAGAAAAGAGTTTCCTCCATAGGCTCATCATCTGGTGAGAAAATATATTCAAGATCTTTTTCTTCTCCGAGATAGATTCCGGTGTAATCTTCAATTTTTTCAAGCATCTTGACAGCTTGCCTAGATTGGGTATAATTTCTTGCATGATGTCTAATTTCGCGACAAATATAGCATGTCTGGGCTTTTCAGAATTTCCTGGCCTACTTCCGTCTAGAATTCTTGGCTATTTGAATCTTTTTAACCTCTTCCTTCGGGTTGGTGTGCGGCAAGAGCAATTAGATCCTGTGACCATATCAGTTCTGCGACAAGCTTTATCAAGCGCCGAATTATTTTTGATGATTTGCTTCAGGGCAGATCATTTTGTACAAATATCATCTAAGGCAATAAAGATCATTTCCCTTATGTAGCCGACCTGTAGGACTGTTATTAATTGGCCTTTTTCTTCAATGAGCATCATGGTGCGGTTTGCTAACATTTTTGGAAGAGACGAGAGAAATTCTTGCTTTAGATTGATATCTCCTCCAATCTCAAAATATATTTTTGCCATTTTTTTGGAAGTGTTGATCAAAGGCGTTTTGCTCGAAAGAGACGCACTTCATTTTGAAGAGTTGTCTCCTCAGGTTTTTATGTCTCTGGCCTGCATCTCCATAGAAAACTTCATGGAGGATTGTGATGTTGAAGATGAAATCCTGGGAAGTAAGAAATAGATTTTTATCTTGTATCCTATGTAAATTCTACCAATCTCTGAGAAGCCCTGAGAATCGTGAGGTGAACTCCAACATGATGAGATATTTTTCGCATTCCATCAGATTTTTTGTGACCATCCAAGTATAAAAATCTTGGATCCTTTTGTTGAAACCCAATTTTGTCCTGAAATATTTAAATCGAGGTCGAATTAGCTGGAGAAAAGGCTAATTTTTAAAATTAAAAGCAAGAGGAGTAATTTTGAAGGAAAAGGGGTTAAAATCGCAAGACATAACCCCCAGACCACCCTACCCGCGCAAAACATTTTTACACTAGTTAAAATCACCTATTCTACAGCTCATGCACACAGGACGATCAAATAGAAATCATCCAGCTCGTCATCCTTTTCCTTTTGGTACACCTTATCCGATTAGAGCCGTTGGAGGGGTCATTTGGGGGGTATTTGGAGACGATCTTGAAGAACCCTAATGGTTTGGGGGGGGGGGGGGAAATGGAAGGGTGAGTAGTGAGAGCAGCGACAGTAGCAGAGAGTTCATAGAGGGAGCAGCCATTAATGGGGTCGGGTCTTGAGAAGCAGCAGCCGAAATAAGGGAAAAAAGGGGGTTTTTTGCCATTGATAATGAATAAACAGCAGGCGAGAATATAGATTAAGGGAGGGAGTTTCATATTGCAGCAGATGCTAGTAGAGATAGAGATTAAAAAACGGCAGCATTTCTCACATAAGAGTTTTTTTTTTTTTTTTTAGTTCAAGTTTTACTGTTCCAGTGCATTTTCATGTGCTATCGCTTCATCTTTTTCGAGTCGCTTCTTTATCATTCGAGTTGTCGACCTTGTTGAGTCGCATTCTTCGAATCCCTAGCCCTAGTCGCTGCTCTAAAAGAGGTAAAACCTTTGACCTCTCGCACTTTCTTATGCTTACTTGTCTCTGTCGAATTCTTGTGGTTTTGTTTGAAACATGAACTGTAAATAGGACTGCTAGTTATTATTCTTAAACTGTTAAATTCTGGAATAAAGTCCTATACCTGAAGATTCAGAACTTTGAACGTTGCTTATATTGCTTGAGTATTTAAGGTTATATGAAAATGGTTGTTGTTCAGAATCTTATTTGTCTGAAGTATCACCTGTTGAAGTCGCATTTTTTTTAAAAGAAAGATTGTTACTATGAGCTAAAGTAATGCTTTTACACAAGGTTAAGGTTTATATACGTTCAAATTTTTTCTAATCCGATTGTTAGGCATAAAGTTGAGTTCTTTGTGAATATTAAAAGTGTAAAGCTGGATTCTGTTATAATTTCAGTCATGGAGGTGGTGTTAAGGGTCTGTGAACTGCAAGGCCCTGATGTTAGAAATGGAGCATCTATTAAAGGAGGGACACCTCAAGGATTTGATCGAAGAATGACCAAGGCGGAAGAGAGTACCAGACTCAGGGACATGCGAAAGATCAACGCGATCTTTATGACCACGGGACCTGTCATGGCCTGGGGGACTGAAAAGTTAGAGTCGTTCACTAGCCCTATTGCGTTCAGTTCAAAGGACGAAAGAGAGCATCAGGACGTTCTCACCATCCCCTTAAGGGTATCAATTCTTCAGATCAAGCAAGCGTTGGTTGACCCAGGAAATAATGTGAACATTATACGGAGAGAGGTACTACAGAAATTAGGCCAAGACTATTAGATGATCCTGAGACTTTGCAGGATAATCGGCTTCAACGGCCTCCGTGAAGAACCTTTTGGAGAACTAGGTCTGCCGGTTCATATCTTGGGCGTGATGAGCATAACCTCCCTCCAGGTACTCAACTGTGATATGTCATATAATAACATCCTGGGACGGCCTTGGATACACAGTGTAAAGGGAGTACCCTCAACACTCCACCAAATTTTCAAATACCTTGCCTTACATAAGATTAATGAGCTACGGAGTAAACGGCCTTCGTCTAGAGACTATCCGATATCCAACAGAGGACACGATGAAGGGCCTATAGCTAAGGTAAATATGATCGATGAGGAATCCTTCTGGTACAAAACGATGGAGTTTAAGGCTAGGGTAGAGATCGGTGTGCTGAGGGAGCGGCTATCGGAGATGAGAAAACTAATCCCCAAGGCAGCAGAGCTGTGGTACCAGCTCACCGAGGTATCGTCAAACACGAAGAGCCATTATGGCTGATACATAGCTACTTGGTATTGCCCGGGTCAAGGTGCAACTCTTGGAGCTTTCGACAATCACCGAGCCAGTCCAGGAAGAACACATGTTGCTATATGTTTCAATTTTAGAAGTAGCGTGGAATACAGTGCTCGCACGAGAAGAAGATGGGAGACAGCTTCGAATAAAATATGCCAGCAAGGGGATTTCATACCCGGATGGGCTTCTACCTCTACCTGTCTAGTTTATTATGGTCGTTGTCATGGAAACCTAGGAGTTGCGCTCATATTTTCTCAGCCATACGGTCAGTGTGGTTTCTTCTATGCCATTACGGGCCATTTTATCTAGACCTCGCCTCTCAAAAGGGTTGGCAGAATGGGCTGAAGAATTGGGAGAATATGATATCATTTACCAACCACGAACGGCCATCCAGCCACAGGCTTTAGAAGGCTTCACCTCAGATTTTGTGGAAGAATTAGCACCAAAGGCGGAGGAGTCAATCCAAAGTGCAGAGACAATTGAGCCCGGACATTGGCAAATTCATACGGACGTGGATCTTAAAGGAGAAGAATCCAGCCTTGATTTATGGGTCGAAACTCCCGCCAGGAAGGTTTTCTGTAAGGCCGAGAAAGTTCCAAGCATCGAAGCAGAATATGAGACCATAACTCATGCTCTTGACTTAACCTATATATTGAGGGCCAGAGAGGTTAGCCTCTACATTAGTTCCTAGTTGGTGGTCAGTCAGACGAATGAGATTTTTACCACGGAGAATATCTGTGTGCTAGATCGACAAAGGAAAATTAAAGCACTTTTGAAACAATTTCACATATGGGAGTTTGTTTATCAGGAGGAAAGCTCAAACAAGGACGAAGCGCCCGAGGATTCATACACTTATTTAGACGACCAGCAGATAGTGATTGAGCTTACCCCTATGGATCTTATGAACCTTAAGTTCCAAGCACAGCTTCCGCCTCAAAACAGTGTCACGCACTGATTAGCTACTTGGACAAGGGAATACTCCCCGAAGACATGTTAGAAAGTAGACAGCTGTGGGGGCAGGTAGTTCATTATTGTGTAATCAACGGGGATTTATACCATCGGACTGTTAGCAGTCCACAGGTTACATCTCGAGGCCCAGCACCCTCCGATGAGGAAGCCCTGGCAGATACCTTCGTTCGATGATGGAAGTACAATCCTTCTCATTATTTACTTTAATTAAGTCTTTAGTTTCTTTTAATTGTGATCGCAGTATTTACATACCTATCAGTTATATTATGGGTTATCACCCGCAACAGTTCAGGTCCTGCGCCCCTATTTATCAATAAAACTACTATTTTACTTAGCCAGTTTTACAATTACAGTTTACATCCATCTACGATCCATATATTCATAGCTCTGGCCAGACCTAAGTTGAAGTAATACACCCACTTTTTGCTACAAAAAATAGGGTAAACTACTCGCGTAGAGCTAGTTCACGTCTAGCTCAGCCACTAGGCATTATTCGTAAGTTGAACTCGTCAATTCAACAAATTTGCACATACATGTCGGTGGGGACACCCATTCGTATAGTTCATAAAAGTCTTAAAATACTCGAGTAAACAAGCAACGACGTTCTGTATCGGAACGCAAAAATGTCCCATTTCCACATGGGCTAAAGTCATCCCATTGTGGGCGCAAAACAACCGTCTGTTACAGGCGTAATATAAGCTGTCAACTACTGATGCAAATGAAGCGGCCCTCAGTGCGCACGCCTATCTTTTAAAAGATACTAGCCTAGAAAGGCACACAAAACATGATGTTTAAACTATACAAGTATGCATAAAAACATTGATGGACATTTGTTTCATTAATAATAAACAGCCCATAGGCTCATAATATACAATTAGTTTTTTCTGAACACAACATTGTTCATAACAATTGTAAAAACAAAAAATGGAAAGGGAAGGCTAAAAACTATAAGCTCCTCAGAATCTGCACGGCTGAAGGTCCTTCATGTGTATTATAGCTACAAGCCGTAAAGTAGTCCAGAGCTCTTCTTAGCGGCCGGAAATATGTCTGCCCGAGCATTTCTTCGAGGTACACGGTCGTTGATACAACCAAAGCCCGTCTACTTGATCAAAGCAAGAGTCCTCGGAAGCGTCTGAGCGCAGACATATTCTTCCCCCATCACGTCCATAAAGCTTAGAAAGAAAACTTGAAAATCCACTTTGACCTCCGCTGGTCAAACGGGGGTGCACTGCCCCGCATATCTTCATGCGAAATTAGGAGCCCATCAAGGAAGGAAAGGCTTGAGCTAGGAATCTACCACAAGGGAGCCTTTTCCCTCGGGTATCCCACAGCTAGTGGTCGATGAGGCGTTGCAGCAGCAATACAGCTGAACCAGCCGAAGCAAGAGACCTGAACAACAAGCAGAGTTAGAGCTTGGTGTCTCATTAATCCACTCATGGCTCGAAGCTATATCCTCTTGCCTGCCATGGAACAGATCCAGGAACGGAGCCAAGAACCCTACACCATCACAGGAGCTACCTGAACACCAGAAATATTCTAGTGGAGAAGCCTCATAATAACTGAAAGGGCCAAGCGTCCTGACCCCGCATGACAAGAGAAATATCACAGCAACTGTTGCGTTAGAAGAAGAGCACATTGTAATAAGTGTACATGCCACAACGAAGACATTTTGAAGAACGTCATTAGCATCCCGATCAAAATTTATGACTCGGGGGACTCCTCTCATCAAATCACGGATGGAGGAAAGGAAGAAGAAAACTGTAGATGGCCTTTTTCCTATGATTTTCTCATGCACCATCCATTCAGAATGAAGGAGTATTTCTGGGAATATCAAACCAGGATCAAAGGCAAATATTTTTGAAGATAGGAGAGCGATTCTTTCATAAGGAACTTTGAAGAAGATGAAGTATTTCTCTGAAGAGGATTTGTGATTCTACCAGTATCACGAAGCCTCTATTTATAGGCTGGAAGAGATAAGAACATATCATGAAACGGTCTAGCGCACTTATGGCCTAAGATATGAAACGATTTGACACAACAAAATCCATTCTTAGAAAGGTACATGGAATCGACATCAACCAATCAGATGAAGACACACGGAGTTCTCAAATAAATCAGCATCATTTTTTGTCAAAGATACTATGAGTTTTAAGGAGTCAGTGAGATATCTTTCATATCCATTTTGTACACCGCTTTCACTTCCTGACTGCTTGCGTCAGGACTCAGCAAGTGGGGGGACTGACTGTGTGGGAAAAAATACGCCGCCTATTATTACGGGGATGCAAGTCCAGCTGGCGAGACTAGACTTATCCTACAAGTCATTGGGCATAGAGGATACACGTCCGTTCTACGAGTTACAATCATTCAGGCGGTATGGGCGTAGGATGCAAGACATACATCCCGCCGCCTTAGGGCTACAGTCTCCTAGTTAGAGTTTCGTATGTACCACCGCCTTGAGTTTATAGGCCCATGAGCCTCATTAGTCTTTGTATTTTATCATAATTAGGACTGGGTAATCTATACTATATATACTCCTCCTTACACTGTATTGTACATCAAGCGATTCACCACTAAATCCGGCTATTCTCAATGAATAAAACTCTTTACTTTCTTGTCTATTATTTTCCTCTATATTTACTTACTTTTCCATCGTGTTTTATTATATTTCCTGTGACCCATTCATAAATTTAAGTGTTTAGCCCAGACGTCCAATTTTAGGCATAAACAAATTTCATGAGTCATCAAAAGCTAACCCTACCAAAAGAAAGAAAGGGATATTTATATTAGGGTTAAGGGAAAATAAATTTCTAGAATAGCTCTAGCTCAGCTTTGGAAATATAACTATGCTAAAATAATATTATAATAAAAAGGCATTTCATGGCGACATTTGCAAATATGGCCATACTTGCAGTCATCCTTCTCCGCCACGATCTAAACCATGGTGAATATGTCAACCTCCTAAATATTTAACACGATTAAGAATTAATCCAACTTAAAATGTCATAAACGTTCCACTCCCCCATGTTTCGAAAATGAGAAATTGTCCATAAAAAACAGAAATTTCTTCCACCCCATCCCTAAATTTCCCCATATCAGACCTTTATTCTCTTCTTCTTAACCTCATTCCATCCTTTACCAGAGCGTTCTTCTTTATCTCAACCATGTTCCAGCCTTCATCATAGCCTTCTTCTTCATTTCAACCTCGTTCAAGCTGCCAAATCTCATATTAGTTTGTTCTATAGCTCTCACACATCATACTATTGCTCTCCTTTCGCAATTATTTCTCGTGGGAAGCTGTGAAAGCCGCCATTTTTGTATGGCTCAAAAGCTGTAATCCATCAGTTGTGGAGGGTGTTTTAAGAATGCATTGGGTTGGGCACAACTACTTTGAGATATATGAGGTGGTTTCTTCAGCTGATAAGTTTTTTTATCTTTATTCTGTTGTAGTTCCATAAGAGGTCTGGTTCAAATCGATTGTAACAACTTATTTGGATGGCATTAGCTTATTGTAGATGCTACACTGTTCGGTAAATAAAGTAGAAGACAAGTGATGGAGGGTACATATGATGAGTTAAATAACAACGTCATTGAATACAGTGAATTAACTTTATAAGGAATGATAGTGATCTCCAAATATATCTCCTAGATGTAGATGGTAATGACAGTAGACCTATTTTAAATATTTTTATTACCGAATATCCTGGGGTAGCTTCAATGTATCATCACCATCTCCCCCAAAATTTGATAATGATAGAATGGAAGATGCTTATGGAGTAGGTTGCTGCAGCGGCAAAGAAGTGTCAGAGATTCCATGACATGGCAATAAGAAATCAATTGGACTCAAATGTATTGCAAATGAGAAGCTATAGAGCTGGGCTATAAAAAATAGTACTAGCAACTGCGGTTTATCAGGTATGGATAGAGAGGAATTTTAAAGCTAGCTAAGAACAGCTTTATTATCCGCACAAAAAAGTGTTCAAGTGTTTTGTATTATGTTGCATGTGAATCACAGAATTGCAAGTCGATTGTATGGTCTATGAAGTATAATAGTTGTGATAGATTTAGGATTTCAAAGTACATTTATGATCAAACATGTGGGTCCCCATGCTTCGACAAACATCCTTTCTCATTTTGTGGAAAAAATTTTTATTGTAGGCAAGAGTCCATCGACTAAAGAAATCAACTGATATGTAAATTATGATTTGAAGACCAATATTAGTTACTAAAAGAGCTGGAGGCAATGAAAATTGAAAAGGCCTTGGTAAGGGGGACAACAGAGCACATGTATGTTGTTTTAGATAATATCGGAATGTGCTTGAAAAAGAAAATCCTGGAAGTAAGACTGCACTGGCTGTTAATGAGAAGCTGAGTTTTCGCTACTTATTGTTATTCTATGGAGTTTGGATTAGAGGATATCAGTAGATAAGAAAAATTATATCTATTGATGACACTCATTTATCAGAGAGTCACAAAGTTTTAATATTTATTGTGGTGCAACAAGATATGGAGAACCATATATATCTATTAGTGTTTTGTGTGGTAGATAAGGAGTGCGAAAAGTTCTTGGACATTCTTCTTTCAACAGTTATGTTCCGTAGTCCCAAACACTCAAGTGTTTTCACTGAAGCTCATCATGGATGCTGCACGAGGCACCTCGATGAAATCCTTCGTGCAAGGTTCAAATGCGGAGACTTTAGTTAGTATTATAATGCTGCAACACAAACATACGACCTCAATCAGTTTGAGGATCTTTTTTTCGAACTCCGAAACAAATATGCAGCTAGTGCTGAATGTCCTAAAAATGAAGTCAGGGTTTGAAAAAAGGAGTAGAATATATTTTTCTGGAAATAGGTACGAGGTTATGATCACCAATATTTTTGAATCAGTAAATGCAATGTTCTTGTATTTAAGGGAATTCCCAATGATTGACTTGTTCAATTCCATTAATAAGAGCTTGAATGACATATTATTAAGTAGTGTGAAGCTATCAGAAATGAGATCACCATCTTTATTCCTTCATCTGAGAAGCAGCTCAAGAAATATATAATTGAGCGGCACAATCTAATTTGTCATGACCTGGACCACGACAAGTTCACCTTCATCGGAGAGGCTGAGTTTGAGGACGCAAGAACTAGAAAATATGTGGATCTATAATAAAGAGCATGTACTTGTAGAGTATTTGACTTGGACAAGAATTACTGCAAGCATGTGAAGGAAACACTTCGATTTAAGTATGAAGATGAATATGGTCTGAAAATTTACGAGTAACACTTCAATTGAAGTATGAAGATGATTATGGTCTGAAAATTTACGAGTACTTGTCTCCATATTATAAGAGAGAGACATACCTGCTTGCATATGTACAAACACTCCTCCCGTTCCTCCAGAAGGAGAATAAATGCTATCTCCTGATGTACCAGTGCCAAAAATAAAGAACGCAAAAATGGCAGAATGAGGGTTAAGTGCATTCCGTCAATTGGGAAATATTTTGTATAGAAGAGAAATAATAAATTTTACATTTGTATGTAACCCGGTCAAAAGAAAACAACTTGCCCAAACACTCAAAATAGACAATAATTTATTTAATTGAGTATATGTTATAATTTGTTTCTGAAATTTTATAATAGTCAAGTCAATTTTTTAATCTACTTACCTTCGTTGATAATATACCATTATTAGAATCAAATAAATTGTTTAATAAACTTACCTTCGTTGATAGTCTATAATAGTTGGGCTTTATGATTAGTTGTAGTTGCGTGTTTAACAGTGAAGTCCTATTTAGACGAGTATCTACTTCCCTTAGTTGATAATATACAGTTGTTGGACTTTATAATTAGTTGAAGTTGTGTTTAACAGTCACGTCTTGTTTAGACGATAATCTTATTATCTTGGTTGATAATTTTAATTGTTGGAATTTATAATTAGGTGTTGTTGCGATTCTTGTAGTGAATATCCTGTTTAGATGATAATATACTTTCCTTGGTTGATAAAGTAAAGTTGTTGGGTTTTATAATTTGTAAATGTTGTATTTTTAATAGTCTAAGTACTATTTAGACGATAATCTACTTTATATGGTTTATGATAGACATTGATGTGTTATATAATATTAAGTCTAATATACAGACTTTGTGTTAAGTGAAATCATAGTGTCTGGGAGATAATAAACGTCTCAATATTTGTAGGACACTGTTTGAGCATAGACTACTATCTAAACATTTGGTATGGTGTATTGCTTAGTTAATATATGTATTAGCATTTTCTACAATTTTATCTATTATTTGGTAGGTTTTTTTAGGTTGGGATAACTAATACATGTATTAATTAATACACCAATTCATGTACTATTTAATACCTAGCTCGTCATGGTATTAGTAATATCATGTTTATTAATACATGGATAAACCATGAAATGATATAAATACCCACATTCAAACCTTTGTTTTTAATACATGGATAAAAATTCAAGAGTATAATTGAAAACAAAACTTTATACACTTTTAAATCAAATACAAGTTTAAGTTATACAATGTTTATCTCAAATTTAATACAATGAACCAAACTCATGACTAAAAACAATTCATGCATTATTAATCTCTATATTATTAATCCATGTATTATTAATTCATGTATAACTCATTTCTCTACCAAACGGTCCTCGAATGTCCTGCGTTTATTACAAGGCTGAGGTATATTACTCCTTATATATAAGGGAGAGTTGAGCTGCCTGCTCTGCTTGAGTTAGGGGTGTTTCTGAAATTTCACTTATTTTATGCTTTATTGCTGCTGTACAACTGAGTTCTAAGCTTGTACTTTCTTCCTGATTGTCTATAAAATCGCCAACTTTTTGCTAATTTGTTAACCTGTCCTAAGGGTTAACCACCTGCTTTAAGGGTATAGTAGGTAAGTTAAATTATTCTGTGCATTAAACAGTTGTACATCTTTAAAGGAAGATTAAAAGGCTTCATTTAATTCTCAAATCATCCCTTTTCTTTTGTACCAATCCCCAACTTGATTGTAGTTATTTGTACGTTAAAAACTTTCAGTTTTCCCAAGAGATTACTACGACACTCTTTTCAACAGATTACTACTAAAGTTTCATTGTTCCCAAAGAGATTACTCTATGTCTAAGAAGATTAATTCTGTCCGTCAAACTTCACTTGTTTTCTTCAAACAAAACTACTGCTCCTTGCTTCTCTATCTTTTTGTTATATTCACTTGCTTTCTCTGAACAAAACTACATCTATCTGTAAGTTTTTTATTATAATCTTCTTCCCTTTGCCGTAGCAGTATCTTTTCTGTTGTACTTTATCCATTTTTATTGAATTATGTTAATGCGTAATAGCTTCATTATGTTGGTGTTCAATAGAGTTGATACAACTGTTAAGAATAAGCCTATAGGTGTTATGTTGGATAGTTAAATATATATGTTTAGTTATTTGCTTTTTCTGTTAATTAATTTGATACTGTTAAAGCATTATTTGGTCTCTTTTGATCCAAACGCTCTTCCCACAGCTTCTATCTTTTAAATCTACTGTGATCTTTAACTACCTATTGCTAATACAATTACATTATTTTACAATTCTTCCTGGCCGTCAACTTTTAAATCAGATTGTTGTTCTTACAGATATATTCTTTTTTCACCATTGAACTATATTTAACAATTTTTATGTGTGTTTCTTTATTAAGGTTAGTTAAATGCAAGCACTTGAAAAAGTCACCAGAAGAATCAACAATCTCTTTTTTATTATAACGATTAAAGTGAATTGTATATCTGATATCTAAAATTGGAGATATTCTTGAAGAGTCATCATTTAGAAATCACTATATAGGTTTATCAATAAGCAGAGTCAAACATTGATTACAAGTCATAGTATTCGAGAAATAGAAGGCTTGATGTTGCGTATATTAATCTTTACTAACAACCAGTATTATTTTGTATTATTTTGTTTACATTTCTTATGCACACCAGCTATTTGAGGAAGAGTGACTGGTAGATAGTCAAGATTTATTTACGCTACTGAGTAGTAAAATATTTGTTCTGTCACCTTTGAAATTCTTCAACTACTATGTTAGTTTAGCTGTTTATGAAGAAATAATTCAAATATTTGTTTAGGTGAACTACATGTGTTTGCTTGTGCGCAAACTTTGCCATTACTTTTTAAATACAATATAGTACCTTGACAAGTTAGAAGCTTTAACATCCAGTAAAGCTCCATATATCTATAAGTAAGCCCTTTTCGGTTTGTGTTAGCTGTGCTTTATGGTTTTAGTCTTGAGTATTCAATATGTAATTTAAACCATTGGATACGTAAGAATGTGAAGATCATAAAAGCAAGTAGGCTGCTAAAAACTGAATTGTCAAACCATCCAAAATGTGGAAGTCAATTACTTCTAACAATTGCGTTTCAATGAGATCCGATAGGAGCTCGTCAAAGTGAACTTTTAGTGTGACACATGTGCTCGATATGGTTCATTATATTGTAATTTAGGACCTCCATATTTTAAGTTTGACATCATAGCAAATAGAATAAAAAGATTATAGATTGGCTTCAAGTTGAAAATTCTTTTTCTGTTTATGTAGTTAAATTCCACTTTTGGGACAACATTGTTAATGTTGTTGATGATGAAAAGTTGCTTGGGTTATTTGGATTTATTTGTTGGCTATATAGATTTAGGTTGCACGATTTTCTTTCCGTTGAATTTTCTATTAAATTTATAATTTGCTTGGTTACTTAGTTAGAAGGATATGGACATATAAAATATATGTGATATGTATTTTAGGTGCCAACTTCTGCTGTTTGTGGGATAAAAGAACAACTCTATCTGTGTTTCCTCATCAACACTAACGGGTAAGTCATTTTATATTGCAAATAAGCTTTTTTGCTGGACCTGATTAATAGTATTCTAAGTTGTATCTCTGCTATATCTATCGTTGGCTGCTTACTTTTGTGTCTTTACTGTTGTTTTGTCTATTATTTTGATGTGCATTTCGAACTATAATTGAGTTAGTAAATATGAAACTTATAACCAAACTTGCAGCCTAAAAGCTACAGTTTACGAACTATAACTTTCGAATAAAAATTTTCATACTCATCAAGAGAAAGAATCATACAGATATGGAACGCGATAAAATGAAAGAACGGATGCACTTGAACGAAAAGGCCAGACTATTAATATTGCAGCCGCAAAAAAGAAAATGGTCACAACATCAGGATGCTCCATAGGGCTCTAACGACGTAAATCCTGTTCAGATGGCAGCTACATCTCACACAAGAACAAATAACGAGAAACAAAAAATTGTAGCTCCAACTGATTGCCCTCCTATTTTGAGATCAGGTTAGAACTATTATACATTTTTGGTTTTCGCTTTAAAAGGTAGAGTATACGTCCTAGATTTTTTCAGCGGTACTTTCTAATATTTATATATTTTATTTATAGAAACTACCGAGCAACATGTTCGGTCCATAATAAATCTATATGATAAGGATAGTCATATGCAGCGTCCATTCTCTGTTTTTGAGAAAGGCAAGTTCAACTGTTAGTGTTTTATTTTATTTAGCATAAAGTATATTTATTAGAATGTTAGTGTAACAAAATGTCCTTTTTTTGGGTTAAAATCTAGGTTCCACATCGCGTCCCTCTAATGAACAATATAGTATACCATCTGAACCTATTAGACCTAAAGGTTAGTATAAATCTTCTTAAAAGATTTTACTATTTTCCTCTTTTACAGTTCGACTCTAATGCGTTATTTTCTAAAATCACAGGTGCTACATATGAAAATAGATGTGTTCCACATATTAGCGAATGTCGCTCTGCCTATATTCCCCTAAAAAGGGTTCCAAGATGCGAGTTTTGTCATGCAGTTAGGCTTGAATATGAAACTGTCGGATTTTGCTGTAGTAATGGGTCGGTGAAACTTATTTCACATCGGATGCCTACTGAATTACGAGAACTATATTTTGGAAATACAAATGAATGTGACCATTTTCGGACATACATTAGAACATATAATAACATGTTTGCTTTCACATCACTTGGTGTAAATTATGACAAAGATTTAGCAAAAACGAATCATGGTATTTACACGTTTAGGGTTCAGGGACAAATGTATCACTTCATAAATAATCTTTGTCCTATAGAAACAACAGCTAAAAATTTGCAACTTTACTTTTATGATGACGATGTTGAGGTTACTAACAGAATGATGTGTTCTAATAAACTTAATGAATCAATTATTAGAAAATTAATTGACATATTGAAGGTCAATCCGTATACTATATTCCTTAAAACACTTATGGAGATTCCAAATATAGAGAACTTTTATATCGCTTTAAAATGTGATTCAGGTTTAGACCAGCGTGTATATAATTTGCCTACATCTTCTGAAATAGCTGCTTTATGGATTGACCAAGTTGACAATAATATTAATCAGAAACCTCATATTCGAATTTACACACATGGTTGTACATCTCAATTAGTGAATTACTATTATGGATGTTATGATGCTCTACAATACCCACTGATGTTTCCCTATGGACAAAATGGATGGCACTGTGGTATAAAAAAATTAGGAGACTTTAATAAAACTAGAAGTGATATCCATGCTCACACTGATCAATTACCGAGTATTAAAAATATATGTACCATCGATGGATATCTGGACATTGAAAATCAGATTTTGCAGAAAGGTAAAAAAAAAAGGGACACTGTTTCTGTTCGTGAATATTATTGTTATAAACTCCAGATGAGAAATGATGACGAAGATGAAATTTTACATACAGGTAGAATATTTCAACAATATTCAGTAGATGAATATATAAAAGTTGAAACACAAAGATTAGATTTTGTTTCATTCAACCAAGATTTGTTTAGAGCTAATGTGATACAAGGCCTTCTTGATTTTCTAAGACTTGGTGAAAAAGATGTTTCATCTATTGGAAGACAAAAATTCTTGCCTGCATCTTTTATAGGTGGACCACGAGATATGCGACAACGTTATATGGATGCTATAGCATTGGTACAACATTTTGGAAAACCAGATTTATTTGTAACAATGACATGTAATCCATCTTGGATAGAAATAGAGGAGCTTTTGGCGTCGACTGATGAGGCGCAAAATAGACCTAACTTAATTAGTCGAGTGTTTAGACCCAAAGTAGAAGAATTTAAAACTGATATATTAAAACGACATATATTCGAAAAAGTTGCTGCGTTTATGTATACAGTAGAATTTCAAAAACGTGGATTACCACATGCTCATTTTCTCATTATATTAACTAATGAATACAAGTTGTTAACACCCGAAGCTTACGAATTACGATACTGTGATTTGTGCTGAATTACCTGATGAAGTTAAAGAGCAAGATTTACATAGTCTTGTATGTAAACATATGATGCATGGTCCTTGTGGTGACCTAAATCCGACAAACTCATGTATGAAAAAGATGGGTCAATGTAAATTTAATTATCCAAAGAAATTTGCTGAAGAAACATCAAAAGGAAAAGATACGTACCCAATCTATAGAAGACGATATACAGGAAAGATGGTAAAGGTAAGGCGAAAACTATTAGACAATTCTTGGGTTGTTCTATGTAATCCGTATTTGCTTGGAAAATACAACTGTCATATGAATGTAGAAGTTTGCTCAGGCATTAAAGTTGTTAAATATTTGTACAAATATATTTGTAAAGGGCACGATAAGATTGCTTTCGCTGTAAATAAAAATGACCCGAATATAGAGGTGGATGAAATCAAAGAATATCGATCTGCAAGGTGGGTATCACCGCCGGAAGCTACATGGCGTTTATATGGATTTCCTATTAGTGAGATAAACCCAACTGTTTATCAACTTCCGCTACATCTTAAAGGACAACAATTAGTAACTTTTAAAAGCAATACTGATATAAATGCGATTCTTAACAATCCAATGATTAAAAGAACAATGTTAACGGAGTTCTTTGAGATGAATTCAACGAATCAGCACGCAATAGCGTTGCATCTATTATATATAGAATTTCCTCAACATTTTGTATGGTCTGTAAAAGACAAATATTGGTCACGTCGCAAACAACGTTTTGCTATCGGACGTGTTGTGACATGCCATCCTACAGAAGGAGAACGATATTATCTAAGGCTATTATAGATGAATGTTAGAGGTCCAAAATCTTATGCAGATCTTCAGACAGTAAATGGAGAATATTGTGCTTCTTTTAGAGAATCAGCCGAGAAACGAGGATTGCTACGTAGTGACAACAACCTTGATGAATGTATGTGTGAGGCTATAGCTTATCAAATGCCGTATAGTTTGAGACAATTATTTGCCGTACTATTAGTATACTGTGAGCCTACTAATCCAAGACAATTATGGGAGAAGTTTGAGAACTCTATGTCTGAAGATTATAAAATCTTACCCAATATGAGAGTAACTGATATTCGATATAAAGTGTTAAATCATATCAACGATATATTGCACTCTATGGCACACGATGTTAATGAGTACAATCTTATTCCCGAGAGAATTAGACCATCTTCAGAAGCTAGAGAAATGAAAGAAGTTCACTTTGAAAGAACTATTAATGTTACTCAGGAAGAGCTACTGTTACATAGAAAACTTAATAGAGAGCAACGAAAAGCATATGATATAATTATTGATAGAATATTTTCAAATAAATCGGGAGCCTTTTTTGTGGATGGTCCAGGAGGAACTGGAAAGACTTTTCTATATCGCGCATTGTTAGCAACCGTGCGTAGTAAAGCTTATATTGCTCTTGCAACAGCAACTTCTGCTGTTGCAGCATCGCTTCTCCCTGGAGGACGCACTGCACATTCTCGCTTCAAAATTCCTATAGATATTGATGAAAATTATAGTTGCAATATCAGCAAACAAAGTGCACTGGCACAACTTATACGAGATGCAAAATTGATTGTTTGGGATGAAGTGTCAATGGCAAAAAAAAAATGGTTGAAACTTTTGATTTACTATTAAAAGATCTAATGGGTACCAAAATTCTCTTCGGGGGAAAAGTAGTCGTGTTTGAAGGTGATTTTAGACAAACACTTCCGGTAGTACGAAACGGAAAAAGAGAAGATTTTATTAGCGAGAGTTTATTATATTCTCACATATGGACAAAGTTAGAAAAATTGAGATTATCCGAAAATATGCGCGCCAAAACAGATCCAGGCTTCTGCAATTATCTCATGAGAGTTGGAAATGGTGAAGAAAAGGTAAATGTTGACAAAAAAAATTGAAATTCCAATTCCTCTACTAATCCCTTTTACAACTGAGAAGGAATCTTTAGATAGTTTATTTGACATGACTTATCCAAATATAGGCACGCTATCTGCTGATGCAAACAATCAAAACTCTCGTGTTATTCTAACAACCAAAAATGATTTTGTAAATTAAATAAATGAAATGCTTATAGCTAGATTTCCTAATGCGACAAAAACATTTATTGCTATAGACGAAACTGTTGAACCTAATGACCAAAGCCAATTTGAGGACTTTTTGCATACACTAAATCCTACTGGTTTACCCCCTTACAAGTTGATTTTAAAACAAAATTGTCCGATTATACTATTACGTAATTTAAATCCTTGCGAAGGATTATGTAATGGAACACGGTTGATCTGTTGTGATTTCAAAACACACGTTATTAGTGCTAAAATTGTTAGTGGAGACTTCAAGAATAAACATGTATTTATTCCTAGAATACCTCTATTGTCGTCCAACGATGAAAAATCGGTAGTTCCATTCAAGAGAACACAATTTCCTGTGCGATTATGTTTTGCTATGACTATAAATAAGGCACAGGGTCAAACACTAGATTTTGCTGGAATTTATTTGCGTGAACCTGTTTTTTCGTACGGCCAATTATATGTTGCATTATCTAGAGCAAAAAGTTCTAAGTGTGTGAAAGTGTTAATCCGACCGCCAACATTGACAAAACACGACGACCATTCCACACACAACATTGTCTATGATGAAATAATTAAAAAAGCATTCTCATGAGTTATGTAGTAGCAGGTTTTTTTTTTTTTTGGTACTTCTGCAGTAGCTTATGATTTGCTAACTGAGTAGATTGTTTCATTATTTAGTTACAAGCTTTAAAGGTTCTGCTATACTTTGTATTAGTCTTTATTATTTACCCCGTTGTATTCTTCAGATTGATTAGAGAAATGCCTGTAACTGCTCAATATAGTAAAAACTATAATGAGGGTGTAATTTTAGAATGCTTTATCTTAGTTGTGTTTTAGGGTGTGTTAATTTTAGCGAGAAAAAGTTAAATTAAGGAAGAAAAAGAAAAAGGAAAAACGACAAGAACCAACCTGTAAAAAGATACGAAAAGAAATGGCAATAGAGCTTGAAATAATAGAGCTTAGATTGGGACTTCCAGGAGAAAAATGTAGCTCATTAGAGCTGAAGAATGAGAAGAAAAGGCTGTTTTCTGAAATTGAAAGTGGCCACCAATTTGTTCTCATAGGAGAAAGAATAGTTCAAATGGTCATGAAGCATTGAAAATGTATGTCAAAGTTAGTATGGATGATGCCCCTTTTCTTAGAAAAGTTGTTTTAAGCAATCACAAGGATTACTCTGAATTTGTTATGGTTCTTGAAAAGCTCTTCGGTTTCTATGGTATTGGTATGTTGGATTTACCTAACCTGTTCTTAGTCCTAACCAGCTGCTGCAGTGGTATTTGAGGTACTTCGATTTATTTTTCTCTTATAATTCTTTATACACTTTGAATAGAAATCTGAAAAGGTTGATTTAATCATCAAAATATCATCGGTCTTTTTGACATATCCCTAACTTCTCCTATAGTTATCCTCATATGCATCTTGTAGAACTTTGTTTTTTCCGAAGAGATTAGTTCGCTCCTCTCTCTAAAATCAGTGTATACTTGAAATTACTCAGTTCACTTTTTCTTTGCTCTGAATTTGTTTCTACTGTCCAACCCTTATGCTTCAGATTATCAACTTTGGTTTACCTTGTGGCCTTCTCTCTTTATGTCATCGTTCCTTAGAGCAGGTTATTTTTTACAATAAACAGATGTTCTTTTCTTTTTCCAATTTGCTTGGTGTGTCTATTAAAATCCTTCAAATTTTATAGTGGTTTCTGTACTTGGACGTAACATTCATATTAATTCGATATATGGGAGTTATAATAGTTATTTATATTTATTTGTTTCCCATAACAAGTTAAGATTTATATTAATTCAAAAGTTATTTTGATAAATAAAACATGAAATTTTAATATTTAACTGAATTTGTAGATTTGAACATCTTGGAATGTTCCAACTGAGATCATTGTACCAAATGGGAATGGAGTACGAAGAAGTATATCAGCTTTCATTCAAGAAAGTTTCGAACTTATTTATCGTTCATTAATTTATAGAAATACATACGACACTAGAGGATTACTGATATTGGTTATACTTGAGATTTGTTCATACTCGAGCATTTTGTGAGGCAATTCTCCTGTTCTATATGTATCCCTTTTATTATATTACTACTACAAGTTTGAGAAGACAGGTTGTAGTATATATTCTCATGTATGTATAGATTTTGATGGTACTTTATTTCCATATTACACGACGTCTTTAGACAGTAAAGGCATATGGAATACAGCTCTCCGGTTTAGGGACATTTGATAACAATTACTATTGTTTTCCTGCTGTAGCTTTTACCATTCATTTCATAGCTTTAACTGTTGGATTTTTCCTTTTCTTATCGTTTGAAATATCAATAAAGCTCTGCTCCAAAATAGCATCAACCTTCAGCCTTAATTCATTTGCAAGTGATTAATTATAAATATAGCTAGATTGTAATGTATACAGAGCTCCGCTATAGCTCCACTCACAAGAATGTTCAGCTGTGTTGTACAATTGGAAGAAACACTTCTATACATTGTTCTCTCAACTGCTGTATAATTCCTTGAATTTTTTTTCTGCAGGTCATACTCAGAAAATGGAAGATCAACTTCCCATCAGTGCAATCACACCAGCAACAATGAACTGGACGTGCAAAATTATAGTCGTTGACAAGCTTCGGCCAAAAACAAGTAGAGACCAGAAAGTGAAATTTCAAACAATTATCGTGCAGGATGAAAATGTAAGTTCATAGTAATTGTCATTCTTAAGTAGTAGTAATTATTTTCTATATCATTTGACTTAAAATTTGCAGGAAGAACAAATCTGCATCATACTATATGGCGCCAACATCTAAAAATATCGAAAAAGGTTTAAGTTATTCCACACGTACCTCATCTCCACAGCGAAGGTAAGAGACCCATCCATTTATGCAATACAGCTGAACAAATTCGAATGGCTGGTAGATGCCTTTACTATCATCGAAGCCGTTCTGGAGGATACTGAAAATGAGAATGAATTGCCCCATCCTACCAAACTGAGCCCGGTTTCAATTCTCGATTTTGAAGAACGAACTCCGGGTGTTGAAATTGGTGAATCAAAATTATAATTTACTGTTACATTTTTACTTTGTCAAAAGTTACATAATACTCTTACCAAATTAGCGAATGTTTTTTTTAACTCATGTCCACATGTTTTATCAAAGGTGACCTACTAGCAGTTGTTGCAAACATCGGTACATTGAAATATATCAGCGACGATAAAAGACGCCAGGATCTTATTGTTATAGATAAGGCATAAGTGACATAGTAACTTTGAGTCTATTCTTATGTGGCTTTTTGCTACTGCTGGTCCTCTCTACTTGAATTATATAGTATGTGTTTGGTGAAATCCGATGATAATGAACTTTGTGATAATCAGTGAAGGTTCCAGTGTGTTTATAAGTGATTTTTGTATGAGGGACTGAGTTTTTATTTCTGTATTTGGAACGAAAGATGTGGTAAATGCCTTGTGAGTTGGTGCAAATTAATGGTTGTGGAGAAGCTAGCAGTGGTGAGTAGTTTTACAAACTCTCTGTTTGCTTTGGCTCTTCTTTAATTTTTTTGTTTTCTTTTGTGCTGTTGTATGCTTTTCTTTTTATTTCATCTAATTTTTTTTGGTCTAAAATGTTAAAACTAGGATAACCTACTAAGGCTTTTTGGTTCGCACTAAATATTCACTGAATAAGTTGAACGGAAACCTATTTATTCACTACACAGCTTCAAATAATAGCATTTCATTTTCTTCCCATGTTTGTCTTTTATAGCTGTATAAACTCAAACTTTGACATTTCCTTTCATAAGCAAAATTTTTTCATGAAGTGATACTTTCTGCTATAGGAGAAAGCCTGTGTTCTTCACTATCTGGGCAGACCTCACTGATTACGAAGGGAAAGACTTATTGCAGAAAGTGCATGAATATCAAGAACATCCCGTCATTGTCGCCAAACGAATATCTGTTTCTCACTACAGAGGTATGATCTACATATTTATTTTTCAACAAGCAAAAATAAAAGTTGAGATTTCTTCACTAATAAATACGATTCACAGGCTGTCGATTCGCAACGAGGTTCAATTCAACAATCTCAATCGATCCTCCACATCCTCAGGCAAAAGAGTTAATGAACTGGTATCATTCAGACTTTATTCAAATGAATTTTACTATACTTATTTCTTCAGTATGTTGTGCAACACGATGCGACGGTCCCAATTCAAATGGATGTGAGCTTCTTCACAGAATATCGCCAACTACTCACATTATTCTTTCAGTTCATATTTTTGCTTTCTATATACAACTTCTGTTCCTATTAGAAGCCTGTAAAAGTTAAAGGTAACATAATAATCAATTTTTGTTAGCATTAAGCAATAATGATGTTGAAAATCTGTGAATTGTAGCTATATAATTTTTGTGTCTCTTTGATTATAGATTTCTCGCTCATGCCCTGAAATCATGTCTCTGTGTCTTCGATGCTTTTGTTTGGTGCTTCGCTGCTTCAGCGATTTCTTCCATGTGTATTCCTCATAACCTCTATGACGCTATTGTTTTTAGTTTGTACCATTTAGAAATTTCTTCCAGATATACTGTCCTCTACCATGCTCCTAATCTGAATATTTCTAACCACTAGAACATTACTTCAGAGTATTTATAGTTTAAAGCTCTTGGTTAGCTAAAGTTCAGCCTATGGAGCTTGATTATCATTAGAACATATGTTTGTCAATCAAATAGCTACCATATGGAGTATGACAACATTTCTAAATTGAAACTGTGGTACTTACAATAACAAATAATCAGTATTGTTTCTAGCAAATAAACAGCAGCATGTGTAGGCACTACTAAATAGTAATAGGTGTTGATTTAGTTGTGGGTTCACCGGCACTTCCCTGGACCTGTGTGAGCGCGGAATACTTTTGCCCACGGGGCTGCCCTTTATGTGTTGTTGAAATGATAATCGTTCAACCCCATTTATTAGTTGTTGAGTTATAGAGAAAGAAACTTAACAAAGCTGCCAAAAGTTTCTCTATTTGCTGGAAGTATTTGAAATTTGATCTTGTAGTACTTTTTAATAAAACTGGGTCCATGGATTCATGATGTGTTCAGCTGAATTCATTTCGTACATGACTGAACCAGTGGAATAAAAACTGTTTTTTTCCCATGATAAAGTTGAGATTCAAACTACAACTATTGGTGATTGTCTTGTTAGTGATGTTCTTCTTTTATTTTGTTATACCATGAAGAGTTGCAAATATTACAAGAAGAGGTCAGAGAAGCATTGTAAGTTCCTACAACTTTAGAGCAATGTGCTAGAGTCTCGAAAGAAATGTAGATGACTGAAAAGCTGCCCTGAACACACCTCTAGTTATCTCATTAAATATGTACATTTTTCTTCTTCCTCTTGTGTAAATTCGCTCAACTGTCACATTATATGAAAGGTGGAAAGGTATACAGGATCAGCAGGTTGGAAGTTGAAGTTTTTTTGGTCCTTTTATTGAATTGGGTCTACTGTTATACAGTTCCTACAAGGTTCAAGCAGTACAAATATATTAATTTGATGGAAATGAAGTATACAATAAAGGTTCTTCTACAATATGTAATGCCTGGACTTATAATATACTGCACAGGCAACATACTATCTACTATATAATTAGCTGAGCTGGGCTAGGAATTATGCGTTTTTAGTGTAAGTCGACTCCATAGTTCATGATACAGGATAAGTGGGGAGTATATGAGCCTTTTCCTTAAATATTTTTCTTTTAACGTATGTGTTCCTTCCATGTGAAACTTGCAATTATATTTTGAAATGTCACATAGTATAAAATTCTATTGTTACACCTTGCATTCTGTTGTAGCTTCCATGTCCTCACTTCTTACTGTTTATTGAACCAAACAGATAATATATCGCCAAAATTGTAAGTGCTCCCTTTCATCCATCCTCATTCAATAGGATGATTGGCAGAACTGTAAAGGAATTTTAATTTGAACTGACACAAGGAAAGTAAAATATTCATAGCCAGAGATAACAGTCAGAGCAAAGATATATTATCGGTAAAAGGTGAACTAGATTATACCCATTGCTGTGACTTCAATCTGAAATGGTGGAGGGAATCATGGCTTTTTAATTTTACTAAGCTTATTTATACAAGTAGAAGATTTACACATTCTGATTATGCATGGTTCTTAGTACAATCTGGTATAATGGTGAGTTAACCGAAAGGCCCTTCATAAAACGTTTTCTTCCTATCATTTTTCTTCTTTTTGTTTGTTTACTGAAAATTTTATCTAATTAAGTAAAGTAATATCCAAGTACCTTATAGCCTTATACCCCAATGGGAGTACGTGTCATATCCAGTCCTATATTTCCAAAGAGCTGGATGCTTAATTTTCATTAGTATAATGTTGTACCTTCAAGAGGTTGTCGGATAATCACGTTGTCTTTGTCATGCTGTATTGAAGGGCAAAGGAAAACGAGCAGCTTCTAATTACATACATTTTGAAAAGCTCGTCAGATTCACCTACAGAGCTGAATCTTGCACCTTTTGAAGACGAAATAGTGTCCACTTCAACCATTCCTGTCGCCTCTTCTATGAGTTCATTAATATATACTACACTTATATGTCATAGTTGTAACCACGAAAATTTCTCACATGAAATGTGTTTCACAGGAACAAACTTTTTTTCTCGAGGGAGAAATGTCATTAACAAATGATTTACAGACCTTTTATGTCCTTCTGTGCTATGGATATAAACATATGGTACGACATAGGCAACAAAAGGAGGTCACATGCATCAACTGTGAGCAACGAAAAATGTTGATCCCAAGGTAATGACGACCCCTATGATTAACACATGTTATACATTTGAAAGTAAATAGTGAAAAAAATTTACAACATTGCAGCTGTGAATTCGAAGTTGAAATAACAGATGGCAGTGGTACAGTCTCAACAATCATCTCAGAAAAGTTGGTTGAAAGTATACTTGCAATGACAGCAGCCGAAGTATATGAAACCACCGTTGTCAAGGTACGCATGCTTTTATTTGTTTTAACTTAGTTCGCCTTATTGCCTAATATTATCTTTGAAACGTAAACCTTACCTGCTCTATCATCTTTTCAAATTTCTTTCCCAGCGCAAATTGCTGCCGGTCCAACATATCACAGAACAGTTGGCGAACAAAACGTTCAAAATTCATTTGCAAAATTCACAGTCTAGGTCACCAGATAAAGAGGTTGGTACATTGGTTGTTTTATCCTATACCCGAACACACACGATGTTCGACTCTCCAGAAAGTTCGGCAACTATGACCATTGACGAGGGAACTAAGAGAAACATAGAATGTGTTACCTCTGTAGAAGAAGACCATAGTTCATCAGCTAAGAGACAAAAAGTTCAACCAACAACTCCAAGAAAGAAATAGTGAAGGTTAGAAATACAAAACTACATCTTGGTTTGTTTATTCTTTGTTTTTCTCTCAACAGCACTATAAATCATAACATTTTAACATTCAGCTTTCTAAAAATCCTTTTCATATTTGTAGAACTAGCTGAAGATGGACAACTTGAATACAATGAAGCGCACTTGAATAGTGTGGCGCATACATATATAATTTTTGTTAGCTACCAAAGCTGTTTGCATAGAAATCCTAATGCAGGTGGTAGCTATGTTTCACATTTTGTGTAAATAACTCTGCCTGTATATGTTGGTAAATGACACTAGATATCCTTTTGGATGTGCAGAAACTGCTTCGACAATAGTCTGTTCTTTTATGCTCTGCCTGTATATATTAGTAAATGACACTAGATATCCTTTTGGATGTGCAGAAACTGTTTCGACAGTACTCTGTTCTTTTATGTGCAAATATTTACAGGTTAGTGAATGTTTAAATCCGGCCACAGGTTGATGAAACTAACATTTGACTGCATGATCAGATACATCCATACCCAATTCCACTCAACCCCCAAGCTCTCTAAGTTGAACCACAAGCTTCTATAACCAAACTACGTTCCACAAATATTGCATAACTGATAACAAGAAGTATCATTTTCAGATTGGGCCCGTGCTCAGCACGGGCACCCCACACTAGTATTAATAGACATACCACTTACACAAAAATTATTCCATAAACTATAGGCAGTATTGTTGTTTTATTGGTTGATTATAGTTTGATTTGAAAGTGTTCATCGGGAACTGCATAATCCATTAATGCCTTCTTTAATTTCCACCGTGCGCCCCCCACCTTCTTCTCATTATAAATAACTCCACATAACTCAACAAATTTCACCAAAATTCCTTTGTAAAACTACAATGTTTCAAAAAAAAAAAAAAAAAAAAAAAACATATCTTTCCTAAAGCTTCCTAACTACTTTCAATGGCTTATCCTTTCCAGGATACCCTCTTCATAAATGTGGTGTCGGACCAACCCACCCGCCTCATCAACGAGAACCTGGTTCATCAAGAGATGAACATCCGATGTATTGCTCAGATTCTGAGGGCTTTGGTCAGGTGTACCAGACTCAACCATACTTAGTTCATTATGCCATCCCTCCCTTATTTTCCATGCTCTTTATTATGTAATTTATAAAAGAGCTTTCTAAAGCTTTTAATTTTGGTGTATATAATGAAATTTTTGCTTTATATGAGTGTTTGTCTCTGCAATTTCTTTTTTTATGTCTCTGAAACTACTCTTGATAAAATATTTTTCTAAAGTAAAATCCACCTTTAAATGACAGTAGTAAACAACAGTTAGTGTAGACAAATCAATCAAAAATCTAGTCGATAAGAGTATACAAAAAACCTTTGTTATATGAGTGTTTGCCTCTGCAAATTATTGTTTAGAGTATATCAATAGATAATATATTTAAAATATTATTAAATAAAACTAAGTTTTCTAAATTCATAATCCCCATTGTAAATTAAAATAACTTTAGACTAACTACATGTGGTGTCCTGTTTGTTGTAGACTTACCAAGAATGCCTAGAGGTAGCCAAGCAAAACTTATCCAGTTACATTTCCTTTCTCAATGTAGTTGTTATAATGCTTGACCATGTCAAGCTTGTTCTTCTAATAACTAATAATCAGCTAGAAGCACTCCTTACCCCATAGGTATCCGGAGAGGAACTTCAGATAATCAACTGTTAAATTAAAGTCTACTCCTTCTCAATGGTTTTTTAGGTTTCACTTGCCACCAATATAGTATAGAGAAATCACAAAGCAAGAACTTCAACTTTTCCATTTAGTCAAATTTTCTACTGGTTTCAATAACTTCATGAGCCTCTCTAATGTTACTTTAATGGTTTGGTTGGTATAGCCCTTTATAGAGACTTTATTCTAGAGTTCCCAACCTTTCTTCAACACCTTCTTCGTTTTAGTATCATTTGGTTTTCCTCACAATTCAAACCCATCATAAGACAAAATTCTCTAAACCCAAAACAAACAGGTTTTTCATCAACCAAGAACTAAACCTCGCACCACTTTTTATCTTTAATTCTATACAGAAGCAAGGAGTGGACCATCTGTTCACTGAATTGCCAATACGGGGACAATGCAAGCAATTGACCAAACACACACTTCATAAAATGCTTTCGTAGTCTCAATTCAACAATTTCTTGAATTTATAGAACTTATTTATACTAGATCGAATAGATATCTTTGATTGGGAAGATTCTAATTCAACAAGCCAAGTTCTAAAGTCGTACCTTTGTATGTGAATTTTCTTGAAGCATTTGCGAATGGATAAACGATCCAGCATCTCTCAGGCTCTTAGTCTTCATCCTTTTCTTCACTATCTTCTGCACTATTTTCTTTTTCACTATTCTTCTTCACCTTCAGCAATTTTTTCATCATCTTCAATACTTTCCTTAGCTTTTCCTACTTTGGAAAGTTCACCCGGTTGATAAGAATTGATTTCAGTAAATATATTTCTACGAGATCTCTCTTCAGTTAGGGATTCAACTTGTATATCTCAATTATTCAGATTGATCTGATGCTTGAGCATTTAGCTTTCATTAACTTGCTTAAACTTTTGTCTTTAAATTTTAAAGTGACAAATCAATATGGAAAAATGATGTGTTTTTGCTTGGCTTCATGTATCTATGCCAATTGGGAAGGAAAGAAGCCAAAAGGAGCAAATTATCCAAGGAAAGAGAGGACATTTCAAGAAGCTGCAGAAACAAGGAAAGTGCGGCCGCCCATGGCAAGGGCGAATTCCCTTTACCTATGTGATGAATCACGCTAAGACAAGGGGCTGTCCTTAGGGTTGCCTAAAGGGCTCCAACCGAATGGAAAGAGCTTCACAACAATAAAAGAGAAGGGCTGCTACCTGTCCAAAGGGCCGGCACCCAATCAGCTATCCTGGAAATTATTTAAGGAAAAGGGCGGACTACCATGAATCTAGGCCTCAGCTATTTGATGAAAGAGGATGAGAGGGCGGCCACAAATCCAAAGGGCGGACCGCCCAATTCAGAACTTTCCAGAAAGTCCTCGACTATTTCAAAAAGGCCTGAGTCCTTTCTCCTGTATCCGAATCCAGGTCTGAAGCAATTGCCAAAAAGGCCCAGCTTTTCGAAAAGAGCCCTAACCCAACCTGCAAAATGGCATTTTGTAATTAGTTTTCTAGAAATTTCATTCTATCGTTCACGTAACTTTTACTTGGAGAGCAAGCTAAGAAGAAAAACACTACTTTTTGGGCAAGCTTTCCTTTATTGTGGAGGAATCATTCATACTTTATTAGATTATTATTTCTATTTCATTTTCAATGCAATAACAATTGCATAAAAGTCTTAATTTATTCCAAAGAATGAGTATATAAATTCATATATACCATTCTAATCAAAACCTAATATAATAATCGAATGAGTCTACTTTAGTAAGCCTTAAATCAATTGGAAATACCTTATTTCACTATTTTCGTTCTTAACACTATAATTTGAGATGTACAACTCAAGTTTAGTCCTATAGTACTAGATTTATATCGAGAGGATACTTCTAGGAATGGGCAAAGCAGTGACGGAGTAGCGGGGGTAGGTGTTGTTTCATTTACTCCGGGTTAACGGGTTGAACACTAAAAATAGGATATCGCACTTGGGACTAGTCTCTTGTAATTCAAGAAAAAACTCTTTGCACCGAGAAGGAAAGAGTTGTTAGTCTTATTTATCATCGAGAGGGGTGAATCAAGTGCATTTGAGCGAGGTCCATTGGGCGACCCAACTTGAGATAAAGCTTAGCTAGTACCTACTCAGTTAAAGGACTAGGTGGAGATTAGGATTCTAGTTCTTTTGAATTATATATATATATATATATACACACACACACGCGCGCGCGCGCGCGCTTTAGTCATTATGCTTTCAACAATTGTTAACTTTAGATTATTCAATCTCTATTCTAGGATTCATACAACTATTTCAAGCAAACTACATTGCTTAACTAACTAGTTGTCAACAAGCAAGTTCCTTGAGTTCGATCTAGTTCTCACGATTGTGACCCTATACTTATACCATGTCATAATTTGGCACCGTTGCCAGGAAACTTTGGCTTGACCATTTATTTTAATTAGTTTAGTTTCTTGTCTTAGTTTGTTAATCCTTATTCCTTTCACTTTTGGTTTTTTTGTCTTGGAAATTGTAGGTGTTTGATGAAATGCCACAAAGAGTTCAAGTTCAAAATATGGAAGGGAACCCACCACCACCCCCTCGACCACCTCCTCCACCTCCACCTCCACCTCCACCTCCTAATGATGGTGTGGAGGATCTTGTTATGAATGTCGAGGATAATGTTGAGATACTTGACCCACTGGGGGATCAAGTTGATGGAGCTCATAATGTTAGGCCTTAATAGGATAAACTCTTGTGTCTATGGTTGAGCCGATTTACTTGTCTTTACTTGCTCCTCCTTAACATACAAATACTTGGTATTAGAGCCAAACCATCCATCTTCGGAGGGAGGAACAGTTTAGTAAAAATATATCTGAGTCGTTTCTGTCGTCCTCTATCTTTACCAACACCCTCGCAAAAGTAAATATGTCTTCTAGTCTTCCCAAAACTGTGTCTAGTAAATATGATTGTATTTATGAAGTAGATATATTAACAGATGAAAATAAGGTGTCTTTAGCCGAACTACTTCTTATAAATTCCTACTCTGCTTTCGCCAAAAAGACATGCTCTCCATGGTCACAAATTCATTCCTTAGTCCAACAAAAATGAAAAGGTATAAAAGAATATATTGTTGCCTCAAAACTTGATCATCATCATATACTTGCTACTCAAGAGGAACAATTCATAACTCTCTAGATCCCAAATAATTTTACCAGACAATGGAAAAATCATGGTTTTACTCATATCCACTTTGGTGCCATACGAATTGCCCTGACATATCATGGAAGAAAAGGCCAACCTATTTTGCTCGCCGTTCTCTTCTCAATACAAAATATTATGAGTACCAACACGCAAACCTGGGAACTGCAGAAGTTACGTTAAATGCCGAACAGTCTTTGTCACCATATTCCCAAATTTAAATACCTATATGACCCATACATGATAGAAGCCTTAAGAATCTAAACTCAATCTAAGGAGCCCCTCAAGCCAGAGATGGTATTCAAGCCACTCTTCACTTTAAAATGGCTTGGCGTGTTCCAAATCATGACATGGATCTCTCCCTTCTAGGAGGAGAGAACGTTTTGCTCTTAAATATTGATGCCACCAAAGGAACCATCATGTGCACCCAAATTCCAAGACAAATACCCCGTAATGAACTAGTGAAAATCCTTCATCATTCCTAGACGCAAATTATGAAAAATTGAAAGAACTCACTGAACCACTTCAATCTAGTAAACCAACCTTCGCCAAAAGAAATGACAAAATTGTATCTATTAGTTTTGACCACACACCTCAAAAAACCCCCACAAAACAGCAATCTCATTCGAAATGATCCAACCAAAACATGAGCCTTACTTTTTGCACTATAATTTCCAACTGGGATTAGGAGTATATCATACATAACAAAATTGGATTCAATATTTTAACAAAGGACATAATGTTTGGTGGTTTAAGGATGATGTAGGAAATCAAACGCGGAAAGTAAAAGATAGGAACGAGACTTATCTCGATCATAAATCTCAAGTAGCAACGGAGAACTTGTTCCATTACACCCCGAGAGGAGGTCAAGAATACCTACGCTAGGCAACTACCCTCGAGCTAATGTGAGCACGCAAGTAGAATGGTCGGGCGGGATTGGAATTCATCTAGATCCGCTAGAGGAAGAACAAGTCCCAATTCAAGGTTTTTCATTCAATAAGAGTTCAACTCTTCAACACAAGTGTTTGTTTTTCATCAAAGGTAAGCTAATGAAAATAACAAGCAATCTAGCTATTTATAGGTGTTTTTAGACACCATATGAAAGGTCTAATATGCCCACACTTAGGCTTAGGAACATAGGACCACGTAGGGTCAAAATAGTCTTAACATAACTAGGAATCTCGTTCTTCAGCATTTCGGGCGGAGCGCCCGGCCAAATGATCAGTGGGGTGGCCTAGGCGGGGCGCCCAAAGTTGGGGCGGAGCGCCTCAGCCTAGGCTTCTTCAGGCGGAGCGCCTGGAATGCCAGGCGGGGCGCCCAAAGCACTGGGCTGCTCCTCTTGTGCTCTAATCACCCGGTACGGCCTCCAATCGCTTCCTTCTTCTAGGCCCTTCCTCACCAAGTGTAGGTGTACTCCTTGGATCTCCCTAGCTTGGCTCCGAGTGAAGGGTCTCGTGGTTTGCCCGGCATCATCCTCCCCTTTTTGAGAAGATTTCATCCTGGAAATTGAAGCGTTATCATCCACGACCTCTTCATCACCTACATCCATAGGAACCAAGTCACAAACATTGAAAGTATTAGACACTTGATACTCACTTGGTAAGTCGACCACATAGGCGTTGTTGTTTATCTTTGAGAGCACTTGGAATGGGCCATCTCCACGGGGTGCTAACTTCCCTTTCCTAAGGTTTGGAAACCTTTCTTTCCGGAAGTGCACCCACACATAGTCACCCTTCTTGAGTTCCACCTTCTTCCGTCCCTTGTTTTTCATGGAGGCTACCTTTGCATAAGCTTCCTCCAAGTTCTTCTTCGCTTTAGCATGTAGCTCCATCAAAGCCTTGGCTCTAGCTTTACCTTCAAAATTAACAACCATTTCCCTTGGCAAAGGGGTTAGATCAAGGGGTTAAAACCATACACACACTCGAATGGAGTCATACCAATCATCCGATGCACGGTTCGATTGTAGGCAAACTCCATAAGAGGTAGCTTATCTATCCAAGTCCCACCCTTACCTCGGGTCATGGCTCTAAGAAGAGCACCCAAGGTTCGGTTCACCACTTCGGTTTGCCCATCGGTTTGGGGGTGGTGGGACGTAGAAAACAAGAGTTTGGTGCCAAGGGCACCCCATAAACTCCTCCAAAAATGATTTAGGAACTTAGTGTCCCTATCACTCACTATGGTTTGAGGCACACCATGCAATTTCAAGACATTATCAATGAACAAGGTAGCAACATGTTGTGCATCATCACATTTTCGACATGGAATGAAATGAGACATTTTGGAGAACCTATCCACAACAACATAAATGCTATCATGGCCCCCCTCTATTCCTTGGTAAACCCATGACAAAGTCCATTGATATATCCAACCACGGACTAGTAGGTACGGGGAGTGGGGTATACAAACCATGGGGGTTCGACTTGGACTTAGAAACCTTGCACTCAAGACAAGAGTTGCAAAGTCTCTCAACATGGGTCCCCATTTTAGGCCAATGGAATTGTTCCCGAAGGATGGCCAAGGTTTTGTCCCTACCAAAGTGACCCATGAGTCCTCCACAATGTACCTCTTGCACAAGCAATTCCCTCCATGAGGACTTGGGTATGCACACTTTACCATTCTTAAAGATATATCCATTAACCCATTGGTATTTCTCAACTCTCTCCCCCTTTTCTAGAGCTTCATGGATGCTCTTGAGCTTCGGGTCATGAGCATACATCAATTTAATGCTCTCAAAACCCCTAAGCTTAGAGGTGAGAGTGGTGGCTAGAGCAAACTTTCTCGAAAGCGCATCCGTCACAACATTGTCTTTCCCTTTCTTGTATTGGATCACATAGGGAAAAGACTCAATGAATTCAACCCACTTGGCATGTCTCTTATTGAGCTTCTCTTGGCCTCTCAAATGCTTGAGTGACTCATGGTCACTCTTGATTACAAACTCACGAGGCCAAAGGTAGTGTTGCCAATGGGCAAGGGCTCTCATAAGGGCATACAACTCCTTGTCATACGTAGAGTAAATCAAGGAGGCCCCTTTCAACTTCTCACTAAAGTAGGCGATGGGTTTGCTATCTTGCATTAAAACACCACCAATTCCCACCCCCGAGGCATCACATTCAACCTCAAATGCCTTTCCGAAGTCGGGCAATTGCAATAGAGGGGCGGTACTCAACCTACTTTTCAACTCATGGAAGGCCTTCTCTTGAGGCTCTCCCCAAACAAATGGTTGGTCCTTCTTCACCAATTAGGTGAGTGGAGCGGCAATGGAGCTAAAGTCTTTCACAAATCATCTATAAAAGCTAGCAAGACCATGAAAGCTCCTCACTTGAGTCACGGTAGTAGAAGTAGGCCAATCACGTATGGCCTCTACCTTAGACTCATCCACCTCCACTCCTTGGGCACTCACAACAAACCCAAGGAAGACTACCTTCTCAACACCAAAGGCACACTTTTTAAAATTAGCATAGAGCTTTTCGGCTCTCAACTTTCAAGCACTTGCCTAAGGTGATCAACATGGTCGTCTATTGATTTGCTATAGATCAATATATCGTCAAAGTAGACGACCACAAACTTGTTGATGAATTGCTTTAGAACATAGTTCATTAGCCTCATAAAGGTGCTAGGTGCATTAGAGAGCCCAAAGGGCATCACCAACCATTCATAGAGACCAAACTTGGTCTTGAATGCGGTTTTCCATTCATCACCCGGTTTCATCAAGATTTGATGGTAGCCGGACCTAAGGTCAATTTTGCTAAACACACATGAACCACTCAATTCATCTAACATATCATCAAGTCGGGGAATGGGATGACGGTACTTTACCGTTATTTTGTTCACGGCCCGACAATCAACGCACATCCTCCAAGTGCCGTCCTTTTTGGGAACAGGGATCACGGGTACGGCACAAGGACTCAAGCTCTCCCTCACCAAGCCTTTAGTGAGCAATTCATCAACTTGCTTTTGCAATTCTCTTATATCCTCCAGATTGCTCCTATAGGCCGGCTTGTTTGGGATTTGAGATCCCGGGACAAAGTCTATTTGATGTTCAATACCCCTCAAAGGAGGTAGTCCATCCGGCATCTCATCCGGGAACATGTCCCCAAAATCCTTCAAGACATTCTCAAACACACTAGGCAAAGGGTTAGAAGAAAAATCACAATTAGAGTTAAGGATCATACCTTTGTGCACTAGGCATAGGAGAAACTTGGTGCCATCATTTCCTTTTAAGATCTCTCCCGGTTGCATCATGGCACAAATGCCACCGGTAGAAGAAGAAGGTGGGATTGCCACCATGCCTTTGGACAAAGGGCTAGTCTCAATGATTGACTTGGCCTTTTCCACCTCCCTCAACTCCCTCATCCGGTTGTAGTCATCACTCACTTGTTTGGGAGATAGGGGCTTTAACACAAATTTTCTCCCTTCATGTTGGAGCGTGTAAGTGTTGACACGCCCGTCATGAACCGCTTGTCGATCAAATTGCCAAGGCCTTCCAAAGAGAAGGTGGTAAGCTTGCATGGCACAACGTCAAACAAGTGTTCATCAACATAACTACCCATTTTGAACTTGATCATTGCTTGCTTCACTACCTTTAGCTCCCCACATTCACTAAGCCATTGCAATCGATATGGCTTGGGATGCTTCACGGTAGGCAACTTCAATTGGGTTATAAGAGATTGACTCACAACGTTAGCACAACTCCCGGAGTCAATGATCATAGAGCATACAACACCCTTAACACGACACCTAGCATGGAAAAGGTTTTCTCTTTGCAAGGTTTCACCATCCTCCACAATCATAGCTCCTAAGCTCCTCCTCACTACTAGAAAAGTATGAGGTTCCTCATCCTCCACCGTATCATCTTGATCATCCTCCTCTACTCCCTCATCTCCCTCTACTCCCTCATCATCCTCCGGTTCACTCTCTTGTTCATATGCATTTTCACCAACAAGAACCATGGTCCTCTTCGTAGGACACTCCTTAGCAAAGTGTCCATACCCCTTGCATTTGTGACATTGAATGGAAGAAAAAGTAGGAGTATTCAATTGGGTTTTAGAATTACCTCCCACATTAGGTGTGTACTTCTCAAACGGCTTCTTCACATCTTTGCTAGCACTTGCTCCACTAGGGCCACTTGCATTTGTGAATTTTGCATTGGGAGTAGGATTTTTCCAATCCTTTGACTTGTTCATGGAAGTAGAAGTGTTGCTCTTGTAACGGTTGGACTTCTCTTTCTCAAGCCATTGCTCGGCTTGAATAGCGGCATCAAGAACTTCTTGGAGTGAAAGATAAGCATGCAATCTCAATTGTGAAGCTATACCATAGCTCAAACCATTCATGAAAAGGATCACGGCTTGCTCTTCATCTTCGGTGTCCATATCTAAGGCCATTCGAGTTCTTTCAAACTCATCAAAGTATTCATGCACCGTCTTGACACCTTGCTTCAACTCATAAAGTTTCTTGAGTTGCTCTTGCCGATATCTTGGAGTGATGTACTTGATACTCATGATACCCTTCAAGTCATTCCAACCCATATTCACGGGAACCCCCGCTCTCCTCCTTGATCTCTTGACGGATTCCCACCAAATAGATGCATAGGATTCAAAGGATGAAATAGCATAAGTACCTTTCTTCTCATCGATCATCTCATTTGTGTCAAACAATCTTTCCATGTGTAGCACACATTCAATGTAAGCCGCCGGATCGCAATTCCCATTTAGTGAAATCACCTCACAATCACCTCACACCCAATTGAATACTCCTACTTCTTCTTCCATTCAATGTCACAAATGCAAGGGGTATGGACACTTTGCTAAGGAGTGTCCTACGAAGAGGACCATGGTTCTTGTTGGTGAAAATGCATATGAATAAGAGAGTGAACCGGAGGATGATGAGGGAGTAGAGGGAGATGAGGGAGTAGAGGAGGATGATCAAGATGATACGGTGGAGGATGAGGAACCTCATACTTTTCTAGTAGTGAGGAGGAGCTTAGGAGCTATGATTGTGGAGGATGGTGAAACCTTGCAAAGAGAAAACCTTTTCCATGCTAGGTGTCGTGTTAAGGGTGTTGTATGCTCTATGATCATTGACTCCGGGAGTTGTGCTAACGTTGTGAGTCAATCTCTTATAACCCAATTGAAGTTGCCTACCGTGAAGCATCCCAAGCCATATCGATTGCAATGGCTTAGTGAATGTGGGGAGCTAAAGGTAGTGAAGCAAGCAATGATCAAGTTCAAAATGGGTAGTTATGTTGATGAACACTTGTTCGACGTAGTGCCCATTCAAGTTTGCCACCTTCTCTTTGAAAGGCCTTGGCAATTTGATCGACAAGCGGTTCATGACGGGCGTGTCAACACTTACACGCTCCAACATGAAGGGAGAAAATTTGTGTTGAAGCCCCTAACTCCCAAACAAGTGAGTGATGACTACAACCGGATGAGGGAGTTGAGGGAGGTGGCAAAGGCCAAGTCAATCATTGAGACTAGCCCTTTGTCCAAAGGCATGGTGGCAATCCCACCTTCTTCTTCTACCGGTGGCATTTGTGCCATGATGCAACCGGGCGAGATCTTAAAAGGAAATGATGGCACCAAGTTTCTCCTATGCCTAGTGCACAAAGGTATGATCCTTAACTCTAATTGTGATTTTTCTTCTAACCCTTTGCCTAGTGTGTTTGAGAATGTCTTGAAGGATTTTGGGGACATGTTCCCGGATGAGATGCCGGATGGACTACCTCCTTTGAGGGGTATTGAACATCAAATAGACTTTGTACCGGGATCTCAAATCCCAAACAAGCCGGCCTATAGGAGCAATACGGAGGATACAAGAGAATTGCAAAAGCAAGTTGATGAATTGCTCACTAAAGGCTTGGTGAGGGAGAGCTTGCGTCCTTGTGCCGTACCCGTGATCCTTGTTCATAAAAAGGACGGCACTTGGAGGATGTGCGTTGATTGTCGGGCCGTGAACAAAATAACGGTAAAGTACCGTCATCCCATTCCCCGACTTGATGATATGTTAGATGAATTGAGTGGTTCATGTGTGTTTAGCAAAATTGACCTTAGGTCCGGCTACCATCAAATCCGGATGAAACCGGGTGATGAATGGAAAACCGCATTCAAGACCAAGTTTGGTCTCTATGAATGGTTGGTGATGCCCTTTGGGCTCTCCAATGCACCTAGCACCTTTATGAGGCTAATGAACCATGTTCTAAAGCCATTCATCAACAAGTTTGTGGTCGTCTACTTTGACGATATATTGATCTATAACAAATCAATAGACGACCATGTTGATCACCTTAGGCAAGTGCTTGAAAAGTTGAGAGCCGAAAAGCTCTATGCTAATTTTAAAAAGTGTGCCTTTGGTGTTGAGAAGGTAGTCTTCCTTGGGTTTGTTGTGAGTGCCCAGGGAGTGGAGGTGGATGAGTCTAAGGTAGAGGCCATACGTGATTGGCCTACTCCTACTACCGTGACTCAAGTGAGGAGCTTTCATGGTCTTGCTAGCTTTTATAGATGATTTGTGAAAGACTTTAGCTCCATTGCAGCTCCACTCACCTAATTGGTGAAAAAGGACCAACCATTTGTTTGGGGGGAGCCTCAAGAGAAGGCCTTCCATGAGTTGAAAAGTAGGTTGAGTACCGCCCCTCTATTGCAATTGCCCGACTTCGGAAAGGCATTTGAGGTTGAATATGATGCCTCGGGGGTGGGAATTGGTGGTGTTTTAATGCAAGATAGCAAACCCATCGCCTACTTTAGTGAGAAGTTGAAAGGGGCCTCCTTGAATTACTCTACGTAGGACAAGGAGTTGTATGCCCTTGTGAGAGCCCTTGCCCATTGGCAACACTACCTTTGGCCTCGTGAGTTTGTAATCAAGAGTGACCATGAGTCACTCAAGAATTTGAGAGGCCAAGAGAAGCTCAATAAGAGACATGCCAAGTGGGTTGAATTCATTGAGTCTTTTCCCTATGTGATCTAATACAAGAAAGGGAAAGACAATGTTGTGGCGGATGCGCTATCGAGAAAGTTTGCTCTAGCCACCACTCTCACCTCTAAGCTTATGGGTTTTGAGAGCATTAAATTGATGTATGCTCATGACCCGAAGCTCAAGAGCATCCATGAAGCTCTAGAAAAGGGGGAGAGAGTTGAGAAATACCAATGGGTTAATGGATATATCTTTAAGAATGGTAAAGTGTGCATACCCGAGTCCTCATGGAGGGAATTACTTGTGCAAGAGGCACATTGTAGAGGACTCATGGGTCACTTTGGTAGGGACAAAACCTTGGCCATCCTTCGGGAACAATTCCATTGGCCTAAAATGGGGACCCATGTTGAGAGACTTTGCAACTCTTGTCTTGAGTGCAAGGTTGCTAAGTCCAAGTCAAACCCCCATGGTTTGTATACCCCACTCCCCGTACCTACTAGTCCGTGGTTGGATATATCAATGGACTTTGTCATGGGTTTACCAAGGAATAGAGGGGGGCCATGATAGCATTTATGTTGTTATGGATAGGTTCTCCAAAATGTCTCATTTCATTCCATGTCGAAAATGTGATGATGCACAACATGTTGCTACCTTGTTCATTGATAATGTCTTGAAATTGCATGGTGTGCCTCAAACCATAGTGAGTGATAGGGACACTAAGTTCCTAAATCATTTTTGGAGGAGTTTATGGGGTGCCCTTGGCACCAAACTCTTGTTTTCTACGTCCCACCACCCCCAAACCGATGGGCAAACCGAAGTGGTGAACCGAACCTTGGGTGCTCTTCTTAGAGCCATGACCCGAGGTAAGGGTGGGACTTGGATAGATAAGCTACCTCTTATGGAGTTTGCCTACAATCGAACCGTGCATCGGATGATTGGTATGACTCCATTCGAGTGTGTGTATGGTTTTAACCCCTTGATTCCCCTTGATCTAACCCCTTTGCCAAGGGAAATGGTTGTTAATTTTGAAGGTAAAGCTAGAGCCAAGGCTTTGATGGAGCTACATGCTAAAGCGAAGAAGAACTTGGAGGAAGCTTATGCAAAGGTAGCCTCCAAGAAAAACAAGGGACGCAAGAAGGTGGAACTCAAGAAGGGTGACTATGTGTGGGTGCACTTCCGGAAAGAAAGGTTTCCAAACCTTAGGAAAGTGAAGTTAGCACCCCGTGGAGATGGCCCATTCCAAGTGCTCTCAAAGATAAACAACAACGCCTATGTGGTCGACTTACCAAGTGAGTATCAACTGTCTAATACTTTCAATGTTTGTGACTTGGTTCTTATGGATGTAGGTGATGAAGAGGTCGTGGATGATAACGCTTCAATTTCGAGGACGAAATCTTCTCAAGAAGGAGAGGATGATGCCGGACAAACCACGAGACCCTTCACTCGGAGCCAAGCTAGGGAGATCAAAGGAGTACACCTACACTTGGTGAGGAAGGGCCTAGAAGAAGGAAGCGATTGGAGGCCGTACCGGGTGATTAGAGCGCAAGAGGAGCAGCCCAGTGCTTTGGGCGCCCGGCCTGGCATTCCAGGTGCTCCGCCTGAAGAAGCCTAGGCTGAGGCGCTCCGCCCCAACTTTGGGCGCCCCGCCTAGGCCACCCCACTAATCATTTGGCCGGGCGCTCCGCCCCAATCTTGGGCGCTCCGCCCGGAATGCTGAAGAACGAGATTCCTAGTTATATTAAGACTATTTTGACCCTACGTGGTCCTATGTTCCTAAGCCTAAGTGTGGGCATATTAGACCTTTATATGGTGTCTAAAAACACCTATAAATAGCTAGATTGCTTGTTATTTTCATTAGCTTACCTTTGATGAAAAACAAACACTTGTGTTGAAGAGTTGAACTCTTATTGAATGAAAAACCTTGAATTAGGACTTGTTCTTCCTCTAGTGGATCTAGATGAATTCCAATCCCGCCCGACCATTCTACTTGTGTGCTCACGTTAGCTCGAGGGTAGTTGCCTAGCGTTAAAAGATAGGAACGAGACGTATCTCGATCACAAATCCCAAGTAGCAACGGAGAACTTGTTCCGTTACACCCCGAGAGGATGTCAAGAACACCTACGCTAGGCAACTACCCTCGAGCCAACTAAGACCCGCAAGTAGAATGGTCGGGGCGGGGTCGTTGTCCAACTAGAATCCACTAGAAGCACACAAATCCCAAACAAAGGTTGGTTTTCCATAAACCCAAAGAGATCCCTCTTTACAATGTTAATTCATCATTCTATGTAGGCCTCCGGATCACAAGTTCCCTTAAAGATTGGAAGATTAAGCTTCACACTATTGAGATTGTTAAGATCACGACCACCATGGTAAGGCTCCGGTTGGCCTCCATAAGGGTCACCATACACACCATAATCTCTCCTAACATTCCCTCCAAAATATCCCATGGGTGGCCCTCGACCTCGGCCTCTACCCCTATGCACATATCGTCCCCCATTCATTTGCCTCCTAGGTTGATAAGGAGCATCATACCCATAGGCTTCATCAACATACTCGGCCTCCTCCTCTTCTTGAGCCTCAACAACTTGCTCAAGAGGTGGGACAAACCTAACGGGTCTTCGAAGTGGAGCATTCCCTTGGGGATTGCCCAAGTTGTGGGGATTGCCCACGGGTTGGGTATTGCCCAACATACACTCTTGAAGAGCTTCAACTTTATTTTGTTCATATCTTTTGGTTACCTCGGTAAAGTGTCCGGGAGTCATAGGAGTGCTATGACTTGTGCCTTCTTCGGATTCAATTTGGACACTCGGGGTCCTCCTCTCAATGGCTTCAATCCTCAAGCTCATACTATCCAATTTGGCAAGGATAGTAGCAAGGGCACTATTAGCAAATTCTTCTTCTTCGGTGGACATTGTACCTACAAGAAGAGCAAACGTTAGTGAAATCACCTCACACTCACCCTCACGTGTATAGCACTCGGTTCACTCGTTTAGTGGTGGTGGATATTTCACTCGGACTTGAGTACTAAAGCTTCAAGTAGTTGGAAAACAATCCTCAACTCAATCAATCAACTCACAAGTCAAGTGTACCCCGGGGTGAGTGGAGTTAACATGACTCGATGTACGATAAGCAATTTAGAGTAAGGACTTGAGTCAAAGGATTCTACGGATCTTCTTGGAGTTCTACTCTCCAACTAAGGCACGAATAACCTAAACGCAATGAAAGATTAGTGCTAATTAAGTAGAAAGATTACTTCGATAGGCACTAATTAGAGGTTAGGGAACAAAGGAACAAGCAAACCTAGAAGAAACTACCCAAATTCAACCCTTCAGGGGTCAGGAGGAGCGCCCAAAGGTGTGGGGCGGAGCGCCTGAAAAATGGGGCAGTGGGGTTGGGCAGGCGGAGCGCCCAGGGGTTGGGCGGAGCACCTGGACGAAGAACAAGTCAGGCGGGGCGCCAAAGTCTAGGCGGAGCGCCCGGACGAAGAACACCTGGGTTTTTCCACTCCGTGTTCTTCGTTTTCAATCCAATTTCTAGGCCGATTCCAAGGTGTTTTGGCCAAATCCAAGGTACCCAAAGTTGTTCCTTGATACAACCTACAATCCCCAATCAATTTCACACCCAAACAACCAACAAATAATGTTCAATCAAGATTCAAAGTTTTCAAGTTTGGGGTTTCAACATGGGTTTCAAGGTTTAAGGGTGGGTTTCGATTCTTCAAAAACTATGTTACCAAATTCCGAATCACACGATTCTTGTTGTAATTTGTTCGGTGTTCAATAGAGATCAATCCCCAATAATCAATTCCAAAAACCCACAATCACACAACCTAAAATCATTCAAATTCATCAAGAACAAGGGTTTGGTAGGGTTTATCAACAATTGGGGTTTTCAATTTTCAATTCAATCCAATCCCAACAAATTTGGTACCCAATCGTCAAGTTTTCAACAAGTATTAAGAATCTATAACACCCACTTCAACAATCACAAACACCAAAAAGTTACACCAATTTATTTTTTTTGAATTTTTGAGTTTTTTCAATTTTTTTGTATTTTTTCTTCTTCCCAATAACTTCAACAACAAGAAAACTAAAAGAAGATACTAGGCACGAAGAATCAAGGGTCGGGGGTTTGTAGAAACAAAACCCGAGCCTTGCTCTGATACCAAATGATATAGGAAATCAAACGCGGAAAGTAAAAGATAGGAACGAGACGTATCTCGATCACAAATCTCAAGTAGCAACGGAGAACTTGTTCCGTTACACCCCGAGAGGAGGTCAAGAACACCTACGCTAGGCAACTACCCCCGAGCTAACGTGAGCACGCAAGTAGAATGGTCGGGCGGGATTGGAATTCATCTAGATCCGCTAGAGGAAGAACAAGTCCCAATTCAAGGTTTTTCATTCAATAAGAGTTCAACTCTTCAACACAAGTGTTTGTTTTTCATCAAAGGTAAGCTAATGAAAATAACAAGCAATCTAGCTATTTATAGGTGTTTTTAGACACCATATGAAAGGTCTAATATGCCCACACTTAGGCTTAGGAACATAGGACCACGTAGGGTCAAAATAGTCTTAACATAACTAGGAATCTCGTTCTTCAGCATTCCGGGCGGAGCGCCCAGCCAAATGATCAGTGGGGTGGCCTAGGCGGGGCGCCCAAAGTTGGGGCGGAGCGCCTCAGCCTAGGCTTCTTCAGGCGGAGCGCCTGGAATGCCAGGCGGGGCGCCCAAAGCACTGGGCTGCTCCTCTTGTGCTCTAATCACCCGGTACGGCCTCCAATCGCTTCCTTCTTCTAGGCCCTTCCTCACCAAGTGTAGGTGTACTCCTTGGATCTCCCTAGCTTGGCTCCGAGTGAAGGGTCTCGTGGTTTGCTGATAGATTTAAATTATTCATGTATTTTTAATATAAAAATAAATATTTTTAAAATAAAATATGAATATTTATATCATATCCTCGCATATTTTCTAACAATTCTATAAGGAAAAAGAAATACTTGGAAAAGAAAAAAAAATAAAGAAGCTAGAAAAGAGAAGCCACTTTTGCCAAAGCAATTTTGTTTGGGAGATTTCTAACAAGAAAAGAAGTAAAGTCACTTTGGGCAAACAAACTCCAAAATAGCAAATGTGGAATTTGAATGTGGGAAATAGAAGAAAAGGTTACTTTGGTCTTCCACTTTTGCCAAAGTAAATTGAAGAATGCTAGCACATGGATAAGAATGAAGAAAAAGTCACATTTGTCAAAATAGCAACTAAATTGGAAATGTACATGGGATTTGAAGGAAGAAAAAGCTACTTTGTTCTCCACTTTTGCCAAAGTAAATTGAAGAATGCTAGCACATGGGATGTGAAGGTAGAAAACTACTTTGCCATCTACATTTGCCTAAGAGTGAGCTAGCACATGAGATTTTAAGAGAAAGAGATATTATTTGGGCAATTTACATCTCACTTTGCCATAAGTGAGGAGCCATCTTTGGCTATAAATAGCCACTCTCTCTTGTATAGAAGGACAAGCTTTTTTTATCCATTGTAACTATTTTCTTCTTTTCTCTCTAGCAAGACAAGAATTATTCTTGGTCTCTCTCTTCTTCTCTTTGTAGTAAAAATATTTTTAGTCTTTTTAACTTCCCTTTTAGTTTTTGTTACTCCATAATGGAGTAATCTCTTTTGTTGGGATAGTTGATGAAGCTTGATATATTTATAATATTATCTCAATTTTAAAGCATACTTGGCTTGAAACTTTCAATTTGATTTCATATTGTGCTAGAATGATATTTTTTACTTAACAAGTATTATCACATCTATGTATTTTATGTCTAAGTTATTGATATATTAATTTTGTAATTCTCACGGAGCAAAATTAATATATAAATAACCGATGAATAAAATAATAGTGTGAAAGTAATTTTTAGTAATTTATCATTCCAAACCCGTAATCTTGATTACCTCAATTTTAATTCGCACGGAGGAATTGTTGTAAGAAAGATTATTGATTTTTGGTGAAAATATTCTCACGAAGTGTTTACTACTTTTTAGCAATTCAAGCAAGAAAATTATTTCGGTTTAATCGTCACTAGTTTTAACTCAATTGATTTTACATAACCTCACGGAGTATTTTATTAATTGATTATTTCTTAGTGAGCAAAACATAATTGAATTAGCAATAAGCAATTATTCTTTAGAGAAATATGTGTTACAAAATTGAGATTTTATTATAAATATTATCAAGTGAATTCAATGATTCCCAACTCTTTTAAAATTTGATATCTTTCGAAAATTGTCTTGTTTAGTTAAAGTAAATTAAACTTAAAAATCTCAACTTTCATCAGCTTGATTCTCTCAAATAGTAAACAAAATATTCCAAGTCTGTAGCATAGAATATCCAATCTCTGTGGGACGATATCTTAAACTATACTATAATTTGACAAGCACGAGCAGGAATACCCTGTACACTTTGGACTCGTCAAATTTTTGGCGCCGTTGCCGGGGATTGGCATACATCTACTTCGGACTAAATATTTGGTTACTAATTTGAGGACTTATTAATATTACTAATTATTAACATAATCTACTAAGAACTACTATAACTACCTATTACTAACCGTACTAACTATTGCTTCTAACATTTTCCTTTCTGCTTCTAACATTTTTTTTTCTTTTTTGTTTCTAACATTTTTTTCTTTTATTATTATTATTATTATTATTATTAAATTTCTTTACAGTCTTTACTACTGCTGTTTACTACTATATATAATATAATATAATATTATAATATTGCTACTGGATACTGTTATTACTATTGTTTTATATTATGTTACTTTTTCTCGTTCTTAACTAAGTATTGTAAGATACCGTGTCGTCATTATTTTCTCGTCCAGTACTTCTATAGCATATTTCATCATTGTTTTCTATTATTTTCTTAGTTAACTATCTGCTAGTGCTTATTAGTATTAGTTTTCTTAGTTCCTTTTTCTTTTCACTTTCGGCTGCTTCTATTTAACTTTTTTTTTCTTACTAAACCATTACTGTTATTAGTATATACTATTATCTATCTCATCATTGAGTTTCTTTTACATTGCTATAAGTAGTACTACTTCTATTTCTATTATATTAATATACTATCTATTACGTATTATTCCTTCTTTTTCTTTCTTTATTATTTTTTTTTCTATAGCCACTACTTTTATCTATATTATACTAGTATAAGTTAATTTTCCTTATTTATATTGCTCACTGTTATGGTCATTCTCGTATTTTTCATTATAGTCGTTATTATCAGTATTAGTGTTATTATTTTTCTTATTATTGTTATCCTTATTTAAAAAGATTAAAAAATAAAAAAAAAATCAGTAATTGTTTTTAGTACTAACGTTTCTTATCCTTTAATATATTATGTTTACCTGATATTATATAGTTATATATTTTTTTTTCCTTTCTTTCTTTCATTGTTAAGTATATATCACTACTTACTATTATTATTACTAATTACTATTGCTATTTTTACTATAGTTATCACCGATCATATCTATTTTAAAAATTAGCACATATTGTTCTCTTGTCATTCATTGACAGGTTTACTAATTATTTTTTATTTACCCTTATTTTCTCATACTATATCTACTGTTCTTATTATGATTTTCTACTATCAGAATTTCTCTTTCTGTATTTTCTAGTAGTGTTATCATTACAACTATTTAGGACCTAGAGTTGATTTTGATTTTTTGTTCTTTAAAGGTTTCAAGTAGTTTATGACCCGCTCTTCTAATAAAGAGTTGGTCAATTACGATCCTGAAATTGAAAAATCTTTGCGGGTGCGCAGGAAAGGACAACCATCATCTTCTCAAAGCGTAACTCGTGATCAAATGGAGAACCAACTTGGAGATGGTGTGGATCCATTGGGAGTCGCACCACCAGTCCACCTAGAGGAGCAGTTTGATGAAGTGGCAACAAGACCATCAAATAGAATCCTACGGGATTATGCTAGACCAGACCGCTTCAATTGTGAATCTAGTGTCAGGAAACCACCGGTGGCAGCAAACAACTTTGAAATCAGGACCGGCCTGATTCAAACAATCCAGCAATCTTGTACTTTCACTGGTGATCCAAGTGAAGATCCACATAGTCATTTAATTGATTTCTTGGAACTAGTTGAAACTGCTAAATATAATGGAGTACCTGCTGAAGCAATCAAGTTAAGGCTATTTCCTTTTTCTTTAAAAGGCGATGCCAAGACTTGGTTGCGAAGTTTACCTCAAGGGTCTATTACCACATGGGATCAAATGACTCAGATGTTTTTAAACAAATATTTTTCCCCTGCTAAAACAACAAAGTTAAGACAAGATATATCTAATTTCTTGCAGACTGACACTGAGTCAGTTTATCAAGCATGGGAAAGATTAAAATCAATGCTAAGAAAATGTCCACACCATGACATTCCTGAACATATGCAGTTGTACATTTTCTATCACGGGCTAAAACCATCTTCTAGAAATGTGATAGATGCAGCTGCAGGAGGTTCCATAATGGGTAAAACCACAGTTGAAGCATTGCAATTGTTACATGAGATTTCTGAGAACGCCATTCAATGGCCATCTGATCGTATAATTATCAAAAAGGCCGCTACGGTAAATCAGGCAGATGCTTTAAATACACTAACACAACAGATTGCTTCTTTGGCACAAAAGTTTGAATCTTTTCAGGTGAATACACAACAACCAAGCCAGTCTGAGGCTTGTGACATGTGCGGAGGAAACCATCAAAATCATGAGTGCCAAGCAACCATTCAGAATGATGAACAAGTCAATTCCATTGGGTACAAGCCGTACCCTTTTGGAAGTCCAATGGCACAGAAACATCCAGGATTCCAGTGGAGCAATGCAAATGGTGCTGAGAACTCTCAAAGCTTCCAGAAGCAACAGGTACATAGCCCACCAGGTTACCAGAATCAAAATCGCGGGCAATCAAATTTCAGGCCATATCAGCATACAGTTCCATATCAGCAAAGGCCTCAACAAGCCCATCCAAGTCTTGATGACCTTTTGTACAAGTACATTAAGGCCACTGACGAGAAAATGGAAAGCCAAAATTCCGCCCTAAAAAATTTGGAAATTCAGGTAAGCCAACTAGCAACTCTTGTGTCTGAAAAAATTCAAGGTCCCTTACCAAGCAATACAGAGAAAAATCCAAAAGAACACCTTAAGGCCATTGCTTTACGGTCAGCTAAGAATCTTGATGAACCTTATGCAGACAGGAAGGAAAAGAACTTGTTAGAACAACAAGTCAACAAGGTTAAGACTGTTGAAACATCCTCTGAAGAGAAAGAAAAGAATTTTGAAAAAATAACTCCTCTCCCTGTGACGATCCCTTTTCCACAAAAGATGAAAAGAGAAAAGCTTGATAGTCAATTTGCAAAGTTTTTGGAAATTTTAAAACAGATTCACATTAATATTCCATTCACTGATGCTTTATTGCAAATGCCTTCATATGCTAAATTTTTGAATGAAATTTTGTCAAGCAAAAGGAAATTGGAAGAAGTTTCTGTGGTAATGCTTACTGAAAAATGCAGTGCTATACTTCAAAATAAGCTACCACAAAAACTCGGTGATCCGGGAAGTTTTACGATTCCATGTACTTTGGGAGGAGTATATTTTGAAAAAGCACTTTGTGATTCTGGAGCATCAATAAATTTGATGCCATTTTCTATTTATAGAAAATTGGATCTTGGTGAGATGAAAAACACAGTTGTTTCTCTTCAGTTTGCAGACCAAAGTACTAAGAGACCTAAGGGAATTATTGAAAATGTACTTGTGAGAGTAGATAAGTTTGTTTTCCCTGTTGATTTCATTGTACTTGAAATGGAAGAGTGTCCTGATGAACCAATAATTTTAGGTAGACCTTTTCTTGCTACAGGTAGAGCAATCATAGATGTCCATCAAGGACAACTAATTTTGAGAGTTGATGAAGAAAGAGTCATTTTTTATATGCACAAGATTCTAAAATTTTCAGGAGATGAGACATCATCTTCTTGTTTTTTAATTGACATGATTAGTGATCTTGCAGATGAATTCAAAGATGACCAATTGATTTCAGACTCAATGGAAAGATGCTTGGCTAAATCTGGCACCACACACGATGATGATGCCACAATGAGAAGTGAAGCTGAAATATTGGAAAATGATTTTGAAGAAGAGGAAGAGACACAGTCAAAAGAAGTTCAAACAAAATTTGAACTTAAAACTCTCCCCTCTCATTTAAAATATGTTTCTCTTGAGCCCAAATTATTTCCAGTAATAATTTCATCTTCTCTGACTGCAGAACAGGAACATAAGTTGATTGAAGTACTGAGAGCACATAAAGGAGCTCTAGGGTGGACTATAGCAGACATCAAAGGCATTAGTCCAGCTATTTGCACACATAGAATCCTCATGCAGGATAGCTATAAGCCAATAGTCCAACCCCAAAGGAGATTGAATCCAGCAAAGCAGGAAGTTGTTAAAAATGAAATAATTAAACTTTTGGCTGCAGGTGTCATTTACCCCATTTCTGACAGTCCTTGGGTAAGTCCTGTTCAGGTGGTACCAAAGAAAGGAGGTATGACAGTTGTTAAAAATGAAAACAATGAACTCATACCTACCAGAACAGTTACAGGATGGAGGGTCTGTATTGATTACAGACGTCTCAATGATGCCACAAGAAAAGACCATTTTCCTTTACCATTTATTGATCAAATGTTAGAAAGAGTAGCAGGATATGGTTTTTACTGTTTTCTTGATGGATATTCAGGGTATAACCAGATAACAATTGCACCAGAAGATCAGGATAAAACAACTTTCACATGTCCTCATGGAACATATGCATACAGGAGAATGCCATTTGGTTTATGCAATGCACCTGCAACATTTCAGCGTTGCATGTCCGCAATTTTCTCAGACATGACTGAAAATTTTCTGGAGATTTTTATGGATGATTTCACACTGTTTGGAAAAACATTTGAGGATTGTCTTTACCACTTGACCTTAGTTCTTAAAGATGTGAAGAAATAAATCTGATTCTTAATTGGGAGAAATGTCATTTTATGGTTACTGAGGGAATAGTTTTAGGACATAAAATCACTGCTAAAGGGATAGAAGTTGATAAGGCTAAAATTGATCTTATAGCAGGATTACCCCCTCCTACAACTTTTAAAGGCATTAGAAGCTTTCTTGGACATGCAGGTTTTTACAGAAGGTTTATAAAAGATTTTTCAAAAATTTCAAAACCTCTGACTAACCTTCTGATGAAAGATACTAAGTTTGATTTTTCAGGTGATTGTTTAAAAGCATTTGACACTCTTAAGGAGAAATTATCAACTGCTCCTGTAGTTGTATCCTCAGACTGGAACCAACCTTTTGAGATCATGTGTGATGCTAGTGATACAGCAGTTGGAGCTGTTTTAGGTCAATGAAAAGATAAAATTTTTCGTCCCATTTACAATGCCAGTAGGACATTGAATGAGGCTCAGCTCAATTATGCCACAACGGAAAAAGAACTAGTGGCAGTAGTATTTGCTTTCGATAAGTTTCGTTCCTATTTGATAGGAACCAAGGTCACTGTTTTTACTGATCATGCAGCTTTAAAATACCTCTTAGCAAAGAAAGATGCCCGACCTAGATTGTTAAGATAGATTTTACTTCTCCAAGAGTTTGACCTTGAAATAAAAGACAGAAAGGGAACTGAGAATCAGGTAGCCGACCATTTGTCTAGATTAGAGACCCCTCCTCATGAGTCGTGTGAAATAAAAGAAGAGTTTCCTGATGAACATATACTTTCTGTCAGCTCAATTGTGACTCAACCACCCTGGTTTGCAGATATTGCAAATTACTTGGTTGGAAATTGGACACCCCGAGATTTCTCTTATCAGCAGAGGAAAAAACTCATATCTGAAGCTAAATATTATATGTGGAATGATCCATACTTGTTTAAACTTTGTGCAGATAATATTATCAGAAGATGTGTACCTGAGGAAGAAATGAGCAAGATTTTGTATCATTGCCATGATGGAGCAGTTGGAGGACACTGTGCTGCAAATCGAACTGCCTTTAAAGTTTTGGAAGCTGGATTCTACTGGCCAACACTTTTAAGGATGTACGTGCTTACGTTGTGCAATGTGATAGATGTCAAAAAACAGGTAACATTACCAAGAGGGATGAAATGCCATTGCAATCAATACAGGTATGTGAGATATTTGATGTTTGGGGCATAGATTTTATGGGACCTTTTCCTTCATCTCATTCTTTTGAATATATCCTGGTGGCTGTGGATTATGTTTCAAAATGGGTTGAGGCCATTCCCACAAGAAAGAATGATGCTCGAACTGTGTGTAATTTTCTCAGAAAAAAATTTTTTACAAGATTTGGCACACCTTGAGTCATCATTAGTGACCAAGGGACTCATTTCATGAATAGACAATTCTCTGCTTTACTGACAAAATATGGTGTGACTCACAAAACAGGAACACCATACCACACTCAAACTCAAGGGCAAGTTGAGGTTTCAAACCGCGAATTAAAAAGAATACCTGAAAAAACGGTTGGAATCTCAAGAAAAGATTGGGCCTTAAAATTAGATGATGCACTATGGGCATACCGAACGGCATTCAAAACGCCAATTGGAACATCCCCATACAGATTAGTCTTTGGAAAAGCTTGTCATTTGCCAGTAGAATTAGAACACAAAGCTTATTGGGCATTAAAAGCACTAAATTTTGAACTAAACTCTGCCGGTAAAAATAGGTTTTTTCAAATTAATGAATTGGAAGAGCTGAGATTGGAAGCCTATGAAAATGTCAAGATTTACAAAGAAAAAACTAAAATATGGCATGATAACTTGATCCGACAAAAAAGTTTCAAAATTGGAGATCAAGTACTTCTTTACAATAGCCGACTTAGGCTATTTCCAGGAAAACTGAAATCCAGGTGGACAGGTCCTTACAATGTTACAGATGTTACCCCTTATGGAGCAATTGAAATTCAACAGATCCATGGAGGTAGCAAGTTTAAGGTAAATGGTCATAGGTTGAAATTACTTCGGAGGGCATTTTGAGAAACAACCTTCGGTAACCATGATAGCCTGATGAATAACAGTTCTACGTCGAGCTGGCGACGTTAAACTCAGAACTATGGTTCCTTATCCGTAGCCATTGAGGGTGAAGCAATGGAGACTCATAAGTCCAACATAGATTTGGATAATAAATGCTTAACCAATTGATCTGGTTAATATCCAGATTATTGTACAACCGGAACATCTTATGAAGGCCTCTACAAAAACAAAGTCACCTATACAGGAGCAACTCCATGGTGATCGGTATGCCTAAGTTACTGGTTGGTTAACCGTTTAATTGTGCAAATCTAATGATGGCGCAGGTAATTTTCTGGTTTATATTTAAACTAGAACCCCATGACTGTTAAGGTATTAAATTAGTCAGTCTATTACACATAGAATATGTGTGATCACAGTTTCTTTCAAGCTTTCTTCTGTGATCGTAAATTTGAAAGCCAAAAATATTTACATTTTACTTATTAAGCAGTATTTTCTACTTTAATTATTGTATTTTTATTTATTTTTTTTTTTAAAAAAAAAAACTCTTTCTTTTACTTACCGTTTAACTCGTCCTGAAATGCATTTTGCATCCAGGAGAATGAAATGTTCAAGTGAGGGGAAGGATTGTTCTGATTTATATATTTTATAAAATATTTTTATGATCTTTTGTAGGTATACTAATTACCAAAATAAACTCTTTGCATTGTATACAATATTATTTCTTTTTATCTTCACCATATAATTTTTCGTGTTGATAATTTTGATTTTGTGAAAGCAAGAGAATGTATCTTCAACTCTGGAAATCATTGGAATTGAGAAAAGTTATGATCACAAAAACAGGTAAAATCATTAAACTTGGCTAGCACTTGCTCTAAATATTTTTCAAGGCGAAATAATTGATGACACTGATTTTTGGAAAAGGAAATTAGGCCTTCTTCGATCCACAATTCAAGCCTCTTTATTTCTATCCAAATGTAAAAATTTACCACTTAGAACCCTTCTTTGAGCCTTGATCCTAATTTTTTTTTTCAAACACCCTCTCTACTAAAAAAAAAAAAGTCTCTATGTATATTCCCCTATGTACACATATAGACGTAGTATCATTTCTTCCAGCTATGAAAGAGCATAGATAAAAATCAAAAAAAAAAAAAGGAAGGAAAGAAATATTGTGGAAAAAAAAAGAAAAAAAAAATTATTGTGAATATGTGATTGTGTATGATAGTACAAAGAAAATGAAATACAAATAGAAAAATACTTAGAAAGGATGGAAGTACCGAGAAAGGAATATTTGCTCCTAGCTGGAAGAAGAAAAGTCACTATAAATATATCCTTATAACCTACCAGCCTGAAGCCTGACATAGCCAAGAAAAGTCCTAAAAAGATTTTAAAAATCAATGTTGTATCTATATTAGTGGAGATAAATATGAGGAGCAAGCCTATGGACAAGACTATGATACTTAATGAATAAGTGATCATAAAACAATCAATTCTGAAAAATTCAAGGGGAGAAGAATGCAAACTTTTGTTGATCAAACCAAAATTCAGAACAAGGTAAAGAATTTGGTGAATTTAAAAAGGATAATTGCATTGAACATAATGAAGGTTATTTATTTTTGAATATATTTTATATCCTACAAAAGTCATTAGCTTTGAAAAAAAAAATCTTCTTTTTTCTCTAGGACGAGCAAAAGTTCAAGTGTGGGGGAATTTGATAGATATAAATTATTCATGTATTTTTAATATAAAAATAAATATTTTTAAAATAAAACATGAATATTTATATCATATCCTCGCATATTTTCTAACAATTCTTTAAGGAAAAAGAAATACTTGGAAAAGAAAAAAAAAATAAAGAAGCTAGAAAAGAGAAGCCACTTTTGCCAAAGCAATTTTGTTTGGGAGATTTCTAGCAAGAAAAGAAGTAAAGTCACTTTGGGCAAACAAACTCCAAATTAGCAAATGTGGAATTTGAATGTGGGAAATAGAAGAAAAGGTTACTTTGGTCTTCCACTTTTGCCAAAGTAAATTGAAGAATGCTAGCACATGGATAAGAATGAAGAAAAAGTCACATTTGTCAAAATAGCAACTAAATTGGGAATGTACATGGGATTTGAAGGAAGAAAAAGCTACTTTGTTCTCCACTTTTTCCAAAGTAAATTGAAGAATACTAGCACATGGGATGTGAAGGTAGAAAACTACATTGCCATCTACATTTGCCTAAGAGTGAGCTAGCACATGAGATTTGAAGAGAAAGAGATATTATTTGGGCAATTTACATCTCACTTTGCCATAAGTGAGGAGCCATCTTTGGCTATAAATAGCCACTCTCTCTTGTGTAGAAGGACAAGCCTTTTTTATCCATTGTAACTATTTTCTTCTTTTCTCTCTAGCAAGACAAGAATTATTCTTGGTCTCTCTCTTCTTCTCTTTGTAGTAAAAATATTTTTAGTCTTTTTAAATTCCCTTTTAGTTTTTGTTACTCCATAATGGAGTAATCTCTTTTGTTGGGATAGTTGATGAAGCTTGATATATTTATAATATTATCTCAATTTTAAAGCATACTTGGCTTGAAACTTTCAATTTGATTTCATATTGTGCTAGAATGATATTTTTTACTTAACAAGTATTATCACATCTATGTATTTTATGTCTAAGTTATTGATATATTAATTTTGTAATTCTCACGGAGCAAAATTAATATATAAATAAGCGATGAATAAAATAATAGTGTGAAAGTAATTTTTAGTAATTTATCATTCCAAACCCGTAATCTTGATTACCTAAATTTTAATTCTCACGGAGGAATTGTTGTAAGAAAGATTATTGATTTTTGGTGAAAATATTCTCACGAAGTTTTTACTACTTTTTAGCACAATTCAAGCAAGAAAATTATTTCGGTTTAATCATCACTAGTTTTAACTCAATTGATTTTACATAACCTCACGGAGTAATTTATTAATTGATTATTTCTTAGTGAGCAAAACATAATTGAATTAGCAATAAGCAATTATTCTTTAGAGAAATATGTGTTACAAAATTGAGATTTTATTATAAATATTATCAAGTGAATTCAATGATTCCCAACTCTTTTAAAATTTGATATCTTTCGAAAATTGTCTTGTTTAGTTAAAGTAAATTAAACTTAAAAATCTCAACTTTCATCAGCTTGATTCTCTCAAATAGTAAACAAAATATTCCAAGTCTGTAGCATAGAATATCCAATCTTTGTGGGACGATATCTTAAACTATACTATAATTTGACAAGCACGAGCAGGAATACCCTATACACTTTGGACTCGTCATTTGCCCGGCATCAAAGGATTCCTTTACGGGACATTGTCCTTAGGATATTGAATGTAATTATCAAGAATGTATAAAAGATCCCAACAGAGAATATGATGAGCACTAAAAATATCACTAGAATATAGGACAACAATATCTCAAAGAAAAAGAGAAAAAGAAAACAGTATCTCAAAGAAAAGGAAGCCAAATTCAAAAACAAGAAAAATAAGAAAAAATAGATGCAAATCATCTGAAGATCATTTTCGTGACAGATATGATAAAGGACAACCATCCATCAGTTCTTTGAGCCGTCCGGGAAAATATGAATTTCTTGTCAATTACTAACCACAAGAGTGGCCAAAGTTACCAGAAAAATACACCTTATCATAACCGATTTTGGACTCAACTCGAGGCAAGTCGGGTTTCGGATTTGACTGGGTGAACTCGTTTGAGTTTAAATATTGGAGTCACCACCTAATATAATTTCTAAGGCGTATTAGGTCACCTAAGTATCTACGATCGGGTTCAAAAGGTCTACTAGTCAATTCCAGAGATTCTATATGGGTAAGAAGTCCAAATGACTCGGGCAAGAAGGTGTTAGGAACTTCCCGAGTCCCACGAAAAGTGGTTACCGCCCGGGTCTAAATTTTGGGATAGAAATAGTATATATCGTCATGAAATACTAACTTGGGAAGTTTTATTCAATATTTTAACTAAAGAAGTAATATATCCAGGCTATTTTAGAACACACACGCAAACAGTTTCACATTCGGCCTATGCTTAAGCGTAATCGTATTTAAAGCCTCTAATATAAAACGCCTAATCATAAACAAGTGTTAAATACAAATAGGTGTTCAATTTTACTTATGTATGCATACTTGAAAACAAATTGCACAAATAGTTCAAATTTTAACGAATACCAAAAGGGAGTTTGTTTTAAAACCAAATGTTGGCCATTTAGGGTCGGTGTGACTCGTCATTAATTGTCGAGCCCTAACCTTAATGGCCTTTCTTGTGTAGGGGTCAGATTTTGGAAATATATATAGGCAAAGAGGCTGTTCTTTTGAAAATGGGTTCACAAAAGCACATAAATGCAAACAAGGATGTTGTCGCACATAAGAATATATATATATGTAGGTATAAACATGAAAATACATGATCTAAATGATGGTTATATCTTTAGAAAAAATATTTTAGAGTGTACAAGCGACCCCAAGTACTTTATACACCCCTATATACTATTAGATTAGTGTATAAGAGCGTTTAAGTGGTCAAAATCAGTTTATGCACGTAAAGGGACTTTTTTGAAAATACTTTTGGGCCCAGATCATTTACTTATAAGAAGGGCAACTGCAGTTTTCATAAGCAAAAAATAGCCCCAGTTCAGGTTAAGTTCCAGATTTAATAACAAAATAGACATGCTTTCGAGTTTCAATTTTAAAATCTATTCAAGACATGTTAACGGAACAAAGCTGAAAACTGTGAACAATCTGTTATGATGTTGGCATGCATGTCAAACTGATTTAAAAGAGGCTAAATCCTATCATGATGCAACACATAGGAGTAGGAGTTAGGAATTGGCCCCTGAATAGCCATAACATAGTCGAGTGACTGTTTTCCTGCATTAATAGAAGTACAAACAGGATCCTAATCAAATTTACATTAAAGGGGCAGTCCCTAAGGGAAGAAGCACAGAGTCTAAAGTGTCCTTTTTCCCAAAGAATTAAGGTTAATTCAAGTGAACAGCCAGGAGTTCAAGGTCTCAGTACCGCAGCACCAGAATCAACCTAAAAGAGTTCAACCACTGACTCTTCCAAGTTTTTAAAGGGTACTCTGTAATCATCAGATCATACTTTGGCCCAGCTAGGGCCTTTCAAATAGCCTGTAAGCACAAAGTTATCAAGGGAAGGGGAAGGCGAAAGACCTGAGTTGAGGTCTATGTCCAAAATAGAGGACCTGACCCATTAAAACATGAACCCTGTCCCTGTTCTCAATAGAATATAGGTAGGATCCTATTGGATCCTCTTAACTGAATAGGACTAAGATAGCTTAGTAAAAGCAGAGCCTAAACATGCAGTACCTCAACTTAAGTAGTCTAAAGCAAACCAAGCAAAAGTGATGTAAAAACCTACTGATTCAACCAAACATAGACAAACAGAGAGGACAATATGCAGTGAGCAATCAAAGGAAAGAAACAATACCTTTTGACAGTGAGGAAACAAAGAAAAAAATGCAAGTTGATCAGGATTTGCAGAGCAGGACCAATTAACAAAATAAAAAGCAATTGCTTTCCAGAAAAAAGAACCAGAAGAAGAGATTAGGCTTCAGAAGGATGCTCTGCAGCCTTTGTCCTCTATGCAGGATGCTGTATATGTGTGTGATGTGCTTTAGGTGTTTAATGCCTAAGCTGTGTATTTTCAGTGTCTCAGTGTTGGAATGTGTGTCTTGTGTACAACAGGGGGAAAGGAAAGATAATTCTGTTAAACTTAGGGAATCAATTTCCCATAAACAAAGTCAGTTTGAAAATCAAAAGGTCAGGGAAAAGTTTTCCATCCAAACTTAAAAGATACCCTCATGTGGACTTGCCAAGAATAAATCAATCAGCCCTTAGTTTTAGGGTAAACTCAATCCTAAACTAAATAGGATTTCCTATTTTCAAACTTAACATAGTCCAGGTTCAAGATCAGTCCATTAACAAGTTTAAAGATTGAAAATAATTTACCAGATTTCAAGAGATGTTATACCAGCTTCCATTAATACTTTCAATCAAGAGATTCAACCAAATTACTTTCAAAGACCTTAAACATGCCAAATCAGATTGTCTATTTCAAATTCAGACACATAATCGTGTGGGATCATGCATTTTGGTAAGGTTAGAGGCTAGGCACACTGTGACGGACAAAGACAAACATACTCCAAAACAAACAAGGATTTTAAGCTTACCTATAAACAGAAATAATCTAATATGCTAGTCACGATTATATTAAACTCAGTATCAATGTTCAAATTAGCATCATGAGCAAAAGCTATCGTTCACTAATTCTTAGCCCTAATCGATCAAGAAACCACAATAAAGCATGCTAAAAACATTGAACAAACTAGGTAAATTCAGGTCTAAAGTCATGTAGGAACAATTAAAAGTAAAGGAAAAATAGGGGTAAAGAGGGGTACCAGTTTGGGATTCGAATCGTGTTAGTTTTAACCCGGCTCAATAATACCTATACGAGGGATTTACCTCCTTCCTTTGGCACTGGTAACAACTTAGGCTGCGATTAGCCATGTCCGGAGACTTCTTTGGTGATAGAAAATCTTCATTGACGAGAGGTCGATTTGACCTCCGTCGAAACCAACAAATAGTGTGCGGGTTTTGTAACGGACGACAAAAGGAACACGATGATACTATTTTCCCTAATTTTGGCCGGCCAAATCGACCGAAAAATCGATCGACAGTGGCGGCGTGGCATTTCACCGATGTGAGAGAGAGAGAGAGAGAGAGAGAGAGTCATTATCGGGGGTGGGGTGAGGGAATGGGAATAGGCGAGGGGTTTAGGGGTTGTGTGGGTAGATTAGGAATTTTAATCCTTAGCCGTTGGATTAAGTCGAATGAAGGGTTGGGATGAAGCCACGTCAGCGCTTAGGTGTAAAAATGTAGGTGATGTGTAAAATATGAGGTGTAATATGTATATATATGTATTTATGTATGTGTAGTGTATATCTCGTGTATATTAGGCATAAAATAGGTATAAAATCGTATAAAATAGATATAAAAATGTAGGAAAATTATTTAATTAGTTTTAAAATGTTGGGATAGCTATGAAATGTATAAAACTCGTAATTTTGGGATTTAAAACAATTTGGATAATTTTATCAAAAATAGAGATAATTGCGGAATTTGTAAAAATGGCTATGGTTTTTGAGACGGTGCTTTTGAAAATGACCTTGATTGTCAGACTATTATGATGAGATAATTTGAAAGAAGTGGACAGGGCAAGAGTGGATACACGATTGCGTGTAAAATTTGAAAACTGTTGATTCTGAAAATAGAAGGGACAAAATTGGGTGTCAACAGCTGCCTCTCATTGCCCAGGGATGATGAAAGAGTCTTCGGGCAAAAACGTTGACAGTGCGGCCAATTTTGTCATGACTCTAGAGGAGCCTATGGCTTAAAATAATGTAGGGCGTCAGGCTGAGATGCTTGCTTTGCTTAGAGTGTATCCTGCAAGGAAGATGTGTTTGCAACATAATATATACATAAAACGTACCTTCCCGCTGAGCTGGATTGTCTTTCCAGGATTCTTGCCATATGTGATTGTGTCTGCTATGCAATAATTGTGTGTCTTTTACTGCCAAGAGTTAGATTCGATATCGGGTTGTAGGCCCTTCGTCGGTGCATTGGGCGGTGTACCCTCCGAAAAGAATAAAAATGACAAACCGGTATCGGGTTGTGCACCCTCAACCGACGCCTTGGGCTGTGTACCCTCAGCTAATTTAAAATGCAAATCGATATCGGGCTGTATACCCTCAACCGACGCTTTGGGCAGTGTACCCTCATCTAATGTAAATGACGAATCGATATTAGGCTGTGTAACCTCAACCGACGCTTTGGGCTATGTACCCTCAGCTAATGTAAATGACGAATCAATATCGGGCTGTGTACCCTCAACCGACGCCTTGGGCTGTGTACCCTCAGTTAATGTAAATGACGAATCGATATCGGGATGTGTACCCTCAACCGACGCTTTGGGCTGTGTACCCTCAGCTAATTTAAAACGCAAATAGATATTGGGCTGTGTACCTTCAACCGATGTCTTGGGCTGTGTACCCTCAACTAATGTAAATGACAAATCGATATCGGGCTGTGTACCCTCAACCGATGCTTTGGGCTGTGTACCCTCAGCTAATGTAAATGACGAATCGATATAGGGCTGTGTACCCTCAACCGATGCTTTGGGTTGTGTGCCCTCAGCTAATTTAAAATGACAAATCGATATCGGGCTGTGTACCCTCAACTGACACTTCGGGTTGTGTGCCCTCTGCTAATTTAAAATGACAAATCGATATCGGGCTGTGTACCCTCAACCGACGCCTTGGGCTGTGTGCCCTCATCTAATTTAAATGGCAAACCTTTTCGTGGGAGCATATCTGTCGCGCATCGTTGACTTAGGTATCTTTCGTGCCTGCGTCCAAAGAAAGATTGTTGAGTTGTATGAGGTGGTCTGGTTTGTGCATTCTTGGCTTGCTTCGCGCTCGCTGTCCGCGAGTGCCGGGATCTTAGCCGAGCTGATAGGGATATGCATAAAGTAGTAAATAATGCTAATGATTTTGAAAAACTTTTATAAGAACGAAATGCAATGAAATATTTTGTCCCATTGAGCCGCAAGTCGCGTTGCGTAAAGCCAAAGTTGTCATTCTTCATGCTAATCCAAACTCCATTAAGTGAATTTTGAGGGCGACCTCAAAATTCTGCCCCAGTTTTTATTCGAAATTTTTGAGGAGAGATCCTCAAAAATTTCTGCTCCAGTGTCAGCTATGTTTGTCTTTGGGAATTTTTTAGAGTTCCTCAAAAATTCTGCCCCAGTGTTCGCTTCGTGGGAAAATAATTTTTTTTGTATATATGCGACTAAACCTTGAATAGGTTACCTATGTATCCCCACTTGGGGAATCAGGTCGTGACGTAGTTCAGATTACATAATGTATTGCAGAATGGGGAAATCACTAATCAGTACAAGTCCCTATACATAGTATCTTTAACAACGCCTGAGTTGATCGGCTTCGGCCAGACTTCTCCGTCCATCTCTGCCAATATCAATGCTCATCCATTCAACACTCAGTGAACCAATTTGGTACAAACTTGACTTTTGCTTCTTCTTGATTTGGAAATATCTTCTTCAGTACTAACTGCCCAGGTTCAAAGAATCATTCTCGAACTTTCTTTCCAAATGCCTTAGCCATCCTCCTCTGATATAATTGCCCATGACATATTGCATTCAATCTCTTGCCATCGATGAGGGCCAATTGCTCTATTCTTCCTTTGATCCATTTAGCATCTTTCAATTGTGTCTTATGGATGATTCTCAAAGAAGGTATCTCGACCTCCATGGGTATCACTGCTTCGGTTCCATACACCAACAAATAAGGAGTAGCACCTGTGGATGTTCTCATTGTGGTGCGGTACCCTAACAGGGCATAGGGTAGATTCTCATGCCATTGCTTTGAAATGCATGTCAACTTGCGCAATATCCTCTTGATGTTCTTATTGGCTGCCTCGACCGCACCATTCATTTGAGGTCTGTATGCAGTGGATTTTAGATGCTTGATTTTGAAGACTTCACAGGTCGCTTTCATTAGGTCACCGTTGAAATTGGACCCATTGTCAGTGATGATGGATTCAGGGATGCCAAATCAGCAGATCATCTTATCACGGACAAAGTTCGACACCACCTTCTTTGTTACTGATTTGTATGATGCAGCTTCTACCCATTTGGTAAAATAAGTAATGGCCACAAGTATAAAGCGATGCCCATTAGAAGCGGCTGGCTTGATGGGTCCTATAACATCCATACCCAAAGTAGCAAAAGGCCAAGGCGATCCCATAATGTTCAATTCATTGGGAGGCACTCGAATCATATCTCCATGGACTTGGCATTGATGGCATTTCTTCGCGTGCTTTATGCAGTCATGTTCCATTGTCATCCAGAAATAGCCAGCTCTCAAGATCTTCTTTGCAAGCACAAAACCATTCATGTGTGGACCACATGTCCCAGAGTGTATTCCTTCTTAGCAGCTTCTTTTGCGTCTACACACCTCAGCAAACCTAGATCGGGTGTTTTCTTGTACAAAACTTATCCGTTAATAAAGAAGCCATTTGCTAGCCTCCTCAACGTCTTCTTTTGGAGACTTGTTGCATTCTTTGGGTAACTGCCGTCTTTGAGAAACCCTTTGATGTCGTAGAACCAAGGCTGCCCGTCTGATTCTTCTTCCACATGATAGTAGTAGGCTGGTTGTTTCCTCACTGTCACGGGTATTGGGTCAATGTAGTTCTTGTCGGGATGCTTGATCATGGCAGATATGGTAGCCAAAGCGTTCGCAAACTCATTTTGCAGTCTGGGTACATGCCGGAACTCTATCTTGGTGAATCTTTGCTTCAACCCCTTTATGCACTCCAGGTATGGTAATATCTTCAGATTCTTTGCTGTCCATTCTCCTCGAACTTTGTGAATCAACATGTTGGAATCCCCGATTGCTAATAGATCTTATATATTCATGTCCACTGCCAATCTAAGACCCAAAATACAAGCTTCATACTCCGCCATGTTGTTGGTGCAAGGAAACCTTAGTTTGGCCGTGACGGGATAGTGCTGTCCAGTCTCGGAAACTAATACCGCTCCAATGCCGACTCATTTGAAATTGACTGCTCCATCGAAGAATAGCGTCCAACCATCATACTCTTTGGTGATATCTTCTCCTACGAACATGACTTCTTCGTCGGGGAAATAGGTGTACAAAGGTTCATAGTCATCTCCCACCAGATTCTCGGCCATATGATCAGCCAAGGCTTGAGCTTTCACCGCCTTTTGAGTGACAAAAGTGATGTCGAATTCGTTGAGCAGCATTTTCCATTTAGCCAGTTTTCCAGTAGGTATTGGTTTTTGGAAAATGTACTTGAGAGGGTCCATCCTTGATATCAGCAACGTTGAGTAAGATGTCAAGTAGTGTCTCAACTTCTGTGCTATCCATGCCACCGCACAACACGTGCGCTCCAGCAATCTGTACTTGGCCTCGTAAGGGGTAAACTTCTTGCTTAAGTAGTATATTGCTTGCTCCTTTCTTCCAGTCGAATCATGTTGTCCCAATACCCAACCAAAGGCCGAGTCTACCACGGACAGGTACAAGATCAAAGGTCGGCCCAGGCTCAGGTGGGACCAGCACAGGCGGGCAAGACATGTACTCCTTTATCCGATCAAATGCTTTTTTGAAATATTCTGTCCATTCGATCATTGGGTCTTTCATTATTAACTTGATGATTTGCTCACAGATGGCGGTGGATTGTGCTATAAAACGGCTGATGTAATTGAGCCTCCCCAAGAAACTCATGACTTCTTTCTTGCTTTTTGGCCGTGGCAATTCATTGATGGCTTTAATCTTGGAAGGATCCAGCTCGATACCCCTTCTACTGACGATGAAACCCAGGAGCTTCCCTGCCGGAACACCAAAAGCACACTTTGCCGGATTTAGCTTCAGGTTGTACTTTCGCAAGCGGTTGAAAAACTTGTGCAAGTTGTCAAGATGCTCCGAACTCTTCTTTGATTTGATGATCACGTCGTCTACATAGACTTCAATCTCTTTGTGCATCAGGTCATGGAACATATCATAGCCCTAATGTAAGTTGCCCCAGCATTCTTTAACCCAAATAGCATAACCTTGTAGCAATAAGTCCCCCCAAGATGTAGTGAAATCTGTCTTCTCGACATCCTCCTCATCCATGAGCACTTGATGATAACCAGAGAAACAGTCTAGGAAGGACTGCAGTTCATGTTTCGCGCAATTGTCAATCAGGATATGTATGTTTGGCAGTGGAAAATCATCCTTCAGACTTAGTCTATTCAGATCTGTATAATGTACGCAAACTCAGAGTTTCCCATCTTTCTTCGGCACTGGGACAATATTAGCCAACCACGTTGGATACTTTACTGTTCTCAGAATCCCTACATTGAGCTGCTTGGTCACTTCCTCCCCTATCTTTAACAGCACCGATGACTTGAAAGTTCGGGCCTTTTGCTTGACCGGCGGAAAGCCCGGATTGATAGGTAATTTATGAGCTGCCACATCCATGCTTATGCCAGTCATGTCATCGTACGACCAGGCGAATACGTCCTCATCCTCTTTAAGAAACTCAGTATATCGCTTTTTATCCTCGGTATTGAGATGCACACTGATCCTTGTCTCTTTCACAACTTCCTCATCTCCTAAGTTTATTACCTCAGTCTCCTCAAGGTTTGGCTTAGGTTTGTTTTCAAATCTTTTAAATTCTTCCTGTATAGTTTCATCAAAATCATCATAATCAGCTCTAGCTTCCCCAAGCTCCATTGTTTCATTACACGTTGCGCTTATGGACTCAATGGGATTATTAGTATGAATGCTGAAAAAGTAAAATATTGCAAAATTTAAAGATTAAAGCAAAGAGTTAAACGAGAAATAATGTGACATTTTATTTATG